>CM060898.1:60690037-63090037 GCA_030762935.1 Hymenopus coronatus | reverse complement strand
TTTGAGTTTTGTCTGTACACAGACCCGGGCGGAGATAGAGATACAGAGACACACACATGAACCCTTTTCTAAAAATGCTTTCTTTGCATTCAGGAGGCCTCATAATATACATTTCCGTGAAATCTTGGTATAGTTTGGACGAAACATAAGGCCGTAATTACCGAACGTGTGTGTGCGATTTGCGTCGTAAGTCATAGCTGATTGTTGGCCCACGAGGGTTCTTTAACGTCGAAGCCGTTAAGCCTGAGTGAGAGTGTGACGCTGCGGTGGTTTTGCACGTGCCACTGTGGTTAGAAGTTCCCAGTGACGTGACCAACAGATATAAAAGGGCAACGAACCCCCTGCACAGAATTTGGTTTCGCTGATAATGCAGCGCGTGCAATATTTGAGTGAATTTTGACGGAAAATGCAACATGTAGCCACCGCGGACGTCGAAGGAAAATTATATCGCAGAATTGTTTCAAAAGTATTCAAGAACGGCAGTTATATTTGAGAGTTACTGATTGTAATCAATTTGTAGAAAAATAGAGACCTATCTGTTGGAAAAAAGAAATTTTTTGTTACAATTGGAATCTACATTTTTGTGCAGTAAGTTTTGTTTTTCTGTTACGTTTTACCAGTTTTGCAAAATCCAACAAAATGTTTCCAGAATGAAGAGCACTTCTGAGGGTATTCCCAGAAAATTCAAATTTACAGTTTATTTGTCATATAAACATTTTTAATATACGGAATTTTCATTAAAATGTTAGAGACGTTTTTGAGAAAATCAAAATTTTTGAAAATGTTTCCTTGTAAAGGTAGTTTGGAGTGGAGAGATTTTTCTCAAAATCTTATTGTTGCATCCTTGGAAGATAAACTCCAAGTTTGGTTTTTTACCGACTTTTCTTTATTGAGTTTATCGTGTTCATAGACATATAGACACACACGGGTCTTTTTCTCAAAATGCTTTCTTTGGATACATGGGATCCCATAACGTATATTTCCAGTGAAATCTCATTACTATTTTTGGGTGGAAAACAATATCTTCTCTACCTTTGTACTATGTAGAGTAGTAAAATAAAGTAAGCAAATAAACTAAGATAAAATTATACAGAGCTATGGCATCGTATTTATTGTACCATGTGAAACTTTGATTCCAGGGAAAATACATACAAACAGACAAGAGTTCAGACAGCGGAGTTGAGACTGCTTAAAAAGTAGAGGGTTCAAAAAAAAAAAAAAAAAAAAACGATGAGATTAAAAGTAAACAAAAGAGGGGTACTGAAAGTAAATTCTTTATTCAGCAAAGTAAAGACACGAATGAACAGAATTAGTGAAGAGAGAAGTCTACTACTAGCGAGGAATTATCAAGCAATAGGACGAAAATGCTGGACGTTCTAGGAAGCGTGAAAGCTAGTGAAGCCAGAACGGGCAATTAGGTTATTCTTTAGTGGTGATTATGAAGTAGGGAGACCACCTAAAATGACATACAAGAGTAAAGTGGCACACTATGTTTCAGACAAAACTACACTTTGTTTTAAATTAACCGCCATTAGATATGTCATGTTGGTAATTATTATTAAGGGGAAAAGGCGGATTTGTAATGCACGGCGTTTTTTGTTGTAAGTAAATATTAGTATTTTAGTGTTTCTTGTACCATTTTGCAGTGAAACTATATCAGCATTCGTAGTAAGAATGTTATTTGAGCTTCAAAAAAATCAGTATCCAGCTCGAGTACATAATATAAGCAAATGTTGATGTAATTTATTTCGTCAATACATTATAACTATTTAGGTTATTGTTTGAATAATGAGGGTAGCCAACTTGGAGTAAAACGACGTACTTAGTGTGTCATTTACCCTATGAAATTCTTGATATGTAATTTTACCCGAGGGTTTTCAGGTAATGTCACATTTTATTTCAGGCGTGTAAAATATCCGAAGAAAAACAAATAGACAATCATGGTCGAAAGAAAACATTGTTATGGCCATATTATATGTCGTGCTTAAGAATGACATGAGCTGGGTAAAAGCGTCAAAAACATTTAATGGCCATATTATATGTCTTGCTTAAGAATGACATGAGCTGGGTAAAAGCGTCAAAAACATTTAATGGCCATATTATATGTCGTGCTTAAGAATGACATGAGCTGGGTAAAAGCGTCAAAAACATTTAATGGCCATATTATATGTCGTGCTTAAGAATGACATGAGCTGGGTAAAAGCGTCAAAAACATTTAATGGCCATATTATATGTCGTGCTTAAGAATGACATGAGCTGGGTAAAAGCGTCAAAAACATTTAATGGCCATATTATATGTCGTGCTTAAGAATGACATGAGCTGGGTAAAAGCTCCAAAAAACATATAATATTCCCCACTTACTGTAATGTACATATGGATAGGGAAGATATTGTATTCCACCCAAAAATTCGTTATTGAGATTTCACCGGGAAAAATAAGTTTTGAGACCTCCGAATCCAAAAAAAGGCATTTTTAGAAACATGTTCGTCTATGTGTTTGTCTGTGGTCATCATAGCTCAAAAACGAAAAGTCGGTTAAATACTAAACTTGTTATTTAAGTTCGGTATTTTCCAAGGATGGACACAAAGATTTTTAAGAAAATCCCCCCACTCTAGCTACCCTTTACATGGAAAGTTATCGAACGTTTTGATTTTCTAAAAAAATTATTAAAATGTCATATGTTTAAGATATATTCATGACAGACGAAATGTATGCCTTTAATTTTCTGGGAAAGCCTCTGAAGACCTCTTCATTCTGGATGACATTTGTATAACTTTTGTATAACTGGTAAACCGTAATAGATAGACAAAAACTTACTACATAAAAATGCAAATCTGATTAATACAAACAATGTGTCATATACAGTTTGTAGAGTTAACTGTTTTCGAGATATTCTAAGTTATTGGTTTCAGCTTTAAAGTACACTTACTTTTCTCAAACAAGAGACATCTTTCTTTTCGCCTTTTGTTTACTCCTAAAAAGCAAGAGAAACGAATTGCAGTTTCTTGACTGGCTTTTAATAGATTTAAGTTCACTTTAGCCTACTGCATTCTTTTATTTCCCTTAAACTTACAAAGAAACAAGCAACAATCAAGTTCTGGCAATGTTTATCTTGATTTGCATGATGTAGATAAAAGAATAATCTTTTGAAGAAAAGTTATGTGTGGAACACATCAGATTTCTTTTTCTTCTTTAAATACAAATGATGAACACATCTAATTAATTCAGCATTTAATGCTAGGATAAGCAGATATCTTGAATTTCTTTAGGTAATTTATGCTGTGCAAAAATGTGTGCAATAGAATCTGTGAAGCATTATGGAGAATTAGATATCAAAATGTTCTCTTCATCTAATATTTTTTTTCGTAACATGCTTATGTCAGCTGGTAAAAATTAGAGCATTTGTAGAAAACTGTTGCTGGAGTGTATAATATGAAAATGTAAACACCATATTCATTTTACTTAGGTTAGTTTCTACAATGCTTGAATTCTCTGGTTGTTCGATATTTTCATTGTTTTCATGATTCAGCTATATCTACTGAGCCACTGGAGTAACAAAATCATCTCAGCTTGCCTTTAAAAACTACGGTTTCGTCATACTAGGGTCAAAAGAAAAAAAAATATTTGAAAAGATTAAGAGGCACGCAGTATGTTGCTTAGGAATCGTGATCAAAGATTTACGTTTTAATCAGCATTTTGAAATTACCAGCGATTTAATGCGACATGATCCGTTTGGTTCAGCCAATTTATTTTATTCTGTTGAAAGTCAGCCATGCCGCTAATGAGGTATCTGAATCTGGTTCACCCACTCAAATATCTCTCTCAGATGATGCCGAAAGAACAGAAAATATATCTACCAAAATATCACATAGTTATACTTTTTATGAGCATATAACTTATCGGGTTTATTTCCTCAATTTTCTCAAAATCTGCTTTAATGCTATCACAACACAATGTTTAAATAATAATTTTTCAACAATTAAGTGCTATTGAACAGGCACATAATCGTATCTATTGTCGGTTACAGTCCATGTTATAGAAATTCTATAGAATATCCAAGAGATCAAACATGAACTAATAGTAGTGCATAACGTCAAGAGACGACAAAATAAAATAAGAAACTGTATACAAGTTTGGGTTAAATTAATTGTTCCTTTACACAAGCCGTATATAGGACAGGAGTTGGATAAGTAGTCAGACTGAAATGATAAACATTTACATTTGACCAGCGCTCCTTAAATTTGCACAAAAAATACTGAGTAATATTTGGAAGATGTTTCAACATTGTTTGCTTTTTCGGTCTGAACAGCTTAGTTGATTAGGCGCTGGGTTTCTGAACTCAACGCCGGGGTTCAAACCCGGCTCAGACCGATGTGTTTAAAGTATCCTTAAAAGATACAGCCGCATATTAATGGATTTACTGGCATGTTTAATAACTCCTGCTGGACAAAATTCCGCACACCGGCGACGCTGATATGATCCTGACAATTGACAGCGCCGCTAACTAACAATTTGTTTGCTTTATTATTTTTCAGGCATAGTTATGCAACTTCCTATTGGTTTGTAAATGTCTTTATAGTACAGCGTCTCTCAAAATTCCTCCGAACGTTAAAACATTTTTAAATAAAATATTAGGGAAAAGAATACACTGCGCCGGAGTCTCGATTAGACTCCCCCCACTCAGGACTACTTGGGAACATTTTGATTTTCTTAAATATGCTTCTAACGGTTTTGATTAAAATTCGTATATTAAAGCTACTTGCATCCCAAATAAAATGTTTATCTTTAATTTTCTGGGATTAGCCTCTAAAGACCTCTTTATTCGGAATGAATTTTACCGAATTTTGCTTAACTGCTAAACTGTAGGAGATAGAAAACTTACTAAACAAACAAACAAAAAAGTAGGTCCCGTCAAAACACACAATTTATGTCCTTTACGTTTTAGCTGTGGAGGTAACCCTTTCGGAGATATTCCTTGTTATTAGTTTCAATTGTGAAGTACTTTAACTTTTCTCAGAAGTGTCCGTTTTTACTCCTGGTCAACCAAAGAAGCGATTCGCAATGACAATCGAATAACGATAGCTTTTAAAGCATTTGACTGTCACTTTAGCCTAGTGCAGTCCCTTAGTTCCCTTCTACTAATAAGGATATAAGTAATAAGAGCATTCTGCTAATGTTTATCTCGATTAGCATTGAGTAGAAAGAATATTAATCTTTTGAAAGAAGTTTGTTTGTAGAGCAGCTAGAGAGTCATATGAGTGTCACACATCAGATTTTTTGGATATAGGGACATATACCAAAAACGTGTATTTCCGGTGCAATCTAGATACCTAGTGTGATAATTTGATACCCATAGGTACTATTAGGTGTTATCAAGAATATATTAGCTTCTGGTGAGTTGAACCAGCAAGATTTGCATGCACTGCCTTTCTAGGAGAGAAGTGAGCAGGTGTTACGGGTTGTGATGTAGCCAATTAAGAGCACAATATAGTAAATAATTATAAACTTAGATCTTAATTATTATATATTTAATAATATACAGAATGTTTTTCATTTTTGTTGATCAGAGAAACGAATATCACAAAATGATTTCATCATCTCCCTATAAGACTTGGCAAACTTGGTATTTAAGTTCAGAGCTCTCAAGGATGGGACACGAAGATTTTGACAAAATGCGTATCCCAAACTACCATTTACATGGAAAAAAATTGGAGTAGTTTGATTTTTTCAAAAATGGCTGTAACGATTTTGATTAAAGATATTTACATAACAAATAAAATCATTTTCTTGGAATAACCTTTGAAGATCTCTTTATTCTGAATGATTTTTCTGAATTTTGCACAACTGGTAAACCGTAAGATACGCAAAAACTTGCTATTCAAAATGTAGATCTCATTAAAACACACAATGTATGTCACATGGTACATTTTTTCGTGGAGTCGAGATAGTCCTTGTTGTTGGTTTCAGTTTTAAAATACTTAAATTTATCAGATACGGGTATTCGCAATCTTCTGATCATGTAAATCTTCTGATTTCAACCACATGACAACCAGCTTTTAAAAGTACTGACTATCGCTTTAGCCTAGTGCATTCAGCTATTTGACTTTTATGTACAAGGAAGCGAGTAATAAGACAATATCTGCTAATGTAAAGTAGATAAAAATAATAAGCTTTTTAAGGATTGTTTGTTACAGAGATGTAGAGAAAGTCATATGAATGGAACACATCGAATTAGTTTTAGATATAATTTATAGTGCATAATCGTAATATGATAGTCGTGAAAAAATTTACTCCTGCTATAATCGTAAATTACTTGTATGAACATTATTTTACAACCAATCATCTTTAGAAGCTTTTAGCAGCACTACAAACTAGGAGAACTATGTTGCATCTGGTGACAAAGCTACGCTGTTTGTTCATATTTTCTTTACTTGTGAATTGAAATCAGCAGGCTAAAAATAAGACTCCACGTGTTTTGTTGTTTTTCTGCCATTCTACGTGTTTTCCGGTGGATGTCACGTCTTTTATAAGCCATTCAGCCACTGCCAAGACCAATTACCTGCTATTTTCTTCTCTGTAGCTGATGGAGAAATCAAATTTAACTCGTTGCGTGATTTATCCAGGAGCAATTTCAGCAATAAACGATTCCATGATACAACTTTTTGCTTTAATTCCACATATCTTGTTTATACCAGATGTCTGATTTACTCCGCGACAAAAGACTGCTACATAAGAGTATAGTAATTGATGTACTTTCTTACAGTTGAGTCACTCTTGCAATTAAAATACAATTATTACCTACGCAACTTTTCTAACAATAACTCAAGAAAAAATCTGATTATTCATTTATTTAAATCATGTTAATCAAGATAAACATTGTCAGAATTGGTCTTATTTCTTTTTTGTAAGCAGAAGAGAAATTCGGTTCTCTTTGCTTGCAAAGAGTAAGCAAAAAAGAACGAAAATACCTATATATCTCGCTTGAGAAATTTTTAAGTACCTTAAAACTGAATAACAAGGAATATCTAAAAAATGATCAACTCCAAAAAAAAATGTGTCTTAACCAGATCTACATTTCTGTGCAGTAGGTAAGTTACTCTTACCGTTAATCGGTGATATAAAATTGGGTAAAATATATCCAGTATAAAAAGATCTTCAGAGGCTATTCCGAGAAAATCAAGATATATGCTTTATTTCCTATGTAAAATATCTTTTAACATACTATATTTTAATCAAAAGCGTTAAGAGCTCTTTTCAAGGAAATAGAATCTTCGATTTTTTTTCTATGTAAAGAGTTGTTTGGGGTGGTTTTTTTTCTCAAAATATTCGTGTCACATCCTTGGAAGGTACTAAACTTTTACTGACTTTTCGTTTTTGAGTTATCGTATTCAAAATACACGGACTCACAAGGGCCTTTCTTTATTTTTTGTATCAAGGGCGTCCTAAAGCTTGTACTTTCGGTGAAAACTCGATGTCAAACTTTTGGATGCTGTACAACACATAGTGTACCTACGTACAATGGTAATACTATGTAGGGAAAGTAAAAATCATTTCTCTTTAATGGTCTATGAAGTTTAATTTGTTTAAAGAGCATTTTGCAGATGTAAATCTTAGGATTGGCCTTTTACAATGCCTTGAATTACATTTATTTCTTATATATCTGCCCATTGGCATAAGTCAGATGATTTGATGATGGTTTATGCAGGCCTATAGTGTTTCACAAAATATGTTCTAAATACCAAAAAACAAAACACAGGGACTCATATGAATATAATATACATATTTCATTTTTAGAGTAAACATTCTATTTTGTAAAGACAAAATCTTTCATTGCTTAATTTTGAGTACAGAAACGGATCTTGAATTCTGGAAATGAAAATTCATATAATTTTAAATAAATACCATAACTAATCTTGTAATTTATAACGATTCGCAGAATAGTCCTATTCAAATTATAATAATTACGTAAGTGAAAATAGATTAAGTGAAGACTTCACTAAAATATAATTTCAGTACATATTATGTTGCTGAACCAAATGTATCACATTTGATACAAAATTATGTGATTTGTGAGCGCATGAAATGTGCACTGTAGTATTGTTATTGTTTTTCTATAAATATCTTATAATGCTCTTTTTGCTTTGTTACGTTGATTCAACGAGACATATATATAATTATGAAAAAACGATATATATTATATAACAATATCAATCAATATAATGGCTGTCTGATTGATTTCTTAAACAAATATTTATGATTTATGTAAAACGCAACCGATTTATATTTAATTTGCTTTTTATTGAAATTTTGCGTTAATACTCGATTCTGAAAGCTAATAAACATATAAATTGTACCCCAAAAATGTCATAGGCTATTTCACCGCAAATACACATTTACTCCTATATATATAAACATAAAATCAATTTTAGAAATAGGTCTGTGTGGGTGTGTGCGTGCGTTTGTGGAATTAACGTCGGTTAAGTATAAATTTGGTATTTAAGATTAGATCTTCCAAGGAAACGACACGAAGATTTTCAGAAAAGCCTTCCTACCCCAAACTGCCCTTTACATGGAACACTTTTTTTAAATTTTAAATTTTCTAACGATTTTAATTAAAATGCCGTATATTAAAGACGTTTAAATGGCAAAATATGAATATCCTATGTTTCTTGGGAGTAGCCCCTTAAGTCCTCTTCATTCTGAATAACTTTTGCATAAATGCTAAATCATAAGAGATACGCTAAAATTTACGGCACACAAAACGTTTATCTCGTTAAAAACACAATTTATGTATTATAAATTTTTGTAGAGCTAACCATTTAACAAATATACTTTGTTATTGGTTTCAATTTTAAAATACTTTTCTCAAACGGGTATCCTCATCCGTTCATATATCTTTTGTTTTATTCCTGACCTGGCTTTGGAAAAAGAACGCTATTCGACAGTTTCTACAAGATTTGATTGTCTCTTTGGCCTAGTGTATTCCCATATTTCTCTTCTAGTTATAAGGAACTAAATAATAAGACTATTTTTGATAATTGATTAGCATGCTGTAGACAAAAGAACAATATTTTATAAGAATAGATTGTCTGCCGAACAGATAGTCATATGGACGTAACACTTTTATTCAATTTTTATTTATTTTATTCCCCATAAGAGTCGTCCATTTTGTTGCTTTCTTAGTCATTATTTAAGTAAACAAACGGAGTATTATTATTGATCTTTCTTTTGCGGTTGATTTTGCATTTAAGATTACATACAGCCTGTGCTTTTCATATAAATTGCGAATTATAAAAAACAAAATTGAACAATTAGTTGCCTTCCCACCGCGTACATGTGCAGTCGTATAAAGTAATGGCGAGGATTGTAATATATACTGCGTGTTAAACTTGCAATTAAATAGTATATGTTAGCATTTCAATAAGGACTGTAATATATCATCTGTTTGTAGATGATCTCGCTACTAGTCTTTCTCACGATAATCAAAACGTTATTTCGGTTAAAAGTCACAATTTATCCTGTAATCTGCAGAAATGGTGTAATGCCAATAGACTTTGTATTAATCATAATAAAACTGTAGACGCCATTTTCTCTATAAATTCTTCCTCCCAGTTATCGGTTAAGTTTCTGGGCATCCTTATCGAAACTGGCTTGGGCTGGCAGACTCATATTAACTACTTATCAAATAAAATAAATAAATATTCTTATTAAGGTCACTTAGGCTTAGTGTCTCCCGTTCTACTCTTGTGTCAGTGTATTATGCCCATGTTCATAGTTATCTAAGTTATGGTACTCTGTTGTGGGGCAATCATACCCCTGCCAGTCAGTTATTTATTCTTCAGAAGAAATCTGTACGTATCATATTTGGAGCTTGACCAAGAACTCACTGTAAACCACTTTTTATGCAACTTGGTATACTGACATTGCCTTCAATGTTTGTTCTGGATTCCCTCCTATATGTTAAAAAAAATATCAACATTTTCTCAATATGCTCTTCTGTCCATAATTATCCCACTCGAAAATGCTCTGATACTTATATTAACAAATGCAAATATAGTAAAACACTTAACAGTTTCTCATGTATATCTGTTAAAATTTTCAACACCTTACCTCAGAACATTAAGACTCTTCCACTGTTAAACTTTAAGAGGAGGATCAAAACAATCTTGAAGGCAAATCCTCTTTATAGCATTTCAGAAATTTATGACCTGAAATGGGATTAATTTTATCCATTTTTAAATGTATTGTTGTAACATTATTGCATGTAGAATGTTTCATTAATTTGTATTCTCATGACGCAGCCTATGTATGTCTCATACTTAATGACTGAAAATAAACTATCTATCTAGACTGCGTGTTAAACTGTAATTAAATAGTATATGTTAGCATTTCAATGAGGATTATAATATATACTGCGTGTTAAACTTGCAATTAAATAGTGTAAGTTAACATTTCAACGAGGATTGTAAAGTATACTGCGTGTTAAACTTGCAATTAAATAGTGTAATTTAAAATTTCAACGAGGATTGTAATGTATACTGCGTGTTAAACTTGCAATTAAATAGTGTAATTTAAAATTTCAACGAGGATTGTAATGTATACTGCGTGTTAAACTTGCAATTAAATAGTGTAATTTAAAATTTCAACGAGGATTGTAATGTATACTGCGTGTTAAACTTGCAATTAAATAGTGTAAGTTAACATTTCAACGAGGATTGTAATGTATACTGCGTGTTAAACTTGCAATTAAATAGTGTAATTTAAAATTTCAACGAGGATTGTAATGTATACTGCGTGTTAAACTTGCAATTAAATAGTGTAATTTAAAATTTCAACGAGGATTGTAATGTATACTGCGTGTTAAACTTGCAATTAAATAGTGTAAGTTAACATTTCAACGAGGATTGTAATGTATACTGCGTGTTAAACTTGCAATTAAATAGTGTAATTTAAAATTTCAACGAGGATTGTAATGTATACTGCGTGTTAAACTTGCAATTAAATAGTGTAATTCAACATTTCAACGAGGATTGTAATGTATACTGCGTGTTAAACTTGCAATTAAATAGTATATGTTAACATTTCAATGCAGTTGCGAATTGAAATAATGTTTAATTATTTTGAATTCTTAAATCAACAATGATGGCATTACATTACAATGCTTTAAAAGTTTTGTTGAATTTATTCCGTATCATTCGTTGTAGTTCTTAAACTAAAACACCGTATATAGCATCCGAGATCAATCGAGGCATATCCAGAGAGAGAGAGAGAGAGAGAGAGAGATAGAGAGAGAGCTTTACAAGTTTATACCCAAATATACATAGTGGTCAGATACCCTCACTTGTGAATATACATTTCTTTTCTACCAAAAATAAATCTGAAGAGAATTGCAGAATTAACGAGCTAATATCGTGTATATGGAAACATACTTCCATAATCATTCAAAGGTTTTCTAAATCCTCAATTTCTTTACTTAGAAGTATTATTGAACATTATTAACGCTTACTATTAAAATGTTCACTTCAAAATCCAGTTATTTATAACTTTGTGCAAATTGTCAAATTGTAGTAAAAATAAATAATGCAAACTTCGTCCGTCATGTTAATATTCGCTACTTTTTAATTTTTGTTACTTCTTATTGTCTCACCTATTGATATATTTTTTTCCTAAAATCTAGAATTCATTTTTTGTTATACTAATTTACACCCCTTTCTTTTGTCCATGTTTTATTTTATTAAATGTTCATTTCTTGAAGGGATTTTATTTTTCATTATTTTGAAACAGTTCCTGAACTGAAACACTTTGCATGCATTTATGTTCTTCATAGAAGTGCAAATAGACAAATTCAAATAATTTTAAGGTTTTCGGTGTTTTCAAAATTAACAATGTACTGGCTGCATAATCATCACCAAACTTAGGAATAATAAACGCAATACGGAGTTTCTAATTGAAGTAATTATCTATCTATAAATCAAGAAATGTATACATTGTCCCAAGCTTAAAAGATAGAATGGAGGTCCCTAGGCTGTCCCAGAAGTATACGACCTAACGTATAGATAGAGGTCATTGTTTCAAACCTTAGAAAGCATAATTTTGAAGTTTGACAACTTTACATTGTTTAGCATTATTTGGCAGCCAATATTAGTGAATGCTGTCAGCGAATTTGTAAACATGGATAAAAATGGTCATCGATATGTGATACAACATTTTCATTTGAAAGGTCTTAGTGCAACTAATATAAAAGAAATATTGGATAGGGGAGTTTAAGCGCGGCCGTACGAGCTGCCAAGACGAACATCGCAGTGGTCGACCAAATGAGATTACCAGTCCCAAAGTGTAAAGAAAATCCACAAAATGATATTCGATGACCGTCGACTGAATTGCGCGAGCTAGCAGACATTGCAGGGATTTCAAAAGTTCTGTACATCGCATACTGACTGAAAATTTGGATATAAGAAAGTTGTTTGTAAGGCGAGTGCTGCGTTTGCTCTCAATAGAACAAAACTAGCGTCATGAGGATGTTTCAGTCGAGTGTTTGGCATTAAAACTTAGTTTTTGCGTTGATTCATAACAATGGATAAAACCTGGGTCCATCATTTCACACCTGAGACGAAGAAACAATCAAAACAGAGGATTGAAGGGGAGAATCGGCACCAATGAAGGCGAAGACAATCCTATCTACAGGCAAGGTAATGGGGTCTGTTTTCTGGGACGCAAGCGGGATAATTTTCATTGATTATTTCAAAAAAGGAAAAGTAATTATGCGAACTTATTTACAGCGTTTGAGTTATGAAATCGAGCAAAAATGGTCGCATTTAGCGAAAAAGAAAGTTTTGTTTCATCAAGACAAGACACCAGTTCACTCGTCCATTATCGCCATGACCAAAATCAATGAGTTTAAAGTTCGAATTGCTCCCTGATGCACCCTATTCGCCAGATTTAACTCCCTCTGATTATTTTCTGTGTCCTAACTTGAAGAAAAGACTTGGTGGTAAAAGATTTACCAAAAATGAAGAGGTGGAGTCTGCAGTTGATGGCTATTTTGCACATCTCGATAGTTCTCAGTATAAACAGAGTATCGAAGCTATTGAACATCGCTAGGAAAAATGTATCTAGGTGAAAGGAGACTATGTAGAGAAATAAATATGTTTTTCCCCAGCATTTTTGTGCTTTCTTTGTTAGGTCGGGTACTTCTGGGACTTCGTCTTATTTACTGCATATATGCGGTCATTAACTTCTCCTTTTCTACCCTTGCGCTGTCCCCAAGTAAATATTCGTCTGTTATAATTTTAACCTTTTAACATACTATTCTATGCAGAAAAATCTGATGTGTTCCATTAACAAGGCTTTCTCTACATCTCTGTACCAAATTATTATTAAAAAGCTTACTCTTCTATCTACATCATGCAAATTGAGATAAACATTAGCAGAAATTGTTCTTATTGCTTGATTCCTTGTAAAGATGGGAAAAAATCAAATGTGTTCCACTCATATGATGTCCTCTAGCTGAGCGGTAAACATTGTATTATCTACATCATGCTAATTCAGATAAACATTAGTAGAATTAGAATTATTACTAGCGTCCTTGTAAGTAGAAGGAAAATATGAAAATACACATGCTAAAGCGATATTCTCGTCCTCTAAAAGCCGTCGCTATGTGAAACAATTGAAATTCCAATCTCTTTGCTTGCCAAAGATAAACAAACGAGAAATGAGAAAAAAAAAGTATTCCGTTCGAGAAAGATTTTAGTGGCTTAAAATTGAAACAAATAATCCGGAATATCTCGAAAACGGTTAACTCTACAAAAACAGATGTGTATGAAATAAATTGTGTTTTTTTAATGAGACCTGCATTTTTTGTTTAGTTGGTTATTTTATATTTCTTATGGTTTGCCAGTTACACAAAAGTCATCCAGAATGAAGAGGTCTTCAGAACTATTCCCAGAAAATTCAAGATTTGCATTTGGTTTGTCATATAAATATCTTAAACGTGTGATATTTTAATCAAAATCGTTAGAATCATTTTTAAAAAAATCAAAATTTCCTAAAAATGTCCCATGTAAAGGATATTTTGGGGTGAGGAATTTTCTTGAAAATCTTCGTGTCGCATCCTTGGAAGATAATCAAATTAAATACTAAGTTTGGTATTTAGCCGAATTTTCGTTTCTGGGTTATGCTGCCCACACACACACAGACAGACAGATACATGGAGCTTTTTCTAAACATAATTTTTTTTGACTCAAAAGCATATAATTTCAGTGAAATATGGGTATCGAATTTTTGGGTGCAATACAATACACTATATACATAGCAATGTGTAGAGAAAGTAAACATTTTCTCTTTCAGATTATATCTTTTTGGAGTCTTACTGATTTATGCGATTCCAATTTTGTAATGGAAAGTTATTTTTCATTAAATGCGCCTATCAAACAGCAATCAATTAAGGGTAGAATATAACACTATTTTTTCTTAGCTAGAATAAACCAATATTGCCTGGTTTGAATGTTCTAGCTTTAATAGGATGAGATTACGGTATTTACTTTCTCTGTCGTGTATCTTACATAGGTACAAAAGACATTTCATTCCACCCAAACGTCGATACTAATTCATTGGAAATACCTGTTTGGATCCTCTGAAAAAAAGTTTTAGAAAAAGTTCCGTATTTCTGGGTGTCTCTGTGTTGTAGGCACCATAACTCAAAAATGAAAACTTGATTAAATACCAAATGTTGATATTGTGTCCAGCATCTTCCAAGAGTGTGACACGAAGATTTCCAGGATAATCCCCCACCTCAAAATACACTTTATATGGAAGAGTTTTCGAAATCTCCGATTTTCTGAAAAATGGATCTTACGATATTGATTAAACTATTGTATATTAAAATGGAAAATAAAATGTATATCTTACCTGAGTTTCTTGGGAATGGCCTCTGAAGTCCTATCATTCTAAATGACTTTTGCAGAACTGATCAACCAAGATAGGCGAATAGGTACTACAAAAAAGTGTAAATAGCTTTTCCTCAATGCTCCGCTGTATCACATTGCAGGTAGGCCCCTGTATGTCGCGAGTAACTCGATGCTCTTTTGGTGCTTACCAAAGCTGGAATATTCTACTCTTGAAGATGCTATGCCACTTTTACATTTCTTTATGACATTGATTTTCAGATAGTGATGGGAGTGTTGGATCAGTTTGAGAGAGTTGTGTTAAATAAAAAATCTGATGTGTTCCATTCACATGACTTTCTCGAGATCTCTGTAACAAGTTATTGTTAAAAAGTGTACTCTTATATCTCTTACATGCTTATCGAGATAAACATTAGTAGAAATGGACTTATTATATTTACTTTCTTGCAAATAGAAGGGAAATAAGGGAATACACTAGGCTAAAGTGACAGTCAAATGTTTTAAAAGCTAGTTGCCATGTTGCCGAAATCCGTTTCTTTTACTTGCCAGGAGTTGAAAAATCCCCGTATGAGAGGAGCATTTTAAAATTGAAAACAATAACAAGGAATATTTAAAAAATGGTAACTGCATAAGAAAATGTATTTGGCATAAATTGTGTATTTTAACGAGATCTACACTCTTTTGTTGAGAAAGGCTGTGCCTATTTTTTACGGTTTGCCAGTTATGAAAAATTTGGTTAAATTCATCCAAAATAAAGAGATCTTCAGAGACTAGTTCCAAAAAATTCAGGATGTATATTTTTTTTATTCTCCATGTAAATATCTTCAATATACGGTATAATAACCAAAATTGTTATAGCCACTTTTGAAATAATCAAAATTTTCAAAACTTTGTCAATGTAAAGGATAATTTCGGATAAGAGGATTTTCCTGAAAATCTTAGTGTCGCATCCTTCGAACGTACTACACTTAAATACCAAGTTTGATATTTTACCAACTTTTTATTTTTGAGTTATCGTGTTAAAGGACACACACGCACCTTTTTCTAAAAAAATCTGTATGTTCCTTCACATTTCTGTAACAATTTATTGCTAATCAGCTTATTATTCTATCCATTGCATGCTAATCAAAATGAACATTAGCAGAAACGGCCTTATTGCTTAGTTTTTTATAAGCAGAAGGGAAATAAGGGTGTACACTGGGATGAACCGACAGCCAAATGTTTTAAAATGTGGTTGCTATGGGATTAAAATCCGTTTCTTTGCGTGGCCGATACTTGACAAATTCCCAAATGAGAAAAGTATAAGCATATTAAAACTGAAACCGATAACAAGGAATATCTTTAGAATGATCTAATCTTGAAAAAAATTGTATATGACATGAATTGTGTGTTTGAACGAGTTCTACAGTTTTTATTAAATAAGTTTTTGTTTACCAGTTATGCAAAATTTCCCAAAATTCATTCAGAATAAAGATGTCTTCAGAGGCTATTCACAAAATAACTCAAGCGATACATTTTATTTGTCATGTAAATATATTTAATATGATATTTAATCAAAATTGTTACAGGCATTTTTGAGAAATTCAAAATGTTCGAAAATTTTTCCACGTAAATGGTAGTTGGTTGTGGGGTGATTTTCTTGAAAATCTTCGTGTTGCGTCCTTGGAAGATACTGAACTTAAGTACCAGGATTTTCGTTTTTGAGCTATTCTGCCCACACATATACACAGGCGCACATTTTTCTAAAAATATTTTTTTATTCAGGGCGTCTCAAAACACATATTTACGGTGAAATCTCGGAATCGAATTTTTAGTGCAATAAAATACCTTTTCTATACAGTATGTACAGATGCATTGTTTTTAGATACTCTAAAACATATATTTCTTTGACATCTGGGTATCGAAATGTTGGTACCTACGCATCATGTATTGTGTACAGAAAGTAAAAGGAGCAAAGGCCCACCCTCCTGGATATTACATTTTGGAAGATGAAATTATGTTTATTATTGAATTGTATAATAAATGATTATAAATTGTGTTTAATTTCGCTTTTTGGACATTGAACCCTTATCTCATCCGTTCATCGTTAACCTGTGCACAACATTTTTAATTGAACTTGTAGACTTACTTACGAAATCGTTGAAGAGATATTTTTAAATATATTTTATTGCTGATTAAACTTCGAAAAAAAAACTTGAACTTAGAGAAATGCTTTTAAAACAGGCCAAGACCTCTGTTAAGTAACCTTGCATGCTAATATTTAAGTTTCTTCTTGTATTTGTTTAGGCACTTAGTAAAAACCTTAATGAGAGTCGTTGATGGAGCGGTTTTACAGTTCGCCATGATCTTGACCACGGAAGTCTGTAATATTTGTGCAAAGTGAAATTTGTTTATTTAGAGATCGTTAGCCTTAACACGGACTCTACAGGGGCTCGAAGGCATTCCTCAATAGCCCGCAGTCTAATTCTCCACTTGAGATATTAATATCCTCTATGATTAATCACGTGATAACTCCTTGAACATCCACGAAACAAAACCATAATTCTTCCATGCTTGGCCTTTGACCCCTGTCTAGAGGCTTCTTGTGTGATAATTAAAAGATAGCCAGCATAAATTGCCGTTAACCTGTAATGCTCTCGGAGAACCCGACACGATTGTTAAGTGAACTTAATTTTAACAATCCGGTTTTGCTTTTTAACACTAAAGTTCATGAAATGAATTTTAACTAGCATGATTTGAGTGAAGGCACAAAAAATGTTGATAGGAGAAGTGGTTGGCTTCCATAAGCATCCGGAATAGCAAGTAGTGAAGAGATAGCCTCTGAGGTTCCCGACACCTGCCTTTTTAGCGGATGCCCTGCAGAAGCGCTGCTTCAAACGTTCGCTATTTGTAGCCAATTAATCTGCAATTAACATGTCATGTTAAATATCTGTAAATACATAGAACGTCAAATAAAACATTACCTGCTGTTTCTGTTTCTTTATTGTCTGTCTATAATATATAAAGAAACTATTTTATTCCACTCTAAAACTGAATCCCAATATTTCACTGTAAATAAACATTTCAAAGCCTCTTAGAACCCCCAAAACTTAAACGATTAAACCGTTATAAATATTATAATATTTGAGTTAAGATAAAAAATTACTTTCTCTAATTGCTCTTCAAACAAACTTCTTACAAAATACTATTCTTATTTCTACACAATGCTAATCGAGATAAACATTAGCAGTATGTTCTTATTACTTAGTTCCTTATTAAGTAGAACGGAATTAAAGGAATGCGCTATGCTAAAGGTGTAAGTCAAATGTTTTAAAAGCTATCGCTATGCGATTGTCATTGCAAATCGCTTCTTTGCTTGGCTAAAAGTAGAACAAGAGAAAAACGGACACTTCCTATCTGAGAAAAGTAATAAGTACTTTACAATTGAAACCAATAACAAGGAATTTCTCGAAAACGGTGAACTTCACGAAAAGATTGTATATGGCTTAAATTGTGTATTTTAACGAGATTTACTTTTTTTGAGTTGTAAGTTCTTGCCTATCCCTTACTGTTTACTAGTTATGCAGATTTCATCCAGAATATACAAGTCTTAAGAAGCTATTCCCAGAAAACTGAAGGTATATATTTTATGACGGAAATAGCTTTAACATATGCTATTTTAATCAACATAATTAGAACCATTTTTAAGAAGCATAACATTTTCGAAAATTTTTCCACGTAAAGGCTAGTTTGTGTTTGGGGAACTTTCTTGAAAATCTTCGTGTCGCATCTTTGGGAAATACTACACTTAAATACCAAGTTTGGTATTTAACGGTCTTTTCGTTTTTGAGCTATGCTGTCCACAGATACACACACGGACCTTTTTCTGAAAATGCTTTTTTTTATTCAGGGGGTCTTAAAACATGTATTTCCGGTGAAATCTCGGTATGGAATTAATGGCTGCAATACGATACTTTCTCTATACACTATGTGCATAGTGGCTGTAGAAAAAGTAAAAAATCCCATGGTACAAAAGCCTGAAGTCGGGCCAAGGCTTATAGCCAGGCCACTGCATCACCCATCTCCGCCCATTACAGACGTCATGGGAGGATGGGACGTGGTTAACGCCCCGAGTCCCTTCAAGCCGGTTGATGCTGTCTACGCAATCTGGAACCGCTACAGTTTCTTCAAGTAGTCCCTAAATTGGACCCCTAGGAACCTCACGAGGCTGAATGCACCCTGAACCAGGTTCACACGCCGGTACCGAGAATCGAACCCCGCTCTCACGCTTGGTACCGCCGCGCTACTCAATTTGGAAAATCCACATTACGTAACAAACGTAACTCCACGACAGTCCACAAGGAACCTTGGCCTACCTCCCGGTTGCTGCATTCCCCATCTCGGCCCTAATGGGGTACAGTGGGTGATCAGAGCCTCGATTCCCTCCCGGCCGGAGGGACTCCCTAAATCTAAAGATAGTGATTTTCAGAAAAATGCCCATTTGTGTGTGTCTGCCTGTGTGTGTCTATGTCTGTGGACAGCATAGCTCAAAAACGAAAAGACTGTTAAACACCAAACTTAGTATTTAAGTGTAGTATCTCCCAAGGATGCGACAGGAAGATTTTCAAGAAAATACCTCCACCTCACTCTACCCTTTACATGGAAATTTTTCGACCTTTTTTCCCAAAAATGGCTAAATATTTTGATGAAAATACACATATTAAAGCCATTTACATCACAAATAGAATGCATATCTTGAATTTTCTGAGAATAGCTTCTGAAGAACCTATTTATTCTGGATGAATTTTGCATAACTAGTAAACCGTAAGAGATAGACAAAATTTACTACACAAAAAATGAAGATCAGGATAGAACACACAATTTATATCATATACATTTTTTTCGTGGAGTTGATCGTTTTTGAGATATTCCTTGTTATTAGCTTCAGCTTTAAAATACTCACGCGGGAACTTTTCAACTTCTACCCACACAAAGAAACGGATTTCTACTCCATGGTAATCACATTTTAAAACATTTGACTGTCGGTTGGTCTAGTAGATTCCCTTAGTTCCCTTCTACTTAAAAGGAACTAAGCAATACGACCGTTTCTGCTTATGTTTTTCTCGATTAGCATGAAGTATATAGAAGAATAGACGTATTAACTATATTTCCTTAGCCCGCCTGGGTAGTATGGTGGTGGCGTGTCTACCTCGTATTCAACAGGTCGTGAGTTCGAATCTCGCTTAGGGTGAGTTACCCGGATAAAGTTTTTTTCGGGGTTTTCCCTTATCCTGAGAAGACGAATTCGAGTAACTTTGAGCTCCACGGGTCCCAGGATTATTTGAGCATCATTTCACCAATTTCATTCATCGTCTGATATGATCAACAAGGTTAAAGAACGTTAAGCTAAAAAAAAAAAAAAGAAAAAAGTCTTATATGCTCCATTCACATTACTTTTTCTACATCTCTGCAACAAATTATTGTTAAAAAGCTTATCTATTTACTACTCCATCGAGAAAAAATTAGCAAAAATAGTGTTGTTACTTGCTTCCTTGTAAGTAGAAGCGAAATAAGGGAGTAGCACAGGTTAAAGTGATAGTCAAAAGCTGGTTGTTTGGACAGGAGTTGAGAAATTCCTGTGTGAGAAAAGTATAAGTTTTTTTAAAGCTGAAACACAAAACAAGGAATACCTAAAAAATGATCAACCTCACGAAAAAAACGTACATAACATAAATTATGTGTTTTATCGCGATCTATATTTTTTGTATAATAAGTTTTTGTCCATTTCTTATGGTTTATCAGTTATTCAAAATTCTATAAAATTCATTCAAAACAAAGAGGTCTTTAGGGGCTATTCCCAGAAAATTCAAGATATACAATCGATTTGGCTTGTAAATATGTTAAATATAAGAGATTTTAATCAAAATCGTTAAAGCCATTGTTTATAAAATCAACATTTTCGAAACTTTGTCCATGTAAAGGGTAGTTTGGAGTAGGGGGATTCTCTTGAAAATCTTCGTGTCGCATCCTTGGACGATAGCAAACTTAAATACCAAGTTCGGTATTTATGGTCTATTCATTTTTGAGCTATGCTGTCCACAGACACACACTCAAGTACCTTATTCCAAAAATGGATTTTTTTTGGATTCAGGGGGACACAAAATAATTATTTACTCCGAAATTTCGGTATCGAATTTTTAGATGGAATGCAAAACCTTGTCTATACAGTGTGTACATAGTACGCATAGAGAAAGTAAGAAAACAACTTATAAAACTGTAGAGATAGTCATGTGAATGGGACACATCTAATTTTTTTACTTTAGTTTTTGGTGTGGAATTTACAAGTCCTAGTTGGTCCTTCCTGAAAGGCAAATTATTGCTGCAGAACACGAATGGAAGCATTCATTGCTGTTAGAATAATGTCTGGTAATAGCACACCTCTAAACTGTGAAAACTTAACAGGAATAGCAAAATACTTTTTTGTGAACCAACACCGCAGTGCGTGTTCCGTATCCGTACGAAATGAATATTATTACAGTTCAAATATGTACCACTCGTATTTGGGACTCAAGATTAAAACGCCTAAGTATACGATGTACGTACGGATAAAGTTATTACACGAATCTAGCGCCTCTGCCCAATTATCGCTACTGTGATCTCTAGCAATTTACGAGAGTTATCTCTCATAAACATCTAAACAGCGTTTCGTATCAAGTTATCGATTTTATCAAGCACTATAATTAATAGGCGTTAGGTTGGACCGAATCTCGTCCCTAGCAGCTTCCTGAACGCAGATCTGTCCCGGTGAAAAATATTTTTACGTGCTTTTGTAATTAATATCACAAAAACACTTGGATTAGATTATTTTGGAAGATCCTTGCAACTGATGAGGTGCCTGTAGATAACAAATGAGGTCTTATCGGAATAAATAAATGCTATCTCTCTTGTAATTAAGAGGAACAATAAGCGAAAAAGCTGGGATTCTCCGAAGCCAATTAGTAAACTGATGGTAACATGTTTAATTATCAATATTTTAGTATTGGAAAGACAATCCGTCTCTAAATATAGGGACGTTATTAAGAGCGCTTTAATGACTGTCTTCATATATTTATGCATTCGAATTAACTTTCTGAAGCTCTAGTTCTTATGCCGCGTTATTAGGCTTCCATTTAGGTTCTTCGCGTTCAAGATTTACAAATTACTTTCAATTTGTTCTGGTTTTCAAACCGTTTGAAAGGTTTTAGGATTTATGACCACAGAAGCGCAAGCAATAATACTTTCTTTAGCACCTAAATAGTGGGTAGAGGAATTATTGAATCAATGATTTTTTTATTTCCACCTTTTGTTACTACAGTATTACAAGTATATCTTATATTCGAATAATAAAGTTTTAGAATTTAGCGTGACACTTGCTATTCCCCCAATTCTTTAACCCCTAGGTTATATGTATGAAGTGAAGCTTCTACACTAATTTCAGTTTTTTATTGTTTTTGTTCCATTTATACCCCGCTATTACCTGTGTAGTCCTATCTGCGGCATTCACCATTGAAGCAAGTGTACCGTGGTCGTTAGGTTTCTAATGTTCTTCTTTAAGTAAGATTCATACTTCCTGACTAGAGAAAAATTCCCATCCCCAAGCCGGGAATCAAATACGAGACCAGTAGTACAACTGGCAAGTTCGAGCCAGGTGTCTAAGGAGTTTCGTCTGAGACCGGCATTCAGGAGGTCCTGGAATTGATTCTTGCGGCCAAAACCTCTGACCCATGACTTTTTTTGGTGATTTTTCCAGGCCAGTAAGCAATTGCTGGGGAGGTTTCTTCATCCCCCCGAATTTTCTGACCCTTCATTTCATCAAACTAGTCTCTTCAGGATTATAGTAAGTGTTGGCAAGGACTGCGGTGCTGGCGTCCTTCGGTGGTGGTAAATTACTCTAGAAATATAACTCTCGGCTGGAAGTCATCTGTAGACCCGAGTTTGATCAGACCTGGAGCGCGGGCTCATAGTGCTCCCCACTACTTGAAATGTGTTAGGGACCATCGTGTTCTGTTAACATGACTTTCTCTATTTGTTCCATAAGCAACTTTCCTTACAGAAGATTATTCCTATATAAACGTCATACTAATCAAGATAAACATTAGCACTAATCGTCTTATTTCTTGCTTCCTTGAAAGTAGAAGAGAAATAAGAATGCACTCGTTTAAAGTGGCAGTCAAATATTTTAAAAGCTGCTTTATATTTCAAACAATTGCAATTCGGCTCTCTTTTACACACCCATAGATAAAAATGAACGTTGACTCCCCGGTTGAGTAAATTTAAGTAGCTTAAAAGTAAAACCAATAACAAGGAATATCTTGAAACGATTAATTCTACAAAAAATTGCATATCACATAAATTGTGAATTTAAGTGAGATCTACATTTTTATTTATTTACTTTTTTTGTATTTCTTACGATTTACGAGTTATATAAAAGTTATTCAGAATAAAGAGGTCTTAAAAGACAATTCCTTGAAAATTCAAGATAATATTTTCGTTTGTCAAGAAAACATAATAAACACATGGCATTATAATTAAAATCATTACAGCCATTTTTGAGAAAATCAAAATCTTCGAAACATGTTTCATATTTTTTTTCTTTTTAGTTTTTGTGTCGCATCCTTGGAGGATACTGAACTAAAATACCAAGTTGGTATTTAACCGACTTTGGCTTTTGGGCTATGCTGCTCCCTCACATGCACAGATATTTTTCCAAAAATGATTTTTGAGAGGTCTTAAAACACGTATTTCTGGTGAAACAATAACGTCCCTTTCTTCTATGTGCATTGCGCATACGTGCTAGAGAAAGTAATGAAGTTTTTCTGACGAGTCAGCTATTAAAAATCGTAGTTTATAGCATTCAACGGTGTCAAATGTTTGTAACACCCCATTGTTAACATACCTGATTCTTGAGATGAAGAATATTTGAATAATAAGGTATCCCTTGTAACAACTAACAGAATATTTAATTGTAAATTACTTTACAGATTGTTCCAAAGAATGTGTCTGTTTTGAAACCCAACAAAATAATCGATCTTATTACCAATGCTATTTCTTCTGCACAAGTAATTAATATTATAATTGGGTGCTAAATATCACAATTACATCAAAGAAATAATTAGAATAATAGAATATAAGTATATTAATAAAAATTATTGTTATGCTTAGTTTTGCCACATTCTTACATACGAGTGTTTGAACATTCAGCTTACAAATGTTTAAGGGGAGTCGAAAAGGGATGTTCCTAATTTTTTCATTTTCATGTTTTAATTGCACATGGATATTTCAAATTACCCGCTCATTTTGGTATATCTTTTAATGACGTACGCTAATTGTAAATAGTTTAAAAATGTCGTTGAAAATAATCCTGCATAGTAATTTTGAGAACATTCTGGTACACTTACTTCGTAAAACATCAAAAACTTTGCAAATATTAGTTTTAGAAAAGAGATTTTTTGTATTTCGATCGGGAAGTTTTAATTTAGCTGTTGGCAGCATTGGCATCCCGCTCATATTTCCTTCATGTTCGAATTTCGAACTATTCCGAAATTGTGTTTGGAAAATTAGGTTACATGTTTCATTAATGTTATGTTTGAAAATCATTTTTGGAGATGTAACATTTTCTAATCAAATGTCCCATTATCTCGGAAACTAATTGGCATTAAGAGCTGTTATTTTTATCACGCATACGCTTTAACTTAACGAAAAATTTTGTGTGAATGAAATAGTTATTTTTTTTTAAATTTAAAAATTTTTCATTTTTCAATAAAATTGTAAGAGCTTTATTAAGTAAAATTATACCTTTCCTTCTAATGGATAGAAGAATTCTATTTTTCATCAATCAATTGTAAAAGAATTGCTAAATATACCATGAAAGTTTTAGCTCATTATATTAAATAGCTGAGCTAATGGGTCAAATTTTAACATTGACAAGATAGGGAATTTCAGCTCCCCTTAAGAACTTGCAGACAGAACTGAGTAGGTCATGTTTCTTATAGGAATCCATATTTGAAATGTGTCGTTTGTGCGCTAATATTGTACACTTACACAAAGAAACTAATAGAAACCTAGAAAAGAATCATAATGCTGGCTGGAGTATAATCCGGGCTTGTGGGCCATGGTCTACTGGGCTCCTCTTCGCCGCTGCCACCGAAGATGTCTGCCGTAGTCGCAGGCGAAACGTCTGGGAAGAAGAAGGAGGAGCCCAGTAGACCACGGCCCACAAGCCCGGATTATACTCCAGCCAGTATTGACACCGGCCGCGAAAGCCTAAGAATTTCGATGAATCATAATGCTACCTTATATCGCAGTTCATGTTTTTCAGTTGTACTAATGCCTTGATTTTTATTCTCGCTGTCACATACGTACTACGTGTTGCCGGATGAAAATTCTGTGCGTTCCATTCACATGACTTTCACTACCTTCTCTACAAACACACTTCTCACAAAAGATTCTTGTTCTTTCTGTTCCATGCTAATCGAAGTATGCATTAACAGAATGGTCTAATTACTTACTTCCATTAAGTGGCTATGCTAAAGCGATAGTCAACTCTTTTTAAAGCTTTTTACTTTTTCTATGCGTACTATGTACATAGCGCATAGGCAAGATATTGTAATACTCCAAAAAATTCGATATCGAGATTTCACCATAAATATGTTTTATGGGTGCCCCTGACAGCAACAAAAACATTTTTGGAAAAATGTTCGTGTGTGCGTGTGTCTATGTGTCTATCTGTTGACAGCATAGCTCAAAAACGAAAGGACCGTTAAGTATCAAACTTGGTATTTAGGTTTGGTATGTTCCAAGAATGTGACGCGATGCTTTTCAAGAAACTCCCCCCCTCCAACTAACTTTGCATGGAGCTTTTTTCGAGAATTTTTATTTTCTCAGAGATTTCTCTAACGATTTTGATTAAAATTTCCTATACTAAAGATATTTATATGACAAATAAATTCATATCTTGAATTTTCTGGGAATGGCCTATGAAGACTCCTTCATTCAGGATGATTTTACGGAATGTTTCATAACTGCTTAACTGTAAGAGATGGACAAAACCCTAACATACAAAAATGTAGAGCACGTTAAAACACACAATTTATGTTAGATACATTTTTTTCGTGAAGTTGACCATTATTGAGATATTCACACAAATCCCACATGCGGTCGCTTGAGATCGAATCTGGACCCTTTTTTATGTAGTCGCTATATGATTGTCATTGAAATTTGCTCCTTTTTATGGTCAGGAGTAAAACAAAATAAACACAAGACGAGTTCCTGTTTAAGAACATTACTAAGCATTTTAAAATTGAAACCAAGAATAAGGAATTTTTGTGGAAATGTGACCTTCACAATGAAACTTCAAAGGGCATACATTTAGGATTTTGACGAGATCTGCATTTTTTTAATACGTTTTGTCTCTCCCTTGCGGTTTACCAGCCATTCACAATTAAGAGGACTTCAGAGGTTATTCCCAGAAAATTAAGAATATACATTTTATTTACCTTATAAACCTCTAAAATACACGATTTTAACCAAATTCGTTACATCTATTTTTGAGAAAATCGAAATTTGGAAATATTTTCCATGTAAAAGGCTACCACCATTTCTAGGATTTTTCCCAAAATGAATTGCAATTCAATTTATAGCCCAAAATTTTATAATCTTAATAAACAATCCAAATAAGAACATAACTTCATCTTCCAAAATTTAATATTCAAGCAATAGCTATTAATAAAGGAACAATGTTGTTCGATTACCAACTTCAAGTAGTCGAATATTATAGGGATCTAATTAATTTTGGGAAATTATATAGGAGTCAAACTTAATATCTAACAATTTTGAATATCCATAACTTTAATATCATTGATGTCCAATAGTTTTAAATGTTAATGTGGATTTAATACTTTCATCGTTTAAATAAAGAATTCGGATGGATGGTAAGGCAATAAAAATTAACACAGCAATCCAATTAAAAACATAATTTCATCTTCTAAAATGTAATATTCATACAATAGCTATTATTAAGCAACATCCAAGTAAAATTAAACAAAGGCCCTTCCTTCCACAAAAAAAAAAAAAAAAAAAAAAAAAAAAAAAAAAAAAATTCTGCTCGAAATTCAAACTTTTAAGAACAAATGAAAACATTGGTTTCATTAATAATACTTTTATTTTTAGGGTTGAGGATTTTGATTTTAAAATCTTCGTGTAGCATTCTTGGGAGATGCTGAAC
Source organism: Hymenopus coronatus (assembly GCA_030762935.1). Classification (NCBI taxonomy): domain Eukaryota; kingdom Metazoa; phylum Arthropoda; class Insecta; order Mantodea; family Hymenopodidae; genus Hymenopus; species Hymenopus coronatus. The sequence goes on along the minus strand of CM060898.1, from coordinate 63,062,892 downwards.
TTAAATACCAAGTTTAGTTGTTAAGGCTTTAGTATTTTAGACTTTTACTTTTTTAGTTATGCTGTCCACAGACAGACACACACACACACACACACGCACATGCAGACATTTATTTTTTTCTAAAAATGCTTTTTCTGGACTTAGTGGTCTAAAAATATACACTTCCGGCAAATCCGACATTCAATTTTGAGTGGAATAGAATACCTTCTCTATCTGTTAGATGTTTACATAGTGCGTGTAAAAAAAGCAAAAATACGTGCTAATATAATGAGCTCTGCTTTACTAATGAAGCAATAAAGAAGTTCTCCCACACTTATGGCTCTACTTTGTTCTCATCTCTGGAAGATTAGAAACTAAAATATCAAGTTTAATATTTAATAGACTTTTCGTTTTGGTTTATGCCCTTCACACACACACACACACACACACACACACACACACGTACACACACGCACACCTCTCATATCTCTCACTAAGAAGGCCCGGTTCAATCCCAGTGACCGCCTGTGAAATTTGTGATGGACAAACAGGCGCATCGGCTGGTTTTCTCCGAGTTCTCCGTTTTCCCCCAGGCATTCCACCGGCGCTCCATCTTCATTCCATATATCACAATGTCACCGCCTGCGGTGTCATATGAAGTAAAAGCGGGCGTTAAACACTAAAAAAAAAAAAAAAATAAAAAAAAAAACGCACCTGGGTAGAAAATACACTTTTTGGGTTTAGGTATATTCGGTGAAAACTCGATATCGAATTTTGTAATGGAATACGTTCTCTACCTATGTACCATGTACGAAGTAGAAAGTAAAAACACTAGTTTTAAAGATGAAAAAAATGTTTTGTAAATTGGTGTTCAGGCACAGAAAATATCGTTACAAATTTTAAGGAATATTTTATATTCTTTTCGTAAACTTCCACGGCCAATATTAAAATTATCTTGGTCCAGAGTTTCCGGTGTAGACCGCGTCTTAAGGCTAAAATCTGCCGACGTTTCGCCCATCTTGTGATAAGGCTTCCTCAGGGCTAACTGCGTCTGGTCCGGCTGGCGTACCTTCTTATATACTGTAGTTGGGACATGCCAAGTACCGCCCTCCTGTGTTGCCATTGGTTATCGTTTGGCCAATGGCTGGGGTCGCTGCTTTCTGTATTCCTATTGGCTCGCTGGCCGCAAGGTGGGATGCTTTTCTTAGCAGAGGTCTCCAGATGGTGTTCAAACTTTTTCCATTGTCTCTGTTAACTTTATGTTCTTCTTTAATTATTTCTATGCTTTCGCGTATAATGCGATGTTTGTAGTCTTCACATGGTACCAATAATTTCATGTTATCAAAATCAATGTGATGGCCAGTTTCAATAGCATGTTCGGAGAGAGCGGACTTTTCAGGCTGATTAAGTTTGAGGCTTCTGATGTGCTCTTTTCGACGTGTGATTGCCGATCTTCCGGTCTGACCTATATATGCTTTGCCGCAATCGCAGGTTATTTTATAAATTCCTGGCTTAAGTAGTGGGTTGGATTTGTCTTTTACTGGTCTGAGGGTGGATTGTAACTTCCGAACCGTGCTGTACCGAGTATTAATCCCGTGTTTGAGTAAAATTTTGCCAATCCTTTCAGTGGTGCCCTGAACAAAAGGAAGGCGAGCCCATCTTGTCTTTTGTTTTTCTTTTTCTTTTTGTGGTTTTTTTGGCATTCTTTCCCCAGTATTTTATGTCGGTTTTTGAGTATCCGTTGGCTTTTAACACTTCCTGTAAGTGGTGTCTCTCTTCAGTTAAAAGATTTGGGTCACAAATACGCGTAGCTCGTTGGAACAGAGTTTTGACCATGCTTCGTTTTACTGAAATGGGGTGGTGGGATGTGGCATCTATGTATCTGTCTGTATGTGTAGCCTTTCGGTAAACTGAACAATGCACTGTTTTACTTGCTGAATTTCGCTCTACTAGAACGTCTAAAAATGGTAATTTTTGGTTATGTTCTAGTTCCATAGTAAATTGTATATTTTGATGAAGACTGTTTAGATGTTCAAGGAACTCTGGGATGTTGTTCAATCCATGTGGCCATACCACGAAAGTGTCATCCACATATCTTAACCACATATCCGGTTTGAGTCGGCAAGTGTCCAAGGCCGTGTTTTCAAAATCTTCAAGGAAGATATTAGCCACAATCGGCGAGATAGGAGATCCCATGGCTGCACCTTCTTGTTGTTGGTAGATGTCTTCTTGGTATGAGAAATACGTATTGGTTATACAGTGGGCAACAAGGTCGGTCCAGTCTTCTGGGAGATGGTTAATGCTGATTCTTTGTTGTACGGATCTAAGAGCTTCTTCAACTGAGATGCGAGTAAACAGAGATTTTATGTCAAAGCTGACTAAGATGTGGTGCTCTTCAAAGGTAAAATTCCGGAGTATTTGTACAAAATGGCCGGAGTCCCTGACAAAAGAGTCTGTCTTGCCCACTAGTGGTTGGAGACCCTTGGCTAGAAATCTGGCGAGTTCATGAGTGGGTGAGCCTATGGCACTGACGATTGGTCTCAATGGGATGTTTTGTTTGTGAACTTTAGGCAGCCCATAGAACGTCGGTGTACGAGAGTCATGAGGGAGGAGACGCTTTTGTTGTTCTGTTGGTATTGAAGAATTTTTTATTACCGAAATTGTGGTTCGTTCTAGTTTGTTTATTGGATTCTTCTCTACTTTCTTATACGCTGTATCATGCAGTAGGTGTGTCATTTTTTCTCCATAATCCTCAGTGTCCATCACGACAGCAGCGTTGCCTTTATCTGCTGGTAAGATTACGATGTCTGGGTTGGTAGCAATGCTTTTGAGGGCTTGACGTTCCGCATGAGTGATGTTTGCTTTGGGAAATTTTGCGTGTTTGAGTACCTTGTAAGTGTCCATTCTGATATCATTGGATGTCTCCTCTGGTAAGCCAGTAAGTGAAGCCTCTATTCCAGTAATAAACTCCTCCATCGGTATATGCCGGGGTGTGATAGCAAACTTTAGTCCCTTTGCTAGGACTTGTGTCGTGGGTTCGTCTAGAGTGATTTTTGAAACATTGACCACTAACCTTTCTATATCTAATTTGTGTTCCAATGGATATTGTTTCTTTTTTAATGTTTGAAATTTTTTTTTCGTTGCCTATCTTCAGCAATATATGCTGTCTGGTATGCTAATGTGTATGAAATTTTCTCCAAAGTATTCCAGTCGTTTGCTTCTAAATCGGTAGCAAGCAGGTGATGCATTCCATACAATTCTGTCTCTGTAAATGTAACTCTCGTCTTGTAAAGGCTATTCCTAAGGGAGAGAATAGCCTTTAGTTAGTGGTCAATGTTTCAAAAATCACTCTAGACGAACCCACGACACAAGTCCTAGCAAAGGGACTAAAGTTTGCTATCACACCCCGGCATATACCGATGGAGGAGTTTATTACTGGAATAGAGGCTTCACTTACTGGCTTACCAGAGGAGACATCCAATGATATCAGAATGGACACTTACAAGGTACTCAAACACGCAAAATTTCCCAAAGCAAACATCACTCATGCGGAACGTCAAGCCCTCAAAAGCATTGCTACCAACCCAGACATCGTAATCTTACCAGCAGATAAAGGCAACGCTGCTGTCGTGATGGACACTGAGGATTATGGAGAAAAAATGACACACCTACTGCATGATACAGCGTATAAGAAAGTAGAGAAGAATCCAATAAACAAACTAGAACGAACCACAATTTCGGTAATAAAAAATTCTTCAATACCAACAGAACAACAAAAGCGTCTCCTCCCTCATGACTCTCGTACACCGACGTTCTATGGGCTGCCTAAAGTTCACAAACAAAACATCCCATTGAGACCAATCGTCAGTGCCATAGGCTCACCCACTCATGAACTCGCCAGATTTCTAGCCAAGGGTCTCCAACCACTAGTGGGCAAGACAGACTCTTTTGTCAGGGACTCCGGCCATTTTGTACAAATACTCCGGAATTTTACCTTTGAAGAGCACCACATCTTAGTCAGCTTTGACATAAAATCTCTGTTTACTCGCATCCCAGTTGAAGAAGCTCTTAGATCCGTACAACAAAGAATCAGCATTAACCATCTCCCAGAAGACTGGACCGACCTTGTTGCCCACTGTATAACCAATACGTATTTCTCATACCAAGAAGACATCTACCAACAACAAGAAGGTGCAGCCATGGGATCTCCTATCTCGCCGATTGTGGCTAATATCTTCCTTGAAGATTTTGAAAACACGGCCTTGGACACTTGCCGACTCAAACCGGATATGTGGTTAAGATATGTGGATGACACTTTCGTGGTATGACCACATGGATTGAACAACATCCCAGAGTTCCTTGAACATCTAAACAGTCTTCATCAAAATATACAATTTACTATGGAACTAGAACATAACCAAAAATTACCATTTTTAGACGTTCTAGTAGAGCGAAATTCAGCAAGTAAAACAGTGCATTGTTCAGTTTACCGAAAGGCTACACATACAGACAGATACATAGATGCCACATCCCACCACCCCATTTCAGTAAAACGAAGCATGGTCAAAACTCTGTTCCAACGAGCTACGCGTATTTGTGACCCAAATCTTTTAACTGAAGAGAGACACCACTTACAGGAAGTGTTAAAAGCCAACGGATACTCAAAAACCGACATAAAATACTGGGGAAAGAATGCCAAAAAACCACAAAAAGAAAAAGAAAAACAAAAGACAAGATGGGCTCGCCTTCCTTTTGTTCAGGGCACCACTGAAAGGATTGGCAAAATTTTACTCAAACACGGGATTAATACTCGGTACAGCACGGTTCGGAAGTTACAATCCACCCTCAGACCAGTAAAAGACAAATCCAACCCACTACTTAAGCCAGGAATTTATAAAATAACCTGCGATTGCGGCAAAGCATATATAGGTCAGACCGGAAGATCGGCAATCACACGTCGAAAAGAGCACATCAGAAGCCTCAAACTTAATCAGCCTGAAAAGTCCGCTCTCTCCGAACATGCTATTGAAACTGGCCATCACATTGATTTTGATAACATGAAATTATTGGTACCATGTGAAGACTACAAACATCGCATTATACGCGAAAGCATAGAAATAATTAAAGAAGAACATAAAGTTAACAGAGACAATGGAAAAAGTTTGAACACCATCTGGAGACCTCTGCTAAGAAAAGCATCCCACCTTGCGGCCAGCGAGCCAATAGGAATACAGAAAGCAGCGACCCCAGCCATTGGCCAAACGATAACCAATGGCAACACAGGAGGGCGGTACTTGGCATGTCCCAACTACAGTATATAAGAAGGTACGCCAGCCGGACCAGACGCAGTTAGCCCTGAGGAAGCCTTATCACAAGATGGGCGAAACGTCGGCAGATTTTAGCCTTAAGACGCGGTCTACACCGGAAACTCTGGACCAAGATAATTTTATATTCTGCTTACTAACACAAATAGTTTGTTATACTTTGATATATATTTTTCAAAGGTAAAATATTTATTATTTATCCTCTTTTGTTATTTTACTATTTAAGCGTACCGCAGAATTTAAGCTTGGAGAAATCCAGGCAACTGAAAATAAAACTATACTGCCCTAAAACTATACCAAAATTCATAAAACATCATTATTTGACCCTGTAAGGAAAAGATATGTAGATTATCTGACCGCATCGCATCACTATATACACGAAAACTTCTTAAAATGGCATGTTTAACGAAAGTAATATGGCCAAGAATGTGTAATAAGTATAACTTCTTTATATATGTAATATGAGAGGAGTAGAAGAAGAGCAAAAGGGATCACGATATACTGGACACTGTGATTTGTTTAAGAATGTGACAATACAGGCTCACTAGAATTAACAAACAGCTAATTCAGAAAAGATCATGTTGTATAAACAACACAATGTAAATCAAGGAAATCTGTTATCACCAAGGTGAAGTGTAGCTCATAATGCTTAAAAACAATGATCGTCAACTTTGAGATGAGAGAACATTTTAAGGAGTTCCGGTATATAGCGTCCATGAAGTTAAGACGTAATAAAAAGACGCTAAAAGTTAATCTCGAAGATCAAGGTTGATATTGTATATAAAATCACTTACTATAATAATTTTCATCAATAACTAATGTAAGTATTTATAAGATAAATACTAAACACACATTGTGTAAAGAAAAACAGTTCAAGTTAAGAGTCTCTGTATGCTATGATGTTAAAATATTTTCCAATAATACAAGTTTTAATATTGCTAAATGTGTAACATTACTTTTATATTCATTTCCACTTGTAAGATCTTGTCAACTAAACATGGGGGTTGAGAGTATTTTACTTACCGACGACGCAACTAGTATTTTCGTGAATTAAACTCGGGCAATAACAAATTATCGAACTCTAAAGCTGCCTCAACAATCGATCTGGAGCATAACGAAATCTCCAATTCCGCCAACCGTGATTTAGCGGCAAATTCAAATCTGGCAAGCGTGCATACAGCACAGTTACTACACCGAGGGTCCAGAACGAGGAGGTAGCCCCAGAGACGTCCAGCAGCCCAGCCAACTCCAAGACTGTGAGCATCAGCCAAACATTAATTCCTGCAACCAACTTAGAATTCCCGCCTCAGGTCTTTATTATTTTTCTCTGTAACTGCATGATATTTTGCTGCAGTTTTCCTTTTATGGTTTTTGTTATAATCGACGAACTATAAGTAGGCCCTTGATTATTAGAAAAAGAGGGAAATACTATCTCTTTCTTTTTATGGCGATCCAGACAGGGCAGAAAAGCCAGTGGTGAATGACCTTCTACATCTGCTACTCTTCACTTGCAAAAGTTTCAACAACTGATGCATTCTTAACCTCATAACATCACATGAAATTAGGGAATATATTAAAGCATATAAATGGGCTGACCTAAAGGGGTGTTAGACAAGGAAGAAAAAGTGCCAACTTAAAGGTTGTGCACTATAAGATGTACTGTAATTGTTATTTAATTATTATTAATGTAATTTTGCTGAAACTGCTATTCTTGTCCAAAGGCAACTTCTGTATTAATTATAAAAAATCTCATGTGCTCCATTCACATGACTTTCTCTTCATCTCTGAAAAAATTGTTAATAAGCTTATTCTTCTATTTAATGCTAAAACATTAGCAGGAACGACCTTATTACTTAGCTTCTTATAAGTAGAAGGAAATAAGGGAATACATTATGCTAAAACGACAGTCCAAGACTTTAAAATGTGGTTGCTATGGGATTGAAATCCGTTTCTTTGTGTGGCCAAGCGTTGACAAGTTCCCGTATGAGAAAACTGAAACGAATAACTAGGAATATCTTGAAAATGGCCAACTCCACAAAAAAAAAAAAACTGTATATGACATAAATTGTCTGATTTATCGAGATTTAATTTTTTGTGTAGTAAGTTTTTGTCTGTCTCTTACGGTTTACCTGTTATGCAAAATTCAATAAAAATCATCAAGAATAAAGCAGTTTTCGGAGGCTATTCCCAGAAAATTCAAGATTACATTTTATTTGTCGTGTAAATATCTTAAATATAAGAGACTTAAATCAAAATCGTTAATGTTTATGAGAAAATCTAAATTGTTGAAGGTTTTTTCCATGTAAAGATTAGTTTGCGGTGACGGGACTTTCTTTAAAATCTTCGTGTTGCACCCTTGGAAGATACTTAACTTAAATACCAAGTTGAGTGTCTTTTCGTTTTTGAGCTCTACTGTCCACTGACACACGAATTTTTGGGTGGAATACAATACTTCCTCTATACACTATGTACATAGTACCTGTAGAGAAAGTAATAGTAGTAATAATAATAGTAATAAAATAATTACTAATAATAAAATAGAAGTAATAATTATTAGTAGTACTATTGTTATTATAATAACTATTTATTCTTTCAACTAGAAGGATAAACTAGATATTAAAACGCCTCAGCTTCTCGGAAAGGGTGACTTTTGGGGAAGTATACGGTTAAATAAAAAGAAAAAAAAATAACAAGCAGACTAATTGTGAACCTTAATGAGAAAGTGTAGATACGGGCGATCTCACAAACGCTTAGGTATCCAAGTTCTTTTTCACGACGGAAAAGCAAAAAGCCCTTTTCCTCAAATGATCCTAGATAACGAACCTTATTTATTTAATCCTCAAGACAGCAACTACTAAAAACAGAGAATCAAGAAAAGAACCAGAGCACTTAACTTGCTCGATAGGTCTCCATCTTAGAGTACAAAAAAACGAGACGCTAGAAAAGGAATACACACTCCGAAAATTTAGGAATCCACAAAAACTGCCCGAGCATTAGCCAAATGAAATGAAACAAATTTATGCTGTTAGTGGCTGTAGAGAGCGAAACCAGCACTTTTAAGAATAAGTCAAAAAAGAAAACGAATGTGTAAAAGAAATCTGTGTAAGATGGACCGCGATAATCTTGATCGATTTCGTGTCGATAGACTTCCAATTAATTTTTTTCTTGATGCACGTCGCCGACACCCGAGGTGCTGCTGCCCAACAACTGGTTAGCACTGCCACCTCCCCCCCAGCAACAAAACTGACCACATAGCAGGGGTATACACCTGGACTCTTCCCCCCTCAAGTGATTTTTAACTCCGCGGCTTAACAATTATGCAGTTGAGAAGGGGAAGTAGTACGTAACATTACTAATTGTGAAGAGAAATTTTTTGTTTATATAACTAATGTTAAAATTAAAATTATACTGAAGGCTATATGTAAATAATCTTAAAAACTAAGCAGTAGACCGAGCAAAACATTTCAACTACCTAGGAAATGAAATGAAATGAAATAAAATGGAGTTTTATTTATGAACGCTCTTTTACTATTGTGGTTCTCAGGTCCCATTCTATGTTGGGCGTGAAACACCGCTTAATTTTTGCTTAGAAGCCTCTTTATCAGGCTTGAGGTTCTTTTACGTGCAGTAAGTCTACGATACGGCACGAACGGCTTTACTTCCCTTCTGAAGGAAGCCATGCTAAGGATTTTTACGCCCGAAAAAGTTCATCGTCCTCCGCGATCTTGGATATATGAGGCTAGCATAGTAACCACTGGATCATAGTGAATATCTCAAAATCTATAAGGAATTCTACGCTCATTGTAAGTTGGTTCGGAATTCACACATGCTGACTGAGGTGGTACGCACCCTAGAATTTGAAAAAGTTCTACCTATAGTGAATGATATTTAGGGACGTTATTGAGCGCCTTATAGTTTGGAGCGGTCGAATATGAGCGTTGAAGAAGCCTGCAGCACCATAGAGAGCGAGTTTAGAACTTGAATAAATGGCTTGCCGCAAGTTTTAAAGATATAAAAAACTTTGGAAATGTTTCCACGTAAGCAGTTATTAGTGCAGTGAAATTTCTTGAACATTTTCATCTTGCATACTTAAGAACCATTTGAAATTGGGTTGTTATTCATACTTACATTTTTGAATTATAATCTTCAATGATATAACTGGCAACCAGACAGCACAAACAGACACACAGACGCGCGCACTTGTATAAGATGTCGCTCTGGGCAGCTCAGTTGGTTAGACGCTGGCCTTATGAGCTTAAGGTCGCGGGGTCAAACCCCAGTAGATTTAAAGAACTCCTGCGGGACAAAATTCCGGTATACCGGCTGTGCTGATATGATCCTGATAATTAACAGCGTTATTAACAAACAAAATATTTATTTCTTCATGGAAAGGAAGAGCAAGAGGGCGGGGGAGAGAGAGGAAAGAAGCTCTTTAAAAATGTTTTTGCTCTGCGGGATCAAAATGTGTATTTTATTAAAAATGTCACACGGAATAACCATTTTAATCCTCTTGTATATACATTACTCAACTTTACTCAGTATTCTTATTTTGACAAAATAGATATTTCCTGAAAAATAACCTTACATATTTAAGAGAAAAATTCAACCTGAAACTGTTAGGAAAACGTTAACATATACAAGAATAAAACGCGAATTCTGTTTCTGGTCTTAACATCAAACTTTTTATCGCTAAGATTGCGAAGCATTAATTTATGCAAAAATAAGCCAAAATTTGGCAGTAAGGTTTTCGTGTTGCCCAAAGGCATTGATGAGCATGTAATATATATTTACTATAGGCGTGAGGCACGAAACGTCAACTGCTAGCGTAACAGCCACCGGAAAATAAATCACGACTCCCCTACTTCAGCAGTGGGGCAAGTTGAAGAGATGTCCCATTTAATAATGTCATGAATATGCAAACGAACTGTGAAACTGTAGAATACACTGTGTTTATGTCAACTGTAGTGAATAATACCCTCTTCTTTTCTAATTTGCTAGAGGAGTATAAATCTTTTGTGTGGAAATATTCCTGGAAATAAATATCTTCAAGGCAAATACCAAGACCTATGAATTTGCTACCGGACAGATGACTTGGTACCTGTAAATGCAGAAAGAAGTCCTTAAATATCCGTTGTAACACTTATTTGTCTACTTAATACACAGCACATAATGCATAGGTAGAAAAGTATTGCATTCCACCAACAAATTCAACACAGAATTTGACTGGAAATAGCCATTTCAGCATCTCCTTTTCAATCAAAAAGTTTTAGAAAAAAGTGCATGTGTGTTTGTCGGTAAAATACCTAACTTGTATTTAAGTTTAGTATCTTAAAAGGATGCGACACAAAAATTTTGGGGAGAATCCTTTACCCCAAACTAACGTTTACATAAAGAAAATTTGGAGCTTTTTATTTTCTCAAAATTGGCTCTTATGATTTTGATTAAAATGCAATATATTAAGGATATTTACATAACAAATAAAATATATATCTTGACATTTTGGTAATATTCTCTTCATTCTGGATGACTTTTGCTGAATTTTGCATAACTGTAAAGCCATAAGAGATATACATTTTTGTTTACTATGTTTCTATTTAATTAAAACACACAATATATGAGATATACATTATTTCGTAGGACATACTAGATATCCCTTGATATTGGTTAAAAATACTTACTTTTTTCATACGAGACTTTGTAAACTCCTGGGCACGCAAAGAAACTGATTTCAACCACATGATAACCAACTTTTAAAATATTTGACCATCGCTTTAGCCTAGTGTATCCCCAGATTTCCCGTTCTATTTACAATAAAAGAAGTGATAAAGACGATCTTTGCTAATTTTATCTTGAGCAGCCTGAAGGGGTTAAAAGAATAAGTTTTTTAAGTTGTTACAGAGATGTAGAAAATGGCATGTGAATGAAACACATAACAGTTTTTAGTTATATTATTTACATACCGCAAACACACTTAAAATTTCTAGTACATTAATAGCAGTCCTAAAGCATCAATTAATAACAAGTGATAGAAGTTCGCCTGGGTAGTATGGTGGTAGTGCTTTAATTTTCTGATTTTCCCAGAAAATTAAAGATATACCATTTATTTGGGATGTAAGAATCTATAATATACGGTATTTTAATCAAAATCGTTAGTCAACATTTTGGAAATGTTTCCATGTAAAAAGGAGTTTGTGGTGGGAGGATTTTCTTGAACATCTTCGTATTATATCCTTGGAAGATACTAAACCTAAGTACCAAGTTTGGCACTTAACGGCCTTTAAGTTTTTGAGATATGCTCTCCACACACACGCGCTCGCGTGCAGACCTTTTTCTACTAATGCTTTTTCGTACTCAGGAGAACCCAAAGCATATGTTTCGTTGAAATCTTGACATTGAATTTTTGGGTGGAATACAATACCTTCTCTATCCAGTAGAGAAAGTGGGTGAGAGAAAGTAAGGGGCTATAGAAAGTAAAAATGTGTTTTGCCTGTACGTATGAGCGGTGGGCCAGACCAATGTTTTGAACTCGATGGCGTTCTCCTTGCCCATGGCGACGCAAAGAACTTGCACATACTGGCAAAACACATTTTAGGAATAATTTGGAGCGCGTGTCGAAACTTCGCTCTTGGCATCCATATTAAGTGTGGTCAACACGATTTCTTGAAAATGCTATTCCCCCCCCCCCCTCTTTCTCACTGGTGTGTGATCCATAGCATACGAATTAGCCTTTAATTACCTCCAATTGCTTTCTGAGATGTATTCTTGAGCAATAAATTGCAGACACATTTTGTTCACCTACCAGAATGTCGCTTCTTTCGTTTATTACTTTCTCTGACTCGATGTACTATGTGCATAGTGAATAGAGAAGGTATTATACTCCACCCAAAAATTCGATTTAGCGATTTCTCCGGAAATACATGTTTTGAGGTCCCATTAGTAAAAAAAAAAAAAAGCTTTGCAGCGAAATATCCGTGTGTGTGCAATAACGAAAAGTCAGTTAATTACCTAACTTAGTATTTAAGTTCAGTATCTTTCAAGATTGTGACATGAAGATTTGCATTACAATCCTCTCACCCCCAACTACGCTTTACATGGAACATTTTCTTTACATGAAAATTTTGATGGCTCTAACAATGTTGATTAAAATACCGTATATTAAAAATATTCACATCTGAAATAAAATGTATATTTTGAATTTTCTGTGAATTTTCTCTGAAGTCTATTCTGATTTGAGTTTTACTGAATTTTGCATAACGGCTAAAGCGCACGAGATAGACAAAAGCTTCCTACACAAAAATGTAGATCACGTTAAAACAAACAATTTATGTTATATATGTTTCTCTTGAGGAGTTGACCGTTTTCAGGATATTCCTCGTTATTAATTTCAATTTTAAACTAATTAACTGTTCTCAAATGGAAGCATGCAAAGCGAAGCGCACCTCAAATGTTTCATATAGCAACCATCCATTGAAAAGATTTGACTGTCCGTTTAGCGTAATGTATTCCCTTATTTCCCTTCTACTTACAAGGAAGCAGGTAATAAGAGCAATTCTGCTAATATTTATCTCGTTTAGCATGGTAGATAGATAAAACAATATTTTGCAAGACAAATTTGTTGTGGAACAGCTAAAGAAAGTTATGTGAATGGAACATATCAGATTTTTACTTTCTCTACATGTACATAGTGTACAGAGGACATATTGTATTCCATCCAAAAATTCAATACAGATACTTCACCGGAAATACATTTTTAAAGAAAGGTCCGTGTGTGTGTGTATGTGTGTGTGCGCGCGTGCCTGTGAACAGCACAACCCAAAAAGAAAGATTCGGTAAATACCAAACCTGATATTTAAATTTTTCAGCCCCCAAGGAGGTGACAGCAATATTTTTAAGAAAATCCCGGCCCAAAAAACCGAATTTCCCTTTACATGGAACATTTTGATAAAAAATATATTACAAAAATGGCTCTAAATATTTTGATTAAAATACCAAACCTGATATTTAAATTTTTCAGCCCCCAAGGAGGTGACAGCAATATTTTTAAGAAAATCCCGGCCCAAAAAACCGAATTTCCCTTTACATGGAACATTTTGATAAAAAATATATTACAAAAATGGCTCTAAATATTTTGATTAAAATACCATACTAAGACATTTATTTACTTTACAACCAAAATGTATATCTTGAATTTCCTGCTTTTGGGGCAAAATGACCAATTATGTTAAATGACGCTAGGCTACAAAGAAAACAACAAAAGAATTTGCTACACATAAAAATTTAGTCTGTTAAAACACACTATTTATATCATACACACTTTTTTGCCCAGATAACCATTTCCAAGATATTCCTTGTTATTGATTTCAGTTTTAAAATACTTAAAATGTTTCTCAAACGGAAATTTTTTATTCCTGTTTCGTTTGATTTACTCCTGAGCCATGTAGAGAGAATCGAAGTTCAATCACATGCTAAGAGCTTTTAAAACTTTTGACTATCGCTTTGATCAAGTATATTTACTTATTTTCCTTCTACTTAGAATGAAATAAATAATACAACTATACTGCAGATTTTTATCTTGATTGGTAAGAAGTATATAGCTTTTGTAAGAGCAGTTTGACACAGAATAAGTAGAAAAAGCCATGTTAATGGAACACATAAGATTTTTTAAAGATATGTACAAACTTAAGAATAACTTTAATTAGAATACTGCGGAAAATATACGAATTTTGGAGTTTTCTTAAAATGTGCAACAAACTCCATTGTGCAAACAGAAAATAAATATAACACTATGGCTACATTATTACCTTGAAACCGAAAATTCCATCATATTTACTCCATACTTCTTGGATAGGTAATCATTCTAGTGAACGAAAAATTCTCTGCCCCAGCCAGGAAAAAACCTTCGAATGTCTGGTTTAAAAAACTAGAACGTTAACCCCTCGACACCACATGACGGTATGATGGTCCTCTTTACAACAAATTGTAGAATGTAGAGTGGAAGTTTTTGGCCCTTTTTACTTTCTCTAGCACGTATATAAAATGCACATAGTAGATAGAGAAGGTATTGCATTCCACCCAAAATTTTCATACACGTTTTAGGATGCTTTGTTCATATCAGGAAAAAGGTCCTCGGCGTGTGTGTGTCTATAAACACGATAAACAAAACCGTAAAGTCGGTAAAATACCAAATTTGATATTTAAATTTAGTATCTTTCAAGATGCTACATAAAGATTTTCTCAAAAATGGCTCTAACGATTTTAATTAAAATGCCATATATTAAAGATATTTACAAGGCAACTAAAATGTATATCTTGAATTTTCCAGGAATAGTTTCTAAGACATCTTCATTCTTAGTGACTTTTGTAAACCATAAGAGATAGACGAAAACTTACTTAACAACAAATATAGAGCTTGTTAAAGTAATGAAATATGCCTTTGTATTTTTGTGGAGTTGACCATTAACTCGTTATTAGTTTGAAAATACTTGAAACTTTTCTCATACGGCCATGCAAAGAAACGAATATCTTTCACATAGCAGATGAAAGATGGACTATCACAAGCGTGGTGTATGCCCTTATTTCACTTTTATTTATAGGGAAATAATTAATACGTCCTTTCTGCTAATGCTTATCATGATTAGCACGAAGTAGAAAGAAGAATAATCTTTTTTTTTTGTATTGTTTAACGCACGCTTTTACTACTTGTGACACCACAGACGATGACACTGGTGATAAATAGAATGAAGATGGAGCACTGGTGGAATGCGATGGCTGGGAAAACCGGAGAACCCGGAGAAAACCCACCCTGCGCCGCTTTGTCCACCACAAATCTTGCATGCGGTTGCTTGGGATCGAACCACTCGGCCACGGCGTGGCCTAGAATACTCTTTTTGCAGGAATAATAAGTTGCAGAGTAGCTAATGTGAATGGAACGCATAAAGTTTTTAGTTTAGTGGCCTTACGTTACTTGTCGTAGATGAAATTAAATATCACTGGGTTCTTTAAGAAGCTGGGAGTTATTGAAATGAAACTCCGTTTAAACCTATGTTAATAACCTTTTTAATGTTTGATAATAAAAAAAACGTACGTATATTTTCACTTCAGTAGAATGCTCCACTGTTTATGACGGCTGACAACAATTGATAAGTATTCCTGTTGCTAAATTGGGGTAACACAAGCCAGATTCTTATCTCCAATACATTGCTGTGAATAATGACTTACTTTACAAATATCCGAATTGCCCTTGTTTTGAAGCAATTATGGATATAATTGGTAATTTGCCAGCACAGCGACGCAACTCAGAGCCTTAAATGGCTTGAGGTATGGAAAATATAATTTGTCTTCATTCTGGGGCTTGTAGAATAAAATACACCAGACCGGTTTTGCAGCATATAAAATGGTTTTTATACCAAAAACGTGAGGAAACTGTAGAGAAACAGTAGAAAATCGAAAACATGAAGTGATCTTCTAAATAAACCGTTCATAAGAATAAGTCTTTAACTGTAATCATTTTAAATGCTATGAAATGATTTACCTAAACTAAATGTTGTTTTGTATTTCATTTGAGCATTGTACATTTCGTAGGAAGGTGATGGATTAAATATTTTCTTTCAGAGCATGCGCAGAGAAAATATTTTTTTTTTTTTTTTTTGCTGCCAATGATTCATATAATTTCTATGTTTGTGGTTCTCCCAGAGTTTTTATACCTATAACAGCTTAACAGTTTATCCATTTCTTCCAAGTTTGTAGTAGACACATTTGCTTATTTAAATATATGTTTCTAATGCTCATAGTTCATCATATATGATGAAGCTTATAATTTCAATTTTAAGACTAAAATAATTGATTGCTTCTGGGCATTAAAGTCTTTTACAATTTCAGATTTTATTCTGATTATTACAAAAGTGTAACAAACTTCATATTACGCTTCTCTACTTTACATGTCTGTCTTTAAAATTGATACCTATTTTTTATTACATAAGAATATTTTGCATATTTTCACTTAACAAGACAATAAGTTTTTATTATATTACTTTACAATCATTTGACCATACAAAGTAAATACAGCAATCGTAGTGACTTCTCCCACGTTGCTACGTAACCAAAGGGCCTGATGTGTCCGGGTTCGGTACCAGGCGACCGCATGTGGCATTTATGGTGCACAAAGCGGCTCAGGCACGGGTTTTCTCCTGGTTCTCCGGTTTCCCCCGCCATTACATTTCACCGGTGATCCACCTTCATAGTATGTATCATCAATGTCATCGCCTGCGGTGCCACTGTAATAAAAGTGGACGTTAAACACTATAAAAACAAAAACAAACAAAATAAATGGTGCAATTAGTTTTAATCTTGTAGTAATTCAACTATTAAAGCAACTGACATATAGAGGTGATCTCAATCTCTACTCAGATTAACAGGTGTCTTGTTTTCGGTCTGGTTCCCCATTTTTGTTTATTTTTACTTTCTCCATACATAGTGTTTAGAGATGGTATTCGATGTCGAGATTTCACCAAGAATATATGTTTTGAGGTTACTTGGTCTGAGAAAATTTTTTTAGAAAAATGTCCGTGTATGTGAGAGAGTGAGTTTGTATCTGTAGCTTGTATCTGTATAAGAAAACTAAACCACCGTTAAATATTAACCGTTAAATATCAAACTTGTTACTTAAGTTTACTATCTTCCGGGGATGCGACATTACTTGCAAGAATTTTTGAAAATTTGGTTTTTCACAAAAATGGTCGTAACGAATTTGATTAAAATGGCATATATTGAATATAGGTATTTACATCACAAAATATAAAATGTGCATTTTGAATTCTCGGGGAAAAGCTGTTCATTTTGAACATTTTTTGCTGAATTTTGTAACACTAGTAAACTTAAAAAATACGCAAAAAATTATTGCAAAAAAATGTTATCTCGTTAAAACACACATTTTATATTATATACGTGTTTTCGAGATATTCCTTGTTATTGGTTTCAATTTTAAACTTTTTATTATAGGGCCATATTTCATTTCATCTCTCTTTTGTTGTACTGGAAATGCAAAGTAAACCGATTTTCAATTGCTCACATATCGACCAGCTTTCTAAAGATATTGACTATCACTTTAATCTAGCGTATTTCCTTATTTTGCACATAATAAGACAATTTCTGCTAATGTTATCTCAATGTAGATAAAACAAAAATCTTTTATAAGAATAGTTTGTTTGCAGAACAGGTAGAGAAAGTCATGTGAGTGGAGTGCATCAGATTTTCTTCAACTATTTTCTGTTAACCTTACTACGTAATTCCCAAATTATTAAAATGCTCTGCCTTGCTCTCACATTTATCTCTGTTGGTAAATTAGTTCAAATCTTATTTGTTTGGTTTCTTTACATTCTAAATAGCAAACAGTTCTTGTATTTAAACCTCCTTTTATTCCTTTCAATTTCACTATTTTCTGTTAAGCTTCCTACGTAATTTCCATATTACAAAATTTCCTGCTTTACTTTCATATTTATCACTATTAGTAAATTAGCTCAAATCACATTTGTTTGGTTTCTTCACATTCTAATAGCATGCCAGTTCTTGTATTTAACACATCGTGCATTCCTCTATTTAAACCTCCTTTTATTCTTTTCAATTTCACTACCCCTGTTCGAGCCTATGCATCTGTCACTCGATGTCTACATAATTCTGTCTACCCTATATTTTCTTTAGCCTCGCATACCCTCTTGTGAGTATAAAATATACTAAAAAGCATTATTAATGAATCAATGTGTTTTTTTGTTGTTTAAAAGCTTGAATTTTGAGCAAAAATCTTTTCTATTTTTACTTAATTCACCCACACAATTTAACTAATGTTTTATAGAGTTGTCCGTTTTCGATATATTCCTTGTTATTGGTTTCAATTTTGAACTGCTTTTGTCTAACAGAGATCATCTTTCGTTTCGTTTCTCTTTTGTTTTATTCCTTGCCATGAAGAGAGAACTAAGCTTCAATTGTTCACATAGCGACCAGCATTTAAAATACTTTCCTTTCGTTTTAGCCTAGTGTATTCTCTTATTTTGCCCTTCTCTATGGTCTAGGGGCAACATGAAAGCCTCTGGTTCCCGAGGTCGTGGGTTCAAACCCGGTGGAGGGCGATGGGTTTTTCTGACGTAAAAATCCTTAGCACGGCTTCCTTCGGAAGGGAAGTAAAGTCGTTGGTTCTTTGTAGATTTATGCCACGTAAAAGAACCTCAAACCTGATAAAGAGCCATCTGAGCAAAATAAAATGGTCTTTCACGCCAAATATAAATTTGGACGCTGAGGATCATGACAAGTAGATTCCATAAATAAAACTCAATTTTATTTTAATTTCCCTTATTTCCCTCTGCTTAGAAGGAAGTAAATAATAAGACAATTCCTGCTAATTTTTATTCCGATTAGCATAATGTACATAAATAATCTTCTCCAACAATAGTTTGCAGAATTGGTAGAAAAAGTCATGTGAATTGACACATCAGACTTTTCTTACATATATGTCTTCTTCACATGATACTGTTCAGCACTGATGTAATTTTAAGCTTATTGGTTCCGTTCATAATGGCATTATCCTGTCTGTCTTTTTTTATTTTCAATTGTTTCCTTTATATAGCCCCCATTAACTTCGATAGCCATGTCGGGGGCTTTGACTTGTGAAACAACTCGTATTACTATAGGCTAAGAACGTTAAGTTAATCAACTTTGTCACTCTCACATCCATACTTCCAAACTCTGTGGGGGATAGGGAATAATTCTGGTTAAAGAAACATTCCCCGCCCAAGTCGGGGAATCGAACCCGGGACCTCGAGGCAGTCTTTTTTTTTTAATTATCATTTTTACTCCGAAGTAAAAATGATACCAACTAACTTAAAACATTCTGCTAATCTAATAATAAATAAAAAGATATATTGTTATACCATTTTCTATTAAATTGTTAAACACCTGTATCAATACATTCAATAATAATAATAATAATAAAAATAAATTATAACTCGACTTATTAGTATTGAAACAAGATTTTCAGATAAGTTGAAGCCAAACCACAATATATTATGAGGCAACATCATTTGGACATCCCTGTCAAAGACCGAAGTTAATGGTAAAGACAGCTAGGCTGAGAAGTTTTGCCCACCTCCCCTGATATTAAATTTTGGTCCACGTGTAGAATGCCCACCGTAACGATATGTAATAAATGTGACATAAATTGATATGCAGTTAATGCCTTTAATGCAAAAGACGTTCAAGCCCCGAGTGTAATCGCTTTGGAGGGCGAAGGGCCCCCGAGCTCGGCAGTAAATATTAAATTATGGGTCGAGCGTCTTGATAATTAAAGCGGAACGGATATTCTGACCGCTCTGCAACGCACACCTACAATTGGTTCTTGTATAAATGTCACGATTTAAAATATTATCCTAAGCCAAGATGAGTAAACTTTGCGTTTAGCTTCTGACCTTAGGACGTGCCTCTTCTGCGCTTCAACGAGCTCCTGTGTTCGAGAAGCTAATCTGCCTACTTATCGACGCCATTACTTTTTTTCATCATAAGCCTGAGCCAAAGGCAAAGGAGTGCAATTTTAAAGCGGTATTTGGTCATGATTAATTTAAATAATAATAATAATAATAATAATAATAATAATAATATAATAATAATAATAATAATAATTAATAATAATAATTATTATTATTTTAATCATTGTTCAAAAACTGACTAGAAATATAAAGGGGAAGAACATGTATGTTAACAAGAAGTACCACGTGACGTCATCACCAGAAGGATACGTTAGGTAATCTGGCGTAATCCATAGAGCTGTGCCATGAAAGAAATTTCACATAGTTTCTTTGTTTCTAACAATCTCTACCTAGAAAGAGCCGTGATTATTTACGAACCATAACTTTATAGTTGTGGTTGCTTTGCTAACTAACGCAATCGGCTTCCCACGCCCCCTCTCGTCGCAATAATGAATAACTTTCAAACTTTGCTCAGTTCTTTGTTAACAAGCTGATTATGAACACAACACATCTTTTGACTGTGATAGTGCTTTCGTTCATGTGAATATAATTTATATCGTTGCATAGATACTATATCTGCTCCGAACCATAGAGAATGAATAGCTGCCACCAGAGGAACAGTATTAAAATCGCCTGCAAGGTCGCTAGATGACAGAATTAACACATCTATAATGAAGCATTAACAATGTAGCCGTAGTCACATTATCAATAAGACATATAATTGGCATCTCCTGCCGATAGAGGGACATTATCCATTCGCATTATCCTGGGCTTGATAATACTAGGGTCGGCTGATAAGTTCCGGGCCTCTCAATGAAAACAACATATAAAAAATTATTTTATTTCTCAACATAATCTCCAAAAAGACTAATAAATTTGTCATATTGGTGTTCTAATTTAATTAAACCATCTCTGTAGTGCGATTTATCAAAATTCTCAAAATAGCTTTACCGCATCAATGACGTTGCTGTGAAATCTCCGTTCTCCAAGATTTTATTGGAGATATGGGAACAGGTGGTAGTCACTGAGTGCTAAATCTGACGAATGGGGAGGATGTTCAAGCAACTGCAACTTTAATTCACACATTTTTCCCATTGCAATTAATGGACGATGGGCCGGAGAATTGTCGTGATGAAACAAGATTTTTGTTTTTTGTTAATGAGGTCTTTTCTTTTCATATCATCATTCAAACGTAGTAGTAAATTTGCGTAGTATTCACCAGTGATACATTTACCATTTTCCAAGTAAAATGAATAAAAATAATTCCCTGTGCATCCCAGAAAGCTCTCGCCATAACCTTGTTAGCCGACAAAATTGACTTTGCCTTTTTTGGAGCTAGTTCACCTGGCGCAATCCACTGTTATGACTGATTTATTTTCTGGAGTGTAGTGTCTATCCAAGTTTCATCCATGGTAACAAGCCGCCTCAAAAATGCACTGGGATTTTTACTGTAGTGCTCCACATTCTTAAGAAAAACAGTTTTTCTTTGCAACTTTTGATCAGGCGTCAACAAACGCGTTACCCATCTTGCACAGACCTTGCGAAAGCCCAAAATATTACTTAAAATATTACCTGCACGTTATTATGATACATATCTATATGTATCTCAAAAAACTTTAATTTACGGCCTTCCAGCACTAAATGATGTTTTTACCAATGATCTGGACGCCTTTTACAAGGCGTCCAGAGCAAGGTCCATCACTAATGATCACGCGTCCCATTTTAAACTCTGCAACTCGCCTTTTAATCATTGATTATGAATGTACTGTCCATTTCCTCCTTGATTTCTTAGGCGTTAAGCCTCTCAAATGGAAGTATTTAAATGCTGCTAGTTTTTCCAATCCTCCATTTCCGTGAAAACTGTAAAGTGATATTGTTTAAAATACTATTATTCGAAAACTAAACAAGTTTTTGACCTATAACTATGGATACAAGCTAGTCTAGAGTTAATCTATACTATGCTACCGTTTTACTGGCCTAGTGGCGCTATATCTGTGTGAGAGCCGGGACTTATCAGCCGACCCTCGTATGATCTTTCGCGAGAGGAACAACATATAAACTCACTTCATCAGCGATGGCATCGATGGTGACATTTCTGGTGCGGGAAGTCACGAATAAAAATGAACACCCAGTACGTTTATATCGATCATGCAAGCCCAAGCAGGAGGAGGCAGAATTGGTAGCGACACACGCCCACTACGCTGAGGGTTAGTGTCAAGCTAAATGCTGGTTCCAAACTCTGGCCTAAAGCGGCCTTACACCAACAGCTGGAGCACTAATGAAGAAAATAACAGTGTCATTATAATTCTAATGCTTGAAGCTTGCTCCATATTATGTTAAGTATTGTTATTGCTATATACTCCTTAATTGTATGTCAGTTATTGAATTATGCATTAAAACCCGGAATGTGCTGTTATTAAGTAGGTGAAAGTTACTTAATTTGGACGCCTTCTAGTAGTTATTTTTTCTTCAGCATTTTTAATTTGCAACACAATTATATCTTAACCACTATAATTATTGATATTTCAGTTTGACATAGGCGTAATCGACATTAACTGAATGTGTTTATTTCTTTATATCTCTGGTAATTGAGCAAATAGAGAAACTAGACTCTGAATCAATTAAGATACAATGTAATTTGTAATTTTTTTCTCGCATATTATCGCTCAGATGGGCGTTTCTGATGGTGACAATTTTAAACGTATTTTTTTTATTAGTAATTATTTATTAACCACAGCATTTTTAGCATCATTATATAAGAAGCATTGCGTTGCTTGTTAATTTGGAATGAATTGTAAACATCTGATCTGTTCTATTCCCATGACTTGTTCTAGCTATTCTGTAACAAGATATTCCTACAAAATTTTCTTCCTATCCACTTTGTGGTAATCCAGCTAAACATTAATAGAGATGGTCTTGTTAGTTCTTTATAAGTAGAAGGGAAACGAGTGAATACATTAGGCTAAAACAATACTCCAATCTTTTAAAGGCTGGTCGGCATGTGATTGAATTTTGGTTTTCTATACATGACCAATAATAGAACAAAATAAAATAGAATGGAGACTTTCCGGTTGAGAAAACTTTTAGTAATTTGAAATTGAAAAAAATATTACATACTTCAGAAAAATATGTTTTACAAATTGTGTTTTTTAACGAGATCTACATTGTTTTGTGCAGCAAGTTTTGTCTATCTCCTACGGTTTAACAATTAGCTAAAATGCATTTATTATTAAAAATTATATTTTAATCAAAATCGTTTGTATCAATTTTGGGATTTTCAAAGTTTTCAAAAAATGATTCATGTAAAGGGTAGCTTGGACGGGGATTTTCCTGAAAATCTTCGTGTAGTATCCTTAGAAGATGCTGAACTTAAATATCAAGTTTGGTATTAATCGACTTTAACTTTGGGTTATGCTGTTCGCAGACAGACAGAGACACACACACACATATATATTTCACTTTCGAACTTTTTTCTAAAAATTATTCTTTCCGATTCAGGGAATCTCAAAACATTTCAGTGGCCTCTTGATATAGTATTTTGGTTGGAACATAACATCTCTACCTCTTTGTACTTTGCACATAGTAGCAAGTAATAGTTAACCTGGAAGATGAAAATAAAAAAACTAATTCGAAGCCTTCACAACAGATTGCATAAAGCTAAACATTTAATCAAAGGATCCTGTTACTTGCCACTCAACTTGAAAAGGATAATATACTTGTCTTTGATTAGACCTATATGGATGTATGGTTGCGCAATATATTGACCGCCTCATTGGTCGAGTGGTCAGCGAGCTGACTTCCCATTCGAAGATCTCTGGTTCGATTCCCAACTGGGACGAGAAATTTTATGCTGGTCCCCGTGGCCACGCTCACTAAAGTGTCTCGCTTTGGTGCTTCGTGGCGCACGGGATCGTGGGTTTGAGTTCCGCCTTGGGCATGGGTGTTTCTGTGTTTGTAAACATGCGTATGTGTAAAAGGAAAACGTTAAACATTAATAGGTCAACTAAGGAAATGTAGGAAACTAGGAAAAAGGAATACAGAGCCGCAGTCCTGACAAGCCTCCAGAACTGTATTTAAAAAATCTGATGTGTTACACTCACACGACTTTTTCCAGCTCTTCTACAAACTTCTTACATAAGATTATTCTTCTTTCTGCACCTTGCTAATCGGGATAGTCATTAGCAGAATGTTCTTACTACTTAGTTCCTTATAAGTAGAAAGAAAATAAGGGAGTACACTAGGCTAAACCGATAGTCAAATGTTTTAAAATCTGTCGTTACTCGATTGTCATTGCAAATCGCTTCGTTACTTGGCCAGGAGTAGAACAAAAGAAAAACGGACACTTCCTGTCTGTGAAAAGTATAAGTACTCACAGCTGAAACCAAAAACAAGGAATATCTCGGAAACGGTTACCTCCACAACAAAACTGTAAAGGACATATATAGTGTGTTTTGATCAGATCAACATTTTCTTTGCAGTTAGTTTTTGGCTATTTCTTACCGCTTAGCAGTTAAGCAACATTTAGCAAAATTCATCCAGAATAAAGAGCTCTTCAGGGGCTATTCCCAAAAAATTCAAGATATACATTTTATTTGGTATGTAAATATGTTTAATATACGGGATTTTAATCGAAATCGTTAGAGCCATTTTTTAGAAAATAAAATTTTCGAAAATTTTTCCATATAAAGGGTAGTTGGGGGTGGGGGATTTTCTTGAAAATCTTCGTGTCGCATCCTTAGAAGATACCAAACCTAAATACCAAGTTTAGTATTTAACGGTCTTTTCGTTTTTGAGCTATGCTGCCCACAGACAGACACACACACGGACCTTTTTCTGAAAATGCTTTTTTTTTGGATTAAGGGAGTCCTAAAACATGTATTTCGGATGAAATCTCGCTGTTGAATTTTTCCTATATACTATGTATATAGTACGCATAGAGAAAGTAAAAAATAATGGGGATTTGCATGAAACTCCCAGATGAAACGAGTTCAACAATGCAGAATCGGGCACATCGACTCATCGCAGTGCACCATGGTATGTCCGCAATGATAACCTGCATATAGATTTAAACATACAACAGTTGATGCAACACTGAGCAGAATAGAAAACCACCCCAATAATCTACTCAACTGCATTCCAGCTCAACGTCCACCATCTCGGCATCTATGAAGATTAAAAAGAAAGACACACGACTTCATTGACATCTAATTGTAAATTATATTATTGTTTATGCTTGGGGACAGTCATAGGACTGCTACCTCAAAACACGTTTCTTGTGTATTTACACATAGGTATATTGTACCAGCACAATGTCATTGTACATAATGTATAATAGTATTGTCTTGAGTTAAAAAAAAACAAGTTTCGCATTCACATGGCTTTCTCTATGAACACGTTCATTTCTATATATGTTCTACAAATTATTCTTGAAAGCTATTATTCTACCTACTCTAAGTTAAGTGTGATAAGACCTTCCTTAAACAGTTCTATTCCGTATATTTCTTTTAGCTTTAAAGGCGATAAAGATAACAATCAAACGTATAAAATTGCGTTACAGCAGAATAGCTTTATGCGAAATTGCAACTAAATAGCGACAAAACTTTAAAAAAAAAAAAATATTATGTGTTACACTCACATGACCTTCTCTTGCTGCTCTACAAAAAACTCCTTACAAAAGATTATTCTTCTTTCTACACAATGCTAATCGAGATAAACATTAGCAGTATGTTCTTATTACTTATAAGCAGAAGGGAACTAAATAAATGCGCTATACTAAAGTGATAGTCAAATGTTTTAAAAGTTATCGTTATGCGATTGTCATTGCAAATCGCTTCTTTGCTTAGCCAGGAGTAAAATAAAAAAAGAACGGACATTTCCTTAGGAAAAGGGTAAGTACTTTTAATTGAAACTAATATCAAGGGATATCTCGAAAATGGTGAACTTCACGAAAAAAATTTATATGGCATAAATTGTGAATTTTAACGAGATCTACATTTTTGTGTGTTAAGTTTTTGTCTATCTCTTACGGTTTAAATAGTTATGCAAAATTCAGCAAAATTCATCCAAAATAAACAGGTCTTCAGAAACTACTTCCAGAAAATTCAAGATATACATTTTATTTGTGATGCAAATGGCTTTAATATGTGGTGTTTTAATCGAAAACCTTAGCCATTTTTAAGAAAAACAAAATTTTCAAAAACATTTCCAGGTAAAAGGTAGTTGGAGGGGGGCATTTTCTTGACACACAAGGACCTTTTTCTGAGAATGCTTGTTTTTATTCAGGGAGTCCTAAAACATGTATTTCCGGTGAAATCTCGGTATCGAATTTTTGCGTGGATTACAATACCTTCTCTATCCACTATGTACTTTGTACATACGGGGCTAAATAAAGTAATGAGTATTAAAAAACTCGAACGATATTTTAAAAATATAGTTCTGACAAAACGGTATTTGAAATAAGTTGTTTTAAGGAGATTTACATTTTTAGTTTTAGACGTTTCCGTTTCTCTCATAAAAAACTAGGTATGTAAAGTTTCTTCCGAATGAA
Source organism: Hymenopus coronatus (assembly GCA_030762935.1). Classification (NCBI taxonomy): domain Eukaryota; kingdom Metazoa; phylum Arthropoda; class Insecta; order Mantodea; family Hymenopodidae; genus Hymenopus; species Hymenopus coronatus. Next base: position 63,036,532 of record CM060898.1, on the reverse strand, counting down.
GAGAGCTTCAAAGACCATTTCCATAAAATTCAAAATATAAATTTTATTTTCATACAAATATCAAATATAGGGTATTTTTTATCATTATAATTAAGTGACATTTTTAAGGAAATAAAAAAGAAATATATCGAAAATGAGTCCAATGATAGGATAGTATAGGTTGATGAATTTTCTTAAAACACTTCCCGTCGTATATTTCGAAAATATAAATATTTTAAATATCGATGTTAGCGTTTGTACGACATTTAGTTTTTGAATTATGTTTGTTCACTCATGCACCATGAATTATTGTAAAAAATGTTTTCTTGGTTTCATTTTTAGGTGAAATCTAGACATCGAATTTTTAAGTTGAATACAAAATGTCCTCTTACCTACTCTAGATTGGTTGTAGAGAAAGTAAAGGCAATTAAGTACTTGAAATAAATGTATACGAAGTGTTTATTTGGAACAGTTTTGGGTGTAGATACAAAGGGGATAAACAAGTTTGTGAGCTGAAGTACGTTGCTTTCCGTTTCATTGGTCGAAAATAGCATTGTACCTAGAAGGACGCAACTATTTTTACTTTCTCCATACGCACTATGTAGATAGTGTGTAGAGAAAGTATTGCACTCCACCAAAAATTCGATACCGAGATTTCAGCGGAAATATATGTTTTAGGGTCCCCAATGTCCAAAAAAAAGCATTTTCACAAAAAGGTCCGTGTGTGTGTGTGTGTGTGTGTGTGTGTGTGTGTGTGTGTGTGTGTGTGTGTGTGTGTGTGTCCGTGTGTCTGTGAACACGATAACTCAAAAACGAAAAGTCGGTAAAATACCAAACTTAGTATTTAAGTTTAGTATCTTCCAGGGATGCGACACGAAGATTTTGAGAAAAATCCCCCCACCCCAAACTACCCTTTACATGGAACTTTTTTCGAAAAGTTTGATTTTCTCAAAAATGACTCTAACGATTTTGATTAAAATTTCGTATATTAAACATATTTACCTGAAAAATAAAATGTATATCTTGAATTTTCTGGGTATAGCCTCTGAAGAGTAGTTTACTCTGGATGAATTTTACTAAATTTTGAATAACTGCTAAACTGTAAGCGATGGACAAAAACTTACTGCATAAAAAATGTAGAGCACATTAAAACACAGAATTTATGTTATATACATTTTTTTCGTGGAGTTCGTCGTTTTTGTGACATTCCTTATTTTTGGTTTCTGCTATGAAAAACGTATACTTTTCTCATACAGGAACTTGTGAACTCCTATCCATATAAACAAAGGAACTTCATTGACATAGCAACTAGCTTTTGAATATCACTTTAACCTACGGTTGTCCCTTATTTCGCTTCTACTTACAAGGAAGCGAGTAATTAGACTATTTCTGCTAATTTTTTCTGATTAGCATAAAGTAAATAAAAGTATAAGCTTTTTAAGAATTATTTGTTGCAGGGATATGGAGAAAGTCATGTGAATGGTATACATCAGATTTTTTAATTAAAGTGTTCACAGACGCACGGACACGTACACACACGGACCTTTTTCTAAACCTTCTTATTTTGTATGCAGGGGAACCTAAAACGTCTATTTCCCGTGAAATCTCTATGCACGTGCAGAGAAAATCAATATATAACCCTTTGTTTCAGTTTTTTTTTTTCTTGTTTAACGCATCAAGGTGAAATGAAGCTATGCTCTTTAACAGAAAACCCTTAAAAGCATGATTCAATTGAGAATTTGTATGAAGAATACTGTTTCTGAATTTCCTCTGATGGTTCTTTTGCCCCATTTTCTATTAGTTATGTATAATTTAGATTTACATTTGTGAAGGAAAGATGTTATCTATATTTAATAGACAAGGTTTTTACACATTCAAATGTCTTTAAGTCTTTTTCGACAGGAAATGTAAGGGATTGCACATTTTTTTTTTCAAACAAATAACAATCGATCCTATAGCTGAAACTGGCTTATTATCATTATATAATTAGAAAATAATATTATTGCTTGTAAACATTTATATTAAATGACTTAATAATCCCTGAAACCTTGTTTTTACATTGTAACTTTAAACTATGTGCTACAATTCTGTATCCATTTTAAAATAAACTGCCATATTATGTCACAGAATAGAATATAACATTTAATTATTTAAAACTGATAATATTCTTTTTAAAATACATAAATTCCTGCGTAAGATACCCTGTTCTAGAGAACAGTTATTTAAATTTTGATGTATGTTACACTTTTTGTCTGATTTTGTTTTACTCGGATCAGAACTAAGCAAAATTTTGCTTAATTGTTTTGTACTTCATTGAGCGTAATTAATAACATCGATTGCTTCATAATTATACTGCAACTTTTATAGATTAAAGCTTTTAATATGTTTTAGGGTCCCCTGTATCCAAAAAGAGTATTTTCAGAAAAAGGTCCGTGTGTGAGTGTGTGTGTCTGTGAACACGATAACTCAAAAACGAAAAGTCAGTAAAATACCAAGCTTGGTATTTAAGTTTAGTATCTTCCAGGGATGCGACATGAATATTTTGAGAAAAATCCCCCTTCTCCCAACTACCCTTTACATGGAACATTTTTCGAAAACTTTGATTTTCTAAAAAATGGCTCTAACGATTTTGATTAAAATGTCTCATATTAAAGATATTTAGCTGACAAATAAAATGTATATTTTGAATATTCTGGAAATAGCCTCTGAAGACTACTTTATTCTGGGTCAATTTTTCGGAATTTTCCATAACTGCTAAACTGTAAGAAATGGACAAAAACTTACTACACAACAAATGTAGAGCACTTTAAAACACACAATTTATGTTATATACATTTTTTTCGTGGAGTTGATTGTTTTTGAGACATTCCTTGTTTTTGGTATCACCTATAAAAAACTTATACTTTTCTCATACAGGACTTTGTGAACTCGTGTCCACACAAAGGAACTTCAGTTACATAGCAACTAGCTTTTGACTATCACTTTAACCTATGGTACTACCTTATTCTGCTTCTATTTACAAGGAAGCAAGTAATAAGACCATGTCTGCTAATTTTTTCTAGATAAGCATGAAGAAAAAAGAAGCATAAGCTTTTTAAAAATAATTTATTGCGGAGATGTAGAGGAAATTATGTGAATGGAACACATCAGATTTTGCTGTTCCACTTGTGTCCACAATGAAATATACAATACAATCATTTCTGCTAATGTTTATCTCGGATGGCATGAAGTAGATAAAAGAATAAGCTTTTGTAAAAATAATGTGTTGCATAATATGTGTATGGTACATATAAGATTCTAGATGCTCTCGAGAAGCTGAAGTACAATGAATAACTTAAATTCTAAAACTTCTTGTTTTTTTTTTACCCCAAAAGAAACGCTATAAATAATTGAAGTTATGATGCACAAGGAATGGTTGCCACCTAGGGAAAACATATCTTTACATGTTTACTACAATTATAGCTCCCGAAAAAATTATACACGTCGCCAGAAAAAGAAGTCTTTAAGATAGCTGTAATACCGACCTTGGAGCATGCGTCTCATTTTTAAGCTGCCGTATATCAGAGCGACTTGTTAAAGTAAATAATTTCTCACCTTTTGTTGGAGTTGATTTATATCTCACTTTCTGGATCGGCGTTTACCTAACAGGCTTCTGGGTAACTCGGAACTACTCTGGTTTAATGTGGTATGCTCTGTAGTGCCGATTATAATTCTGATGCTACTTAATCTTGAGATGGTGAAATAAACAGAAAATAAATTATTTTGTCATGCTACAGTGCCTTGGATGGCGGTACCACAAAAGAAATGTTTCTATGTTATTTTGCAATATTTTTATTTTTAATTTTTTCCCTGTTAAATTTGCATACACCAGAGTGTTCCTACAGGGTGTATAACATCTTAAATAATAAATAATTCTGATTTTATATTATTAAAAAAAGTGTATATTCATTCTTGTGGCCCTCTGTGTTGTAGCGGTTATCATTTTAGCCTCTAAACCCCAATATTTCAGCTTCAAAACTGGTGGAGAGAGGGTGTTTTTTTCGGACGCAAAACTCCTTAGCATGTCTTCCTTAAGAAGATAAGTAAAGGTAAATGTAAGGTTTATTTGCACGTAAAAGAACTCCATACCTTGAAAGAAGAAGGTTTCTGGGCAACATTCTGTCATTTTGCGTCCGCAAGTCGGCGAAATGTGGACGACGAGCCGATCCCTCATCACCATAGCGCATAGCGGTAAAGGAAACATCATAACGATGCCCTATGCTCCACTTAGGAGCTATGGCAAACAACTAAGTAAATTCTATTTACTTCAAGCTAATTCTAGTTAAATATTAAAAGGAATGCTCTTATTATTCCTTTGTATTAGAAGCAAAATTAGAAAATGCACAGGCTCATGCGATAAACAAATATTTTAAAAGTTTCGCTCATTTTGCATCGACAAAATGAGCGAAAATGAGCAACAACAAAATGACGACTTCCCATTTGAGAAAATGATAAGTAAGTATTTAAAAATATAACAAGGAGAGCTTCGGAAATGGTTAGCTTCACAAATAGCATATCTGACATGGATTTTGAGTTTTCACGAGAGCTACATTTTTTTGTGTAGTATGATTTTGCCTATCTGTTACGGTATACCAGTTATGCGAAAGTCCTCCAGAATGAAGAGGCCTTCAGGAGTTATTTCCATAAAATTCAAGATATACATTTCACTTGATATTAAAACATCTTAAACACAGGCAATTTGGTGGAAATAGCAAATTTTGTGAAACCAAACTTTTGGAATGATGTTCCATGTAAAGGTGTTTGGGGTGGGGCGATTCTCTTGAAAATCTTCGTTTGGCATCCTTGGAATGCTCTAAACTTAAATATCCTGTTTGGCATTTTGTGGACTTTTTGTTTTTGAGTTATGCTGTTCAAAAATACACACGCATTCGGATTTTTACTTTCTGTACACGTACTATGTACATAATGCATAGAGAAGCTAAAGTATTGCACCCAAAAATTCTATACCGAGATTTTAACGGAAGTATATCCTTTGAGACCACTTTAATTAAAAAAATTTTTTAGAAAAACTTGGTATTTAACTTCGACATCTTCCAAGGATGCTACACGAAGGTTTTCAAGAAAATCCCCTTAAATCTAACTACCCTTTACTTGAAAAAACTTTTGAAAACTTTTATTTTCTCAAAAGTGGCTCTAATGATTTTGTTTAAAATATCGCACATTAAAGATATTTGAATGGGAAATAAAATGTATATCCTGAATTTTCTGGAAATGGCGCCTGAAGACATCTTTATTTTGAAAGACATTTTCGGATTTTCTTATAACTGGTAGAGCATAAGAGATAGACAAAAACATACTTAACAAAAAATGTAGAGCTCGTTAAAACACACTTTATGTTATATACATTTTTTTCGTAGAGCTGGCCGTTTTTGAGATATTTCTTCTTATTGGTTTCACTTTTAAACTACTCATACTTTTCTCATACGAGAACTTATCAACTCCTGGTCATACAAAGGAACTACAGTCATATAGCAACCGACTTTTAAAACATTTACCTATTGCTTTAGCCTATGGTACTTCCTTATTTCCGTTCCACTTACAAGGAAGCAAGGAATAAGACCTTTCTCTTGTTTTTTTTTTTCTCGATTAGAATTAAGTAAACAGAAGAGTAAGCTATTTAAAAAGGTAATTAGTTGCATAGATGTCGAGAAAGTTATGTAAATGGAATACTTCAGATTGTTTTCTAAAAATATAATTTTTGTTGAATTCAGGGATCCCCAAAAGTGTAAGTAAAATTCCGGTATTACATTTTTTAACACAATGAATTTTGTATGAATACTAAATTTTTAATTATTTTACAGTTATGTTTAATAGTTAGTTTTTTAAATGGATCTCAAGGATTAATACAGAAATCTTACTAATGTTATAAATAATTTGAATTAGGAAAACGTATAATTAAATAAAATGTTTGAATTTCTAAATAAAATTCATTGTTTCGATTATAACATAACTCCATGGCACGACAGCTCACGGGGAACCTTGGCCTACCGCCCGGCCGCTGCGTCCCCCATCTCGGTCCACTACAGACGTCATGGATGGGGTGCACAGTATTGGAGGGTGAGACGTGGTCAGCGCCTCGAGTCCCCCCCCGGCCGGTTAATGCGGTCCTCGCGACCTGGAGCCGCTACTTCTCCATCAAGTAGCTCCTCAATTGGCCCCCCAGGGACCTTACGAGGCTGAGTGCACCCCGGGCCAGGTCTCCCAGCGGGGGAAAAATCCCCACGCCGGTACTGGGGATCGAACCCAGGTCTCCCGCTTGGTAAGCAGCAACGCTACCACCGCGCTAAGGAGACGACCTTTCGATTATAGGATAGCTAATAATAAAAAATGGCCACAAAGTCACAACACATTCATGTTCCTGGTCTATTAACATAACTCCATGGCACGACAGCTCACGGGGAGCCTTGGCCTACCGCCCGGCCGCTGCGTCCCCCATCTCGGTCCACTACAGACGTCATGGATGGGGTGCAGTATTGGAGGGTGAGACGTGGTCAGCGCCTCGAGCCCCTCCCGGCCGGTTAACGCGGTCCTCACGACCTGGAGCCGCTACTTCTCCATCAAGTAGCTTCTCAATTGGCCCCCCAGGAACCTCACGAGGCTGAGTGCACCCCGGTCCAGGTCTCCCAGCGGGGGAAAAATCCCCACGCCGGTACTGGGGATCGAACCCAGGTCTCCCGCTTGGTCCTGGTCTATTACATCACAATAAATAGAGAGTAGGATCTTATAAAGCCTACTGCAGTTCAAAAGGTCCACCTTCATTACCAACACACTATTCCCAACGTCTTGTGGTTGCCTGGAACACGCGTCGTAAGGTGTGAGGTGTTATGATAGCATGACGCTCTCATTAGTTGTTTCTGCTGAATCACATCTAGCACCCAGGTAACGAACACTTGATTCTTGACGAGTGCATAAAATCAAAGGTAATGAGCTCGAGGGAACGGGAAGCCCATGTGCGATCCACCGGTTACGAAAGGTCTCCTTCAGATAGTCCTACATAGCGTGTGCATAGTGGAGTGGTGCTCCATCTTGTTGAAAAATGACAGAGGCAAGGATACCATCTTCCTGTAACTATGGCACCAGAACAACTGCAGCATATCTTTGGACCTCATCATGGGTGTTTGGACAATATTCTTTCTTCAATAGTCAACATTGTGACGTGCCTGTAATAGAAATAATCCAAACGTACTTTTTCAGGAAAATATATGGGCACCCTGTATAATGTTCCAACTGTTTCTTTGCCAAAACTCCAAGCATGTACAGAAACAGAAATAGTACGTTGAAAAATACGTAAATAGAGATGGAGAAACCGTTGGAATGCTACGACATACAAAGAGGCACATAAGGGAACAGCTTAATTTCTAAAATAGATACATTTATGAAAGTAGATCGGTAAACACAGAAGTTGTTAGTGGTCCTTAGCGTTCAGCGATGTCTTAATCAAGGCATCAAAGAAACCGCTACATAAAGGTTATCCCATTTGGTGAATTCTAAACTAGGAAAGAAATCCTAAGCATGCCAGATCGAATGCGGTCACAGGAGTTCTTTGGACCATACAAAACCTAGTTTCTCTAATACACAAAAAAGTTATAAGTCGATAAAACTACTGAGCTCATCATTTGAACATTTCCGAAACAAGTCTAAGTGGTAACAAAAAACCTCTGTGGCTTTTCCTCGCATTAGAAACGGTCATTTCTGGAGAGGTGCAAGAATGAAGATTTCTTGTCAGCTATTTTCATCTCCACGCTGGACTAACCGGTCGTTTGTTGGAAGGGGGCATAGAATCCACGTCATTATGTATCGCGAAAGAAACCTTTTTGGCCGTCGTGATCAATAGAGGACAGAGTTCTGATAGCAATCTGTTTAACAATAAAAGCTTATGTGTTATCTTTAATGCAAAAGCAAGTAAATTAAAGCGGCTTGTTTTCCGGAGATAAACATGTCATGTGCCGAGGCGAGTTTTGAAGCAATTTGGTGCTCAATGCCGGAGCACGTTTGTAACACATTGTCGTAGTCAAGCGTGGGGGAAAACGGTACCAGAGGACCAGTGCTCTGAAGAACACTTGATAGAAACAGAGTAGTAATTTCTTTTGTAAACCTCAATGAAATATCTATTAAAGGTTACTTGAAAACTATACAAGCTACCACTCATAAAACAACTTATTTACTTTCTGTATACGTACTATGTACCTAGAGTATAGAGAAGGTATTGCATTCCACCCAAAACTTTGATACCGAGATTTCACCGGAAATATATGTTTTGGGTCCCCCCTGAATCCAAAAAAGCATTTTCAGAAAAATGTGCGAGTGTGGACAGCATAGCTAAAAACCAAACATGATATTTACCGGTCGAATATTTTCAAAAATGTTGATTCTCTTACAAATGGCTCTTAATATTTTGATTAAAATACGTATATTAAAGATATTTACCTGAAAAATAAAATGTATATCTTGAATTTTCTGGGAGTAGCCTCTGAAGACTACTTTATTCTGGATCAATTTTACGCAATTTTGCATAACTGGTAAACCGTAAGAGATGGATAAAAGCATACCTCACAAAAACACACAATTTATTTAATATACATTTGATTGTTTTTACGATATTCCTTGTTTTTGGTTTCAGCTTTGAAAAAATTATACTTTTCTTATACAGGAATCTGTCAACTCTATCCATACAAACAAAGGAACTTCAATCGCATACCAACCAGCTTTTGAATATCACTTTAACCTATGGTAATCCCTTATTTTGCTTCGACTTATAAGGAAGCAAGTAATAAAGCTATTTCTGCTAATTTTTTCTCAATTAGCTTGAAGTAAATAGAAGCATAAGCTTTTTAACAATAATTTGATGCAGAGATGTAGAGAAAGTCATAAGAATGAAACACATACAATTTTATTCTTATTCAGAAACTACAGTCAAATAATATCTTAGGTTAATATTATTACTAAATTGTTGATATTTTAATAAAGAAGAAAAGTTGAAAATGGTTTACACTTTAGGTATATTTTTAAAAGAGGTATAATAGATGTGGTTGAGATTTTTGTATATATGAGCATGTATTGCTCTAAAAGCCGGTGCAAGCTTTTATGTTACCTGTGTATGAAAATTAAAAAAAAAAAAAATCGGATATGTTCCATTCACATGCCTTTCTCTACATCTCTGCAACAAATTAATGTTAAAAAGCTTATGCTTCTATTTACTTCACGCTAATCGAGAAAAAATTAGCAGAAATAGTCTTATTATTTGCTTCCTGGTAAGTAGAAACGAAATAAGGGAGTAACATAAGTTAAGGTAATACTCAAAAGCTGGCTACGTGACTGAAGTTCCTTTGTTTGTATGGACTGGAGTTGACAAATGTATATAACACAAGTTGTGTGTTTTAACGTGCTCTACTTTTTTGTGTGGTAAGATTTTGTCCATCTCTTACGGTTTAACAGTTACCTATGCGAAATTCTATAAAATTCATCAAGAATAAAGTAGTCTTCAGAGACTTTTCCCAGAAAATTCAAGATATACATTTTATTTGTGAGGTAAATATCTTTAATATACGACATTTATATAAAATCGTTAGCCACTTTTGAGAAAATCAAAGTTTTCGATAAAAGTTCCATGTAAAAGGTAGTTCGCAGTGAGAGATTTCTTGAAAATACTTATTGCCTCCTTGGAAAACACAAACCTAAATACAAGTTTGGTATTTAACGGTCTTTTCGTTTTTGAACTATGCTGTCCACAGACTCACACAGATACACATGCACGCACACACTGACCTTTTTTCTAAAGTTGCTGCATTTTCAGTGAAATCTCGGTATCGAATTTTTGGGTGCATTACAATAAGCTCTCTATACACTATGTACATAATGCGTGTAGAGAAAGTAAAAATTATAAATTAAAAAAATAGAAATGAAGTGTACATATATATATATATGTTTTAAAATTGCTATTTGTGGTTAAACTGTCTTAATATTTCACCAGCTATGTCAAACATGTCTTTAAAGTGACTACAAAGTCAGAAATGCCTCACTTTAATTGTTTAGAAGAAAAATGCACCTAAACAAGAAAGTGTGAAAATTTTGCAAATGTTTTTGTTTATTAAAATATCACTAAGTTGGCAATTATATATCTAAGTTATGATTTGACTATCTCCTTTCTAAATTAGAAAAGTTGTTTCCTAAGTGAAAAGCATTTTGTTTTGAAGGCTTGTATAATTCTTATGAAACATAACAATACATATACAAGTATATGGAATGAAATACTCATTATGTAATACCAGTGGAAGTATTGCTTATCCTCACTTTTCCATCGTAATTAATTTTATTTCAATATCGGTGGCACCCTTCAAGAATGTACCTTATTAGAGACATTTTTTTACAATCTTCAAAGACCCTTTCCTAATATTTTGAAAATACAAAAAGAAGATATAGTTGTGTTATTTTATGGCTTAGTTACTTATTATTTTATTGAGCGTCCTTAACTAAACTTGCTTACCTATCTGAAAATCTGAGTGGTATTAGTCTAGTCAATTCAGATTGTAATGCCAACAGAATGACGATTAATTTATAATTAAAAAGTTTCTTATCTATTGCAATGAATATGGACATTGATAATTATTTGGTGTAGAACACAATTGAAAGAAACATTATTTCCCTTGGTAGCTGTGGGTCATTTGCATGGGTTACATAATGACGCCGCAAATTGCATTTTATTACAGAACTTATCACTTAATCCGCCACTTTCTATAAATAGTAAACTTTCTTCCTAGGCAGACATAAACATAGGAGTCCATGGCTTACGTTTTGGTTGTTTTCTGTTCCCGATATTATAAACTGACACACGACACACTGTATATGAAAGAGAGACAATCCCTGATGGCACGTGTTTACCCACTGCATACACTGAGCATGCCTGTTGCTTCGGCATGTTGGTGACGTCTGACAAGTCCTTTAATATTCATGTAGGTACAGTATGAATTAGATAAAGTGAAGGAAACTTAAATTTTGAATTAAATCGTACTACCGTAATGTATTTTAGGTAAAACATCTGCGTATTAAAGCAAAATTTATAAAAGTTATATTACTAGCATTTTATACTTTATGTTAGGTTCGACAACCTTTGGTAAAGTGCATGGACCGCACACAGTGACGCCATACGGTTATCGAAATTCTTTGGTAAAGAGCCTATTAAATCATAATTAATAAGTCAATTAATTAGAATTAAAGTGTAAAATTGTCCAAGAAATTAAGGCTTGATTTTAAATTATGTTGTAATTAATTATTAATAACCAAGAAAGAGTATATTTTCTGCTGTTTTAAGCCAATGAAAGACCATGGAAAATGTTAAGTCGGTGTTAAATTATCTAATTACTGTAACTAACCAGGTAATTATGTAAAAATAAAATAAAAATATGGTTAATTAGTATAGATGATGATCAAGAGCAAATATCTTTTGTGACTGGTAATAAATAATGATATACCATAAGGATTATTATAATTTTCCTAAAGTTTCTATCCTTAAGATGTGCTTTAAGAACGGAAACTATTACAAGTTCCTTCAACTTTTTAGGGCCTCTAACAAGACGTTAATATATAGGAAATGACTATGTTTAGAAGAAGATATAAAACCCTAGTTGCGTGGATGTTACTTCGTGGCATTGAACATAACAACGTGTTTAAAAACACATTCCACCGCGTGAAGGTACTTCTGAGGCCTAATATCAAACACACGATTTGCATAGCTATTATCCTCGGGCATCGGTAATGATGCGTTTAGATACACTAATTGATAGGGGCAGTGAGCGCCGGCAACGGCATCTGCCGGGTAAAGCCATATTTAAAACATCCTCTTTTTCGTGTCGTAATTTTACGATACAAATATACAGAGTACCTCATTCTTTTTAGAGCCTAACGACCTTAGCCGAAGAGGTAGCTTGTATCAACTGCCTCTCTAAGTAAAGACCATCTTATCTTATCCTTTCCCGTCACCGCCAAACAAAATCATAAACCCTGTAGCTGGATGCATAACAAATCTGATGAACCATTCACATGACTTTCTCTACATCTCTACAGCAAATTATTGTTAAAAAGGTTATTCTTCTATTTACTTTATGCTAATTGAGAAAACGTTAGCAGAAATAATGTATTACTCTCGTCCTTGTAAGTTGAAGGGAACTAAGGGCGTACCATAGGTTAAACTGATAGTCAAAAGCTGGTTGCTATGAGACTGAAGTTCCTTTGTTTGTATGGACAGGAATTGACAAATCCCCGTATAAGAAAAGTATATTTTTCAAAGCTGAAACCAAAAACAAGGAATATCTCAACTCCACGAAAAAATGTATATAACATAAATTGTGTGTTTTAATGTGCTTTACGTTTTTTGTTTAATAAGTTTTTGTCCATCTCTTACGGTTTAGCAGTTATACAAAATTCCGTAAAATTAATACAAAATAAAGTATTGAGAGGCTATTCCCAGAAAGTTCAAAATATACATTTTATTTGTCAGGTAAATATCTTTAATATACGATATTTTAATCAAAATTGTTGGAGCCATTTTTTGAAAATAAACATTTTCGAATAAAGTTCCATGTAAAGGATAGTTTAGGGTGGGGAAATTTTCTTGAAAATCTCCGTGTCACTTCCTTGGAAGATACCAAACTTAAATACCAAGTTTGGTATTTAACGATCTTTTCGTTTTTGAGTTATGATGCCCACAGACACACACAGACAGACACACACGGACGTTTTTCTAATTATGCTTTTTTGGATTCAGGGAGACCCAAAACATGTATTTCCGCTGAAATCTCTGAACAGTAGGTGTACATAGTACGTGTACATAATACGTGTACATAGTACGTGTAGAGAAAGTAAATAGTTGATGTGTTCCATTCACATGGCCTTCTCTACCTCCAGAAACAAACTATTCTAAAAAATATAACAAGAAAGGAAACTAGGTTAAAGTTTCACGAAACAATAGTAGACCCTACTCTATTATATGGAAGTGAAATATGGATTACCACAAAGAAAATGAAAAGCCTTTTACAAAGTGCAGAAATGAACTTTTTAAGGCAAACAAAACATGTACAAAATTAGATAAAATCCGGAATGAAGATATAAGAGCAGAACTTAATATAGAATCAATAAATTCCAAAATTGAAAAATATCAAACCAGTGGATGCAGTATGTTCAGAGAATGGCAGATTCAAGACTGCCTAGGATAGCATTTGACATTTGAACATGAACCAAAAGGAAGGCGAGATGTCGGTCGACCCAGAAAAAGGTGGAGGAAACAACTGTGAGACGGAACGGGCAATCTGCCCATACCGTGAAGTGAAGAAGAAGACTATTATTTATTTATATTTATATATATATATGTATAAATCTTTATAAGAGATTATTTTTATCTAGGTAAACATTAGTATAATCAGCATTTTTACTTGCTTCCTTATAAGGGAAAAAGGGAAAAATAACAAACGTAATACACTGGGCTAAAGCAAAGTCAACTCTCTTTTAAAAGCTAGTTGCTTTGTTGGATTCCTTAAGCAAAAATTTGATGTGTTCCATTCACATGACTTTCTCTACATTTCTGCAGCAAAAATATTCTTAAAAAGCTAATGTTTCAATTTACTTCATGCTAATTGAAAAATATTAGCAGAAATAGCCTTATTACATGCTTCCTTATAAGTAGAAGCGAAATAAGGGAGTGTCTTACGTTAAAGGGATAGTCAAAAGCTGGTTGCTATTTGACTGAAGTTCCTTTGTTTGCATGGACAGGAGTTGACAAAGTTAAATTCTTTTAAGGCTAAAACCAATAACAAGGAATAAACAGCGATCAACTCCACACAAAAAAAATGTATAGGAATAACTGTTGTGTTTTATCGTGATAGATATTTTTGTGTAGCAAGCTTTTATTTTATCTTACGGTTTACCAGTTATGCACAATTTAATTCAAATCTTCCAGAACAAAGAGGTATTTTGAGAGTATTTCCAGAAAATTCTTGATATACATTTTATTTGGCATGTAAATATCTTAAATATAAGAGATTTTAATCAAAGCCGTTAGAGCCATTTTTAAGAAAAGCAACTTTTTCGAAATTTTTTCCATGTAAAGGGTAGTTTGAGGTGAGAGGATTTTCTTCAAAATCTTCGTGTCGCATCCTTGGAAGATACCAAACTTAAATATCCAGTTTGGTATTTAACAGTCTTTTCGTTTTTGAGTTATACTGTCCACACACACATACACACACGCACACGCACTTACACGGACCCTTTACAAAAATGCTTTTTTTTATTCAGGAGGACCCAAAGTATGTATTTCCGGTGAATCTCGGTATCGAATTTTTGAATGGAAAATACTTTTCTATACACTATATAATACGTGTAGAGAAAGTAAAAAAATCAATATAATTTATACAAAAAATATTATTCCCAGAAAATTCAAGAAATATATTTTCGTTTGAAATAAGCCTCTTAAATAATTTATGGTACTTTCAATCAAAATCGTTTAGAGTCACTTTTGGGGAAAATCCTAAATTTTGGAAAAGTATGGTATAGTGAAAGTAATTTTACTAATTTACTCTACAATAGGTGGTTTCTTAAGCGCGGTGATAGTGCGGCTGCATGCCAAGCTATACGCCTGGGTTCGATTTCCGGTACCGGAGTGGGGTCCGGGGTGCACTCAGACTCGTGAGAACCCTTGGGGAGCTACTTGATTGAGAAGTAGAGGCTCCAGATGGAGAAGACATCAATCTGCCGAGAGGAATTCCATGCGCTGATCAGGTATCACCCTCCAGCACTGCACCCCATTCATAATGCCTTCGAATCGAGATGGGGATGCAGCAACCGGGCGGTTGGCCAAGACTATCGCACCATGGAGTTACGGTATTCTACAATAAATTAAATTTACTTCATTTATGTATTAATAAATATATAATTAAAATAGTCTCATTAATTTGTGATTACATCGAATTGCACGATGTATGTCGTCAAAGTAAAGGTAAAGGATAATTGTTGGTGGGGAGCATTTCCTTAAAATCTTTGTATCGCATCCTTGGAAGATACTAAACTTAAATATCAAGTTTGATACTTTACGACTTTTCGTTTTTGAGTTATCGTGTTTACAAACACACACACACACGGACAATTTTCCAAAAATCTTTTTTTTGGATACAGGGGACCCTAAAACGCCTATTTCCGGTGAAATCTCGGTATCGAATATTTGAGTGGAATGTAATACCTTCTCTATACGCTATGTATATAGTATTTGTAAATAACAATGGTATAATTAGAATAGATATTAAAGCATTTTGTAATAAGTAATAAAATAAATTATAATGAATAATGATTAAAACAATAAATTAAAATTAAATAAATTGATAAAAGGATAATAATAAATAATTAAATATTTTACTATAGTAAATACAGTGATAATTGACATTAATTAATAATAGTTTAAAATAATAACCTAAATTTTAAATAAATATATATAATTTAAAATGTTAGGTAATTAATAATAATTAATATAATGCATGAACATTTAAATATTAAATGTAATTTTGATAAATATATAGGTTCAGATGCATAATTTAATTTGTTTAAGTGAAGTTATTATAATCTATCAATTGTATATTTATTTTATTTTGTAAAATTTAAAAAAATATATATGTTTTTTAATGAATGAAATAAGGTCTGAGATATTTGACCCGGTGTAAGTAATTAAATATCGGGGTATAGTATATAGATTTTATTTTTAATTTAGATTTTATTTTTAGTACGTGTAGAGAAAGTAAAAAAAAAGTAATAATCTTTTAAAAGCGTCTGCTATGCGATTGTCAATGTAGTTACGTTTTCCTTCCATGACCAGGGGTAAAACAACAGATTTGAAACGGACGTTTGAGAACAGTTTAAGTATTTTAAAACTGAAGCCAATAACAGAGAATATACAAAAACATAGTATATGACATAAATTGAATTTTTAATGAAATCTACAGTTTACGTTTACCAGTTATGCTAGAACCATTGATAATGAAGAACAAAGGAGCTTATTACTAAGAATATAGGTACATTTTATTTTCAAGTAAATATCGTTAACCGTTTTGGAAATCGAAAATTTGAAAACATTTCCCATTTAATGGGTAGCTTCGGTGGGGAAGAGTTTCCTAAAAATCTTCGTATCGCATTCTTAGTAGATACCAAACTTCGATATTAAGATAGTCTGCGAGCCTGCAAAAGAAAATGACAACGAAGGTTCTCGAAACGCGTCCAGTTTACCAACACCAACACCATGTTTAGTGGAGCACGTGTCTCCAATACATGTCCAGATTTGAACAACTTAAATATTATTATTTAACCTACTTTTCGTTTTCGAGTTATTGTGTTCACACACATACACTTTAACGTATTTCTAAACATTGTTTTTTTGGCTTCCGTTTACCCTAATTCCAGTGAGATCCCAGTATCGAATTTTTTGGTAAAGTACAATACTTTCTTTACATATTATGTATATAAAATGTGTAGAGAGAGTAAAGCAGAATAATATTATTTATGCTATGTATCATATTAATTGTTATTTTACATCTGTAATTTGGCATGATTTGTGTTTGAAATAGATTGCTGTATCCATTATCAGAGTTTGATTTCATATATATATATATGAGAAAATAAAATCAAATTTGACACTCAGCAGTCAAAAACTTTATTTACAATTAACCAGTGTTCGTAAGTGCCTAAATCATCATCACCACCATCCCCTCCTCCTCCTCCTCCTCCTCCTCCTCTTGCTCCTATTTCTGATAACCACAACCATGTAGAGTTGTAATGTCTAGAGGAAATATTGTTGGCATGAGGTTGTTTACTTTCTCTACACGCTCTATGTACATTGTGTATGGAGAAAGTATTGTATTCCACACAAATATTCGATACCAAGTTTTCATCGGAAACGCATGTTTTGAGACCACCTGAATAAAACAAGTATAAAAGGGTTAGTGAATATGTATGTCTGGATGGCATAGCTCAAAGAAGAAAAGTTAAAAACTAAACTTGGTATTTAAGTTTGGTGTGTTCCTCGGATATTATACAAAGATTTTAAAGAAAATTTCTCACCTTCTCTTTAGATGGAAAAACTTGGGGGAAATGTTTATTTTCTCAAAAATCGTTCTAACGATTTTGATTAAAATATCGTATATTAAAGATATTTAAATTGCAAATAAAATGTAAATCTTTAATTTTCTGGGAATAGCCTCTATAGACTTCTTATTCTGAATGAATTTGCTGAATTTTGCCAAAAAAGTAAACGGCAAAAAATAGATAAAACTTATTGCACAAAACAAATTTGGAGCTTACTAAAACATACAACTTATATACATTTTTTTCATGGAGTTAACCTTTACGAGATATTCCGGATTACTGGTTTGATTTTTAAGCCACATAAATTTTAACCAAACAGGAGACATCTTTACTTACGTATATATTTCGTTTACTCCTAGCAAGCAAAGAGAACCGAACTTCAATTGTTTCACCTAGCGGCCTGCTATTAAAGAACTTGACAATCGCTTTAGTCTGTGTATTCCCTTACTTACACGGAAGCAAATAATGACTAATTCTGCTTATGTTTATCTCGATTAGCATGATGTAGATAAAAGATTAATGTTTTGAATAAAAGGTTTCTTTGGGGAACAACTAAAGAAGGTCGTGTGTTTGGAACACATCTGTCATTAAAGAACTTGACTATCACTTTAGCGTAGGGCATTCCCTTATTTCCCTTATACTTAAAGGAAGCAAGTAATAACACTAATTCTGCTTATGTTTATCATATTAGCACGATTGAGATATAAGATTAATGTTTTGAATAAAAGGTTTATTTAGGAAACAGCTAGAGGAGGTCGTGTGAATGGAACACATCAATTTTTTTTATCTTAAATCTGAATTTTGAAAAAGTTTGCTCTAATGAGGGTTTGAGTTTCATTTAATTATTTGTAATCGTTTTAGAGAAGCATAAAATAAAATTTGGCACTCAACAGTCAAAAACGTTACTTACAAGTAGTTAAGTGTCAAAATTAGCGTTGTTCTCTTATTTCTCATAACCACAACCATGTCAAAGTTTTAATGGCTAGAGGAAGTCATGTCGTTATGACCTGAGATTTTTTCTCGCAGCATTTGTGTTGTAACATACCTTAGCTAACAATGACCATATCAATTATGTACGCTTGTAACAGGAATTCAACATTACTCAGCTACCTAAGTCACACCGCCAAATGTTCAGGGAAAATCCCAACATCAGCAGGAAGCCAAGATTTATGTCCAGTGGAACAAACACCCAGTTACTTTTCGATGTTTATCTAACAAAATTATCGTAGCCCACTACATGCAAGTAAATTATGTTTACCTTAACGACTCTACCGCTTCTGAATTTTAACATGTTTTTTCACTATTTTTTTCTGTGTTCAGAAAGGATGTAGTTTCACTTGTTCCCACACCAATGAAGAGTTAATGAAGTTGTACGATATTCCGTTGTAAAAATTAGTGAACACGCTTGAGGATTTCCTGCCATTTACCCGTAATTGGTAGCGTTTCTCGTTGAGGAACATGATGTGCACACCTGATGACTGCACGTCTTCGCGCCTTGTTGCTGTCAGCAACTGGTTGTATCAGTCACTATTTACATTCTTCTCTTCAGCAGATTCTTGGAACACCACAACAGGCTTTTCTCATTAAAAAGGAGTTTCCATAAAGTGCAAAATATACCTGACATTTTCTCACGACTGAGATGGGGAAAACATCATGTTATAAGTTAATGTTATATATTAATTACGCGAACAAGTATATTTTCATGTTGCAGTATTTAGAATTCATGGAATGCAAAAATTCATATTGTATAATTTTGGTACAATGTTCATATTTAATAAAACTCGTATAATATTTCTTCATATCTTGTAAGGTTTATTAATTTCTTTATTTATTTTTAAAATAATTTCTATTAGTAACGATCGGGAGTTTCCAGAAGTTTAATAATATATTTTCCGCATTTTTCTGTAAAAACACGCTGGAAATTATTTCAAGAAGGTTCCAAATCATCCCTAAAATTTTCAGATAAAAACAATAACTTGCATATAGTAATTGCTTTTACAAACAATATTTGATATAAAGCTTTACGAGGATTGTTTGAAATCATCTGTGAGAAATGTTAAGACATTTCATAACATTATTATGCAGTTATTCCCAATTTAATTTTGTATTATATGCTTTTTGCTATAAAAATACCAACAAAGCTGGACCAAATAACACTCAGTGATGATGACGGTGATGATGATGATAATAATAATAATAATAATAATAATAATAATAATAATACCAATATTAAGATAAAATTTATTCTATGGTGC
The DNA here is from genome assembly GCA_030762935.1 of Hymenopus coronatus. NCBI lineage: Eukaryota > Metazoa > Arthropoda > Insecta > Mantodea > Hymenopodidae > Hymenopus > Hymenopus coronatus. The sequence continues at coordinate 63,017,126 of CM060898.1, read as the reverse complement.
AATAAATTCAACAAACTTTTTGAGGTATGCTGGAATAGGATCTCAAAACTATTATTCCAAAAGTTAAGTCAATTCTTTTTTCAGCATTGCTGTATTGTTTCCTAAGGTTCCCTGTGTTTTCTATCTATACGCACCGAATGTATAACGGTAAAATAATTAATTTTATTCTTTTTCAAGCAACCTCTAAAGTATTTTTAACATTTCGAGGGAATGCCTAAGACAATTGTTATTTTTAATTGTAATATGTTAATTTTAATAGAACTATTACATTTAAATATCGGAATGCATATGCTGGATACATTATAACGTCGGATAAATAACAAACTTCGTATTTAAGTTCCGCATCTTGCATAACAGTGAGTGCGGTTTGAAAAGTTTTAACTTTGATTACTGGAAAAAGGGACAATGCAATAAATTCTTAACTTTAGTAGTTAAATAACCAAAAATATTAATAATGAAGATGATATAAACAGTACGTAAATTAACCATTAGAACTTTAGCATTTTTAAAATTAAACGGCATTGTTTGTAATAGAACAATGTTATATTAATATAAATTTATATATCCATTTTGGAAAACCATTATTGAAAAGAGCTTATTACTTTCTCTTACAGGTACTATTTACATAGTGTATAGAGAAGGTATTGCATTCCACCAAAAAATTCGATACCGAGATTTCACCGGCAATATTTTAGGGTCCCCTGTATCCAAAAAAAATAGTATTTTCAGAAAAAGGTCCGTGTGTCAGTGTGTCCGTGTGTCTGTGAACACGATAACTCAAAAACGAAAAGTCGGTAAAGCACCAAACTTGGTATTTAAGTTTAGTATCTTCCAGGGATGCGACAAGAAGATTTTGAGAAAAATTCCTCAACACAAACTACCGTTTACGTGGAAAAAAAATCGAAAATGTTTATTTTCTCAAAAATGGCTCTAGCGACTTGATTAAAATTTTGTATATTAAAGATATTTACCTGACAAATAAAATGTATATTTTGAATTTTCTGGGAATAGCCTCTGAAGAGTACTTTATTCTGAATGAATTTTACGGAATTTTGCATAACTGCTAAACCATATGAGATGGACAAAAACTTACTTTACAAAAAATGTAGAAATCATTAAAACACGCAATTTATGTTAGATGCTCTTTTTTTGTGGAATTGATCGTTTTTAAGATATCCCTTTTTTTTTGTTTCAGATTTGAAAAACATACTTTTCTCATGCAAGAATTTGACAACTCCTGTCCCTACAAATAAAGAAACTTCAGTCACATAGCAACCAGCTTTTGAGTATTAGTTTAACCTATGGTACTCCCTTATTCCGGTTCTACTTACAAAGAAGCAAGCAATAAGATTATTTCTGCTAATGTTTTCTCGGTTAGAATGAAGTAAATAGAAGTATAAGCTTTTTAACAATAATTTGTTGCAGAGATGTAGAGAAATTCATGTGAATTGATCACATCAGATTTTTTTTTTTTTTGCTTTCTCTAGTCCCGTATGTACAATGTACATAGGGATAGCGAAGTATTGTATTCCACCCAAAAATTCGATACCAAGATTTCACCGGAAATATATATTTTAGAACAGCCTGTATCCAAAAAAAAAAAAAAAGCATTTTCAGAAAAATGTCCGTGTGTGTTCGTGTGTCTGTGAACACGATAACTCAAAAACGAAAATTAGCTAAAATATCAAACTGGCAAATCAAATGTATATCTTGAACTTTCTGGGAATAGCTTCTAAGGACCTGTTTATTCTGGATGAATTTTGCTTAATTTGGCATAACTAGTAAACCGAAAGAGATAGATAAAAACATACTATACACAAAATCCGGGTCTTGTTAAAATACACAAGTCATGCCATATGTATTTTTTTCGTGTAGCTTACCATTTTCGTGGTATTCATTGTCATTAGTTTCAGCTGTGAAGTACTTATACTTTTCTCAGACGGGAGTGTCCGTTTTTCTTTTCTTCTACTCCTGGCCAAGAAAAGAAGCGATTTGTAATGCCAATCGCATAACGATAGCTTTTAAAACGTTTGACTATCGGTTTAGCCTAGTGTATTCCCTTATTTTCTTCCTACTTATAAGGAACTAAGTAATAAGAACATTATGCTAATGAGTACCTCGATTAGCAAGGTGCAGAAAGAAGAATAATCTTATGTAAGAAGTTTGTAGAACAGCTGGAGAAAGTCATGTGAGTGTAACACATCAGATTTTACTGTCTAGTCCATGTTAGTCAAAATAAACATTCTTATCGGTAAAAAGAGATATGGTAATATAGTAGAGTTACAGTGATTCAAATGTTTAACGAGCGCTTCGCCATGTGACTATTTGAAATACCGTTCCCTTTGTATGACCGAGAGAGAGAGGGAGAGCCAAATCAAATTTTACACTTAAAAGAAACATAAGCTGAAAAAAAATATACAAAGAATATCTCGGAAATCACTAAGGCCACAAATAATTGGCATAAATGGGGTGTTTTAACGAGATATCTTGTTTTGTGAAGTAAAGTTTTGTCCGTCTCTTGTGGTTTACCAGTTATATTTTTTTTGGTAGTGTTTAACGCCCGCTTTAACTACTTTAACACTGATGATACATGAATGATGATGGAGCACCGGTGGAATGCTAAGGCGGGGGAAACCATATTTCCCGGAAAAAACCCGCCCCAGCGCCACTTTGTCCACCACAAATCTTCCATGCGGTCGTTTGGGATTAAGCCCCGGCTGTCTAGGTGAGAGGCAAGTGGTCTAACCACTCGGCCACGGCGCGGCCGCTTTACCAGTTATACAAAAGTGCTTAATAATAATGAGGAATGCATGACTATCTCTGGAAAATTCAAAATGTATTTGTTTTGAAAAACCTTACACATATTTTAAATAAAATAATTAATCCATTTTTTATAAATTAAAAAGTAACGAAAAAAACTGTTCCATGTAACACGTTAGTTTGGGATTAAGAATTGCTAAAGCTAAATACCAAGTTCATACAAACCCACTTCTCAAACGTTTTACTAGAAATATTTTTTATTTGTTTTATTGCTTTCTCTACACGTACTATATACATAGTATATAATGAAGGTATTGCATTCCACCCAAAAAGTCAATACCAAGATTTCACCAGAAATACAGGTTTTAGGATCCCTTGTATCCAAAAAAAAAATTTAGAAAAATGTTCGTGTGTACGTGTGACCGTATGCCTGTGAACACGATAAATTAAAAACGAAATTCATTAAAATACCAAAGTTTAGTATCTTCCAGGGATGCAACACGAAGATTTTGAAAAATATGCTCCCACCCCAACTACCCTTTACATGCAAAACTTTTCGAAAAATTTGATTTTCTCAAAAAATGGCTCTATCGAATTTAATTAAAATACGATATATTAAAAATATTTAGATGGCAAATAAAATGTGTATTTTTAATTTTTTAGAAATAACCTCTATAGACCTCTTTGTTCCGGATGAATTTTGCTGAATTTTGCGCAAATGATAAACCGTAAGAGATAGAAAAAAACTTACTACACAAGAAATGTAGATCTCGTTAAAGCACACAATTTATGTCATATCTTTTTTCCTGAAGTTGTCCGTTTTCAACTAATTATTGGTTTCAGTTTTAAAATACTTTTCTCATAGGGAACTTATCAGCGGCTGGCCGCGCAAAGAAACGGATGTCAATCTCATAGCAACCACATTTTAAAACATTTAGTGTCGGTTTAGCCTTGTGTATTCCCTTATTTCCTCTCTATTTATGAAGTAAAAAGAAGAATAAGCTTATTAACAATAATTTTCTACAGGTATGTATTGTAAGTTATGTGAATGAAACACATCAATGCTTTTTAGTTTTAGTGTTTTAAAACATGTATGTTTAATGGAAATTATTTTTAGTGGAATAATACTACCTCTTTTTATTATTTTCTCTATACGCACTATATACATAGTGTATAGAGAAGGTATTGTACTCCACCCAAAAATTAGATACCGAGAATTCACCGGAAATACATGTTTTAGGGTCCCCTTTATCTAAAAAAAGCATTTAAAGGAGTGTGTCCGTGTGACTGTGAACATAATTCAAAAACGAAAAGTAGGTAAAATACCAAAGTTGGCATTTAAGTTTAGTATCTTCCAGGGATGCGGCACGAAGATTTTGAGAAAAATACCCCCACCCCCCAACTACCCTTTACATGGAACTTTTTTCGAAAATTTTTATTTTCTCAAAAATTTATATAATGATTTTGATTTAAATGTCGTATATTAAAGATAGTTACCTGACAAATAAAATGCATATCTTGAATTTTCTGTGAATAGCTCTGAAGAGTAGTTTATTCTGGATGAATTTGACTGAATTTTGAATAACTGCTAAACCGTAAGAGATGGACAAAAACTTACTACACAAAAATGTAGAGCACGTCAAAACACACAATTTATGTTATACATTTTTTCATGATGATTTTTCTTGTATTTTTCTCATACAGGAATTTGACAACAGCGGTCTATACAAAAAAAAAAAAAAAGGAACTTCAGTGACTTAGCAACCTGCTTTTGATTATAACTTTAATCTATTGTACTCCGTTATCTCGCTTCTACTTACAAGGAAGCAAGTAATATGGCTATTTCTGCTAATTTATTACTGATTAGTATGATCTAAATAGAAGCATAAGCTTTTTAAGAATAATTTGAATTTGTTGTAGAGAAAGTCATGTGAATGGTACACATCAGCTTTTTGTATTAAGGTAAATATAACAAAAACATATATGATGCAATATGGTTTACAGACATGGTATTTTAAATTAAGAAAAATGTATAAACTGAATTCTATGAAAATAGATTTCCAGCAACGCTCGCTAAACATTTCAAGCAAGAAAAAAGTTAAAAATAGTGTTATGAGTGAAGGAAAGAATACTCGAGTGTTCCTTGTGGAAGAACTCAGAACAACCCAATTAGCATGATTTGGTTATGTGAAGAGGATGAAAACATAAAATATGAATTGAATCCAAAAGGAAATCTAAAGAGGGAGAAGCAAAGCTAATTTTATTACAGGGAATAATTAAAACTAATAACAATTTGATGTGGTCCATTCACATGAGTTTCTCTACATCTCTGCAACAAATAATTGGTAAAAAGCTTATGCTGCTATTTACTTCATGCAAATCGAGAAAAAAAAATAGCAGAAATAGTCTTATTACTTGCTTCCTTGTAAGTAGAAGCAAAATAAGTACCATAGATTAAAGTGATGGTCAAAAGCTGAAGTTCCTTTTTTACGGGGACTGGAGTTGAAAACTTCCTGTATAAGAAAAGTAAAAATTTTTTTAAGACTGAAACCAAAAATAGGAATACCCCAAAAACGATCAACTCCACGAACAAAAATGTATATGACATAAGTTGTGTATTTTATTGTGATCTGCATTCTTTGTGTAGTAAGCTTCGGTCTATCTCTTACGGTTACCAGTAATGCAAAATTCAATAAAAATCATCCTGAATAAAGAGATCTTCAAAGGCTATTCCCAGAAAATTCAAGATATAAATTTTATTTGTCAAGTAAATAACTTAATTAAAAGAGATTTTAATCAAAAATTTTAGAGCCATTTTTTGAGAAAATCAAAAGTTTCGATTTTTTTTTCTTCTAAGGGTAATTTGGGATTAAAGGATTCTCTTGAAAACCTTCATGTTGCATCCTTGGAAGATACCAAACTTAAATACCAAGTTTGGTATTTAACAGTCTTTTCATTTTGAGCTATGCTGTCCACACACACACACACACACACACACACACACACACACACGTAGCTCTTTTTCCCAAAATGCTTTTTTTGAATTCAGGGGGACCCAAAACATGTATTTCCGGTGAAATCTCGGTACCTAATTTTTGGGTGGAATGCAATAGCTTCTCTGCACACTATGCACATAGTACGTGTAGAGAAAGTAAAAAGAAGACTGTAAGACATGGAAGAACAAAGACTATTGGCTACATAACCGAACCCCGTTGCCCTGAAATGTGCGTAGGAGATATTTAAGCCCTTGAAATGCCTTAACTAAATATAAGAAAACCTTACTGCGATGCCCCGCGAAAATCACCTCGCAAATTACCCTTTTTATTGAAAACGTGGCCTTTTTCCCTATCACGTATGTGCAATTTAAATAAGCAACAGAATGTTTTTGGAAAATGCTCCGTATAAATGGAAGTTTGTAAAATAGTGTGTGTTAAACAGGATCTATATTTTGATGTAGGGTTTTTGTCTATCTCTTACCATTTACTAGATAGGCAAATGTCATCCAGAATAAAGAGCACTTAGGGCTAAAGAACTATTAATTTATTAATAATGTTATTACAACATATTAATTTATTAAGGCTGATTTAAGAAGAACATAATTCTTAAGATCAATATAATTCTTAATAGTGTATGACATACAAAATCAAAGGTTAGTTTAAGGTAAAATATTGGTTATGAGAGACTATTCCCAGAAAATTAAAAATATCTATTATACTTACCATATAAATGTGATTTAATGTAAAATATGTTAATCAAAAACGCCAGAGCGAATTTTTAGAAAACTGAAAATTTCGATAAATCTTATACATAAAGGGTAATTTGGTGTGGGAGAATTTTATTAAAATGTTTCGTATCTTATCCCTGGAAGATACTGAACAAATATCAAGTTTGGTATTTATCAGGTTTTTAACTTTTTAGGTATCCTGCACCCCCCCCCCCCACACGCACAAACTCGCATACATTCACTCTAATCTTTTTTTCTATTTTTTTATTCAGGAATCTTCAAAATATGAGCGTCTGTTGAAATCTCGGTATCGAAATTTTAGGTGGAATACAATTCCTTCTCTGTACACTATGTGCATAGTACGGTAGGGAAATTTAAGATCTGATATAAGGGATCAATTTTAGACTCTTTCACTGTAAAACTTTAATTTTTGACGAGAATATTTTTGAGGCTCATCAATGGAACGTTTTTATTATAAAAATTATTTATGAGTGTAATAATTATTAATAAATAACCATTCAATATAACATTTTGAAACATAGAAACACTATGGTCATTATTGTGTCAATAACTAGTATATATTTCAACAATATGCAGATTTTCCAAATTTCAGAGATTTAGATTTTGAGTTCTGCGTTCACAGACGCTTAACCTACGCGCACACAGTTTTACTTTCTCTATATGTATTATAGAGTAAACTATAGTACGCATACATCATAGTAGATAGAGAAGGTATTGTATTCCACCCAAGAATTCTACATTGAGATTTCACCGCAAATATATGTTTTGAGGTCCCTAACCATTCCAAAAACCATTCTTAGATAAAGGTCCGTGTGTGTGTGTGTGTGTGCCTTTGGACAGCACAACCAAAAAACCAAAGATCGGTTAAATGCCAAACTTGTTATTTAAATTTAGTATCTTGCAAGGGCACGATACGGAGATTTTTAGAAACATCCTCAAAATTCCAAACTACCCTCTACATGGAAGGTTTTTCGAAATTGTCGGTTTTATAGAAAAAATGATAATGATTTTCATTAAAATATCGTGTATTAGAGATATTTTCATGATAAATAAAATGCATATTTTGAGTTTTTTGAGAACAGTGGCATCTGAAATCCTCTTCATTCTGGATGATTTTTGAATAACTGACCAAGAGAGATAGACAAAACATTTAGTACATAAATATATATATTTACCTATGTCCTATATTTTTTGTTGTGGAGCTAATCGCTTCTGAGGTATTCCTTGTTATTGTTTTCCACTTAAATGATTTATATGTTTCTTTTGTTTTATTCCTGGCTACACACAGATAACGGCATTTTAATGACAATAGCATAGTGACAACTTTTAAAAGATTTGATTCTCGCTTTAGCCTAGTTTATTCCCCTAATTACCTTCTACTATAAGGAACTAAGTAATAAGACCATTGATTAATGTATATGTTAATTAGCATGAAATAGATAGAAGGAGAATCTTTCGTAAGGAGTTTGTTTGCAGAATAGATAGAGAGCACCCAAAACACAAATTTTGTGTGGTTTAATATTGAATTTTTTGGTAGAATGCAATTTTTCCTCTACCTACTGGATATGTAGTTGGAAAAGTAAAAGCATGTCCATGAGTGATTTTAATTATTTGAAATTTAGATCGAATCTATAATTGTATGCTAAAGTTATCTTTAATGAACTGTTTTACTTTTGCAAATTTCTTTAGCCCTATAAATTGAAAACAAAGCTAGTATTTAGATAAAAATTAACTAGTCTAATGCAAAAGACCTGTTGTTTTAATGAAACACGAAACTTTAATGAAAGTTAATTGTTTAAAATGTAAAAAACATTCGAATTTTACGCAACTTAGACCACTATATATCTAACAGTAAAACAAACGCGACCGTTTAACCAGATAGTGCTTTGTTTATCTGTTAAAGCCTTCTATTTTTCTGCGGCTATCAATCAGGCATTCAATCAGCAAGTGCACGTGTTGAATCAAGCAATCAATCAAACCCGTTTCCATTATAAGAAATGAGAATTCAGTGTATCGCACTTATCTCTGCATTATCTCGCTTGGAGAACGTTTATTGCTCTAGTAACCTGAAACTTGTTACAGAGGGCCGGTTAGAAGCCATTTCATAAGAGTTGTAAATAATTAGAGAGCGAAAAGAAGCTTAAAAGCCGCTTTTAGTTTAGCGAGGCGCGATAGCGAATCTCGCTCGCATTTTGTTTTTTGTCCACATATTTCCTCGTGCAGTGCACTAAATATATCGCAGACGTACCTGTCGCGATACCAGAGCGCCAAAATTAAATACATCCAGTTTTAGATTAGGTTCAGTGAATTACGAACGTCTCAGGAGCGTGTTTTGAATGAAAGAAATGTGAACTCCAGACTCGCATGAACTTGCCTCTCACTAGGCGTTGTAATTGGGCATTCCAGTATTTCCGCTGATATTTGTCTTATTATCGTGTAAATTCATCAGCTTTGAGCTTGTTAACAAGGTAATATACTTTCCTAGATATCTCTTTTCTTTAGTTTATGTGTAACGTGCAGCTAAAGTGAGCCTTTTTAACATTATTTACACTTCTTACCTTTTATTAACACTGGCGGTTTCCAAACAAACATGATTTTCACGTTATGTATTGACATTTGAATTATACGAGACGTCAGAAACTAAGGTTATCAGGCCCGTGTTCTTTTACAGCGAACTTGGAAGTGTGCAGTAACTTTAATACATGCGTTTGGCAACTGTGCAGCCAATTGCCACCTAGAGCACTACTGCAATGTAAACACAAACAACAACTTGTGTGGAAAACTGTTCTTCGCAAAAAAATCTGACCATTTGTATGATTTCTGTGGGCGAAACATGTAACCACAGCTGACATTCACCAACAGCCGGTAGAGGTTTATGGAGAGACTGTAATGCCTGGTCAGTATGTCGCAGAATGGTGTTGAAAGACCACCACACTGTTGAAGCAGTTTCGCTGGGATATCATCCATCACCCTCCATACAGCCCTGCTCTTGCTCCAAGCGACTTCCACCATTTTCCGCACTTGAAGGAACTCTTAGGAGGCCGACAGTTTGCTTCAGATAGGACAACGTGGCTGAACACACATGGCTCTTACCAGGAGGAAATATTCAAACTCATCCCACGAAGCGATAAGTTCCTCAACCGTATGAAGAATATGTGGAAAAATAATCTAATAGAATGTATGCACTATCAGATGCATGCATTGTTTCTACGAAATAAAATATATTCATTTCATTGCAGGTTTTGTAATCTTAATTTCTGATCAATCTCGTACTTTTTGTAGCACGTGTATAACATGTACATAGATAGAGAAGGTGTTGTAATCCACCAAAAAAAGTTGATACTGATTTTTCCCTGGAAATATGTGGTTTTAGGACACCTGAACCCAAAGAAACAATTTTAGAAAAAAGGACTGTCTGTGAGTGTCTATGGACAGTATAACTATAAAAAAGTACCTTACATACCAAAATTGGTACTTAAATTTATTATCTATCAAAGATGCGACACGAAAATTTCCAAGAAAATAACCTCACTCCAAAATACCCATTACGTGGAAAATTTGTCGAAGTTTTCTACAAATGGCCAACGAAATGAAATGAAGAGGGCTTCAGGGGCTATTCCTAAGGAACTAAGGATACGCATTTTAATACAGGGAATTTTAATCAAAATCGTTGGCCATTTGTAGAAAACTTCAAAAAATATTCCATGTAATGGGTATTTTGGGGTGGGGTTATTTTCTTGGAAATTTTCGTGTCGCATCTTTGATAGATAATAAACTTAAATACCAAGTATATATATATATATATATATATATATATATATATATATATATTTGTTGTGGAATTAGTAATTTCTAAGATATTCTTTGTTATTAGTTTCAATTTTAAAATAATTTCCCCCCAAAACGCATTTTAAAAAGTCCCTTTGTATCCGTGATATTATAAATAGCATAACCTATAAACAAAAGGTTCGTTAAATACTAAAATCAGTATATTTACTCAAAGGTGGATGCAAAGATTTACAATCAAATAGCCCACTCCAAATTTTTTTTTTAAGAAAAACTTTTTGAAAAGCTTTATTTTTTTTCAAAAATGGTTCTATTGATTTTCATTAAAATACCATACTAACAATATTTTCGTAACAAATGAAACGTATATGTTGAATGTCCTGGTAAGTCATAGTTCTGCATGTATTTTACCTACCTAATAAACCACAGACAAGCTCTTACTACACAAAACATCAAAAGCAGAAATGTTTTGGTAAAATATATTTTTGTGGAGCTAAACATTTCGCATGTATTCCTTGTTATTAGTTTTAATTTGCTGATACAATTTTGTAGAATAAAAAGCCATTGTTTTACCAGATCATGCAAAGGGAACGGAAATTTGTAGCCTTTACATGCTGAGCAGCTCTTAAAATATTTGTCTATGCTTTAGCTTAGTGTCATCTATTCTCATTGTATCTAAAAGCAAATGTCTAATAAAACTACTTCAAGTTTTCTCTCGGAAGTAGATAGAAGAATAAACTTTTATAAGAAAACGTTGTAAAGAATGGGTAGAGAAGGGCATATGAATGTAAACATAAGATATTTTAAATTTATAATAGCCTATGAATTGTAGCCCATATCTGTTGAAAATTTGGCAACTTTGAATATGTTTTGTGTTTTAAACCCGTAGTGAATTTGCATGTAAAGTTTTAGATTATTCTATTATTTTAATTTTAGTTAGTCTTGAAATTATTGTTGATTTTCTTAAAGATTTAGGCTTTAAAATTTATTATTAATGACACACCTACATATAAAGTAGTATAAGTGTTCAAGTTTAGATATTTTATGTAGGAAAAACTGAAAGAAAGTACAGCAGGTTAATCATAGCTTGTTCCTGCATTTTTATTCCCGTTATAACACAGAAATTGTTGTTTGGTTGAGCTATTAAACTACTGGTACAAGGTTCAAGTGTAGGGTTGCACCATAAAGACTAGTATGTAACAATTTCGGCACAATTTGCTACAGCGTAACGAACCGTAACGGTCTTTAATTAAAATCATTATAGTAAAGCTTCTCTTGCGTGGTGCGCATTTTTGGGCATTAAGAGCGGAATGCAGTCTTTACTCACTCACAGAAACCACCTCCTATTATATTAAATTCTTGCCCTAAAGGAGTTGTTTTTCTCAATTTATATCTCGCCGCTTTAGTGTTCCATTTCAGAACCTCCTGGTAAATTGGCTTTAAGGCTATTTTGCTAAAATCTAAGAACATAACAGCCTTGCCAGAAATGTGCCAGTATTAGCACCTTCCTAATGTTCTGTTAACACGGCACACCGTTTTATTAAATGAAATATGATGTGACAACCGTATGAAAACCTACACCCGTATTGCAATCATATATTCTAACAAAATGAAAATGACATTGACACTCAGCTGTCGACTGCATTTGTGTTCCTCTGACGCAATCGGAATTGTAGGCTTCTTGTCACTAATGACTTTCCAGCTCCCTCTAGTGTAACCCCAACTCCACGGTAGAGACCATGGCCTAACGCCCGACCGCTGTATGCCTCATTTCGGTCCTAAGGCGTCATGAATGGGGTGCAGTGCTGGAGGATGATACGTGATCGACGACACGAGTCCCTTGATCTTCTCGATCTTTTTTGTGTAGTGTTCAACGCCCGCTTTTACTACAAATGACACCGCAGGCGATGACACTAGTGATACATGAAGTGAAGATGGAGCACCGATGGTATTTAAATGGCGAGGGAAACCGGAGAACCTGGAGAAAACAAGCCCCTGCGCCGCTTTGTCTATCAAAGATCCCACATACGGTCGCTTGGAATCGAACCCGAGCCGTCAAGGTGAGATGCGAGTGGTTCGGCCATGGCGCGGCCCTACTCGATCTGGAGCCGCTACTTCTCAATAAAGTAGCTCCTCAATTGGCCACCCACGGAACCCACGACACTGAGTGCACCCCGAACTAGGTCTCTCAGCGGGTGAAAATTCCCCACGCCAGTACCGCGAATCGAACCCAGGAATCCCGTTTGGCAAGCATCTGCGCTTACACCGAGCTCGGGTTCGATCCATGGTGAGATTTGTGGTGGACAAAGAGGCGCAGGAGCGGGTTTTCTCCGGGTTCTTCGGGTTCCTCGCCATCGCATTCCACCGATGCTTTATCTTCATTTCGGGCCGCGCCGTGGCCGAGTAGTCAGAATATTCGCCTCTCAACCTAGACCGCCCAGGTTCGATCCCAAGCGACCGCATGTGAGATTTGTGGTGGACAAAGCGCGCAGGGGCGGGTTTTCTCCGGATTTTCCGGTTTCCCCCGCCATCTCATTCCACCGGGGCTCCATCTTCATGTATCATCAGTGGCATCGCCTGCAGTGCCAGAGCAGTAAAACCGGGCGTTAAACACTACCGAAAAAATCTTCATTTCATGTTTTACCAGTGTCATCTCCTGCGGTGCCATATGTGGTAAAAGCGGGCGTTAAACACTATCGAAAAAAAACACCTTGCTAAGGAGACGACCGCGTCTACTATAGTATCCTCAATAAAGGTGGGATGTTCTCAGAAGAGGTGTTTCCTCTAAAACCTATTGCCAAGAAAGTTTCCAAAGTGTGGAAAGTGGGACACAAACCGTTTGCCTCAGGTGCCGTATTACATATGTTAATTTTATCTGAAAGGGTTATTGGGTGGAGCGTTTCTTCTAAGGGTGACAGACAGCTGCAACAATCTAAGGAACTGTGACATTCTTTCAATCCAACACCACTCACGCACATCATCAAACTTCCAACAAATTAGGCTTCCTGATAAGTAGGGATAGCATCTTTGGGAACGATAGCGAGACAGAATCAACGTTAGTGCAGCATGGTAAATAGTTGATGTGTTGACAATGCAACGTGTCCGTAGTGGTACTAAGAGAAGGAAAATGGGATATTGGTTGTGTGGTAGACTGTAATATTTTCACTAGCAATGGAAGGCGATTGAAGTTGGGTGGGTGGTAAACATAAATACTACTGATTTACGGGAACTAACAATTTTAACATTTACATCCATCAATTTCTGTTGTGCAACAAGTTGGCAGCATCATTTATCCATTTCTCAAGATACATGAATTACAATGCACAGCACGTACATTCGTAACGTCTCAAATGTGAATCGTCTCCGATTATCACGTAAACAGGCTTTATACTGTGAAAAACTTCGCTCCAGTCACATCCAAGAAACAGGACACATCATCGACTATTAGGTAAGATACTCCATCAGCAATTATTTCCGTAGCAACACCTCGTAGCACATTTCGTATGTCACGAATTATTGAAAATCTGACATTTTTTACAAACACTGTGTTCACTGTCTTTTAACGTGGTCTAAAACAGGTGTCACGGGTTTCTGATTAATTGCTTATACAAGTTCATTGACAGCTTTCAGGGCTCGAGACATTTCAATTTTCGATTTTTCCAAATATGTGTTAGTGTCGTAGATATGTCTGTATGACCTTCAAATCTTCATGCAATCCATTTGAAGCAAGAGATTTTAGAATCTTGGATGAAGAGTATGCACTATTATTAAAGGCATTAATTAACTGTAAAACAGTATTGTAATATACAGCATAGTATACTGCTGCGTCGAGCCACGTTCCCCAACGCTTTACTACATGTTGTTTACGTGCGGCGCGTGCAGGTCGGTCTCTACTCGAAAGGTATGCAACTGGTACCTGCATGTGTCCCTCTATCGGTCCCCAAGATGCTAATCTCTACTGATAAGGGGCCGTGAAATTCGCGTATATGATCACAATGTTCAGTGTAATTTATTCTATATTTTGCCAATTTTACATTCTATAACGGGTCTGGGCATTTACTGTTAACACTTCTGGTTCTTGACCTTTCCGCCTAAGATAGAAGATGTCGCTGCGGAAGTTCGTTGTACATAACAGGTACTCGTACATGCACATTCATGACGTATCCTATTAGTAAAGAAGTGTGGATTTGGTATTCTGTGAGCATCGAGCTGCGGATGGCAGACTCTGAGCCGTATATGAAGTTTTGAGATTTCTTGTTGAGAAAGTTAACTCTCTGTGGTCCATAATGTGTGTTTATTTTTGTTTCCAGCTGAGTAATATTGGATATTCTAGCAATCTTAATTTTATGGACTGTTTTACATTGGTTCTTATGCTACTTAAAGGATAAATAAAGGCTATGTTGTATTTAATTGTTTTTATTACCTTAACTAACATAATATTAAACAAAATTATACGCCTTCTACATGCAAATGTGTTACTAACAAATTTTGTTCAGCCAGAAATTCATTGCCTTAAAAGAAGGTTCACCTCTTACGATACAATTGTTTTCATGTCGTTGTATACATAAGTTTGAAAGTGGATATAAATAAAGCTTACTACAATATACAGTGTTTATTAATATAATAATATAACAAATGAGAACACCAGTTGCTGTTAAATTCAATTTATTGGGCACTGGAACACTATTCGTAATACAAAAGGTACACTTTTGGTGCAGAAGTAACTGAGTCACTCCGTTCACGTCGCTAGATTCATCTTTAACTCACTTCACTTTTACTTCACTAGTCGGCCCCTTATATAGTCCGCAGCCGGCTTCTAAAGTCCCACAATTACGGGAACATTACGTTTTGTCCATTACAAAGAGATTACTCTGAAAAAATAATGGTCTGGGTCTGGGGGTAAGAAAGATCCTATAAGTGTCAATAGGGCAACGCATTAAGGCCTCTGTTTACCAGGTTATTGTGCCCGTGAACTCTATTGTTAGGCAGGGCCAGGTCCCTCAGCGGTCACAAAAGCTGCCGTCACAACAGCAGCAGCAACAATAACAATAATAATAACAACAGGATTGTATATTTAGCCCTATGAAACCTCTAAAATCCTGAGCATATAAGATATTTTATTTACATTTTACCAGTACACAATAATGGTGATATTTGGCGATGTATCTAAATACTACCTTGAACGGTTCATTTTTAAAACTATTCATAAAAATTCAAGTTTTATGGTAAATAACCTTACAAATAGATCTGTCACATCGTATATTTTATATTAACTCTAATTATCATAGAAAATGTTTACTTTTTGTACCCTCCAAGGGCACATTATTTCAGACCCTATATGATAAATCTCTTTAATGTGAGTGGCGGTGTACAAATTTTGATAATAAATTAGTACAAAATTGAATCATGTGGAACATTTTGAGTATGAAAAAGTGAAGTATCAGTTACTTGATAGAAACAAGTGTGTCAAGAGGGGGGAAAACATGTATTTTATTCAAGTTTAGAATTCATGTTGTTTTATTATGAAAAAAAGAGGATTTTGTTTAATTTCTTCATAAGTTTTGGTCAATTTTCATAGATGCGTTACATTAAAATATGAATAGCAGGCGGAAGATAAATAAACGTAATAAAATCTCAATTATGTTTGCAAATATTTTACAGTTGATAACTTTACAATGTCGAATTAGAGGAAATTTGTAATTTGAAATTAGTATTTCTACTGGAATGCCTCAACAAAAATCCAAAGTTAATCACGAAATAGTTATATCGTCTTTACCATTTATTGTCGTCGTTATATTTATTTATTTTCGTTTTTTTCAAAGTATGCATGCGATCTAATCGCTCAGTTCCATTTTTATCTAATGTCTTCGTAAACTTTTTAGAAACCCTAGGTTCCTTCCTTGCTTCTTTACCTAAACTTCTGAGTTTATATTGGTAGAGAAAGTCTTGTGGCTGTTTCAAATCAGACTTTTAATCTCACTTTATGTTACTCATTAACTGCTTTTCTTTTTAACAAATAATAGATTTCTCCTTGAGCTGCGAATTAATAAACGCACTATAAGTGTCTGTTTAGATATAAAACCAGTCGCGAATGTGCAATTCGTGATGTGAATAGCAATATTGAAAAACGAAAAAGTTTGGAGTTTCTGGGGCGAAAACATAGCGATTGGTAATGGTACTTAGATACGCCATATACGTAATTATACGCTGCGTATCAAGAGAAGGCGAATTATATATCTGACATTGAGGGCTATGGAACTTCGTGATAGTTTATCAATTCCGAATCGGCCGCTGGGAGGCACTAGTAGTCTCATTAGAATCGTTAGCACCGCCCACTTGATTAGCTTCCCCACTACTTTGTCTTAAAACATGTCCGCCCGGTTCTTCTTTTTTAAAAAGTAATAGTAATCAATTTATTATTATTTCTGTTTGGTTGTTTTCTTATTTAGCCGGCCTATTGCTTCTGTTCGGAGCACTATTTCATGGTCTTAACCCAATCAGTAGGCTGTTTGGATAGTCAAATTTAATTTAAATTTTACTTTCGTCAGTATCTTGCCGAAGTTTTTATGAGAGTTTTTATGATGGACTCTAATGGAAGTCTGAGCGTTATTAAATGGAATAGGTATATATTTATAAATAGAAGTCATCTGTGTGGATCATATTTAAAAACAAGGGTGTAACCCGTCTTTGGTGTAATAACACAAACCCTTAACAGATTGGCAGGCTTCCACGTCTTCACAAATTTCAGGAGTATCTGCATTTTTAATTCTTGTTTTAGTATCTTGTTTACACTTCACGTTATCATGGAGAAAAATCAAATAACACTCACTAAATTGCCGATAAACTGGGTCTGAAGCATTTCAGTTGTCTTGAGATTCTATGGTAATTAACTAATTTAAATAAAGAAGCCATTCTAGAAGATTTCTAAAAATTGACTACTTAGAATGACGTTTGAATGTTCATATATATTACTGACTCCTTTTAACACTTCTAGTAACTCGTATGTCAGATGCAAAATGTTTAAGATTTTTTTTTTATCTTAATCTACTCACAGAAGCATAACACATCAAAACCAGTATAGACATCTACAAAAAGCTTATTAGTGCTAATGCTGAAAAGTATCTACATCATATGTGGTTAAAAAAGAAAGAAAAAGAACTACAGTTATTTAGCAACTTGGACTTTTTTATGATGACAGAAAGATTTTCATCACTCCTTAGGCTCCTGTTCAAAATCCCAAGAGTATGAATAAAGTAAAAACAACCATACACATTTCCTTGCAATACAAGAGAATTAAGGGAATACATTAGGATAAAGCTATAAATAAATATTTTAAGAGTTGTACGCTATGCGATGACTTTGAAATTCGATTCTCTTTGGCATGGCCAGCAATAAAAAATTGAAAATAAAAAATGACTTCACATTTAAGAAAAGTTAAGCTATTAGAAAACATTAACCAATAATAACAAGGAATGTCGGTTAACACAAACAGAAACGTGTGACATAAATTATGGGCTTTAACGGTAACTACATTTTTCTTTCTTTTCTGCTTTTTATCCTGCAGTAAGGTATTATTGTCCTTTTTTTTACTAATTATAGAAAATTCATTTACAATGAAGAGGACTTTTATATGTCGTATAAATATCTTAAAAGGTTTAAATATTTTAATCAAAGTCATTGGAGCCATTTTTGAGAAAATCGGAATTTCAGAAAAATGTTCCAAGTAATGGGTAGTTTGCGTCGCATCCTTTGAAGGTGTGAAAAACCAACTCTGCATTTAACGAACTTTCCGTTTGTCAGTTATGGAAAAAAGAATAATACATGTTTAAGGACCCCTGAATCTAAAACAAAAGCATTTCTAGAAAAAGCTCCGTGCGGGGGTGTGTGTGTGTGTGTGTGTGTGTGTGTGTCTGTCTGTACAGCATAGCTCAAATACGAAAAGACCGT
Source organism: Hymenopus coronatus (assembly GCA_030762935.1). NCBI lineage: Eukaryota > Metazoa > Arthropoda > Insecta > Mantodea > Hymenopodidae > Hymenopus > Hymenopus coronatus. Next base: position 62,998,888 of record CM060898.1, on the reverse strand, counting down.
TAAATACCAAAATTGTTATTTAAATCCAGTTTCTTCCAAGGATGCGACACGAAGATTTTCAAGCAAATCACCCACAACTACCCTTTATATAAACATTTTTTCGAAAATTTTGATTTTCTCAAAAATAGCTCTTAACGATTTTCATTAAAATATCGTGTGTTAACGATATTTACATAACAAATAAAATGAATATATTGAATTTTCTGGAAATAGCCTCAGAAGACTTCTTTATTCTGAATGAATATAGGGGAATTTTGCATAGCTGGTAAACCGTAAGAGATAGATAAAACTTACTACACAACCAATTTATAGTTCTTTGAAACACGTAATTTATGTTATGCGCATTTTTAGCCTGGAGTTGACTGTGTTTAAGATATTCCTTGCTACTGATTTCAGTTTTAAAATACTTATACTTTCTCACAAGGGAACTTGTCAACAGGTGGCCACGCAAAGAGTCGGATTTCTATACCATAGCAACCACATTTTAAACCATTTGACTGTGGGTTTAGCCTATTATATTCCCTTATTTCCCTTTTAGCTATAAGAAACTAAGTAATAAGACCGTTTCTGCTAATGTTTATCTCGATTAGCATGAAGTAGGTAGAATAATAAGCTTATTAACAATAATGTGTTACAGAGATGTAGAGAAAGTCATGTGAATGGAGCACGTCAGATTTTTTCATCCAGTTCTCCATAGAACCCACTAATTCGATTGATTCTGCGTTGAATCATCTACCTAATAATAATGTAAATTGAAAAAATATGATGTATTTCATTCACATGACTTGCTCCACATCACTCTGAGCAAATTATTGTTAAAAATTGTTATTTATTTTGATAATCGAGATAAACATTAGCAAAACGTGTCTTAATTACTTACTTGTAGGTAGAAGGAAAATAAAATAATACACTAAGCTAAAAAGATGGTAAAATCTTTTAAAAGCTGACTGTCACGTGGTTGAAATCCGTATCTATGCAGTACAACTTACCGCGTGAGAAAAGTTTTAAGTAATTTAAATCTGAAACAAATAACAAGGAACATCTCAGAAATGGTCAATTCCACCAAAAACACGTATATGAGATAAATTGTGTGTTTTAACGTGATCTACAGTTTTTTTTTTTTTTTTTTTTTGTTGTAGTAAGTGTTTGTCTATGTCTTACGGTTTACTGGTTACGCAAAATTCAGCAAAATACATTCAGAATAAAGAGGTCTTTTAGAGGCTATTCCTAGAAAATTCAAAATATTCATTTTATTTAGCATATAAATATCTTTAATATACGATATTTTAATCAAAATCGTTAAAGCCATTTTTGAGAAAATCTAAATTATTGAATTTTTTTCCAAGTAAGGGTAGTTTCTGGTGGGGGTATTTGTCTCAAAATCTTCGTGGTGCTTCCCTGGAAGATACTAAACTTAAATACAAAGTTTGTTAGTTTACCAAAGTTTCGTTTTAGAGTTATCGTGTTCACTGACACACGGACACACATACACACAAGGACCTTTTTCTAAAAAGGCTTTTTTTTTGGATACAGGGGACTCTAAAGCACTTATTTCCAATGAAATCTCGGTATCAAATTTTTGGATAGAGTGTAATACCTGCTTTATAAACTATGTCGATTTTGCTTGTTATTGGCACACATTGAACTCAAATTTAGACTCCATTTCAGTAAAATAGAAAACTCAAGTGAGATAATCATCTTGCGTATCGATCAGAAAAGAGAGTTCATTTATCCAGGTCTGTTGTGAGAAATGATGATACAGGAGTATTTACAATGTGAGTCACCAAGTTTGCTTATCTGAGAAGCGGCAGTGTGTACATGACAACCGTGAGATCGAGGAGACCCTTGAGGCGATTAGGATTCATGCTCCAGGTGAGATTTATGCTCGTCTCTGCTCTGACATGATTATCCGAACACGCGGCGCATACCAGAGCAACGTCTACGTCGCCAAGTAGATCCAGCAAATTTATCGCGCCTAGTGTGGAGCATGTTTAACTACCGTCATTACTGGACAGGGGCACCTCCCTCCAGCTGTACCAACACTGCTCTTTGTTACTCCAACAAACAACTCTTTAGTCGCATAAGTAGAGTCACACTGAACAATTCAAACCATAAGCAAGATTTGAACCACGGATCTTCTAATTTATAGCCGTTTCTCTAAGCACTAAGCTACTATAGAAATATGCCGACATGGCATTGAATTCCTCAACTAATTCGCATGTCTTCCGATAAACCTCACATTAATTTGAGATGACGCTCCCGAAGGGGGGAAGTTGCGATTTCTTTAGCTGCTCCGGTGCGAGTGCTGTGGACCCCGAACACCCTTGGATTTCTAACGTTACTAGAAGCAGTCGTGTCAAACGTCTGAGCCTCTCCTGAAAGGGAGTTGCTCGGATTGGGTTGGACTCGACATTGCCCTAATGCTCACGGTTATTGGGTATGATGTGTGGCGGGGTTGTGAGACGCCTTAATGCTCTCCAGTACTAGCCTGGATAGCTACTAGACGGCCTGCTATATGGCTGTGGGCTCTACCGAGGTTGTTCGGTAGCCTTACCTGGTGAGTTGATGCGAGTAAGTGGTGAATCCAATTCCGCCCCAGTACGTTCCCATACCGAGAGGGGGGGAGAGCTTTTTAGTAACCTAGCTAACTAGGTATTGCCCTAATGGAAAGAGTTAACCTTAGCCCCCTTGGTAAGAGCTGGAGCTTCAGCTCTGTGTAGATTTTCACTACCGACGATACCCTAATGGCGACTTACAATGTCATAAGTACTTTTAAGACCCGGGCTTCATTGTTAAACGAACTATTAGGTGAATTGGTGTTAATTATTTTTACCCCACACAACTCGATTGCAGGACAGGAATTGATTAGGTAGTCAGACTGAAAAATTAAATGCTGTATCTGGGATTTGAACCACGGATCTTCTCGTTTTATTCGGTTGCTCTAAGGATTAAGGACCAAAAGATGTTGATGAATCGTACAAGGTAATCTCAAATTATTTTGAAACGACATACCTCAATGGCTCCCCCTTGGTACTTCTAACGTTACTAGAAGTAGTCGGGAGAAACATCTATGCCCCTCCAGGATGGGAGTTGTTCGGATTGGGTTGGACTCGACGTGGCAGTGGTCCCAGTACCCATGGTTATTGGCGTATCACCTTCCGCCCCGGTACGTTTCCATGCCCGGAGACTTATTAGTAACCTATGTATTGCCTTCAGAAGCTATTCACAGAGAGCTCAAGATAGCACTTTACTTGTCATGTAAATATCTTTAATATAAGATATTTTGATCAAACTCGTTAGAGCCATTTTTGAGAAAATCAAAATTGTTAAAAATGTTTCTATGTAAAGGGTATTTGGGGATGGGAGAATTTTCTTGAAAATCTTCGTGTCGCATCCTTGAAAGATACCGAACTTAAATACCAAGTTTGGTATTGAACGGTCTTTTTCGTTTTTTCGGGCCCAGCAGACTTGGAAAGATATATTTCCGGCAAAATCTCTTAGCTCTAATTTTTGGGAGGATTTCAGTATCTCTTCTGTATACACTATAAACATAGTGCAGGTATAAAAAGTCGAAAGGCTGCGGGAAAAATCCGTATATTATAATTATGATGTAAATAATTAAAAAAAATCCATTCACATGACTTTCCCTACATCTCTGCAACAAATTACTGTTAAAAAGCTTATGCCTCTTTTTACTTCATGCTAATCGAGAAAAAATTAGCAGAAATAATTAATGGCTTTCTTGTAATCAGAGGAGAAATAAGGGTGTACCATAGGTTAAAGCGATAGTCAAAAGCTGGTTGCTATGTGACTGATGTTCCTTTGTTTGTATTGACAGGAGTTTACAAATTCCTGTATCAGAAAGGTATAGATTTTTCAAAGCTAAAACCAAAAACAAGGAATATCTAAAAAACGATCCAACTCCACGAACAAAATGCATATAACTTAAATTGTGTGTTTTTACGTGCTCTACATGTTTTGTGTGATAGGTTTTTGTCCATCTCTTTCGGTTTAGCAGTCATGCAAAATTCCGCTAAATTCATCCAGAATAAATAATCTTCAGAGGCTATTCCGAGAAAATTCAAGATATATATTTTATTTGTGTGGAAAATATCTTTAATATACGATATTTTAATCAAAATCTTTAGAGCCATTTTATAGAAAATCAAAATTTTCGAAAAAAGTTCCATGTAAAGGGTAGTTGGGGTGGGGGGATTTTCTTGAAAATGCTTGTGTCGCATCCTTGGAAGATACCAAACTTAAATACAAAATTTGTTATTCAACGGTCTTTTCGATTTGACACACACGCACACACACAGACCTTTTTCTGAAAATGCTTTTCTTTTATTCAGGGGTACCCAAAACATGCATTTCCGGTGAAATCTTGCTATCGAATTTTTGGGTGGAATGCAATACCTTCTATACACTAGGTAGAGAAAGTAATGAAATTGCTCCATCTTTCACAGTAGTATCTCTAAACGGTTTCATCCGAAGCCATGATTTAACACATCGCTTATGACGACATACTATAATAGGGCATTTTTGCGCATATTTAATTATAAAAATCTGATGTGTGGTATTCACATGATTTTCTCTATCCATTCTGCAAATAAACTATTTTTACAAAAGATTTTTCTCTATCTACCTCATGTTATACAAGATAAAGATGAACACAATTAGTCTTACCATTTCCTAATCTTTAAATCTTTTAAAAGCCGATCGAAATATGCATAATTGAAGTTCACTTTGCATTTCCATAAAAACAAAAGAATGATGAAATTAAAGGGGCCCCTTTTGATAAGATACTTAGTTTAAAATTGAAACCAACAACAAGGAATATCTTTCAAATGATAAACTCTGCAACAAAAAATATATGTGACATAAATTGTGTGTTTTAACGAGATCTACATTTTTTGTGCAGTATGTTTTTGTCTGTCACATGCGCCTAATTAGTTATGCAAAATTCTGCAAAACTTAACCAGAATAAAGATCTCTTCAGAGGCTGTTCTTAGAAAATTCAAAACATAAATTTTATTTTTGATGTGAATTTCTTTTATATACGGTATTTTACTCAAAATCGTTAGAGCCATTTTTGAGAAAATCAACATTTTCAAAATTTTTTCTATGTAAAGATTATTTGGAGGTGGGGGGGATTTACTTGAAAAGCTTTGTGTATCATCCTTGGAAGATATTGAATTTAAAAACAAAGTTTGGTATTTAACGGTATTTTCGTTTTTCAGCTGTGCAACCCCACAGACATACACACACAGACAGACACATAAGGACATTTTTCGATTTTTGTTTTAATTCAGGGGATCCTGAAATATGTATTTTCGGTAAAATCTCGGTATCGAATTGTTAGGTGTCATACAATACCTTCTCTATACACTATGCACATAATACGTATAGAGAAAGTAAAAATGTCCTCCCGTTTGAGAAAAGTTTAACTGGCTAAAACTGAAAGCAATTATCGGGAATGTCTCGAACACGTTTACGTCTAAAAAAGAAATGTACACAGGGTGTTTCACAACGACAGCAAATTAAGATGTGGATCTTATTGGTCATAGCGTACGTGATACCTACGTGAATATAATTTTCTGCTCTAAATTCGGCACTTACAAAAACTGCTATAAAATCAACATGGATTAAGCAGTCCTACATAACCAAATGGCACGTGCCTGGCTACCTCCAAGAGATATGCCAGTTGGTAGTAAAGGTCCAAATCGCGTGGTATAGGAGTGGTTTGATAGACACGCCTGCGCGGCACAGCTCACCTTAATAATGGAAAACGTAGCATGTGGGTTTTGCTATGTGTTCTGTATAACACGTTCTGAGGTTGTTTACGTGGCGTATGACAACCTTTGTTCCTTCGCTGCCTAATCCCAATTGTGTGCGATTTTTAAACACCCATAAACTTTAAATAGAAGATTTTGAAATTTCGGACAAGTCAAAGTGTAAGCTAATCGACTACTATCTTCGTTGGTGTCGTTTTGAAACAGCCTGTATATCATATATTGGGTGTTTTCATGAGATCTACATTTTCTGTGCAGTAAGGCTCTGTCCTCTCTTACAGTTTGCTAGTTGTAAAAAAAAGCCATACACAATAAAGAGATCTTCAGAGGCTATTCATCGAAAATGCAAGATATGCAGATTATTTTGATGTAAAACTCTTTAATGTACGATATTTTAATCAAGATTGTTAGAGTTATTTATGAGAAAATCAAAATTTTCTAAAATTGTTTTATGTAAAGGGTAGCTGGGGGTGGCGGGATTTCTCGAAACTCATGGTATCGTATCCTTGGGAGATATTCAACTTAATCACAAAGTTTGGTATTTAACTGCCTTTTCGTTTTTGAGCTATGCTGTCCAAAGACACACATACGGACCTTTTTCTAAAAATGCTTTTCTCTGACTCAGGGGTCTCAAAATGTATATTTCCAGTGAAATCTAGACTGACACACGACAGTGATGGAAAGGCTTCTGACTCGTGTTTACCTACTGCATGCACGGCCGTGCTGTGCGCTGTTTGGAACACATAGTCGGACAGGTAGAATTAGTTGCATAGACACCTCTGTATCCCTATTTCTCTTAACTTACAAGACAAGAGAAGCCGTGATATTGAAATAATTTGGTTTACTGATGATTGGGGGAAACCACGACTATCAGATGATTCACCAATACTTGGGAGTTGAAGCTGGGATCTCCCGAATGGGAATTATGGATATTGGAATTATCGCCGGAGTAAATAGGATAATATATTCACTCTTTATAGTACAAGTAAAATTTTAGTATTCCAGGAATTTAATTTGAAATCAAATACCAAATACAGTTAAGGTTCCAGTTTACCCTTTTACGACACACACCTGTCCGGAAATTTAAGAATAAATGACTAAGAGAAAGAGCTGCTTTATATTCACAGAGGCACAAGAAAAGCAACAAAGTATATCGACGTAATGTATTATTCTATCTAAGCTAAAAGCACCTAAAATCAATTTCATTTGGATAGCAAAAGTACCAAACAAGAAATCCAACAAGAAACTTTGAACATATTATATCTCCTCTTAATTCTAAGTTATTGCCATAAAAATGTTTCACAAAATGTAGCTTTGACACCTGATAAAGAACTCGTGTTAACTGTCGCCTAGCCCTGATTGAAAATCGATCAGTGTGCTGCATAGTGTATTAACATTTATTCTGCTTAGGTAACATTTTCAATTATGTTCTGTTACTTAAACTATATTACATATTCTAATGTACATAACCTTGAGTACTGCTTAGATACTACATCCGTATAACTCCCTGGCTGTTAGCGATTGTAGTCCTTTGGTTGATGCTACCTATTCCAATCTCTGTTTCCTTCTCTCCTACTCTCTCTCTTTCTTTTTTCTTATCCACTTTTCTTTTACCTTTCCAATATTATCCTATTTTTAACTCTTCTTTTTCCCTTGACAATCGACATTTGTGTTTCTATTATCTCTCTTGGCATACTATTCCATTTGTACTCCCAAATTATTTTCCTACAATTTCTTACCGCTTTACATTCTGTTAAACAGCGAATAACACTGTCTTTCTCACCGCATAAAATACAACGTTATAGTTCATTGCCCCTCATCCCTTTCAAAAATGTTGCTCCTGTCCTCATCTACGGTAGTCCTTCCCACCCTAGCTTATTGAATATATTTATATATTCCTCTATTGGCCGTTCTTTCTTCTTTCGGCTGTATAAACAAAACAACTTTTTATTTTCTAGTTCACCTCAAATTTCCTGTTTATGTCTTCTATCCTACATCTCAGTGACTTCCAGAATATTTTTCAGTTTTTCTCCCTTTTTCCATATGTCTTCTAATCCTATCTTTATTAAGATTTCTTTTAGCTGCCTCCATCAGCTCTTCTTGTTGTAAATTATCTTGAGATGTTTTTCCCCCTATATTTTAGTAGATTTTTGTCCTCCATTTTATACACTATACCAATATTTCAACACCCTCTCCATGATCATTCCACTTTTTCCTGGTCTTCCTAATTCTACCTCTGCTAACAAAACTCTCATGCACATGGAGTGCAAAATATATTCCTTGTGAATAATAACTTCAAAATTCAGAACGACCAATGATTACAGGAATATATATATTCACTTATATACATTTATATTCATTATTTACGTTTACAATGAGGAGCGACATGGAAATTGTATACTAAGGAAATATACATCCTGAGCAAAGTGATAATTATTGTCTCGCATTTTGGAGGTCCTCTTTCATATTCCGAGTATGGTTTTTCCGCGTTCTATATAAGTCGCCAACTTCAGGAATTGATATTTCAGTACCATAGCTTAAAACATGGAATAAAGAGAAAATACCTAGTAGTGCAGGAACTAATGCAATCCGCTTGACACTCAACTGAGTCTATAAGTACCAAAGAACTGAAATTGTGATGTGAGTCCAAGGTTAAACATAATTTTATATTGCCTTACGAAATGTAAATACATAAGTTCTTTGTACGCTACTTCTTTGTTTGTATTTTCTTAATACCTGTAAATGTTCTGCCATTTGTCTTTGCAGTAAAAAGAAGCAATTTCAACAAGAAATAATCTGTAGCATTTCTATCATACAACTTCTCTTAGAATTATATCTTAACTTATTCATTAAAAGACTAGTTTTTGAAATGTTTATTGCATACGGTACAATTTTTGGAAATAGTTTGTCTCCACGTTTAGCTATTACTAAAAATACAAAATAAGCGCAACAGGACCGTAAAATTGTTAAAAAAAAAAAAACTCACTATATGTTTTGCTGATCTTCATATTTTGAACACACTTTGCATGCTCTTAGAGAAAACAAATGAAGAGACATAATTCTTCGCAAATAAATAGGTGGAAATACTCAAACCTTTTAAAACAAAAGGAGATGTCTAATAATTACAAAAAGCAGTGAATTTACAGAAACTGCGTGTTTTAAAAATGTATGCATTTAATCCATAGATATAAAAATCTAAGGCTATTCACAGAAAATTCAATATTATTATTTAATTCCTCATGGCATTTTTTAAAATTATTAGAGCATTTCAAAAATTCAGACATAAAAAGGGATACATTTTCTAAGTAAAAGGTGTTCTTGAAATAGAGAGATTTTGATTAAATCTTCGGATTACATCCTTGGAAGATGAAAACTTAGTCAAGTTAAATATTTATCTGGCTTTAAGGTTTGTGTTATCCATGCACAAATGCACGGGTTTCTAATATGTTTTATTCAGAAGAATTCAACATGTTTGAAATCCTGGTAGACTACTTTTCCTCTTACATACAGATGGAAGGAAAATAAACTGACATTCAATTAGTTATTAAAACCAGTTATTTTTTTCCTTTGAAGGCATTCGTTTTATTACTCCTTATATTATGTTTTCTTACTATGGTCTAAAGAATTTTCTCCCACACTTTGTCCTACATTTTTATTATTATTTTTAGCCTGTCTTATACGAATTTATTATATAAATCTTATTTGCACTTCTTGGGTTGTCACTTCATTTGTCTTAAAAATATCTTGTCACAGAATGAGAAGCAGATTTTATTTATAGATAACATGAAACTACTACTCTTCTTTGCTCCTTAAATCTGTCAATTAATATGAAATTTAAAGCGTCTATATTTGGAATCTGCCGGTACAAATTAAGAACTACTGCAATGACAAGTTGAGAGGATGCATATCGATGTTAGGAAGTAGCTTTAGATTTTAAATCTGAAGCACGTTTGCATAATGATTGTGTATGTGTGCTGAGCGTGACTGGCCCATCTTGATGTGGAATGAAGATAGAGCGCGTGATTGGAATCAGCAATGCAATTTGTTGGCGATCTTGTTTTTCTAATAAAAGCTGCTACCCGCTTCCGATGCACGGGCAAACCAAGCGTTTTGGGTTTTAATGAAGCGGATTATAACACCGTCTGTGAGGTTATAGTACCCCAGCACGACCTTAGGCCACGTTTTTTTTAAGTATTATCCAGATAAAAGGTGTGAACTAAGATCATCTTTTAACGTGATATTAAATACAAATAAGAAAACCAAGCTTTGCTTTATTATTACTCCACAATACACTTATTTTAGTGGAGTTGAAATTGTATACTTAATATACAAAATCTGATGTGTTACATTCACATGGCTTTCTTTAGCTGTTTCACAAACAAACTTGTTGTTTTATCTACATCTTGCTAATCGAGTTAAACATTAGCAGAAATGCTCTTATTATTTGCTGCCTTATAAGCAGAAAGGGAACAAGGCAATACACTAAAGCTTTTAAAAGCTCATCGCTGAATGAAACAATTCCCGGGATTTCAATAAAAGAGATGAGATGAAACTTGACTTGCTACTTGAAAAAAGATTAAGTAACTTAAAATTGAAACCTGTAATAAGGAATATCTGGTAAACGGTTAACTATTTGGTGCTTTGTAGCGCAGAGGATCGTGGGTTCGAGTCCCGCTTTGGGCATGGGTTTTATATGCTTGTGAATATATGTTCTTTTTTTATTGTAGTGTTTAACGCCCGCTTTTACTGCTCTGGCACAGCAGGCAATGACACTGATGATACATGAAGATGGAATGTAGTGGCGGGGGAAACCGGAGAACCCGGAGAAAACTCGCCCCTGCGGCGCTTCGTCCACCACAAATCTCACATACGGTCGCTTAGGATCGTATATATAAATGTGTGTGTGTGTGTGTAACAGGAGAAAATAGATTTTCAGTATTCATACAGCAAAAAAAGCAAAAAAAAATCGACAAGTAGGGTATACAGTGCCGGAGTCCCGATCAGACTCCGGAGTTGTATTTTACAAAAAAAAAAAAAAAAAAAAAAAAAAAACCCTGTGCGTGTTTTAACGAGATCCACATATTTTGCGCAGTAAGATTACTCTAGCGGCGCCTTTGCAGAGTGGTTAAACCGCTCGCCTCCCACCTAGGCGGCCCAAGTTAGATCCCAAGCGCCCGCATGTGCCATTTGTGGTGGACGAAACGGCGCCTGGACAGGTATTCTCTGGGACATCCACTAAAAATACTAACAATTTTGATTACTCATCTTTGTTGCATATGTGCAATTAAGGGTTAACCGGTTTTAACTTGAAATAGCCTGGCTGATATCTGCAATTCTTTTAACAAGGGATATCTGTACACCAAATACGGGGCAGTTGGTATGACTGATGTCAATTATCAGCTTTTTTCTGTTTAGAAATCAGGTATCTTAGATATCAAGGTATGTTCAGGTATGGTTCTACTTCAAATTGTACACTTATCAACCTTTGTTGGATTCAGGATTACATTAAAATAACTCATATAAATAAAAGGAAAAAGATCACTAAATGCACTTAATGGACTATGGCTCCGCAATACAAAATTGTTCCTTATTCATCAATAATAGTTTACTTTTAAATAATAATTGTGTACATAACGTTATGTGAATATTCACCGTTCTAGTTACTTTCTCTATACGTACTATGTATATAGTAGTTAAAGAGAGTATTGTATTCCATTAAAATTTGATTGCGAGATTTAACAGGAAATACATGTTTTGAGGTTCCCTCAATCCAAAAACAAAATCATTTTAGAAGCATCTTATGTGTTACACTCACATGACTTTCTCTAGCTGTTCTAAAAACTTCTTACATAAGATTATTCTTCTTTCTGCACCTTGCTAATCGAGGTACTCATTAGCAATGTTATTATTACTTAGTTCCTTATAAGTAGGAAGAAAATAAGGGAATACACTAGGCTAAACCGATACTTAAATATTTTAAAAGCTGTCGTTATGCGATTGTCATTACAAATCGCTTCTTTTCTTGGCCAGGAGTAGAACAAAGGAAAAACGGACACTTCCGTCTGGGAAAAGTATAAGTACTTCACAACTGAAACTAATAACAATGAATACCACGAAAATGGTAAGCTACACGAAAACAATGTATATGACATAACTTGTGTATTTTAACAAGACCTACATATTTTGTATTGTAAGTTTTTGTCTATCTCTTTACTAGTTATGCCAAATTAAGCAAAATTCATCCAGAATAAACAGGTCTTTAGAAGCTACTTCCAGAAAATTCAAAATATACATTTTATTTGTCAGGTAAATATCATTAATATACCGTATTTTAATCAAACTCGTTAGAGCCATTTTTAAGAAAATCAAAATTTTCAAAAAAAGTTCCATGTAAAGGGTAGTTTGGGGTGGGGGGATTTTTCTCAAAATCTTCGCGTCGCATCCCTGGAAGATACTAAACCTAAATACCAAGTTTGGTACTTTAGCTAGTTTTCGTTTCTGAGTTATCGTGTTCACAGACACACACTTATCCTCCCCACACACGGACCTTTTTCTGAAAATGCTTATTTTGGATACAGGGGGGCCTAATGCATGTATTTCCGGTGTAATCTCGCTACCGAATTTTTGGGTGGAATACAATATTTCTCTATCCCTATGTACATTGTACATATGGGGCTAGGGAAAGTAAAAAGTGTCTCCGTGTGTGTATATGTTAGTGAACAGCATAGCTCAAGAAATTTTGTCTTCCATTCAAATGGCTTTTTCTATATCTCTGTAACAAATTATTGTTAAAATAATTATTCTTCTATCTACACCATGCTAATCGAGATAAACATTAGCAGAAATTGTCTTATTACTTGGTTCCCTGTAAGTAGAATGAAAAAACCTAATGTGTTCCGTTAACATTATGTCCTCTAGCTGTTCAGTAAACAAATCTTTTATTCAAAACACAATTATTTTATATGCAATGTAAATCAAGATAAACATTAGCATAAATTGTCCTTAGTGCTAGTTCCCTTGCAAGTAGAAAACAAATAAGGAATTGCACAGACTAAAGCAATAGTCTCGTCCTTTAAAAGCCGGTTGCTATTAGAAACAATTGAAATTCCAATCTTTTGCTTGCCAGGAGTAAACAAACGAGAAAGGAGAAAAGTGTGGAAGAAACAATTCATTCACAATCTTCGTCTCCCTCCTTTTCTCTATAATGCCTTCTTTTTATCCATATCTCTTCATTTTCCACTTACTCTTGCACCCTTATCCCTTTTCTGCGCAGCTCTTAGCTAATTGATGTTTTGTAACCTGGTAAAAAGTGTATCTTTCATCTTTTAGATCATAACAAAAAAGGTTGCGTAATTATTCAGATTGAAAAATTCAACGCCATAGCCATAATTTGAACCACGGTTCTCCCGGTCTCTTGCCGATTGCTCTAACCACCAAGCTACCATGGCAACATGCCCGGCACGGCATTAAATTTCTCAACTGACTCGCATGTTTACCGGTAAACCACTAGGTGATCAAATTATTTTGAGATGGCATACTCCAATGGCGAATTACAATGTAGTAAGTACTTTAAGTCGCTGGCTTCATAATTTAGCCAACTATTATGGTCATGTAGTGTTACCTTATGTTTTAACTTTCTCTATACGTACTATGTACATAGTCTATAGAGAAGGTACTGTAATGCACCCAAAAATTCAATACCGAGATTTGTTTTTAGACCTCCTGAATCCAAAAAAAGAATTTTTAGAAAAATGCCCGAGTTTGTGTCTGTCTGTGTGTCTATCTATCTGTGTGTGTGTCTGTGGGCGGCATAGCTCATAAATGAAAAGACCATTAAATACCAAACTACCCTTTACATTGAACTTTTTTCGAAAATGTTGATTTTCTGAAAAATGGCTCTAACGATTTTGATTAAAATATCATATATTAAAGATATTTACCTGACAAATAAAACGTACATCTTGAATTTTCTGGGAATAGCTTCTGAAGACTACTTTATTCTGGATGAATTTTACGGAAGTTTGCACAACTGCTAAACCGTAAGAGAGAAACAAAAACTTACCACACAAGAAACGTAGAGCACGTTAAAACTCACCATTTATGTTACATACATTTTTTCGTCGAGTTGATCGTTTTTGAGATATTCATTTTCTTCTGTTTCAGCTTTGAAAAACTTATACCTTTCTCATACAAGAATTAGTCAACTCGTGTCCATACAAACAAAGAAACTTCAGTCACATAGCAATCAGGTTTTGACTATCACTTTATTCTTCTTTTAACCTTATTTCGCTTCTATTTACAAGGAAGCAAGTAATAAAACTATTTCTGTTTATGTGTTCTTGATTAGCATGCAGTAAATAGAAGTGAAAGTTTTTTAACAATAATTTATTACAGAGATGTAGAGAAAGTCATGTGAATAGAGCACATCAGATTTTTTCACACAAACCGTGTGTAAACAGAAAAGGTTTAACGCGCCTATGGTGTTTTGTGATCTGAACTGCACTTTGGTCAAGGTATTTTGAGAAGGGACGCAGTGGATGAGAAGGGACGCAGTAGATGAAAAAGGACTCTGTGGATGAGAAGGGACGCTGTGGATGAGAAGGGACGCTGTGGATGAGAAGGGACACTGTGGATGACAAAGGACGCTGTGGATGACAAGGGACCCTGTGGATGACAAGGGACGCTGTGAATGAGAAGGGACGCAGAGGATGAGAAGGGACGCAGTGGATGAGAAGGGACGCAGTGGATGAGAAGGGAGGCAGTGGATGATAAGGGACGCTGTGGATGACAAGGGACGCTGTGGATGACAAGGGACGCTGTGGATGACAAGGGACGCTGTGGATGAGAAGGGACGCAGTGGTTGACAAGGGACTCTGTGAATGAGAAGGGACTCTGTGGATGACAAGGGACGCTGGGACGCAGTGGATGAGAAGGGACGCAGTGGATGAGAAGGGACGCTGTGGATGACAAGGGACGCTGTGGATGACAAGGGACGCTGTGGATGACAAGGGACGCTGTGGATGAGAAGGGACGCAGTGGATGAGAAGGGACGCAGTGGATGAGAAGGGACGCAGTGGATGAGAAGGGACACTGTGGATGAGAAGGGACGCTGTGGATGATAAGGGATGCTGTGGATTACAAGGGACGCTGTGGATGCAAGGGACGCTGTGGATGACAAGGGACGCTGTGGATGAGAAGGGACACTGGATAACAAGAGACGCTGAGGATGACAAGAGACGCTGAGGATGACAAGGGACGCTGTGGATGACAAGGGACGCTGTGGATGACAAGGGAGGCAGTGGATGAGAAGGGACGCTGTGGATGAGAAGGGACGCTGTGGATGACAAGGGACGCTGTGGATGACAAGGGACGCAGTGGATATAAGGGACGCAGTGGATATAAGGGACGCAGTGGATATAAGGGACGCAGTGGATATAAGGGACGCAGTGGATATAAGGGACGCTGTGGATATAAGGGACGCTGTGGATGACAAGGGACGCTGTGGATGACAAGTGACGTTGTGGATGACAAGGGACGCTGTGAATGAGAAGGGACGCTGTGAATGAGAAGGGACGCAGTGGATGAGAAGGGACGCAGTGGATGACAAGGGACGCAGTGGATGACAAGGGACGCAGTGGATGAGAAGGGACGCTGTGGATGAGAAGGGACGCTGTGGATGACAAGGGACGCTGTGGATGACAAGGGACGCTGTGGATGACATGGGACGCTGTGGATGACATGGGACGATGTGGATGACAAGGGACGATGTGGATGACAAGGGACGCTGTGGATGACAAGGGACGCAGTGGATGAGAGGGGACGCTGTGGATGACAAGGGACGCAGTGGATGAGAAGGGACGCTGTGGATGACAAGGGACGCAGTGGATGACAAGGGACGCAGTGGATGACAAGGGACGCTGTTGATATAAGGGACGCTGTGGATGACAAGGGACGGAGTGGATGACAAGGGACGTTGTGGATGACAAGGGACGTTGTGGATGACAAGGGACGCTGTGGATGGGAAGGGTCGCTGTGGATGACAAGGGACGCAGTGGATAAGAAGGGACGCAGTGGATAAGAAAGGACGCAGTAGATGAGAAGGGACGCTGTGGATGAGAAGGGACGCTGTGGATGAGAAGGGACGCAGTGGATGAGAAGGGACGCTGGGGATGAGAAGGGACGCTGTGGATGGGAAGGGACGCTGTGGATGAGAAGGGACGCTGTGGATGACAAGGGACGCTGTGGATGCCAACACAAATAAACAACGTGGACATGAGCTACTTGTTAGCTACTTTTGCTTTAGCACAGTGTCAAAAGACTCTAACCAAGGAATACACCTTCTCTTGTGATTCACCTACACAAATAACAGCAACGAAACTTGACGTAACTTCTTCCTTCCGCTTTGCAGAATTAAAAAAAAAAAAAAATCACTTAATAATAAGCAATTTAAATATTGGTTTCCTACTGCTTAAGTATAGTATAAAGAAGTATTGTATCCCATCCTATATTTTAACAAAATACATATTTTTAGATTTCCCTTATTCAAAATATCTTAAGTTTACATTCACATGACTTTCTCTACATCTCTGCAATAAGTTATTGTTAATAAGCTTATAATTCTATCTACTTCATGCTAATTCAAAAAAAAATAGCAGAAATAGTCTTACTACTTGCTTCCTTGTAAGTAGAAGGAAAATAAGTAATATAAATAAGTTTAACATAGGTTAAAGTGATAGTCAAAAGCTGATTGCTATGCGACTGAAGTCCCTTTGTTTGTATGGACGAGAGTTGACAAATTCCTGTATGAGAAAAGAGTTTTTTCTAAGCTGAAACCAAAAACAAGGAATATCTAAAAAGTGACCAACTCCACGAAAAAATGTGTATATCTGAAATTATGTATTTTAAGGTATTGTACATTTTTTGTGAGGTAAGGTTTTGTCCACCTCTTCCAGTTTAGCAGTTATACAAAATTCCGCAAAAATTCATCCAGAGTAAAGTAGTCTTCAGAGGCTATTCCTATAAAATGCCAGATATACATTTTATTTGTCAGATAAATATCTTTAATATACGATATTTTAATCAAAATCGTTACAGCCATTTTTAAGAAAATAAACATTTTCGAAAAAAGTTCCATGTAAAGGGTAGTTTGGGATGGGGGGGGATTTTTCTCAAGATATTCGTGTCGTATCTCTGGAAGATACTAAACTTAAAGTCTAAGTTTGGTATTTTACCGACTTTTCGTTTTTGAGTTATTGTGTTCACGGACACACGCACGTCTTTCTGAAAATGCTTTTTTTTTTTTTTTTTTTTTTATACAGGGGACCCTAAAACATATACTTCAGATGAAATCTCGGTATCGAATTTTTGGGTGCAGTGTAATACCTTCTCTCTATACACTATGTACATAGTACGTGTAGAGAAAGTAAAAACAGTTTATAGAATGTGTGTGTGTGTTACGTGTTTTTCTTTGCTTGTTTTTGATAGTATTTGAAGCCCGCTTTTACTACATACGACACCGCAGACGATGACACATGATATGTGGAATGACGATGAAGAACCGGTGGAATGCGATGGCGTGGGAAACTGGAGAACCCAAATAAAACCGGCTCCTACGCCACTCTGTCCACTGCTAATACCGCATGCGCTCGCTGGTATCGAACTCAGGCCGCCTTGGTGAGAGACGAGTGGTCTAACGACTCGGTCATGGTGCGGCCAATGTTAGCTTGTGTGAGTAAGTGCGGGCACACAACTTTCAGAATATGTAATTTTTTTTTGTGTCGTAATTAGCCACTGATAGTTTCTTTTATGTATTTCTTTGCTAGTCAACCACAATGAAAATCTGATGCGCTATATACAGATAACTTTCTCTACTTAATGCTGCAGCAATATGTTCTTACTAGAGCTAAATCTTCTATTTACTCCGCATTTATATGATAAATATTAGCAGGAATGGTTTTGTTATGTTGTTATCTTGTAGTACACGGGGAATAAGAAAATGGAACAAGATAAAGCCAGAGTAAAATCTTTTAAAAGCCGGTCGCTATGTGATGATATTGAAATTCGGTTCTCTTTGACTAACGAGGATGAAATAATGTAAATGACGACTTCCCATTTAGGAAAAGTGTAAGTATTTTAAATTTAAAACTAATAACAAGTAATATATTTGAAAAATTAAAAAATGTATATGAAAAATAGTGTTTTAACAAGGTGTACTTTTTGCGTAATAAAATACTGTCTATCTCTTGCCTAAGTCTTCTAGAGTGAAGGGGATTTCTGAAGCTATTCTCATAAAATTCAAGGCATATATTTTATTTTCCATGTAAATATCTTTAATATTTGACAGTTTTCCTGAAAGTATTCATGTCACATCCTTAGAAAATACTAAACATAAAAAGTTACGTATTTTTTAGATTCAGGGGCACTCAAAACATGTATTCCAAGTGAAATCTCTGTATCAAATGTTTGGGTGGAATGCAATACCTTCTCTGCCTACTTTATATATTGTAATTAAGTATAGAAAAATAATAGATACTCTATAGTGTATCGGTGAAAAGCATTTAGGTCAAATTACGAAACTTACGACTTTTCATCAAATTTCACAATTGTATAACGCTTAAACATCATTAGAAATTACACTAAGAAACAGTACTGTTAATAACAAATGTGTATAGGGAATTGTTAATTTGCATATTGAAGAGTATAAATAAAATTAATATCATGGTGATAATCATAATTTAATGGTTCACTCTGCCAGATAATTAGATTATTACCTTATTAATTATAATTATAGCTTGTTCCTATGGTTAGTGATTTAAAACAATTAACTTATTCGCTTTATGCATACCAGAAAAATTAAAAGGGAAAGAAAAAATACTCATTCTCATAATACTCATACTTAATTGTTACAAGCATGTTATCAGATATGTTAATTAATTGGTAAGCCTTATTAATTAGAGGCAATTGCTTTAAATGTGCGTTTAAATTAACATTCTTAACGCATCTTTGGATATAACACGATTCTTTTTACACTATATGCAAAAATGGAGTAGCGAGTATAACAGCGCTGAGGTTTTAATAAATATATTTTCAATATATTTCCAAACACACTATTTCAGTGGATTGAACGTTGTTTGGGTATTTATGGGGTTAATTTAACAAAACTTTATTAAATATGGATGTTAGTGTAATTAAATCAAAACAGGAAGTTTTAAAGAGCAGGCAGGCAAGAGAACTCATTGTTGTAAAAAACAAGAGAACAGAACTGAAACATAATGTAGAGCCAGGTATCGGCAGAGATGCTTTTTTTTTTTTTTTACTTTCTCTAGCCCCGTATGTACAATGTACATAGGGACCGAGAAGTATTGTATTCTACCAAAAATTTGATGTCGAGATTTCACCGGAAATACATGTTTTAGGACCCCATGAATAAAAAAAAAATAAATAAAAAAAAAAAAAAAAAAAGCATTTTCAGAAACAGTTCCATGTGTATGTGTGTGTGGGGGGGGGAAGGATCTGTGGACAGCATAGTTCAAAAAACGAAAATACGGTTAAATACTAAACTTGGTATTTAAGTTTGGTCTCTTCCGAAGATGTGACACGAAGATTTTCAAGAAAATCCCCCCATCCGTTAATACCCTTTACATGGAAAAAGTTTAGAAAATTTTGTTTTTCTTAAAAATTCCTCTATTTTGATTAAAATCCCACATATTAAAGCTTTTATTTCAAAAATGAAATGTATATTTTGAATTTTCTGGGAATAGTTTCTAAAGATTTTATTCTGGTTGAATTTGGCTTAAATTCGCTTAAATAATAAACAGTAAGAGATAAATAAAAGCTTGCAATACAAAAAAATGTAGATCTTGTTAAAATACACACATTATGTCATGTACATTTTCTTCGTGGAGCTTGCCGTTTTCGAGGCATTCCTTGTTATTTGTTTCAATTGTGAAGTACTTACGCTTTTCTCAGACGGAGGTGTCCATTTTGTTCTACTCTTGGCCAAGCAAAGAAGCGATTTGCAATGACAATCGCATAACGACCGCCTTTTAAAACATTTGACTTATCACTTTATCATAGTGCATTCCCTTAATACCATTCTACTTATAAGGAACTAAGTAATTAAACTCAGCTAATGTTTGTCTCGATTAGCTTGGTGTTGAAAGAAGAATTATCTTTCTTAGCTTGTTTGTAGAGTAGCTAGAGAAAGCCATGTGAGTGTAACACATCAGATTTTTAATTTCGCACGAATTCAAAAAGCGGGGGATTCTGCAAGTTTCTACCAGAATCCCAATAGGAATTCCGGACAGTTCGATAATCTGAGGACGGACGCCAGGCAACCAGAGCGTTCGTAACGGCATATATTATTCTCTATCTTTACTGCATTTCGGAGAAAACAAGACTACCGGATGTATGCCATTAATCCTGTTTCCTATAGCTCGAGGACGATAGAACATCATAATGCAGAAATCTTGGGTCATAAATTTACTTCTGGGATACAAAATTGTGGTTTTATTTTGCTAGGGTCTGTCTTTTCCTTAACTGAAAATATATGAAATATAATCGCATATTTCATTTATTAAATTAGATCTGTGCATCCTCTTATATATCTCATACATTTTATCTCCTTCACCGAATTAGGTGTATTTTTTCTGTCTATTAACCAAAATAATTATAGCTATATTCAATGGAAAACCATTTTAGTTTATTTCCTAGCTATACCCTCCAAGCTCTAACAAAATTATCTGAAAATGGGCTCCAATTTATTAACTTTCTCCCAAACTAATTTCTATAATCGCATTCTAGACATTATAAGTGATTTCCATTTATTTCCATTTCTTTAAATGTTTGATTTGGGCCAAAATTCTTCCCTTGAAAAACTATGACGTTTTTATATTCCCTACACGTACTATGTGCATAATGTATAGAAAAGGTGTAGTATTGCACCCAAAAATTCGATACCGAAATTTCACCGGAAATGCACGCTTTGAAATCCCCGAATCTAAAAGGGCTGTGTATGTGTGTCTGTGGACAGCATAGCTCTCTAACGAAAAGTCTGTTAAATACTAAACTTGACATCTAAGTTTATCATCTCCCAAGAATGCGACATAAAGATTATTCCCAGGAAATTCAAAATATATTTATCATTTGTCAGGTAAATATCTTTAATATATGATGTTTTAATCAAAATCGTTAGTCATTTTTGAGAAAATCAGAATTTTCGAAAAAAGTTCTATGTAAAGGGTAGTTTGGGTTGTGGGGAATTTTCTCAAAATCTTCGTGTCACATCCCTGGAGGATACTAAACTTAAATACCAACTTTGGTATTTTACCGACTTTTCATTTTAGAGTTTCGTGTTCACAGTAACACGGACACACTGACTCACTGACACACGGACAGAGGAACACACGGACACACACGGACCTTTTTCTGAAAATATTTTTTTTAGATAGAGGGGACCTTAAAACATATATTTTCGGTGAAATCTCTGTATCGAATTTTTTGGGAGTGCAATACCTTCTCTACACACTATGCACATAGTACGTGTAGAGAATGTAAAAATTCAGGAAAATTCATCCTGAATAAAAAGTCTTCAGAGGCTATTTCCATAAAAATTCAAGATATACATTGTATTTGTTATGTAGATTTCTTTAATATATGGCATTTTAGTCAAAAGGTAATTAGAGCCATGTTTGAGAAAATCAAAATTATTTAAAATATTTCCATGTAAAGGGCAGTTTGGGCTGGGGGGGGATTTCTCTAAAATCTTTCTGCCGCATCCTTGGAGGATACTAAAGTTAAATACCAAGTATAGCTTGACTTGCTTGACTTGGTTCCTGTTATTGCTCTGTGGAACATAGGACATCAATAAAGGTCTGCCATCTTCCTCTATGACTGGCTAGCTGCTTCACCTCCCTCCAGCACTTGCCACTCTTCTTAATCTCCTCATCTATGGTTCCTCTCCATGTCATTCTGGGTCCACCTCTTTTCTTTGCTCCTTCAGGATTCCAATCCCCCACATCCTTTTCAGAATGAATGAATGATAGCACCTTCTGCTTTCCTGAGTGTATGGCCTACCCAGTTGCATTTTCTCTTTTTTATTTGCACTTTTATTTCTAAATATCAAGTTTAGTATTTTACTAACTTTGGTTTTTGAGTTCACAGACACAGACACTATCTTTTTACTTTTTCTATCCCCGTATGTATAATGTACTTTGGGATAGATAAGTATTGTATTCCACCCAAAAATTCGATGTCGAGATTTCACCGAAAATAATGTTTTAGGACCCCCTGAGTACAAAAAAAGCATTTTCATAAACAGGTTCGTGTGTGTCTGTCCGTCTGTCTGTTGACAGCATAGCTCAAAAACGAAAAGACGGTTAAATACCAAATTTGGTATTTAAGTTTGGTATCTTCCAAGGATGCGATACGAAGATTTTCAAGAAAATTCCCCCACCCCTAACTACCCTTTACATGGAAAAATTTTCAAAAAGTTTGTGTTTCTTAAAAACGGCTTTAAAGATTTTGATTAAAATACCACATATTAAAGCCATGTATATCTTGAATTTTCTGGGAATAGCTTCTTAAGACCTGTTTATTCTGGATGAATTTTACTTAATTTGGCATAACTATAAAACCGTAACAGATAGACAAAAACTTACTACCCAAAACGTGTAGGTCTTGTTAAAATACACAAGTTATGCCATACACATTTTTTTCGTGGAGCTTACCGTATTCCTTGTTATTAGTTTCAGTTGTGAAGTATTTACACATTTCGCAGACGGGAGTGTCCGTTTTTCTTTTGTTCTACTCCTGGCTAAACAAAGAAGCGATTTGCAATGACAATCGCATAACGACAGTTTTAAAAACATTTGACTATCAGTTTAACCTGGTGCATTCCCTTAGTTCCAGTCTATTTATAAGGAACTAAATAATAAAATTCTGCTGATATTTATCTCGATTAGCATGGTGTTGAAAGAAGAATTATCTTTTGTAAGAAGCTTGTTTGTAGAGTAGCTAGAGAAACCCATGTGAGTGTAACAATCAGATTTTTAAAAAGGTGTTCTTATTTTAATACGGGGAACCCTAAACCTGTATTTCCAGTGAAATCTCGGTACCGGATTTTTGGTGGAATGCAATATCTTCCCTGCTACTGTGTAGAGAAAGTAAAAAGTATTTAATTAGGTCCCTAATCTAGAAGTTTACAAAATATGCATTAAAACATTGGCAGTTTTCAGATATTGTGAGAATAAACAGCTGTTGAGCATCAGCTCAAGTTCTTGGTGGAGCAAATTGTTATTCCAGTTTCTCATAGTATAGAAAAGAAATACAGCTTATCAGATAATATGACATAGGATGGAAAAAAAAAAAAAAAAAAAAAAACGCAGTTTAATTTGATTTTGATAAGAACATTATTATAAATCACACATGAACTGTTGACTGTTTGGTCAGTCTCGCGATGGACTAAAAACTGAATTTAAATGAAACCTAAACTTAAGAATTCTTAGTCATGGTTTATAGTATTTGTCGCTCTAAAACTAAATCCTGAGAACCGGCCTCCTTCATTTGAAGGACGTGGCTGCCATCGTAACGGGAACATGTATTGATTACATTGGTCGTGTCATGATCATAATCATCATTGGCTTTCAAGATAGGCCAAATAGGCCTGTTTCGGCTCAGAAGATATCTTCCCAGCGTCTTCATCGTCTTCCAAATTTCTGTCTTGTACAAACTTTTTACTTTCCCATTTTTGGAAAAAGGTCGTGTGTGTGTGTGTGTGTGTGTGTGTGTGTCTGTGCGCATGTGTTTGTGTCTGTGTGTGCCTGTGGACAGCATAGCTCAAAAACGAAAAGACCAAACTTGGTATTTAAGTTTGGTATCTTCCAAGGATGCGACACGAAGATTTTCAAGAAAATCCCCCCACCCTCAACTACCCTTTACATGGAACTTTTTTAAAAACTTATGGCTCTAACGATTTTGATTGAAATCTCTTATATTTAAGACATTTACGTGGCAAATAAAATGTATACCTTGAATTTTCTGGGAATAGCCTCTGAAGACTACTTTATTCTGAATAAATTTTACAGAATTTTGCACAACTGCTAAACTATAAGAGATGAACAAAAATTACCACACAAAAATTGTAGAGCACGTTAAAACACGCAATTTGTCTCATATAAATTTTTTTCGTGGAGTTGATGTTTTTTATGTATTTCTTACTTTTGGTTTCAGCTTTAAAAACTTATACTTTTCTCATACAGGAATTTGTCAGCTCCTGTCCATACAAACAATGAAACTTCAGTCATATAGCAACCAGCTTTTGACTATCACTTTAACCAATGGTACTCCCTTATTTCACTTCTACTCACAAGGAAACAAGTAATAAGACCATTTCTGATAATTGTTTCTCGATTAGCATGAAGTAAATAGAAGCATATGCCTTTTAACAATAATTTGTTGCAGAGATATAGAAAAACGCATGTGAATGGAAGACATCAGATTTTTTTATAGTGTTTAATGACCGTTTTTACTACAAGGCTATGACACTGAATGAAGATGGAATGAAGATGGAACACAGTGGAATGCGATGGCAGGGGAAACCCCGCCCCTTCACCACTAATCCCACATGCGATTGCCTGGGATCAAACCCGGACCGCCTTGGTGAGAGACGAGTGGTCTAACCATTTGGGCATTGCGCGACCGCAGAGATTCGAACGACCACTTGAATGTGAGGCAGACACGTTACCCTCCCCACCGCTACCAAGGCACCACCTGGTTTATATTGCAAAGTCTGTTTTGTCCGCCATTCCTGTGCCATATGGTCTTTCTATTTTATTGTATACACCCTGATTTTATCAATAAGATTAAATGATTTTATTTGTCTTGTATTGTTTCATTTTTAATGTGTCTTTAAGACCACAGTTAACCATGTACATAAAAAATTTCACTATCGGCTCTGCCAGTTTTACAGCATTTTAATATCGTATATCTTCATGTTTTATTTTCCAATGTTCTTTTTATAGTACGACATAAGTATTGAAATTAAGTACTTTTTGTTTTAGATCTGTTTCATATTCAAATTAAATGAAACATCCTAGGCAGTTGAAATTAATGTAGTAGTCATTGTTCCATATTTTCTTATAAGGCGACGAAAATAATATTGATTGATTTTGATACCGCTACAACAATGACATTCTTTACCAGTTTAGGTCCCACGAGTCACTTACGCCTCATTTCATTAGGACTGGTTAAAATTCCAATCATGCGCTTCATATGTTGATCCATAGTACTTTACCATTTGACGAAAACAAATTAAAACAGTGATACTTCAAACCTATATGATGTCACAGATATATTATTATAGATAGAGTTTACATTTTAAAATATATTCATCTACATGTGTTTAGGTATATTTCACGAGCTAGAGAGGCAAGCATTCCCACTCCTTCTTTACCCAGTCCACTGTGCCTGCTTAGCTGTATACATGACGAATAACAACAGACACGTGAGAAGTTAGCAGCGTTTCATTGATAGAAATTATCAGTAATGTAAAATATATGCCGCTGTTTGTAACTCGTGCAACTATTAGAACTAATTACATGTCAGAGTAGTACTCCTGTAAAACATGGAAACACGGATTGCAATTTTACCAAATTTTCCCAGCCAATACATACCCCAAATTGAAAGATTTTTCGCTATTTATTGTTGCAATGTTTGGTTCCACATATATCTACACGTGACAATTCTTTTGTAGATTGAAATATTGAAAAGGTACATACTATTGTTTCAGTGATGACACCCTTCTGTCAATACTACGTCTCTCTGAATCTGCAATTAACCTTGACATTGATGAATTAGTGTCCTGAAATAGGAGCCTCTGCTCCATTACACGCCTGAAAATACGTTTCTCTAAGCCTCGTTTGAGTGTAAGATATATTTCGGCCACTTGCCTTTAAATTGACTAGTCCTGCCACTACTGCACTTTACATGCCGAACAGTAATCTTGATAACAACTTTGTTTACCAGTTCCGTAGGACTGCCATGAATATTGCGATTCCTTTTATTTTCAAGCAATCATATTCCACGTTCAATGTCAACTCCCCGTCCATAACAACAATATATCGCTCTGGTTAGTTCAATTGGTTAGGCTCTAGCCTTCTGAACTAAAAGGTCGCGGCTTCATACCCGCCTCAGAACGATAATTTTTAAGTATGCTTAAGAGCAACATGTTAAAGAACTTCCGGTCCACCTGTGGCGCGACATGATCCTGACAATATTGGTTGCATCGTCCGAAAACTTCGTTCAAAATGAAGAAGACTTCAAAGGATATTTCCAGAAAATTCGAGCCATTTTATTTCCCAAGCAATATATTAAAAGTATTTTTTGTAAATCAAAACTGTCACAAGAATCTTCGAAATTCAGAATAATGAAAACGTATCCTTGTAAATGGTAAGAGTGAGAAGGTCTAAAAATCTTCGATATTCAACTTTAAAAGCCTTAAAATTGCCATATTTCATACTTGCTTTCTCCAAAATGTTACAAGGAACTTACCTACCCATATTTGCACCTACATATACTGAAAGTATGGTTTCTTAAGCAAAAATACTATTTTCTGGGGTACTATATGTATATAACCTTCACAATGACGATAAAAAACGAAAATAAAATGTTTGAAATGTTTACTTTCTCTTCACGTACTATGGTCATGGTGTATAGAGAAGGTGTTGTATTCGATACTTAGATTTCACCGGAAATACATGTTATGGGTCTCCCTGAATTAAAAAAATCAGAAAAAGGTCCGTGTGTGTCGATAGCATAGCTCGAAAACGAAAATACCAAACCTGGTTTGGTATCTTCCGAGGATGCGACGAGGTTTTTAAGAAAATCCCCCCTTCCAAACTAACCATTACATGGAAAATATTTAGGAAATTTTGATTTTATTAAAAATAGCCCTGACGATTTTCAGTAAAATCTCTTATATTTAAGATATTTACCTACTTGCCAAATAAAATGTATGTCTTGAATTTTCTGGGAATAGCTTCTGTAGACCTCTTTATTTTAGATGAATTTTTCCTAATTTTGCTTGACTGCTAAACCGTAAGAGATAGACACAAAAATGTAGATCTCGTCAAAACACACAGTTTAGGTCGGTTAACGTTTTTGTTTTGGAATTAACCGTTTCCGTGATATTCCTCTTATTGGTTTCAATTGTGAAGTACTTAAATACGTTTCTCAGACGGGAAGTGTCCGTTTTTCTTTAGTTCTACTCCTGGCCAACAAAGAAGCGATTTGTAATGACAATCGCATAACGATAGCTTTTAAAATATTTGACTATCACTTTAGCTTAGTGCATTCCCTTAGTTCCCTTTTAAGTAATACGACTATTGTATTAATACTTATCTGGATTAATGTTGTGTAGAATGAAGAATAATCTTTTGTAAGAAGTTTGTAGAGCAGCTAGAGAAAGTTATATGAGTGTAACGCATCAAATTGTTTTCAAGTAAGTATGTTTCTGTAGCAATAACTGTAACAAGATACAGTCCAGTGACGCGTGTCCTGGAACTGCCGGCGAAATCTGCAGTCGAAAATTCGGCGAGTATCGTTTGTATCTCGATCGTTGGCGACTGGCCCACCGCGGGATATGGCGATCTTTCCGCTGCGGAACGAATCTGCTACGTGATTGGCCAACAGCAACTGTTTGGTATTAGCTCTGGAGTTGAAAGACCTTGCTAATTCCTTGCAGCTCCAGAATTCATCTTAGTTAATATGCGGCAGCCTCTCCAGTGCAATCACAGGCTTATTTTTTACTTTCTCTACACGTATAATATACATGATAGATGTAGAAGATATTGCAATCCACCTGTAAATTTGATACCGTTTTGAGGACCCCTGAATAAAAAAACAATCTAGAAGAAGCTGCGTATGTGTGTTTGGACATAATATTTTCAGCAAAATCCTCCCATCTCAAACTACTTTTTACATTGAAGACTTATTGGATATTTTAGAGTTTCTCAAACATTTCTCTAACAGTTTCGATTAAAATGTCATAGGCGTAATCTCGTGCTAGCTTCGTAAGCCAGAGCTGTTTTAACTGCATTTAAATCAGCTGTCTTAACTCGTGGCCGCTCCGTCACACTGTTGCCACTTTGTCCCGTTCCACTGCTGCGCAGGAAAATTAGACATTCTCAAACAAATTAACGACTAGCACACAGCATAACAGTGCATTACAACACGTAGAAAAAGTCTGTAGTAAAGCAAAATACCACAAGCGGATACTCGCGAAATTGCGTTGAGGAATGCTTGTTACATCTTGCAACAAA
This sequence comes from Hymenopus coronatus, assembly GCA_030762935.1. Classification (NCBI taxonomy): domain Eukaryota; kingdom Metazoa; phylum Arthropoda; class Insecta; order Mantodea; family Hymenopodidae; genus Hymenopus; species Hymenopus coronatus. The sequence goes on along the minus strand of CM060898.1, from coordinate 62,970,780 downwards.
GACGACGCATTGCTTACATAGCATGAATCTATTGACAGAGAAACAGAACACCTTTTATCAGCTGAGACAGCGCGCTGACTGTCAGGGATCTCCTCAAGCTTAGTGGACATGTGTACCGTCGGCAAATTCTTTTGACATCGAAGTAGTGATTGTTACACATGTGCAAGTGGACACTTTGTGCGGTCGGCAAGTTGGTATTGTTACACCTGAGTGAGTTTGTGACTCTGCGGTGTTTGCAGGTGCGACTACTTCTGGAATTTTTTACATGACCGTCAGGAATAAAAAGAATAACGAACCCTGCTCAGAGTTCACCAGGCAGGCCGTCACACCAACTGCCCGCTCAGCGGAAGTGAAAAGTGTAAATGCCGTTGAAAGTAAAATAGCTGACAGTGTGTGTGTGTGTGTGTGTGTGTGTGTGTGTGTGTGTGCGTGCGGATAGGAGAGTGTGCAAATATGTAAAAATTAAATAACAAAGGTAAGAAAAACACAATAAGAACTGGGTATCCAAAGCGGGTACCTGTATGGATTTCAATAACCCCAAAAGTAACAAAAAGACCAAATCCCTGCAAAACATAACGAATATAAATTGGAACCTGAAAGCCGGGCTTAATGTACGCGTAAACAGGAAACCTTAGAACCAGAGTTCAATGTACAGTAAACAGGAAAATTTAAATAAATAAATAACCTTAGAACCAGAGTTCAATGTACAGTAAACAGGAAATTTGAAATAGATAAATAACCTTAGAACCAGAGTTCAATGTACAGTAAACAGGAAATTTGAAATAGATAAATAACCTTAGAACCAGAGTTCAATGTACAGTAAACAGGAAATTTGAAATAGATAAATAACCTTAGAACCAGAGTTCAATGTACAGTAAGCAGGAAATTTGAAATAAATAAATAACCTTAGAACCAGAGTTCAATGTGCAGTAAACAGGAAAGTTTAAATAATAAATAACCTTAGAACCAGAGTTTAATGTGCAGTAAACAGGAAAGTTTAAATAAATAAATAACCTTAGAACCAGAGTTCAATGTGCAGTAAACAGGAAAGTTTAAATAAATAAATAACCTTAGAACCAGAGTTTAATGTACAGTAAACAGGAAAGTTTAAATAAATAAATAACCTTAGAACCAGAGTTCAATGTACAGTAAACAGGAAAGTTTAAATAAATAAATAACCTTAGAACCAGAGTTTAATGTGCAGTAAACAGGAAAGTTTAAATAAATAAATAACCTTAGAACCAGAGTTCAATGTACAGTAAACAGGAAAGTTTAAACAGATAAATAACCTTAGAACCAGAGTTCAATGTACAGTAAACAGGAAAGTTTAAATAATAAATAAATAACCTTAGAACCAGAGTCCAATGTACAGTAAACAGGAAAGTTTAAATAATAAATAAATAACCTTAGAACCAGAGTTCAATGTACAGTAAACAGGAAAGTTTAAATAATAAATAAATAACCTTAGAACCAGAGTCCAATGTACAGTAAACAGGAAAGTTTAAATAATAAATAAATAACCTTAGAACCAGAGTCCAATGTACAGTAAACAGGAAAGTTTAAATAATAAATAAATAACCTTAGAACCAGAGTTCAATGTACAGTAAGCAGGAAATTTGAAATACATAAATAACCTTAGAACCAGAGTTCAATGTACAGTAAACACGAAATTTGAAATACATAAATAACCTTAGAACCAGAGTTCAATGTACAGTAAACAGGAAAGTTTAAATAATAAATAAATAACCTTAGAACCAGAGTTCAATGTACAGTAAACAGGAAATTTGAAATACATAAATAACCTTAGAACCAGAGTTCAATGTACAGTAAACAGGAAATTTGAAATAGATAAATAACCTTAGAACCAGAGTTCAATGTGCAGTAAACAGGAAAGTTTAAATAATAAATAACCTTAGAACCAGAGTTCAATGTGCAGTAAACAGGAAATTTGAAATACATAAATAACCTTAGAACCAGAGTTCAATGTACAGTAAACAGGAAATTTGAAATAGATAAATAACCTTAGAACCAGAGTTCAATGTGCAGTAAACAGGAAAGTTTAAATAATAAATAACCTTAGAACCAGAGTTCAATGTACAGTAAACAGGAAATTTGAAATACATAAATAACCTTAGAACCAGAGTTCAATGTACAGTAAACAGGAAATTTGAAATAGATAAATAACCTTAGAACCAGAGTTCAATGTGCAGTAAACAGGAAAGTTTAAATAATAAATAACCTTAGAACCAGAGTTCAATGTGCAGTAAACAGGAAAGTTTAAATAATAAATAACCTTAGAACCAGAGTTCAATGTGCAGTAAACAGGAAAGTTTAAATAATAAATAACCTTAGAACCAGAGTCCAATGTACAGTAAACAGGAAATTTGAAATAAATAAATAACCTTAGAACCAGAGTTCAATGTACAGTAAACAGGAAAGTTTAAATAGATAAATAACCTTAGAACCAGAGTCCAATGTACAGTAAACAGGAAAGTTTAAATAAATAAATAACCTTAGAACCAGAGTCCAATGTACAGTAAACAGGAAAGTTTAAATAAATAAATAACCTTAGAACCAGAGTCCAATGTACAGTAAACAGGAAAGTTTAAACAGATAAATAACCTTAGAAACAGAGTTCAATGTACAGTAAGCAGGAAATTTGAAATAGATAAATAACCTTAGAACCAGAGTTCAATGTGCAGTAAACAGGAAAGTTTAAACAGATAAATAACCTTAGAACCAGAGTTCAATGTGCAGTAAACAGGAAATTTGAAACAGATAAATAACCTTAGAACCAGAGTTCAATGTACAGTAAGCAGGAAATTTGAAACAGATAAATAACCTTAGAACCATAGTCCAATGTACAGTAAACAGGAAAGTTTAAACAGATAAATAACCTTAGAAACAGAGTTCAATGTACAGTAAGCAGGAAATTTGAAATAGATAAATAACCTTAGAACCAGAGTTCAATGTGCAGTAAGCTTGCAACACATCCTAATACGACCACAGTTTGCCCAGAAGACGTATCAGCTACTGACTATCCAACGATCCTTGGGTTGATAGCTTCTGCCACTTCTTCCCCAAACATTTCAGTCCGCCAAATTAAGCAGCATCGGGGTTGGTAACGGCCGTTCGCGACCCGCTGTATACTTGACTAGCCCCAACCCTCAAAATCGCTACTTTCATTTTCCCCGCTAGCTGGCACTGCTTTACTTGACTACCCGTGCCAAATGAAACTAAATAGCGGAATGTTCGTTACATCTTGCAACAAGGATGACATCATTGCTTACGTAGCATGAGTCTATTGGAAGAGAGACAGACACATCTTTTATCATTTGAGACTATGGATCACTTTAGTGGACACGTGTGCCGTCGGCAAGTTCTTTTGACATAGAAGCAGTGAGTGTTACACCTGTGCAATTAGACACGTTGTGCAGTCGCAAGTTCTTTGACTTCGAAGTCTGGTATTGTTACACCTGAGTGAGTTTGGAGTTAAGAAGCATCGGGCAAGATCACTGCTTGGAGCACTGACAGAGCACCACAAACGACCCGAGCCAAACAAACAACCGCCTCTCAGCATATGCACGGACAAAACATTTGCCGTATTACTACACCTATTATATCACATGGGTAAATCCACCAGAAAAGCGAATAGGTGCTGATGCGATTTACCCGCCACCCAGATGTTCGGGTACAGTGTAGAAAATTCTCTAGCTGCAATATGCGTTCTGGAGAAAGCACATATTAAGTAATTATAAATAAAAAATTATAATTAATACATACATATAAATACTAAATTGCATTAAAGTTAGTGCAGATAATATATAAGTTGAGAATATAAAAGATAATAAAATTATAATGTTACAAAATGTTTTAAAATAGGCAACTGCTGAGGTATAGTATATATAGATTGCTAATTAATTATGGCATTGATCATTCCATTGCTCTGTTGTTGTTGGGTTTAAATTGCATCCATTTTGCTGCTGATCAAGAATTTAAATTTCAAAGAATGAATGCAATGAATAAGTGTATTTATGTAAATACCAGCATACATACACTGATCTTCATCAACCATACGGGTGCACAGACTGCATCTGCTTTTGCTATTCACAAAACAATAAGTAATATTAAAAACAACAATGAGAGGATTGGATACGAAAATAAAAAGACAGTAATATTTCAACACAGCATCATAAATTTACATTAGACAACAAAGCGTATTAATGTGCCGCGTTAATGTGTCCTATTTTAGTAAACAAATACACTCAAGAGAGATATATACATACAATACTAACCCCACAATGGCCAAAATGAATGACATAACGTGTATATTTATATATACTATATTTGTGCGTATAAAACATTATAAACACTTTTTAGATCTTCTTAGCAACCAACCCTCTTCCCTACTATCAGTCATCATCCTTCTCAGATATCAGCTGTCTCCCCTTAAGCAGAAATTTACCTATTCTGTGCCTGCCAGTAGCGTCCAACATGCTTCTAAATCTCCATTCGCGGTGCTAAAGGATTACGTAAATACTTTTCCCCCCATTCCTCCGTACCTCTACATCTTGCCAAGATATGAGACCACGTCTCTTTCTCCTCGAAAATGGGGCAGATTCTCATACCATTCTCTTCAGTAATTTTTATCATTCGCCATGCCAGTAGTCTAATCCACGCGAGGCACTGTCTAATGATTTTGGTACCTGTTTAAATTTCAGACAATGATTAGGTTATATCGAAATTATATCTACCACAAGTTTCTCCATGTACCTGCAGACAAATAGTTTCCATAAAGAATGCGGAAGTTGGTGATATTTAATATTTCCCCCTTCTCATACAAAATAAAGCTTATGTCTTAACAGTCTTCTTGTCTGAAGTTATTTGCAGAACTTTAATTGACATTGCCATTTGAATTCTAATGAATACATAAAGAAAGTGCAAAACGATACACTAGATCAGCAAAATGATCCTTTTTCTTTTGAGTAAAACAAAACACTGTATGAAAATAACTACTGCATTGTATATTTAAACACTCCTCCTTGAATGTTTTTTGTGTTATAGAAGAGAACAAATACTACATTCCTATGCTTATAGCTGCTTTGTGTACATTTGAATTGCACACAGACTTCATTAGCATTTCTGTCTAATTACTCTGCTTGTATTATGTCAAATGGAACTGTTTTTCAATGGGATTACTCAAGGTGCTGCAGATCTTGGCACAGAAAGAATACCGCACCATACGGCCATTACAGCCACTTCTTTACAATCGCAATAAAATAATTAGGTAACTCAACGCCCACTTTTTACTTTATAGGTAGTGCAACTTTCTAGAAAGAAATGATTTAACATCTCCAATTGTGGGTAAATAACCTAGGACTATAGTGAATATTTCTGAAACGAGATGTACTACTATAACAGAGATAGTAATTAGATAATCAGAACGCTACAAAAAAATCTGATGTGTTCCATTCACATGACTTTCTCTACATTTCTGTAACAAATTATTATTAATAGTCTTATTTTTCTAGGACTTCAGGTCGAAACTGATTACAATTAATTTGCTTCTTGCTTAATCTCAACTAAATAACGATGATTGATATTTCAATACTTTTTGAATGCAAATCAAATGTTAGATTTAACTACAACCCTAATTATGTTAATCGAGAAAAAATTAGCAGAAATAGTCTTATTGCTTGCTTGCTCCCTTGTAAGTAGAAGCGAAATAAGGGAGTACCATCAGTTCAAGTGATAGTCAAAAGCTGGTTGCTATGTCACTGCAGCTTTTTTGTTTGTATGAACAGGAGTTGACAATTTTTTTGAAGCTGAAACAAATAACAAGGAATGTCTCAAAAACGATCAACTCCACGAAAAAAATGTATATAACATAAATTGTGTGTTTTAAAATGCTCTACATTTTTGTGTGGTAATCTTTTGTCAATCTCTTACGGTTTAGCAGTTATGCAAAATTCTGTAACATTCATCTAGAATAAAGTTGTCTTCAGAGGCTATTTCCATAAAATTCAAAATATACATTTTATTTGTCATGTAAATATCTTTAATGTACGATATTTTAATCAAAATCGTTACAGCCTTTTTTTTATTTTTAAGAAAAACAAAATTTTCAAAATGTTTTCCATGTATAGGGTAGTTGCAGGTGGTGGAATTTTCTTCAAAATCTTTGTGTCGCATCCTTGGAAGATACCAAACTTAAACACCAAGTTTGGTACTTAACGGTCTTTTCGTTTTTGAGCAATACTGTCCACAGTCTCGCGCACGCACAAACACACACACACACACACACACACATACGCCCAGACACACGGACCTTTTTCTGAAAATGCTTTATTTGGATTCAGGGGTCCTAAAACATGTATTTCCGGTGAAATCTCGTAATCGAATTTTTGGGTGGGATACAATACTTCCTCTATACACTATGTACATAGTACGTAAATAGAAAGTAAAAATATTGAACTGGTAAAACGGAATTGTTTATCATAGAAAATTGCAGGGTATTCGATTTCTTATTAATCGTCATTACATTAGCAGCACGTATAAAAATGCCCGTAGTTGGTCCTTATATGTGCGCAAACGGGTAATGCGCATTTTTCTAAATGTCCACGTTTTTATTACCTTACAGCAAGAATCGTATCATGGTACAACAAGGGAATATTGGATATTTAAACTGGTAGAATAATTCTCCTAATAGTGATTGAGAGTATATTAACTTATGTATCTGAAGAAAAAGAGTGTTGTCCTCCACGATCCTCCTTAACACTTGTCTCTGGTTCCCGAAGTCTCATGTTCAAACCCGGCGGAGGGTGATGGATTTTTTTGCGTATAAAATGCTTAGCATAGCTTGTTTCGGAAAGTAAGTTAAGCCGGTGGTTCCGTGTCGTAAATTTAGGCACGTAACTGAACCTCAAGCTTAATAAAAAGGCCTCTGAGCAACATTAAGCTATTGTTTACGTCCAATATGGAATGGGACGCTGAAAACTGCAACAGCTAAAGAACGTCCATAAATAGAACTCAATTTAAATTTAATAGAAAGACAAAAACATGAGTTACAGGTGGTGGAGAAGGATAAAATCTACTGGGGCGAGTGTATCAAGACATGCAAAAAGGAGAAATTTGGTAATAAATGAGAAAAAAATAGAGGGGGAGAAAATACAAATACGGGGATTGGAACGACCGAGAAGGATGGAAAATTGGAATAACCGCAGAAAAGTGAAAAATAAGAGTAAGAATCGTATTTTGCAACCATGAACTATAATTGGAAATGGAAATTTTGGAAGGAGACATGTCGAACTAATTTTATTTTCTCTTACTCCTTGTAACTGGCTAAATATTGCCAGTTACGTGAGAAAAACGTGCAAGAAATCCGTTATTTCAATCGCATCTCCTGGTCACTCTCCGTGCCTTCACAACATCGGCTACTCGTATCATAAGAGTATTGCTTAGTCAATGGAAATGAAAATACACAAAATGTTTTAGCAAGAAATTTTCGCATTATTCCGTCTTTCTTGTTTTCGGTGAATCCAAAAATACGAAGTGAAGTCCTGGTCAGTGCTTATACAGTCATGGGAAAAAGTATTCATACACCAGTATTTATGTAGAAAAACTTAATTTATCATTACTAAAGTTAACATCCAGAGAGGTTATATGGTAAACTAACAGTATAATATATCCTCCTGAATCAATACATATAAACGCATGACCTAAATTACTCCTCTTCAAAAAGTAAATAAAACATTTGTACCAACTGACTTCTCACAACAAGGAAAAAAGTATTAATACACTCAAAGAAAAGGATAGTTTAAATACAATACAATAACAAAATTAATACTTTGTAGGCATTCCTGTTCTACGTATTACTTCTGTTAACTTCTTCGGCATGGAATGAACCAGTTTTTTGTAGTCTCTATGTAATATTTTGCCATTCTTGCTGAAGACTTTGTTTTAGAACTGCTTTATTTCGTATGTCATGCTTTCGGACTATTCTTTCAGGGGTATCCCAAGATGTTCAATTGGATTAAGGTCTGCACTCTGTGCTGGAAACTTGAGAACGTGGAGAGTATGGTACAACAACCACAAACGAACAATTTCCGCCGTATGCTTAGGATCATTGTCTTGTTGAAAGTAGTAATCTGTGCCTAAACTCAATTTATCAAAACTCTTTTGCAGATTATTCTTTAGGATATTTAAATATTGAAATCTATCCATGTTACCTTCAACAAAAACAAGTTCCCCAACACCAGAAGTAGCCATACATTCCTCCTCCACCATGCTTCACTGTGACTTGAAGGTGCTTGGGTTCAAGCTCAGTATTTGGTCTTCTCCACACCAAAATTCTGCCATCATTTACAAATATATTCAATTTACTTTCATCTGTGAACAGTACCCTGTCCCAGAATGTCGTGTTCTTGCTTAGATGCTCTCGAGCAAATTAAAGTCTGACTTTCTTCTTCTTGCTGATGTATGGTTTCCTTCTAGGTACCCTAGCTCCATAGCCTGCACTACTTGGAACATAGCGAAGTCCTTGAGTTACGAACTGATCGTTAACATAGGCAGACAATGCAGAGGCTGTCAATGTAGGATCTTTTTTTATCATTCTTATTAACATATTCTTTTCCCTTTGCGTTAGTTTCTGTGGTCGTCCTCTTCTTTCGCTGTTAATGATAGAATTTCTCTCTATATCGTGTTATTATAGACTGCACAGTTGCTCGGCTTCTTCCAATAACATCAGCAATGTTTGAAAACGATTTTCCCTTTTGATATTGAGAGATAACTATCTGTCTTTCCTCTACAGTTGTTTCTTTACCTTTGTGGCCCATATTTCTGTCACGCGGCATTCACTACGTGAACCAACAAGCAGGGGGTGTAGCTTGCCACTGAAGGCCTTGCTTGCTGCAAACGGTCCGTTGGTGGTTTCCATGTTTACATTTCTAGTGCTGTATGAATACTTTTTTCACTGTCAAATACAGCCAGCATTGGGGTATCGTTTACTTCCTTAAGGTACGTTTGTTAAGTACTCAAATCTTTGTTATCATGACACTGTTTATTTAATGGGGTGGCTTCCTACACAGAATCGTAGCGCTGTCATTTAATTAAATATGGACATATCAGTGGCCAGTTTCAATTACAGTACTGTATGAATACTTATTTCCATGACTGTATTTGGCTTAGGAAATTAAGGGTGTTGATGGCTGAAATTTCAAACATTTTCCGTTAAAATATAGGTATTTTTTTGTTTTGTTTTTTAAATAGAAAACTACTAGATACATTAAAGTGTAGGTATGCAAAACTTTAAAACCATTTGACGCCTGCAAGTTGCCTTATTTTACCATATTATTCATGCTAAAAATAATTATTTTGACGTTAAGCAATATTACGACGGTCGGCTGATAAGTCCTGGGCCTTACACAGATATGGCGCCACTAGGCCAGTTAGACGGTAGCATCGTAAAGTTTAACTCTAGACTAGCCTGTAGACTAGCCATAGTTACAGATCAATAGCTTGTTTAGTTTTCGAATGCCAGCATTTTAAACAGGACAACTTTAGATTTTTCACGAAAATGGAGGATTTGGAAAAACGAAAAGTGATTAAATACTTCCATTTGAAAGGCTTAACGCCCTAAGAATCAAGAAGGAAGTGGACAGTACATTGAAAGACTCTACCCTTTCATATTCAATGATTAAAAGGTAATTTGCCGAGTTTAAAATGGGAGCACTACTGATAAGCCTCGCTCTGGACGGCCTGTAAAAGTGACAACTTCAGAGACCATTCAAAAAAATTCATAGTTTATTATTGGAAGACCGCAGATTAAAGTAGTTTGAGATAGCAAAGAATGTAAATATATCAAAAGAACTTGCAGGTAATATTTTAAGTAATGTTTTGGGCTTTCACAAGGTCTGTGCAAGATGGGTGCCGCGTCTGTTGACACCTGATCAAAAGTTGCAAAGAAAAACTGCTTCGGTTAGGAATGTGGAGCTCTATCGTAAAAATTCCAGGGACTTTTTGAGACGGCTTGTTACCATAGATGAAACTTGGATACATCACTACACACCATAAAGCAAATCAGTCAAAGCAGTGGATTGCGCCAGGTGAACCAACTCCAAAAAGGGCAAAGTTAATTTTGTCAGCTAACAAGGTTATGGCGAGTGTTTTCTGGGGTGCACAGGGAATTATTTTATTGATTATACTTGGAAAAGGATAAAAGTATCACTGGTGACTACTACGCAAGCTTACGTTTGAGTGATGAGATGAAAAGAAAAGACCTCATTTAGCAAAAAAAAATCTTATTTCATCACGACAATGCTCCGGCCCACGTTCATTCATTGTAATGGGAAAGATGTTATGAATTAAAGTTGCAATTGCTTGAACATCCACCCCATTCGCCAAATATAGCACTTGTACCGAAACCTCAAAAAAATTCTTGGAAGACGAAGATTTCACAGCAACGAGGTCATTGATGCGGGTAAACAGCTATTTTGATGGCCTTGATAAATCGGACTACAGAGATAGTATTATTAAATTATAACATCGATATGATATTATGTTGAGAAATTAAGCAAAAACATTTTTTAAATGCTGTTTTCATTGAGAGGCCCAGGACTTATCAGCCGATCCTCGTATGGTCACGTATTGGTATAATATAGAAATAGAAAAGAAATTTAAAAAAAAATCAATGTATTTGTGGTACAATAAAGATATGTTTAAGAAATAAAACAACAAAGGAAACAAAACTGAAATGTTATAAAACAATGGCAGTACTAATGAAAAAAGTGGAGGAGAGCAAAATAGAAACAGCTGAAATGCAGTTTTTTAGAAGAGTTAGAGGAGTAATGGTAGGAGATGAAAAGAGGAGCGAAGATATCAGGAATGAATTAAATATTTTAGATTAAATGATAAGATAAAAGCAAATAAATATAATTGGTTTCAACATGGAACAAGAATGAATGAATAAAAGTTTCCAAAAAAGATGTTAAATTATACCTCTTCAGGTCATAGAACTATTGGAAGACCAAAAAGGCGTTTAAAAGATCATCTGCTATAGTTTTTCTTGGGGCACGGAGCGGGTCAACAGGCCCAAGCCATGAGGTTGCTTGTTGTTATTATTAATATTTTATTATTACTATTATTACTATTATTATTATTATTATTAATCAATGTAAGCATTCACATAGACACACGCAACACGCTACCATGAAATGCAACGCAAGAGTTTGCAAACTCCAAACTTTGACCTTGCGTTACGTACATAGAGAGAGAATTCCATATTCCTTCCTCTACGCATTGTCTGCTGTTCAACAACAGACGATCGCAATGCTAGATTTTACAGGGCCTACTGTGTGTACATGCTCTTCAATTTGGCCTCACCATCTCTCAATTCCCTCAAAATGTTTAGGCAGTCTCCTTGATATTTTGATTTAAGGTGATGCAAATGTGAAAGTTCGAAAATCCTCAGTATCTAAGATTTCTTAATGTAATTTTACCAGTTATTATACGCAACAATGGTGATATTTTTGTCATATCTCAAAATTCTGGCTTGCATTATTATTTAAATAACAAGTTTTACTGTCTAAGCTTTGGTTCTAATAACATTTAGCCATGTGATGCAACCTTTAAAATATTCACATTCAAAATCCAGTTTTACAGATAGATAAGTTTACAGATAGATAAGTCATATTATATTATTTTATATTAGCCTAATTAGGGGAGAAAATGTATTATTTTTCGTGGTAATCAAAACTCTTCATTTTCAAAATTTAATTTTTATTTTTTCAAAACTGGAATAGTATTTTGGAAAAGGAATATGACAATTTTTTGAATGTGCTTTTAAAAGGTAGCATACAATTTTTAAAACACATTAAGTCGCGTCGTGTGGAACATATCAATTGTGGAAAAGTGTTGGAAAAAGACTTGCAAGAAAATAAGTTTCTAAGTTAGTAGTGCCTATTAATAAGTATGCTCTTGCTTATTTGGTAGTTTAATTGCACCAAGTGGAAAAACATATGTTTTCATAAAGTTTAAAATTCATATCATCTTATTATGAAATAAAATAGTTTTTAACTCTTCACAATGTTTGGTCAAATTTCATAGATACATCAAGTTCATTGATGTACCCTTCATCTGCATCTATATTTCTTGACTCTCATAAATCGTAAGGAGCAAAGAGATAATTCACAGTTCGTTCACTGTGCAGACAGCTATCTAACTTTCTGCAGTCTCTATGCTTGCATCATTTTCAATATTTTGGATAAAAAGTTATTGTGGCATCACTACCGCGGGCGTCTATTGTTAGTGTGTAATTTTATGAGCTGTTTATTTGTAAAAGATTGAGTGAATGTTATACATGGAATTGTTGGTTATGTTGTTCAATTTGAAACTTGGGAGCACTTGGAAGATATCTGTATGTACATAAATTACAAATCTAGAAACTCGTGACGTCTTGCGTTACCTTTACGACTACATTGTGAATGGCATCCCTCACGGTTGCCCTTATGCTGCGCTACGTCTGCGCTTGTATCTCATTGGGAAAGTAACATGATTCATGTTGATAGATACTGAAGCGTTAATGCTACTTGACAAGATATTGCTATGTTTTACACATACAAAACATACCTAATAAAAATGATGGATGTTTCGAGAACAGCTATGGTGTACCAAAAGGGAACCATATTATTACTTTCTCTAGCCCCATATGTACAATGTACATAGGGATAGAGAAGTATTTATTCCACCCAAAAATTCGATATCGAGATTTTACCGGAAATACATGTTTTAGGACCCCTGTATCCAAAAAAAGCATTTTCAGAAAAAGGTCCGTGTGTCTATGAACACGATAACTCAAAAACGAAAAATAGCTAAAATACCAACCTTGGTATTTAAGTTTAGTATCTTCCAGGGATGCGACACGAAGATTTTGAGAAAAATCGCCCCACCCCAAACTACCCTTTACATGGAACATTTTTCGAAAACTTTGATTTTCTTAAAATTGGCTCTAACGATTTTAATCAAAATATCATGTATTAAAATATTTAGCTAACAAATAAAATATATATCTTAAATTTTCTGGGAATGGCTTTTGAAGACCTGTTTATTCTGGATGAATTTTGCTTAATTTGACATAACTAGTAAACCGTAAGAGATAGACAAAAACTTACTATACAAAAAATGTAGGTCTTGTTAAAATACACAAGTTATGTCATATTCATTTTTCTCGTGGAGCTTACCATTTTCGAGGTATTCATTGTTATTAGTTTCAGTTGTGAAGTACTTATACTTTTCTCAGACGGGAGTGTCCGTTTTTCTTTTGTTCTACTCCTGGCCAAGAAAAGCGATTTGTAATGACAATCGCATAACGACAGCTTTTAAAACATTTGACTATTGGTTTAGCTTAGTGTATACCCTTATTTTCTTCCTACTTATACGGAGCTAAATAACAAGAACATTGTGCTAATGAGTACCTCAATTAGTAAGGTGCAGAAAGAAGAATAATCTTATGTATGAAGTTTGTAGAACAGCTAGAGAAAGTCATGCGAGTGTAACACATCAGCTTTTTTTCATCGATCTGTTGCTGTTCTATTATCTGCTAACTTCTGCAAAGGCTGTTTCATAAATATTACAGCTTACGCAACCTATATTCCACGCTCCAATTTAAACAGTTTAATATGCTAGCTGGTTGATATGCCCAGCTCCCGTGCCACCGTGAATAATTCCCAAATTATACGTTGAACTCGGGCGAAAGTATTCATGCGCGAGGAAGGGTTGGCCATACACAAGTATCTGCTTGCTGTGAGCAAATAGGACTACGTGTAGCTAATGCGCATCGTGGAATCTCTTTATAAAGATTTCACTTTTTAATTATGTAAAAATGTAATTAAGAAATTCAGCCAACTCTAAACGAGCATGCTATTTGTCAGATTGGAATACTATATCACTGTATCATCTTAAAACTTTATAAATATCACAGACCATTCCTTAAAATAGGACACCTGAAATGAAACCTTTGTGTACCTAGGAGATTTTACACTTCTTTGTTTAGTACCGTATTGCTTTTTATACGTTGAATAAACAACGGGCATCACGGGAAGCAAATTGCCGTCGGTTTAATTTGGTTGACTAGTTCTATATCAAGTGTCCTGCTTTCGCAACCTAAAGGTCCCGGATTGAATTCACGGTTGGGAGATCAGAATTTGTCTTTAATCCGCGTGGTCTGAAAGTATATGCGTAAACTTTATTTAAATTTAAAGATTACTTAAAGATCTGATGTTACACTTATGACTTTCTCTACCTATTTTCCAACATGCTGGTCTTATAAAAGCTTAATCATCCATTGCTTCTTGCAAATCGAGATAAATAATAGCAGACGCTGTTTTATTATATATGCCCTTGTAGGTACAACGGGAATGACGAAATACTTAGGCTAAAGCAATAGTCAAACCTCTTAATCTTTTAAGAGATCGTCGTGGTGTAATATTCAAATTAGATTCTCTTTGCATGGCCAGTTTAACCTCGGAAATGGTTTATTCTACAAAAAGTGTATATGACATAATTTAGGTGTTTTTATCAGATCTACCAGGTATATATTTCCTGAGTAGTAAGTTTTTGTCTATCTCTCATCGCTTACCAGTCATCCAGAATAAGAGGGTATAAGGACTTATGATGGCGTGCCCAGAAAGTAAGTACAGGAAAAAGGTCATAAAATATTTGTTTTCACTACATTTATTTTTACATGAAAGAGAATTTATTAATTTGTTTTTCGACATAGCTGCCACCATTACTAAGGATTTTGCTGTAGCAAATAATCAAATTTTGTATGCCCTCTTCAAAGAAAGCTACCGCCAGTAAAGACGGCCACTGCTGCCTCTTGGAAACTCATCACAATGCATTCTTTTGTGAACAGTCTGCCTCATTCACTTGTCAACCAAACCATCAGAAACAACAGAAGGCCGCCCACTCTGTGCTTTATCACGAAGATTAAATCGTCCATCATTGAATTGCCTAATTCTTTTTCTTATTTCATTTGACATTAAATTTTTACCGTAAAGCTCAACATGCTGACGATGAATTTCAACTGGTTTAACATTTCTTGGGTTCAAAAACTATATTCCGAAACGCACTTCACAGTCGGCGGGACTAGAAATTATCTTAAACATTTTGAACGAGTACTAAGAACTGTAAAGACAGCATGATCCGTTTGTAATGGCGTCAGTGGACAGACAATGAAGCACAGAGATGAGTGCGCATGCGGCACTGTCGTTGCGGAGGCTAAATGGTGCTTACTTTCAGGCATGCCTCAGACATCTTACGTCATCGACTCGTACAGGACTTTGTACACATGACATCCACTTCAGTGGCAATTTGTTTTAGGAAAATGACTGACATAGTTGTTGTAAATTCTGGATACTGTTACTGTAGTTAGTCTTTATGTAATATATAGCTTATTTATAATTTCCTAACCATTTAAAACCTGCAATGGTCCTAAGTTGCCGTAGATATGCTCTTTAAAGTTAATAGAAACAAAGCATGCCTGTGATATATCACTTTAGATTATTTTAATAGGTAATGTTAGAATAGCCGGTGTAGCACCTCGCTGTTGTACTTAGGATCTCAGGTTCGATTTTCGTTTGTGGTTAACATTTTTTTTTTTATTTCCTATCATTCCCAGACTTTGTAGATACGTTTAAAACAATACATGTATTGCTGTTTGCTCCTTTATATTAATATGCAATACCACATACAATAGTATTAGCATAATTCATAGTTATATTAAAATATTTTATCCTGTTACCTTTATGTTTTCCTGTACTTGTTCAGTTATATGTTATTAAGTTTTTCAGCGTGTCAAAGTTTTTTTTATTTATATTGTTCAAGCATTTCAGAAATAACATTTTGAAAGCTCACAAGTTCAGTGTTTTGTATCGACCATTGCCTTGCCTTCTTGTTCTCACAGCACTTTCCCTAAGATCTTCCCATTAAACTTTTTAACCGTTCATATTCTCACAGAATATATTGCACTGTTTGTTCAAATTCCGTGCACACACATTTTTGATCTCCGAATCTTAAATTGGTGAAAATAGACGCCAAATTGACCATGTCTTTTAAACATTGGTCTGATGTATGGTCTATAACCATGTTTATAAATATTAACACATGACATATTACGAAACCATACATGGCAACTATGTTATAATAAGCAAACTCAAGCAGTAGTCATACATAAACAATCTAAACAGCAGTCGCACAATGCTCGTCGGAATGGCTATCACAATATAATTCGTTGGAAGCAATAGCATGCCACGTCAGGAGATAGCATGGAAGATCTTGCACACACACACATGTATATCTTCTATATGGTGCCATATCCTGTACAAGAAATATTTCCGTCTTAGAGATATTTCTTGGAGAGACGAAAACTTACTAGCATAAAAATTTAGATGTCGTTAAAATGCACAATTCATGCCAAATAGAGTTTTTGTGGAGATAACCATTCCCGAGACTTTCCTTATTTGCTTCAATTTTCCAATACTTATACTTTCCTCATATGATAATTCGTTATTTGTTTTTCTTTTCTTAGTCAAGAAAATATAACAGATATTCAAATCATTATATAGCAACCAGCTCTTAAAAGATTTGGCTATCGCTTAAACCTAATTTAAGTGTTTCCCTATTTGTATTGCATATACTAGGAAATAATTAATGCATTTAGCAATTGTTTATCTTGATTAACTGAAGCAGAGAGAAGAATAAACTTTTCAGGAATAGCTTCTTTATGAATTGGTAAAAAAAAAAAGTCATGTGAATGTAGTACATCAGATTTGTATAGGTATAAACACAAGTGTTTAATGATTGCGCATTTGTTAAAACAAAGAAGTACGGTGAAGATCTCGATCCAGATGTAGAAAGACTGTTACTCATCTTCCTTGTCTATACAACGTTGTGTTGAAGCATTAAATGTAATTCACTTGTAGCAGGCGACCAAGCAATGTGATCTAGAACTAATTGTAATTCCTAGACAGAACGTTCATCACCATTCCTTTGCGGCTAGTTCGGCGGCTCCCCAGAAGATGGCATTGTAGATGCAGTCAGCGTTCAGAAAGCTGTAGCCATTTCTCTTGGTTTTATTTCGTTTTCCTTATCTCGCTGCGTGGAGAGTGTGGAATGAATATTCATAGTGACTGTTGTGGCGGCAGAAAACAAACAGCTGCCAATTAATTGCGTACCAAGGAAGGGGTTCTTGCACTTCACAAATTACTCCCTCAATTACGTATTTAAATGACGTTCTTTTGTCCAAATACGTCATGTGCCACAAAGCGCTCATTGTATTGATTCTAAGTAAGGCTGCAAACAATCGGAGGAAATAATTATTGCACACTTGTCTTGCGCGAAGGCAGAAGAAGTGATCTCATTCAATATATGCTGGCTTTGTTAAGCAAATACCAGAGAACTTCCTGAAGGAAAAACTGGCTCAGCAAGGAGTGGTCAAATGCTTGAGGAAGAACAGCATCAATTTGCATCTCATCTTTACTTTGTCTACACGTAATATGTACATAGAGTATGAAGAAGGTATTGTATTCCACCCAAAAATTCGATACCGGGATTTCACCGGAAACACACATTTTGAGACCCCTTCAATCCAAAAGAAAGTATTTATAGAAGAAGGCGAGTGTGTCTGTCTGTCCGTCCGTGTATAGGTGTCTGTGGGCAGCATACCTCTAAAATAAAAATTGCGTTAAATACCAAACTTAGTATTTAAATTTATTATCTCCCAAGGATGAAGATTTTCTCAAAAATGGCTCTAACTATTTTGATTAAAACATCGTATATTAAAGATATTTACATGAAAAACAAACCTACATTGAAGTAAAATAACTGTTAAATACAAAATAAGTGTTTTATCAATTGCATATTGGTACAACAATTTTCTAATTCAAATTATGGCCATAGATGTTTATTCACATCATTACCTCCATAATAGGCTTAAAAGTGACTTATGAATAAGGTTTGTAGCTTAATTTCAATAGTAAAAATTTGTGATTAAAACAACAATGCTGAAAATTTTAGTTCAGAGAAATACTGAAATTAAACTCAACAATGTATTCAGAGTAGCAGTTTATAGGGTAAAACTTAAACCCACTTCTGGTAAGAAATTAAAATACGAGTAAATTATATATTTTGTAAGCTGGAAGTATATTATATCAAAAATAAAAAAATAGCATTTGAATAAAAATTATAATTTCCAATGTGTAAACGTAGCTTATCTGTAAGTCATATTTTACTAAAATAAGAACTATAGCTTTCCTGGCGACGTGTTAATTCAAGATCTTCTCGGGCTTCTAGCCAGGTAAAAACTTGGCTTGATTTTGGTGTCAAGCCAAGTTTTTACCTGGCTAGAAGCCCGAGAAGATCTTGAATTCATATTTTACTATTTTATCCAGTATTTCTATTAACATTGGTACTGGTATGATTTAATGCTAATTACTGTTATCAAAGTTGCATGTCATATTGCGACTGTACATTTTTCACTTTTACTCCATTAAACTTGCAAAGTTACTTCGGTAATGTTCTCGTAATGCAGCGACTTAATTAAATATGTACGACGTATTCTCTGTTTCCGAACTTTTTAATCCTTGGATGGTCAAGCGGCCTTGTTAACCCTCTTGCATTTGTAGCACAAACTACACGTCGCAACAGTCGTCACAAAATCGCTCGGAAACAGCCCTTTTTTGTTGCTCTGTGACGTACTATCTGACTCGATCACTCGTGAACATGCTGGTTTATTCAGGATTTTATCGATATGGTTACAGTGATTTTGATAAATGGTACCACAATAAATATCCATTTCCTTTCTCTTCGTCTAACAGTTTTTCCATAAACAATCATAGATCTTTTTACTTGGTGTTCTTGCATGGTCATGATTCCGCGACAAAATGAACAACGCCTGACAATAGAGATTCATTTTGCTTCCAACATTTTATCATCTCAATGCATAAACTGGTTGCCTAGGTAGTGTGGATCTTTGGCCTTGTAAAAAACACTGAACTCAGTTCGATACATGTGTCGTACGTGAAGCTTGCTCATTCAACGTTACGTTTTCCGGCCGACGGTCTCGGGAAAATAAGGTATGGCTTGTATGAACCACGTCTATTTGGAGGTACTAAACAACCTAAAAAAATAGTATTCATTAAGAAAGCAAAATTAGTCAACAAATTTTAACTTTTTGTCTGCCACATGAACAAAATAGGTCACGTCAACTAAATCGAACCTTCTGAATACGAAAATTACAGTAAACGTTATGTAACACGTAACGTTTTTGTTTGATTGAGCTGAGGCTGGTTCTTACAAAAGGGACAAAACATTCCCTTTGTTAGCATATTATTTTAATAATGTGATGAATGTTCATTGAAAACTACTCATGCTGTACAAAATATGCTTTAGTTTTACATTAAAGATAAAACGCAGTAAAATAAACTAACATCTCTGTCATAACTGGCTTACATTTCCATTTTTAAAATAAAATGCTTAGTTTTTATGTAATTTTTAGAATTTGTTTTGTCTATCTAATAAACTTGAAAAGAAGACGACAACAAAGCAAAATAGCATCAGAATTAATAAAAAACAAATATTTTGAACAGTAAATCACTGAAACATGCAGCTATAATAAATATATATCTTAAATGCGAGAGTAATTTTTAACACTTAAAACTTTATTTCCTCTTTCGTAGACTGTGTCACTTTTTTAATTAAAAACTAGCAGTAGTCGCCCATCATGCTTGGATCCCATCTCTCCTGGTATCTGTACTCCATCTTCTGAATGTCCTGATGTAATCTTTTACCATATTCGTCACTCACAACTCCCAAGTTCTCGCAGAAAGAATCCAAATATGAATGGGGAAACTGACTTTTGAGGGACATACTAGCTTTTGGTAACTATCCAGGAGTTCTTGAACTATCTGTGTTAGTTTTTTTCTTTATTGTTTCCAAGGAATCCTTTCATCACTTCCTGATAGGCTTTCCATTTAGCTGGTTCCTCAGCACTTAACTTTCTTTCAAAGCTTTCATTTATCAAAAACTTCCAATTTTGGGGGCCAACATATTCCCTCTTATACATTTTCATCGCTGAGTTGGAAACTGGCATCTGAAGTATGCATTGGGTTTACTAATGGAACATGTACTGTGCTGTACGGATGTATTAAGATTCTCTTAGAGACCACTCTTTTAAACTGCAGTATGATTTAGTGTCCCTAATAACCCCAAGCATAGAAATGAACATTTTAGAAAACTGGTTTAGAAAACAAAAAATGGCGTGTTATTTATGGACGCTCTTTAACCTCTATGGTTCTCAGCGTCCTATTCTAAATTAGGTGTGAAAAACCGCTTAATTTTGCTCAGAGGCCTCTATCAGGCTTGAGGTTCTTTTACGTGCCGTAAATCTACGGCACGGGACCAACAGCTTTACTTCGCTTCTGAAGGAAACCATGCTAAGGATTTTACACCCGAAAAAATCCATCGTCCTCCAACTGGATTTGAACCCGCCACCTTGAGTATATGAAGTTAACATGGTAACCATTACACCAAGGAGGGTGACGGTTTAAAAACATCTGGTGTATTTATGGGTCTTTAGTTAATTTACTTGGATTTAGAAAATTTGACTGTTTTTTAATATATTTCAACGTCTTGAAGGAAAATGGTGGGCGATAGAACATTTTAGGCTCAAATTCGTTAATTGCTCATAAAGCTTGATCCAACATGCCTATTTTCATCTTTGTGGCAAAAAACTTGGTCAGCTAATTAGTCCACAAATAAAAAAAAAATATTGATGTAATGCTGTTTCTGTTACTATCTTCAATATCCATTACAAATACCTACACCATGTACAATTTTACTCTCCGTAGGAGGGAATTTCCGAGCTCTTCAGCTGCTCCTGTGCGAGCGCTGCGGATCCCGAGCACTAACGCTACTAGAAGTAGTCGGGCCAAACAGAAAAACCCTTCCGGAAGGGAGTGTTAGATTGGATTGGACTCGACGTGGCAGTGGCCCGATACCCATGGGCTATACCTGGACGGAGTTGTGAGACGCTTCAATGCCCTCCAGTACTAACCTGGAGAGTAAGTAGACATGTCGCCCCCATCGAGGTCTTCGGTAGTCGTACCCTTTGGAATTGACGCACGTAAGTGGCGTATCCTCTTCCGTTCTTGCTCGACAAAGAAGGCCGGTTTATAAAATAGGTACCAGCCTAATGGAAAACCCCACGAACATGTTCCCTTACGCCTGAGTAAACAGGTCATTGCTTGCTCTAGTACTGTATAATTCTACTGTTGGTTAATTTAACTGTGAGTCATACTTTGCTATTCATCCTATATTTCTATTAACTTCGCAAATGTTGGTACTGATATGGTTTAATATTAATTCCTGTTTTCAAATGATCGGCACTGATATCGCGACTTTGTTTAGCTTTAACTGTCACCTCACTTCGTTAATGGTTTTGTGACGTAGCAGCATAATGAAATTCCTCTACTTCCGGACGGTTCAACCTCTGGAGAATCTCACACCCTCTTGCAGTAACAGTACGACTGCACGTTTCTAAGGCCGTCACAAACTCACTTGGAGAAAAGTAATTTTTATCCCACTAGAAACGCATCCGCTCACTGACTCAAAAACTCGCAAACACACTGAATTATCCAGGGTGCTAGGCGATAACTAGGTACGATATTTTGATAAATGGCGATAACTAGGTACGATATTTTGATAAATGGCGATATTTTGATAAAACTTTCCACTCGGTGTGTTTTTTTCTCTTCGTCTAACAGTTTTTTCCACAGATGAATCACATAATATACTACCTGATGTTTATCCATGGCCGTCATTTTGAGGCTAAATATAAAACGCCTATCAGTACAGATTCATTTGGCTTCTAAATGTTCATACCTCAATACGTGGCCTGATGACGTAAGTAGTGTGGGGTGGTTGAACATGCAAAACGCACTTAAACTCAGTTCCGATACAACATACGTACTGTGGGGTCTGCTCATTCAAGTTACGCCTTCCGGCCAACGATCTCGGGGAAAAATAAACATGTATGGCTTGAATCCGTCACGCCTACTTGGAGATCCTAACTAACCTGAAAAATACATTTCATAAGGAAACTTATTGATTAATTGACGTCTAGGAAACAAAACAAAATTCACCAACCCAACTTGCCGACGCCGAAACCAGGCTTATTTGTGCAGTAGTTCTCCCAGTTGTGCTTGTTCAGCCATTAAATAGCTTCAGAATTTCCTTAACTAAATACTCATGGGTTCAATTGCTTCAGGATTTGAACTCCCAAAGTGATTGTATCGTCTGTTTCGCAATGCATCACAGTGGAAAATCAGATGCAGGACAGTTTCATCTTCCCTGTTACACAGCCTGCACTTAGGGGATTCTCTTATAATCCCCATTATGTTTCTTATGTTTCCCACTGCCAGTCAGAAGAGCTATGTTATGCTTTAGTACTTGGACATGTGTCTGTGAATCCAGCGCAGCAGCCTAGTTCCTACAGTTCTTTTGAATATACTAATAACAGTTCATGCCCTACAAACGAGGTCGAAGCCACTACCTTAACTAGTAGGAGAGAATGTATTAGTCCGCATAATATATTGATGTCCTCAATTACCAATACAAATATCTACACTTATACCCCTAACACCCTGCAGAACCATTAAAATGTCCCACAGAGTATTATAGAATATTCTGGAGGTGGGAAGAAGGGAAACTTTTAGAAGATTTGATTACCTGTCGTTAACGCAAGGCAAGAGCGCTACCGCGTCTGTTTGTCTCTATTTATCTCTCCAATCAGTGCCAACCTTGCAATAAGCTAGGGCCATATGCGCTGTGTCACAATATTCATTAATGTACTATATACAGTGTCAATTCAAAAACTAAACTTTGGCGTTGTTTTGTTTTTATGCCATGTTAAATACAGACAGACAAAGAAGTTACAGGCACAAGTGGCCGCGCGCGCACTTATACATACTACACAGATTGACTATTTTATAACAACCAGAAGACGTGCACACTTGCTGAAATCTCGGTATAAATTTTTGGATCAAATATAATATTTTCTCTAATTTAACTAAAGATATAATTTTGTTACCTGTAGCAATTGTGCATAACTTACGTTTAAATAACCTCACTACTGAGTGCCCCTTACACTTAGCACTGTTTTCAGCATGAGCAATGGCTTATTAATCAGGCAAAGAAAGGGCAGAAAAAAAAACCAGCGAGTTTTAATCGTCTTATAATGAGGCTACAACTAAGCATCTTGTTACTAACCAGCTGCCGCTCTTTAGATTTATTCTGATTATTTACAACGATCTTGTAAAGCTGTTTTCCTTGTGCTTTATAAATATTCAGTTTGAAAGGAAAATACCTAACCATGTATATGAAGTTCCGAACGCTTCCTAAGCAGAAAGCGTTAATGGCGGTAGTAATTATGATAATTAGAAATCACGAGGTCAAAACGTACGGATATGCAATTTGACATAGTTTTAGCACCTCTACGTTTTCAGTTTTTTAAGCGAAAATTTAAGCATGATTCGCATACTAGCCTATGATTTCTGAAATGTCCTTTGTTTTTTGTTTTCTCTAGCACGTATACATTAGCTAGAGAAGTTATTGTATTCCACCCAAAAATTCAATGTCGAGATTTCACTAGAAATATATGTTTTTAGATCTCCTGAGTCCAAAAAAGCGTTTTTAAAAAAGATCGCGCGCGCGTGTGTTTGTAGGCCACATAGCTCAAAAACGAAAAGACGTTGAAACACCAAACTGTTATCTTCCAAGGATGCTACATGAAGATTTTCAAGGAACCCTCCCACAAATTTACATAGAAACATTTTTGAAAATCTTGTTTTTCTCAAAAATATTGAGATTTTGATTAAAATACCGCATTTTAAAGATATTTATATTACTAATATAATGTACAATATTTTGTATTTTCTGGGAATAGCCTCTGAATACCTCTTTATTGTGAATGGATTTTGTGAATCTGTTAAACCATAAGAGATAAACAAAAATTTACTATACAAAAATTTAGAGCTTGTTAAAACACACAATTTCTGTAATATACGTTTTCCTTGTAGAGTTGAGCGTTTTCAGCAGTTGTAGTTATTGGTTTCAATTTTAAACTAGTTTTTCTCAAACAGGAAGTTGTCTTTCTTTTCATCTCTCTTGTTTTATGCTGGCCATACAGAGCGAACCGAACCTCAATTATTTCACATAGTGACCACATTTTAAAATATTTGAGTATCATTTTAGCCTTGTGTATTTCCTTATTTCCCTTCAACTTGCAAGGAAGCAAGTAACAAGAACAACTCTGTTAATGTTTATCTTGCTGCAGATAAAAAGAAAACAATGTTTCGTAAGAATAGTTTGTAAATGGAACAAACACAGAAAGATGTGAGTGAAATACACATTTTTTTTTTTTGTATATTTATACACGTATTTCTTCCTTTTTGATATGGCTTACATAAAATGGCTTTTTCATGAGTTTATTTACTATTGAAATGTTACTAGTTAGTATTACATAACACTCAATAATGACAGAATTTGAGAACAGATATAATAAAAGAAAATTAAAGGAAAATACCTAAACGTTTCGAAGCAGGATTGAATTTATAAAGCCAGAGAATTTAAAATCTTAGCGATTTATATGCAAATAGCAATTCAAAAACATCAAATATTTTCTAATATAGATCTATAGTCAGAGAAATAAAATCTTTCAGCAATTAGGTGCTAATAATAATAATAATAATAATAATTATAATAATAATAATCATCATCATGCCCTGACGTCGTCGATATTGGATCTATGACTTAGTTTTTGCAGTGTTTAACGCCCACTTTTATTACTTGTGACACTGCAGGCGATGACAATAATGATACATGGAATGAAGATGGAGCACCGGTGGAATGCAATGGCGGGGAAACCGTAGAACCCGGATAAAATCCGCCACTGCGCAGCTTTGCTCACCACAAATCTCACATGCGGTCGCTTGGGATCAAACCCGGCCGCCTAAGCGAGAGGCGTGTGGTCTAACCACTCGGCCACACCGCGGTCAACTTTGATGCTGTCAGAATATTGGCAGTGCTCCGTAGAAGTTCCCGCGTTCGATTCACGTGCTGCTTATACTTTATATTTATATTCTTATAGTCAACATGGAATTTATTATTCTGGTATTTATAGAAGAGTAAGAGGTTATTGTCGTGAATATTTATTACTTATGTTCTATCTCTGTCTATGAGGCGAGGTAGAGCTATGGGAATCCCGCTTGTGTTAGTACGCAATATTTGAAGACTAATGACTCCGTCATGCTGCCCTGGAGTGGTCGCCCTCTGTCTCTTTGGCTTCATTCCCTCCTATTGGTGCCAGTGTGCTTATGTGCTGAATTCCTCTTCCGCTTCCTGCTAACTAGACCTCGAACACAGTTGCGGTTTGGTTGCACTCTGACAAGAAAATGTTTACATGCACCCAGCATTTTACTAAAACCTCCCCCTCCCCAAGCACTGCCGGTCATCCGCTCTTAGGTAAGCAACCAGCACATGAAGAGCTTGTTCTGAAGGTACGAATACCTATTGGAGACCATTTGCTTTTGATACATTCATATATTGCGAATAGTTGCAATAGCTGTCCACGCATGTAAACCAGATATAAAAGCGATTATAATATCTGCACAGTACATACTTATCATTTCGTTAATCTTATTTATACTGTGTCATGAAAATGAATGTTCGGAATTTTGTACTTCTGTGCTCATCTTTACCTATAACGCGTATCGCACGGGACTTCTGCCTCCCCCCTCATGCTCGCTTGTAAGCATCGTACTAGTATACTAGAAGTTAACTTTACCTAAGGTCATGTATGAAGCCTCTGATAATCATAACTCTCTATGACGACGTAAGACTATTACATTTAAGTGCACTGGGCAGAGGTGGAAGCTCAATCATTTGGACACGAAGCTCTCATTTAGTTGCGTCAGCCAGGTAACGGTTAGAGAGAGAGAGAGAGAGAGAGAGAGAGAGAGAGAGACAGAGACAAAATTAATAAATCTTGGATAAACTGTAAAGATGGGCTGTGATTATGATGTATTATTTTTATTATTATTTCCCATGCAAGAATTTAGAGGATATCCAATTCATTAGTATTTTGCTAATCGATTTTCTATCATTCTGTCAGATAGGCAAAGTCAGACTGAACCACGTATCTCCCGATCTCTAGCCGGTTGATCTGCCACTGAGCTATCATGGCAACATAGCATTGAATTTCTCAACTGACTCGCATATTTCCCGGTGAACCACAAGGTGTTCTCAATTTATTTTGAGATGACAACCCCAATGGTGACTTCACAATGTTGTAAGTACTTAAGTCCCAGGATTCATAGTATAGCCAATTATTATGGCCATTTGGGTTTGGATTAATTGTTTTTGCAGATAAGCCGTGTGTAGGACAGGAGTAGGATAGGTAGAGTCGGACTGAAAAATGCAATGCCATAGCCGAGATTTGAACCACGGATCTCCTGATCTCTAGCCGGTTGCTCTGCCGTTGAGCTACCATGGCAACATGCCGGCATAGGTTAAAAAAAAAAAACTGTCTAAAGCACAAAAAATATTCCGACTAAGTTGTTTTACTCCATAAGTCATTTATGGGATATTCGTCATTAATAGTTGGAATTGTTCAATGCTTCGTTGTTCTTTTAAAGTGTTGTTCTTTTAAAGTCCTTTTGACACTCAGTGTTTCTCGCGATTACATGGAAACAACATAGATTATTAAGGCCAGCATATAAAATGCAGTTGTTAAATATTTCAGTAGCATTATTCCCTTTGTATTTATAGCGAAATAATCAAGGAAGCACTTGACCACTCAGGTATGCTTTACATCTCGCCCAGGGAAGAACTCCGTGAGGATTTCCATTAGGATGGTGTCTATTTTATACACTTTCAAAAGTAGGGAAGTGGATACCATAATTAAGCGCGTCAACCCCAAAAGGAAATACTCGATGGGGCTACTTATTAATTCTCCAGGTTAGTCCCCGGAGGATATTAAGGCGTCTCACAACCTCGGCTAGACTTCTTCGCCTTTGAATGTACTCAATTTCCTATGGGTGTCGGGAACCATTACGCCGCCGAGTCCAACCCATTCAGACCAGCTCCCTGCCGGTAGGGACTCAGATGTTCGGATCAGTGTACTTCTACGTAGTGGCGTCAGAAGTACCGTGGGTGCTAGGATCCCGCAGCATGCGTACTTAGGCAGCTGAAGAGGCCGGAATCCGCATTCTACGGGACTTATAACAGAATGCGTAATGCAGCAATTCTACAATCATTTGTATCTATTTAAATAAAGCAAATAGATAAGTGAACTTCCATAAGAATAGCTTATATAGTCACAAGTAAATCATAAAGGTTAGAAAAATAATGTGAATGTAATACAGCGGAGTTTTACTTTCCCTGGCTCGTACGTACAAGTAGATGAAGGTCAAAAATTTTATGTCAAGTTTACACCGAAAATGTTTAGAGACACCTTGAATCAAAAAAAAAAAAAAAAAAAAAAAAAATTAAAAACATGTGCCTGTGTGTACGTGGGCAACATAGCTCAAAAACAAAAAGTCCGTTAAATACCAAACTTGGTATTTAAGTTCAGTATATTTTAGGAATGCGAGACGAAGATTTTTAAGAAAATCCCCCCCAGCACGAACTACTCTTCACATGAAAAGTTTTTCAATATTTTTGAATTTCTCAAAAACGGCCTTTTGATTTTGATTAAAACACAATATGTTTAAGATATTTTCATGCCAAACGAAAAGTATATCTTCAATATTTTGGGAATAGCCCCTGAGGAGCGCTTCATTTTGGATGGATTTTGTCGAATTTTAAATAACTGGTAAAACAAGAGAGACAAAATCTTATTGCATAAAAAATGCAATATTTATTAAGAAAGGCAGTCGCCCTCCGTGAAGTAGTGGCTACCCAAAGTCGCGGTTCAAACCCGGCGGAGAACGAAGTATTTTAAAGTTTCTAAAAAATTCTTAGCCTATCTTCAGAAAGGAAGTATAGCCGTTTGTCCCGAGTCGTAGATTTACAGCATTTAAAAGAACCTGAAGCCTGATAAAGGTCCCTCTGAGCAAAATTAAACATTCTTTCACGCCCAATATAGCATGAAACGCTGAGAACCACAGTAATTAAAGAACGTCCATAAATAAAACTGCATTTCCATTAAGACAATTTATGTCATAAACATTTTTTGTAGAATTAACTATTTCAGGGCTATTCTTTGTTATTGCCTTCAATTTTAAAGTAATTAAGCTTTTCTCAAGCGGAATGCAAAAGAGAACAGTATTTCAATTGTTTCACGTAGCATATAAAATATTTCACTATCGCTTTTACCTAGTGTATTCCCTTATTTCCCTTCTACTTACAAGGAAACAAATAATAAGTCGAGTGGTGAGCGAGGTGACTTCTCATCCGGATGCCCCGGGTTCGATTCCCGGCAGGGGCGGGGAATTTTTCTTTAACCGGAATTATTCGCTATCCCCCTCAAAGTCTGGAAGTATGAATGTGAGAGTGGATGTGTGTCTGTGTTTAGTAATATAAAAACGATTAACCCAACATTCTAAACTTACGAGTTGTTTCACAAGTCAAAGCCCCCAACACGACCATTGAAATTAAGGAGGGCTATAGAAATGAAACATTAAAAACAAGCAATAAGACCAATTCTGCTAATGTTTATCTCGATTAGCATAAAGTAGATAATGACAATTACTTAAAAACCAATAACGTTCATTTGATTTGCAGTCTAACCGCGAAAGCTTGCACAATCGTTACCAATATAAACTAATTTAATGTCTATCTACTGCCTATTTGTTCTAAATCCAAATAAATTAATCTTTTGTAAGGAAAGTTTGTGTAACAGCTAGAGAAAGGTATGTGAATGGAACACATCAGATTTTTTTAAAGCACTTTTTTTTTTGTTCTTCCCTCGCAATATGTCAATACACATCCGGCGAAATAGAGTATTCATTCGCATAGCAATTCCAGACATATAGCTTCTACCCTTTCCGCTGACGGAAGCTTTGGTCTTTGCCATAGAATTTCAAAAAGCAGCAAGAGAGTCAGCTGTCACATCGCAGGATGAAATGTGCATGAAAGACGAGTAAGATATACATCGAGATAATAGTAGACACGATCTGGTCAGCTATTATCAATCGATCTAATACGTGCCGCGTGTCGCGAAGTGTTCTGCTTGTAAATCTGAGCAAATAGTGAGAATAATTACGTACCAGTCCGCCACTGTGGCGCCTCCGCACCGCTTTCCGCGAGTCGTTTGTTTATTTGTTTGTAGGCTGTCCAGTCACCGCGCGTGGAATTAGAAAACCAGTGTCCTTTTAGGGAAGGCGTTTACCTACTTCTGGCTCTGCCGCGTACCGAGAAGAATGCCTTCAAAAAGCAAACCGAAAGAGTTACTCAAGAGTTGGCGTTGCGAAATTTTTGGCCTGTTGTTTGAAAATGTCACAGTACGTAATGAGGGTCGCGCGTACAGACAAAAATGGCATAATAATATCTGTCGTGTACGGTTATTACCTTCTCAGAGGGGTATCATTATCTCGCTCAGCGGGACGATTGATTCATTATCTCGCCCTCAAGCACTTACCAGCTTTCCCAATGTCAACAAATCAAAGATTAAGCGATAAACAGCCTTTGCTAACCTGTATTGCAATTTAAATGTAGTAATTTTCAAGACCGGGGCTTGAAATATTACAAACACACGTCGCAACAAACGAACAAATTGCGCTCTCGTGTCTGCCTAAAATTGTACCATATTACTGCAATAATTTAACCCAATTAATGTAATTTAATGACACTTTTTCATCATTATCTACCGTGCATTCTCTATCCTGTACTAGTAAGTGAGAAAATACTGCATTATTCCGAAAAACTCGATACCGAAAACTCACGTAATTATATGTGAGACCTTCGGAACAGAAGAAAATCTTAAGTGTTCCATTCACATTACTTTCTCTACATCTCCGTAACAAATTATTGTTAACAATTAAGATAAACTTTAGCATAAATGCTTTCTTTTAAGTAAAAGCGAAATAAGAAAGCACCTACACTAGGCTAAAGCGACAGACAAAGCTGGTTGCTTTGTGATTGAAATTACTTTGTTTGTATGGCAAGAAGTTGACAAATTTCCGTATGAAAAGGTATAAGTATTTTAAAACCGAAACTAATAAACGGCCAGCTGTACACAAAAAATAAATTAACTAATTAATTTAAAAACACCTGTAAGATATAAATTATATGTTTTAAAGCTATCCTCATTTTTTGTTGTAAGTATTTGTCTTCTTTTACGGTTTATCAGTTATGCAAAGTTCAGTAATATTCATTCAGAATAAACTGGTATTCAGAGGCTATTCCCAGAAAATTCAAGATATACATTTTACCTGTCATATAACTATCTTTAATGTACGATATTTTAATCAAAATTGTCAAGTCATTTTTGATAAAATCAAAATTTTCGAAAATATTTGCATGCAAAAGATAGTTTGAAGATAGAGGTGTTCTTGTAAATCTTCGTGTTGCATCCTTCAGAATTACTAAACTTCAATAGCAAGTTTTATACTTAACGAACTTTTCGTTTTTCAGCTATGCTGTCCACAGGCGCGCGCACGCACGGACCTTTTTCTAAAAGTACTTCTTTTTAAATTCGGGGAGTCCCAAAACATGTCTTTCCGGTGAAATCTCTGTATCGAATTTTTGGGTGGAATACAATACCTTCGCTACATAACTACTATGTACAAGGTACATGTAGAGAATAAAACTCTTCAGACGAGGCCCTGCGAGTAGGTAAAGAAAGTATGTATTACATAAACAAATTTGATACGGCGATCTCACGGGAATCGCATGGTCCGAGACACTCTGAATAAAATAAAATAAATAAATAAAATAGTTTAGAAAAAGATCCAAGTCTGTGTGGTGTGGGCATCATAATTCAAAACACCTAAAACTCTTAAAGGAACACTGCGCCATAGTTTTTTGTGAAAGTTTCCGATTAATAGTTTATCCACTACGTATAACATGTAAGGGAAGTATTGTATTCCACCTAAAAATTTGATACTGAGATTTTCCCAAAATAAGTTTTGAAACCGCCTGAGTCTAAAAAAACAAGCACTTCTAGAAAAAGCGTTGACATATACGTGCATTTTTTCTTTCTTTTATTTCACATTTTAAATGGAACATAGTAAATATTGTAAGTGTATAATAATATATCATCTTAACTTATTAGATTTATCAAAATAATTGAAATGCATCCCTTATGTGTGTATGGTGGTGTGTGTGTATATGACACACAATTACATATATGTGTATATATATATATATATATATATATATATATATATATATATATATATATAGTTATTACTTTTAATTTAGTTGCTGTTTATTTTCATATAATTAATTATTATTGTTTTTTTTAACATTTGTGTTATTCCTATTGGTGCTCATTAGTTTCACTTAATTTATGTTTATTTTAAATTAATTGCTATTGTTTTTTCCAATTGTTATGTTATTTCTATTGTGTGTTTACTAGTTTCACTTATACATATTAATATTCGTTTTCAATTAATTATTTTTGTTTTTCTAAAGTTACTGATATTTCTATTGTGCGTTTCTTAATTTCAATTATTTTCTGTATATATTCAATTAATTCTTATTGCTTTTCTAATATTTGTGTTATATCTGTTATGTGTTCATTAGTTTCGCTTTTAATGACTGTATTATTTATACTCTACACTCGTAGTTTCGCTAAGTTTCCGCTCATTTTCAGTGAATTCAAATTGTTGTTCTAAGATCTGTTATTTATATTGTTTTTTCATTACTTTGAATCTTTATTGTTTTTGTAATATTTCTGTTAATTTTATTGTAATGTGTGTTCGTTGATTTTATTAGTTATCAATGTTTTCTAGTATTGGTATCATACGTCCAGTAGTTTTACATAGGATCTACGTATATTTGATTAATTATTATGGCTTTTCGTATATTTGTGTTATGTTCATATCTACATTTTGAGTACTTTATTTGTGCCATTATTGTATGTATGTGTGTATGTGTATATATAGTAGTTTATACAAATAATCGTGTGTGTCAACGCATACAGAATACAGATGAATGAATACAATACTTCCCTACTTATTATACATAATGGCGAAACTTGAGTAGCCTTTGAAAAAGAATTAGAAATAACGACCTCCATATACTTTTTAAATGGATAACTTCTGATTTTATATCCATTAGGCAATTATGGATTGCTATCTTCAGTGGTAAAAATCACGAAACTGGCTACACTCAAACTCGGCTGTCAGGCGCGCCGTAATGTAAATATAAATGGGGTTTTATTTATGGACACTCTTTTAACTGCTTTGGTTCTCAGTGTCCCATTCTATACTGGGCCTGAAAGACCACTTAACTTTGCTCAAAGGCCTCTCTATCATGCTTGAGGTTCTTTTACGTGCTGTAAATCTACGACACGGGACCAACGGGTTTACTTCCCTTCAAAGAAAGCCATACTAAGGATTTTTACGCCTGAAAAAAATCCATCGGCCTCCGCCGGGTTTGAACCCGCGACCTTGGGTATATGAGGTTAGCATGGTAACCATTACCCTACGGAGGGTGACCGGTGCGCCATACTTCCTGTATTAGGCTTTCCAATATTTCCAAACACTAGAAAGTGGAATTTGATATTTATTTTATTTTGTGTGAAAATATCATTTCTATTATTTTCATAACAACTATTTCTAACTTACCATATATTTCACAAAACGTTTTTATTTTCTCCACATGTGTTATGTACATGGTGTATAGAGAAGGTACTGTATTCCACCCAAAATTAGATGTCAAGATTTCGGCGTTGTATGTATGTTTGAGGTCCCTGTAGTCCAAAAACCTCTTTAAAAAGGCCGCTTGCGTGTTTGTGTGTGTGTGTGTGTCTATGGACAGCATAGCTCAAAATTGGTATTAAAGTGTAATATCTTCCAAGGATACCACAAGAAGATTTTCAAAAATTACCCTACCCCAACTATACCTTATATGGAAATTATTTGAAAATTTTGTTTTTCTCAAAAATTACTCTGAAGACTTTGATTGAATACCCTGTATTAAACATATTTAATCACAAATAAAATGTATAATTTTCTGGGAATAGCTTCTGAAGACCTGTTCATTCTGGATGACTTTTGCTAAATTTTGCTTAAACCGAAATAAATAGACGAAACCTTACTAATTAAAATATTTAGACCTCGGTTTTTATAGTGTTTAACGCCCGCTAATACTGCTTGTGGCACCGCAGGCGCTGGCACTGATGATGCAAGGTACGAAGATGGAGCACCGGTGGAATGCGATAGCGGACGAAAACTGGAGAACCCCAGGAAAACCCGCCTCTGCAGCGCTTTGTCAACCACAAATTTCACATGCGGTTGCTTGGGATCGAACCCAATGGTGAGAGATTAGTGGCCTAACCACTCGACCACAGCGCGGCTCAATAGAGCTCCTTATAACAAACAATTTGTCATATAATTTTTACTGTAGAGTTGACCATCTCCGAGGTATTCCTTATTATTGGTTTCAATTTTAAACTACGTAACTTTATTCAAACGGGGTCACCTTTAGTTTCATTGTTCTGTTGTTTTTCTGCTGGCTATGCAAAACGAACCGAACTTCTATTGTTCACAAAACGACCAGTTGTTAAAATATTTGAGTTTCGCTTTAGTGTATTCGCTTATTTTCGTTCTGCTTAGAAGGAAACAAGAAATAAGAAAAGTTATGCTAATATTTATCTCGTTTAGCATAAAGGAGATAAAATAATTATCTTTTGTAAGAATAAATTGTTTTTAGAACAGGGATTGCCCTGTGAATGGAACATGTTGGATTTTTAAAATTTGTTTCTGCTTGAATATGTTTTACAAATTCTAACGTCCTAGAGATACAAAAAGTGTTGCATTTCTATTACCCTTCTAGCCCATATGTACAATGTACATAGTGGATAGGGAAGGTATGGTATTCCACCCAAAAATTCGATGTCGAGATTTCATCGAAAATATCTATTTTGAGATCCCCTGAATGCGAAAAACATTTTTAGAAAAGGTCCGTATGTGTCTGTGTGTAGACAGAATAATAGCTCAAAAACGAAATATCCGTTAATTACCAAACTTGATATTTAAGTTCAGTATCTCTAGGGATGTGAAGATTTTCAAAAACAAATCCACCACTCCCAATTACCCTTTACAAGGAAACAATTTCGAAAATGTTGATTTTCTCAAAGATGACTAACGATTTTTATTGAAATATCGTATAATAAAGATATTTACATGACTAATAAAATGTATATCTTGTATTTTCTGAGAATTACCTCTAAAGACCTCTTTATTTTGGTTGATTTTTTCTTGAATTTTGGATAATTGGTAAACCGTAAGAGATGGAAAAAAAAAATGTAGATCTAAAAACATACAATGTATGTTATATAGGTACATTCTTTTTCGTGAAGTTGTACGTTGGTTTCATTTTTAAGTAACTTTTTAAAATACATTTTTAAAATACTTAAAATGTTTCTCATACGGGAACTTCAAATCCTGAATATGCAAAGAAATGGATTTCAATCACATAGCAACTACATTTTAGAACACTTGGATGTCAGTTTAGCTTATTATACTCTTTTATTTCCCTTCTACTTATAATTAACTAAGTAATAAGAACATTTCTGTTAATGTTTATCTCGATTAGCATGAAGTAGATAGAAGAATAATTAACAATAATTTACTATAGAGATGTAGGAAAAGTCGTGTGAATGGAAGACATCAGTTTTTATTGTACGGAATATATATATATATATATATATATATATATATTTATTTTATTTTTCATTTATATTAAGGCCATATCAGGGACTTTGCTTTAGAAACAACTCGTTGTCTATAGGTTCCTTAGGTCGGGTTTAAATCATTTTATTTTCCCCAAACACAGATACATTCATTCACTTTCACATACATACTTCCAGACTCTGTGAGAGATAGGGAATAATCTGGTTAAGGAAAATTCCCTGCCCCAGCCGAGAATCGACCTCCGGGTGAGAAGTAAGCTCGCTGACAAAGGCATTCCTGTTAGGAATATTTGTCTGTGGAACAGCTGAAGAAAGTCGTTCAATGGAACATCAAGTTTTTGTTGTTTACTTTCTCTATACTTACTATGTACATAGTGTATAGAGAAGGTATTGCACTACACCCAAAAATTCGATTCCGAGATTTCACCGGAAATATATGTTTTAGGGTCCCGGATGTCTAAAAAAAAAAAAGCACTTTCGGAAAAAGGTCCGTGTGTATGTGAACATAATAGCTCAAAAACGAAAAGTCGGTAAATACCAAACTGGGTATTTAAGTTTAGTATCTTCCAGGGATTCGACACGAATATTTTGAGAAAAATCCCCCCACCTCAACTACCCATTACATGGAACTTTTTTGGAAATTTTTGATTTTCTCAAAAATGGCTCTAACGTTTTTGATTAAAATATCGTATTTTAAAGCTATTTATCTGAAAAATAAAATGTATATCTTGAATTTTCTGGGAATAGCCACTGAAGAGTACTTTATTCTGAATGAATTTTACGGTATTTTGAATAACTGCTAAACCGTAAGTGATAAAAAAAAAACTTACTGTATAAAAATGCAGAGTGCGTTAAAACACACAATTTAAGTTATATTCATTTTTTTTCGTGGAGTTCATCGTTTTTGAGATATTCCCTGTTTTTGGTTTCTGCATTGATACACATACTTTTCTCATACAGGAAATTGTCAACTGCTGTCTATACAAACAGAGGAACTTCAGTGACATAGCAACCAGGTTTTGACTTTCATTTTAAGCTTATTTCGTTTCTACTTACAAGGAAGCAAGTAATAAGACTATTTCTGCTAAGTTTTTCTCGATTAGCATTAAGTAAATAGAAGTATAATTTGTGGCAGAGATGTAGAGAAAGTCGTGAATGGTACACATCAGTTTCTTGTGTAAAAACTGTATATAAAGAACTTGCAGTTTTTAAGTAGTATTTCTGTGCGCTACAGATTGAAAGTAAATAATATCTCCAATTTTCTCTCGGGAGTAAAAGCTAACAAGGTAACCTGCAGGTGTTTATTGCTTGGTATCATACGTACATCGATTTCTCGCCCTTCTTTTGTAAGGCTGTTCCGAGAAATAAGCCGGGGGTTGTAAATTGCAGATACCTAGTTAGAGGCAATCATGCTTTTGCAGCG
This sequence comes from Hymenopus coronatus, assembly GCA_030762935.1. NCBI lineage: Eukaryota > Metazoa > Arthropoda > Insecta > Mantodea > Hymenopodidae > Hymenopus > Hymenopus coronatus. Next base: position 62,934,445 of record CM060898.1, on the reverse strand, counting down.
TAAAGGCTGATTACAATCTTTTCTTGAGCTAATGCTGATTTAGAAACAATGAGGCTAATAGCTACGTCTGCACTTTGTGCTATCGATGCTCAGGTTTCTTGCACCGTCGTTCATACTTCTTTTGTTAAACGGCTAGTAGTTAACGTCTTTATATGTGTACACATCTCGGCAAAATTAGATAGAAATAAAAACATTTTTACATTCTCTAGCGCAATGTACATAGTAACTAGAGAAAGTATTGCGTTCCACCCAAAATTTCGATACCGAAATTTCACCACAAATGCATGTTTTAGAACCCCTGAATAAATAAATTAAAAAAAACAGTTTTACTTTCTTTACACGCACAGTTATGTACATAGTGTATAAAGAAGGTATTATTTTGCATCCAAAATTATTTCACAAAATACATGTTTTGAAATCCCCTGAACTAAATATGTTATGTGTTGCGCTCACATGACTTTCTGTAGTTGTACTACAAACTTCTTACAAAATGTTATTCTTCTTTCTACACAATGCTAATCGAGATAAACGTTAGCAGAATGTTCTTATTACCTAGTTCCTAATGTAGAATGAAACTAATGGAATGCACTAGGCTAAACTGATAGTCAAATGTTTTAAAAGCTGTCGTTATACGATTGTCATTGTAAACCGCTTCTTTGCTTGGCCAGGAGTAGAAAACAAAAGAAAAACGAACACTTCTTGTCTGAGTAAAGTATAAGTACTTCACAATTGAAACCAATGAAAAGGAATATCTCGGAAACGGTTACCTCCATAACAAAAACGTAAAGGATATAAATTGTGTGTTTTGACGAGATCTACATTTTTTTGTGTAGTAAGTTTTTGTCTCTTATGGTTTCTACAGTTGAGGAAAATTCATTCAGAATAAAAAGTTCTTTAGCGCCTATTCCTAAAAAATCAAGATATACATTTTATTTGGTATGTAAATATCTACAATATGCGGTATTTTAGTCAAAATCGTAGGAGACATTTTTGAGAAAATAAAAATTTTCGAAAAATATTCTATGTAAATGGTATTTTGGGATGGGGGTATTTTCTTGAAAATCTTCGTGTCGTATCCTTGGAAATTACCAAATTTAATACCAAGTTTGGTATTTAACGGTATTTTTGCTTTGGAGCTATGCTGTCCACAGACACACACGCGACCTTTTTTCTAAAAAATGATTTCTTTTTATATTCAGAGGGACACATAACACGTATTTCCGGTGAAATCTCGGTTTCGAATTTTTGGGTGCATTACAGTACCGCCTCTGTACACTTGTACGCGTAAAGAAAGTAAACTGTTTGTTTTCTTTCTCTGCACGTACTATGTACATGGTGTATAGAGAAGGTGTCGTATTGCACCCAAAAATTCTGTCACCGCAAATACATATATTGAGACTCCCGGAATTAAAAAAAAATTAGAAATAAGTCAATTTGTTTCTCTGTCAATAGAATATCTAAAAACAAAAAACACCGTTATATACCAAATTTGATATATAAATTCAATATCTTCCAAGAATGTTACATGAAGATGTTCAAGAAAATTCCTTCACTTCAAATTACCCTTTGCATTGAAACCTTTTTTTAAATTTTGATTTTTTCAAAATTGGCTCTACCGATTTTGCTTAAAATACGGTAGGTATATAAAAGATGTTTACAATGCAAATAAAACGTAGATATTGAATTCTTTACGAATAGACTCTGAACACCTCTTCATTTTGGATGAATTTTTCTGAATTTTGCATAACTAGTAAACCGTAAGAGAAAGTAAACTAATTTCAGACTCTAGGAAACCAGGTTATAAAATATTTGAACTATCGCTTTAGCCTAGTATATTCATTTAATTCCTTTTAATTGCAAGAAATAAAGTAATAAGACCGCTTCTCCTAATTTTATCTGGATTAGCATGAAGTAGATGAATTAGCAATTTAAAATAATTTGTTACAGAGATGCATAGAACTCGTATGAATTAACACATCGGATTTTTTAATCCAGGAACCCTCAAAACATATTTTCCGGTGAAATATTTAAATTTAAGTTTATGTTGTAATGTATTACCTACCATGAAACTGGTAGAAAAATGACAATGAGAGCAATGTAAGAAACATGGCTAATAAAAACAAGTAAAAAATACTTATAGGTATTTCTGTAAATATTATGACGAAATTTATTTCTGATGAATAAACAGTATCTATTACAAAATACTTTATAATATATACCATCCGATTTAGTATTTTAAAAAATCGCATATTGATTTATATGTGTACAAGTACGACAAATTAATTTTATTTGATAAAGCTTCCTCTTCCAGGTGGCCTATTTTACGTGTGTGGATATCGCTTCTTAAAATAGTTGCAGAACTCAACGGGGCTATATAAATTAAAACTCTCCAATGAGGAGCTGGCGAGAATGACCTCCGAGTTCACTATCTTATCAACAGTGAAAATGAGCGGTTCTTGCTCACAGCAAGGGGTAAAACGGTCTTGCCAGTTTTCCATTGCCAGGTTTTAACTTGAAATAGTTCTGCAACTCTTTAAACGTTACAAGGTGTATTTGCACTCGTCAAGTAGGAACACTTGGTTCCCTAAAATTAGGAGTTTAAATGACGACAAATTATTTGCATTAACAGCAAACTAAGAAATACAAAAATCTGATATATTCCATTCATATTATTTTCTCCACCTCTTCTGCAAACAAACTATTCTTAAAAAAAAAGCTTATTCTTCTATTTACGTAATTCATGCTAATCAAGATAAACGTTAGACGAAATTGTCTTATTGCTCACATCCTTAAACTACCTAGTAGAAAATAAAGGAAAACACTAGGCTAAAGTGATGGTGAAGTTTCTTTAAAAGCTGGTTGCTGTTTGTTGCTATTTGCTACCTCGCTAACGAATGTTTAAATGAAACGCAATTACTTCCTCGGGGAAGTATTAGATTAAGTAAAAAATCCGTTAAAAGAGATACTAGGATAACTTTGAACTAAAATAAAACTTATAAAATAATAAGGTCGAACAGACATTTTACAGCAAAAGTCTCGGTATTAGTTCAGACTTTTCATCTTTCACACATTCTTTGTTTTTTATTTCATCTTCTAGCATATACATATTCTCTTTCATTGTAGGTAGTGACAAATAAAATGAGTAGAAGAATACTTTTCGAAATGCATTTCTTATTAATGACTACATCAATAATAATAGTACTAATAATATAATAACATAATAATTGGATTAATAAATAATGTATATATGGATCTCCAAGATGATTTATTTTAAATAATCTGTAAATGAATGCAAAAAGTATTAATATGTGTATATACAATTTTTTGCATAATATTGAACATTTAAAACAAATTATAAGAATGTTTACGTTTTCTCTTAAAACTGCAACATTTTATTTGAGTTGATAATGATTGTGCATTTTCCAGACCCAAACAACAAATGAAGTGAATTAATCTGTCTGTACTAGTTTACAAACAGCCTAGGAAGGTGATTAATGACAGAGTTTGAAAACATATTTATGTATTGATTTTATGTAATAGTGAACGCACGTTTTCTCCAATCTACCAGCAGTTTAAAACACGTTGTGTGTAAATATCGTTAAGTGTAGTCATGGTTTGCAGGGAATCCAAATTATAGAGTCCGCGACATGAACTCCCCAAACATTTCGTTATCTAGAACACCTGATTATGTAACCTGAGGCTACTAGAATTTTGCGTGGCGAATGTAAATTATGTTGCACACTGCGTAAGGTAAGTTATGCAATTAAATTATCCCTGCACCTCTCGATGACATTAAATTAGAGGATACTTTTTTAACCAACCCGCAGGCTGTAGGCCTTTCATCAACGGAGTACGTTCCTAGAAGCTTGAGAGAAAAATTTGATGCTGTAGTCTTGAATACAGAAGCTGTTTTAATGCCAGTAATCCGGAAGGTGCTGCGCTCTGGTGACGCGTTGCTGAATTACTCTAATACGGTTGCTACTCCAGTTTCCTGCGTGTGGCGCTTGAAGGAAAATTAATGCTCCTCCCCAACAAAACAAAAGATGTAATTTTACAATCAAGCTTGCAACGGAAATGCCGATTTAACCTTAAAACTCTCCCCGCTATGAATATTTCACTGGAAAAAGAAAATTGTCTGGCTGTACCTCTGTCAGCCTGTGAAAAACAACTCGGAAACGAAATGACGGTCAAATAACAAACTTGGTATCGAAGTTCGGCATTTTGCAAGAATACTACAGGAATATTTTCACTATATCCCCCACAAAATCCTGCCATTTACATGGAAAACATTTGGAAAGAATGTTAACACCCACAAATAATATTAAGAATTGGACTTTTAGTCAATTTAGATTAAGACCCTTTTCTATTACTCGTGTAGGTTATTATACTTTGTATAAATATATATGTTAACATATAGGAATAATGTAAATAAATCTTCCTTGATACTTAATTATTTATTGAATATACAAGCACATAAAACCCTAAGGAATATTAGGTATATTAGAATTATAATTAAAATATAAATAAATTCACAAAATTATTAAGAATATAAGTCATAGCCTGGATGCAAGTCACGCTGGTGAAATAAAACAAGATAAATAATGTGTATTATGAAAAGAAAACTATGCCATTTTATAAATAGAGCATAAAAACGTTAAGAATTCTCTATGACAGCATTTCTTCTAAATGTTTCACTAGTTTGTAAAACTAAAATCACAAACATTTAAGGTTCTTCTTTTATACTCTAGGACTGGGCAGTAAAATACAAGGTGTTCAACAGTTAGCTGTTGAGCAAATATACATTGATATTCGTTCCTGTCTTTGTATCTGAAATCATTCAAAATAAAAAGCAAATAAAGTTGGTAAAGTAGTTCGGTCATCAACTTCAAGTAATCGGATATTGTGAAAATCTAGTTCATTATGTGGAATATACAATTGCTAGCTTTGATTTTATCTCGAATGGTTATAACGATTTTTTCACAATACACTACAATTTAACTATATTTGCAAATAAGAAAAAAAAAAATAAAGGATTTTAAAGGTTAGAACAAGTATCAACTTTAACTATATAGGATGTGGTATTAGTTTTAAGCATGAAAAAGACATTGAGAAGGCAGTTAGTAGATTTCCAGCTATCTGTGGATCAGTTTAAAGAACTTTGGGTAAAAAAATAATATACATAAATGAAATTCTGTAACGTTATGCTGTGCTTATCCTTGTATATGTTTCCGAATTATGGACAAAAAAAAAATCGTGCATGTAGGCATCAGAGATGAAGTTCATGATATATATCAGGAATTGCACTAAAATGAAGAATGAAACAACAAAATCAGATTTTAAAATATTTTCAGTCAATTAGAATTAGAATTAAAAGGAAGGACTTTTTGACAGAATTATAGAAATAGATTACCAAAACCATAATTATCGGTTGATTGGAAAGAGAGGTGTGGATAGACCATGCAAGAGATGCATGGATGATAGAGACTGGAACTGATTACAACACCTAATTCTTGAAAGAAGAAGAATAAAATAAAATGTGTACATATATATCTTGAATTTTATGGGAATAGCCTATGAAGTTCTCTTCACACTGCATGTCTTTTGTGTAATTGCTACTGTACGACAGTCTAAAATTTACCTCACAAAAAGCGATCTCGTTCAAACACACAATTTTTGTCAGATGAAATGTTATTTCCAAGACTGTCTTGTACTTCATAGGCCCTGTTCTTTATTGGCTCTGTTATGAGTAATAAGAAAATTTAAGATACTGTCGCAAGTAAACCCAGTCTCGTTAATACACAAGCTACATGCTAAGAACATGGCACAAATGTGTAACATGAGTTGAAAAAAAATTATTTTTGACTCAAGTTCATAACATTTAATCCTTATACCCGCTGAAGGTAATGCGTAACTTTCACCTTATGTTACTGCGTACAATGCGACTTGTGTTACGTGATGAGTATGCGCCCACCTCACAAATAACTCGTTCTTCATGGCCAATTCATCTCATTCTTGGTCTCTCAACACACTACTCAAATGTAATTATTGTCTTATTTATTTTTAAATCTTTATTAGATTTAAAAAGAACAAATGAAATTAATGAAAATAATAAAAAACTGTTCACCCTGTAGAAAAAATATTAAAAAAATATAAATATATTTAAGTTTCTTAAAGAAACCAGTTCTAAAATTATAACCAGTTGCTCTCTCCCTCTCTCTCTCTCTCTCTCTCTCTCAAGCGTTGGTGAACTCGTGAAAATGTTCGTGAAGAAGGTAACCACCTGTTGGAGTAACTTTCTACACAAACTCAAATTGTTCGTTGTGCATTCTAATCTGTAAGGCCTTACATGTAAAGCATATCGATCTGTACACTCACAGAATACATTTTTTCTGTCTTTCATGCCTTATAACAACCAAACAAAAATTAATTCAAGCGATTAGTAGTGGTCTCAACGAAGGGAAAAATTTATTAATAATCCTCTAACAATTTTGTTAAAGCGTTAAATGTCCACTTTTACTATGTGCACCGCAGGCGATGACACAAATGATACATGGAATGAAGATGGAGCACTGTTGAAATGCGATGGCGGGGGAAACTGATTAAAACACCTGATTAAAACCCTCCACAGTTAAACACTGAAAATCTCGACACAAACATTGTTTCGTTTGTGAATTTAATGTATTAAAATGAACATTTTATCTAAATTAATTGGCTAAAATTTTTCAAAAACGATGTATTTTTGAGTACTTTTTTCAGAGTGTAGGCCTTGTATACAATGAAGTGGAAATGACTGGTTCTTGGGCTTATTTCTGATCCTTTTATCCATTAAATTAAAATATCTAGGACGTTTTGCTAGAAACTTTCGATCCAAGATTGCTCTAGACGGAAGTCACGCCTACCAACATGATAGTCATGTACACCTAATCTGTAGTCCTCCTTTCAGCAACCATAATAAGTACCACCTGAGGTAAATTAAAGATTTTAATGTTGGTGAACGGACTTGAAATTAGTCATTTCATTTACACATTAACGGCACAAAATTAGAAACGGGTGGGAGCGAACAAGCGTGAAATAGTGTTCAATCACACTTTAACAATAAAGTGCCCACTTTTACAAGGATGCCCTGACGATATCCAAATTACCTGCTACACAGACCTCTAACCAGTCACGCTTCTTAGTCGACTGGAAGAAACTTGGTCTTGGTTCACTGACCCGCCAATCAGTTCGATATTCCATCAGGATTCGAGATGGTGGTAATCTGTGACAAACGCTTTTTAATGAACCTGCAAGTTATGTAATAAGGAAAATCATTAGAAACGTTATTGATGTATACACCTCGAATTTTTGGTAAAAACATGTTCTGCATCTCAAAAAATTAAAAATAATATAGTATATATGCGATTGGTGTAACTTATGACCAAATTTGGTAAACCTTATTATCTAAATTAATATGAAATCTATCTTTACCCTTTGAGCTAAAACACACTGATAAAAATCTGATGTGTCCCATTTACATGACTTCTCTATATCTCGGTAACAAATCATTTTTAAACAACTTATTCTTCTATCTACTTCATGCTAATCGAGATAAGCATTAACAGAAATAGTCTTATTACTTATTTTCCTATCAGTAGAAAGGAAATAATGGAATACACTAGACTAAAACAATAACTAAATCTTTAAAAGCTGGTAGTTAAAATTCGTTTCTTTGCATTTCCAGGAGTTGACAAATTCTGTATGTGAAAAAATATTTTAAAACTGAAACCAATAATAATAATAATAATAATAATAATATATAAAAATCTAATGCCTTCCAATCAATGACTTTCTCTGCATCTCTGCAACAAATTATTATTAAAAAGCTTATGCTTCTATTTACTTAATGCTAATCGAGAAAAAATTAGCAGAACTAGTTTTATTACTTCCTTCCTTGTAAATAGAAGCGAAATAAGGGAGTACGAAAGGTTAAAGTGATAGTCAAAAGCTGGGTTCTATGTGACTGAAGTTCCTTTGTTTGTATGGACAGGAGTTTACAACTTCCTGTATGAGAAAGGTATGTTTTTTAAAGGTGGAATAAAAAACAAGGAATAACTCAAAAACGATCAACTCCGCGAAACAAATGTATATTACATAAATTGTGTGTTTTAAAGTGCTCTATTGTGTGTGACAGATTTTTGTACATCTACGGTTTAGCAGTTATGCAAAATTCCGTAAAAGTCATCCAGAATAAAGTAGTCTTCAGAAGCTATTCACAGAAAATTCAAGATAAAGATTTTATTTTTCAGGTAAAAATCTTTAATATACGAAATTTTAATTAAAATCGTTAGAGCCATTTTTGAGAAAATCAAAATTTTCGCAAAAAGTTCCATATAAAGGGTAGTTTGGAGTGAGGGGATTTTTCTCAAAATCTTCGTGTCTCATCCTTGCAAGATACTAAACTTAAATAGCAAGTTTGGTATTTTACCGAATTTTCGTTTTTGAGTTATCGTGTTCACAGACAGACACACTCACATGGACCTTTTTGTAAAAATATTTTTTTTTGGATACTTGTGACCCTAAAACATGTATTTCTGGTGAAATCTGGGTATCAAATTTCTTATTGGAGTGCAATACCTTCTCTATACATTATGTAAATAGTACGTGTAGAGAAAGTAAAAATGGTGAGCTCCCTGAACAAAATGTATATGACACAAAATGGGTGTTTTAACGAAATATACATTTTTTGTGTAGTAAGTAACTTTTTGTCGATCTCTTACGGTTTACCATTTATGAAAAATTGAACAAAATTCATCCAGAATAAAGAGGTCTTTAGAGGTTATTTCCAGAAAATTCAGATAATAATTTTATTTCCAATGTAAATATACTTACTATACGGTAACTTTATGAAAAGAAAATCAACATTTTTCGAATTTTTTCCATGTAAAGGGTAGTTTGGGGTAGAGGGATTTTTCTCAAAATGTTCGTGTCCCATCCTTGAAAGATACTCAGCGTAAGTTTGGTATTTTTATACCGCGTTTGGTATTTTATCGATGACTTTTTATTTTTGAGGTTTTGTGTACACAGTTACACACACACACTCACACATGGATCTTTTTCTATAAAGTCTTTTTTTATACAGGAGACCCTAAAAATATAACTCCGGTGAAATATCGGTATCGGTATATGGAGTGCAATAACTTCCCTACCTATGTACCACGTACTATATAGACAAAGTAAAAAGGAATGATTATTTACTGTAAATCTAATTATGGTTGTTGACAGTAGTATGGATGTGCAATTTTATTGTAATTAAAACGTAAAATGACATTCTGCATTCTTATAGAACCATGTGTAACGGAAAGAAAGAAAAATCTGATATGTGTTCCCTTCACATGATTTCTGCAAACTAACTATTCTTACAAAACATCCTTTGTTCTACCTCATACTAATCGAGATAAACTTCACCAGAAATTGTCTTATTACTTAGTTTATTACAAGTAGAAAAGGAAATAAAAGAATGCACTAAACTAAACGACAGTCAAATCTTTTAAAAGTTGTCTCTTTGCGATTGACATTGGAATTCGGTTCTCTTTACATGGCCAGAAGCAAAACAAAAGATGCATGAAAAGGGTGAAATGTTTCCGTTTGAGAACATTTTAAAAATTTTAAGAAATTGAAATCTATAAAAGTGAATATTTTGGAAATAGCTAGTCATACACTACAAAAAATGTATATGATATTAATGTGTATTTTGATGAGATCTACATTCTTGTGTAACACGTTTTTGTCTTTTACCAATTACGTAAATGTCATCCATAATGAAGAGGACTTCAGAGAATATTCCCAGGAAAATAGGGATATACGTATTTTGTATCATATAAATCATCTTTAATATACCATATTTTAATCAAAATCGTTATAGCTATTTTTGAGAAAATCAACATTTTCGAAAACTTTTCGATGTATAAGGTTGTTTGGGTGTGGGATTTTTCTTCAAAATTTTGCATCAAATCCTAAACTTGTATAGATAATAAACTCGAATAGCAAGATGGGTACATAATAATCATAATAAGCATAAAGGAAAGCACAGAATTTTCGTGAAAACAGACATAAAAGTGTGGCCCACCCATTGTTGTTACTACTATCTCTAGCCAGCATGTACAAGATAAATACATAGTAGATAGAGAAGGTATTGTATTCCACCCAAAAATTCAATACCGAGATTTCACCCAAAATATATGTTTTGAGGTCCTCTGAGTCGAATTTTTTTGTAGAAAAAGGTCCATGTGTATGTCTGTCTGTCTGTGTCTGTAGACAGCATAGGTCAAAAACGAAAGTTTTTATTTACTCAAAAATGGCTCTAACGATTTTGATTAAAGTACTTCATGCTTATGATATTTGTATGACAAATGAAATGTAGTTATATCTTGAATTTTTTTTGGGAATAGCCTTTGATGAGTTCATTCTGGGTGACTTTTGTTTAACTGGAAAACCATAAGAAATAGACAATAACTTATTACACAAAATATAGATCTCAGTAAAACACACAATTTGTGTTATATACAGTTTTTGTAAAGTTAAACGTTTTCGAGATACATCGGATTATTAGTATCAATTTTAAGGCACTTAAACTTTTCTTGAACGGGAAGACATCTTGCTTCTCGTTTCTCGTTTGTTTACTCCTGGCAAGCAAAGACAAAGGAATTTCAATCGTTTCACATAGTGACCGGCTTTTAAAGGACGAGACTATCGCTTAAGCCTTGCATTTTCCTATTTCCCTTCTACTCACAAGGAATCGAGTAATAAGACTAATTCTGCTTATGTTCATCTTGATCAGCATGATGTAGTTAAAACTTAAATCAAATTTTCAATAAAAGGTTATTTTATGTAGCAGCTAGAGAAAGTCATGTCACATTTTATTTTTTGTGCAAAATGTACCTAATTTTCTTGTTTATTGAAATATCAACAAGTTAGTAATTATTTTCCTAATTATCATTTGACTATTGTTCCTGAACTAAAAGTTGTTTTATAAGTGGTAAAATATTCATATTGATAGTTTGTATTGTTTACATGTTACCCTTAATAGATGTTTCATTGAGGTTCACAATGGAAATTGCTACTCTTTTCTATAATATGTTTTTAATTGTACCTTTTGCGGAAATATCACTAAATTCTACTTTAGCGCAAGTGTCATTAGCGCATCTGTCATAAAACTCACGGAAATATTAGTTTTAAAAATAAAATTATACTATGTATTTTAAATAAGAAGCTGTGTTGGCCAAATAAATGCTGCTAACTTAGCAAAGTGCAAATGACTACTTGAATTCAACTTTTCGTGCAGCGTATCAAATCCGCGTACTCGTGCACTATGGGAAATCCTCTAGCACTCTAGACCAGAGGCGACAAGTGCAGTGTATGGTTATTGTGGGAACCCTGCAGTATACCGTTAGTTACCAGCAGCTAACTGCTAGAGTGTGTGGAAATGGAAGTTGCGCTGCGAGGGCGTGAGAAAGAGAGGTTCTCAAACCGTGGGACGCTACCCTACTTTTATCATCTTGCACCTGAATACCACATGCAATGAAACATTTGCATGAGCAAATCGGCGCCAGCTTTGGTGGGAAATTCTGTGACTCCTAGGTGGGTGGTCTGAAAAAAGTGTTTTCTGCTATCGCTATTCCATGCAAGTGAAAATAACACCATAAGAAGTAGGATTAACTCAACAGTGTTATATGATAACTTGAGGTTTGAAAAGTACTCTTCGTTTATATCGACATGTTTCTAAAAGTCTACAGAAAATCAGATTTCTTAGATTCACATGACTTTTGTTACTCCCTATTCTTATTTACTTTCATAGTTTAACGTCCTTTAACCTGGTTGGTCATATCGATGAAATAACATTTGTAAATTGATACACAAATGATTTCGGGGTCTATGGAGCTTAAAGTTACTGAATATTCGTCTTCTCAGGATAAGAAAAAACCTCGAAAAGAATCTGATGTGTTCCATTCACATAATTTTCTCTACACCTCTGCAACAAATTATTGTATAAAAGCTTATGCTATTTACTTCATATTAATCGAAAAAAAGTAGCAGATACAGTCTTATTACTTGCTTCCTTGTAAGTAGAAGGGAAATATGGGAGTATCATCGGTTAATGTGGTAGTGAAAATGATTACCATGTGACTGAATTTCCTTTGTTTGTATGGACACGAGTTGATAAATTCCTGTATGAGAAAAATATAATTTTTAAACCTGAAACCAAAACCAAGGAATATCTAAAAAACGATCAACTCCATGAAAAAAGGTATATAACAATTTGTGTGTTTTAAACTGCTCTACATTTTTTGTGTGGTAAGGTTTTATCCATCTCTTTCTGTTTAGCAGCTATGCAAAATTCCGTAAAATTCATTGAGAATAAAGTAGTCTTCAGAGGCTATTCCCAGAAAATTCAAGATATGCGTTTTATTTTTCAGGTAAATAAATATCTTTAATATATGATATTTTAATCAAAATCGTTAGAGCCATTTTTAAGAAAATCAAACTTTTCGAAAAAAGTTCCATGTAAAGCGTAGTTTGCAGTGGGGGAAGCTTTTTATCAAGATCTTCGTGTCGCATCCCTGGAAGATACTAAATTTAAATACCAAGTTTAGTATTTTACCGACTTTTCGTTTTTGAGTTGTGTTCACAGACATGTGGACACACACACGGACCTTTTTCTGAAAAGGCTTTTTTTGGATACAGGGGACCCTAAAACATATATTTCTGGTGAAATCTCGGAATAGAATTTTTGGGTGGAGTGCAATACCTTCTATATACTATGTACTCAGTACGTGTAGAGAAAGTAAAAACCTTTTCTGAGTAACTCACCTTAAGCGAGATTCGAACTCGCCACCAGGCGGGCATGTTTCTTTGTAGTAAGCACTCAAACTATTCTTACGGAAGCTTGTATATGGGTAGAGAGGATACTGTATTCCACACAAAAAAATTGATATCGAGATTTCACTGGAACATACAATTTAAGTTCTCCTGAATCCAAAAAGAAAGACACAATTTGGGAAATAAATCGATGAGTCCCATTCACATTGCTTTCTCTAACTGTTCTGCTAAAAAACTTTTCTTACAAAATATTCTTTTATCCACATCATGCCAATGGAGATAATCATTAGCACAATTGGTGTTATCAGACAGAAGAGATTGTATTCTACCCAAAAGGTTTATATCGAGATTTCTCTCGAAAAACGCGCTTTAGGATTCTCTGAACCAAAAACAAATATTTTTGGAAATCTGTTGTGTTCCATTCAACATCACTTTCTCTAACTGTTCTGCAAACAAGCTATTGCTACAAAATATTATTGTTTTATCTACATAATGCTAATGGAGATAAACATTAGCAGTATTGATGTTTTTAATTAGTTCCTTGTCTGTAGAAGGGAAATAAGAGAATACATTAGGTTAAAGCGATAGTTCAAGTCTTTTAAAAGCTAGTCACTATGTGAAACAATTCAAATGTTGCTGCCCCTTTTAAAGCCAGCAGCGAAACAAAGAGAAATGAAAGTAAATATGTCTTCCCGTATGAAAAAAGGTTAAGTCGTTTAAAATTTAAACCAATAACAAACAGTATCTTGGAAACGGATAATTCTACAAAAATGTATCTGACACAAATTGCATATTTTAATGAGTTCTACATGTTTTGTGTAGTAACTTCTGTCTTATCTCTTACGGTTTACCAGTAGAAAAAAGTCATCCAGAATGAAGAGGTCTTCAGAGGTACTTTTTTCATGGAGTTAACCATTTTTGAGATATTCGTTGTTTTTTTTTTTTTTTTTTTTTTTTTTTGTTTCAGTTTTAAAATACTTTTCATATAAGGATATTTGTCTACTCCTGGCAATGCAAAGAAACGGATACCATCCACATAGCAACCAGCTTTTAAAAGATTTGACTAATCCTTTAGCCTAGTTCCTTATTTCCCTTCTACTAACAAACAACTAAGTAATAAGACAATTTCTGCTAGTATTTATCTCCACTAACATGAAGTAATAATTTGCTGCCGAGATGTAGAAAGTATGTGAATGGAACACAACATATTTTTTTAAATTCTATTGTATACGTAGGGAAGGTTTATTAATATTTTTGTTGTTTACCTATGCAAAATGCCTCTACTATTTCGTGTTTCTTTTCACAACTTCTGTGAATGCACTGCGTTCCCACACTTTTCCAAGAGAGTTTGTATTCATGAATGCAGTCCGCAAGTTCCGAAATTACCACAAGGGATTACATGAAGACGTGCTGAAACGGGAGTTGGTTTGCTTAAAAAAAATCTGATGTGTTCCATTCACATGACTTTCTCTACATCTCTGTAGCAAATTATTGTTAAAAGACTTATTTTTCTATCTATTTTTTTAATAGAGATAAACATTAGCAGAAATCGTTCTTATTACTTGGTTCCTTGTAAGTAGAAGGGAAAAATCTAGTGTGTTCCATTCACATGATGTCCTCTAGCTGCTCGGTAAACAAACCTTTTATTCAAAACATTGATCTGTTATCTACATCTACAGGTTAAACATAAGCAGAATTAGTCTTAAAACTAACTTCCTTGTAAGTAGAAGGGAAATAAGAAATTGCACAGGTTAAAGCGATCGGCTTTTAAATGATGAGACTATCGCTTTAGCTTGTGCAATTCTCATCCTTTAAAAGCCGATCGCTATGTGAAACAATTGAAATTCCACTCTCTTTGCTTGTCAAGAGTAAACAAACGAGAAACGAGAAGAAAGGTTCCAGAAACATTTGTCCTTAAAATTGAAACCAATAATCCAGAATATCTCAAAATTTGTTAACTCTACATAAAAGTGCGTATGGCATAAATTGTGTTTTTAATGAGATCTAATTTTTGTGTAGTAAAATTTTGTACAACTCTTACCGTTTGCCAGTTACATAAAAGTCATCCAGAATGAAGGGGTCTTCAGAGGCTATTTCCAGAAAATTCAAGATATAAATTTCGTTGTCATAAAAATATCTTATACATATGGTATTTTAATCAAAATCGTTTGAGCCATCTTTGAAAAAAATTAAAATTTTCGAAAAATGTTCCATGTAAAGGGTAGTTGGGAATAGGGGGATTTTCTTGAAAAACTTCATGTAGCATCCTTGAAAGATATTCAACCTAAATACCAAGTTTGATATTTAACCGACACACACGGACCTTTTCTAAAAAAAGTGTTGTTTTTTTTATTCAGGGGGTCCCAAAACATTTATTTCCGGTAAAATCTCGTTATCGAATTTTTGGGTGCAATACAATGCATTCTGTATATAAGATGTACACAGCACGTGTACAGAAAGTAAAAAAAAAAAAAAAAAGAGTTTATCTTAATTGGCTCATAAAGAATTCTATTTTTAATGCATATGTGGCGATTAAATTGAACGCCGAAAATGACATTTCTGGCTCTTGTTCAAATCTCACAAGAGTCGCTGTTACATTTATATTGAACTGGGATTTTTAGTGAGAGTAGATAGAAAATAAATATATCTTCTTCTCGGTTTTCTCTCCCATTGGCCCCAGTTTGACAAGAAAAAATATTTACAATTGAAGTGATTCATTCATAACATGTAATTTCTGCCATATAATGACTTTTAAAAACGTTCAACAAGAGAACCCTCAAAAATGTAAAATATTTATCGCTGCATTTTGCATTGGAGTCATCCATTACTAGGAAAAAATTAAATCTTACACTCACATAGCTTCTCTTTGTTTTGCAACAAATTATTCTTACAGAAGTTAATTATTCTATGTTTTTAATACAAATCGAAATAAACAGTTACAGAAATTGTAATTGTTTTTACACACAAACCCTGTGCTTTTCAGTTAGGTTCTTATCTGTAATATTAACAAATAAGTTTTATTTCAGATTTCCTTGCAAGTTCAAGGGCAACACGGGAATACACTAGGCTATGCCAATTGTGAAATATTTCAAGAGCGGGTTGCTATGTAATTGATTTGAAATTCTTGCACGACCAGGCTGAATTTCTCTATGCTCTTATCATATATTAGTGGGAATATAAGCCATGCTTAAGAAAGATATTTCTTGTATTGGGTTTGCATTTTTTAAATGTGTATACTTTGCTTAAATGGGAATTTGTTATTTGCTGTCTGTCTCTATACTTGTAACGATAACAAATGAGGGATGAATTAAGTAAAATTAAACAAAGGCCGTTACTCCCAAAAAAGAAAAAAAATCAAACCTGTTACGAGGGGTCGGCCCGTAGCCAAGCACGAGGAAGTGAAATGTAAGCCAAATTTATGATAGGAAATTTGATAATGGAGTAATTGGTGGAATGAGTAGCGTGGGAAATCGGAGGACCCGAAGAAAATCCGCCCAGACACTGCTTCGTCCACCACGAATCCCACATGCGGGCACTTGGGATCGAACCCGGGGGCTCCTAGATGGGAGGCGAGTGGTCTAACCATTCACCCATGATAATGCCCATTTCCTTAATACAATTCCTAAATAATCCTCGGAGTACATTTCTGTTTCTCCACCATAAGCCAAGACTGAAGAAAAAATTGAAGAAAGGAAATAGTAAACTGTTATAGCAGCTAAAGGCGTTGTTGATAGACTGTTTTATAGACAGCAATAGTAGAAAGTGAAATTTAGAATTAATACCAGGATGAGAGAAACATGAGTAAGGCGGGTAAGTGAAAATGGAGGATGACGTAAACACGGAAAAAGACAAAAACAGAGAGCATGTGGAGTGGAGGCAAGTAAGTGTGCCGTTGAGTTGGCGACCTTCAGATTGGAGCGGATGCCCTTGTATGGAGGAAGTTCCCATAAGGTCCGGGCCTGACCTGCATTAAGGAAGTCCAAGTTCCGGTCCGTGGGAACTGTGTCTGTGTGGGTGCGCTTTGTCCCACTTAGCTCTGCAGTGTAGGCTGGCCATCGTGCAGCACAAATACTGTCCGAAAATGAGCCAGGGTCATGCGAGTATTTTATCTTCCGGGTTACATTCTAACCGGTCACGTGCGCGCTAAAAATTAGAGCATTTAGAAAATGTTGCGAAAGATGAAGATAAACAACTTCAATTTTGCACGGCTTAAAATATGTTAGGTGCTTAAAGTGCACACATTACCTACACTTATCGTCTGGCGCATTGGAGTTTGGAATTGTGAGGTAACTTTGTACCTAAAAAAAAAAAAAAAAAAAAAAAAATTAAGTGTCGTTTTATTTATGGACGCTCTATAGCTGCTGTGGTTCTTAGCGTCCCATTCTATTTTGGGCGTGAAATGCTCTTAATTTTTCTCAGAGGCCTCTCTATTAGGCTTGAGGTTCTTTTACATGACACAGGACCAACGCCTTTACTTCCCTTCTGAAGGAAGCTATGCTAAGGATTCCTACGCCCGAAAAAATCCATCGTCCTCCGCCGGGTTTGAACCCGCGACCTTGGGTGAATGAAGTTAAAATGGTAACCATTACACCACGGAGGGCGATTTTGTACCAAATCTGATGTGTTCCATTCCCATGACTTTCTCAACATTTTTGTAACAAATGATTGTTAAAAGCCATCTACTTGATTTATTTGGTAGTGTTTAACGCCCGATTTACTACTTGTGGCACCGCAGGCGTTGACACTGATGATACATGGAATGAAGAGGGAGCACCGGTGAAATGTGATGGCGGGGGAAACCGGAGAACCCCTGCGCTACTTGTTCACCACAAACCTCTCATGCGTTCTTACTACTTGATGCTAATCGAGATAAACATTAACAGAATTTGTCTTATTACTGGCTTCCTGGTAAGTAAAAAGGAAAAGAGAGTATACAGTATGCTAAATCGATAGTGAAAGCTTTTATCACGTGATTGATATGTAATTGAAAGTCGTTTCTTTGCATGACCATGAGCTGACAAATTCCTGTATGATAAAATTAAAAATTATTTGAAAACCGAAAACAACATCAATATTCGAAACTCCATGAAAAAATGTATATGATATAAATTGTGTTTTTAACGAGAGTTTGTGCAGCAAACTTTTTTTTTTCTATTTTTTTACGGTTTACCAGTTATGCCAAAGTCATCCAGAATGAAGAAATTTTTATGTATATCCCCAGAAAATTCAAACTATAGATTTTATTTAGCATGTAAATATCTTTAATGCGCGGCATTTTAATCAAAGCCTATATAGCCATTTTTGAATTACTCAACATGTTCGAAAATTTTTCCACCTAAAGAGTAGTTTGGGATGGGAGATTTTCCTCAAAATGTTTGTGTTGTATCCTTGGAAGACACTAAACTTAAATACTAATTTTGATATCTTACCGTCTTTTCTTTTTTGAGTTATTGTGTTCACGACACTCGAATACATCGACACGCTCTCATACACATAGGGACGATTTTCTAAAAGTGCTTTTTTTTAGATACAGCGAACCTAAAATAAGAATTTCCGGTGAAATCTTGGTATCGAATTTTTGGATGTAGTGCAATACCTTATAAAATTAATTTTTAAGTTTCCCACCTATCATTAGGCATATTGCAGCTCAATCGGCATAATTTCTGCATTTTTAAAAATAGGCGGGAATATAAAAAAAAATCTGACGTGTTCCATTCACATGTCTTTCTCTATCTCACCGCAACAAATTATTTTATTTACTTCATCTAATCGACAAAAAATTAGCAGAAATAGTCTTATTACTTGCTTCCTTGTTAGCAGAAGCGAAATATGGGAGTATCATAGGTTGCTGGTTGCTATGTGACTGAAGTTCCTTTGTTTGTATGGACACAGGTTCACAAAGTCCTTTATGAGAAAAGTATAAATTTTTACTTTCTCTATACGCACTATGTACATAGTGTATAGAGAATGTATTGCACTCCACCAAAAATTCGATACCGAATTTTCACCGGAAATATATTTTTAGGGTCCCTTGTATCCAAATAAAAGTATTTTCAGGAAAAGGCCCGTGTGTGTGTGTCCGTGTGTGCGTGTGTCTGTGAACACGACAGCTCAAAAACGAAAAGTCGGTAATATACCAAACTTCGTATTTAAGTTTAGTATCTTCCAGGGATGCGACACGAAGATTTTGAAAAAAATCCCCCCACCCAAAACTACCCTTTACATGGAACTTTTCTCGAAAATTTTGATTTTCTGAAAAATCCGCTCTAACGATTTTGTTTAAAATATAATATATTAAAGATATTTTTACCTGACAAATAAAATGTATATTTTGAATTTTCTAGAAATAGCTTCTAAAGACTACTTTATTCTGGTTTAATTTTGCATAACTACTAAACCATAAGAGATGGACAAAAACTTAACCCACAAAAAATGTAGATCACGTTAAAACACACAATTTATGTTATATACATTTTTTTCGTGGAGTTGATCGTTTTTGAGATATTCCTTTTTCTTGGTTTCAGCTTTGAAAAGCATACTTTTCTCATACAGCAATTTGTCAACTCCTATCCATACAAATAAAGGAACATCAGTCACATAGCAACCAGCTTTTGGCTTTCCCTTTAACCTATGGTACTCCCTTATTTCGCTTCTACTTACAATAAAGCAAGAAATAAGACTATTCCTGCTAATTTTTCTCGATTAGCATGAAATAAATCAGATAAGCTTATTAACAATAATTTGTTACAGAGATATAGAGAAAGTCATGTGAATGGAACACATCAGATTTTTATAGCTGAAACTAAAAACAAGGAATATCTCAAAAACAATCAACTCCACGAAAAAAAATTATATAACATAAATTGTGTGTTTTAAAGTGATCTACATTTGTTGTGTGGTAAGTTTTTGTTCATCTCTTACGATTCAGCAGTTATGCAAGATTCCATAAAATTCACCCAGAATAAAGTAGTCTTCAGAAAATTCAAAATATACGTTTTATTTGTTAGGTAAATATCTTTAATATACGATATTTTAATCAAAATCGTTAGAGCCATTTTTTAGAAAATCAAAGTTTTCGAAAAAAG
This sequence comes from Hymenopus coronatus, assembly GCA_030762935.1. Lineage (NCBI taxonomy): Eukaryota > Metazoa > Arthropoda > Insecta > Mantodea > Hymenopodidae > Hymenopus > Hymenopus coronatus. Next base: position 62,914,505 of record CM060898.1, on the reverse strand, counting down.
TTCCATGTAAAGGGTAGGTAGGGTTGGGGAGATTTTTCTCAAAATCTTCGTGTCGCATCCCTGGAAGATACTAAACTTAAATACCAAGTTTGGTATTTTACCGGTTTTTCGTTTTTGAGTTATCGTGTTCACAGACACACGGACAGACACACACACACACGGACCTTTTTCTGAAAATGCTTTTTTTGGATACAGGGGACCCTAAAACATATATTTCCCGGAAATCTCGTTATCGAATTTTTGGGTGGAGTGCAATACCTTCTCTATACACTGTGTACATAGTACGTATAGAGAAAGTAAAAAGAATAGGATGGTTAATATATTGCATTTGATGCAGTGACTGATGCTGTGACTGCAGAAATATTTTAAAAACATTCAATCAATGAAATATTCGGAGCGAAAATTATATGTTTAATTCGCATAATGAGTAAATAATGTTACAGTTAATGAGTTGGTTTAAAAATACATTTATTTTATTAGTGTTAGACTTCTTTTTTTAATTTCTTTGTTTGTAGTGGTTTTCGGTTTTTGATGATTATGTTTTGAGACATGGAACACTTAAGGAATATGTTATATGGTTTCTTAAATTCCTTGCTTAATGGAAGGATTCCGATAAGAGGCAACATAAAAATCGAAATATATTGCTATTATTAATAATTTGTTCATTAAGAAGGTAGAGATAAACTGAGAAATTGAAAGCCATAGCCGGCATTTCAACCGCGGATCTCTTAATCTCTGTCCAGTTGCTCTAACCACTGACCTACCCTGACAAGATACTCACACGTCATTAAATTCCGCAAATGACTAGTTTTTTCTGGTAAACCACAGGTTATTAAATTAAATTGTAAGTCACCAGGTGCATGCAATCTCAAAATAAATCCACACCATGCTATTGTATTGGGATAGAACGATTTACCCGTTTAATAACTGTAAGCTTTGTTCTTCAAATAATAGCTATTTTAAATACTTTTTATTGTAAATAAACTATTTATTATTAAGTTGGCGCACGAAAACCTAGCTCCGAGTACAGACTGCTCGATTGCCAGTTATGCACGATTTATTGCCTACCACGAACAGATACAATAAATAAATAAACATGTAATAATTAGATAATAAATAATAATAATAAATAGGGTAATGCAAAGGTCTCTAGTTACTGAGATGATATTGTATTTTACATTACATTAGATGCTAAAAATGACCTCACTGTGCTTCAATGCACTTTTTCCCACGTTCTAACATGTAAGTACACACTTCAGACAATTCTTCTACATCAATTCTCAATTTCATTACGAATATCGTCCTACAAGTCTTCTACCGTTTTGGGTTATTTGCGTAGGTACACTTTTCCCTGTAGACCAGGCCTGGTAGGCAAAGCGCAAGAGGGGTGATCTTACCCTACCTCTCATCCCCACTGCTTTTTTTTTAACAGTAACGTAGAGCCAAGAAACCGGTTCATTCCGGTGGCTGCTTTATCAGTGTAGAGGTGGCTTACATGAGCAATGTCACTGAACGGTGTATGTTTAATTGGGACTGGGAGATCAAGTACTTTTTTTTAAAGATGGTCTTCCATCCATACTCTCTAGTTGCCGTTACTTATATTTCTGATTTCCAGTTGCCCTCCGTGGTGTTATGGTTAATATGCTACTTCATATACCCAAGGTCGCGAGTTCAAACCCGGCGGAGGAAAAATCCAGGCGTAAAATCCTTCCTTCGGAAGCCGTTGATTCCGTGTCCTAGATTTACGGCACGTAAAAGAACCTCAAGCCTGATAGAGAGGCCTTTGAGCAAAATTAAGCGGTCTTTCACGCCAAATATAGAATGGGACGCTGAGAACCATAGCAGTTAAGGAACGTCCATAAATAAGACTCCATTTCATTTCATTTTTGTGTTTCCTAACAAACTAAACTCTTAAATTCAAAAGTATTCATTTGATTAGGTCGCAAAAGACAAATCATCTAAATCCCAAACAACCACCACTGTTGCACACGTAACCTCTCCGCTTCTCTGCTTGATGGAAGGAAAAAAAGAAGTGGCGATTGTAGGGGTAGAGCATTTCACACTGCGAGTGCTTATCTTGCCGGCACTGCTAATATACAAAGTCACAAGTGGTTAGATCGGCGAACACGACGGCCACAATCTTTTCCTGAAGGTCCTTTCTTTTCTGAATCTTGCATGAGTTCGCGAGTTTGGCTCGCGTGAAGTGTGACAGGTCGCCCTATCCCGTTGAAAGACGTATATTCAAATCTCTGCGTAAAATGCCTCAAGGATTCGCGTGTGCACATTAGTGATTACAACAGACGACAATATATTGAATGATCAGGCGATTAAATCGATGCCGGTCTCCATGGCTGCCTCGCTTTGGTGCTTCGTGGCGCAGGGGATGGCGAGTTCGAGTCCCGCTTTGGGCATGGGTGTTTCTGTGTTTTTAACTATGTGTGTGTATTAAACGGTAATCAAATAGAAAAACAAAGAAAATGTTGGGAAAATGGAAAACAGGGAGCGAAGAAAGAAATACAGCACCGATGTTCTGACAAGACTCCGGAATTTATAAAACAAAAAAACAAACAACCAAACAAACAAAATAGATCATTCTCTTTATTGTCTATTTAATAGTTGGTATTTCCGAAACATAACTAAAGACCAAATCGACCTACAGAAGAGGATCGGAATATTTAGTTCAGTAGTTCTTCTTTTTTTTTTTTTTTTTTTTTTTTTTTTGCGCGGTTGGAATTAATATATTTACAAATACTGCTTCAGAGGGAATCGGTAGCCACTCATATTTTAATACCCGAATATTAAAAAATCCCTTCAAAAGACTTGGTAATCAAGTTGAAAAGACTTGGTAATCAAGTTGAAAAAGAAAGTTGAGTTCTTTAAATTATACCAGCTAAAACAACTAAAAATTAAATAAAGTATATCTCATTCTTATTTAATAAACAATCCAAATAAAAACAATTCCATTTTCCAAAATTTAATTTTCATACAATAGGTATTAATAAATCAACATCCCTTTCTCTTCCTGTTCTACAGACTTTTTACTAAATATTTTTATTCTTTCTACTCTATCCTAATTGAGATACACATTAGCAGAATGGTCTTATTGCTTAGGTGCTTATAAACAGAAGGGAGCTAAAGGAATACATTATGCTAAAGCTATAGTCAAATGTTTTAAAAGCTGTCGCTTTGCGATATTGAAATTCGCTACTTTGTTTCCTGTGTAGTAACTTTTTATGTATCTCTTATGGTTTACCAGCCATGCAAAAATCATTCGGATTGAAAAGGAATTCAGAGGCTGTTCCCAGCGAATTCAGTATGTATATTTTATTTTTCATGTAAAAATCTTAAATGTACGGTATTTCAATCAAAATTATTAGAGGAATTTTGGAAAAAGTAACAATTTTCGAAAAGTTTTCCTATAAGGGGAAAGTTCATTATTTTAAAATTGAAAAGGAATATCTCAAAAATGGTCCAGGGAAAAATGTATGTTACATGGATGTTTGTGCTTTTGACGAATTTTTGTCTATCTTTTACGGGTTACCATTTGTGCATAATTTAGCAAAATCCATGCAGAACGAAGAGCTCTTGAGAGGCTATTCCCATAAAAATCAAAATATACATTTTATTTGTCACGTACATGTCTTTAATATTCGGCATTTTAACCTAAATCGCTACAGACATTTTTGAGTGAGTCAAAATTTTAGAGAATTTTTCAATATTAAGGGTAGTTTGAGGTGTGGGAATTTTACAATCTTCGCGTTTCATCCTTAAATACCAAGTTGATATTTTACAGACTTTATGCTTTTGAGTTATTGTATTCACACACACACACACAAAACATGAAAATGTTTTGTTTTTTTTAAATATATAAAACGAGTATTTCCGGTGAAATCGCAGTATTGAATTTGTCAGTGGAATGCAATAGATACCTTCTCTATACACTATGCAAATAGTGCGCGAGGAGAAAGCAAATATGTAGATCTCATTAAAACACACAATTTATATACTATATTTTGTACAGTTAACACTATACAGAGATATTAGAGTTGATTCAGTTTTATAAAACTTTAACTTTTCTCAAACTTTTCTCTTTCTTTTCGCCTCTCTTGTGTTTACTCCTAGCAAGCAAACATTTAAACCGAATTTCAATTATTGCACTTTAGTGACCGACTTTTATAAGTTCTAACTATAGCTTTAGCTTAGTGTATTCTCTCATTTCCCTTCTACTTATAAGGAACTAGCAATAAAACCATTTCTGTTAATGTTAATGTTTTATTTATAGAAAGAAATATAAACTTTTGAAAAAAAGTTGTTTGTAGAACAGCTGAAGAAAGTCATGTGAATGGAACACATCATATTTTTGCTCTCTTTATACATACTATATAGTCTACACAGAGTATAGAGAAGGTATTGCATTCCACCCAAAATTTTGATATCGAGATTTCACCGGAAATACATGTTTTGGGTCTCCCTGAATCCAAAATTCTTTTTTGGAAAAACGTCCTTGTGTGCGTACGTGTATCTGTGTGTCTGTGTACAGCATAGCTATAAAATGAAAATACCGTTAAATGCCGACCTTGTATTTAAGTTTGGTATCTTCCAAGTATGCGACATGAAATTTTCAAGAAAATCCCCCACCCGCAATTACACTTTACATGGAACTTTTTTCGAAATTTTTGATTTTCTAAAATATGTCTGTAACGATTTTGAGTAAAATATTATATATTAAGGATATTTACTGAAAAATAAAATATATATCTTGAATTTTCTGGGAATAGCCTCTGAAGACTACTTTATTCTGGATGAATTTTACGGAATTTTGCATAGCTGATAAACCGTAAGAGATGTACAAAAACTTACCACACAGAAAATGTAGAACACGTTAAAACACACAATTTATGTTATATACTTTTTTCCTGGAGTTGATCTTTTTTTAGATATTCCTTGTTTTCGGTTTCAGCTTTGAAAAACTTATACTTTTCTCATACAGAGAAACTTCAGTCACACAGCAACCAGCTTTTAACTATCACTTAACCTATGATACTCCTTTATTTCGCTTCTCCTTACAAGGAAGCAGGTAATATGACTATTTCTGATAATTTTTTCTCACCTAGCATGAAGTAAATAGGAGCGTAAGCTTTTTAACAATAATTTGTTGCAGAGATGCAGAGAAAGTCATGTGAATGGAACACATTAGAGTTTTGTTTAGTGTAAAGTATGTATTACTGAACTTGTATCCTAACTCCCTTGCGTGTCTGGCCTTAACCTTGGCCGAGCCATGTGGCCATCGTAAAGAAAGAATGATATATGTGAACTATTTCCCCTGATAGTTATGTTGGGGATATGATTAATTTCCTAGAGACTCTTGTAAAGAGAGTGAGTGACATTTAGCAAGATCTCGTATTACTGAGCATTAACAAAAATAAAAGGTAGTTGGAGTATTTAGATGGGGTAGTACCTTGCCCACTCCACAGGTCACGAATGCTGGAGAGTTATGTGACCAACGGCACGGCTATTATGTAAGTACTGCAGAGACGCTCCTTGCTTTCTGGAAACATGACGAAACGCTGTTTCTTATACAGCTTAGTCATATTTTACGGCATCATAAAGCCTGAAATGGAGACGTATACTTTCCACACATCCATACATCACGGTTGTTTTTAGCACGCACACACACACACACACACACACACACACACTATAAATACTCGGGAAAAAGAATTGAGATGTCCCGGCAAATGCGGACCTAACATGGGCTTTTTCTGTCTTCATTCATCTTAAGATTGTAGTCATAGTTTGGGTAGGCGAGGGAGGGGGCAAGGGAAGATGGGGCAGCTTTGTGATCAGCGACGTGACTACCGAGCGGGTTTCATCTGTCCCTGCATTCGGAAAATTACGGGATAATATGGTCCACCATTTCTTGTTACCATCATTTCCTAATCATGTCTTTCAGGGTTGAAGGACCAAGCGAAGGTGTTCGGTGGGTTGTGGCTGACGGTGATCCGTGTATTGTAAATGATTATCCTGGTATCATCGTCGGGAACAGTCTATCGGACCTACCTTGCAGTTGCAGGGCTCCCTTCTAGGACTTCTAAGCATCTTCTACTGTCTATCAGTTCTTAGAAGCCCACGTGCACCAGCGTATGCGACAGATGGCAGTGTCATCTTCGCCCATGTGTTACGCCATATTGCATTCAAAACAGGCTGTATAAACAATTGCTTACAAGTAGTTTTGCTTCAGTAAATAAACCTTTCCTATCAAATTATGCTGAGAATATGTCACGAACAATTAAAGTGAATACATTTAAGTGACGGCGCCGTGGTCGGGTGGTTAGACCGCTCACCTCCCACGTAGGCGGCTTGAGTTCGATTCCAAGCGTCCGCATGTGAGATTGGTGGTGCACAAAGCGGCGTCTGGCGGGTTTTCTCCGGGTTCTCCGGTTCCCCCGCCACTCATTCCACCAATTGCTTCATTATCCATTTCGCTTGCATTTCATATCATCCATTTTCTCACGTTCATTCCTGACTACGAGCTGAAAACTCGTTCCAGGTCCTCCGTTCTGTGGTTTCGTGCCATTGGCTCCCCAACATGCTTCTGATCCTTAAGCATTCGCTTCTAAGTCCTAGGGGGGTGTCAATCCAAACTAGGGGGAGAGTAAGTCAACTACGGATTCATTTAAACGACGACCTTTGTACACACATTATTCAGATTCAGAGCCGTTATCGCTAGCAGATAATGCTGCAACTCCAGGTCGGAATCTGAGGATGATCCTTGACTGTCATCGTCTAAGTTTATTACTACACTATCGACGACAGCGTCAATGTGACAGTTCAGATGCCACAACTTTTCTTCTTCCTTATTTACATGTGTGATAACAGTCTGCCACATTTCCGCCGTCACCTGAGCCAATGCTTTATCTAAATACTGACGCACATTCTTTTAGTTTGATAGTTTTATTGTTTCCAAAGGGCGATATCATCTCTTCTACAATTATTTTGACATTCTTTCGTTTCACAAACGAAACCCACTATTTTTATAAGTAATGCACAATCTCACACATTTAAAATCAGACAAATCACCGTTCTCAGCACTTAACACTTTGTTTATTTGCGGTGGCTCATTCTCTCCCTCCACTAAAAGTATGTATTTTTAGAACGAACTGCACACTTAAAAGTCGTCCACTTGACCTAAAACTGCTTTAGCCTCTTTCTCTTTGTATAGGATGTTTTAAAACTATCAGGCTCTTAAAATATTTTAGAACGTGAAAAACACTTCTGACACGCCGTTATTTTCACCAGTTCATTCACTAAAATATCCAGAATTGTGCTCCGTTAACTTGTGGAACACATTTAAAACAGATGACTTCACAGGATAGTTCAGTATTTTCCAAGGATGCGACATGAACATTTTCAATAAAATCCTCTCACCCCCAACTACCCTTTACATGAGACATTTTTCAAAAATTTTGATTTTCTCAAAATTGGCCCTTACGATTCCGATTAAAATGTTAAATGTACAAGATATTTTCATGGCAAACGGATTGTGTCTCTTGAAATTTTTGGGAATAGCCTCTGAAGACCTCTTCATTATGAAACCGTAAATAATAAACCGTAAGAGATACCTAGACAAAAACGTATATACAAAAGTATAGTTCTTATTAAAATACACAATATATACCATATACACTTTTTTGTAAAGTTAACCGTTTTCGGGATATGGTTAATGGTTTCAGTTTTAAAGTATTTAAAACTTTTCTCAAATGAGATACATATTTCTTTTCGTCTCTCGTTTGTTTTCTCCTATCAATCAAAGAGAATAACATTTTAATTGTTTCAGCTAGCGACCAGCTGTTAAAAATCTGACTATCGCATAAACCTGATATATTTACTTCTTTCCCTTGTACTTACAAAGAAGCAAATAATAAGGTAATTTCTGTAAATGCTTTTCTTGATCAGCATGACGTGTACAAAAATGATCTTTTATAAGGAAAGATTTTTATTGAACCACTAGAAAAATTCATGCGTGTGGAGCACCAGATTTTTCTGATAGGGGCGGCAGGAGTATAGGATGGCAACCCCGCCAACTAATATTACCCACGTGGGATGCACAACTACCAGACTTAATTTCAAGAAGTGGACGAGGATTCTGAAACACCGTGTACATATCTAGATGTTTCTGATATACTGAGGACTAAGACAGGGGTTCCAAGATTATGCCTATATAACCGGAGGCAAAAGTCAGCGTATCTGAAGTTCTGAGGTCTCAGTTTTTCAAATGCGCTTTAACATTTGTTCTATACATGACTAGCTCGAAAGAATATTTATGCGCGGATAAACTGTGCAAAGGTCCTTATGGTTACCCGAATAAATTCGTGGTGTATCATTACTCAGATGTTTTAACTTTTGTAGATCACAAATCTCATCTTATAGTACTATTGAAAATCGCCCTCCGTAGTGTGATGGTTACCATGCTAACTTCATATATCCTAGGTCGCAGGTTCAAACCCGGCGGAGGACAATGGATTTTTTCCGGGCGTAAAAATCCTTAACATGACTTCCTTCGGAAGGGAAGAATTGCCTGACAGTGAGACCTCTGAGCAAAATTAAGCGGTCTTTGATACCCAATATAGAATGGGACGCTGAGAGCCACAGCAGTTAAAGAGAGTCGATAAATAACATTTCATTTCGTTTCAAGAATTTGGAAATATTCTAAGACACTCCAAACAAATGCGCTTGGTGGTATAGCCAAAGAGTACGTTTACTTAATTTATTTTTTTAAAACTAACACATATTTTAATATCATTTAGAAATGATATTCTTTTATTCCACCAACAGAGAGAATAATCAGCTGCATTTAGTTATGAAATATATATTTTTGAATCTCGAAAGTAATAGAGTATGTAAGTGAATATAAATGCTCAGACTCTAAATTAAGCCATCAAAAATCTGATGTTCTCCAATAACATGGCTTTATCTATATTGCAATAAACCATTCTTACATAAATGTATGCTTCTATGTACTTTATGCTAATCGAGATAATCATTAGCTGCTGCTAATGATGATGATCATAATGATGACGATGTCGATAATTAAGGTGGAAACATTTCTAAGAATGCGACCACTTGGGGTCAAAACCAGGCCTTAGTGACAGGCACGTCCTCCCAAAGTCCGTGATATCTCCTGTCCTCTCTCGCTCGCTCTCTCTCTCTTTATTTTTATCCACCTTTTTATTACCTTTCCCAAATATCACCCTATTTCTTTAATTCTTCTCTTTCCCTTAACATTCAATATTTTCATTACTACCCCTCTCCTGGCATACTTTCCCATTTGTGTTCTCAAATGTATTTCCTCCAATTTCTTACCTGTTTAGTTCTATTAATCAATGAACAAAACTGTCTCCCACCCCACGCATAAATCAGAACGGTTTATTTCATTGCCCCTAATTCCTTTTAAAAGTAATGCTCCTGTTCTCATCCAAGCTAATCGTTCCCTTTCTTGAATAGGTCGAGTCAGATTGAAAAATTAAATGCCATAGCCGGTATTTGAACCACAGATCTCCCGGTCTTTAACCGGTTGCTCTAATCACTGAGCTACCATGACAGCATGCCAACACGCATTACATTTCTCAACTGACATACATATTTCTCAGTAAACTGCAGGGTGATATCAAATTCTTTTTGATGACATACCCCAAAGGGGACTTAAAATGTCATAAGTACTTTAAGTCCCGAGCTTCATAATTTAGCCAACTATTAGTTCAATTAATGTTAATTTAATAGTAACTCTTTAAAAACCACTTATGTTTTCTCTGGGAAGATAAGTCAAATAGCAAACAAAAGCTTGCACCGATAATGGTACGCATTTTGTGATCTGTTGTGCACATACTGCTTATCGCGATTATTACTTTGGTTACACCAGTTAATAAGGGATTATTGAAGATCAGTAAATAATAAAAGCATAGGTTGATTTTAACAGTGGTAACAAAAGCGTGAATCGGAGCGAGGCAATATAATTTATATCACAGTAGGTTAAATGCTCATCCTCCCTTAGAGCGGTCGATCTCCGTAGTGTAGTGGTTACGGTAGTACATATACCCAAGGTCGTGGGTTCAAACCCGGCAGAGGTCAATAGATATTTTCGAGCGTGAAAATCCTTAGCATGGCTTCCTTCAGAAGGGAATTAAAGCCGTTGGTCCCGTGTCGTAGATTTACCGCACGTAAAAGAACCTCAAGTCTGATAGAGAGGCCTCTGAACAAAATTAAGCCGTCTTTCATGACCAACGTCTATAAATAAAAAAAGTAAAAACAAGATTCACTCAGACCAAAAGAACTCGCCCTCCCCCCTTCCTTGCCCATGTGGAGCGACAATAATAATGCAATTTTGAACAAGCGCTAATGGAATACGCTGCAATCATTTCGAAGCAAGATCAGAGGAGCTGGTTGAAAACTGAGACCATAGCGCAGGGACTTAAATCTGGAAATAACGGGGATGGTAAAGCACTTCCCAGCCCCAGAGATTAAAAAAAATCAGCCACAGCTCCTTCTGCAAGCGTCTTTGCATTGTTATGCAGAATGATGGGTGAGTTATTCAGGAAATGCCGATGTCTGTTAACATTTGATCTCTGCCCTAAAATGAAAGAACCACTTTGTGGGATCCACTTCCGTACAGTTTATGATGTTTGCCAGGCAACCAACCGATCTCTTTGCAGGCAGAGTCCACGGCTTTCACATTGCTGGGAACGTGTAAACGGTGGTGATTACGTCCAAGATCTATAAAACTTAAAATTCTGTATGTATGCTATGTATCTAAATAAAAAGTAGTTGCAACTATTAAAAGTTATTCGCATATATATATATTGATGTAGCTTTTTCGTACAATTTAGTAACACTTTAGAATTTTTGGTTTCGCACTCAATTGAAATTCTTCTTTAGGAGAAGTAATTCCTATAACACGTTCTATGACCTTTTGGCTATCTCTGTCAGAACATTGCTGACTGATATTATTATTTGGTGGTGTTTAACGCCCGTTTTTACTGCAATGCCACCGCAGATGACACTGATGATACATAAAGATGGAGCCCCGGTGGAATGTGATGCCGGGGAAACCGGAGAACCTGTGCCGCTTTGTCCACCACAAATCTCACATGCGGTTGCTTGGGATCGAACCCGGGCCATCTAGGTGAGAGGCAAATGGTCTGACCACTCGGCCATGGCGCGGCCCATTGCTGGCTCTAATGCTACTGGGTGTTTCTTAGTGAGACTCCTGCTACAGGGTAATTCGAGTTTGATGGCGGACATCCAATGGAAAAGTATCTATTGCAGCTTCGGAAACTGCACCAAATGAGACATATTGACAGAGTACTAACCATTATATCCTGAGAGAACAAAGCCAAGGTGTGTCAAAGCTGTGCGGCTGACTTTCTTCCACTATGTTTTTTGTGCAAAAAGTTTTAATTGTTGTAATCTATTCTCTCTTTTGTATATTACACAAAAATTATTATGGTCATTGTTTCAGCGTTCTGGAGTGAAAAGACTTGCACACTATAAAACAAGTTGAAACAATGATTTGAAAATCTCATAATGTTTATTAACTTTGGTCCTTTACCCAAACTAGAAGACTTCCTGGGATGTTTGATTACAGTAAATGTTCAGATAATATATTTACTTTAAATGAATAGCTTTCCCTTTTTATTCAGTGCTCAGAAACAAAGGGGGTTGGCATAAGCGGTTTCGTGTGTAGCCCGTATTCAGTAGATCATGGGTTCGATCCTCGCGTCCGACCCATGTGACCCATGGGCTTTTTCGGGTGTTTCCCCGGGTAGGCTCATTTAATCCCACGAATTTTCCGGCTCACTATTTGTTGTTCCCATCATTTCCTCCTAAACTCTCTCAAGTTTGAAGAACCCGTTGGGGGTGTTCCGCGGGTTTTGACTGGATAGTGATTTGGCTTTTGTAAAAGGTTATTCTAGCGTCGTCTATAATAACATGGGATTGGAACCCGTCTTTAGGCTGAGAGAGTCAGGGGCTCTTGATCAGGGCCTAGAGGGCGTCGGAAGCGTTCCAAATGTAACCAATAAGGACTTCATCCCTGATTACGTCTGTCGTCATGCAATTTGGAACCCTAGTGCCACGTAAGTGACAAAGGGCCACAGGGGCGTATATCCGGTGCTCTGCCCTAAAGTCCTGCTTCCTGTTCGTGACCAATCCTAATCCCAATCAGCACACAGGAATTTGTGGCAGCTAGTACATTATTCCCCACTTTTCCCTATTGCTGGGTCGTTGCCTTTAGTTTACAAAATCATACCTCGCACATTCGAGAAAAAAAAAAAAAAAAAAAAAACTGCCTGCCAGTTATGCAGGTTTGAAGAATCTTAAAATGAACAACAATGGGCCTTTCAGACATTTGACCCCAAAAAAGGAGCAGAGGCGCGTGATTTCTGACAATGAATTACGTTTCCAGGCGCCAACTGTAAATAGTGCAGTGGAGAAAAAAGAGAAGCCAAACCTGCCCACAAAACATCAGGAGGGAAGCGCATGTTAGCAAACATGTTCTGAAAATGTAGCAACAAATCATGTATGTAGGCTTTGGTTCATTTTTGCAACGTATGTAGCGCAACAAATGGGAGTAAGGTACCTGCCAGAAATGTTTCAGATGGAATGATATAGTTCTTCCCACAGATGGACCTAGTAGTTGCGTGTTGCAAGCAATATTCTGTCAATGTGCAAAATTCACCGGTTGATGAATGGCTGTTACGGAATTTAAAGAGAGCTGTTGCCAAGGCGGAATACTGAATTGGCGCCAGCTTCGATCCTTGTGGATAGAGTAATTATGGTAATTGGATCGGTATATTAAAGCAAAACCACCAGCAACATATGTTCAAACTTCGGAGATGTTTTTCAAAGCATTCTTCTTGTAGACAGCATATGTTTTAAGTTTTTAAACACAGTGGGGGCAATCTGCGGTCTGTTTTAAAAAGCCGCATTATTATGAAAGAAAATATTTCTTTGACTACTGAATTATACATATTGAAGGAGAATTACATTTCTATTACTGGAGGCCACAATACTATTTACGTTCACTGGAGCTTAGCTTTTATTTGAAGCATGTCTGAACGAACATTTAACAGGAAAATTCTTATTATGTTATGATTACTTTGTTGTATTTTTAATCCTAGATGATAAGCGATAGATGATAATCTTAATGACAGTTTTAAAAAAATATGAGGTCCATTCACATGGTTTTCTCTTTCTGTTCTGCAAACTATTCTTACAAATGATTATTCTTTTACCTATCGCGCTAAAAAAAATAAGCATTAGTAAAATGGTCTTATTATTTGTTTCCTTGACTAAGTAAAAAGTAAATAAGGATACACACTAGGCTAAGCGATAATCAAATCCTTTAAAAAACTAATCGCTATGTGTTATAATTAAAATTAGGTGCTATTTTTATGATCAGAGGTGAAACAAATGAGATATGAAACAAATAACGACTGTTCTTTGGAGAAAAATTTAAGTATTTTAAAATTGAAACCAATAACAAAGAGTATCTCGGAAATGGTTAGCGCTACAAAACATTTAACATAAATTGTGTGTTTTAACGAGATATAAATTTTTTGCGTTGTAAGTTTTTGTCGATGTCTTACTGTGTACCAGATATGCAAAAGTCATACAGAGCGAATAGGATATTCCCAAAAAACAATATATACATACCTATATATTGTTATGTCAATATTTTTGATATACCATATTTTAATTAAAATCGTTATAGCCATTTTTTAGAGAATCAAACTTTTCGAAACATTTTCCATGGAAATGGTAGTTTGGGGATGGGAGATTTTATTGAGAAATCTTCGTATCTCATCCTTGAATGATGCTAAACAAGTTTGGTGTTTACTGACTTTTCGCTTTAGAGTTATGCTACACATACACGGATCTTTTTCTAAGGTCTAAAAATATATATTTCCGGTGAAATCTCGGTGTCGAATTTTTGGGTTGATTACAATACTTCCTCTGTACACTATGTACATTCTACCTACATGTAGAAGGTTAAAATGAACAAGAACACATACACATGGTTGAATTCGGCAATAAGAAATAGAACAACAATAAACAATGCCAAATAATCATTAAATAGTACATTAATGACAACGAAGACTTTAAAGACGATTCTTTAAGAGAGCCCTTCAGAGCAGATGTAGTATCTAGACCAGTACTTGAGGAAGAGGTGCAAGATAGAGGTAGTGTAGAGTTCTGAACTATAATATTTAATTTTGTAGATTTTAATTTATATTTTGTGCATTGACATATTTCTGCTGATGAAACTTTTCTCTTAATTAAACCACAATTGAAACTCAATTATCTCCTTTAATTCCGGGTGTAAAGCAAATGAGATTAAACGAAGTTAAGGAAAGTACATAGTTTAAAATTGAAACCAATAAAAAGTCATATTTCAGAAACGGTCAATTCTACATAAAAGTGTATATAACATATGCTGTGTACTTTAATGGAAACTACATTTTTACTTTCTCTGGCACATATGTACATAACATGTACATAGCAGCTGGAGAAGATATTATATTCCACCCAAAAATTCGATATCAACATTTCACCGAAAATATATGATATGAGGTACCCTGAGCCCGAAAAAAGCATTTTGTAGAAAAAGGTGCGCGCGCGTGTGTGTGTGTGTCTGTGGACAAAATGGCTCAAAAATGAAAATACCGTTAATATCAAACCTAGTGTTTATGTTTAGTTACTTCCAAGAATACGGCACGGAAGATTTTCAAGAAAATGCTCCTACCACAAATTTATGTTACATCGAAAAGGGTTTGAATTTTTTCTTCTCAAAAACAACTAACGATTTTGATTAAAATGTCGTGTATTAAATATATTTAAAACACAAATAAAATGCATATTTTGAGTTTTTTGGGAGCTGTATCTGAAGACTACTTTATTCTGATTGATTTTTTTTTTTCAGAATTTCGCATAGCGGTTAAACCGTAAGGGAGAAACAAATATTTATTGCACAAAAAATATAGATCTCGAAAAAACACAGAATTTATGTTGTATGCTTTTTTCTTGTAGATTTGGCCGTTTTCGAGATATTGCTTGTTATTTTAATTTTAAATTCCTAACTATTCTTAAACGGGACCATGAAATGCGAACCGAACTCCAATTGTTTCACATAGCAACTAGCTATTAAAATATTTGTCTTTCGCTTTAGCCTAATGTTTACCGTTATTGCTCTTCTACTTACAAGAAAGCAAATAATAATACTAATTCTGCTGATATTTATTTCGATTAGCATGATGTAGAAAAAATAATAAATTTTTTGCAGGAATAGATTGTATATGGAGCAGCTATAGAATTTTATGTGAATGGAACACATCAGATTTTATATGTAGTAAGTTATTGTCAATCTTTTACGTTTCCGAGTTATACAAAAGTGATTTAGAATGAAGTGGTTTTCAGGGGCCACTTCCAGAAAACTAATGTATAGATACATTTCCTTTGTCATGATAATATCTTGCATGTATGGCATTTTTACTAAAATCGTTAGTGCCATGATTGAAGAAATTAAAATTTTCAAAAAATGTTCTATGTGAAGAGTAGTTGCGGGTAGAGGAATTTCCTTGAAAAATCTTCGTGTTGCATCCTTGGAAGATACTGAGCTTAAATACCAAGTTTGGTATTAAACCGACTTTTTGTTTTTGAGCGCTGCTGTCTACACACGCACAAACAAATACACCGCGGACATTTTTATAAAAATATGATGTGATCCATTCACATGACTTTCTCTACATCTCTGCAACAAATTATTGCTAAAAAGTTTATACTTCTATTTACTTCATGGTAATCGAGAAAAAATTAGCAGGAAATCTTACTACTTATTTCCTTGGAAGTAAAAGCAAAATAAGGGAGTACCATAGGTTAAAGTGATAGCCAAAAGCTGGTTGCTTTGTGACTGGTCCCTTTGTTTGTATGGACAGGAGTTGACAAATTCCTGTGTTAGAAAAGCGTAAGTTTTTAAAGATGAAACCAAAAGTAAAGAATATCTTAAAAAATGATCAACTCTGTGAACAACATGTATATACTATAAATTGTGTGTTTTAACGTGCTCTACATTTTTTGTGTGGTAAATTTTTTCCAACTCTTACGGTTTATCAGCTATGCAAAATGTTGTAAAATTCATCCAGAATAAAGTAATCTTCAGAGGCTATGCCCAGAAAGTTCAAGTTATACATTTTATTTGTCAGGTAAATATCTTTAATATACGATATTTTAATCAAAAACATTAGAGCCATCTTTAAGAAAATAAAAATTTTCGAAAAAAGTTCCATGTAAAGGGTAGTTTGGGATGGTAGGATTTTTCTCAAAATCTTCGTGTCGCATCAATGGAAGAACTTCAAAACTAATTTTGGTATTTTACCGACTTTTCGTTTTTGAGTTATCGTATTCACAGACACATGGACACACACACACGGATGTTTTTCTGAAAATGATTTTTCTATACAGGGGACCCTAAAACATATATTTCTGGTGATATCAGTGAATATGATTTTTGGTTTGAGTGCAATATTTTCTGTATACACTATGTACATACTACGTATAGAGAAATTAAAAATATATATTTTATTTTATTGAGGGGATCTCTAAATATATACCTATTTCCGGTGAAATCCCGGAATCGAATTTTTGGGTGGAATACAGTACCTTGTTTATCTACTATGCGCATTGTGTATATGTACTAGAGAAAGTAAAAATCAGTATAATAGTTTGTCTAGTTTCTTAGGAAATGACACAGCAAAAATGGACAGTGAACTAAGGATGTTTCTTTTGGGAATGCCTTGCAGGTCTTGAGCATCAGTTAACAAAAAACATGAACAAAATGGAGGAATGGTAGCGCTTTTTAGCGTAATTAATTCTTTACCAGGTTGCTCGTTAATTGAAATAACTGACATAAGCCATTTTGCGGGCGTTTCACCATCTCGACTTGCTAATTAAGATTTCCTAGCTCAGTGTTGCCACCCTAACCACATCATGATGACCGCGTCTTGCTTTTTATTCCTTTAACAAGATGGCCAGGAAGATATACAAAAGCAATGAAACTGCGCGAGGAGAAAGGAACACAATTAAAATGTTTTCTGGGAAATGCGTCACAAATCCCTAGAGGAATTCAATCTCGCGACTTAAGCAGTCGCAGGATGTAATTATTATAGGTAATTTACGTGCTGGTGGAAAAAGTGTCTGGTCTTATTGTCAATTGAAGTTACTAGCTATAAAAGCTGAATGGGAAGCGACCTCTAAGGGCCTTCAGATTTATTCGACCTTTGTCGTTTGCCCGCTTATGAAGTTAATACCAAGCAGCGAGTTTAGCAGCATTGCCTCTTGCAGAGGTCTAGCGAACGATGAGTAGAAGGGATGGATGTCGAGCTTGGTTTGGGTTCCGAAATGCACACATCAGTAAGCGGTATAAAGAAAGGGTAATGAGAAGGAGTTTTGTAGGTAAGCATGCACACTTGAGGCATAATCTGTTCCATAAGTAGTTCATTACCTGTAATGCCATTATATCTATTGTTCTAATACATAAAGTAACACAATAAAACAATTATTTCAAAATATGATTAGTATAAAAACTTATGTGCACCATTCACATGACTTTCTGTACATCACTGCAACAAATTATTCTTAAAAAGCTTATACTTCTATATACTTCATGGTTATCAGAAAAAAATTAGCAGAAATGTATTATTTGCTTCCTTGTAAGTAGAAGCAAAATAAGGTTAAAGTGATAAACAAAAGCTGGTTGCTATGTCACTGAAGTTCTTTTGTTTGTATGAACAGGAGCTGACAATTTCCTGTATGAGAAAAGTATGTTTTTCAAAACTGAAACTAAAAACAGGGAATGTCTCAAAACCGATGAACTCCACGAAAAAAAAAATGTATGTAACATAAATTGTGTGTTTTAACGTGCTCTACATTTTTTGTGCAGTAAGTTTTTTTTTTTCATCTCTTACGGTTTAGCAGTTATTCAAAATTCCGTAAAATTCATCCAGAATAAAGTAGTCTTCAGATGCTATTCCCAGAAAATTCAAGATATACATTTTATTTGTCAGGTAAGATATCTTTAATAAACGATATTTTAATCAAAATCTTTACAGCCATTTTTGACAAAATCAAAATTTTCAAAAAAGTTCCATGTAAAGGGTAGTCGGGGGTAGGGAGATTTTTCTCACTTATAATAAATTCATGCAGCAAATCATAATACATCTTTACTATATCGAAAAGAATGGCTCTCCTCGCGTCACTCAAAATCTGTTTGAATCATCCACAAGTTTTTCGGTGTCAATGTATTTCAGTGTCCGAGCAAAAACGCGATTTGCAATGACAATCGCATAACAACAGCTTTTAAAACATTTGACTATCACTTTAACATATCGCATTCCTGTAGTTTCCTTCCGCTAATAAGGAACTAAGTAACAAGAACATTCTGCTAATATTTATATCGAGTAGCATGATCTAGAAAGAAGAATAATCCTTTGTAAGAAGTTTGTTTGTAGAGCCGCTAGAGAAAGTCATATGAGTGTAACACATCATATTTTTTCGGGGTTTTCCCTTATCATGAGAAGACGAATGTTGAGTAACTTAAAGCTCATGGACCCCGAGATCATTTGAGCATTAATTCATTAATTTCATTCAACGTCCAATATGACCAACAGGTTAAAAGACGTTAAGCTAATATAATGTTTTTTAATTTTTAATATTATATCGATTAGCGTTATATAGATATAAGAATAATCCTTTGTAAGGAAAGATTGTTTTTGGAATAGCTAAAGAGAGGCATTAGAATGGAACACGTCAGATTTTACTTTCTCTACACGTACTATGTACAAAGTGTATAGAGGAAGTATTGTATTCCACATAAAAATTCGATACTGAGATTTCACCAGAAATACATGTTTTAGGACCCCTGAATCTAAAAAAGATCTTCTGTCTGTGTGTCCGTGGATAGCATAGTTCAAAAACCAAAAGACCGTTAAATAGCACACTTGATATTTTAGTTTGGTATCTTCCAAGGATACGACACGAAGATTTTCAAGAAAATCCTCCCACTTCCAACTACCGTTTATATGGAACTTTTTAAAAAAAATCGATTTTTTCAAAAATAGCTCTAACGATTTTGATTAAAATATCCTATATTAAAGATATTTACCTGACAAATAAAATGTATATTTTGAATTTTCTGGGGATAGCCTTTGAAGATTAATTTATTCTAGATGAATTTTGTGGAGTTTTGCATAACTGGTAAACCATAAGAGATAGAAAAAACGTGCTCCACAAAAAATTCAGAGCTGGTTAAAACACACAATTTATGTTATATACATTTTTTTTCGTGGAGTTGACCGTTTTAGAGATATTTCTTGTTATTGCTTTCAGTTTAAAATCCTTATGCTTTTCTCATACGGGAATTTAACTGCTGGCCATACAAACAAAGGAACTTCAGTCACATAGTTTTTGACCCAGTTTAACCCGTGGTACTTCCTTATTTACCTTCTACTTACAAGGAAGCAAGTAATAAGGCAATTTCTGCTAATTTTTTCTCGATTAGCATCAAGTAAATAGAATACTGAGCTTTTTAATAATAATTTGTTTCAGAGATGTAGAGAAAATAATGTGAATGGAGCACATCAAATTTTTAATTACTTTTTTCGCAGATTTCAGTGTTTTTTTTTTTGACCAGAACCTTACAGAAACAAAATACAAAGATCAAAGAAGAACAATAATGGAGCAATAAAGACCTAATTATACATAGAATATTCATTGATAATTAACAACAGGAATACAAAGTTTAAACTGGTTTATACAAATCTTTATCTTTAAAATCACAGACAGTATTTTTAAAAACTTGGGTTTATTCATAGCTGTAGTAATTTATGATATTTTGTGTTTTTTTCTAAATGTTAGCAAATTTTACGACCGTGGTAATGTCTCAAACACTTCAATAACATGAATTATAAGTAGCCAAATGTATGTTAAGAAAAACATGAAAATATATTCTAAAATTTACCCACTAAGCAAACTTTACAAGTGTCGAAAGAAGGAATGCAGAAAATTCGATATCTAAAACTTTATGTGATTTAACACTCCAGAAAACTGAGGTGTGGACATATTAAGCTGGCAGTTATAAAACATTCTTTTTCTCTTTAAAATATAGGTGTAATATATGAGCTGGTTCTTAGACCATTTCTGCTCTAAACGCGGATGCGGATGCGGATGCCCAGTTTTTCATGGTCGTGAAACTGCCCTGCACAGTGTCACTGACCAAGGTGCACATAGTTCACTCCTCTTGCCCATTCATCACAGTTGCATGATCTCAAGTTGAACTCCTCAGCACCATATGCAAATTTCGTAGTTCGCAGTTAATAACAGGCGCTCGGGTAATGCTAGAGTGCAGTGTTTTCCTGCCACATATATCTGTAAAGTGCTGATTTCTCCCACAAGGTGCTTCGAAAATCGCTCTACAAATCTTTCTTACTTGTAATGCAGCTCCGGAAAAAGAATCTAGAGCTTTATTGTAGTAAACTGTTTATCCTAACTTTCCTGTAATTGGAAAGTTAACCTTCGGAGTTAATATAATATTATTTGATATATTATAATATATTCTGCGGTTCTATATTCAAGATTGTGTGTCATATGGAAAGTCGTTTTCTTAGCGCGGTGAGAGCGTTGCTGCTTGCCAGGCGGTGAGGGGATTTTTCGTGAGGTCCCTGGGGGGGGGGGATGATGGAGAAGTAGGGGCTCGAGGTCATGAGGACCGGAGTAACCGGGGAGGTTTGAGGTGCTGACCACGTCTCACCCTTCTCCTATACTGCACCCAATCCATGACGTCTGTCATGGAAAGAGATGAGGAACGCAGCGGCCGGGTGGTTGGCCAAGGTTCTTGTGAGCTGTCGTGCCATGGACATATGTTATATGGAACTGATTTTAAAGGATCGATCGGTTAATTCTAAAAGGCAGTTTATAGCATAATTATTGTATTTTTGTTTTCTCCACCATTTACGGAAAGTTTTGCATTTCATCCAAAAATTCAATACTAGAATTTCACTTGATTTATGTTTCAAAATTCCCCAAATCAAAATAAATAAATAATTTTTTAGAATAACATCTCTGTCACGTGTTGTGTAACTCAAAAACAATACTTTAGATCGACATCAAAGATAATCCTCCCAACACGAACTATCCTTTACCAGTGGACATTTTTGCTTTTCTGCCAAATATACTATACACGTAAATAATATGTAGAGAAGGTATTATATTCCACCCAAAAATTCGATACCAAAATCATCTGAATGGAACACATCAGATTTTTATACATGATTCATTTAAGGTCGGAGTATTCAATGTTTTATTTTTTCAACTACAATTTTACAGCCACAAAATCCAAAGCTCATACAAAAACAATAATGGAACAACAAAGAATATACCTATAATAATATACATAGAACATTTGTTGCTAATTAACAATAACAGAACAAATCATTAAGGGTTACAAAGTTTAAATTGGTTTATACTAAGAAACGTTTTTAAAATCACAGGCAGTATTTTTAAATAACTTTGGTTAATTCGTAGCTGTAGTTATTTCTGATAGTTTGTGGTTCAAGATTAGTAGGGGGATTTTTGGTTCGATTAATATGTTTATCTCAAGTGGATATAAAGGCTTTAATTGCTTATTCTTCTGTAGCTCATATAAGGTTGGTAATTGGAGGTTTAATAACATTAAATATTTGAGGATTTTTGTATAACTTTTGTTTTAATAATTGCTCATGGTTTATGTTCTTCGGGTTTGTTTTGTTTAGCTAGTATTAGCTATGAACGTCTTGGAAGTACATGTTTTGAGAACTTTTAAATTTTAGAAAAAGTCTATGGGGGTGTGTGTATGTCTGTGTGTGTGTGTGTTTGTGTGTGTGTGTGTGTGTGTGTGTGTGTTTGTCTGTCTGTCGGTAGCAAAAGAGAAAAGTCCATCAAGTACCAAACTTGGGTGCCATACGAAAATTTTAAAGAAAATCCCCCAACCAAACTACCCTTTACATGGACAAATGGAACATTTTGTTTTTATCAATAATGTCTAACGAATTTGATTAATATATCTACCTATATTAAAAATATATACCAGGGGCAAATAAAATTATACTGAATTTTTTTGCAATAGTCTCTGTAAACCTTTTCATTTTAATAACTTTATGTGTACACTCAAATTATGGGAAACAGATAATTAAGAAATATTCGAATTTCATTTGGATTCCGGTATCTCGTTAATATTGTAAGATTAAGTTGTCTCTGATCTTGTGGTTTATCCTGCAATAGGCTTTATTTATGTGTATTTCCTTACTATCTAATT
Organism: Hymenopus coronatus; assembly: GCA_030762935.1. NCBI lineage: Eukaryota > Metazoa > Arthropoda > Insecta > Mantodea > Hymenopodidae > Hymenopus > Hymenopus coronatus. The sequence continues at coordinate 62,892,106 of CM060898.1, read as the reverse complement.
TATGCTTGGACTGCTTTATGCAGCATTAACAGCGATTTCCGCGAAAAGTCTATAGCTATGTTTCGTAATACGACGAGTTATGGGCCAGTGAGTTATTTTTGTCATGAGGTGGATTCTCGACAGGTGGAGCAGCATGCACGATGACGTTATTATGCCCAACAAGGCTTATGTCACAAGCTTAGCCGTGTTATGCCACGTACCCCGCTGGTCGCTAGGACTCTCCCTAAATTTGTCGAGATCTCGTTACAGGGTGCAATACTCGGGCGGTATGCGAGGTCGTGAGGCACCCTGTGGTGGAAGGCGCGGGATCTCTGCTCCTAATTTATCTCCCACAAAGGTTACTAGAGCGCTTGTAGTTGGCGGGCAAAATATTGCAAACTCAGTTGCTCGAAATCTTTACGTCTGGTATCCGACGGAGTAGAAGTGACAGGGAGAAAGTTTACTTTCACAGTTTTCATTGTAATAAGTAATGTATTGGTATGTGTTCATCACGGTGTTGCCAATTTGATCACCGAAAACGCGAAATGAGCGATAAATCACTTACATATTACTGAGCCAGGTGGCTCAGGCGTTTCTACTAGGACTGGCCGGAAGGTCATGGGATGGTTTCTCACCGACCGACCTCTTTGAATCATAGATATTTTAGGTGGTTTCAGGTCACTAGACGAATGCTGGATAGTTTTTTTTTTCATTCTCTGAACTTCTGTCCCTTCATTTCATCGTCATTTCATCCAACCGGCCTCTTCCAGAATTGCAAGTGTGGCACCCTCTCGTGGAGGTGACTGCACTCTAGAAATTTAGCAGCGGGAAGGCGTTGGAAGTCGTCTGTAGACTCAGAAGTGTCTGAGTCTACTGCTTGGAAAATGTTAGGAACCCTCTACATTGGCTCCCTCCCGCCATACGGTTCCGGCTACGTACTGTGATTATTCTCATCCTATCCTCCTATGGTCTGACGTAGAAAAAGCCAATAATTGGCTGAAGTGTGGAATCCTTTCCGTCACACTACACTACATTTGGTAGGTCGCGGGTTCAACTTTCATGACCGACATTGACACATCTGATTTTTCGGGGTTTCCTGTGTCGCCAGTCGAATGCTGGGTAGTTTTATATATCCCCGATTTTTCCAGTCCAATATTTCCTGTTCCCATCATTTCTTAGTAATCTCTTTCAGGGTTGAAGAACCAGGATGGATGGTAGTTTGTCCTCTTTCAATCAAGCCGGGTCCCTCTGTGGGACCCCCGGAGGCTCGGGGCCAGTGAGCAGGACCGACCGGAATCGGAAGCTTCCATTTTGTAACCCTTAGGGATACCTGCCTATGCTTGCGTCCGTCGTCATTCGGTTCTTGCCGCCCTTCGGGTCCCTACTGCCGTCCCTCGGGCTCTGGGGTCACGTAAGATGCAAAAAGTTACGAGGTGTACGCCCGGTGACCTCCAGTGTCCCGGGGGCCCCGTTCGAGTCTAACGCTACTCCTTATGCTATACTAGAGGAAGTTGTAACGAAGTCTCTTGTTATACAATTTATATTGTAGGAGAACACCTACCCATAACAGCTAGCATAGATATATAAATGGATTGACTTTTTATATTAATTATTAATAAACAAAGACAGGAGAGAAAAAGCAACAGGCAGTAAATAGAAAACAGGGAGGAGATAAACAGCTGAAGATCAAATGTAAGTAGTAATATAACATTTAAAGTAACATTGTAAATTGTGTCTATACTTAGGAATATTATAAAATATCAAATCTTGGTGTTCAGAATATTATAGAACTGTTGACCAAGTACAATTAGCGAGGTTTGGAATCACAGTGAGACAGAAGAGATAGCAATGGGTTCGGTTCCAGTAAGGGTCAGCCCTAGTAAGACAGTTGGCAAATAAGATACAAGTAAGAAGTCAGGTGCGACTGACAGACAGAAGGTGTGGTAAATCTCTAAATGTCATTTTGGTGGTCAACTTTGAAAAGTGGATAATTTATTTATCATAGGTGTCAAAAAGATAATATACCTGTCAATACGTATATTATGAAGCTTAGTGTCGTGTTAAGATATACAAACAGAAAATGTGCCCAGATTATTCGTCTGATTTTTGCTGAGCAAACGTCACCACTTGCAGGATTGGGGGAAATAGTGTCTGCAGATAGTTTCCTCATAAATATACTTAGAGGGCAGTTCTAAGAATTAAAGCTAATATATAGTTAATAAAACTGTTAATGGCTGAGTTTTATTGTATTTGTTATTTCAAAAATAGCCATTACGGTTGAAACATGTGTTCATGTACTTTTACCCACACCAAGCCTAAGATAAGAGAGATAGAGATAGAGCCTGATTTAGAGCATCTCCAAAATGAGTGAGCCAGCTAGGAGCCCATCGAACACAAGATGCCCAGATGACACAGGAAGGTCCCACTTAAAAGGTAGAATCCCCACCCCACCTCAGGTTTCTGAAGTATTCGAGTATATGTGTGGCATAAAATAGAAAATTAACTGGCTAAAATAATGTTATAGCCTCTGTTATGGCACCAAAGCAGTTTTAGAAGTATTTTTCTAAACCACGATGAACTGGTTATTAACATTTAGAGCTGTGGTTTAGACAAGCTAGGGAGTTCATCTCCAGATGCTTTGCTGTCCATAGACAAACGGAACGTGTCGTACTGGTGGCTGTCTTATTGATCACAACACACTTTATAAACATCTGCGAGGAACCAAGTTGAAGGACCTTCCCCAAGACTTACACAATCAGCGTATACACAAAATGTATATACTAGAAATATGTGCATCTGTCACATTTGACAGAAAATTCCGAAAAATTAAGCATTTATTTTGTTTCAAAATAAAATAACATGAATTCTAAACTTTAAGCAAATACGAGGTGTGATCTAAAAATAACAGAAATTGCTTTAAATACTTAGTTTGCTGTTGACGGTTAAAAGGGTTATGCGTGTTTTCGAAGGCTCTGCGAATCTTCATTAAATTTTGCTTAAAAATGGAGTAAAGTGTTCGAAATGTTGGCTGTGGCTTTTGGTAAATCTGCTATGAGGGGTTTCGAGTGGTATCGATGTTTCAAAGAAGACCCTGAAGAAAACGATCCCCTGGATGTCCTAACACATCAATTACTGACGACAATGTCAAAGAAGACTCTGAAGAAAACGATCCCCTGGATGTCCTAACACATCAATTACTGACGACAATGTCAAAGAAGACTCTGAAGAAAACGATCCCCTGGATGTCCTAACACATCAATTACTGACGACAATGTCAAAGAAGACTCTGAAGAAAACGATCCCCTGGATGTCCTAACACATCAATTACTGACGACAATGTCAAAGAAGACTCTGATGAAAACGATCCCCTGGATGTCCTAACACATCAATTACTGACCACAATGTCAAAGAAGACTCTGAAGAAAACGATCCCCTGGATGTCCTAACACATCAATTACTGACGACAATGTCAAAGAAGACTCTGATGAAAACGATCCCCTGGATGTCCTAACACATCAATTACTGACGACAATGTCAAAGAAGACTCTGAAGAAAACGATCCTGGATGTCCTAACACATCAATTACTGACGACAATGTCAAAGAAGACTCTGAAGAAAACGATCCCCTGGATGTCCTAACACATCAATTACTGACGACAATGTCAAAGAAGACTCTGATGAAAACGATCCCCTGGATGTCCTAACACATCAATTACTGACGACAATGTCAAAGAAGACTCTGATGAAAACGATCCCCTGGATGTCCTAACACATCAATTACTGACGACAATGTCAAAGATGACTCTGATGAAAACGATCCCCTGGATGTCCTAACAAATCAATTACTGACGACAATGTCAAAGATGCAAAGAAATGTTCTGCCATATGGTTATACAGTCAATAAGGAAAATTGCTTAGAGGTTATGAGCCGTTTGCAAGAAATAGTTCGAGAAAACGACCAGAATTTTCACAAAACCTTAACCTGCTCACACCTTAACGCTTGTTCCCGTTTTTTTTTTGGCAAAAGCCAGAAACGCTATGTTGCATCAGCCACCTTATTCGCCGGATATGGTCCCCTGCGACTTCTTTCTATTCCCAAGGCTAAAGAGAACATGAAAGGACGTTGTTTAGCCACTATTGGTGAGCTAAACGCAAGAATCGCGGGAGTAGCTGAACATTTTATAGAAAACTGAGTTACAGAGTTGTTATCACACCTCGCATTTCGGTTTTCCCACTTTCCAACAGTAGCTACCAATTAACTGAAACTTAGGCGCATGCTTATGAATATGGACTGCCAACTTTAAACCCTATTTTTTCGCAAACATTTTCCCAATATTTTTCTTTATTAAAAATATTCCACACGATGAAACTTTTTACTAATAATCTACAAACGTTTCATACTGCCTCTCAAAAGCGCATTAAAGAAAATGGTCATAATACTCGAATTTTTATAAATAATTTATGATATTTTGAAAAATCATGAGTTTTTGAAAGTGTGAAAACAAATGATTTTCTTCACTAATTAGAGCTAATATTAAAACATACATGACAGATGTGTTTGTAAACTCATTTTCCGTAAAACTGGAAGTTTGTATGTGAATATTTTTAAAAGTGCTTCACGTATGGCTAAGTTTTGTTAGAACAATGAATTTAGACAGTAAAATTATTATTTAAATAATTATGTAAACTACAATTTTGATTCATGGCAAAATATAAACTTCAATAAGATATCTTGCATACTGTGGACTTTCCAAATTTCACAAATGCAGCATGTGAAGTAGGTTAAGTATTATGAACACAGCGAGCCCTGATCATTCATCCATGCAACATACATTTTATTTAGCAGTTATCTAACTAAACACAAAATTTAACTTAAGAGTGCGTAAAATGCGCAGAAACTTAACCGCAATTTGCAGACCTCATCTTCTAGGAAATGCATTTCATGCAGTTATGTGTCGCAGTAATTCATCTTTTGCAACCTCCGTATGAGAAAGCAAGAAAATGTATCGAGATTCCAAAGCCCCGATACGGACTAGCCTGATCTGAGCCAAAGCCGAGTCCAACAATAAATCATATTTTACGATCATAAAAGCAGCCGTTTATCCAAAACATTATGTTTAAGTATGGAAATTGGAATAATTCTGCTACTATACATACTTGTTTAGAGCGAACCAACGGCAATGTCTATTGATTCTAGCTGCAATCAGGTTCGTATTATATTCACTTACGCATGAAAATTAATGCGGGTTTTATGGATTAGTGTAGTGGCGTATTACAAATATTATTAGCATTACAAATTTTCAGCGAATAACGCAAGAATCCTGGGCTAGGAAGAGGCATCAATCAGGCTGCTATTAATGGATCTGAATGGTCTCAAAATGTCTATCGCTAACTTAAAGCAGGTAACTTAAAACTTTTGACTTACAAAACTAAAAGTATAACATTCTATTTGAAACACCATATTAGATTTCTATTGTGATAAATGATACACTGCACGAGAAGTAAACAATTTTATCTACTATAGTTAGGTAATATGGCTTTTACAATACTAAAAATACTTTGTGAATATACTTACTATCTAATCAATTTCATAATGGTATCTCATTACGTAACTAGTTTCATAATAAAGCTTTTATTACGCAAAGATTTCCGTAATGTAGTTCTTATCACGAAACTGGTTGCATATTCTGAACCAATTTGTGGTAGACAAGACGGCGCAGGGGGTTTTCTCCGGTTTCCCCGCCATCGATTCTCTGTTAAAAGTTTAGTCCTACCGCTTTTCGGAGCATCATGTACAGACCCGGTTTCACAGAATTTAGTAATGGAATCTGACACGTATCGCCAGCATATCGAGAACATATCGAATATGCAAAACGCTTAAGAAATTTACGTTTTACATTTTCTGAAATCGTATCACCATCAAAGGATACGTCAACTGAAAACGTTCTATTTTCAATGGTTAATATTTTGACTTCGTTTTACAAGCACAACCACACAGAATTGACTTAAAGCACACAGCTTGATACAATTCAATTGTAAGTAACTTTTAATTATAGACTGAAGAAAATTATTATATGCATTGTAATAACTTTTTATATCGCAGGGTTAGACATACAATCAAATTAATGATTGATGCACAAAACAAAGTGGAAATATAAGGTTACATTGGATATTAATCAACTTTTGCATGGTTATTTTGACATTCATTACCTATTGTGTCCTCCATGTGCTGTAATAAGCATAATATCTACGTAGCATACTTCGCAACAGCCTCTTAATAGCAATTTGGGCATTTTTCTCCCATTCTTCAGTGAGTGCTTTTGCAAGTTCTCTCAGGTTCTGTGGCACAGCACGCCGCTAGTGAACATCTTTTTCCAGCTTATCCCACAGATGATCAAACAGATTGAGATCAGGTCTGTGTGCAGGACAGTCATTTACCCAAACTTGGCATTCTTGTAAGACATCCTTGGTTCTCCGTGGTGCATCGTGCTACAGAAGAAAATTAGGGACCATTCCATAAGCAGAGGGTACAATACAGCATGTTGAAGGATATTGTAATTAATGTAAACATCAGCATTCATGTGCCGTGGGACAACCACAAGCTCTGTCTGAGACTCAGCAGTAATGCCAGCCCAACCATTACCGAACCTTCTCCAAATATGCTATGTTCAACAGCAGTGACTGGAGTAAGACGTTCACACAACGTCTACATCACGTGTACGACCATCACAACCCGTCAATTTAAACTTTCACTTGTCTGTGAAGAGAACATCTTCCATTGGCGGAGCTGCCAGTTGACATGATTCTGAGCAAATCTCAGTTAGGGTTCCTTGTGCTGACGTGTCAAACGAGGGGCTTTAACAGGGATTCTAGATCTCAACTCTGCATTTCTCAGCCTCTTTGGTACTGTCTAATCAGAAATCAACACTCCATTTGCCGTTCGTACGTCATTTTGCAGATCTCTGGCTGTAGATTTGCATATGTGCAAAGCTGTTAAGACAAGATCTCTATCCTGTACCGCTGTTGTCTTCTTCTTTCGCCCTTGTCCGGGCCACCTCTTGTCTCTTGTTATCGTCTCTAAGCCCTATGGATGACAGAAGGACTGACATGAAGAATCTTGGAGACAAAGCAAATGGAATGACCATATTCAATCCACGCAACTGCTCGCGTGACAGATGTTTCATTCAAATGTCTCATTCCTCTGTATCAGCCTCAGAGAACACAATAACAATTTTCTAACATAGATTTCTGTTAAAACCTGTTTTCGAAGCACAGTAAATCAATAAATCAAAGTGCACTCACTTCGATTTCCATTGATTTTTCAACTTGACTGATTTATTCAGAGAAAAACCAACAAAGATTTACAAGAACTTCATCATAGTTTTAAACAATACTTCAAAACATAGCACCTGACTGTCAACATTTACATTATCTCACTATTTTATTTTTGGCGTTAGTTTATTTCTCTAATTTTTAGCAGTGTATAAACATGCATCTGGAAATATTTTGGAGTTGTTCAATACAGACATGGACAAAATCGGCTCAAAATGGCCGCTCTCCTGCAACGGTCCTTGCCTCACACCACCGGCCATCCTACCCTTCGTTGCTGTTTAGCTTCACTTTTGCATCCCACACCCCTCATTCAGTAGCGGGTCGTCTGTTTCATGAAAAGTGGCAGAGAGAATTTTTTTAAGTTACAAAAACAGGAAAGTTTGCTGTTCAATAAGAGAACTTCAATTTGCAAATATAAAGGTTACAAGTTCAAACGCCACTATGCATAAAACAAACTTTGGTGATCCTACAGGTATTTGGTTAAAATTACAAAAGGTACTTTCTGAATACTTGAATTTGTAAACACATAAAAGGGACGATATGATCTCACATTTTAGAAAATTAGTTTCTTATTAGCTTATTAGGTATCCGGAAGTGAACTTATCTAAAACGTTTGCATGAATAGTAGATATATTTGAATCGATTTAATTTATAATTATCTATAATATTTATCTAAAGTGTATTTTAAATTATTTCTCTTAGGATTGGAGAGAGAACGTAGGCTTAACGAACTGAAATTAGTCATACACACCCCTGAGTGAAACCTCCAGAGAGAAGGTATTACGCGCAAGTTATAGAGTACGATTTATGTTTATCAAATAGTTTTATAATATGTTTAAGGCTAAATGGCAATGGAACTTTACTATATTTATTGTGAAAGAGTATGTTAGTCATAAGACAGCGTAAGCATATTACGTGCATAAAATACAAAAAAGTTATACATTTGAAGATTGTGTAATTTGCCTAACCACAGTATGTGGATGTAATAATTAGTGTATACAAAATATGTTTAATATAAACAAAATAGTTAATACCGGCGTAGAAGCAGGTGGAACGAAGCCACCACTTTTCTTGTTGTATCAAAACAACCTTTGTCACTCGGTAATAGAATGTTAGACATGTGCAATCGCTAACTCTCGTTCCCAGTCTGGTTTAATACAAGTAAAGTTCGCATGGGTCTAACAATCTGGCTGGGGATTTTTTTTTTCGTGGTTTCCCTCAGTCACCAAGGTAAATAGCGAATTGAATATTTAATATCACGACCTTCAGTATAGAACAATAGCAAAACTGAAAATGGATGGTAGTTGCGATTGCACTGCCATCTATCCACAGATAGTGTAAACGTAGGCTGGAAGGCACCTAAACCCCATCTGCTTATTGTGAAGCTAATTATTGAGTATGGTGTGGGGAGATGAGATCTTAGAAGGCCAGTTGCACCTTGCCGTCTGACTACGGAATTTAGAACAGCTGGCCTGGACGGCCTTCTAGCACCATCTGCTTGGCACGAGGCTCGGCTCGGGGATGTGAATTTAAAATACTATTATCCACCACTTACCGTAAACGAGGCATCTTATCGAACTGTTACATCTAAAAGTATTTAAAGCCAATAAAATAAAATGGAATTTCTATGTAGAAGAGCGCCTCTAAAACACGTGAAACCGCACGTTTAAAAACGGAAGGGAAGTGGTTCTGTTACTATGCCTCCGTTCGGTCCGGGCATTCCGCAAAGAGGCGGAAACAGTGGAGAAGATAAGGAATGCGGAGACAGGCTACGGACAAGACAAGCTTAAGAAAGAGAGTAAGACAGCACTATTGCTCAAAATCCACTAGTGGGGCTTTGTACTCTGATCAACCTAGCACCTTGAAAAATGCACTCTAAAGACCTTGTTCTAGTAATTTTTTTATAAGTTTTATGGTTTCCTGTTACAGAAAACTCATTGAAAGTAAAGAGTCTTTCACCAGTTATTTATAGCAAATAAATTGTTTTAATATCTATCCACATTTAACATTTTCAGTAAAATATAACAGAACTTTTGTTCACGTTCATACAGCAATAGTAGAAGTGATATTTAATCTATCACTGCACAGAACTCCTACTAAGATTCTATTAGGATTCTTCATAATGCTTCTAGTAGTCCACCTCTGTAGTGTGGCGGTAGCATGTTTGCCTGAGACATTCAAGAAGTCTGACTTCGAATCTTGACTAGAGTGTAGTAGTCGAATAAGATTTTTCTAGGGTTTTCCTTTATCCTGAAAAGACGAATGTCGAGTACTTTAAACTGCATGGACCCCGGACTCATTTGAGCATATTTTACAAATTGCAATCATCGCCCGATAAAAATATTTGTTTTCTAATGACGTTGTCAACTGCCAGGATCACACTATTGCCGCCGAAATTTCGTTTCGTAAGAGATATTTTACATGCCGTTAAATCCACTGACATGAAACTGTGGCTTTTAGCACAATTGAAACCACCGGTCTGGGCCGGATTTGAACAGAGGTTGGCATGAGAAGGCCAGCACCTAACCGACTGAGCTACACATATCGACATGTCGTCCGATATGACCTGCTAGGTTATTTATAAAAATAAGCTTCTAATATTTACACATTATTTTAAAAATATCTGATGTTTTCCATTTACATGTCTATCACAAGTTACTCTGCAACAGAGTATTCTTATAAAATCTGATTCGTCTCTATACTTCGTGCTAAGTAAAATAACCAGAAATAGTCGTATTAATTACTTCCTTATAAGTAGCAGGAAAATATGGGAATACACTATGCTATAGTGATAGTCAAATCTTTTGAAAACTGTCGCTATTCAACTGAAATTTCTTTCTTTGCATGTCCAGAAGTTGATAAAAGTTTAAGTATCTTAAAACTGAAACTGATAACAAGGAGTATTCACAAATGATCACCTCTGTGAAAAAATGTATGAGACATAAATTGTTTAAACGACATCTGTATTTTTGTGTAGTAAGCTTTATCTATCTCTTACAGTTTACCAGTTAGGCAAAATTCATCCAAAATGAAGAGGTCTTCTGAGGTTTTTACAGGCAATTCCAGATATACATTTTTGCCATGTAACGATATTTTAATCAAAATCGTTACAGCCATTTTTGAGAAAATTAGAATTATGGACTTTTTTTTCTATAAAGGGTAATTTGGGGTGGAGGGACTTTCCTAAAAACCATCGTGTCGTATCCTTGAAAAATACTAAACTTCAATAACAACTGTTCAATTTGAGTTATCGTGTTCACGGCCGCACACATGGATGTTTTTCCAAAAATGCTATTTTTGGATACAGGGACTCTAAAAAATGCATTTCCGGTGAAATCTCGGTATCAAATATTTGAGTGAAATGCAATACCTTCACTATTATGCACATTGTTCTACGTACAAGAGAAAGTAAAGTGTTATTTAATTAAGCTCGTTTAACAAATATACGTTTTAATTGTAGAATAATGAATCTTATTTCTGTGTTTGCAATGTTCTCACTGATAAACTACAACTATAGGAAGGGTTTCATTTTGTTGCTGGATGAAATTTTATATCAAATGTTGGCTACGCCACTCTCTTTTGTCAACAGGCGTCAGACACCCGTGGAGAAGATCTGACATCGATAGGGAACCCAATTACATTCCCGCTTTGGATTGTCAGGGAAATGCTTTGAAATGTTGACCAATCTGCTTCAAGCTCATATCCTGTCAGTCTAAAGCAAGGGCAGTTTTTGTATGACGTTCACATTTGTAGAATGTTTCAAGTCAAGAAATAACCTAGGGCGACATCTTTAATTGCTTTATCTATTACCACACACCACTCACTAGTTTATTTTTAAAATGTATTAGACATAAAATGAGTAATTTGCACATTTGTGTTTCATTTAAGCAATTTTCTCCTAATAATGACTCCTAAAATGGGATTTGTCCTAGTTTTATTGTCTAATAGATGAATTTTACCCACAAATTCCTTACTGAGACTTCACATGTCATGAGCATCCCCGAATCAAAAACAAAAATTTATTTGTAGACAACGTCCATGTGTCTATCAGTATGTTTGTAAAAAGAAAAAATCAATTAAATACAAAAAATGGTATTTGATTCGGTATCTTCCAAGGTTTCACGAAGATACTTAATTCCCTCAACTGAAGTACACTTTTCAATTTTTTCAAAGATGCCTCCAACGAGTTTGAATAAAATACCAAATATTAACATAAAATATATATTTTTAATTTTCTGAAGATGACCTGAATGAATTTTGCGTCATTGAAAAACTGTAAGAGATGGACAAGTTGAGATGAATTTTATTTGTGGACACTCTTTAACTACAGTGGTTCTGAACGTTCCATTTTATATTGGGCGTAGGAGATCGCTTAAATTTGCTCAGAGGCGTCTGTATCAGCTTGAGGTTCCTTTACGTGCCGTAAATCTACAACACGGTACCAATGGATTTACTTCCCTTCCAAAGGAAACCGTGATGAGGATTTTTATACCCGAAAAAAGGTCATCGTCTTTCGCCGGGTTTGAACTCGCGACCTTAGATATATGAGACTAGCATGGTAGCCACTACACCAGGTAAGAGACACAAACTTACAACACAAAAAATGCAGATGCCTTCGCTGTCCTCTAGATCTATTGTACGTGGGAGAAAATCTTGTTCGGTATTACTCATAGCGCTGGCCTAAACACAATGTCTGAAAATTAATTCTTTGCATTTTATGAGACGAAAAAATCTTATTCTTTCTTACAAAATATATTATCATTTTATCTACTTCATGCTAATCGAGATAAACAGTCACAGAAATTATCTTATTACTTGCTTCCTAGTAAGTACAAGGGAAATAAGATAATACACTGCGCTAAAGCGACAGTGAAATTTTTTAAAAGCTGATCGCTATGTGAAATAATAGAAGTTCGGCCCATTTTGCATGGTCAACAGTAAAACTAAAAGAGACGGAACGAAAGGGGGCTTCCTGTTTCAGAGCAGTTAACGTAGCTTAAAATTGAAACAAATAAGAAGGAATATCTCAAATACATCAACCCTACAAGAAAAACTTGCATGATATAGATTATGTGTTTTGACAAGATCTACGTTTTTGTGTAAGTTTTTGTCTATCTGTTACGGTATATCAGTTATGCGAAACTCAGTAAAATTCATACAGAATAAAGAGGTTTTCAGAGAATATTCCCAGGAAATTCAAGATACATATTTTATTTATGAATTAAATATGAATTTTAATCAACATCTTTGCAGCCATTTTTGAGAAAAACAACATTTTCCATTTAAAAGGTAGTTTAGGGTGGAAAGATTTTATGATCTTTGTGTCGTATCCTTGGATAGTACTAAACATAAATACCAACCTTGGTATTTAATGGTCTTATAGTTTTTGAGTTATACTGCCCACAGTGACAAGCACGCGAGGACCTTTTTCTAAAAATGCTCTTTTGTGGATTAGAGAACCTCAATGCATATATTTCCGGTGAAATCTCTAAATCGAATTTTTGGGTGGAATACAATACCTTCTCTAGCTGCTATGTTCTTTGTGTGTATATGCGCGTTGGAAAAAGTAAAAATAAAATAGACATTTTCGAATTCATATACATTACACAAAAAATTAACATTCACATTATATAATTGATTATAAGTAAAAATTTTATAAGTAAATTGCATTTATGACTACATTAAAGCAACATAAGATGAGAGCTTTCCGGATATCTCCTGAAAATGCAGTAGAAGATTGCCTCAGGATTCATTTGTAGCTTTCCTTTGTCTTTATGACAGACTCCATTTTCGTACGAATGGCTACGATCAGAGCGTGGAAGTTTTACTAGGAAATGTTTGCTATGATGATAGATATTGAAATAAGTGTTTGTGGTATCAGCTAAGCCGGGTTTATGGTTATTCTAAAACTGTTATTATCATAAGTAATACAAGGAGGGCTTCCAACTTGTCAATAATTCACGATCAGAGCGTAGCGACGGGAGAGATGAAAACACGAGTTATATTTGATAAGACTATTCAGCAAAATAGACTATTAATACTTTATAATATATAGGAAAGGGGATTTTATCAGGTTATGTTTGTAATACTTACATTAGTTCTCAAATGGTAGATGTCGCATTCAACCATGTTTATTTACCGAATTATGATATGGCCAACCCGTCTACACCCAATGTACGAATCGACAGTAACAATAGAAATAGAGAAAAATTATTTTATTTAAGCTTTTAATAGCAATACAGAAATGGAAACAAACGTTTTTTTATTTAATATTACTGCACTTATCCCATAAATAAATACAAATAATGATTGTTTTCCCTCCTGTTTTTTTAACTAAAATATGAACTGGATAAAACTTAAAACATTGTAACTGAATTAATTAAAAGTACAATTGTGAAACTGACAGTTATTAAAAGTGAAGGTTGGCTGCCTGGATTGTCACATTGTTACCAATAACCAAGATAGGAGATTAAACATACGAACATCAAGTGCAACAAGATTTCAAAGAAATGAACATCGGCTGCGATAAGATTTTTCGACAATATCGCTCCGGTCAGATGAACGAGGTTGGTTGAAATTGCCTAATCTTGGCCATTCCACTGGCGCTTAATTAGTGGAGCTGCATTATCACACAAAGAGCAGGCTAATCAGATGTGTTGTGAAATACTTCTCATACAGCTGTGTTCATATTGATTCACATATTGCTGGTTTCGTCATTGATCTTTCATAGCAGGCAGCAAGTAAGTAAATGTCCTAGTTAAGTTTTGTTGGGGAAAACCGGAGAGAGCATGAAACTTTTAATCCTAATATATAATTTAAGAAACACAGAAGCGCAATTTTAGCGACTTTGGTCAAGAATGATAATGTATATCAATTAGATAATTTGTTTTGTTAGTGTGACAGTTCATGAATCGTTTTATGCCCTTGGTAACATTCCCTTCTTTTTACTTTCTCCATATACAGAGATGTTCCAGAAGTTCTCGAACTGACGTATAGATAGCGGTTGTTGTTTCAAACAACAATGATAAATAGTATCAACTTTAGAAAGTTTAAGCTTGATGATTTTACATTGTTCAGCTTTTGCTTGGCAACCAGCATTAGTGAATGCTCTCAACAAATTTGTAAATGTGGATAAAACTGGTCATCGTTATGTGATACAATGTGATGTTTAACGCCTGCTTTTACTACATGTGGCACCACAGGCGATGACACTGATGATATATGGAATGAGGATAGAGCATCGGTGGAATTAGATGGCGGGGGAAATTGGAGAACCGGGAAAAAACCACTCTACGCCGCTTTCTCCACCACAAACTCACATGCGGTCGTTTGGGATCGAACTCAGGCCATCTAGGTGAGTGGCGAGTGGTCTAATCATTCGGCCACGGCGAAAAGTCGGTAAAATACCTAACTTGGTACTTAAGTTTACTATCTTCCAAGGATGCACCCAAAGATTTTGAGGAAAATACTCCTAACCCAAAAAAGCCTTTATGTAGGAAAAAAATCGAATATTTTGATTTTCTTAAAACCGGCTCTAACGATTTGATTAAAATTTCGTAAATTAAACATATTTATATGAAACATAAAATCTATAATTTAATTTTTTTAGGAATGGCCTCTAAAGAATTTTTCATCCTGAATGAATTTGGCATAACTGGTAAATCGTAACAGTTAGAAAAAACTTACCAAATAAATATGTATGTCTGGTAAAAACACCCCATGTATGTAATACAGTTCTTGTTTCTTGGAGTTGACTATGTCCTATATATTCCTTGTTATGTATTGATTTCGTTTTAAAATATTTACCATTTTTTCTCAAATGGAAATTTATAAACGCCTGGTCTCGCCAAAAAACAGATTCAACTACATGGAACCAGCTATTAAAATATTTTACTATCGTTTTAATCTAGTGCATCTCCTATTTGTCTTATACTTAGGAAACAAGTAATAAGACCATTGTTGCTAATATCTATATCGATTAGTAGAAAGTAGATAGAAGAAAGTCATGTGAATAGATCACATCAGATTTTTTTCCATAAATGTCATGTTTTTAGTAATTGGACCCTACAGTTTTACTGTGCTGAGCTTTAAAATCTCTTTGTTTGATAGGAGAAAAACATATCTTGGGAATGGATAAAAATTAACTTTCTCTCGGATGGCAAGTCTAAATTAGGAGATGCAGGTCATTTATTCCGGAGCAAATTTCTCGTGGATACATGTCCGAGTAAATGAGTTTCAGCTCGAACATTCTGTACCATACACTACTGGAAGCATATGAAATAAAGCGCAAGTTATGAATTGGATTTTGCTTCACATTCTAAAACTTATTATCTTGTATGTATTGTGACAATGCCGTCCGGTATGTGATCGCTTTTATGTTCGCTCTGGCATGAGGCGGTGAAGCTGGAATGTCAGACATCGCAGTTGCACCCATAAACAAAAGCGCGCCGCGGCAGGATCCTTCAGAACGCGAGACTCTTTTCACGACATCACGATTTTTCCCGATATTCGATATGTTTCTTCAAGGTTCGTCCTCTAGTACTTTCGACAAGTTTCCAGAAAGTCTGTGACGTCATTTTCTCGCTATAAAAGGAGGAAGAATTGTAGTGAGCTGTCTTTTGAATTGTGCTGAGTGGTACGTGACTGGAGTGTTAGCGCGCTGTGGATGGCGTGTAGCCATAGACTGTCTAGCGTCGAGTGTGGGTGTGTGTGTGTTTTTTTTTTTTTGTTTTTTTTTGTAGCAATGAATTTAAATTTTTATTTATTACTGCATTTTGAGTCAATAAACGCATTTGTTACAGTAGGTATATATATATTAGATAACCCAAACACGCCAAATAAGCTCTTAACCGATTTCTTTCAGAGTATTTGTCCTCATTATTCAATTTGGGTTAATAACAAAATGTAGGAAACAACCATACTAAATGTTGTATATAAAAAATGTACATTGATATCGTATACTCCAGCAGCGCTGAACTTCACTTTAATGTTAATAAGATCAGTTTTAAAGTCAACGACTTCTTTGAGCATAATGCTGTTCATCTGCACAGAAAATTGATAAGAATGAATAAGATTAACTAAATCACAAGCTTGATTCTCCGCCGTTTGACAACACAGAGAAATCAGTGTCAACAGCAATGCTGACAATATGGAATAGATTAGTGGCACAAATGCCAACATATTATTAACCATACCATCACTTGCTTTATAGAAAGATGTGATTAAACATGCTGTGCCCCACAATGATAATATGAAGATTGGAAGTCCAAAAAGAGAGTTGATCATTTGCAGTACTTCATTGAGTTCACTATGAATGGCTCTCAGTTGACGGATATTTCTGAACGCTGCGTTTGAGTACTGTATACATGCTCCACTACACAATTTGTCAACTTTAATAACTTTTTGACAGTTTAACGCTTGAGATACATGTAAACCCAGTGTTTTATACAGAAGCATCAACAGCAGAGCACAGTCGCTGTATAGTAGTGCTATGCTTATCAGCAACAAAACCATTATGTTCTCCAAAATTCTGCTGACTAGTTCTAATACAGTAGCAGGTCTCAGCATCATTATGGTTGCTGTGAGTATTGTTAAGGAAGATCCACAAAACAATTGTACTAATACGACTCTTCTTATTTTCTTTCTTGTTTTCTTGTCGTCAGCAGCAATCAGCGCACCATAAATATCACTGAGCTTCTGCAATATTCTGGATAATGCAGATCTTTTCAGAATCGCAAATCTTAATATTGTGGCTATGCTTGTGATGTGTTTGAAGATTTTCTGGATAGCAACGGCCACCTTGTTTTTAAGATAGTCATTTACCCGCAGCTCTCGAAAGTTTGAAAGTGAGAAAAAGAGGTTCCACAAAAACAAGAACGCCCAGAAGAGTTGTAGTATGGTGTAGCAGCTTCCTAGAGGCACATGTCGAAGTTTTCTTGTGCCAACATAAGTGAAAGGTGCCAAACCTAAAGACTTGCACAGAAAGTACATTGGCTTGATAGCGGTGAGAAACCCCTTACCAGACTTGAAGTTAAACATTGTGAATATGCAGAAAATTCCGCTGTGTTACTGTTGGTTAAGGTTTGGCTACAAACTGAATGACCCATAAGTGCTCACTACGATCGATATCTCTAAGCATGAATATTTAATTCTGACTGAATATCTATGTCATAATACTCCCAATGCATTAAGTGTAGTTCTTCTCTTTTTTGAACAAACACTGTGAAGTAATAAGTTTGTCTGTGATGACTTTAGTTCCTTTTTTTTACTTTATCTACCATGCACATACAACATACAGTCGAGAGAGAGAAAAAACAAAAAACAAAAACAAAAAAAAAGGTTATATTTGGTCCCCAATGGTATTTTTGTATGTAATGTTGGTAGAATCTCCTTATCAGATGTGCTACACATTTACCCGGTCTCTTACTGGATTAAACAAAGTGTGTGCAAAAGTAGTGAGGAACAGAAGTATTTTGCCTTCGGCTTGAAGTTGCTGCATTCAAACTGTAAGCAATGAACAGAGGTCGTTTTCGGATAAGGAGCGAAGCAAAGAACAACCTGTGTTGAATGGTTGGGTGGAATGACTTGTAAATATTGGTCTCTTTATTATATACGTCATTCAAAAGGAACACAGAAAACGATCAGAAAAGTATGGCTCTTATTGAGCAAGATTATGTAGCTGCGGAGCTAAATGGAAGGTTTGAATTAGGTCAAGGGAAATTGCGCCTCTTGAATGCGAGCCTCACACTTTACCGTTTAACCAGCTAGCTTGGTATTTAAGCTATTAAGACCTTCTCAAAGGATTTTTACCTGAAACTACCCTTAGCATTGAACCCGAGCAAATTTACAAAGTGTTGATACATGTTTTTCAAAGTTAACTCTGTACTTGCAGCTGTTGGCAAGCTGTTTCCATATTTAACATTCAATATTAAATCCTAAAATTAATTCATATTCAGCTTCATCAAAAATCAAAATGACTTGGATTACTTAATACAAAAATGACATAAGGTGATTAAAAATCAAAGTCTATTTAACAATAAAAATATCTTATGTGTTACATTCACATGATAAGCTCCTCCTATCCCGGAGTATACCTTTGTTACAAAAACATATAACTTATAATTATATTTTTCTTATTTCCTTGTACGTAAAAAAATAAGGAATATGCTAGTCTTAATTTTTTGAAACCTGCTGCTATGGCATTGAAAATCAGTTGTTTTTATATGACTAGGAGTAAACGAGAGAGGAAAAAAAAAGGAAAGAACGTTTGACTCCATAATTGAGAAAATTTTTAAACCAATAGCAAGGAATATCTTGTAAATGTTAGCCACAAAAAGTATATTGGGCATAAATTGTGTGTTTTACTGAGGTCTACATTTTTAGTGTTGTATAAGTCATCCAAAATGAAGACGACTTCAGAGGCTATCCGCAAAAAATGTAAAATACACATTTTATTTTAATGTAAATATCCTTAATAATCAAAATCTTTGGAGCTACTTTTGAAAATATCGAAGATTTCGAAAAATATTACATATAGAGGGTAGTTTAAGCTAGAGAGGATTTTGTTGACATTTTGGTGTCGCGTCCTTAAAAAAATATTTTAAGTTATGCTGTTCACAGGTACACAGACGGACTTTTTCTTATCTCTTTCTTGTCCAGAAAATCTCAAAACGATACGTTTTGGCGAATTTCGCTGTCAAATATTTTGGTGGAATACGAGACTTTCTCTACCTACTATGTATATACAAAATACTTTGTAGAGAAAGTAAAAATCAAGTAATGAATAGCTTCCAAATAATACCAAAGTATTTAAGTTCAATATCTTCCAAGAATTTGGCACGAAGATTTAAAAAAAAATCCCCACACAACTACCCTTTAAATGTAACATTATTGTAAAATATAGATTTTCTCAAAAATGGTTGTGACAGTTTTGATTAAATTGCCCTATTTTTCAGATATATTCATGACAAACAAATATATATTCCATTTTCTGATAATAGCCTCTGAAGACCTCTTCATTCCGGCTGATTTTTGTATAGCTCGTAAAATGTGAGAGATAGACATAAACTTACTACACAATAATATAGCTCTCATAAAACACAACATTTATGTTATATCTACATTTTTTGTAGAATTAACCGTTTCCGAGGTATTACTTTTTTTGGTTTCAATTTTAAAATACCTAAACTTTTCTCAAGCGGGAAGTCAACTTTCGTTTCATCTCTTTTTTTTTCTTTTTATTCCCGGGAATGCAAAAGGGAAAAGAAATTCAATGGCTTAATACAGCTATGATTTTTAAAACATCTGACTATCACTTTAGCCTAGTTCTTTCTCTTATTTCCCTCCTACTTACAAGGAACTAAATAAAAAATCATTTCTGCTAACGTTTATCTTGATTAGCGGAAGCATATGAAGCAGATAGAAGTTTAAATGTTGTAATTAAATTTCTATAGACTCTACTGCGGTCGTATTGGTAGTTTTCGCTGAAACGTTGTTGACTTGCTCTTTGAACTTTTTTAACAGTAGGTTTTTCGCGCTCGCATTCACTCTTATATGCTTACTAGCAGACTCTATGGAAGGCAGAGAATAATCATAACTAAAGAAAAAATTCCACCTTTTGGCCGGGAATCAAAGCTGGGGTCTCCGAATAAAATTCATCTTGCTGAACTATGGAAGAAGTCGCTAAACTTTTGTAAGAATAGCTTGTTGCAGAATAGTTAGAGAAAGTCAGCGAATGTAACTTTTCGGAGTTTTACTTTTTAAATGGAATTGTGTAGTAGCAAGAATACTGTAAGTATGTAATACTATATTTAATATAATACTTTACTCATTAGGTTAAATAACAATAATTGGAACGCATATCTTGCGTATTTATTGCGCACTGCGTTCCTTATTTGTAGTGTTAAATTAATGTTGCGGAAGGCTTGGTTTGATCTAAGGTGTGCCTTGCTTAGCGGCGAACAATGTATTCTTCTGCGCCGATCTCAAGTCGAGGTCTCGGAGATAGGAATTAGTATTATACTTAAATAGAAAATAAAATAAATACATGTTCACTGTTTTAGTCGTTAATTTATTCAGTCACTATTTTAATTTTCAAAAGCGTCTTAGAACGCTTTGTTGTCTAGGTCGCGGATAACGCGTAAAGGCTTAGATATTCTCCCTCACTATATTATTACTAGGGATAGCATCTTGGGGACCGATAGCGGGACAGAATCGAAGTTAGCGCAGCATGATATATAGTTGTGATATGTTGACAATACAGTGTGGAAAATGAGACTGTGGTTGCGTGGTAAACTGAGTTGTTTTCACTAGCAGAGGAAGGCGATTGAGGTTGGGTGTGTGGTAAACATAAATACTACTGATTTACGGGAACTAACAATGTTAATATTTATATAAATGTAATTTCTGTTGTGCAACAATTATTAGCATCATTTTCTCCCAAGATACATAGATTACAATGCACAACATACATTCGTAACGTCTCAAATCTGAATCGTCTCCGATTGGCACTTAAATAGCCTTTATACTGTGGAAAACTTCGCACACTACATCACAAGATGTGATTGGAGCAAAACGGAACTAGGGTAAATCATCGACAATTGGGTAAGAAACTCCATCACCAATTATTTCCGTAGCAACACCTCGTAGCGCATTTCGTGTTTGACGCATTATTGAAAATCCGATATTTTTACCAAACAGTTCCTCAATTTATTTCTCACAGTCTAAAACAGGTGTCATGGGTCTCTGATTAATTGCATGCCAAAGTTGCTCGAGACATTTCAATGTTTGAAGTTTCCAAATATGTGTTATTGTTGTAGAATTATATGCAAAGTTCTTCTGTATGACTTTCTAATTTTCGGGCTTAGGTAGTTTGAGGTTAGAAACCAACCCTCGCAGTTGCCAATGGGCAACTTACTGCCCCCTTAAATGGGGCGCGAATCTCGACTTGCAAGCATGGTCTTCGTGTTTCCATGAAAGAGCGATTTTACTACGTTGCCTGTCACCCCTAATGCAGGCTTGTCTTTTGTTTGTTAATGGTTATTGCCCAGTGACAGGAGAGAGCGGTCCCACTTGAAGGCGACCATGCTTTGAAGAAAACTATACTCACCTAAAAACTGCCAATCTCTTATAATGCTGCTAGGCATTCTTAAAATGTGTTTCGTAGAAGTGTCTTATCCATTCTTATGTTGCAAAATATTTTGACTCAATCAGTTACATCTCATCGTTAATTACGGGCAAGACAGTGTTTGATAGGTAGGGTCAGACTGAATAATTCAATGTCTTAGCCGGGATTTGAGCCACGGATCTCGCAGACTCTAGCCGGTAGCTCTACCACTGAGATACCATGGCAACATGCCGGCATAGCATGAATTTCTCAAATGACTTGAAATGGAAATGAAGTTTTATTTATGGACGCTCTTTAACTGCTGTAATTTTCAGCGTCCCATTCTATATTGGGTGTGAAAGACCGCTTAATTTTGCTCAGAGGCCTCTCTATCAGACTTGAGGTTCTTTTACGTGCCGTAAATCTACGACACCGGACCAACGGCTCCATGCAAAGGATTTTTGCGCCCGAAAAAAATAAATCCATCGTTCTCCGCCGGGTTTGAACCCGCGACCTTGGGTATATGCAGTTAGCATTATGCCACGGAGGAGGAGCATGGATAGGTAGAGTCAGACTGAAAAATTCAATGCCATAGCTGGGATTTGAACCAAGGATCTCCCGGTCTCTAGCCGGTTGCTCTACCACTGAGCTACCATAGGAACATGCCGGCATAGCATTGCATTTCTAAACTGACTCCAACTCCAGTCCTACACACGCTTTCTGTAAGAAAACAATTAAAATTATCACAAGTCAGTATTTGTTAGCGCGCAAACCGACGTAAGGAGCGGAATTAAGAATGCTAGAGGTGAAGGAACCTGGATGTATATCTGCAATAGGAAGTACGTTTCTGGAGCAAGTTCCACAGAGAATGGAATTCTTTATCATCAAATTGGAAAGGTCCCACCCTTTCCTTGTAGTGCTACAAATTGCAATTAACAAGCATAACACGCTAGAACAATGCTCCATTGATAACAGCTGATAACCCACGATGGGCAACCAGAAGTAATTTTAATTGCTGTATGTATGTAATCTGTTCACTAGAACTAACGTGGTTATGATGTGGGAAATAATCAAGTTCCGCATTTTTCCCTACCTGCTCAATTTTTACTTTCTCTAGCCCCATATGTACAATGTACATAGGGATAGAGAAGGTATTGTAATGCACCCAAAATTTCGATGTCGAGATATCACCAGAAATATACACTTTGGGATCCCCTGAGTCCGAAAAAAGAGTCTTAAAAAAAGGTACGCGCGCGTGTGTGTGTGTGTCTATCTGTCTGTGGACAGCATAGCCCCAAAACGAAAAAAAAAACAAACAAAAAACGTTAAATACCAAACTTGCTATTTAGGTTTAATATCTTCCAAGAATGCGACATGGAGATTTTGAAAAAAAAAGTCCCTCCACCACAAACTATCCTTTACATGGAGAAAATTTCGAAAATTTTGATTTTCTTAAAAGTGGCTCTAACGATTGAGATTAAAATCCCGTATATTAAAGCTATTTATATCCGAAATTAAATGTATATCTCGAATTTTCTGGGAATAGCCTCTGAAGACCTCTGTATTCTGGATGAATTTTGCTGAATCTTGCTTAACTGCTAAACCGTAAGAGATAAACAAAAAATCACTACCCAAAAATTGTACATCACGTCAAAACACACAATTTATGTCCCTTACGTTTTTGTTGTGGAGGTAACCGTTTCCGAGATATTCTTTGTTATTGATTTAAACTGTGAAGTACTTAAACCTTTCTCAGATAGGAAGTGTCCGTTTTTCTTTTGTTCTCCTCCTGGCCAAGCAAAGAAGTGATTTGTAATGACAATCGCATAACGATAAGTTTTAAAACATTTGACAATCACTTTATCATAGCGTATTAATTTAGTTCCTTTGTACTTATAAGGAACTATGTAATAAAAAAATTCTGTTAATGTTTATCTCGTGTAGCATTGTGTAGAAAGAAGAATAATATTTTGTAGGAAGTTTGTAGAGCAGCTAGAGAAAGCCATGTGAATGTAACACATAAGATTTTTTTTTTACTTTATTTTAGTGTTTACTCTACCAACATTTAGAAACTTAATGTTTCTGAACACAAAATAAGCCTTTTTACGTAAATAGTAGGTAAAGAAAATATTTTATTCTACACATGTATTCGATACCGAAATGTCAACGGAATCCTTAAAAAATACATTTAAACTTTCTACAAAAAGGTCCACGTGTGTCTGTGTGTATTAATCTGTGAACACGGTAACTCAAAATTAAAATACTATACTTAATATTTTTTTAGTTCACCATCTTCCATGGTTACATCACGAAGGCTTTTAAGAGAATCACGTCCCTAAACTATTCATTGTATGGAGATCTTTCGGAAATCTTTCCATGTAAAGGTTAGTTGGGGGAGGAAATTTTTCTCAAAATGTTTGTGTCGTATCCTTGAAATTTAAGTAACAAGTTTAGGACTTCGTTTTTGAGTTATCGTGTTCACATGTTCTCGAACACACAGAGAGCTTTTTCTGGTCTTTTTGTTTTAAAACAGGGGTCCTTAAAAGTGTATTTATAGTATTGTCGCGATTATGATTCTTCGACGTGGGGGCTAGCTATTAGAGGGTGGTAAAAGGAAGACAGATGGTAGAGCAATGATAACAACGGGACTTAAATTAAACTAATATATTAAGAAAGCTTAAATAATCTGTTAATTGATTTGTAAAGGTGGAGGATGGCAAACTATTCTATTAATCCTGGCCAATATCATTCTCATTATGGGGTTACTAAAATAAATCTTTATCTCAAGAAATATGTCATGGTGTGTCTAGGCGAGGTGAGATATGAAGTGAGCAAAGTGGTGGCCGGTTGAGCCCGGAGCGACGCCACAAGACGCACACAAGCAAAATAGCGGTTCCCAAAGACAATAGCCCCGGAGGAGGGTCTACTGTCCCTTAAATAGATTTAGTGGCGTCCCCGGAAGGGCATTCCAACATGGTGGCCGTTTTCCTAATATGGAGCACCAACGCCCTGCCCTGGTAGTGGGTAGACTTAGCCAATCAGCACCGAATACTTAAATGTTCTAGAATATCCTGTGTGACGTCAAAGTGCGAATGTGCACGTAAACCGAACGGAAGTTGGTGGCATCAAAAGTCCACTGGGAGTGCCATCGGAAGAGGCTAGTCGCTTCCATCTTGTTACTTTATCAGATTATAACAAAGCTTGTATTTTCCTAAGAATATGTAAGCTCAAATCCTAATTAATTCAGATTAATTAATTCGTAATTACTAAAACATAATAAATTAAACTCTCGCCAATGACACATGCGACAGTATTGAATTTTTAGTAGAATGTAATACCTTCTGTTCCTATATACTAGGTTGAGAAAGTAAAAATGAGCAAAATTGCTCTAATTATTGGATAGAATAATTTTACCTTTAACTGCATAAATAAGGGCATATACCATATTTTATATTATTATTATTATTATTATTATTATTATTATTATGATCACGATCCCTACTATTATTATGGTACTGAGTATAACGTTATATGTGTTGAGAAGTTTAGCTGATGCTCAACACATGATGGGTGGCTCTGTTTACCAGCCCTGTGATTTCCAATGCAAAGTCCATGTTGAAAGCTGGCCCAGACCTATGTTTAAGTATGCTTTAAAGGAAATTCCAGCACACTCAGGAGTTGGTTTAATTCTGGTAACTGATAGTCTTCAAAACATATATATAAATTAACTGCTTATACTATAAATTATAATATAAATTATGAAATAAATTGGCCACTTATGTATATTCTAATACACATTAGTTGCTTATTATGTGAATTATAACATAAATTAGCTGCTGGATCAAAACTGGGTCTCCATAATTTCTTCTATGACCGCTCACTAGCATTTATAATACACTCTTTTACTAAATAATAAAGATCTCAATAACCACATTTCGCCACAGAAAAAACGTGTTTCTCCTGTGAGCTACTGCAGCTAGCTTTTTCAATTACATATCCATTACTATGTGTTTTAAATGCTTACCTCCTACTCCTTTATTTTCTTTGCAAAATATGCAAGTAACGCTTCCAAGAATTCTCTTCAAATTAAAGAGTTCTATGTCCAAAGCTGACATAATGTTTGTCCTCATTATATTAATAAAAACAATAAAAAAGAGAATAAGTATAACTTCATAAATACTGTTGATTTATACATAAAATTCGTTGATTTTATCAACTGTGAAAGAAACATAATTTATTTCCTCATAATATACTTTATGATAGGAGCTTCTTCTCCCATACAAAGCAATAAATTCTCAAAATTACTTTTGATAGGATTCAGAAATCGTGTCCTTTCTCTTAACTAATATAATAAACGACTAATTTATCTGTTAAATATTCAACACCAACCGTTTTCTTTTTCCACTGAACATTTACGTGCTGGATAGTAGTATTGGAAAACTACGTGTAAATAATTCTGGTGAGTTTATTTATAATTATTAAGCAATGCATTTATGAAAATCAAAAATTCCACAGTTTTCTTCTGATTTCATCGACAAATCTTTGTTGGTTTGAAAGTGCTGCACTCCTAGCCATGTCTTCAGTTCAGGGAAAAGGTGAATGTCGCTGGGTGCCAAGTCAAAACTGTACGGCGGATGATCGAAAATGTCCCATTGAAATTGCTCAAGGAGCCGATAGATTGTGCCATGACGAGCTTTGTCATGGATCAACACAATTCCTGAAGTCAGCATTCTCTTCTTTGTTTTGAATGGTTCTCCGCAAACGTCGTAAAGTACGAAGATCTTCAAAACAACGCCATTGCCCATTTGAAATCATTGGCGGCAAAAAAAAAAAAAAAAAAAAAAAAAAAAAAGACCCTCATATTATGGACAGTTGGTTGCTATGCCAGCATATTGCCATGGTAGCTCAGTGGTAGAACAACCGGCTAGAGAAGAGCCGTGGTTCAAATCCCGGCTATGGTTTTGAATTCTCTAGTCTTGACTCTACCTATCTAACTCCTCTCCCACACACGGCTTGTGTGAAAAAACAATTAGATTAAAATAAAATTACCTCAAACATAAATTTATAAACAACGGTCAAATTGTTAACATCGTTAACTTGCCCCGGTCTCCCTACGTTGTGTGTATATACGAGCTAGAGAAAGTAATAAGTAACTATTTTATATTCCAAAAATTGTTTAGAGAGCTTTTTGTGCATTTCTTTCGTCTTTTTTCAGATGCAAGCAAGAGATCTCAATAAAGTTTGCAGTCAGCTTGACTGATAGGATAATTGTAACGGTTGTTGATGTGTACCCCTGGGGAGGGGGGCCCCAACTCTTTGCGCGCACATTACCCAATGCGACGTGCTGGAATTTACCAAAGGTGGACCGGTCGGTTGGGCCGCTATGGGTAGCCACTGGTCTCGCTTATCGCAACATCTGCGTAACTGGTAATTACCAATTAACATGTCCGCGCTCCAGTTTAAATAAACCCCTTCTCCACCGTACATTAATAACCAGTCGTGTGTTACATGAAGCTTTTTAATTTATTGTTATTGATTAAACGTCAAGAATACGACGCTTGCTTGAATATGTGAAGTATGTAAGAGGCACTCAAAGGCCCACTTTCCATCAGTATACAGCAACATTTATGTTGTCTCATTTAAAACATAACAGAAATCAACCAAGAAGTTGCCTTTTTTTTCGATAACAAATTATAAAGTTTTTTTTATTAACCAAATAAGAATGGAATTACATTGTAGTCAACTATATATTACTTTCTCTATGCGTATTATGTACATGGTATATAGAGAAAGTATTGCACTCCACCAAAAATTCGATACCGAGATTTCACCGGAAATACATGTTTTGGATCCCTCTGAATAAAAAAAACATTTTCAGAAAAAGGTTTGTGTGTGTCTGTGTGCCTGTGGACAGTATAGCTCAAAAACGAAAAGTCCTTTGAATACCAAACTTGGTATTTAAGTTAGGTATCTTCCAAGGATGCTACACGAAGATTTTCAAGGAACTCTCCCCACCCCCAACTACACTTTATATGGAACTTTTTCGAAAATTTTGATTTTCTTAAAAATGGCTCTAACGATTTTGATTAAAATATCGTATATTAAAGATATTTACCTGATAAATAAAATGTATATCTTGAATTTGCTGGTAATAGCCTCTGAAGACTAGTTTATTCTGGATGAATTTTTCGGAATTTTGCATAACTGCTAAACCGTAAGAGATGGACAAAAACTTACTACACAAAAATGTAGAGTACATTAAAATACACAATTTATGTTATATAATGTTTTTTCGTGGATTAGATCGTTTTTAAGGTATTCCTTGTTTTTGGTTTCAGCCGTAAAAAACTTTGACCTATAGTAGTTTCTTATTTCGCTTCCATTTACAAGGAAGGAAGAAATAAGACTATTTTCAGTAATTCCTACTAGCATGAAGTAAATAGAAGCATTAACTTTTTAACAATAATTTGTTGCAGAAATATAGAGAAAGCCATGTGAATGGAACATATATATATATATATTTTTTTTTTATTTTGAATTAGAGAGGAAGATCCAGTAAATAAGGCGGGACCAAGGGAGGGCTATTGATATTTTTTGTTTGCTT
Organism: Hymenopus coronatus; assembly: GCA_030762935.1. NCBI lineage: Eukaryota > Metazoa > Arthropoda > Insecta > Mantodea > Hymenopodidae > Hymenopus > Hymenopus coronatus. Next base: position 62,864,087 of record CM060898.1, on the reverse strand, counting down.
ATGTTTACTGCATTTCATTTTCTTTTGCTTATTTCGCCATTCTTGTCATCCCTATCTCACGTTTTGGTGAATCATTTTCGTTTCTTTGGTTGTGTTTGTAACTCTTTTCTTATGACTCCTGCTTAGTGTTGACGTGATAGTCAACAGAGGGACCAACAATAATAGTTGGTAACCTCAAACCGTGTGGTAAATGGCTGCATATTGCCGATAGACCCGAACTTCATCAACTTGCAGCGTTCTAGTCTTAGGAACTCGAACCAGTACTCCCTCTTTGCCACAGTTTCGATGTTCTTTTTTCAAGATATAGTGGAGAGTTCCCGTTATCAACCAAATTACATAGTGTTGTAGGTAGATGCTCTGGAAACGAAAGTCGCCCGCCGTGGTGTAATGGTTACCATACTAACTTCATATACTCAAGATCACGGCGGAGAACGATGGATTTTTTTCGGTCGTAAATATCGTTGGTATGGCTTCTTTCGAAAGGGAAATAAAGCCGTGGGTCCCATGTCGTAAATTTACAGCACGTAAAAGAACCTCAAGACTGATAGAGAGGCCTCTGAGCAAAATTAAGCTGTTTTTCACGCCCAATTTAGAATGAGACGCTGAGAACCACAGCATTTAAAGAGCTTCCATTAATAAATCGCCATTTGTTTACATTTGGAAACGAAATTTCATGCGCCAGAATTTGTTCAGGTAAGTCGGGGCCTCCGGTTGGCACCAATTTGTTATATAGCTGCTAAGCACCAACCTACCGACAAGGTATAAGGCGATGCTCCAAAGTATAAATTTCGGCACAAAGTGTAATGTAATAACCAATCATACCTTTTAGCGCAACGAAAATCCCGGGGGGGGGGGGAGCGGGAATCAGACATCAGATAAAATCCCATGTGTTCATTCACATGGCTTTATCTATATATCTGTAAAAAATAATGGTTATAAAACTTATTATTCTATTTACTTCATTCCATTCGAGAAAATTATCAGAAATGTCTTAATACTTGCTTCCTTGTATGTAGAAAGGAAATAAGCAAGTACCACATGCTAAAGCCATGGTAAACTCTTTTAAAACCTGGCTGCTATGTGATTGAAGTTCCTATATTTGTATGGCCAGGAGTTGACAAATTCCCATATAAGGAAATTATAGGTATTTTAAAACCGAAATCAATAACAAGGAATTTCTCAAAAACGGTCAACTCCACGAAAAAAATGTATATGATATAAATTGTGTGTTTTGATGCAGTCTAAATTTTCTGTTAAGTAAGTTTACTTTATCTCATATGGTTTAGCAGCTATGCAAAATTCCGTAAAATTCATTCAGAATAAAGTAGTTTCAGAGGCTATTCCTAGAAAATTCAAGATATACATATTATTCGTCAGGTAAATATCTTTAATATACGATATTTTAACCAAAATCTTAAGAGCCATTTTTGAGAAAATCAAAATGTTCGAAAAAAGTTCCATGTAAGGAATAGTTGTGGGGGGGGGATTTTCTTGAATATCTTCGTGTCGCATCCTTGGAAGAAACCAAACTTAAATACCAAGTTTGGTATTCAACGGTATTTTCGTTTTTGAACCATGCTGTCCACAGACACACAGACACACACACGGACCTTTTTCTGAATTGTTGTTGCTTCAGGGGGGCCCAAAACATATATTTCCGTTCAGATCTCAGTATCGAATTTTGGGTGCATTACAATACCTTCAATATATGTACATAGTATGTGTAGAGAAAGTAAAAATTACTTAGTTCCTTATACATCAGCTAATATGATCTTTTATATGATCGAATCTCGTTTCTTTGCGTGGCCAGGAGTTAATAAATTTCCATACGAGAAACGTTTTTTAAGTACTTTGAAACTGAAACTAATAACAAGGAATATCTCGGAAAAGGTCAACCCTAAGAAAAGGGTGTATGAAATAAATTGTGTACTTTAACGAGGTCTACATTTTTGTGCCGTATTTTTTTTTTTTTTTTTTTTTTTTTTTTTTTTTTTTTTTTTTGCCTATTTCTTATGGTGTACCGGATAAGCAAAATTCAGCAGAATTCGTCGAGCATAAAGAGTTATTTACAGGCAAGTCTCAGAGAATTCAAAATATATATTATATTTTGATATAAATATATTTAATATACAGTATTTTGTTGGAAATCTTTATAACTATTTTTCAGAAAACTATAACTATCGAAATTTTTTCGTGAAGGTTAGTTTGAGGTGAAAAAAGTTTTCTCAAAATCTTCCTTGAATATACTAAATTTAAATAGCAAGCTTGGTGTTTCTCCAACTTTTGTTTTTTGAGCTAATGAGTTCACTGACACTCACGCACATACGAATATTTTTCTAAAAATGCTGCTTTTGACACAAGGGACCCTAAAAGGTGTATGTCTGGTGAAATCTTGAAATCGGATTTTTGGGTGAAGTGCAATACCTTCTCTACCTAATTACCATGTACTATGTAGAGACATATACATAGAGAGTTCACTTTCGTGTAAGTACTGGTTTGATAAACTCTTCAAAGGTGTGATGTCATATATCGTATTGAAAGGCTATCTTTTTATAGATAGTGTTGAACAGACTCTAATCTGGTGTTTTAACTATAGAAAAGTTATTCTTAACCATCTATTTCACTAGAAATGTTGTTACATATGCCGTTCTTCTTTTAATTCACGAACCAGTTCTTATATCCATCTCACTGGCCCCACAACTGAACGATTTGAATAGCCGAGATCGTTAGTGCGATACGTAGTGTACTGCCTATCCATTCATACGTCACAAGTTCGAGCACCAACGTCTGCACCAACGATGCAATCAAATGTGCATATGGTAAAGGATGGGGAGGGCCCAGATAAAATAACCAGTGTAATGGGGCTACATTCGAATGCTGTTACTTGGATTTTGCTCTTTTTTATTTAATAAAACAAATAAAACACTACAGCTTAATTGCTAAATTTATACATTTTAAAACAGCATAACTAGCCTGCTGTCGGTTAGTATAATACGAAATTAGAAAAAAAAAAAAACACCAAAATACTTAAACCTCTGATTAATTAGCTTGGTTGTTAAATTGCATCATCATGCAATAGAGGGTAAACGAGTGAAATACAAACATTTTAATATTATCTTTTTATGATTTTGTAAAGAAAGAATAATGCCATGCACTCCATATTTGCAGCCATAAAAACATTTTTTTCTTTTCGTTATTGATTCCATAGCATAGAATGTCACCACCACACGCCACTGATGTATGGAAGCTTTCATAACGATTCCTTAGTTTCCTTCCTCGCAATGAAGACAATGATAACTTTGCAGTCGAACGTCGAATGTTCTCTTGGAGTGATTTGTTAATGTAACCGGTAAATCAGAAGTTAGATGAACTTGGGTGGTCATGGTAAGATACGGCTCGCTCGGGGAGGAGAAGGGTTTCACTTCTGTGAAAGCATATGATTAACGCGGGATTATTTCAAGTGACGTTTGAATACGGGTATAAATCAATATGGGAGCAGTACACGGGGTGGGTGGGGCCCAGTAGTGGGAGGGGGGACAAACAAGCGTGGAAACTAATGTCGATTGGAAGTGGTCACATATGGGTCAGAGAATTCGGTAACAAGATGTTCTGGATCGACTCCACTTTCTATCTGACTTCATAACTCATTCTCATAGAAACTGATATACAACGTTCTTTGAAGTACTTCATTGATATTATGAACCTATAATATAATTGTATTATAAATTTGTCCAGAGTGTCACTCGTGTGCTGTAGATATATTTCACAAAAACATCTAGAGTAATATTTTACACTCTCTAGCACGTATGTGTATAGTAGATAAGGAGGAAATTGTATTTGACCCAAAAATTCTACATCGAAATTTCACCGGAAATACATGTTTTGTATCCAAAAAATGTTTTTTACAAAAATCTCCATGTGTAGGTATATGTTACGTTTGCCTGTGGACAGCATAACTCGAAAAAGAAAAGTCAATTAAATACAAAAGTTAATAATTAAGTTGAGCATCTTCAAAGTTTTTCAACAAAATCCCCCATTAAAACTACCCTTTAGCTGGTAAATGTTTAAAAAAAAAAATTATTTTCTAAAACATGGAAAATGATTGTCATTAATATGCCATTCCTATATTAAAGATACTTACATGGTAAATAAAATTTATATGTTGAATATCTGGGCAATAGCCTCTGAAGTCTCTTCATTCGGCATGACTTTTGTATAATTGGTAAACCATAAGACATAGATAAACATTACTAAGCAAGAACCGTAAGTCTCGTTAAAACACACGGTTTATATCATATGTTTTTTTTTTTTTTTTTTTTTTTTTTTTTTTTTTTTTTTTTTTTTTTTTTTTGTAGAGTTAATCATTTCCGAGATGTTAGTTATGTGTTTTAGTTTTAAAATACTTAAATTTTTCTCAAACGAGTCGTCATTTATTTCATCTCGCTTCTGTTTTGCTCCTTCCCATAGAGAATTGAATTTCAATTGTATTGCTAAGCGACCAGGTTTTAAAAGATTTTATTTTCGCTTTAGCCTAGTGTACTCGTATTCTCCAATTTCCCTCTGCTTATAATGAAGCATGCAATAAGACCATTTCTGTTAATGTTATTGATCAGCATGACCCATATAGCTAGTGTAGGACAGGAGTTGCATAGGAAGAGCCAGACTGAAAAATTAATGCCATAGCCGGGATTAGAACCATGGATCTCTCGGTTACTCTACCATTGAGCTATCATACATTAAATTTCTCAACTGACTCTCAAGGCGATCTGAAATTATTTTGAGATGACAACCTCAATGGCGACTTACAATGTTGTAAGTACTTTCAACTCCCAGGATTCATAGTATAGCCAACTAATATGGACAACTGTGAAATATATGAGTCAGTTGCCACGGTAGTTCAGTGGTGGAGCAACCGGCCAGAGACCGGGTGATCTGTGGTTCAAATTCCGAATATGGCATTTAATTTTTCAGTCTGACTCTTCCTATCCAAATACAGGGAAGCTGGGCTAACTGGTATAGCAGACAGTGAGTTTAAACCATTACTGAATTTCTTCAAAAAGAGGTGCGCTGTTTGATGTCAGAAAGCTTCAGTTGAGACGAGAGTTATAAATACTGCTGTTGCGAGCGTTGGCAGGCTGAGGGCAGCCCGAAGGTGTGTTAGGCGTGTACTTCCCCTTGCTAGGGCTTAACCATGATTCTGACAGGAGTATGGGGTTCGCAGGATGGCAGGTGAAAAAGAGATGGAGGTGTGATGACTGGAGGTAGCAGGATATTCTCCTCAAATGTTGCCTGTCATGGTGCATCGCTGGTGTGGGATTAATGCTTTCTCTAGCACGAATATACAATGCAAGATTAGATAGAGCAGTTATTGTATTCCATCTAAAATTTCTGTGGGCAGCTTATCTCAAAAACAAATATCTTAAATGCTAAATGTGCTGCCATTTTAGATCAACATCGTTCAAGAATACGACACGAAGATTTCACTTTTAGTCCCGAATGGAACACCGCAGCCATTTGCGGAATTATGAACAAAATGATAATGTGGTTTTTGTTTTCCGAAGCATCACTATCAGGCACGGTATTTCTATCACACAATTTTTATTCGATTTCGTCAGCAAGTTTTTATGTTGGTTAAGTTTAATTTACCCTCTTGAGTTCTTCTTTGAGAGTATTTTTGTTTTATAATGTTCTTCAGCATTTGAATATCTATTTTACCATCACTGCTGCTAGCACCTAAAGCATTATAAACTAGATAATGTCGTCGTCCAAAAATATTATGTTACTTTTCTATCTTGCACAGCTATTGTGGAAATAATTCTCAAAATCAACAAACTTTGTTTTTACACCGTTTACAGATATATTTGCATTGTTGGTTACTTTACTTTAGCTAGCCATTCAAGGTTATGAGTCTATCACACAGAATGCAGAGAAGGCGTCCGTCGGCTACGAAGACCGGGCTATGGTAAGCAATGTAATATAACTTACTTAGAAGAACCAAAATACAAAATATAAAATTTCGTAAATCAAAATGAAAATACACTAATTTAGACTATAACTACTTTGAAATAATAAATGAAATAATTATTATAAGCTTAATGAACAGAGACTATCAAAATAGTGTATTAACAAACATAAATTTATGTGAATTAAAAAAAATCTGATGTGTTACACTCACATGACTTTCTCTACATCTCTACAACAAATTACTCCTAAAAAGCTTACACTTCTATTTACTTCATGTTAATCAGACTAAAATAGCAGAAATAGTCTTAATACATGGTACCTTGTTGCTATGTTTGCTTTGTTCCTTGCTGGTTGCTATTTCACTGAAGTTCCTTTGTTTGTATGGAAGCTGTTAACAAATTCCTATATGAGAAAAGTACAAGTTTTCATAGCAGAAACCAAAAACAAGGAATAACTCAAAAAGGATGACTCCACGAAAAAAATGTATATATCATAAATTGTGTGTTTTACCGTGCTCTACATTTTTTGAGCAATACGTTTTTGTCCATCTCTTACCGTTTAGCAGTTATTCAAAATTGCGTAAAATTCCTCCAGAATAAAGTAGTCTTCAGAGACTATTCCCAGAAAATTCAAGATATACATATTATTTGTCAGGTAAATATCTTTAATATACGAGATTTTAATCAAAATCGTTAGAGCCATTTTTAAGAAAATCAACATTCCATATAAAGGGTAGTTTGGGGTGGCGGGATTTTTCTTCAAAATCTTCGTGTCAAATCCCTGGAAGATACTAAACTTAAATACCAAGTTTGGTATTTTACCGACTTTTCGTTTTTGAGTTATCGTGTTCACAGACACACGGATACACGGACACACACACACACGGACCTTTTTGTGACTCGCAAGGGATGGCATTGAAATTTTTCAATCTGACTCTACCTATCCAACTGCTGTCCTACACATAGCTTGTGTGAAAAAAGAATTAAACCAATATCAATTGACCATAATAGTTGGCTATACCATGAATCCTGGGACTTAAAGTACTTGCAACATTGAAAATCGCCATTGGAGTTGTCATCTCAAAATAATTTGAGATCACCTTGTGATTTACCGGGAAACGTGCTTGTCAGTTGAGAAGTTCAATGTTATGCCGGCAAATTGCCACGGTTGTTCAGTGATAAGAGTAACTGGCTAGAGACCGGGAGATCCGTGGTTCAAATCTTGGCTTGTTTGGCAAAACAATTAAACCATCGAATACTTTAAAAAACAAACAAAACTAAACTGTTCATAAAAAGAGGTGTAAGACATAATATTGATTAAATACGCTTACCAGAATACGAGTAACTTTTTTCTTTTGGTTTAACGTTCTTTAACCTGGTTGCTCACATCGAACGATGAATAAAATCTGTGGTAGATTCCCAAATAATCTCGGAGTCCATGGGGCTTTAAGTTATTCAATATTCGTCTTCTCAGCATACGGAAAAACACCGAAAAAACTTATTTAGGTAACTCAACCAAATCGAGATTCGAACTCACGACTTCTTGAATGTGAAGCAGACACGCTACCCCTACACTGTTGGGGCTTCCCCTACACTGTAAATCTAAGTGGAGTGTTATTTATCGATGCTCTTTAACTGCTGTGGTTCTCAGCGTCCCATTCTAAATTGGGCGTGAAAGACCGCTTAATTCTGCTGTATGAATAAATGAACGAACGAACGAACGAACGAACGAACGAACGAACGAATGAATGAATAGAATGGTGTGATAGCTTTCAGGTGCAGGATATAAAATATGTGGAAAAATAATATTCATTAGAGTCAATTTATAACTCGTAAATACATTAACGATAGGTCGCTCAGTAAATAGAAAAAACATCTGATGTGTTACACTCACATGACTTTCTCTAGCCGTTCTACAAACTTCTTACATGAGATTATTCTTCTTTCTGCTTATTCTGTTAATCGAGGTATTCAGCACAATGTTCTTATTACTTAGTTCCTTATAAGTAGGAAGAAAATAAGGGAATACACTAGGCTAAATCGATAGACAAATGTTTTAAAAGCTGTCGTTATGCGATTGCTATTACAAATCGCTTCTTTTCTTGGCCAGGAGTAGAACAAAAGAAAAACGGACACCACCGTCTGAGAAAAGTGTAAGTACTTCACAACTGAAACTAATAACAATGGCTACCTCGAAAATGGTAAGCTCCACGAAAACAATGTATATGACGTAAATTGTGTATTTTAACAAGGCCTACGATTTTTGTACAGTAAGTTTTTGTCTATCTCTTACGGTTTATTAGTTATGTCAAATTAAGCAAAATTCATCCAGAATAAACAGGTCTTTAGAAGCTATTCTCAGAAAATTCAAGATATACATTTTATTTTAAATATCTTTAATATATGATATTTTAATCAAAATCGTTAGAGCCATTTTTAAGAAAATCAAAATTTTCGAAAAAAGTTCCATGTAAAGGGTAGTTTGGGGTGGGGGGATTTTTCTCAAAATCTTCGTGTCGCATCCCTGGAAGATACTGAACTTAAATACTAAGTTTGGTATTTTAGCTACTTTTCGTTTTCGAGTTATCGTGTTCACGGACACACGGACACACGGACACACACACACACACACGGACCTTTTTCTGGAAATGCTTTTTTTGGATTCAGGGGGTCCTAAAACCTGTATTTCTGGTGAAATCTCGACATCAAATTTTTGGGTGGAATGCAATACTTCTCTATCCCTATGTACATTGTACATACGGAGCTAGAGAAAGTAATAAGCTAGATTAAGCTACAAACCCTTAATAACTGTTATACATTATATGACAGATATTTTTCTTTCTCTACTTAGTACTTAGGTAAAGAGATATTTCACTCCATCCAAAAATTCGATACCGAGATTTCACCGGAAAGACAGCTATAGTATACTCTGTATAAAAAAGAACAACTGAGCATTTAGAAAAAGGTCCCTGTGTGTATGTGTGTGTCCAGGTATCTTGAACACAATAACTCAAAAACGAAAAGTCGCTAAAATACCACACTTAATTTAGCATCTTCCAAGGATGCAACACAAAAATTTTGAAGACTATCCCCTATCCCAAGCTATCCTTTACAGGGAAAAATATTCAACAAATTTTGACTATCTCGAAAATGGATATATGGATTTTTTTTTATTAAAATTCCATATATTAAAGTTTACGAGAAAGCGTTACCCTCACAAACATCATTTATAGAAAAAGATCCGTTAGTGTGTGTGTGTGTGTCTTAGACAGCATTGCCAAAAAATTAAAGTACCGTTAAATACCAAACTTGATATTTAAGTTTATTATCCTCCAAGAATGCGGCACGAAGATTTTCAAGGAAATCCCACATCCCAAACTATGCTTTACATGGAAAAAATTTGAAAATCTCACAATTACTAATGAGTTTGATTAAAATACCATATATTACCGTATGTCATACATATTTACATGATAAATAAAATGTATAACTTGAATTTTCTAGGAATAACTTCTGTAAACCCGTTCGTTTTGGATGAATTTCACTGAATTTTGCCTAACTAGCAAACCGTAAAAAAATAGAAGAAAGCTTAATACTTAAAAATGTAGATCTCGTTAAAACGCACAATTTATGTTATATGCATTTTAGTTGTAGAGTTGGCCATTTCCATGATATTCCTTGTTGTTGGTTTCAAGTTTAAAGTACTTAGCTTTCCTCACACAGGGTTACCTTTCCTTACATCCAGCTTTTTTTATTTCTAAACTTGTAAAGTGAATTGAACTTCAATTGTTCACATAGCGATCAGCTTCTTAAAGATATGAATATCGCTTTAGCCATATTTCCCTTCAGCCTACAGGGAATCAGTAGTAAGACTATCTCTCTAATGCTTAGCCCAATTAGCATGCTGTAGATAAAAGCATTCTTTTGTAAGAATAGTTTGTTATCAACGGGTTGCGGCGGTAACGGAATATAGAGGTCCCGGATTTGTATCCCGCGTGCAGGTTTAGGATTTTTAGGAATGGTGTGGAGATGTGGGTGCCCTGGCTCAGGAATTTTTTGGCATGGAATCTTTCTCAGGTGTGGTAAAACACAAGTAATTTTCTACGAGTTCTAGTATTCATTTGTTCGGTCTTTTCTGAAGTCGAACATACACGCATTCCTCTTAAATGTTCCTCTTTTCAACCACGCTTTACGTGACCGAACCTATCATATCTTATTACTTTTGACCGTCTTCTGGTGGAATCAAATAAACACTGTTTTTATCGTGGCCGTATGTAGCCCGTTCATTCTACCGCGGACTCAACTATCATGTCACCTCTGCGCATCTTCTAGAGCTTGTGAATTCGTCCATATTAAATAAACAGTATTTCCGACGCGGCCATATCTAGCCCGATCGACTCCCCCGCGGACTCAAATATCACATGTACCTCCGTGTGTGTTCCATAGCTAGTGCACAAGTGTCGCTCGACCAGCAAGGGAATTGTTTTTATTTTCCTTATTATGCCTAACCACTATTATTTCTTCTCTAGACATTTTCAATGTACTTTTTTCCCCTCATAATATAACTTATATTATATTGGCTATAAATTATATCTCCGTTTTAGATAAGTTTTAACCCCGTGATATGACACTATCTCACGGTACAGAAAGTCATGTGAATTGAACACATGATTTTTTAATCTGTGCTAAGATATTGACAGTGTACTATACATATGAAATGTATTATTAGTTTGATTATTGCAATTATTATTGCTATTATTGGTATTAATCATCATTTTGCCTGTGTATTAATTATAATTTTTACATTGCATATTACATTACTGTGCTGCCACCGGGTCATGCCCTAAGCAGTGAAATAAAATATCTTCTTGAGGTTTCTACAAAGTTTCTTATTTTGTGTCAGCACTCCAGCATTATCGTTAGAGAAAAATATCTGTCTAACTTCTTGAAGTTTGTGACCAATTTCTAATTTTGTGTCAGCACTCCAGCAGTGTATTTTGAGTAAAATATCTAACTTCTTGAAGTTTCTACAACATTTCTGATTTTGTGTCAGTAGGCCAGCAGAGTCTTTAGAGTAAAATATCTAACTTCTTGAAGTTTGTGCAACATTTCTGATTTTGTGGCAGCACTTCAGCAGTGTCTTTAGAGTAAAACGTCTGTCTTACTTCTTGAAGTTTCTGCAACATTTCTGATTTGTATTAGCACTCCAGTAGTGCTTTCAGAGTAGAATATCTAACTTCTTGAGGTTTCTGTAACATTTCTGATTTGGTGTCAGCACTCCAGCAGTGTCTTAGAGTAAAATATCTAACTTCTTGAAGTTTGTGCAACATTTCTGTTTTGTGTCAGCACTCCAGCAGAGTCTTTAGAGTAAAATATCTAACTTCTTGAGGTTTCTTTAACATTTCTGATTTGGTGTCAGCACTCCAGCAGTGTCTTAGAGTAAAATATCTGACTTCTTGAGGTTTCTGCAACATTTCTGATTTTGTGTCAGTACTCCAGCAGTGTCTTTAGAGTATAATATCTGTCTTAACTTCTTGAAGTTTCTATAACATTTCTGATTATGTGTCAGTATTCCAGCAGTGTCTTTAGAGTATAATATCTGTCTTAACTTCTTGAAGTTTCTATAACATTTCTGATTATGTGTCAGTATTCCAGCAGTGTCTTTAGAGTATAATATCTGTCTTAACTTCTTGAAGTTTCTATAACATTTCTGATTATGTGTCAGTATTCCAGCAGTGTCTTTAGAGTATAATATCTGTCTTAACTTCTTGAAGTTTCTATAACATTTCTGATTATGTGTCAGTACTCCAGCAGTGTCAATAGAGTATAATATCTGTCTTAACTTCTTGAAGTTTCTGCAACATTTCTGATTTTGTGTCGGTACTCCAGCAGTGTCTTTAGAGTATAATATCTGTCTTAAATTCTTGAAGTTTCTGTAACATTCCTGATTATGTGTCAGTACTCCAGCAGTGTCTTTAGAGTATAATATCTGTCTTAACTTCTTGAAGTTTCTATAACATTTCTGATTATGTGTCAGTACTCCAGCAGTGTCAATAGAGTGTAATATCTGTCTTAACTTCCTGAAGTTTCTGTAACATTTCTGATTATGTGTCAGTACTCCAGCAGTGTCAATAGAGTATAATATCTGTATTACTTCTTGAAGTTTCTGTAACATTTCTGATTTTATGTCAGCACTCCAGCAGTGTCTTTAGAGTATAACATCTGTCTTAACTTCTTGAAGTTTCTATAACATTTCTGATTTTATGTCAGCACTCCAGCAGTGTCTTTAGAGTAAAATATCTCTCTAACTTCTTGAAGCTTCTGTAACGTTTCTGATTTTGTATCAGCCCTCCAGCAGTGTCTTTAGAGTAAAATGTCTATCCAGTTTCTTGAAGTTTCTGTAACATTTCCGATTTTATGTCAGCACTCCAGCAGTGTCTCTAGAGAAAAATATCCTCCACATGTCTAATTAATTCCATTCTCATTGGCCCCCTGTATCTTTAGTCTATCTACACTTTATACTCTGCGGGAGTCCTTGAGTAGATGTCTGAACGCACTGTACCCCATTAGCATTAGGGCATGTAAACATAATATAGGTTTCCTTGACGCACATATTTCATAAATTTGAAGCATATCGGATGCCGACCGAATGTAAAACGCGATTAATTAAAAGTCGCTAAGCAAATTCGAGGCTCGCAAGCGGCATCCTCAGAATAATAAGGTAGGTGCGTAAATCAGGAGTGAAGGGCAAGAAAAGAATAACATGCACCGGGAGGAACTGCCTAGCGGACTAATTACTTACTGTTCGTGATACAACCTGCCTTAGGGAAATTGATTTTCAAGACTGTTCTCGATGGCAAAGAGATTCCCAACCGAGCACTCGGCTCCTTTCTTCAACGCAGTTTGTGTTTATCGATGATCTAGATCCAAGTACTTATTACTGAACATCAGAATGTGTTTGATCATCTTGTTTCTTTTGTACAAGTTTTTGTTACACTTTACACTGTAACAGTTCTCAATCACTGTTGTTCTGAGCTGTTGTCGAGCAGTTTACTTCATAACTCTATTGAGAACGGTTGCTACACTTAGTTATTCTTAACTGAACAACTGTGAATCCCAGTAACCCTGGAAAATGTTTATTGTTATTGTGGCATTTATCTTTTGTTTCGAAATGCTATTTATTCTCGATGTTGGAGGATATTATATTTATTTCTTAACTTATTTTCTATTTTGCACATAGGGGAAGGAGTTTGCATTCACTTAAAGATCGTTTAGGGGTAAGTTAAAGTAAAAATATCTGATTGTTCCATTGACATGACTTTTTCTGCTTATTAATGGCATTCCTACGAAAATTAATCTTTCCATCTACTTAATTTAAGCCAAGGTAAACCTTAGAGATGTACCTACATTACATTTTTCATTGTCATATGACTCACCAATGGGATCGATCCCAAGCGATCGCATGGGGGATTTGTGGTGGACAAAGCGGCGCAGGGATGAGTTTTCTCTGGGTTCTCCGGTTTCCCCTGCCATATCTTTCCACTGGTCATATATTTTCATTCCATGTATCATCAATGTCATCACCTGCGGTGCCATAGTAGTAAAACGTGCATTGAACACTCTAAAATTATCATATGACAAGAATAACAGTTTTTATAGTATCACTAAGAAAAATTTTACTTTATATGCATACTGTCTGCTAAAAATCAAACTTAATATTTAAGTTCAGCATTTTTCAAGGATACACGAAAAGTTTCATGAAAATTCTCCCACTCCAAAGGCCCTTTACTTTGAAAAATGTTCAAAATCTCTGATTATCATCTAAATTCTCTAATGGTTTTGATCAATATACGGTATATTCAGGATATTTACATGACAAATGAAATATATTCATTCATTTTTATGGAAATAAGACTCTAAATAAACGTAATAGATAGACACAAAATTACTACACAAAAAACGTAGATCTCGTTAAAATACACAATTTATGCCATAAACAATTTTTGTAAAGTTAACCATTTCTGAGGTACTCCTTGTTCGTGATTTCAATTTTAAAAAACTTATACTTTTCCCAAACTTTTCTTTTGTTTACTTCTGGCCAAGCAAAAAGAACCGAATTTCAATTTTCACATATCAACCAGCTTTCAAAGTATTTTCAATTTACCCTAGTTTTTCCCTTATTTCTCTTTTACTTACAAGGAAGGAAGTAATAAGGGCATTTCTGCTAATGTTTATCTCGATTAGAATGATAAGATAAAATAATCTTTTGTAAGAAAGGTTTGTTTACAGAACTGGTAGAGAAAAGCAGGTGAATGAAACGCTTATGATTTTTTCCATATAATTTAAATCGAGGTAAACCTTTGAAGAAATAGCCGCCTACACATTTCATTGTAGTATGGCAAGGATCATACATTTTTCGCAGCTCTAAGAATATTTTTATTTGAAATGATCATATGGAAGACCGTGTTTTAATTGATTACTTTGCATTTAAGTTGGCATAGCAATTACAAAAATCTCATTGGTTCCATTCACATGACTTTCTCTACATCTCTGTAACAATTTATAGTTTCTTGCTTACTTCATGCTAATCGACATAACATTATTTCAAATGGTTTTATTGCTTGCTTTTCTGTAAGAAGAAGAAAAATGAGGGAATACACTAGCCTAAGGCGATAGTATTTTAAAAGTTGGTTGCTATGCCATTGAAATCCGTTTCTTGGCATACCCAGGAGTTGAAAAGTTCAAGTGTGAGAAAAGTTTAAACGGAAACCAATAACCAGAAATATCTCGGAAACGGTCAAACCTATGAAAAATATGTATATAACATAAAGTATGTGCTTTAACAAGATATACATATTATGAGTAACATGATTTTGTCTAGTTCTAATGGTTCACCAGTTATGCAAAATCCATCAGAATTCATCCAGAATAAGGAGGTTTTCAGAAGCTATACCCAGAATATCGAAAGATATACAGTTTATTTGGCCTGTAAATATCTTTAATGTCTTGTGTTTTAAACAAAATCGTTAGCCATTTTTGATAAAACAAAATTTTCGAAACATTTCTCATGAACTTAAATAAGTTTGGTATTTAACGGGCATGCTGCCCACTGTCACACAATATTCACGTCAATATCCTCTTGTTCTTCTTATATTCCAGAATACTAAATTCCATGTAGACTTAGGTTAGTTTTGGGTGTAGAATTTAAAGGTCTGTTCGACCTTTAAAATCTTACATGATCTGAGCTTAAATCGGCGTAAGCCAGGTTAAATAAAGTAAAAGCAATAAATTCTAATCTTAACAAAGTTATTAATAAATACAATTGGAAGAAAACACCCATAAACACATACTTGGATGAATTGGATCAGTAAGGGAGGGATGAATTGGATCAGTAAGGGAGGGATGAATTAAGTAAAAATAAACAAAATACATGTATTTCCTGAACCCTAGGTATCGAATTTTTGGGTGCAGTGCAATACCTTCAACAAGACTAAATAAACTTACGTAACGTCAGAGAGACAGAGTGAGTGAGAGAGGGAGAGAGTCAAAGGATATTTTCAACGAAATTGTTGTGCAGAAGGAAGGCACTGTTCCCAGAAGCGGTCCGGGTTCATCAGCGTCAGTGAATGATAGACATGTTTGGAAATTGAACAATAATTGGAAGTGGTGAAAGGCACGCACTGTAATGCCTCATCGAGGCTTTGTAACAATCGACTGGCGCCTTACCAACTCAGCAGCAACATATCAAATCAACTGACAAATAGGGATCAATATAACGATGGTTTTAAGCAACATGACGAACAAAAGCGGTATATGTGTCAGACATGAAAAAATCTGATGTGTTCCATTCACATGACTTTCTCTACATCTCTGCAACAAATTATTGTTAAAAAGCTTATGCTTCTATGTACTTCATACTAATCGAGAAAAAATCAGTAGAAATAGTCCGATACTTGCTTCCTTGTAAGTAGAAGTGAAATAAGGGAGTACTAATGGTTAAAGTGATAGTCAAAGGTTGGTTGCTATGTGACTGAAGTTCCTTTGTATGAGAAAAGTATGTTTTTTAAAGTTGAAACCAAAAACAAGGATATCTAAAAAACGATCAACTCCACGAAAAAATGTATATAAGATAAATTGTGTGTTTTAAGGTGCCCTACATGTCCATCTCTTACGGTTTAGCAGTTATGCAAAATTCCGTAAAATTCATCCAAAATAAAATAGTCTTCAGAGCCTATTTCCAAAAAATTAAATATACACATTTTAGTTGTCATTTTATTTTTAATCAAAATCGTTAGAGCTATTTTGAGAAAATCAAAATTTTCGAAAAAAGTTTCATATAAAGGGTAGTTTGGGGTGGGGGGATTTTTCTCCAAATCTTCGTGTCGAATCGCTGGAAGGTACTAAACTTAAATACCAACTTTGGTATCTTACCAACCTTTCGTTTTTAGCCATTGTGTTCACAGACATACGGACACACACACTGGGACACGCACATGGACCTTTTTCTGAAAATGTTTTTTTTTTTGGATACAGGGGACCCTAAAACATACATTTTCGGTGAAATCTCGGTATGGAATTTTTGGCTGAAGTGCAATACCTTCTCTATTCACTATGTACATAGTACGTATAGAGAAAGTAAAACTATATCTGTAGAATTCCTTTGGTACAGGAAATCAGCAAGGTATTTGAGTGTTTAAAATCAAATAGGTTAAGGTCAAAGGTAGCTGAAAATGTATGGGTAAAATTAACAATAACTCGCACAGATTTTAAGACAATGTAGAAAAACTTGACATCATTCAAGTATTCAATGAAAAATCTAAATTAAAATTACCAGCCTCAGAACCCATGGTCAGAACCGAGGTTCGAAACCCGCTAGGAAAATGGATGTTTAATTTTGCGTGTTTCTGTGTTTGTGTTCTATTAAGTCATTCTCTCTCCCCTGAAGGCCAATTAGGTTAAGCCTGATGGCCAAATAAAAAATAAACAAAAAAAAAAAAGCAAGTCAATTATAATAAAAGTTATTACAATGATGATAAATCGTGAGCAGAAATTTTTTGATTTAAATCGAGTTTGTTGAATAGCAATCATTTCAGTTTTGGTTTCAAAAAGTGCCTTAAATTCATTCATTCAAAATCGCCGAACTTGTGTGAACTGCTTGATTACTAAGTCATAGCTGATTGTTGGCATCCCTTTTTATACCTGCGTTAGTTGACTCTTTTGACATAGCAGCTGTGATTATTACACCTGTGCGAGTGAGTATACAGTATACTGTCGGAAGGTTATTTTAACGTCTAACGTGCAGTGCTTTGCACGATGACTTCTGGAAATGTCCTGACACGTGACCGAAGCTATAAAACGGGGAAAGAAGCGTGCCTCACCAGTTCAACAACAACAACACGATAATCGAGATCGACCACGCCGCCGCAAGCCACCACCGTACCACCTCACCGCAGCCAGCCGACACGCACGGCACCGGTGTGGCCACAGCACCGGCCGATTCCATAGGCTGCTTCGGCACGTTCGGCCCGTTCTCTGTAGAGTTCATAGTCATTTGCCGGTACAGAGCTTCTTGGAGGCTGCTCTAATTCGATGGCCATCACTGGTCTGGGCCTCCTGGATCATTTCTGCCAGGGGACCTACACCGTAAGTTTGCCTCACCGTCCTGTACAGAGCGCACTACACCGCCGCACTCAAGCCTAGAGTAGTTCTGTTAAGCCAGTCGTACCGGATTGAAGCCACATGCAGAATACGCCACATCCCCTACCGCCGTTGCTGCAACTAAGGGCAATCGGAGGTCACTTACGATGCGCCACAGAGGTGGCACCATCACCTGCACCGAGTATGACCTGGCCCGACGTCAACGGTACTGCTCCAACGGTGGGGGCAGAGATCACTTCACGGGCTAAGCATGCTGCCTGCTCTACCCATGAGCCAGCAACAGCCACAGCCAGCTCAGCCACCCACGCTGCAACTGCCGGACTTCACCACCACACTGCCAGCTGCTCTTGAAGCTGTCATAGAAGAATTCAGGACAGTATAAATGCCATCCAAAACCAAAATCTCCACTAACAGGCTCGAGGCGCTACGGCTCTCTGCAGCTAAGCGCCTTGCAGCCATCGAAACTAAACGCACTCAACAACACATCTCACCATAGACTCAACCAGACTGTCCAAACTTCAGACCAGGCTCCAACACAATACTTCAGAAGCTGACTCGGAGACTCTTCTGTCTGTATAGCGTAAGCTGTACAGACTGAATTTCGAGGACGCCGAAGCCCTGAACCCAACAAACAACTTCCAAGCCGTACTTCCATACCGGTCGACAACCATGGTGACGACACACTTCCGTCACCTCGCGTCGTTGAGACCATGGTGCAGGCAGTTGCAGTAGCTCAGAATCAAACACACTTGCTACTCCAGATTATGTGTCATTGTGTCAACTAAGCCAAAGTTTGATGCTCAAATTTTTAGAACATCATCTACCTTACAGCCAACCAGCAACAGCTCGCAGACAGCATAACACCATTCAGCACCACTCCATTCTCTGCTTACTATGCTTTTCATTCGGCTGATGACCAAAGTACTCTTCTCCCTCCAATCTTTGTAACGGAGGTGCATATGCAGTACTCCGACAAACCCACTCCACTTCTCTTTTCTTTCATTCCCATCCTTTCCTTTCCAAAAAAAAAAAAAAAAAAAAAAAAAAAAAGCGTTCAGTTCAGTTTCAGCTGCCAATGCTTCGATTGCAGTGAGACCAGTTTCGATAGTAAATTCATAGCCAGCAGTTGTCGTTTGGAAGGGAAACTATGAGTGGAATTGTTGCAGAAGCATTGAAAAAAGGCAGTTATTTGTGAGCAAATTATGGTCTAATCAGTTTGTAGAAGAAATAAAAATTGTTGGAGTGAAAGGAGAGTTTTATTACAATATGAAAACACTGCTGCATAGAACTGTTTACTGCTCATCTAAAGAGATACTTCTTAATTCAACTGTTTTGAGCAGCACAGCTCAAGAATGAAAAGCCTCTTAAATACTAAACTTGGTATTTAGGTTCAGTATCTTCCAAGGAAGTGACACGAAGATTTTCAAGAAAATACCCCCACCACAACCACCCTTTACATGGAAATATTTTCGAAAATGTCGATTTTCTCAAAACGGCTCTAACGATTTTGATTGAAACATCGTATAAATAAAATGTTTATATATTGAATTTTTTGGGAATAGCTTCTGAACACATTTTTATTCTGGATTAATTTTGTTGAATTGTGCATAACTGGTAAACCCTAAACTTACTTGATAAAAAAGTTAAAACATACAACTATGTTCTATACATATTCTTTTTGTGCATTTGACGGTTTTTGAGGTATTCCTTATTACTGGTTTCGGTTTTGAAATAAGTATACTTTTCTCATACGGGAATTTGTCAACGCCTGGCCACACAAACAAAGCAATTTCAATCATATAGAAATCAGCTTATAAAAGAGTTGACCATTGGTGTTGCTCACGGTACTCCCCTATTTCCCTTAAACTTACAAGGAAGTAAGTGGTAAGACGATTTCCGTTAATTTTTTCTGGATTAGCTGAAGTACATAGAAGAATAACATTTTTAAGAATAATTTGTTGCAAAGACGTAGAAAAAGTCACGTGAATGGAACACATTTGGGTTTTTTTGTCTCGGAGTTTTCCCTTACCTAGAGAAAATGAACGTCGGGTGACATAGCAATCAGCGTTTAAAACATTTGACTAACGCTTTAGTCTAGTACCCCCTTATTTCCGTTCCTTTTAAACAAGCAAGTTATCTTGATTAGCATGACGAAAAGGAATAGTCTCTTGTAAGAAAAGTCGTGTAGGGAAAGTCATGTACATCAGGTTTCTTTTTAAATGTTATGTAAATTAGGTTTAAATGCTGGTTTGGGATATATATCGCCATGGAAAAACATACATTCAATGGTTCTTTAGTTGAAAAGACATTCAAATTACACTCTTTATTTCAATTATAATAATTATTAAATAAATTATTGCAAGATTCCACCCAGTACTCTATCGAATTGAAAGCATATGTAAAACTGTTAATCTTGCACCAAAAATGACCACTTTTAGCAGGTATCCAGTCTTAATATAAACTAATTTGAAGTATCTGTTTTTCAAAATGTAGGTGTAAGATCACAACTGCGTGATTAATGCTGCTGATGAATTGCTCTCAGTGTTTAAGGGCGGAAAGTTGACGGGTGTTGTGTGCACTCACATGACTGTTTCTACCAGTTTTGCACACAGCGTTATTACATACGATTATTCTTCCATCTATTTCATACTAATCGAGAAAAACATTATTAGAAAATGTCTTATTACTTGATACATAAGCTAAAGCGATAGTCCGATGTTTTAAAGCTGTCGCTATGTGATTAAATTCAGTTTTGTTTGCATGGCCAGGGGGTAAAACAAAATCGATTTGAAATGAATGAAAAGTTTCAATTTGACAAATCTAAGTACTTTAACCAGAAATATCTCGAAAAGCTACACAAAGGATAGAACAGAAACTGTACTTTTTTATTGTGTTCTACAATTTTTGTGTAGCAAGATTTTGTCTAACGCCTATAAAAGCGCTCCAGAATGAAGGGAGCATCAGAGCTTATACCCGGAAGCGTTTAATTTGCCTGTAAACATTTTAATATATAAGATTTTAATCAAAATAGTTGGGAGCTTTTTTGAAAGAATCAAAATTCTTGAAAAACGTCCCATGTAAAGTGTAATTGGGTTGGGAGGATTTTCCTAAAAATTACGTGTCACATCCTTGAAAGATGCTAACACAAATCCCAAATTTGGTCTTTAACGGGCTTTTCGTTTTTGATTAGTGCTGTTCACGCTCACACAAACACACACACACAAACATGCGGATCTTTTTCTGAAAATGCTTTCTTGATTTTGAAGAACCTCTGAACCTGCATGTGGTGTAATTTTGACATCAAATTTTTGGGTGGAATACAATGCCTTCTCTACATTATATGTACATAGTACGAGTAGAGAAATTGAAAATTTCAAACATGACAGTCAGAAGTACAGAAGCTTATTGCAGAAAACGGTAAAGGCATACCAGAAGCCTAAATGAAAACGTGGGCCCTGGATGCTCTTAAAAGATGAGCGCGGCAAGATAAAAATAAACTTTTATTTCTCCTCATAACAACAGCATCAGAGCTACTTTTAATGATCATTGACGAGGGCAATTTTCGTTTTCCTCCAGAGCCGGCATGGCCGAATGATATACATTTAAGGGGGCATAAATTCCTGTTCCTTCTGTGCCAGAACCCTTAACCTGTCACTAACAAACATAGACGTGCAATTGAATTCAGCAGCGCATGTAAATAATAAAGAAATTGCGGGAGCTATATTCCGTACAGACCTGTACTTTGGAGATCATAACTCTCCATAACGCAAATGGTTTTCGAAACGTTATAATTACAGCCAAAAAAAGTATTACCTGAAGGATGAAAGTATTCAGCAAAGTTGTTGTTTGATTTACAGCGTCGAACAGACAATCGAGGGGCCGTTTTTACTTAGTCCCTCGAGGGACCGTCGTAAAACAAAAGATTAACTGCACAAGCAATACCCTTTATAGTCGCTTGGGATACTTTTTAATGAGGCTTAATTCAATGCAGGAATAACGCACAAATATCTGGACTCTGTCGCATCACAAGAAATCACTTCGTATATGAATGGTTTATTTCAGAAACAACATTAGCAAACGCAAACAGTTTCAGACAAAGGCTTCTTTACATGCGTATTTTTACAGGAATCAGCAAGACAAATTTTAGCTTCTCTACCTGAACTACATACATGATAGGCAGGTAGTGAAAGTATTGCACATCATCCAAAAATATCATGTCAGACTTCACCGGATATGATTGTATTCATGTCCTCTGAAACTCAAATAGGATTTTTAGACAAAGGTCAGCTTGTGTATGTCCGTCTGTGTGTGTGTGGTCAGCATAATTCAAAAACGAAAAATCTGTTAACTAACGAACTTATTAAGTTCTTTCAAGCTGCGACACGGAAGGTTTTCATGGAACTCCCCACTCCCAATTACACTTTACAAGGAAAATGTTTGAAAACTCTGTTTTCTTGAAAGAGGTCTCTGATGATTTTGATTACACTACCGTATCTTTAGTATTTTCACCATACACAAAATGTATAGCTTGAATTTTCTGGGAATAACCTCTGAAAACCTGTCCACTCTGGATGAATTTTACATAAATGTTAAACTCTAAGATATAGAGAAAATCTTATTGCACCAAAAAATGTCACACAATTTATGTCAAGTACACATTTTGTGGAAAATGTATATTTTGTATTTTCTGAAATAGGCTCTGAGGTCCTGAAATTCTGTTTATTCTATATCACTATTGTCGCCCTCCATGGTGTGGTGGTTACCATGCTAACCTCTAAAAAACCCAAGATTGCTGGTTCAAACCTGGCGCAGAGTGAAGGGTTTTTTTTCGGACTATAAAAGCCTTAGCATGAATTTCCGTCGGATAGGAAATAGAAGGTTTTTAGGAAAAATTCCGCCATTTCGCGTCAGCAAGCCGTGATTTTGTCCTACAGTATTTACCATTTGTGGACGACGAGGCGATCCTTTGTAAATATGGCGCACAGTGGCGAACTCACGAACTAGAAGCTCAAATCTGATCAAGGAAACATTGTAACGATGCCCTATGCTCCACTTAGAAGCTACAGAAAATTAACTAACTTAACTAATCATATCACTTTTGCATAACTGGTAAATCATACGCAAAAAATCTGATGTGTTTCACTCACATGACTTTCTCTAGGTGCTCTACAAACAAGTTTCTTACAAAAGATTGTTCTTTCTACACAGTGCTAATCAAGATAAACATTAGCAGAATGTTCTTATTACTTAGCTCCTTACAAGAAGAAGAAAACTAAAGGATTGTGGTATGCTAAAGTGATAGTCAAATGATTTAAAAGCTATCGTTATGCGATTGTCATTGCAAATCGCTTCTTTGCTTGGCTAGGAATAGAACAAAAGAAAAACAGACACTTCTTGTCTGAGAAAAGTATAAGTACTTTACAACTGAAACTATTAACAAGGAATACCTCCCAATAAAACATAAAGAATATATTGTATGTTTTGACGAGATCTACATCTTTGTGCAGTAAATTCTTTTTTTTCTCTTAGGGAATTTTAATCAAAATCGTTAGTTCTTTTTTAGAAATTAAAAATTTTCGATTTTTTTTCCATTTAATAGGTAGTTTGTGGTAGGGGGATTTTGTTGAAAATCTTCGTGTCGCATCCTTGAAAGATACCAAACTAAATACAAAGTTTGGTATTTAACGGTCTTTTGGTTTTTGAGCTATGCTGTCCAAAGACACACACACATACACACACGGACCTTTTTCTAAAAAAAATCGGACTCAGGGTACCCCAAAACAAATATTTCCGGTAAAATCTCGACATGGAAATTTTGGGTGCAATACAATACCTTCTCTATCCACTATGTACATTGTACATGTGGGCTAGAGAAAGTAAAAATGTAAATCTCGTTAAAACACACAATTTATCTCAAATACTTTTTGTAGGTTAACCGTTTCCGAGATATTCGTAGTTCTTGGTTTCCATCTTAAAATAATTACACACTTCTCAACTTTAAAACGGTTATTAATTTTTCTTTTCCTGGTTCAAGCAAAGAGACTTGACGGTTAGCACTTGAAATATTTAAATATAGGTTTAACGTAGTGGATTATTCTCGCATATCTACAAATAGATATGTAATAAATGTACGTCTGCATATACTTAAACAGATATAGGTAGTGAAATAGATAGCAAAAAATCTGATGTGCTCAATTCACATAACTTTGTCTACATGTCTGCAACAAATTAGTGTTAGAAAGCTTATTCTTCTATATACTTCATGCTAAACAAGATAAACATTAGCAGAATTTGTTTTGTATATTGATTTCTTGTAAGCAGAAGGGAAATAAGGGAATACGCTACGCCAAAGGCTCCTTGCAATGTGATTGAAATCCATTTCTTGTCAAAGAGTTTACAGTTTCCCGTGTGAGAAAACTTGTATTTTAACAAGGAATATCTCTAAAATAGCCAACTGCACCAAAAAATGTATATGACATAAATTCTGTTTTTAACGGTAGGTACATTTTTTATACAGCAAGTTTTTGCCTTTATCTTGCGGTTATGCTAAATTCAGCGAAATTCATCCAGAATAAAGAGGTCTTTCGAAGCTATTCCGATAAAATCAAAATAAACATTTTATTTGTCCTGAAAATATCTTTAATATACGTATGTTAATAAAAATCGTTAAAACCAATTTTGAGAAAATCAAACATTTTTGAAATTTTTTCCATTTAAGAATAGTTTGTGGTGAGAGGGTTTGCTTAAAATTTTCGTGTTGCTCCCTTAGAAGATGCTAACCTCAAATACTGAGTTTGGTATTATAGCGACTTTAGTTTTTGAGTTATCGTTTTTGCACGCACACACACACATACATACACGTGCTCAAACACAAGGAAATTTCCTGAAAATATTTTTTGGATTCAGGGAAGCCTAAAACGTGAATGTCCGGTGAAATCTCGGTATCGAATTTTTGGGTGCAATGCAATGCGTACGAAAGTAATAAACGTTTGTAAGAATAGTTTGTTGCAGAATAGGAAGAGAAAATCATGTGAGCACAGTACATTAAATGCTTCCCATTGGTGAACAAGTACTATCAGAACGTTGCATATGCGCCGTTCTTGTGGAGAGTCTCCGAGGAATCCGCTGCCAGTCGCCAGAAAGACAGAGCTGAAAAAAGGTGCTCGAAACAGCAATTGGCTGCGAATAAAAGCCGGGGAATGAAACGATAAAATCGATCACGCAAATGCCAATCTAGCGTGTGAATGGTGAAGCACGCGGGCGTCAGTGTGTAAATATATAAATTATGGCTCTTTACGGCGCTGGGTTTGTTTGTCTGCAAACAACAGCACTCCATCAATGCGGTACGACTCGACAAAATAACAAGGCACAACATCGTAACATGGCGGCGGCAGTTAACAATTGAAAACCAGAGTTTGTAGTTGCGAGAGTGTAAGATCAGTTAATGAAACAGATTCGCGGCTGTCTGTCTACTTCCTATAGATATCTTCCATTGGGCAAGAGCCATGTAACCGACAGTGATCGGCGGATGAGGTCACACTGTTCATCCACTTTAGGAATACAACTGGCCTAACGACATCAACCATATGAAACATATTATTAATTGTATTAAAATATTCATGTAGCTTATCACTTTAAATAAACGTCAATGATTTCTTAATCCAAGAAAATTAAACTCTATAAGTAAACACTTTGCAATGACGTTACTTTCTTTACTCATTCTTTAAAAAACTATACATACAGAAGCTGGTTAGTTTATCTATTTCTTCTTTTTACTTTCTATAACGCATATGTACAATGTGCATAGTAAATAAAGTATTTTATTCCACCCAACATACAATATCGAAATTTCGCCAGAAATGTCTGTTTTGAGGTCGCTTGAGTCCGAAATATTTTTAGAAAAGGGTATTTTAAGTAGAGGTAAAATATATATTAATATTGTTCCACCAGTATTTTCTAAAAGAGCTATTAAAAGCGTGGCCTCAAATTATATTAACAGCTTTTAACAGAATTAAACTGTAATCCTAAAATATCAAAATTTTAACAGCTCATTTTGAATATAAATTCTCCAGAAATTTCTGGTTTGAGGTCACTTGAGTCCGAAAAAAAACATTTTTAGAAAAAGGTCTGTCTATGTCTGTGTATTTTTTTAAATGTATTTATATCAACATGTCCCATCACATTGACAATAATACATACTTTAAGAGCTCTTTATAACAACTGTGCAATATTTTATAAGATTGAAAGAGAATATATCTCATTTATACATAATTTGGAATGACTTGATTTACTTAACTACATGTTTATAGATGTTTCATAAACGTCACCTTTCCTAACTTAATGTTGTTTTTTTTGAGGATAATATTTACAGCCTCATATATTGTATAAATCTATGTAATGCAGTCAAATTTATTCAATGTGCGCGCGCGGGTGTGTGTGTGTGTGTGTGTGTGTGTGTGTGTGTGTGTGTGTGTCTGTCTGTCTATGGACAGCATAGATCAAAAACTAAAAGATCGTAAAATACCTAACTTAGTATTTAAGTTTAGTATTTTCCAAGGATGCAACACAAGGATTTTCAAGAAAATACCTCACTCCAAACTACCGTTTACAACATTTAAAATATTGTAACAATGCATGTACAATTTTAAAATAAATACCGTATATTAAAATATTTACATCGCAAATAAAATGAATGTCTTGAATTTTCTAGGGACAGCTTCTGGATGAATTTTACTGAAATCTCCGCAAATGCTAAACCGTAAGCAATAAACAAAAAACTTATTACACAAAAAAGTACAGATCTCTTTAAAACAATTTATGAGATATATAGTTTCTACTTTCTCTACACGTACTATGTACATAGAGAAGATATTAATGCACTCAAAAATTCGATACCGAGATTTCATTGGAAAAACAAAATTTGCGACCCCTTGAATGCAAAAAAAAAATCATTTTTAGAAAAAGATCCGTGTGTGTGCGTGTGTATGTCTTTGGATAGCATAGCTCAGAAACGAAAGTACCGTTAAATACCAAACTTGGTATTTGAGTTTGGCATCTCCCAAGGATGTGACAAAAATATTTTCTAGAAAATATCCCCACCCCAACTACCCTTTACATGCAACATTTTTCGAAAATTTTGATTTTCTCAAAAATGGCTCAAACGATTTTGATTAAAATACCTTATGCATACGATATTTTTACGACAAACAAAATGTATATGTTGCATTTTCTGGGAAAGGCTTCTGAAGACCTCTTCATGACTTTTATAAAACTGACAAACCGTAAGAGATATATAAAAACGTGTTGCACAAAACATTTATATCTCATTAAAACACACCATTTATGTCATATACATTTTTGTAGGGTTAACCGTTTTGGAGATATTCCGGATTATTGGTTTCGATTTTAAGCTACTTAAACTTTTCTCAAACGGAAAACATATTTTTTTCGTTTATTTATTCCTGGCAAGCAAAGAGGTTGGCATTTCAATTGTTTCGTATGGCGATCGGCTTTTAAAGGCCGAGACTATCGGTTTAGCTTGTGTATTTTCTTATTTCCCTTCTACTTACAAGGGAGCAAGTAATAAGACAATTTCTGCTAATGTTTATTTCGATTAGCATGAAGTAGTTGGAAGAATAAGCTTTTACACATAATTTGTTACAGAGATGTGGAGAAGGTCATGTGACTGGAACAGTCCTTTAACCTGGTTTGTCATATTGGATGATGAATGAGATTGGTGAAATCGATGCTCATAATATCTCGGAGTCCATGGAGCTTAAAGTTGCTCGACTCTCATCTTCTCAGGATAAAACAAAACACCGAAAAAACCTTATCTGGGTAACTTAGCCTAAGCGAGATTCGAACTTGCGACCTGTTGAATGTGAGACAGATTCACTACCCAGGTGGGCCTTTCATGACTTGTATCAATAAATATCTGCATTTCAAATGAAAAATGGACAAAAATATACGATGCGTTACACACAAATCAATGTCTCCACTTATTTCCTCTACTTCACATATAGCAATATAAATATTTATAGAAACACTTATATACTTCCTTGCAGATATGTGGGAATAATAAAGGGATTAATACACTAAGGCTTTAGTCAAAAATTTTTTAAGAACTGCTTACTAAGTAATGCATTGACGCTCTGTTCTCTTTCCTTGATCAGGAGAACGAAAAATGAATGACAATTTTCCATTTGTGAAATTAATAAAATTGAAACCAATAACTAGCTATATCTCGGAAGCGGTTAGTTCAACAAAAAAAATGTATTTGCAATAGCTGTCTGTTTTAATGTTATCTACACTATTATTTTCTCTTCTCTCATGGTTTACTAGATATACAAAATTATTCCAGAATGAACAGGAATTCAGAGGCTATCACCAGAAAATTCAATATATCATTCCATTTACAAAAAATATTTTAAATATATTTTTTATCAAAATCTTTACAGTCATTAAGAATGTAACTATGTTAAATTGATGACGGCAAATTTGTAGTTAACTTCTGGAATATATATCAGAAACTGCATTCTTAGGTCATGATTTCATGAGTATGATTTCTTTAAGAACACGAATAGAACGACCCTTCGCAGCAGCATCTGTTCCCTAAAATGTATTCTCCAGGACAAATCCTACAATACAAATTTGAAAGCACAAAAAAATGATATGCGTATTTTTTCAGCTCTGTTGAATGGCTGAAAACGCAGAGTTTAATCCCTACAAAAAATATAGAAAGTAACAGCCAAGTGATATTTGTTAAAGGAAAATGAGAAGCAAAATCTTGAGTATAACAATAAGAAACAGAATGCAGAATCAAAAAGTAAGGAAGAGGACCCATTTAAAGGACCCGGGTAGGAAGTTATATAACATGGCGATGGGCTGGTCACATTTTGAATAGAGCCCGGTCTGAGGTAACGAATTCACCGGATTGACGTTTAATGCACACAGAGTATAACTATGACGTAATGGGGTAGGCGTGGTCTCTACAGTCCATTGCATTATCTAGCATTGCTCATTGCCTATTCTCGTTCAGTTCCTGCTAGTAGATAAACCAGAGAACACTGAAAGAGAGCGCAGAGCCTTTTCTTTCGACACGTAAAGATGTAACTTGTAATTCACTGCAGAGAATTCTGAATGAGTTTGGTTGATTTATGTTCACTATCTTTACAAAACCTTTCACATTATTACCCTAAATTTTTTGTGTCAAGCTTAGTAATTTTATTTGTAAAAAATTGGATTGGTTGGTGAGGGATGAATTGAGTAAAATAAAACAAAGGCCCTTCCTCCAAAAAGAAAAAAAAAATTAGACCAAAAATTCAAACCTTCAAGAACAAACCAAAACATTGGTTTATTAACAATACTTTTAGTATATTTTTATACTCCTAGATTCCCTTTTTTTCTTCAAAAATCCAAAAATACTATATTATAATTGTATTTTTTTAAAAAGCTAATCCATTTTATAAATAGAAATATTTAATATCTTAATACTTCAGTAAAAATAACTTAAGTGCAAGCCATTTTATTTACTAATCATATTATGAAATCATTGTTTTATTGTCTTACTTTATGTATTAGAACCCTGCATATAATGTAAATATATCCAATGCGCTACTTCTGGAACAGACTATACTTCAACGTGTGCATGTTTACCCGACAAACCCCTGCCCCACTACACTCTCTTAATACCGCTGAATGTGTGCACTTCAGAACTCTAAACCGATCTCTAGTTATGAGAACAATATCCTACTACTTGTCAACTCAACGCCAGTGCTACAACAGCAGCCATGCCGTTATGTCTAAAGCCTGGCATTCTGATGCGTTATACACTGCTTGTTGCTGAATGTAACAATGCTTCTTTCAGTATTTTTTACTTTCTCTATATGCACTATGTAATTGGTGTATAGAGAAGGTATTGCACTCCATCAAAAAATTCGATACTGAGATGTCACCGGAAATATATGTTTTAGGGTCCTCTATATCCAAAAAAGGTATTTTCAGAAAAAGCTCCGTGTGCGTGTGTGTCCGTGTGTCAGCGTGTCTGTGAACACGACAACTTAAAATCGAAAAGTCTGTAAAATACCAAACTTGGTACTTAAGTTTAGTATCTTCCAGGGATGAAGATTTTGAGAAAAGTCCCCCCACCCCAAACTACCCTTTACATGGAACTTTTTTCGAAAATGTTGATTTTCTAAAAAATGGCTTCAACGATTTTGATTAAAATATCGTATATTAAAGATATCTACCTGACAAATAAAATGCATATCTTGAATTTTCTGGGAATAGTCTCTGAAGACTACTTTATTCTGGGTCAATTTTACGGAATTTTGCATAACTGCTAAACCGTAAGAAATGGACAAAAACTTACCACACAACAAATGGAGAGCAATTTAAAACACACAGTTTATGTTGTATACTTTTGTCATGGAGTTGATTGTATTTGAGATACTCCATATTTTTGGTTTCAGCTATAAAAAACATGCCTTTTTCATACAGGACTTTGTGAACTCGTGTCCATACAAACAAAGGAACTTCAGTCACATAGCAACCAGCTTTTGATCATCTCTTTAACCTATGGTACTCCCTTATTTCGCTTCTACTTACTGGGAAGTAAGTAATAAGACTATTTCTGCTAATTTTTTTTTGATTAGCAGGAAGTAAATAGAAGCATAAGTTTTTTAACAATAATTTATTGCAGAGTTGTAGAGAAAGTCATGTGAATGGAACACATCAGATTTTTATTTAGGGGGTCTCAAAAAATGTGACATACGTTGAAATTTGTGCATAAAATTTTTGGGTGGAATAAAATGCCTTCTCTGTCCATTTTATGCATTGTACATACTTTCCACAGAACGTAAAGCTACATTGTGGTATATAAATTATAAAGTTTGCAGGGAGAGAGAGGGAGAGGGAGAGTGAGAGAGAGGGAGAGTGAGAGTGAGAGTGAGAGAAGTAAATGCCGGGATGTTGTATGACAGAATTTATTTTATTTTTATACATATGTGCTAGAGTAAGTAAAACTACTTATCTCTACTAACATGACGTGCATAGGTAATTTATAAGAATATTTTGTTAATGAACGGTAGGAGCACATACCACATGCTCATAAAACATATAGAAAAGGAAATTGTATATAATATTATAAGCTTATAGAAGGCAATGTAAAATAGTTGTGCATATTTTGGGTAGAAATATGTATAAAAGCAAGTTATTGTAGCTTATATAATTAAGGCAAGGCGAGTTAGCTAAACTCCAGGCAACAGTTCACCAACCACCACTTGCTAATGAGCACGGGTTTAGGCTAAAGAGTGTAAGATAGAAAAAAACAGACATAGAAATAAGCGAGACAGGAATAGTGAATTGTCTTCCAAGTAGCACATGGAATTGGAGAAACGGACAAAGCAAGAATAAAATTAAAGTGAGAGCAAATTCTTGGGTTTTTTCAAACGCGTCATGTGGACGCTATGACGTCAAAACCTGGCACAATTTATTTTCATAACTTGTGAGGTGATGCTAACAAAGAACCAATAAGAGATACTATTACATTTTATGGCGCGAAAATTGGCGTCACCCAGGATCAGTATATAAGACACGTCAGATCTCTTATGTGGTTACTCTGAATCTTACGCGTGACTTAACACAGTTACGTTACTTTGTGCTGTGCGCATGTCCACGTGCGTAAGTGGTACGTGAGCGATGCGCTGATGATTAAATTAGGCTCCTGATAATAAATTTAAGTGATGGGAAGATATTATTTGAGACATCTCTTGTAAGGAAACAAGCTAACCGCCCGTTAAACCTGTGATACAATAAATTCAAGTCGTAAGGGAAAATTCAGTGTATTTAATATTAGCCTCACCCACAACACCCCTGAGATAGAATCAATTAGGAGATTAGGAGTGGAATTGCCATTAACGACGGAGCTGAGTACACTGCCGAAGGAGACGACCGACTTCCCGCGACAAATGGATATAAAACAATGTGAATGTAAGGCAATAAAATAGTAATTATTATTCTTTTATTTATTTTGATTATTTATCTTAAGATATTAAAGAGGACACGTATATCTCTTCCATGCTGTATATTAAAAACGTTTGCTTAACCACGACATACTTTACAAGAGAGATATTTGATTTCACTCTCCAATAACCCCCCCCTCTTTGCAAAAGAAATTCATAAAGTGTCATTCAAGTAATTGGGAAAATGAAGACTGTTTTAAAGTATACCTCAGAAACCTTACAGCGCCATTATGTTTTCAAGTTCTCGCGATGTTGATTAGGCTAACTTTGAAACAAAATAAAAATATGATGCATTGACATTATTTTATGTTGCATTAAAAAGACTTCATTTTACTATCTCAAATAACACATATTTCCTCCAGTTTATGTATACAGCGCTTGTAAAGAAATCATCAGCGTCTATAGTACT
This sequence comes from Hymenopus coronatus, assembly GCA_030762935.1. Classification (NCBI taxonomy): domain Eukaryota; kingdom Metazoa; phylum Arthropoda; class Insecta; order Mantodea; family Hymenopodidae; genus Hymenopus; species Hymenopus coronatus. The sequence continues at coordinate 62,832,036 of CM060898.1, read as the reverse complement.
TCGAAAATTTATGTTCGTAGATGCACTGCAAGAAATTCCTCAGGAGCTTTAAAAAGGCGAAATTGTTGCACTATTGTTAGATACTTTTTGTATCGGCTGCTTAGTTTGCCCTCTCAGAAAAATCTCCATGCCGATAACAGGTCTCGCTCGCATTTATGGCTTCATTAAATCCTGATTTACGGACGTCGGAATTGCTCTTTCGCTACTTTATTCCTAATCGATTTTAATTGTTTTCTAGAATCGCAACCGGTCTACCATTTCTTCTGCCCCTCCATTAACGATGCTAAAATTTCAACAAGAGTGTTTGTTGCAGTATACTTAAGAGTTTTTACTGCGGAGCATAATTTTTATGCTTTGCAGATCAGCAAGTCGTTTAGTCTGGTAGCATTCAGTCCACCAGATGCCATTGTTTTGTTAGTGAAACAGTGTACAGGGTATGTTTGTGATTATAGAACGCTCCCTCTCTAAACTAGCTCCACCATTTTATAATTACTTATAGAAAAAAATCTGACGTGTTCCATTCCCAAGACTTTCTCTACATCTCTGCTACAAATTATTATTAAAAATCTTATTCTTCTATTAACGTCACCCTAATCCAGGAAAAATTAGTAGAAATGGTCTTATTACTTGCTTCCTTGTAAGTAGAAGGGAAATAAAACAGTACCATAGTCTAAAGCGATAGTCATATGTTTTAAAAGCTGGTTTCCATGTGAATGAGTTCCTTTATTTGTATGGTCAGGAGTTGACAAATTCCAGTATGAGAAAAATATAAGTATTTTAAAACTGAAACAAATAACGTGAAATACCTCATAAATCGTCAACTTGACGAAAAAATGTATATGACATAAATTTTATGTTTTAACGAGCTCTACATTTCAAGTAAGTTTTATCTATCTCTTACGGTTTACAAGTTATACAAAATTCCGCAACATTCATCCAGTTAAAGATGCCTTCAGACGCTATACCCAAAAAATTCAAGGGAGAAACTTTATTTTTCATGTAAATATATTTAATATACGATGTTTTAATCAAAATCGATAGTACCATTTTTGAAAAAATCGACATTCTCGAAAAATTTTCATGTAAAAGGTAGTTGGGGGTGGTGGGGAGTTTCTTGGAAATCCATGTCACATCCTTGGAAGATACTGAACTTCAATACCAAGTTTGATATTTCACGGACTTTTCATTTTTTACACACACACACTGATAGACAGACCCAGACAGACACACATGCACGGAAATTTTTCTAAAAATGTGCAGTGAAATCTCGGTATCGAATTTTTGGATGCAGTACAATAACTTCTCTGTATACTATGTGCATAGTACGTGCAGAGAAAGTAAAGATATTTATCTCTGCTGGTAAAAATATTAGAATTCTGGCATTTATTATGACTAAGATATGTTAATATTCAGTGCTAACATTTTTACTATAACACTTATGTGACATGAGATAAACTGGTTTCGTATATAGAATTAATCTCTTTTTTTCTAATGCCCAACACATCGACAAAAACCCTGTTGTCAAAAATTATAATTACAGGTATATTAATATAAATATGCGCTAATTCATAAACTACAATGTCCTAAACATTAGTTAAAAATATTATAACTTATGACTCTGACGTGTGAGGTTGTGTTCCATTGACATGACTTTTTCTTACGTTCATCAAGCTAATCAAGATGAGCAATACCAAAAATGTGCTTACTAATTAATTTCTTGTAAGCAGAAGAAAAATATGGCTAAAGCGTTAATCATATCTTTTAAGAGCTGATCACTACGTGAACAATTGAAATTCGGCTCCTTTTGCAAGGCCAGCAGTAAACAAAAGTGAGATGAAAGGCTATGTAACCCGTTTAAGAATATGTACCTAGTTTAAACTTGAAATCAATAAAAAGAAATATCTTGGAAAAATGCATAGTACATAAATTGTGTGTTTTAACGTGATCTAAATTTTTTGTGCGCTGAGTTTAGGTATATTTTTTACGAAATACTAGTTAGGCAAAATTCAGCAAAATTCATCCAAAATAAACAGGTCCTCAGAATCTATTCCCAGAAACTTCAAATTATACATTTAATTAGTGATGTAAACATGTATAAAAATGACACTGTAATTAAAATCGTCAGTCATTTTCCATGTAAAGAGCAGTTTAGGGAAGAGGGATTTTCTTGAACAGCTACACGTCTGCTTTATGTCGCAAGATACTTAACATAATACCAAGTTTGGTATATAACGGTCTTTTAGCTTTGAGCTATGTGGTCCAAAGACACACACAATCACTCATCACCTACGGACGTTTTTAAAAAAATGTTTTTTTAAAACTCAAGGGTCCTCAAACATATATTAGCAGTGAAATCTCGGTATGAAATTTTTGGGTCGAATACAATTCCTTGTCTATTTACTATGTAGAACATTTAGAGAAAGTAAAAAGGGAATGATTGGCAACAGAAAATATTATTGAAGATCCGTTAGGATATGTAGAAGAAAAAACATTAGAAATGAGACACAAAGAGAGTAAAATATTTAATGAATGTTCATAATTTAATTTTAGATTTTGTTCAATAAAATAATTAGTGGTTTGAGCATATTAAAATAAAATAAGATGAAATATTACCCAAAAGAATGACAGAAAGTAAGCCACAAAGAAGGAAGAGAAAAGAAAGACCGCATAGCAAGTGGAATTAGGAATTTAGAGTTTATATCTTGAATTTTTTTGCGAATAGCATTTGAATACTCTTTATTCTGCATGAATTTTGCCAAATTCTTCATTAGTGGTAAAGTATGAGATATACGAAACTTACTGCATAAAAATGTAGATCTCGTTAAAATACATGTCATTTACAGTTTTTTTTTTTTGTTGAGTTGGGCATTTCAGAGGCATTTCTTATTATTGATTTCAATTTTAATGTGCGTAACTTTTCTGAAACGGGAAATCACCTTCATTTCATCACAAGCTATCAGCATAAAATCCAACATACACAAGGCAAGTTCCCTCTTTTTATATATCAAGTAAACAATATAATTAACTTTAAATCAAATATAAATATATTTTAATTGACTTGAAACAATATTTGGTTCAAAAACAATTCATAGCCTTGTATCACTTATTTTAATGAAACTTTTTGAGAAAATCAAAATTTTCGAAAAGTTCTTGCATAAAGAATGATTTAAGGTCTTCGTGCCACATCCTTGGAAGATGATAAATAAATACCATATTTAGTATATAACAGACTCGTTTTTTAGTCTTCTGTTCACAGAGAGACACACATGCACTCACGCTCACGCACTCATATACATGCAGCGATCTTTTTGAGTGCTTTTTTTTTTTTTTTTTTTTTTTTTTTAGAGATTCCGAGGGCCTAAAACATGCATTTCCAGCGAAATCCCTACTTTAATCTCTACACAAGATTTTTGGGTGGAATGCAGTGCTTTTGTATCTACCATATACTGGTAGAGAAGGCAGAAAAAGGTTCTAAATAATAATTGAGCAAATGTCCCATATTCAATGTTTGAAAATCGCCTACGAAATCTCACAATAAATCAAACACTCGTAGAAAAGGAAAGATTGCGATCTGCGTACACATAACACAAACTCAATTATATTGCTTGAGAAACTTTGATGAATTTCAGAATGAGTTGTTGGCAGGAATATCCGCCTCACTGCACCAAATACAAACGCCTGAGGAACTTCGTGTCGAAGTTGTACAGGAATAATTGCTTTAAAGCACTTTAAACGACCCAGATTTCCTTGAAAAGGTCATAAGTGGAGATGAGTCATGAGTCAGCGCTGACCCTTAAACAAAAGCGCGTCTTTCCGATGAGAAGAAGGCGTGGAGAGGCGGTGCAAGGTGAAGGTCATATTGACGAATTTTTGTTTTTAAGGTCAGGAAAGAGTTGTTTGTAAGGTCGAAGCTAGTAATAAATAACAAACATGTCGAAAATAGTTTTCTTTGAAGAAGGATTAGCAGATTGAATAGCTCTGTATCTTTGGTTAAGAGATTATACACCGTGGTTCCCTCTGCTAATTCTTCAAATACTACAAAACACAAAGCTTCCGTCAATTATATATTGTATAACACAAAAGTTAGTTGACAAATGACAGAAAATTCTTTTCATTTGTATCATATATTATTGGACAATATTGACATTGTTTACTTATTTATCATTATTTTCCTCTTATACGGTTGGTTTATGTCAAACATAAGTAAAATAAAGTATTATTCCTTAATGCTCAATTACAATTCTGTTAAAGTATGTGTGTTCACTGTCGGAGATGTTCAAAACGCTGTTCATTTACTTGAAGACGTGCCTCATTCTTCGGCCACTCTTAAAAAGAATTGCAGGTTGAATATTCTGAATAGTATAGATGATCAATTGTTTTAACTCATTTAAACTTGTGGGCATTGTCTGAAAAATATTCTGCTTTATATACTCCTTAGGAAAAAGTCGAGGGTGTGAGGTCTGGTCCGTGTAAGCCACATCAGAGGTCCACCTCGTCCAATCCATTGCACACCGAACTTCTCAATTGCTTTCCCTCGAACAGTCGTGGTCCCATTATGTTGAAACTACACTCTTAATAGCTGATTCAGTGACAAACCATCCTGGAAAACCTATGGAATTCTCCGTATGTATACTGGTCTTTATTTCCATCCAAGAAATGTGTCACCAATTATTTCACGCCGGACCATAACTTTAGAAACTTCAGTATTTGGTTCTCGCATCAAATAAGCTAACCAAAACTCAAAAAAAATAGTTGCGAATGCTTTTTGTATAATGGCTTAGTACAAATTTTAATTCTTTTACTTTTCAGGCTACTAAGAGTTGGAGAATTCTTAAGGTATTAAAAGGAAATAAGTGAATAAATAAAAGATAAATAATGATAAATAAGATAGTTATGTCAAAATTGTACAATAGTCCATTATACAAGTCATACTGTAGTTCGTCTTTAGATAGGGAGTTTTTTCTCATTTGTCAACTGACTTTTGTGTCACACGGTATAATATCCCTACAGTTGTCCCTGCTGTGGGCTCGGCGAACCCGGTAGCAGTTGTGTTTGTTGATATTGTTTAACACCCGCTTTTACCACTTGTGGCACCGCAGGCGATGACACTGATGATACATGGAATTAAGATGAAGCACCAGTGGAATGCGATGGCGAGGAAAACTGGAGAACCCGGAGAAAACCTGCCCCTGCGCCACTTTGTCCACCACAAATCTCACATGCGGAACCACACGGCCACGGTGCGGCTCCCCGGTAGCATTGCAATGTATGTTTAATGTATAGATAATATTTGAGATGAACACGTAATAAGAAATGTAGTCATTGGTCTTTCTATCGCTACAAATAAAGTTGAGTACTTAGTAATTTTACAACTTGTTAAAACTTTCTATTGGCAATAAATTAACACCAGGAGAGCGAGTCTATGCGCTATGTTAGAGAAGCAGCTTTTAATAAAGTAACTGATAAAAAATCATTACAAGTTCATATGAGGTATACCAAGGGAAAATACTACAGCTGCTGATAAAAAAATTACAGAACTCAATTTTGTTATAATTATTATTACTATTCGTTCAGACTTGATGATCGGACGACTTATTCACTTGCAGAGTGGTTTTCTTAGGCATCACAGGATCGTCATTCCCCCGTATCTATCCCTGAACCCTGTTGGTAAAAAATAACTATACAAAGGGCTCCAAAATACTTAGTACTATAGACGTTACAGTTTCATTGCAATCTATTACTTATAAAATACCCAGGTACCAAAGACGAGATTACTGTGAAAGCTGCTTCATATAATTAAACTTATTTTATTCGGAGGTAATTTCTGGTCAAAGCAGAAATAACACAAATATACCTGATAAAGACTTTAGCTTCTAGTCAGAGTAGCGAAGGTAATTATGCTCCCAGAAAATCAGTAAGAAAGAGCACCTTTTAGATTAAGGCTGAGAATTAATAGTTCTAAAATCTAAGGGACGCGTGGGAAATGCGCAGGTACACTATTTTTGAGAATTAGCAAAGGAAAAGAATACTTATAATTTAACATTTCAAGAGAATGAAGAATATTAATATGAAATATAAAATTTGGCAGTGTAGAACATAGGAACTATAATGAGTAGTCAGTAGTAGTCAGTAGTAGTCAGTAGTAGGCAGGACTTAGGTTAATAAAATAAATCATGCATCGCTAAAATTTAGTTTCTTTTACAGTTCTTGTACTTGTTCTATTGCTATAGGGTTTACAATAGGTTACCCCGATCAGTGCCGCAGCGCTATGCTCTTCACCCATTTAGCAATGATTGGTTAGAAATTCGCTGTATATCAGTAGAGTGAGTTGCGGTAATATACTCTTTACAAATATTGCCTACAATGTAAGTACTTAATGTTTTGGAATATGTCGTAGCTATAATGCCTTGTGTTTAACTTCAAACCTTGAGCAACTCGGTCAGGACAGATCAGTTATTAGTTTCCATTAAATATTCTCAGAAAAAAAAAAAAAACTCACAGCCGACCACTGGAGCAACTAGCTGACAGAAAAATCTACAAAATAATATAATGCACGTCAGCATACCGGAAGTGTAACGATATACTTTTTTGGTGTTTAATCTTATAGCTTTATACTAAAATGGAGCCTATTTGGGTAAATATTTTAGACAGTATCATTAGTTGAACATAGTTTCTTCAACTGATGTGAAACTCAATCGAGTCTGCTTGAAAAATCAAACAAAGAGGTACAAGGAATGTAGTGTTTTAAACCAAACAGCTTATCGAATGTCGCTGAACACCACACAATCATTTTATCAGCAACAATGTCAGACGGGGCAGGGAATTTTACTAACACTTTCACCGAATGGTACTTGGATTTCCGTCTGATTAAAAGTTAAGAACAGTTTTACGACGCGCAATATAGCAATTCTCACTGTATGTAAATGCTCCTTGAGACCAGGAACATTTACCACCATACGGTACATCACCACACCAATACAACCGAAATGCAAATGAGACGCGTCAAAGATACCCACAAAAAGGTTGCTTGAGTGTAACACTGACTCATGAACAGCCAAATTTCTATTATAAGAAAGTTCTATTACAGTATACTTTTCACTAAATTGTAATGAGATCACTAGCTTACAACTATAAAATTCTCTGCAAGGCCTTCTTCGTATATGGTGACTGAGATTGTCAAATTAGAAAAACACATCACTAACTTGTGAGATACTCTAGGACAGGCATGAAGCATTTACTGGTTCACGAACCAGAAGTGGTTCTTGCCCTTCCGCATATGACAGATTTCGTTGCGGAAGTTCAGCGTATGTGCAGGTAAATGCCCATGTATGGCGTAGCCTATTAACCAACAAAGTTCCAAATAGAAAGTCGTGGTGGTAGATTCGTGGCTTGTTCTTCCTTGTTGAACATCTACTTACTGTAATTCGACTTTATATCCTGCTGAAAGAGAGTAAGTAAATATAAAAATCTGATGTGTACCATTCACATGACTTTCTCTACATTTCTGCAACTTATTCTTAAAAAGCTTATACTTCTATTTACTTCATGCTAATCAGTAAAAAATTAGCAGAAATAGTCCTATTACTTGCTTCCTTGTAAGTAAAAGCGAAATAAGAGAATACCATAGGTTAAAGTGATACTCAAAAGCTGGTTGCTATGTCACTGAAGTTCCTTTGTTTGTATGGAGAGTATTTGACAAATTCCTGTATGAGAAAAGTATGTTTTTCAAAGCAGAAACCAAAAACAACGAATGTCTCAAAAACGATGAACTCCACGAAAAAATGTATATAACATAAATTGTGTGTTTTAACGTGCTCTACATTTTTTGTGTTGTAAGTTTTTGCCCATCACTTACGGTTTAGTAGTTATTCAAAATTCCGTAAAATTCATCCAGAATAACGTACTCTTCAGAGGCTATTCCTAGAAAATTCAAGATATACATTTTATTTGTCGTATACGAAATTTTATTCAAAATCGATAGAGCCATTTTTGAGAAAATCACAATCTTCTAAAACAGTTCCTTGTAAAGGGTAGTTGGGGGTGGGGGTATTTTTCTAAAATCTTCGTGTCGCATCCCTGGAAGGTACTAAACTTAAATACCAGGTTTGGTATTTTACCGACTTTTCGTTTTTGAGTTATAGTGTTCACGAATAAAGAGGACCCTAAAGCATATATTTCCGGCGAAACCTCGATATCGGATTTTTGGGTGGAGTGCAATGTCTTCTCTATACACTATGTACATAGTGCGTATAGAGAAAGTAAAGACTGAGCTTAATCAACAAGGAAAACTGATAATACAATAGACGTGAACGATGCAATAAAATACTTTGCCCGCACGTTTGGAACTCTGGAGGAGGGGCATCTGTATCATTTTGCTTCTGTATATCATAAGTTATGCATGTGATTGAAAGGCATAAAACTCGATCTTTACTACTTTCGATACAAATTTCTGTATCAGCATTGCGTTGCATGCTCTAGGATAGGTATAGGGGGCGTGTACCATTTCTAGGAGAGTGAGGCTTGGTGGGGTACTGTGACTTGAGCTCGGTTTTGGCTTCCGAGGCGCACAGAGTTACGAACACACAGAACAGTCAGCGGTATAAAGAGAGGATTAAGAGGAAGGATTTGTAGCGAAAACGTGCACTCGTTGAGATATAATCTGTTCTAGAAATATCTCATTTCATGTATTTATACTATATGCATCGTTTTCACTCATAAAGTAATACAAAAATGAATTATTTCTTAATTTATTGAGTATATGAAAGCTCGTTTTACTTTTACAAATAATAATTATAAAGCTTGATACAAAAAATCGGGATAATAATGTGCAGAGCTTTGAAAAGACAATGAACATAAATCAACCAAGCTCACTCAGAATTCATTGCAGTGAATTACAAGATACATCTTTACTGTATGGAAAGAAAAGACTCTCCTCCTATCATTCAAAATATGTTTGATTCATACCAAGTTTGTTCAGTGTCGAACACCTACCCTTTCATATTTACCACGTGTGCCAATCTGCGCTTTGGTTTATCTACTAGTAGGAACTGAATGAGGTCAAGCAATGAGCAATGCTAGATAGTGTAACACGTTTCAAGACGGGCTGTACAGACCACGCCTACGCCATCACGTCATAATTATACTCGTGTGCACCGAACCTCAATCTGGCAATTTTGTACCCCGGACCGAGCTCTAACTGTGACGTAACCTAGCTACCTCTCTATCTAGGCAATGGCGTAATGTGATTCTTAGCTATGAAAACTATAAAATACTTTTTAGACAGTCGGTACTAAAAGTAGGTCTTTTACCAGATGTCAGTAGTGTTAAAAGAAGAAAATTCTGTCACTCAGTGTTCTTCAACTTTCCTAGTCTATCACTATTGTGGTGTTAGGGGAATTGCCTCGGATCCATTTCCTGAACCCAATTCTATCCTCAGCCAATTTATTAAACTGATCCCAAGTCTTTCCTGTATTTGCTACCACGTCACTCAGTGTTACAAAATTATAAAACTCTAATGTAGCCAACTTTGATTTATGCGTCCACGGCCTCATTTAAGTAGGCTATGACTCTGAAAGCTGCATCGATCCATAAAATGGCGGATGATTTGAATGTCATGAACTTGGAATTTGCTGCACCAAACGAAATTATGCAAGCAGGGGAGAGAGCAAAACTACAACTCTACATTGCCTCCATTTATAATTTTTTTAGTAAGTCATCTAGTTTTCAGCACTCTTGCTACACAAGGCAACAACTGGATATCGCAGACCATTAAGAATGAACTCTGACCTCGTTTCGCAAGCTTCCTAATTACAATATAAAGCACCATTTTTACCACTTGTGTCATAAATAACTAATTATTTAAATTTAAGATATGCATTAAATGACAAAATAGGTAAAATAAAATACTTTGTTCATTATTATGTAATAAAGTCTGAAAGACAAAATATCTCATAATTCTTACCAAATTGAAGATGCCATGTAGCCCAATATTCCCGTATTTGACGTGTGCTGATATTTTTCGTGCGCTATTAAGATTTGCAGAACTCAACGAGTTATTTCTAATTGAAACCGGCCAGTGGGGAACAAGTGAGAGTTTTACCCCTCTCAATGCGACCCGCCTCGCGTCTCTGCGATAAGCAGGAGGGATAAAACGAAGTTGCTCAGCCATTTACCAGTTTTAACTTGAAATAGCCCCGTTAAGTTCTGCAACTCTTAACGTATAGAAGGAATGTTTGTACTCGCCAAATATGAGGCAGTTGGGCCACCTGATATAAATGATTATCGTTTATAAACTTTCAGAAAAATTAACAACCGAGCGTGGTTGTTCAGTCGGTAACATTTGGATGCTGCTGGGTTCAAATCTTGTGGACCGACAATTTGCTGTTTTTTTTTTTTTCGAGGTTTCCCTGAGTCGCTAAGGTAAACATTGGTTTGGATATTTATTACCACAACCCGAGTCCCATCTTCTGACCAAAACAGTAGTAAAACTGAAAATATATGAGAATTGCGATCACCTTGTCATCTATCCGTAGACAATGAAAATAGATATACCGGACGGCATTCCAACGTCATTTGCGTGTCACGTAGCAAAATAGTATGGTGTAAAGGGATGAGATTTCAAAGCTAGCTGTATACCGAGTGCAGATGACACCATCTGAGTACATATGGTGAAAAAACGGTTAGATTCTAGGCAACCTAACACCATACGTTTGGCGCAAAGCGAAAATGCTATGGCACGGGATGATACCATGAAGCTTATTGTCCAGCACGTACCGACCAACAATCTCAACTATACACAGATTCGTTGCGATATGAACAAGTAATTGAGGGACTCGGGTAGTGAAAATTTATCTACAATCGGTAAAATAATGGAAAATAGTTTTTACAGCAAATATTTGCTAAAAACTTTAAGCATCTATAGAAAAATGCCTCTTTTGCTTCGGGCTCCACATGCAGTTAAATACCGTACTGTACATCAATTTCTTAGCGTATTTTTTTATAAAACACCGTTCTTTTTTTATCAAAACTGCATTGTCACAAATTCAAAATATTCTATATGTTTCTGTTTTTGTTTAAATACCAAAAAAAAAATTCTCACAATTTGCAGAAATATCTATTGTAGTATTATTGTAGTATTGTCCAATCAATAGTAATTTTTCAAAAACATTTTTTATAAAGAAGGATTAACTTTAGAATTTAAAATGTATAATTAAAAACTACTTTGTAAAAGTATCTGTTGTAATATTACACGAGACAAAATGAATCCTTACATCAATAGTGATTTTTCAAAAGCATGATTTGTGTAAAATGATTATTTAAGAGTTTCAAACGTTTTAAATTAAAGAGCAACATAGTTCAGTAAGCAAAGTTATTAAATATCACCGCGTAAACTTTTATGTGTAGTTCAAAGTCACAATTTAAAAATTTGCAACTCATTTTCTCATATTTAGAAGCACTGGAACATTTTGATATTGCAATATATTTACATAATAAAGTTCATTAAATAATTTATTCTTACAAAGTATTCTTCTAATTTGAATAAAAGTTCGTATTCATGTTAACATAGCATCAGTGCAACCACAGAAAAGTTTAAGACCCAGGGTGAAGACCGCCCATGCCTTCTCTAGGGTTTATAGGAAAGCGCTCTACTTCAAGAAAATATTTATATTACCTGTGGATCATTCCGTACTATTGAATGAATTGTTGTTATTATTATTACCATTATTATTATTAATATTATTATTATTATTATTATTATTATTATTATTTATTGGATAGGTAGAGTCAGACTGAAAAGTTCAATGCCATAACCGGTTCCTCTGCCACTGTGTTACCATGGCAACATGCCGACATAGCATTGAATTTCTCAACTGGCTCGCATGTTTCCTGGTAAACCACAAGGTGCTCTCAAATTATTTTGAGATGACAACCCCAATGGCGACTTACAATGTTATGATAGAGTCAGACATTGAATTTTTCAGTCTGACTCTACGTATCCAACTCCTGTCCTACACACGGCTTGTGTGAAAAAACAATAATTAATTATTAATCCAATACCAATTGACCATAATAGTTGGCTATACTATAGATCCTGGGACTTAAGTACTAACAACATTGTAAATTGCCATTGGGGTTGTCAACTCAAAATATTTTGAGAGTACCTTGTGGTTTACCAGGAAACATGCGAGTCAGTTGAAAAATTCAATGCTACGCCGGCATGTTGCCATGGTAGCTCAGTGGCAGAGCAACCGGCCAGAGATCGGGTGATCCGTGGTTCAAATCCTGGCTATGGCATTGATTTTTTTCAGTCTGACTCTACCTATCCAACTCCTGTCCTACACACGGCTTGTGTGAAAAAACAATTAATCCGTTATTATTACTTTCATTACCATTATTATTCTTATTACCATTATTATTATTATTCTTATTACCATTATTATTATTATTATTATTTATTGGCGGTGGTGGTGGTAGAAGAAGATTAATTCTATCTTCTCTCTTTATTTAAATTTGCTCCATTTAAAATATATTTTATTTAATTGCTGCTTCATTTTGCGGAGTACACAGTAAAAGTTGATTATTCGGTGTAGGAATAAGACACTGTAATTCAAGCTTGCTCTTAGGCAATAAAGAGTGCTGCATTCGAAAGTTATTAAAAGCTTGTTTTAATTCATGAACTAAAACGGGCAAATAAATTAGTGAGACCTCATCCAGCACTACTACCTGCACATCATTCACCTTAAAAGGAAATAAAAATAATAAAACTGCTTTAAAATAACTTATTTTTTAAGTAAAATTGCAAAATTCACCATTCGGTGTTCTGAGTAAACCTACATAATCTTACAAGCATTGAGGTATGTCACTTAGGCTACTGTTGCATGGGAGTGTTGAAATGTCCTTCCCTATGGAGACGTAGATACAAATGATGACGTGACCTTCCTCGTAGACTGCTCTTTGTTTCTGTTTTATAGCAGCATTTAGTTATTAACAGAGAGATAGGCACGGTTCCAACTTTCTAGTACTTGCTTTTATGTGACAGGCGAAGAAAGCAACTCTTCTGCAACTGCGAGCAGTAATACTTTGCGTGTTACTGTTTTCTAGCTTTGCCCATTTTTGTTTTCTTTCTTTTTTTCACAATATTGCTGTCCTGTAAATCTGGGGCCTTAAAGCGTCTTAAAGTTTAAGTTGAAACAGGAAAAGACTAGTTCCATTACTGCTAAGTGAAGTACTTTCATCATTGCAACGTGTGATTTTTATCTTTATCAATAATTATAAATTATAATAACTCCATGGCACGACAGCTCACGGGGAACCTTGGCCTACCGCCCGGCCGCTGCGTTCCCCATTTCGGTCCACTACAGACGTCATGGATGGGGTGCAGTATTGGAGGGTGAGACGTGGTAAGCGCCTCGAGCCCCTCCCGGCCGGTTAATGCGGTTCTCACGACCTGGAGCCGCTACTTCTCCATCAAGTAGCTCCTCAATTGGCCCCCCAGGGACCTCACGAGGCTGAGTGCACCCCGGTCCAGGTCTCCCAGCCGGTACTGGGGATCGAACCCAGGTCTCCCGCTTGGTAGGCAGCTGCGCTACCACCGCGCTAAGGAGATGACCAATTATAAATTAATTTAGCTTAATAACAATTACACAAAATTCCAAATTAATTCCATGAATAAAAGTTCTTTACAATTATAATTATAAGTATGTTAATATGTTAATTATATATTTTTAATAAAAATGTATTGGCAAAAAGATTTAAAGATTTTATTTTGTGGTATCTTAGCAATTATTGCCAATATATTTTTTTAATTGTTTCATTTATATAGCCCCCTTTAACATCTAAGGTCATATCAGCGGCTTTCCACTTAAAACAACTCGTCTGTAGGTTCTTTTTTTTTTCTTTTTTTTTTTTTACGTTGGTTTAAATTATTTTTTTTAAACACGCACACATACAAACTTCCAGACTCTGAGGGGGATAGGGAACAATTCTGGCTAGAGAAAAATTCCCCACCCCAACCAGGAATCGAACTTAGTACCTCCAATATAATTGCAGGTCCCTTTTTAATAAGACTTTTCACAGATTTGCCTAACACATTACAATAAATCAAGAATGAGAATTTTTGGGTGGAATATAATACCTTCTCTATCCACTATGTACATTGTACATGCGGGCTAGAGAAAGTAATAAGCTTTTGCGTGAATAGTTTGTTATAGAACAGGTAGAAACAGGTATTTGAATGTAACTGGTGAGATTTCCCCCATGCATTTGACGCATTTGTCCGAGCATAATGTCAATTTTATTAACATCTTCTCTAAGATCTTGCCGTTCACTTGCACTTGAAGATGACGTCACATTGTGGTTCTTTAAATAGTCATATACACAGTATGCACAAAATAAGCAACTATTTCATGATTGAGATAATTTACGAATGTATTTTTGTTACACGTTGATAACTAAGCATATGTTGGCTATTCCTGAACGTTTTGCTGATGTCGTATGGTGTTTACATGGTGTTTTGTGCAATGATGGTTTCAACGGAATGGACCACGAATAAAACCAGATGAAAACTGTTAAATAAGCTTCAACGAGTAGCACTGTTGCTGACTAAACTCGACCAGGTCGACCTTCCGCAAGCACAGCTGAGGTAATTGAAGAAAGTCCTAAATCTGAACCTTGTCTCTCACATAAATTGAAAGTACCGTCATGGAGTTGGTGTAACACTTACTAATTATATGCACTCTTCTTCAGGGCGAATTTCAGCACATTGAATACTGATGATTTCGGATTGCTTCTCTCGGTGTTGAATGAGTTAGTTCATCTTCCATTCTGCTCGTTCAATTTGGACATTATTGTAAACAATGATTAAAACTGGATAGGTAGAGTCAGACTGAAAAATTCAATGCCATAGCCGGGATTTGAACCACGGATCTCCCGGTCTTCAGCCGGTTGATCTACCACTAAGCTATGCAACGGAAAGTTAGTGTGTAACTGTGCAATTGTATGTCATTACTTCTAATTTGTATTATTAATGGTTAAACGATGAACGATGAACAAATTTATATGAATATTTATAATCCTGTTTCCCTAAGGTAGGAACAAATGAGTTAGTAATATATTGCCTCCTGATTTTGTTTGAAAAATTTTGCTTAGAGACGGAGAAGAAAGAAGAAGGAACATGCTTATGTGTAATATCGTTGAATACGTAAATTAAGAAAATAATTAAGCACTTAAACGAGTACATTCAATTAAGAAGATATGTGTTAAATTAATTGAATATTTGTTTCTCAATGTTCGAGAGTGAAATAAAACGTCATTATGGAATTCTAAAACTTATCTTGTTCATTCAGTAGCAAGAAACTCCTTGTACTAATCGCCTTGAGAAAAGAGACAAACAAATTAAAATATAAATTAAAAATAGCTAGCTGTTCACGCATATACGAAAGATAAATTTGTTAATCAAAATAGAAGTTACTGAAAAGATATTATATAATTGGAAAAGGAATATTATTGTACAAAAACTAAAACGTTATTATGGAATTCTAAAACTTATCTTGTTTATTCAGTAGCAACTCCTTGTACTCTTGAGAAAAGAGTCCAAGCAAATTAAAATATAAATTAAAAATAGCTAGTTGGTCACGCATATACGAAAAATAAATGTATTAATTAAAATAGAAGCTACTGAAAAGATATTATATAATTGGAAAAGGAATATTATTGTACGAAAACAGTTTTACCTTTTATTGGGTAAACCAACATTCCGATAGTAAAACCCCTAGCAGCTCCCATGGCAACATGCTGATATAGCATTGAATTTCTCAACTGACTCGCATGTTTCTCGTTAAACCACAAGGTGATATCAAATTATTTCGAGATGACAACCCCAAAGGCGACTTGCAATGTTGTAAGCCCTTTAAGTCCCAGGATTCAGAGAATAGCCAGTTTTTATGGACAATTGTGATAATTTTAATTGATTTCTCACAGAAACCGTGTAGGATATGAGTTGGGAGGTAGAGTCAATGCTATGCCGACATATTGCCAATGTAGCTCAGTGGTAGAGCAACCGGCTAGAGACCGGGAAATGCGTGGTTGAAATTTTTCAGTCTGACTCGACCTATCCAACTCCTGTCCTACACACGGTTTCTGTGAGAAAATAATTAAAATTATCACAATGATTAAAACCTCTGTTATCTGAGAGTTAGCTATTCGTCACCACATGTTTGGTTCGCTATATCTATCCACGGGGTCGTTTCTATTCTCTGTGCTTAATGGCTTCACTGGTTAGCTAAGTGGTCCGTTTATGAACAGATCTTAAGCAGCAATGACATAGAGAGCTGCTGGAATGCGATGAGAAGCACAATTAACTTCCAAATACAATGACAGACAAAAAGATAACGTCCAAGAGTGTACTCGTAACTTCCAAGACCACTTAAATGTGACTTTCCACGACAGACATTTTAAATAAGAATGCAAATTAGTCTGAGTATTCTGTCAGGAACGACACGCTGCAATTTTAAATTTCAAACATGTCTAAAAATAGTCCAACTTCCGTGTTCTTTGTTTCCTGTACAGAGGGAGGTGCTACAAATTCCGTGAACCAGATGTACAAGATGTTGGCGTGCTTTCATTTCAAACTAACTTTAGCGGCCTTGTAGAACGTGACAGACGAATGACTAGTGCATTTCAATGGTACCTTTACAATATTTCTTTCTTTTATTTTTGTGGAAGTCGTAAAAGCTAATCTGATTACCTCTTCTTGTCCATGAAGTATTTTGCTAGCAGTTTTCTCCCGTTTCTTTTGAGTGACTGTGGACAGCGGACTTGCCAGAAAAGAGGACAGCAGAATGAGAGCAAAAAGTGACAAAAATAAAATTGTTCGTGATACAAAAGGCGATTTTGAGGAGAGAGGGAGATAAAAAAAGAAGGAATTGAAGGAAACTCGTTTTCACAGGCTCTAAGAGCGTATGGCAGCATTCCTTCACCCTGGTTCGGTCATTGTTCCCTGCTTGCAGTTGAGAGCGCTGGGTTGTTAGAAGCTTTGGCTCAAATTGTACCTCCAATATGTCGTTCGTGTGACTAGCACTGATTACGAATCGATAAAAATCGATCGTGAATTTCTTTAGAGGATGATTTAAATATAGGAAGCGAAATGCGTAAATCATGTTTATTCCGCTTTCCACGGAAACACGCCAACTGGTTTGTGAGTCAATGATGGATAGTGACCTTGCTCCATTCTCTAAGAGATGGCGCTATGTTGCGCCGGTTCTTAGTTGTACAATGTTTTAATAGAGCAAATATTTAACTGTGATGTTAATAGCGTTCTCTGCATATATAAACATAAGATTTTTTATGATATTTTCCCCATATGTCAAGGCAACATTATTTCTTTCTACTGAACATTTGCTTGGTTTTTTCTTTATCTACCGAGAACTATGCGGGTATATAGTAGGTAAAGAAGGTATTGTATTCTACCCAAAAATACGATACCAAAATTTCACAGGAGCATCCCTGAATTAAAAAGAATTTTAGAAAAAGATTCGTGTTTGACTCTGTGTGTGTCGGCGAATAGAATAATCTAGAAATGAATAGTCGGTTATGTACCAAACTTGGTGCTTAGCTTTAGCATCTTCCTGGGATACAATACGAAGATTTTCAGTAAAATCCTCCACTCCAAGCTACCCTTTATAGAATGTTGTTAATTTTTTTTTTAAAAATGCGATTTTCTTTTAAGTACCGTGTAGCAGTATATTGTAGATATTTACACTGCAATTAAAACTATATACATTAATATCTTGGGAGTAGGCTTTGAAGGCCTCTTCAGTCTAAATAGCTTTTGAATAACTTGTAAACTCTGAGATACAGACAAAAACTTACTACACAATAATTGGATCTCGTTAAACGCACAGAATGTATGTATATTTTTTGTAGAGCTAATCATTTCCGAGTATTCCTTGTTATTGGTTTCCATTTTATATACTTAAATTCTTCTCAAACGGAAGTGGCTTTCGTTTTGTATCTATTTTGTTTTACTCTGGCCATGAAAAGGGAACCGAATTTTAATGACAATCGTATAGCGATAGCTTTTAAAATATCTGACTATTCGTTTAGCCTAGTGTATTCCCTGCTTCACTTCTACGTAAAAGGAGCTGAGTAAAGATCATTTAAAACAATGGTTATCTTGATTAGCAGGATGTAGATAAAAGAATAGTTTTTTTAAAAAATATTTTCTAAGCAGAGCAAACAACAGTCATGTGAATGGAGAACGTCAGATTTTTCCTTTTTCTTTTTCTTCTTAGTAGATAGTACATAAGTAGAGAAAAAGTTACACTTCACCTAAAAATTGAATACCCAATTTCATCGGAAATACAGGTTTTAGGTTCCCCTGGATAGAAAAAGCATTTTTAGAAAAAGCTCCGCTCGCAGCGTATATTTACATGAGAAATAAACAGTATATTTTAAATTTTCTGTGAATAGCCTCCGAAAAGGTCTTCATTTTGAATGAATTTTGCTGCATTTTGTATAACTGATAAACACTAAAATACAGAGAAAAACTTACTACACATATCTCGTTAAACATTTATGCCATGTACATTCTTTTCGTAGAGTTGACCATTTTAAGTATTCCTTGTTATTGGTTTCAGTTTTAAAATACTTAAACATTTTCTCACATGGGTATTCATCAACTTCTGACAATGCAAAGACATGCATTTTAATCACACAGCAACCAGCATTTAAAAGACTTGATTATCACATTAGTTCTAACCATTCTACTTACAAGAAAGGAAATAATAAGGATGTTTTTGCTAATGTTTAACTCAATTAGCATGAAGTAGTATAAGAATACATAAGTATTTTAACAATAATTTGTTACAGATATGTAGAAAAAATCATTTGAATGTAACACATTCAATTTTTCATCTATGTGCACGATAGAACTGCATCCACTGTTATATGATTGCTGGAATTATTCGAATTGTTGACTAAAACCAATTTAGTTGAAAATATTTTGTTGAAATATCCTGTAATACTCTACGTTGACCAAAAATCTGTCGTGTTCCAATCACATGACTTTTTATACTTATTCTATAATAAACTATTCTCAAAAAATGTTGTGCTTCTACCCACTTCATGCTAATTAAGATAAGGATTCGCAAAAATCGTTTTAATACGTAGTTTCTTGTAAATAGAAGGAAATAAAAGAATACACTAGGCTAAAGCGATAGTCAAATATTTGAAAAGCCGGTCGCTATGTGGTCGAAATTCGATTATCTTTGCATGACCAGCAGTAAAAGAAAAGCAAAGAAAAAAAAACAGAAACAGGAATGTCAAATTCCCGTTTGAGAAAAGTTCAAGTATAATATAGTTGAAACCATTAAGAAGGAATATCTCGGAAATGGTTAACTCCACGAATCCAGTATACGACATAAATTGGGTGTTTTCACTAGATCTACATTTTTGGGAGTAATTTTTTGTCTATCTCTTACGGTGTATCGTTATTTAAAATTCGTCCAAAATTAAGAGATCTTCAGAGTTTATTCCCAGAAAATTCAAGATATACTTTTTGCTTTTAAGTTATACAGGTATGTTTAATATACTGGTTTTAATCAAAATTGTTAGAGGCATTTTTGAGAAAATCCAAAATTTCGAAAAATCTTTGATGTAAAGTATAGTTTAAGGTGCGGAGTTTTTTTAGGAAAATCACATGCCGCATCCTTATAAGATACTAAATTATTTCAGCATTTGGTATTTCACCTATGAATCAATATTTATATCACCACTTTCTTTTCTTTATATTTTGTGGTTTTGTAATCCATTTTGTGTTAATTTAGTATTTTTGTATGTTCTTTTGTTTCGTCCAAAAATCGAAACCACTAGAGGCGTGTTTATATTTGCTGTGTGTTTCATTAGTTAGAAACGTTTTGGTTTTTTCTCTGCGATTTTGTTTTTGTTTTTTTGTTATAAACAAGTTTCATGGTGACATATTTCCCTCATTGTGAAGCCTAGCCAAAAGTGTGGTAGTGAGGTACTCGAAAGTATCTGGACGAGTGAGGACGATCGCATCCTAGGTGTATTTGCACCGAAATCACTGCAACTTTCTCTACAACTCTGCAACAAATTATTGTTAACAGGTTTATGCTTCTATTTACTTCATGCTAATCGACATAAAATTAGCAGAAATAGTCTTATTACTTGCTTCCTTGTAATAGAAGTAAAATAAGGGAGTAGAATAGGTTAAAGCGATAGTCAAAAGCTGGTTGCCATGGGACTGAAGTTCCTTTATTTGTATGGACAGGAGTTGACAAATTACTGTATGAGAAAAGTTAAGTTTTTCGAATCTGAAAATAAAAACAAGGAATATCTCCAAAACGATACCTCCAAGAATAAAATGTATGCAACATAAATTGTGTGTTTTAAAGTGCTCTACATTTGCTGTGTGGTAAGTTTTTTTGGGGAAAGTTTTCTCGCTGAAATAGACGTATTAATTGAAAACTAAAATACGCAAAATACTAAAACCAATAGAGAGTGTGTGTGTGGAACCTGTTTAATGAATTCTGTAAGCAACGAGGTCATGATTTATGATATGGGCATCACTGTATATTGATACTATTATTATGAGACGAATATTGTTTCAGAGAGTACACAAATACCTACACGTGGTTGTGATAAATGGGGTATGATAAAATATGTGATGCGTTCCATTCACGTGACACCTCGAGACAAATAGCATTTTAAGAACATTGTTCTTCGTGTCCATATACGCTAATCGTTGTTACTTTTTTCTTATAACAGTCTTATTAAATATAACTCGAGCTAAAACTTTTCTCTTTTACTCTCATTCTACTACCTTGGGTTATTAACAATAAACTTGCCCTGAGAGAAAGAACTGATTGACTACCGTGGCATATCCTGTATATGGGGATAGTACCCCATATAGACACCCATACAAAGCGGTTTCAATTCATATTGACACCGCAGGTGGAGTATTTACTGCTTCACCTACCTATTTTTCGTTTTCGAGCTATGCTGTTCACATACACACACGCGCATATAGGATCCTTTTATAAAAATATGTGTTCCATTCAAAAGACTTTCTCTACATCCCTGCAACAAATTAATGCTAAAAAATCCTATGCTTCTTTTTACTTCATGATAATCGAGAAAGAATTAGCAGAAATTGTCTTATTACTTGCTTTCTTGCAAGTAGAAGGCAAATACGGGAGTAACATCGACTAAAGATGTAGCCAAAAGCTAGTCCTGCGTGACTGAGGTAGGACAGGAGTAGACAAATTCACGTATGTGAAAGGTATAAGCTTTTAAAGCTGAAACCAATAACAAGGAATATCTCAAAAACGATTCCACTCATGAAAACATGTTTAAGGTATAAATTGTGTATTTCAACGTGCTCTATATTTTCTGTTAGGTAAGATTTGTCTATCTCTTGCGGTTTGCCAGTTATACAAAATTCCGTAAAATCATCCAGAATAAAGTAGTCTTCAGAGGTTATTCCCACATAATTCAAGATATACATTTTATTTGGGATATAAATATCTTTAATATACGGGATTTTAATCAAGCTCATTAGAGCTATTTATTAGAAATTCAAAAGTTTCGATTATTTTTTCCAAGTAAATGGTAGTTTGTGATGGGGGATTTTCTTGAAAATATTCGTGTCGCATACTTGGAAGATACCAAACCTAAATATCAAGTCTTTTCGTTTTTGAACTCTGTTGTTCACAGAAACACACAGACACACATACACACACGGGCCTTTTTATAAAAATGCTTTTTTTTTTAATTTCCGGTGAAATCTCGGTATCAACTTTTTGGGTGGAATACAATATTTACTCTATACGCTATGTACATAGCACGTGTAGAGAAAGTAAAAATGCTTGTTTTTTTATTTTAACAGTCCTCAAACATGTAGTGCAGAAATGTCTCGGTCTACCTGTCACGTAAATTGTACTGAAAAAGTAAAAATCTGTTCACATAGCTTTCTATAGACGCTGCAAAACAAAATTTCTCAAAAAATGTATTCTTTTATCTACATCATATTAATCATGAGGTAAGACCCTAACCAATGGACTCATAGGCTAACGATATAGGAAGAAGAGCGGGACGTCAACGAAGCAGATGGTCGGAGAAGAAAATATTCGGCAACAGATGGACCACCACAGCGGAAGATAGAAGGAGATGGCAGCATCAGATCAAGATGGCTACACGAAACACAAGAACATAGCTGCAGTAGGCAGACAACCAGTGTTAAATCAGTAGAAAAATAATTAAAGACTAAAGACAAGTGTTTAAGTGCATACAACGGACTGAAAAATGTTCAAATTAACTCTTAAAACAATGACTTACTTTATAATAGGGAATACCATGTTGTTTAGAACAAATTACGTGAACGGTTAAGATCAAATCCTTCCTGGAATGGCTAACGGGACTGCCAAACCAAGGCACCTCCCCAAGGAGAGAGGCCCGTGTTCCCAGGGGACGTTATTAGCTAATACTAGCACTAATACTTGCTTCCTTATAAGCAGAAGGGGAATAAGGGAATCCATTAAGATAAATCGATATTCAAATCATTTAAATGCTGGTCGCTAGGTGAGACAGTTGAGGTTCGCTTTGCATGGTACCGTTTGAGAAAAGTTAATTTAAAATTGAAACACATAACGACGAATATCTCAAAAACGCTCAACTCGACAGCAAAAACATATGTGGCATAAATTGTGTGTTTTAACGAGATATAATATTATTTGTAGTAAGTTTTTGTCTATCCCTTACGGTTTACTAATTATGCAAAATTATATAAAATTCAACTAGAATGAAGAGGTCTTCAGAGGCTATTCCCAGAAAATGCAAAAAGTATTTTATTTGGGATGTGAATATCTTTAATGTGCGGTATTTTAATCAAAACCGTTAGCGATTTTCTAGAAAATCGATATTTTCGAAAAATGTTTCTTGCACAGGGTAGTTGGGACATCCTCGGAAGATACTGAACTTAAATACCAAATTTGGTATTTCAGCGACCTTTTGTTTTGAACTATGCTGTCCTAAGACAGACACACACGACATTTTTCTAAAATTGCTTTTTTCGAACTCAGGGGATCTCAAAACAATATTTCCGGTGAGATCTCGGTATCGAGTTTTTGGGTGGAGTACAATACCTTCTTTGTTCACTATGTACATTTTATATGGGCTAGAGAAAGTAAAAACCGAATCTACTGTTGACCAAACCATTACGTGATGTCAAGGATGTGAAACTTCTGTGCCAGAGGTTGGGTAGATGAGGAGGCGGAGTACAGCATGTCAAAAAGATGGACGGAAACATTCAAGAGTGCTTTGTAATCAAAGAGCGAGATATTTCAGCAAGCAGGTGGATCTACACAAGTGGTTATACTTTGCAGAGACCTCACTTTCAATTTACTCGCCCTAAGATGCAGATTGCAAAAGGATATAGAAGCTATCGAATCTGCCATCAGTGCTCAATCGCTCTCTAGTTTCCTTTTGTGAATCTCTGATAGAGTGCTTTCTTTTCTCATAACCTCCAGGCATTCGTTATTTCACTTAATCGCTGTACTGCCAGGAAAATAAAGATATCTAGTGAAGCTGACGAGCGCCGTGTTTAATACCGCTTCCGTAGTGGGCCATGTGATTGTTTAACTTGACAGTTCAATTCACATAATATATTTTCCGTTGCCAAAAAATAAAAACAAGGATGCGTAGAGTCGTAACTTGGCAACAGATATAGACAACCTACACGTGTTCTGCACGAAGTCGCAGTGATTACACGTTGTAAATATTTTTCTGCCTTTGATGTCAGTTATTATGGCGGTGAGTGATGCACAGGTCTGTGCACGATTCGGTTCCCCACTGAATGGAAGTAAGGAGCTTTATGTGAAGCTGTAATGAGCAGCTTCAACTGAGCTAGTAATGTAAACGTTGGATGATTGCAGGCCTCTTGAGAACTGCTTCAGTAGCACCCCTACAGCGAATATTGGTCTGTAATTATAGTCGTTTGTTGCGTGTGCTTCATTCTCAATTTATATCATTTTCTGTTCAGTAACACAGACACAGAAGGAAAAAATCTGATGTGCTCCATTCACATCATTTTCTCTATATCTCTGTAACAAATTATTGTTAATAAACTTACTCTTGATCTATTTCATGCTAAAGTACTACCAAAAGCGTATTTATTACTTAGTTCCTTTATAAGTAGAAACGAAATAAGAGAATACGCTAGGCCAAACCGATAATCAAATGTTTTAAAAATTGATTGTTATGGAATTAAAATCCGTTCCTTTGCGTGGCCAGGAGTTGATAAGCTCCCATGTGAGAAAAGTTTAAGTATTTTAAAGCTGAAATCAATAACAAGAAATGCCTCGAAAACGGCCAACTCCACGAAAAAAATTTATATGACATAAACTGTGTGTTTTATTTTGATCTACATTAGTTGTATAATAAGTTTTTGTAAATATCTTACTATTTTCCAGTTATACAAAATTCAATAAAAATCATCCAGAATAAAGAGGTTTTTGAGAGGCTATTCCCAGAAAATTCAAGATTACGTTTTATCTGCCATGTAAATATCTAAAATATAAGAGATTTTAATCAAAATTGTTAGAGCCATTTTTGAGAAAATCAAAATTTTCGATTTTTTTTCCATGTAAAGGGTAGTTGGGAGTGGGGTAATTTTCTTGAAAATCTTTGTGTCACATCCTTGGAATATACCAAACTTAAATACCAAGTTTAGTATTTAACTTATTATATTCGTTTTTGAGCTATGCTGTCCACGCACACACACATACACACACACACACACACACACACGTAACCTGGTCTGAATTTTTTTTATTCATGGGGACCCAAAACATGTATTTCCGGTGAAATCTCGGTATCGAATTTTGGGTGCATTACAATACCTTCTGTATACACTATGTTTATAGTACTTGTAGAGAAAGTATGAATGAATAAGTGTATTTATTGACATAACAATAGCATACATTGGATTTCAACAATCGAACGGGTCCACAGACCATACGTGCTTTTGCAATAAAAATGAAAAGCAATATTAAAGCAACAACAACAAAGAATTAAAAGAGTAAACATGAATATTAAAAGACAAAGATATTTAAATAGAGCAATTTAAATTTGCAGCACAGAGTACACCTTATTCAGAAGTACCCTATTATAATAGATGCATATACTTAAAGAAATATATACACATAATATATACACAATATATAAAACCATAGCACAACAATGACATAAGTATGTAAAACACTCTAGTTATTTTTGTTTAGCTGTTCTTATCCCTGCCCCCTCTTCTCTAATTGACAGCCTTCTCAGATCTCAGCTGCCGTGCCTCAAGTATAAGTTTACCTAGCCTGCCACGTCTTCTGTGCCTGCCGGTAGCGTCCAACATGGTTCCAGCTAAACATTTGTGCTGGTAAAGAATCGCGGTAAATATTTTCCCTCCATTCCTCCGTACCTCTGCATCTTTCCAAGATATTGGTCCTCGACTTTTCCTCCTCGCAAATGGGAGAGATTCTCATACCATTCTCGTCAGCAATTTTTGTGCTCCTCCATGCCCCTAGTCTAATCCACAGGAACCCCTGTAGAAAAAGTAAAACTTTCACATATTGAGAATTATTACAAAATTACTCCTATCTAGATGTCAATTACAATAGTCCATAGCTGAAAGAAGAGGCAGAGAAAACGGTTCTGCATAGCAAAATGTTGATCAGTGACTTCTAAATTTTGTTAGGTCGTCAAACAAAATCGTAAAGGTATGGATTTATACATTCTCCAACACGTGCAATGTGCATAATAGGTAGATAAGGTATCACATTCTAACCAAAAATTTATAGGGATAGGAATTACAAACCCCTGAAACGCAAAAAGAATTTTTAGAAAAATGCCTTATGTATGTATGTGCTTAGATATTCAGAAAAATCCCTCTACCCCAATCTACCATTTACACGAAGATATTAGAATTTTTCGATGCTTTTAAAATGACTTAACGATTTTGCCATATATTAAAGATATTTATGTAAAAAATAAAATTTATATCTGAACTTTTCGAATATCCTGTGAAGCTCTCTTCTTTCTGGATGACCTATGCATAATTGGCCAAAAGTGCAGATCTGGTTAAAGCACACAATTTATCTCAAAACTCTCTTTGAATATTTGTAGCTAACCATTTCCGGGATATTCCAGTTGTAAATTTTACAATATTTAACTTTTATCAAACGGTAAGTAGCCATTCGTTTTCTTTTGTTTTACTACTGTCCATACAAAGAGAACCGAATTTCAATCTCATCATATAAGGATCAGTTTTTATTAACATATTTGAATGCTGCTTTATCTTGGTGTATTGCATTATGCCTCTGCTATTTACAAGGGACTAATATTTATTTTAATATTTACATATTATGTAATATTTATCTCAATTAGCATGAACTAGATAAACCAATAAGCTTTTGTACGAATAGTTTGTTGCAAAATAGATGGAATTGGTCATGTGAATGGAATATTTCAGATTTTTTGTTCTCCTTACCTCTTATCGATGGTAGCAGATGTCAATATTTGTCAAGAAGGATATCTTTTTTTATTATCCTTAGGGAGCCTTACTCATTGCTTTTTTCTTTCTCTGCACGTGATATGTATATAATGAATAGAGAAGGTATTGTATTGCACTCAAAAATTTGATACCGAGACTTTACCAGAAATATATGTTTTTTGAGATCCCCTGAATACAAAAATAAAACATTTTTAGAAACATGTCCATGCTTGTGTCTGTGTGTATAGGTGTTCTGTGGGCATCATAGCTCAAAAACGAAAATACCTTAAATACCAAAGTTGAGTATCTTCCAAGTTGCGACACGAGAATTTTCAAGAAAATCCCTCCACTCCAACTACCCTATATATGGAACATTTTTCGAAAATTTTGAATGGCTCTAACGATTTGGTTAAAATACCTTATGTTTAAGATATTTTTATGACAAACTAAATTTGAATTTTCATTGAATAGCCTCTGAAGATCTCTTCATTCTGGATGACTTTGTATAACTGCTAAACCATAAGAGATAAACAAAAACATACTACACAAAAAATGTATATCTCATTAAAACACACAGTTACTGTTATATACATTTTTTGTAGAGTTAACCGTTTCCGAATTATTCCGGATTATTGGTTTTAATTTTAAGCCACGTAAGCTATTCTCGATCGGGAAGCATCTTTCTTCTCGTTTGTCGTTTGTTTACTTCTGGCTAGCAAAGAGATGGATTTCAATTGTTTCACATAGTGACCGGCTTTTAAAGGAATTGGCTATCGCTTTACCTTGCACATTTTCTTATCTCCCGTCTAATAACAAGGAAGCAAGTAATAAAACTAATTCTGCTTGTTTATCCTGATTAGCATGACATTGATAAAAGATTAATCTTTTGAATAAAAGGTTTGTTTGCTAGAGAAAGTCAAGTGAATGGAACACATCATCCTTTAAATAATAGATGTGTTGATAATAGTTTGAAATAGCTAATTTGGTAATTTCTCAGCATGATCACCATTAAGGACTTTACTATTACAAGTATGAAAATGATAAGATATATAGAAGTTAATTTTTTGTACCAATTGATATTTTTTTTCAAATATTAGTAATAAAATTTCTTACATGTTACCCTGTGTACAAAATAATGCGAATGATAATAGAAGTCAGTTTATTTATCGAAGCTGAAAACATATTCTAAAAAAATATCCCAAAATCACCAAAGTTGGAAATAAACTGCAAAAAAAAAAAATGAGTGACAGACGAATTAGAGGGGTGAAACAGTTTTAAATTATTTTCATCATATTATTAGATAGTGACCTAGTCAGAAATTATAAAGGGGTGAGGTTTATGTGTAGGGGTCCAATTTTTCAACAATTTCAATTAATTCAAATGATAAATGTAAACTAAACGTAAGTTGAAATATTAAAACATATGTATTTTATATTCGGAGATTAAGTCTAGCGTTTAGAATTGCATTTAGATTTTGCTACTACCTTTCCCATTTTTAGTATTAATTTACTTCTAATACACAGGAGCAATTACAATCTAGGGACATAATGGTGCAATTTTAATTCATATCGTCATTCTTGTCCCTTAAAGGAACAAAAATTACCATACTTGAATTTTCAGAATTTTCTTAAACATAAATGAAGATTGCAGGCCTGTAAAATGTCTTAAGTTTTAAATGCACAGATACCAAGCTTCAGGAAAAAAGAATCCAAACTCCAAAGTTCTATCCAGATATGTAAACCGGATTGGTGAAACCTTTTCATAGTTTGCCTAATATCGTATAATAAATATACTAATAGTCTTTGCAAGTAAAAATGTAAGTTTATTTTGAATTTAAGAAAATGTATCACTCAAACTTAATACGAATACCCAAATGGATTCGTGGTTTGAACTGCGTTTTAATTTTTCGAACACTTAGATACAATGCACAGATTAAGTAGAGAAGGTATTATATTCTAACCAAAATTTCGATACCTAGTCTCCCAAGATTGAGGTCCAATAAATCCAAAATGAGTTTTTTTTAGAAGAAAGTCCGTGCGTGTTTGGTATTTAAGATCAGAATCTTCCACCAAACATTTTCAATAAAATCCCCCACCCCCAACTACACTTTAAACTTTTTGTTAAACTTTGATTTTCACGAAACATCAAATGATTTTTATGAACATACCATATGTTTAAGATATCTTTTTGACTAATTAAGTCATATATTTGAATTCTTGAGAATAACCTCTGGAGACCTTAATTCTGATGAGTTTTGTTTAACTGCTAAACTATAATAGACCAAAACTTAGTACACAAAAAATAATATCTCGTTGAAACACAGTTTTTTATAATTATTATTATTATTATAATTATTCTTATAGTTATTATTACCTACAGTTATTATTGTTATTATTATTATTTGTAGAGATGACTATTTCCGAGGTATTCCTTGTCATTGGTTTTAATTTTAAGGTACTTAAACTTTTCTCAAATTTTCAAAAAGTCACATAGGTATCATTCCTCTTTTGTTTTACTTCTGATCATAAAACAAAAGGCGTAAAACAGTGATCAGCTTTTAAAAGGCTTGACTATCGCTTTGGCCTAGTGAGTTACCATATTTCCCTTCTACTTACAGAGAAGCAAGTAATAAGATTATTTCTGCTAATGTTTATCATAGTATGATTACTATTAAAGAACAGACAGAGAAAGTAATGTGATTGTAACACATAAGATTCTTTATCTAGGAATTATTTGAATACTACTTAAGGATCCATGGATATATGTCGTGACTATTAATAATATTTCCTGTAAGGGATATATTGTTAATTTAATGCTTAATTACACCGATTCTTCGCGTATAATTCATTTTAACTTGGTACTTTATTGTAGTGCATACACGAAAAGAGCTATATAGATAATTAGGCTTCTTGTTGCTATTTCCTGTTCTTATTAATACAGCAAGAATGCGCACAATATCCTTATTAATTAAAATGTTGCAGACGCTGCTCCACCTGCAGCTCCTGTTGGATAATTAAAACATGCATAATTTTCATGCAGAATTGCGTCATCACAGTGAGGCTCCCCATTAAAATTCAAATTATAATCAAGAGATATACTTTTTCTTAGATCTCGTTAACATAGATGTAGACATTAAGCTTTTATTTGTTTTACTTGTGAAATAAACCAGCAACAAATTGCTAAATCATGGTCAGATTATTTTTATTATCTTAAGTACAGAATAACGAAATAGGTGTGGTAATTTACTTTTGTGTTTTATTGTAAAAAAATCTGATGTGTTACATGCACATAACTATCTCTACATCGCTGTAAGAAATTATTATTTAAAGCCTGTTTTTCTATCTAGTGTATGATAATCCAGATAAATATTAGCAGATATTGTCTTAATTTCTTACTAATTGCTAAGTAGAAAGAAAACAATGGAATATACTAGGCTAAAACGAGTCAAATCTTTTTAAAGCTGGCTGCGAAGTGGTTCAAATCCGTTTCTATGCAGGGCCAGGAGTTTGCAACTTTCCATGTGAGAAAGGTTTAAGTATGTTGAATCTGAAAAAAAAATAACAAGAAATATCTCAGAAATGGTCAATTCAGCGAAAGAAATGCATATAAACATAAATTGTGTGTTTTAACGTGATCTACATTTGTTACTAAGCTTTATCTATCTCTTACTGTTTACTGTTACGCAAAATTAATTCAGAATAACGAGATTTTAGAGGCTGTTTTCTGAAAATTCAAGATACACATTTCATTTGACTAATAAATA
Organism: Hymenopus coronatus; assembly: GCA_030762935.1. Lineage (NCBI taxonomy): Eukaryota > Metazoa > Arthropoda > Insecta > Mantodea > Hymenopodidae > Hymenopus > Hymenopus coronatus. The sequence goes on along the minus strand of CM060898.1, from coordinate 62,801,719 downwards.
TCTTTATTATACGGTATTTTAATCAAAATCGATAGATATTTTTGTGAAAATCAAAAATTTTCGAAATGTTTCTCATGCAAAGGGTAGTTTGGGGTCAGGGGATTTTTCTCAAAATCTTCGTGTCGCATCCCTGGAGGATACTAAACTTAAATGCCAAAACTTAAATGACTTTTCATTTTTGAGTTAATTGTATTCACAGACACACGGACCTTTTTCTGAAATCAATTTTTTTTATGCAGGAGACCCTAAAACGTCTATTTCCGGTAAAATCTCGGTATGGAATTTTTGGGTGGAATGCCTATTCTTCTCTATATACTATGTACATAGTACGTGTAGAGAAAGTAGTAATGAAAATAAGAGAAAGTAACGCATATTCATAGTAGCTAAAGAAAAAAGAACAAAGAATAGCTTTATCTTCTCAGTAGATAAATGTACAATGTACACAGTAGATAGAAAGAAATTGTCTTCCATCGAAAAATTTGATACCGAGATTTTATCGTAAATACCTACTGTTTTGAAACCCCTGAATCGAATATTTTTTTCTTTCTCTGCATAGTACATGATGCGAAGGTAGAGAAGGTATTGTACTTCACTCGCAAATTAAATTTCTAAATTTCTAAGGAAATATACCTTTCAGGTGCCCAGTATCCAAAAAAAATCATTTTTAGAAAAGCGTGTGTGTGTGTGTGTGTGTGTGTGTGTGTGTGTGTGTGTGTGTGTGAAGCAAAAGTGGGCAAAATACTTTACTTTGGTATTTAAAGGTTATTTATTATTTTCCAAGAACGCGACATCCAAACTATCCTTTTAAAACTTTTGATTTTCTCAAAAATGGTTCTAGCAATTTTAATTAAAGTACCGTATATTAAATATATTTACATTAAAAATGAAACTATATCTTGAACGCAGACGATAAGAGATATACAAAAACTGGTTACACACATATGTAGAGTTCATTCAATTTGTGTCATATACATTCTGGTAATGCAAAGAAACGGATTTCAACTACGTAGAAATCACTTTGAAAACATTTGAGTATCGGTTTAATCCAGTATATTACCTTATTTCCTTACTATTTAAAAGAAAGCCAGTAATATGACCAGTTCTACTAATGTGTATTTTTATTACCATAAAATAAATTGTAGGAGAAATATTTTAACAACATTGTGAAATGTAGAGAAATTCATATGAATGACACACATTTTTAGAAACATGTCCGTGTGTGTATGTGTCTGTCTGTGTGCGGTTTTTTTTTTCTGTGGGTAGCACAGTTCAAAGACAGTAAGTCCCCCCCCCCTCTATCCCTTACATTGAACATTGTTGAAAGGATTTTTATTAAACCATCATATGCTTAAGCTATTTTTATGACAAATTAAATGTATATCCTGAATTTTCTGGCAATAGCCGCTAAGACTCTTCATTCTTGATGTATTTTAAATAACATTTGCAAGCGGCAAACCAAAAGATATAGACAAAGCTTGCTACACAAAAATGTAGATCTCGTTAAAACACTATTTATGTCAAATACATTTTTTTGAGGTAACATTTTTTGAAATATTCCTAGTTATTGCTTTCAGTTTTAAGCTACTTAAACTTTTCTCAAACGGGAAGTCATGCTCCTTTTACTTTCTCCTAGCAAGCAAAGGGAATCGAATAGCAACTTAAGTTTTAAAAATTTAACCATCACTTTAGCCTAATGTATTCCTAATTTCCTTTCTACTAAAGAGAAACAAGATTGTATTTTTCAGCCTGATTCTACTCTTATAAACGGTGTATAGCAATCATTGGGAAATACCGAAATTGTATTCACATACCTGAACTACATAGTTTGATGACCTAAATTCTTGAGGTAAAAACTAGTAAGTAAAATTAGTGTTAAAGCATTCCAAAGGTTAACCAGACTAGAAGTTAGCACAACAATGCAATAGTATGCAGATGTGCTTACCCACACCTCTCTATTCAAGCAGTGAGTCACTCGGTATACGACAGGGCGTGCAGTGTGAAGAGTGGTGACGTCAGGGGTCGAGGGCCAAGTGTCTTGTCACCCTGCCTGCATTTGGAAGAGCTACTCCATTGATACCTTGTATTCTTCGCCCAGTGTTGCAAACCTGTCTGTATAGGGAAACGGTAATTCTGTTACTCCCTAAAACAAAACAAACTTCCAAAAACAAATTTAAGGAGAAGATGGATAAATTCTGAAAAGTTACATGTTTGTCTTTATAGTTAATTATTTCCCTTACAGGGGCGGGAATGGACAATAGGAGACATAAATGAGATGATAATTCAGAAGAAACTGTAGAAAAGAACCATTCTGGGCTGATGTTTAGCAGATATCCTTGGTATTTGAGTTATGAGAGCTGAGGAAAACCTGGAAGAGACCTAAGTCAGGACGGACGGTTCTGGTGGGAATTGAACTGCACATTTCCCATTCAGAAGTCCATTCCTTAACATCTCGTGTTGTTGTTTTCTTTTAAAGTTATTTATTTAAGACTCGGTGGTAACAAGTGTCGATGGGTGTTAGTAAAAGAATCTGCTGTCTTACAATTACATGACTCTCTATTCTCTGTTGTTTATTAGTGGTTGTACAAACTATTCTCACGAGGCTTAGTGCACCCCGGACCAGGTCTACCAGTGGGGGAAGATCCCCACGCTGGTACCGGGAATCGAACCCAGGGATCCCGCTTAGTAAGCAGCTGCGCTACCACCGCGCTAAGGAGACGACCGCATTAAACAAACAAAAACAAAACCCTTCCCAGTTTGGGGTCATACCGTCTCACTGGTTTTAATGAGTTACACCGAGAATTTGGTATTCTGATCCTAAAGATTTCATCCTCAAAAATGCTCACAGGTTCTTTCTCGTTCGTATAAAGTGTCAGGCGTAGTTTTTTTTTTTTTTTCCTTTGGGCAAACAGTCACAGATTACTACCAGAATCCGAAGTCGGCTACCTCAGGAATCTTGCTTCATCGCCCTCTCTCCCTGCAACTCGGAAACAATAGTGTAACAGCTTGATTACGCTATTTCCTTTCAGAGAAACCAACTGAGGTCGATATCACTTCTGTTATGTCCTTTGTTATTATGTTTGTTCTCATAGGACATGAGCAGTTGGCAAGCTGAGGGCAGCCCCACGGTGCGTTAGACGTGTTCACATTCTAGCAAGAATTGACGGGAATTTGGGGTCTGCAGGATGGCGGGTGAAAATGAGGCTGGGGAGTGAAAGGAGGTAGCAAGTGTGCTCCTCAACGGTTGCCAATCATGATGCAACGGCCCTTGTGTACTGCTGGTGTAATTAATTTACAAAATATTTATTTTGAGGTTGACATTTTTCTATGCATGTCTATGTTTATTATGTCATCAGTGGTCTGTGTAGCGCTATGTGCGTTGATGGATCATCAATAATGTTAATTCTCTTACCATTCACTATTTATTGTTATTAATTATATTTACAGATTGTAAATCTGTTAACTTACTTTTGCCAAAATAGTTAATAAGTTACTAAAATTGAATATCAATAAAATTATTTTGAATATATAGTCCTCTCGTACTAAGATATTTAATAATATTAAAGATAGAAATCATCAAATTAATTTACAAAAATAAAATAGAGATGCAGACTATTCTTAGGGAAGCCTATTACTTTCAGAACTATGTATAGTTGGACAGGAAGTAATGTGTGCCACAAAATTAGCTCTCAATATTTCACCGTAAATGTGTTTTAAAGCCCCTTAATGCAAAAATAAGTATTTTTAGAAGACAGGTTTGTGTTTATGTTATGTGTGTACATTGTGTTCATATTGTAACAGATGGCTTTATTGACTTAAAATTGGTTATAAATAGTCTTTAATTCACTGCACTCGTTGCTTCAACGCGTAGACAGTTGACAACTTGCGCGCGACTGCGCGCTAACACTCCAGTCCAAGTCTGTCGCACGATACACACACACATACACACAAACCGGATTGGAATTCTTCCTTATTTTTAATAGCTAAAAATTACGTGGCAAAACTTTCTGGAAAATTCTAGAAGCCGTTTCCGGCGTGTGCCAGATGTGTTTCAAGGCTTCCGGTTACCGGCGTGTCGCACTTCCTTTGTTCATGCATTCCAAGGTCTCGAACTCTGCCCTAACGTCTACCAAGGCAAATGCGAGAACGGCCGCACACGGCATTTTTGAGTTTTTGTGAGTTTGTTTATCTGCGTGTTTTTCTCTATGAACAGCAAACTCAGAAACGATATCATTGAAATACTAAACTAAAATACTAAAGAATACTTTTGTATCCTTTTCTTCTTGCATTGCTGCTTTGCTTCTGCGTAGCTTTGGTTTTTTACTTTGCATGATGCGATTTAGATTTCGAAGTGAAGTTTTTCTTGCGAGACCAGTTTCATCTCTAATGCTTTGCTGCAGCTCCTGTGCCTTAAGGCATTTAAAATGGCGCCTGGTAGACAATTATCCTTTTTTGTACTCAGGAATGTTTAAATTATTTTATGGAGCTAGAATAAAAAATCTTAGGTGTTCCATTCCCATGACTTTCTTTACATCTCTGTAAAAAGTTATTGTTCAAAAGCTTATTCTTCTGCCTACTTCATGCTAATCGAGATAAAGAAACATAAATGCTTTCTTGTAAGTAGAAAGGAAATAATAGAATATAGTAGCCTAACTCCATGAAAAAATGTATGTCATAAATTGTGTGTTTTAATGTAATCTACATATTTTGTGTAGTAAGTTTTTGTGTATCTCTTATGGTTTACTGGTTATGCAAATACAGTAAAATCCATTTAGAATAAAGACATATTCAGAAGCTATTCCCAGAAAATTCAACATATACCTTTTATTTGTCGTGAAACTATCTATAATATACGATATTTTAATCAAAATTGTTAGAGCCATTTTTGAGAATATCAACATTTTCGAAGATTATTCCGTGTAAAGGGTAGTTTGGGGTGGGGGTATGTTTTTAAACCTTCGTGTCGCATACTTGGTAGATACTTAAACTTATATACCAAGTTTAGTTTTTTCATTTTTGAGTTATCGTGTTTATTGGTTTCAGTTATTAAGTACTTAAAACGTTTCTCATACGGGAACTTATGAACTCCTGGTCAGACAAAGAAGCTTATTTCAATCTAATAGCAACCACATTTTAAAACATTTGAATGTCCGATTAGACTAGGGTTTTCCCTTATAGACCGTTTCTGCTAACGTTTATTCTATTAGCTTGAAATTGAAGAATAAGCTTATAAACAATAATTTGTTACAGAGGTGTAGTGTACGTCATGTGAATGGAACACATCCGATCTTTTTTCTGATAACCGTGAGGCAAGAAATGTCTGCCACGTGCAACCCTTGCAGGTCAAAGGACTTTGAACTTGGCATCAGCAAAATTAGTAGATAATTAAATGGAATTGTAGGTACTGAATTTTAATAACGTTGCTAATTATAGGATTGGATAATATCGCTTGTAAAAGAGGAAATGCCACACCAGGAGATAAACGAATCCATCAAACTCGTCTCAGCAAGGAGGTCTGTGCACACTGTTGTTTTTCCCGCCCCGTGTAAAACATACCAATTCTGTGAAGGATAGGTATACCGGCGTCACTCGTGCGTGGATAATTTAATGGAAGTTTAATGGCGATGTTTTAATTAATTCAGAACCTCGGGAGCGCAATGCTTTACATAACGACCGAAAACAGCACCCGAAATTAGGGAAACAAAAAAGAAACACAGGCTACCACAAAGGTGGCCGACCACCAGTTAGCGGTTTGAGGAAAAAGTGACAAAACAAAAGACGGCTTCATTACTCCAAATGAATATATTTACTTTCTGCACCGCTTATGTAACATAGAGGAATTGTGGTGCATCCAAACATTTGATATGCATCATTTCCAAGCAGTTCGCGCCTTGAGTCAATAAGGAGGGGGGCAATGGGTTTCAAATCTTATTCCTGGAGTTTTAAAGCTAGAAGTTGAGCTTTTGTGTATATATGCTACATGATCTATATATAAATATGCGACATTTCCATAAAAATCTGATGCGTACCATTCACATGACTTTCTCTATATCCCTGTAACACATTATTCTTAGAAAGCTTATTCTTCTATTTACTTCATGCTAATCAGTAAAACATTGGCAGAAATGGCCATATTACTTGCTTTCTTGTAAGTAGAGGTGAAATAAGAGAGTACCGTAGGTTAAAGTTATAATCAAAAGCAAGTTGCTATGTCACTGAAGTTCCTTTATTTGTATGGACAGCAGTTGACAAATTCCTGTATGAGAAATATATAAGTTATTCATTGCAGAAACCAAAAATAAGGAACTCCACGAAAAAAATGTATATAACATAAATTGTGCGTTTTAACGTGCTCTACATTTTTTGTATAGTAAGTTTTTGTCCATCTCTTACGGTTTAGCAGTTATTCAAAATTCAGTAAAATTCATCCAGAATAAACTACTCTTCAGAGGCTATTCCCAGAAAATTCAAGATGTACATTTTATTTGTCAGGTAAATAGTTTTAATATACGAAAGTTTAATCAAAATCGTTAGAGCCATTTTTGAGAAAATAAAATTTTCGAAAAACGTTCCATGTAATGGGTAGTTGGCGGTGGGGAATTTTTCTCAAAATCTTCGTGTCGCATCCCTGAAAGGTACTAAACTTAAGTACCAAGTTTGGTATTTTACCTACTTTTCGTTTTTGAGTTATCGTGTTCACAGACACACGGACACACACATACACGGACCTTTTTCCGAAAATCTTTTTTTAGATAAAGGGGACCCTAAAACAAGTATTTCGGGTGAAATCTCGGTATCGAATTTTTGGTTGGAGTGTAGTACCTTCTCTATACACTATGTACATAGTACGTATAGAGAAAGTAAAACGGAAGAAGTCAATGGAATTTAATTACTAATAAGCTTCATGAGAAATTTAAATTCTTATTGAAAAAAAGTAATAAACTATCTACATTTATATTTATTTCTGTCTTCTCAATTATATCTTGTATAACCTCACAGTTTGAAGAGATTTCTGTTATAAATTTGTGTTTAAAAGCAAGGGTGAAGAAAATTTATCTTCTACAATATTAATACAATCAGAAGTTCCAGAAGCTATAGCTGACAAAATGAAATATTAAATATTTGTTTTCTATACTTAGTATATAATATCTAAGTAGAGAAGGTGTTGCATTCCATCTAAAAGTTTGACCGGAAATTCAGTTCTAGTGTTCCCTGAACCCCCTCCCCCATCAAAAAAATAGAAAAAGATCCATGTGTGTGAGTAATCGTGAGTCTATGAATATAACTAAAACATGAAAAGTCCGTTAAGTACCAAACTTTATAATTAAGTTCAGCATCTTCCAAATTTACGACACGAAGATTTTAAAAACTACCCTTTACTGGGACAAATTTTCGAAACATTGATTTTTTTCAAAAATGGCTCTTACAATTTATATTGAAATTCCGTATATTAAAAGCACTTATGTAACAAATAAAATGTAGATCTTGAATTTTCTGGTGATAAACTCTGAAGACCTCCTCATTTTGAATGACTTTTGCATAACTGGTAAACCTTATAAGATAGACAAAAACTTACTACACAAAAATGTAAATCTCGTTAAAACACCAACTTATATCATTGGCTTTTGATTTTGGAGTTAGACATTTCCGAGATATTCCTTGTTATTGGTTTTTATTTTAAAATACACTTTTCTCTTGCAGGAGTTTTTCATCTTTTATCCGTGAGAACCAATTTAAATCACATACCGACCTATTTTAAAATATTTGACTATAGTTTTAACCTGTGTACTCAGTTATTCTCCTTTTTCCTTTAAGAAACTAAATAATAAAACCATTTCTACTAATGATATCTCGATTACCATGAAATACGTAGAAGAACAAAATTTATAAGAATAATCTATTACAGATATGTAGAGAAAGCCATGTGAATGGAGTATATCAGATTTTTTTTTACAAATTCCTGTGCACTCTTCTTGGTTGTAGTTTCGTTTTTTTTTTGGTGTATACATACATATATTAAATATCAAACTTGGTATTTAAGTTTGGTATCTTCCAAGGATGCGACACGATCCCAAAATGCTCTTTATATGGAAATTTTGTTTCTCTCAAAAATAGCTTTAACTAAAATGCCGTGTATTATAGATATATACATCACAAATAAAATTTACACCTTGAACTTCTGAGAACAAATTTAAAGATCTGTTCATTCTGAATAACTTTTGCTGAATTTTGAATAACTAGTAAACCATAAGAAATAGACAAACACTAATTACATAAAAATTCAAATCTCGTTAAAACACACAATTGATGTAACATACATTTTTGTTGTAGAGCTAACCATTTTTGATGCTATTTCTTGTTATTAGTTTCAATTTTAAGCTTAGTAACTCTTCTCAAACGAGGTTATATTTCCTTTTGTTTAGCGATAGCCTTGTAAAGGAAAGGGAATTTCAATTGCTCAAATAGCGACCATCTTTTAAAATATTTGACTATCGCTTTACCGATATCCTCCTCCTGCTTACAAGGAATCAAATAGTAAGACCATTTCTACTAATGCCTATCTCGATTAGTATGGTGTAGATAAAAATAATCTCTTTTGTAAGAAAAGTACGGAACTGGTAGAGGAACTCATGTGAATGGAACTCATTAGATTTTACTGCAAATGACACCACAGGCGATGACATTGTTGATACATAGAATTAAGATGGGGCACCATTGGAATGCGATGGTCTGCGCCGCTTTGTCCACCACAAATGCCAAATGTGGTTGCCTGGGATTGAACCAGGGTCACTTTGGAGAGAGAGGAGTGGCCTAACCACTCGGTCACGGCACGGCCATAATTTATCGTTGGTGATCAGTATTTCTGTTGTTTGCAGATCCTACATAAATAAATAAGATTCCAACACGAAATGTTATGCCTAGACAAGAATACATAAATGCAAAAGTGCTGGGAAATTTTCTTATACTGTCACATAGGTAATGATGTCTAAGGGGTAGTTAAGATAAACACCGATCATCAAATGAAACGAAAGGGACAGTCCAGAGCTGGAAAAGGTGTTTCATACCAGCAGGCATAAAACATCATTTCGCCCAGTATTCCGCCACGCCTCCTTGGAAATCCCACAGAAATTACAATTACTATAAACCCTCGAAGGATGTTCCCATAGCCCATAATACAATAGGGAATCTGGCCATTACCGGGCTGACCTCCAGAGGTCAACAAAAGTTAAATTATAGGAGCGGCGGCGACACTAGTCGATGTGATAAATGTTGAGTGGGAAGACACGCAGGACACCTATCGCTTGTCTTTTGTTTCCGGACAGCTGGGGGTGTCAGAATACGACGTCTTATTGAAGACGCCTCACCTCTCAGACTCGCATTTCCTCTGTCGGTAATGGGTCTGCATTTGTTAGGGTTTAGAGTCACAGAAAGCCGAATTCTGTGACATGTGCCCCAAGAAAGAATTTACTTGAAATATTGACTGGTCTTGCTGCTTTCCAGACATAGAAGCATTGGTACACAAAGTTCCTTGCTTGACAGAGAACAAAAAAAAAAAAAAAAAAAAAAAAAAATCTAAGGAAAACCTTACTTGGGTTCGAATATCCTACAGCATTTTCCCAAATACCTCGATACAAAATACAGCGTATACCGCTAAAGCTAACCTCTTACACTTCCGCACATACCCCTCATTACAGCCCATATGACCTGCTAAAATTCATACAGACAGACAGACATACTTTTTACTGTCGGGTTTACTCTTGCAATTATTTGTGTTGTGATAATATTGCTTTTTATTGTGTACTACCTTTGTTCTTTTATTTTTGTTAGTTTTTTTTTTCGTGTTTACTCTTGTAATTCTTTGTTGCTGTTGTTTTAATATTGCTTTTAGTGTGTATTACAAAAGCACGTACGGTCTTTGGAACCGTGCGTTTGTTGAAATTTTATGTATGATATTGTTACGTCAATAGATACACTTATTCATCCATCCATCCATCCATCCATCCATCCATCCATCCATCCATCCATCCATCCATCCATCCATCCATCCATCCATCCATCCATCCATCCATCCATCCATCCATCCATCCATCCATCCATCCATCCATCCATCCATCCATCCATCCATCCATCCATCCATCCATCCATCCATCCATCCATCCATCCATCCATCCATCCATCCATCCATCCATCCATCCATCCATCCATCCATCCATCCATCCATCCATCCATCCATCCATCCATCCATCCATCCATCCATCCATCCATCCATCCATCCATCCATCCATCCATCCATCCATCCATCCATCCATCCATCCATCCATCCATCCATCCATCCATCCATCCATCCATCCATCCATCCATCCATCCATCCATCCATCCATCCATCCATCCATCCATCCATCCATCCATCCATCCATCCATCCATCCATCCATCCATCCATCCATCCATCCATCCATCCATCCATCCATCCATCCATCCATCCATCCATCCATCCATCCATCCATCCATCCATCCATCCATCCATCCATCCATCCATCCATCCATCCATCCATCCATCCATCCATCCATCCATCCATCCATCCATCCATCCATCCATCCATCCATCCATCCATCCATCCATCCATCCATCCATCCATCCATCCATCCATCCATCCATCCATCCATCCATCCATCCATCCATCCATCCATCCATCCATCCATCCATCCATCCATCCATCCATCCATCCATCCATCCATCCATCCATCCATCCATCCATCCATCCATCCATCCATCCATCCATCCATCCATCCATCCATCCATCCATCCATCCATCCATCCATCCATCCATCCATCCATCCATCCATCCATCCATCCATCCATCCATCCATCCATCCATCCATCCATCCATCCATCCATCCATCCATCCATCCATCCATCCATCCATCCATCCATCCATCCATCCATCCATCCATCCATCCATCCATCCATCCATCCATCCATCCATCCATCCATCCATCCATCCATCCATCCATCCATCCATCCATCCATCCATCCATCCATCCATCCATCCATCCATCCATCCATCCATCCATCCATCCATCCATCCATCCATCCATCCATCCATCCATCCATCCATCCATCCATCCATCCATCCATCCATCCATCCATCCATCCATCCATCCATCCATCCATCCATCCATCCATCCATCCATCCATCCATCCATCCATCCATCCATCCATCCATCCATCCATCCATCCATCCATCCATCCATCCATCCATCCATCCATCCATCCATCCATCCATCCATCCATCCATCCATCCATCCATCCATCCATCCATCCATCCATCCATCCATCCATCCATCCATCCATCCATCCATCCATCCATCCATCCATCCATCCATCCATCCATCCATCCATCCATCCATCCATCCATCCATCCATCCATCCATCCATCCATCCATCCATCCATCCATCCATCCATCCATCCATCCATCCATCCATCCATCCATCCATCCATCCATCCATCCATCCATCCATCCATCCATCCATCCATCCATCCATCCATCCATCCATCCATCCATCCATCCATCCATCCATCCATCCATCCATCCATCCATCCATCCATCCATCCATCCATCCATCCATCCATCCATCCATCCATCCATCCATCCATCCATCCATCCATCCATCCATCCATCCATCCATCCATCCATCCATCCATCCATCCATCCATCCATCCATCCATCCATCCATCCATCCATCCATCCATCCATCCATCCATCCATCCATCCATCCATCCATCCATCCATCCATCCATCCATCCATCCATCCATCCATCCATCCATCCATCCATCCATCCATCCATCCATCCATCCATCCATCCATCCATCCATCCATCCATCCATCCATCCATCCATCCATCCATCCATCCATCCATCCATCCATCCATCCATCCATCCATCCATCCATCCATCCATCCATCCATCCATCCATCCATCCATCCATCCATCCATCCATCCATCCATCCATCCATCCATCCATCCATCCATCCATCCATCCATCCATCCATCCATCCATCCATCCATCCATCCATCCATCCATCCATCCATCCATCCATCCATCCATCCATCCATCCATCCATCCATCCATCCATCCATCCATCCATCCATCCATCCATACACATGACTTGACATCCCGTTTGAAAAAATTTCAAGAGTTTACAATTGAAAACAGTCGCAAGGAATATCTTGGTTCCGAACGATAGACAAAAGCAAACAACAAACAAACAAAATATACAGGGTTACTACCAAAGAAATAGACAACTTCAACTGCCTGTAAAACAAAAACTATTAGAGATAGCAACCTAATTATTTTGGAGGTATGTTGAGAAACTCTCAAAGTTTCGTTTGTTACTATTGGTAACGCTGTAGTGTTTTGTTTGTTGTTGCAGAAGCTGAAATGCGGAAAATCCTGTGGAAAAGGCATATTGCGTGTTGGAATTTGCTAGAACGCATTTAGCAACTGTTGTCCAACGACATTTTAGAACACGTTACCACAAAAATGAAATGATGCGCTCACAAAAACCAGCATCGTCTTCATCATGTCGCAACATGTCGATGCAAAACTCACGCCGTATGACCTCATCTTCTTCACTTAGAAACTGCAACATCTGTAATCTGTAAGGCATTATGTGCAGTCGCTTCCGCAAGATTTTCCATACAGTTTGCTGTGGAATTTGTAATTGCTTGCTTGCCCTAGATGTCGATTTCTGTGGGCTTCTTATGTAGGCAGAACGAACACGTTCAACGTTTTCTTCCGAAACTCTTGGTCTTCCCGAGTTCTTCCCAGTCGTAGATTGACTGTCTAGTCGGTGGCGTTTTGTGGTAACGTGTTCTAAAATGTCGTTGGACAACAGTTGCTGATTGCGTTCTAGCAAATTCCAACACGCAATATGCCTTTTCCACAGGATTTTCCTGCATTTCAGCTTCTGCAACAACAAAACACTACAGCGTTACCAATACTAACAAACGAAACTTTGAGAGTTTCTCAACATACCTCCAAAATAATTAGGTTGCTATCTCTAATAGTTTTTGTTTTACAGGCAGTTGAATTTGTTTATTTCTTTTGTAGTAACCCTGTACACAAAAACGCCTACAGATGCCCTTATTCCGACAATATAATGATAAGATAAAAGAAAATAGAATGAAATGGAGATTATGTTCACGAATAATAAAATAGTTTATAAAAATTAATTGGAAAGAGAGATCTCGTAAGAGGTGGAAGCATGATAGTCACAAACATTATAACACCTAATCCTTAAAATAAAGATGATAATAATGATGATATTTATGTCAGAATAGATGCTATAGGGTTAGGAAACCTACCACTACATTTTCCAGCTGGTTTCAATAATAAAAGTATTACCCAGGTGTAATTTAAGATATAGAGGTATAAAAACCCATTTAATAATATAGCTCAGTATTGGTTATAACTATATTAGTTTACCCGGATACAAAGTATTTACGAATGTAAAGTCGCCATAAGGTGCTCTCTGAAGAGAGATCGGTTGAATGACAGAGTGAAAAACATCCGAATCAGTTGGAAGATTCAATGTCATTCGAGCATATTGTCACAGTAGCTCAATGGTTAGAGCAACCGCACGGAGAACGATTTTAATAACAAACCTGCCATTAATTTACCTTAGTGGATGGTAACCAACCCTAGATTCAAACTCCGTAAAACGGTTCAACATTCTTTTTGTTCTAAATCAATGAATGACACAGACGGAAGAATATACAGTTTTAATTTACGGTATTTTTAAAAGTGTAAGTAGGTACATATTACGGAGGTATTTACAATAATGTTTTAACATAGCATAACCAGGATTACCTGTTAGTAACAGCAACTCAAGGAAGTTTTTTCAGTGGCGTGTTCGCTCGGTATTGATTTTGACCTAATGTACACAACATGAATTTCAATTTAGTGTTAACCTAACACAACTCTGAACCCCTGAAAGTTTATTGGTTAAATTCCGTAACATACTGTACAAGATGATGATGAGATGTAGTACAAGAAAGAACTTATCAAGGATAACATACTACAGAAGTCATAACAGGATTACGATGGGAAATGATCCTTTTTATTGTTTGAAAAGTATTTTTCTTTGTATCATTCTTTTGAAAATATTATCACAGAAGTCTTGCTCCTGCTATTGTTTCATCCAAATGTGTCCCTGAGGAGTTTGACTTCTAAAGGCATACATAAGCATTATATTTTGTCCTGACACATCATCTGGAACAATCGCACATTCATATGTGCCTTGACATCCTTGGCAAATATGCCTTTGTGTGTGCAGTATGCAATCATCACACAATGAAATGGCAGCCTTAGAGATGTAACTTGAAAACCGGGGCATTGTTTTCATACAGCAGTCCGCACCTCGGTCTATATTTTACTTCATAGCCGCGTAATTAATATGACGTAGTTTCAACTATCAAACTGCATCGAAAGACAATAGAAGAAATAAAGTAGTATCTAGGTCAAAAGTATTACGAAATTGAAGTGCTCAACGAGAACGCCACTAAGTTAGATGACAGGCTTTCGTCTGAGATGACATTCGGAGGTCGTTGGTGCGTTTACCAAGGCCGACCTCTGACACATGGACTTTTAGGGGATTTTCCCAGTTCGTCAGGCGAATGCACCAGAGGTTTCTTCGTTACCCCGAATTTCCTGTCCCTTCGTTTCATCTCCATTTCATTACTTTCAGGGTTGTGTGGACCCGACTGCGATGGTGACGTCTCTCCGTGGTAGTGAATGCGCTTTGCAAATGTAGCTGTCGGCGGCAGGGTAACTTGGGGAGTTCAGTTAGGCTCAGGCTCAAGCTCATAGTGCTTCCCGCGTCGAGAAAAAGAACTAACTGAACTATCAATAAAAATACAGGAATTAAAACATTTAGGCTTCTTCTCATTTGCAATCGGAGCCGAGCTTGATTAATGCTCAAGACTTCACTTGCACTTTTAAAAGAATATCATTATTTCTTCACAAATCTGTGGCTTCTTCAGCTTTGCATCCTGCAACAGAACTGAAAAAGCCATGGAAATGTGGCGAAAGCCTGATTTATTTAAAAAGTGCAAGTGAAATCTTGAGTATTAATCAAGCTTGGCTCAAATTGCAAATTCTTGAACTATGTTACAGACCCACAACAAAGGCTCTTCCCCGAGATCGATTTCGGCTGTTCATTTACGTTCATCCTATCCTCCTGGAGTGTGATGTACAATATGTTTAAGGTGGCTGTAGCGAAAAATCTCCTTCGCGATACATATTATATATATATATATATATATATATATATTATTCCATTATTATATATATATATATATATATACACATACACACACCACGTTATGGGTTCTGTACAAATTATTTTGTGCGACCTTTGGTCCCACTGGTTACAAACCATTCGCAGAGTTAAACTAACTCCTTGATAGCTTTGATAGATTTGCTAACTTTGTAGCCTCTACTCTGTCATAAATAATAATAATAATATTATAATCATCATAGTTATTAATGACTTTATTTCAGGAATTAGATGCGTGTTATAATTCTAGTGTCTACCATCCTTCCGCCTCTTAGGCGATCTACCAAGATGTCTCTTTCCATTTGGCCCATAATTAATTTATGTAACCTATTTTATATCAATGTAATCCATCAACTTAGTTATATTTTCTTCTATCTTATCATTATTTTATCCATTTTAATGCAGCTCCTTGCATATCTCAAGAACCTCATCTTTGCTGCCCGTGATCTTTTTTTTTTTTTTTTTTTTTTTTTTCTCTCTAATTTTTGTTATTGTCTATCATTTGGAACCATATACAAGCTATGGCACAACCATAACTTCATAGTATATGCTTTTTGTTCACTTTGTTGCTTTTGTTCGAAACGTTCTTCCAATTGTTCCACAGATAGGTTAATTTCCATTAACCTAGTCTTTGTCATGCTTAAAATTAATATCGTATCCTAGATAATTGAAGTGGGATATCTGTTATAATTTTTTTGATTTATTATTATTAATTTCGATCCGACCAGATTCGCCCTATTATCTTTGTCTTATTTGTAGGTATAGTTAAATTTATCAATACCATCAATAATAACACTTAAAGTTTGGACCCAAAGGATCAGTTCTGTCCCCATTAGTCAATGTCATATCTTAATCGGTCTTCCTACATTTCGTCTACCAATTGGAGCGCAATTGTTTACTATTTTAGTTTATCCTCTGAATATAGATAGATATGTATGTACCTCACTTCAATCATTACATGGTTTACTTCACCCCTTATAGTTACGTTGTGGTGTATAAATATCCGGTTGTTTTAAGGCTGCAGCCCTAGATGTTAGAGAATTCTACTTGATGAGATTATTGCACCTTCCGGCTCATTAACCCTAATAACACTTTCTGGTGTCTTACGATGGGTGCCCTATGAAGAGTGGGTCACACGTCATAAGGTGAGGTCCTCAAGTAGTGCTCTAGTAGGTGGCCACTAACCAGCTGAATATCTCGAAGTAGTGCACACAGGGGGTTCCCTATACGCCACAATGACACTCCGTGGTCTCAATTATTACATCTGTTAGCTTAGAAATGTTTCGATTTAAGCTAATATTTATTATGTTAAATGCAACAAATTAATATAAGTGATTTATTTATATTATTTGTTTTATTGATGAAATGAATCGTTTTTAAAGTTTAGTTTTATTCCAAAATGCTTTTAAACTTTCCAGTAATATTTCACTGTGATCTCACAAACCTTACTGAACACTACTAGAACGTTTACCAGTTTTAAGATTTTATCATAATTACTTCCTTGAAAATTGTTTTCATAAATGTTCCCTTAAAATAAACATTCCATTTGGAGCTTAATTCAACTGTTACTTTTGAGCCTGATAGTATTTTAATTAATAATATGAAAAAGTATTATTAAACAAATCTACCCTTACGTGCATAACACGAGATACAGTTTTAAACCTTGAATGATAGATAAAAAAATCTGATGTGTTCCATTCACATAAACTTATCTAGATGTTCCATATACAAACTACTCTTACAAAATATTCTTACAAAAGATTATTCTTTTATCTACATCATACTAATCGAAATAAACGGTAGCAGAAATGGTCTTATTACTTTTTTCTTTGTAAGCAGAAGAGAAAAGGAGTACATTAGGCTAAAGCGATAGTCAAATATTTTAAAACTGGTCGCTATGTGGAACAATTTAGGTTTGGTTCGCTTCGCATGGTCCCGTTTAAAATGAAACTAATAACAAGGAATGTATCGAAAATGGTTCAACTGTACAAGAAAAAATTTAATGACATATATTATTGTATAATTTTTGTGATCTACAGTTTTTGAGTGGTAAGTTTTTGTCTGTCTCTTACAGTTTAACTGTTGTGCAAAATTCTGCAAGAATCATTAAGAATAAAGAGATCTTAAAATACGCTATATTAATCAAAATAGTTAAGGCCATTTTTGAAAAAAAAAACACAATTTTAAATTTTTTTTCCACATACAGAGTTGTTTATGATGGGGAAATCTCCTTGAAAATCTTCGTGTCGCACACTTGGAAGATACTAACATAAATACCAAGTTTAGTATTTAAGGATCTTTTTGTTTTTCAGATATGCTGTCTAAGGACAGGTAGACAGACAAACAGACACGCACAAGGAGCTTTTTCTAAAAATGCATTTTTCGGAGTCAGGGGACCTCAAAACATATATTTTTATGAAATCTCCACAATTAATTTTCGAGTGCAATACAAAACCCTCTCTAGCTACTATGTACATTGTGTGTACATACGGCTAGAGAAAGTAAAAACTGCACGTTCTCTGATATTTAATAATGGTGCAAAAGTTTATTTTTGGCAGAGAATGATTTAAATACAGCTTCAAGGGCTTATTGGTGTATAAATTTCCATATAGCTTTTAGGAACCGACCTAAGCAGACGATGACAATAATGCTTTATATTCAGTAGATGTTTTGTACCTATTTTATTATTCTCTGTTTAAAATAGTTTTACTTTTAGTATATCAACTTTCGTAAACTCAAAACAATTGAGCAAAGCTGGAAACATTTGTTTGTTTAATACCTGTATACATAATACATGTTTTGAGACCCCTGAATAAAAAAAAAAAAGATTTTCAGAAAAATGTGCGTGTGTGTGTCTCTCTGTTGTGTGTGTTTGTGTGTGTATGTGTGCGCGTGTGTGTCTGTGGGCAGTATAGCTCAAAAACGAAAAGACTGTTTAAAACCAAATTACCCTTTACATGGAAAAATGTTTTGAACAATTTTAATTTTCTCAGAAATATCTCTAACGGTTTTGATTAAAATATCATATTTTAAAGCTATTTAGATCCCGAATAAAATGTATATCTTAAACGTTCTGGGAATAGCCTCTTCATTGGATTAATGTTGCCAAATTTTACTTAACTGCTAAACCGTGAGAGATAGATAAAATCTTACTGCACAAAAAATATAGATCTCGTCTAAACATACAATTCATGTCCTTTACGTATTTCTTATTAGCAGTCGTTTTTAAGATATTCCTTGTTATTGGTTTCAATTGTAAAGTACCTTAACTTTTCTCAGACAGGAAGAGTCCGTTTTTCTTTTTTTCTACTCCTGGCCAAGCAAAGAAGCGATTTGCAATAACAATCACATAACGACAGCTTTTAAAACACTTGACTATCACTTTTGCCTAGTCTATTCCCTTAGTTTTCTTGTACTTATAAGGAACTAAGTAATAAGAACATTTTGATAACGTTTATCTCGAATAACATTGTGTAGAAAGAAGAAGAACTTTTTCTAGGAGGTTTGTAGAGCAGCTAGAGAAAGTAATGTGAATATAACACATCAGATTTTTTTACTTTCTCTACACAACCTATGTACATAGTGTATAGAGAAGGAATTGCACTCCACCCAAAAATTCGATACCGAGATTCCACCGGAAATATATGTTTTAGGGTCCCCTGTATAAAAAAAAATATTTTCAGAAAAAGTCTTTGGCCATGTGTCTGTGAACACGTCAACTCAAAAACGAAAAGTCGGTAAAATTCCAAACTTGGAGTTTAAATTCAGTATATTCCAGGGATACGAGACTAATGTGTTCAGGAAAATCTGCCCACCCCCAACTATCCTTACATGGAAGTTTTTCGAAAATTTTGATTTTCTCAAAAATGGCTCTAACGATTTCAATTAAAATATCGTATATTAAAGATATTTTTCTGACAAATAAAATGTATATCTTGAATTTTTTGGGAATAGCCTCTGAAGAATACTTTACTCTAGATGAATTTTACGGAATTTTGCATAACTGCTAAACCGTAAGAGATGGACAAAAACTTACCACACAAAAATGTAGAGCACGTTAAAGCACACAATTTATATTATATACATTTTTTTCTGGAGTTGACAGTTTTATAGATATTCCTGGTTTTTAGTTTCAGCTTTGAAAAATGTATACATTTCTTATACAGGAAGTTGTCAACTCCTGTCCATACAAACAAAGGAACTCAGTCACATAGCAACCAGCTTTCGAGTATCACCTTAACCTATGGTACTCCCTTATTTCGATTCTATTTGCAAGGAAGAAAGTAATAGAGATTATTTCTGCTAATTTTTTCTCGATTAGCATCAAGTAAATATAAGCATAAGTTTTTTTAGCAATAATTTGTTGTAGAGATGTAGATAAAGTCATGTGAATGGAAATATCTGATTTTTATTTGATCGTCCTGGAGTATTTTATGTGTAACGGTCAGAAATTTGTGATGCCATCCACAAACGTATATGAGGAAGCTTGGTCCTCTGCAGACAAATACTGTTGAGATGTATTGTTAACACAGTGGGAGGTCTTTGGTGGAAGAAAACAAATGCTTTCTTAGTCCCATTATCTGCCCCCAATTATCATACAACACGTTACGGGCCGTTAATTGAACAAACCGGATCATTCGGCTACCAGAGCAAGACAGACAACCCAAGACGAATTTTTATAACATATTTAGAATTTTCTTTCATAAAAAAGTACCCCTAAATGTCAAATATAAGGATGCTGTCATAATCTCCCAGAGTAAATGACAGTTTAGAATGCCTAATGATTTACAGCGACAAACTCTTACTTCATAACAACATTTTAAGAGGCAATTTTCTAAACAAGGGCTTCATTATCAGTTTACATGAAATGGACTAACGAGACCTGAATTTGTTATTTCGTAGAAACTATTTATATACCTGACGTTAAACCTTAATGAACCAAATTCCAGGGTTAAGTAGAATCATAAAAGGGCGTCCTTAAATGTTTATCAAAATATTTCCTTGACTGGTCTAGATTTAGACCTAAATTAACTGCAATGGAGAACATGGTTAAGGATTCCCGAGCTGGTTTTCTGCAAAATAACAAAAATTAGACTTCTAGGACAAGAAAATACCGCTGAAATTGACTATCTGCTCGTATAAGAAATTAGGACTAACTACTGCAAATCTAAAATAAATGCAAAATCGAAAACAGTTGCTCAGTACAATTTTTTTTAGAGATTTCTGTATATTCTTATATTTATTTTTAACTTTCTGCCAAAAATGACAAAGCTTAACAAATCAAAGCCAGAAATAAGTAGATATATAAGAAGTATAAAATGAATGGCATAAAGTAAAAGGTAGAATGTAATAAATTCTTTACATATAATATATAAAACGATACCGGTAATAAACATTTGCGGATGTAGATTGCATGTTAATAAGTTTAGTGAGCCTTTAAGTTCAAGTCTAGAAACTGTCAAAAGGATTTTGGTTGGTATACCTATTTTACTTTCTCTAGCACGTATGCGCGTACAATGTACATAAAAGCTAAAGAAGGTTTTGTATTCCACTCAATTCGATACCGATATTTCACCAGAAATAAATGTTTTGAGGTCTTCTGAAACCCCGCAAAAACATTTTTAGAAAAGCGGCTATGTGTATATGTGCATGTGCTTCTGTAAACAGCATAGCTCAAGAACGAAAACACCATAGAATACCAAATTTGGTATTTAAGTTTACTATTTTTCAAGGATGCAAATAGCTCAAGAACGAAAACACCATAGAATACCAAATTTGGTATTTAAGTTTACTATTTTTCAAGGATGCAAATACTTTCAATTAAATCCCCCAGCTCAAGCTACACTTTACATGGAACATTGTTTGAAAGTTTTGTTTTTCTCAAAAGTGGCTTTAACGATTTTGATTAAAATACTGTATATTCAAGATATTTATATGACAAATAAAATGTATACCTTGAATTTATGGGAATAGTCTCTGAAAACATCTTCATTCCTGATGAATTGGGCATTACTGATAAACTTGCCACATAAAACACAATTTATGTCAAATGCATTTTTGTTGGGAAGCTATCCAGTTTCGAGTATTGCTTGTTATAGGTTTACATTTTTCAATATTAAAGCTTTTCTCCAATGGGAAGTCGTTATTCGTATTTTTTATCCTGGTCAAGCAAAGAGAACGAAATTTCACTACTATAACACAGCGTCCGGCTTTTGAAAGAGTTGACTATTATTTTAAATTATTGTGTTTCCTTATTTCTTTTATACAAGGAAATAGTGTCGTAATAAACCGATTTCTGCTAATGTTTGTCTTGATAAACGCGAAGTAGATGGGATAATAAGTCATTGTATGATGTTTTGTTGCAGTAAAGCTAGAGAAAGTTATATGTACATAGCTCATCAATTTTTTTTTTTTTTAATTTTTATGCGAGATAACCACATAAATATTTTTGGAGACCATAAGAATTCTATGATGTGGATGAAGTTGAAGCAAAAGATAAATAATAACAATCTAACATGTTATATAAACATTCAAATATGAAATTGTGTGCTTACATATGGGGACGTATAAATAAAATGTAGGAGGTAAACGGTACCAGGAAACTTTTTTGTATACTTTATATTTGCTACACAGAATTCGTACCGTCTGAAGGCTTTAGCTTTCCTCTCTTCCAAGCCTGCGGACCTTGAAATGGAGATAAAAGTGGCAACGCGTGGGGCGTAGAGAAGACGTGATTGGTTTTATTTCATTCTATTCTCCCCTCTTCCTTTCTACTTGCTCTACACGTACTATATACATAGTATATAGAGAAGGTATTTCACTCCACCCAAAAATTCGATACCGAGATTTCACCGGAAATATATGTTTTAGGGTCCCCTGTATCCAAAAAATGCATTTTCATAAAAAGGTCCTGTGTGTGTCCATGTGTCTGTGAAAACGATAACTCAAAAACGAAAAGTCGGTAAACTACCATGCTTAGCATTTAAGTTTAGTATCCTCCAGGGATGCGACACGAAGATTTTGAGAAGAATCTCCCACCCCAAACTACCCTTTACATGGAACTTTTTTTGAAAATTTTGATTTTCTCAAAAATGGCTCTAATGGTTTAGATTAAAATATCGTAAATTAAAGGTATTTACCTGACAAATAAAATGTATATCTTAATTTTCTGAGAATAGCCTTTGAAGACTACTTTATTCTGGATGTATTTTACGGAATTTTGCATAACTGCTAAACCGTAAAAGATGCACAAAAACTTAACACACACGTAAAATGTAGAGAACGTTAAAACACACAATTTATGTTATATACATTTTTTTTCGTGGAGTTGATCGTTTTTGAGTTATTCGTTGTTTTTGATTTCACCTTTAAAAACATATGCGTTTCTCATACAGGAATTTGTCAGCTGCTGTCCATACAACCAAAGGAACTTTAGTCACATAGCAACCGGCTTTTGACTATCACTTTAGACTATGATACTCCATTATTTCGCTTCTACTTACAAGGAAACAAGTAATAAGACCATTTCTGCTATTTTTTTCTCGATTAGGATGAAGTAAATAGAAGCAAAGATGTAGAGAAAGTCATGTGAATGGAACACATCAGATTTTTCTTTATGCACTCTCTATGATTACAGTTGGTGTTAATTTTCATCATTGGTGTACACATGACCCAGCGCTATATGAATAATAGATTAAAAAATCCAATGTGTTCCATTCACATGACTTTCTCTATATCTCAGCAATAAATTATTGTTAAAAAGTATATACTTCTATTTACATCATACTAATCGAGAAAGGCCGCTCCGTGCCCGAGTGGTTGACCACTAGCCTCTCACCTAGACGGCCGGGGTTCGATCCCAAGCGACCGCATGTGAGATTTGTGGTGGACAAAGCGGCGCTGGGGCGGGTTTTCTCCGGGTACTCCGGTTTCCCCCGCCATCGCATTCCACCGGTGCTCCATCATCATTCATGTATCATCAGTGTCACCGCCTGCGATGCCATTAGTAGTTAAAGCGGGCGTTAAACACTACCAAAAAAAAAATAATCGAGAAAAACAGCAGAAACAGTCTTATTACTTGCTTCCAAGCAAGTAGAAGCGAAATAAGAGAGTACCATAGGTTAAAGTGATAGTCCAAAGCTAGTTGCTATGTGACTGAAGTTTCTTTGTTTGTTTGGACAGGAACTGACAAATTCCTGTATGAAAAAAGTATAAGTTTTCCTAAGCTGAAACCAAAAACAAGGAATACCTCAAAAACGACCATCTCCACAAAAAAATGTACATAACATAAATTGTGTATTTTAACGTGCTCTACATTTTTTGTGTTTTAAGTTTTTTTCTATCCCTTACGGTTTAGCAGTTATGCAAAATTTTGTAAAATTTATCCACAGTAAAGTAGTCACCAGAGGCTATTCCCAGGAAATTCAAGATATACATTTTATTTGTCAGGTAAATATCTTTAATATATTATATTTTAATCGAAATCGTTAGAGCCATTTTTAGAAAATCAAACTTTTCGAAAAATGTTCCATGTAAAGTGTAATTGAGGGTGGGGGAATTTTTCTCAAAATCTTTGTGTCGCATCCCTGGAAGATACTTAACTTAAATACCAATGATTATTGTAGGTATTTCGTTATAGTGTCAAATACCATCGTAATTTAAAACCGTATATAATTCTTTTCTCTTTCGTCAGTTTTATTTATGTATTTATTTATTTTCTTCCTTATCCTTATTTAGTTATTTATATGCTTCCTTGTGCTTCTTGATTTAATTCTAATGGCACACGTTTAGTCTTTTTATTGTTAGAATGCCTTTTGTTATATTTTCTTACATAGACTCGTAATATTTAAAATAATATCACTAGTCAGGTTATATTTTGGCCGAGGCCAAAAGGTTAGATCCATCGCCTTTCACCTAGGCGTCCGGGGTTCATCACTGGGAACGCGTGAGGGATTTGTGTTGGGCGAAGCAGCGTCTGGGTGGGTGTACTCCGGTTTCCACCGCCATTCATTCCATCAAGTGTTCCATAGTCATCTTTCTTTTCATCCATTTCACCATAATTTCAAATGATCTCCTTATCTCTCATACTGGCATCAGGCTGATCACTCATCCTATCTACTTTCTGATCCGGAGTTTTGTCTGTTCTTCAACTGGCGTCTGACCGCAGTGCTGGCCTAAGTCCTGCAGGTAAGAGCTGAAAATTTAGCAGTTTTCAGCTGACAACAATTACTGCTTTTTGCTCTCTCTACACGTACTATATACATAGCGTATAAAGAAGGTATTGTACTCCACCCAAAATTCGATACTGATATTTCACCAGAAATACATGTTTTAAGTCCCATGCAGCCAAAAAAAAAACATTTTCACAACAAGGTCCGTGTGTGTGTGTGTGTGTGTGTGTGAACACGATAACTCAAAAACGAAAAGTCGGTAAAATACCAAACTTTATATTTGAGTTTAGTATCTTAGAGGAAGATACACGAAGATTTTGAAAAAAATCCCCCACCCCAAACTACCCTTTCCAAGAAGAAATTTCGAAAATATTTATTTTCTCAGAAATGACTCTAACGATTTTGATTACAGTATTGTATATTAAAGATATTTCTATGTCAAATAAAATGTATATCTTAAATTGTCTGGGGATAGCCTTTACAGATCTCTTTATTCTGAATGAATTTTGCGTAACTGGTAAACCGTAAGATATAGACAAACCTTTACCACCTAAAACATGTAGATCACTTTAAAACACACAATTTATATCATATACGTTTTTTCGTGGAATTGACCATTTCTGAGATAGTCCTTGTTATTTGCTTTAAATGCTTTACTTTTCTCACACGGAAAGTTTTAAACTCATTTTAAGCACATAGCAACCAGTTTTTAAAATATTTTACTATCGTTTTAGCCTAGTGTATTCCCTTATTTTCTTTCTGCTTACAAGGAAGCAAGTTATTAGGAACATTTCTGTTAATGTTTATCTTGATTATCTCAGGCAGAGAAAAGAATATGGTTTTAAAAATAATTTTTATAATGATGTAGACAAGCCATGTGAATGGAACACATGAGATTTTTTCACAAGGCATACCCTTGTGAAAAAGTATCTTAATTCAAATGGAGTGCTTCAGGGCAACTTAGACTGCAGATAATGCAGGAAGGAAACAGAAACAGCCCAGGAGATTAAAGGCTTTTAGGAAAATGTTCTCAGAACCAGCAGAAGCACCATACCCTTTGCAAGGCTGTATTCCTTTTTAAGCTATGCAATTATAATTGGTTGACTCTAAACGATACAGATATCACAATAAGCCTCAAGCTTGAGTGCGCCCGGAGAAATGACGGGAATCTATATCGCAAATGAAGAAGAAAATGTCCTGGAGCTTCTAAATAATTGTAATTAAATAGGAAAAAAATCTTAGGTGTTCCATTCACATGACTTTCTCTACCTCTCTGCAGCAAATTGTTGTTAAAAAGCTTATGCTTCTATTTACTTCATGCTAATCGATAAAAAAATTAGCACAGTCTTATTACTTGCTTCCTTGTAAGCAGAAGAGAAATAAGGGAGTACTATAGGCTAAACTAATAATCAAAAGCTGGTTGCTATGTGACTGAAGTTTCTTTGTTTGTATGGACAGGAGTTGACAAATTCCTGTATGAGAAAAGTATAAATTTTTCATAGCTGTAAACAAAAACAAGAAATAGGCCAAAAAAGATCAACTCCACGAAAAAAATGTACATAAGATACATTGTGCGTTTTAAGGTGCCCTACATTTTTTATATTGTAAGTTTTTCTCCATCTCTTACGGTTTAGCAGTTATGCAAAATTCCATAAAATTCATCCAGAATAAAGTAGTCTTCAGAGGCTATTCCCAGAAAATTCAAAATATACATTTTATTTGTCGTGTAAATATCTTTAGTATACGAAATTTTAATCAAAATCGTTAATTTTTGAGAAAATCGAAATTTTCGAAAACATTTCCATGTATAGGATGGGGTGATTTTTCTCAAAATCTTCGTGTCGCATCCCTGGAAGACACTAAACTTAAATACCAAGTTTGGTGTTTTACTGACTTTTCGTTTTTGAGTTATGGTGTTCACAGACACACTGACACACGGACACACACACACACGGACATTTTTGTGAAAATGCTTTTTTTGGATGCAAGGGACCCTAAAACATATTTCCGGTGAAATCTTGGTATCGAATTTTTGGGTGGAGTGCAATACCTTCTCTATACACTATGTACATAGTGCGTATAGAGAAAGTAAAAATAAGTTACAGTTTAACCTTCCGTAATGGCAACATATATACTATTAATCAGTGCTTTATATTATCTTTTGATTGTAATTCTCACTGTCGATAAAGTAATATGCGGGTTTAAATCCTAATATGCTTTTTAATCAACGGTCTATTATTTATTTTCCAAATAATACTTCACAGTCTTTTGAATTAAGTTGTCAAACTTGATCAATTGCATTTATTGATTTCGAAAACCAAATACTTATACCTCAACAATGTTTTCTCACATCCAAACATTTCAAACCCTGGTAAGGCTTATTCGGAGCTTACTTCTCTATACAGCTAGCCGCATATATAAACGCTTGACAGTACAGAAAACATGTTTCCGCTATACATTTTCCTATGTTCAAATAGCACTGGATGTCGCGTGTGACCCACGCCCAGTGACAGAAGGTGCAAACTCGCCTAGGACATTCTGTGGGAGGGTGACTTCTTCCTGGGCGGTAAGGACCGTCAATGGTACAGAACACGACCCAATTACTGTCGCCGAACTGACGCCTCGCCCACCTTGCCACACGGGCGTCAAACCAATTAGTGAAGGTCCCTATTCATCTCAGTGCTCCACATGTGACTTGAATATTAATACCATATAATGCAAATTGTTTTATTTAGCTTTACCATATGTGCCACAATGTTCGTTAGCAAGAAACAATGCAAAAGTCTGCACTAGTTTCAAATTCTTCTTCTTCACATCATTGTGTCTCTCCACCGTGATCTTAGTCGACCCAGGTCACGCTTTCCAACAGGGTGATAAGATAAATCTTGACTTGGCAATCTGTCAAAGGACATTTCTTTTCACAGGCTGACAACATCTTTGAAATTTGTCAATTACCTCCGTTATGGTTGCAGATTTTAATTGATCTCATATTTCAACATTTTTAATTTTAGGCAACATTTTCAACGCATCTGAGAAATCTCATTTTAAAACTTCAGTTAGCTTTTTATCTTGTGCTCTCAAAATTCAGGTTCCTTACAGAAGTACCGAATTTGATAACACATTATGGAATCTTATTTTAACATCTTTTGACATACTTTTACTTTCTCTAGCCCGTATATAAAATGTACATAGTGGATAGATAAGGTATTGTATTGCACCCAAAGAATTAGATATTGAGAAATACATTTTAGGACCCCCTGAATAAAAAAAAAAAAACAGTTTCAAAAATGGTCCGTGTGTGTCTGTCCATCTGTGTGTGTATGTGTGTGTGTGTGTGTGTGAGCGCGCTTGCGTGTGTGTATGTGTGTGTCTATGGACAGCATAGCTCTTAAACGAAAAGAGATTAAACACCAACTTGGTATTTTAAGTTTGGTATCTTCCAAGGAGGCGACACGAAGATTTTCAAGAAAATCCCCCCACCCGCAACTACTTACATGGAACAATGTTCAAAAATTTTGTTTTTTAAAAAATACCTCTAACGATTTTGATTAAAATCTCTTAGATTTAAGATATTTACATGACAAATAAAAAGATCTTGAATTTTCTGGCAATAGCCGCAAAAGATATGTTTATTCTGGATGCATTTTACAGAATTTTGCATAACTGGTAAACCGTAAGAGATATGCAAAAACGTATCGTACAAAAAATGTAGAGCTCGTTAAACACACAATTTCTGTTATATAGATTTTTTTTTCGTGGAGTTCACCGTTTTTGAGATATTCCTTATTATCAGTTTCAGCTTTAAAATGCTTATACTTTTCTCAAACGAAAGTTGTAAACTCCTGGTCCTGCATAGAGACGGATTTCAACCTCATGGAAACCAGCTTTTAAAAGATTTGACATTCATTTTAACCTAATGTATCCCTTTTTTCCATTTACTTACAAGCAAGCGAGTAATTAAGGAACTTTCTGGTAATGTTTATCTCGATTATCATAAGGTAGATAGACGTATATGCTTTTTAACAATAATTTGTAACATGGATGTAGAGAAAGTCATGTGAATGGAACACATCTTTTTTTCCACACGGTGTTATCCTCTTCTTTGAAATTTGTTAATTTCTTCCATTATACTTTCATCTTTTAATTGATCTCACATTTAAATCTTTTTAATTTTATCTAAAGTAACATTTTCAACAGATCTGAGAAATTTCAATTATAAAATTTCAATTCGCTTTTTATTTTGTGCTCTTAAAATTCATGTTTTACTTCCATACAGAAGCACGTACACCTAAGATATTCAAAACAGCACATTTGCTCTATAGTTTAGCAATTAATGACTGTTTTTAATCTTCTTATATTTTTACCTTCCATCCCTAATAGCTTTGTCTTAGCACAAGAAATTTCCATATTGTGTTTTTAAAAATAATATTAAGTTTCGTTATATTATATTGCAAGTCAGCTTCTCTCCTAGCCTATTAAAACCTGGTCACCTGCAAATATAAGTGTTAAAAGTTTGTTATTCCTTCCCAGGGAATACATTTTCACTAACCTAATGTTCAAACGGGTCATCAAGAACTTTCTCCGCAGCTTGCTGCTGGCCATCACTGGATAAAAGGTTTGCATTCATATCTTTATCGCATTCGATTCCGACGGCATGTTATGATTATCGGCGTTATCAGCGGCTGCGAGTGTATGAGTTGTTTATTGTACTGATTAGTATGGTCTACTACGCTTGAGTTCTGACGTGTGCCTGAAGCGAAATCAAATTATTTTACAGAGGAACGTGTGTTTCTAGTGGAAAACGTTTTTATTGAACGTGGAAATTATACTGAGAAAGTGAAACAAAATTTCGTTGTCAGGTTTCCTAACTCAAAACTACTGCACCGAGATACTGTGCGTGATTTAATTAATAAATTTCCGAAATCAGGTTCAGTGCATAATACTGTTAGAAGTGGAAGACCCAGTGTGCTAACAGAAGAAAAACTATCGGATATATCGGATAGAATGCTTAAAAGTCCACAGAAATCAATAAATAAATTGGCCCAAGAATGTGATATTTCTTACGGTTTCGCATACAAAGCAGTCAAAAAAGACCTAGGTTTGTATCCATATAAGGTATCAGTCGTCCACGAATTAAAACCCATAGATCACGGGAAAAGAGTTCAGTATTGTGAATGATTTCAGAGGTTTATTTTGCACCATGGAATGGAGGTGTTAGATAGGACAATTTTTACTGATGAAGCTTGGATCCACTTATCAGGATGCTTTAATTCACAAATTACGCGAGTAATGAAAATCCTAATGCAATTCAGGAAACCCCTTTACATTCAGAGAAAATTGGTGTATGGTGTGCGATCTCTCGCTCTCGAATTACTGGGACAACTTTTTTCCATAACTCAATTAATTCAGATGTTTATTGCTCGGATATCATTCTTCCATTTATTTCACAGCTAAATGAAGATGAAGTGAACGGTGCATTTTTTCAACAGGATAACACCACTGCTCATTCATCACATAAATTCATGGGACTGTTACTGGAATTTGAGAAATACTAATTTCTAAAGGTCTGTGGCCTCCGCGGTCTCCTGATCTTACCCCTCCGGATTATTTTCTTTGGGGAACCGCTAAAACTTCGATCTATAAGGATAATCCAAAAACAATCGATGAGCTGCAGACGACAATAGAAGTTTACATAACATCTGTAACAAATGATACATTAATTACAGTGTTCGAAAATAAATTAAAACGAGTGAATTTGTGTCTTCAAGAAAATGGTAAACATTTTCAACATATTCTTTAAACAGGTTAGTTGCATATTATTTTTCTACATTACCTTTCATGCATGAATATAGCGAACCTAGTAGTTTTCTTAACCAGCGAAAGTTTTCACCATACGCTCGCGCCAGCCAGTGCTGCCACCAGAATTCCCGAATCCAAGGGAATCTTGGTTACACAGGAGGTGTGGAGCGACTTCTCGATGACCCGATATTAGTATATTAAGTCCTTCTAACATGTAGCTATGTAGATTAAATTTATACATGTAATAGTTCACTATGAGGGTTGCTCAAATGTTACTTTGAGTTGAGTTCTAGCCATCTTGCTCGAAACAGAAGAACAGCGCATGTCCCAGCAGATATCAAAAAGACATTTGACTGTAGCACGAAGTATCAGATTGCTAAGGGACATCTGGAAGTAAGAAAACTGCCAATAATTCGCTCAACGTGCAACTTATTCCATTAAGGGGAAATTAAAAGCCATACCAAAAATGTTATTTGCTAAATTCCTAACCAATTATGATAAAAACATATAAGGGACAAACGGCAAAAAACCGAATTGTTTTAATAGACAATTATTGTTCTCTTAGAGAACCAAAATTTAGACCTCCACCCCCTCAACTTATTTCGGGCATTACAGCCATATAAAGATCCTACAATACACCTGCTTCCTAATATATTACTTTATAAAACATTGTTTTTAAAACTGTATTTTAAACCTCCAAAATGTTCCACAGGTCTCAGTTTTTTGTTTAAATAAAACTAAATTTTCCTAGATTGTGCAGAAGTATCTATTATAATATTACATGTTACAAAATTGTCCTAACACCGATAGTAAGATTTCAAGAAAAATCGTGTTATGAAAAAAATGATTCATTTTTAGAGATTAACATTTATAACTTTAAAAAGTATTATAAAGTTATTGAAATACCCACACGTAAAGTATTTCTGTATGCTTATAAGCTACAACTTAAAGACAGCCATACAAATTTTTACGTGCGTGGAACATTTCGCTTATGCAATGTATTTACGTAACAAAATTTATAAAATAATTTATAGTTTGCAAATTATTATTCCTTTTAGAACCAACGGTAATAGAAGAATATAGCGGATTAAGTTACTTTTAAATGTTGGTTGCAATGTGATAACTTTGAATTTCTTTTTATGGCAAAAAAAAGTCTCATTTGTGAAAAATATAAGTATTGAAATTTCAAAACAAAAACAAAGAATATCTCTGAAGTTGTTAGCGACAAGAAACAATTCATTACACATAAATCGTGTGCTTTAACAAGATATAGTTTTTTTGTAATACTTTATATATCTTGTACCATTTACCGCATTTGTATGTAAAAATCATTCAAATTGAAGAGAACTTCAGTGACTATTCTTTGAAAATTAAAAACATATATTTTCGTTTGTCTTCGAGATATCTTAAACATACAGTATTTTTATAAAATTGATAAAGAAATCCAAATTATATGACACAATTTCTATAAAGGATATTGTAGTGGGGGGATTTTTCTTCAAAGTCTTCGTGTCGTATCCTCGGAAGATATTGAATTGAAATATCAAGTTTCATATTTAACCTATTTTGAGTTATTAGTTTTTACTTTCTTTATACGTACTATGTACAGGTGTATAGAGAAGGTATTGTATTGTACCCAAAAATTCGATACCGAGATTTCACGAGAAATATATGTTTTGAAACCCTCTGAATCAAAAAAAAAATTTTTGTGTGTGTATCTGTGTATGTGTTGTCTGTAGGCAGCATAGCTCAAAAACGAAAAAATCTTTAAAACCAAACTTGGTATTTAAGTTTGGTATCTTCTAAGGATGCAACACGAAGATTTTCAAGAAAATCCCCCGACCCCCAACTACCCTTTCCATGGAAAAAGTTTCGAAAATTTTGATTTTCTCAAAAATGGCTCTAACGATTTTGATTAAAATCTCTTATATTTAAGATATTTACATGGCAAATAAAATGTATATCGTGAATTTTCTGGGAATAGCCTCTGAAGACCTCTTTACTCTAGATGATTTTTATTGAATTTTGTATAACTGGTAAACGGAAGAGATGGACAAAACTTATTACGCAAAAGACTTAGGTCTCGATAAAACACACAATTTATGTCATATACATTTTTTTCGTGGAAATGGCTGTTTTTGAGATATTCATTGATAATGATTTCAATTTTAAAATACTTATACTTCTCTCACATGGGAACTTGTCAAATCCTGGAGACGCAAAGAAACGCACTTCAATCCCATAGCAACCAATAAAATATTTGACTATCAGTTTAGTCCAGTATATTCCCTTATTTATATCCTACTTACACGAAACTAAATAATATGACCGTTTATGCTAATGTTTTAGATGAAATAGAAGAATATGCTTATTAACAATAATTTGTTACAGAAATGTAGAGAAATTCATGTGAATGGAAGACATTTTTTTTTAAAAGGATAGATATTCATGAAAATATTTTTTTTTGAAACAATATTATTGGTATTAGGATAATTTTGTCACCTTTGATATTGCAATAGATATTTCTGCACGTTCTGAAAAATGTTAGTTGTATTTAAACAAAAAGTAAGACAAATGGAGAGTATTTTAAAAATGTGAAAATATAGTTTTGGAAAACATCATGCTTTTGTATAATATTATGCTAGGAAACAGGTGTAGTAGGTCTTGAAATGACTGTAGATCCCAAAGCAAGGAGGGGCAACCAAACTTTTATACTGTTTAAATACGCTAAGGTTCCAACAAGCGACTTTCGATATTTTGACCGATTGTAGTAAGAAAATTCTCTACTAGTGCCCCTTCGATTCTTGTAGAGCGAGATAGGGAGAGAAAAGGAGTGAGAAAGCTGTACACTTTCTATAAGGAACCACCCAGTGTAGCTTCTGTTCTAACCGAAAGCCTTCCAGACGATCTCATGGACGATAACCTTTGTGTGGGATTAGCTCGTTCGGAGTTCGGCTCCTTTGACGCACTTACGCAGGAAGTATGATCATTTTAAAACTGCATGGCAAGGAACATAGGTACGTTTTTCACCACCTACCTTCATATCCTTCATCTCTCTGTGGGTTTAGACGGTTTACCCCACGCATATGCAGAAGGTGGATTATAACGTGCTCTGATAACATCTCTGGTTTCACACACAACTAAATCACTGCGCTAAAATAAAACGAACTACTTCGGCTCTGTCTTTATTTAAACATAGAGCTTTGCACTAACTTCTCTCATATTGTTTATTTTTATTTATTTATTTATTGAATATACCATTCAACCTAAGGTATTTTGACAGTTCGCTTTGGTATGTCAGTTATCGCAGTTGGAGGCTGAAGCATTTTATAAGCGCGTGCGGGCTAAATTTGAAGTAGAAACTTACTCGCGCTTGCACCTATTTTGAATAGCAATCGACTCTTATCTTAGAGACTTCTTGGGCTTTACAGGTCAAAAACCATCATCAAGATTTGCTTTGTGGAATTGTAGCTTATTCACAATTATCTCGTACAATTCTTAAACGAAACTGCAATCGCTCGATGCAATTATGTACTTTGTTCGAACGCGAGTGTTCTTCCTCTCATGACTCTTAACTTCTTTTACAAGTTCCGACGGGAAAATTTAACTTCCTCGGAATAATATGCTTTCACTTTTTAATACAAATGAGTGGAAATTACTCGACGATCCTACCATAAATATATGTGCGTATATAATTCTATGCGAATACTTTAAATGCACGCTTAAAAGTGGCCTTTCCACCCTCACTCGACGGATGCTGATCTCCGAGTAGCCTTTTTCATGCTTGTGAAATACAGTATGTGTAGAGAAAGTAAACATTGGCTCCGTATGCATCCATTTTATAGTTTAATGAGTATTTTAGTAAAGATGTATTTTATTGTTTTGTTTATTTGACAATGCCATTACTCTTTAAATAAATAAAGGCTAAATAAATTGCATATTGAACACTTTCTTTTTTCTCTTGTACAAAGAAATGATATGTAATAAAGCATGTATGCTAATGTTGTTCTTGATAAGCGTAAGTACCTTAATGGAAATAGATTTTGTAAGAATAGTTTGCTGCAGCATAAATAGAGAATATCGTCTGAAAGTAGCACATCAGACAATTTTTGAGCATGTGTTCACATTATACAGTGAAGAACCCATTACTGACTAACGTTGTCAAAACGTTATTCCCGCCTCAAAAATGAATGGGTTCAAGATTACGCAGTAGTATCGAATGCCTCAATTTCGTAAATATAATTTGTTTATTATTTACTCTAGCATGCATGTACATATAACGTACGCTTAGCTAGACAAGGTATTGCATTCCATTCAATGTCGAGTATGATATGTTTTAAGATCTCCTCATTAAAAAAAAAGAAGTCTTTATAGAAAAAAGTTCACGCACGCACCATTTTGTGTGTGTATGTGTATGTGTATGTGGACAGCATAGCTTGAAAATAAAAAGACGTTGAATACCAAATTTTGTATTTATGTTTAGAGCCTTCCAAGGAATCAACGCGAAAATTTTGAGGAAATCCTTCAATCCCAAACTACTATCTATTTATATGGAAGCATTTTCAAAAATGTTGACTTTCTCAAAAATTGCTCTAGCGATTTTTATTAAAATACCGTAAAGATAAAGATATGGCAAAAAAAAAGTATATTTTGTATTTTCTAGAAATAGCCTCTGAGGGGCTCTTCATTCTGAATGAATTTATCTGAATTTTACATAACTAGTGAACCATAAAGTACACACAACAATTTTTGATGTTGGTAAAATATAACATGTCCGGGTTTGTAGGTCGTGGTCGAATATTAACATTACTAAAACTTGACGTTTCGTCCTCAGCTGTGAAGGATATTCTCAGGAATAAGGTTGTCACTATTTTACCAATAATAACACTGGCCGTGAAAGCCTACGGGCTTATTTAAAATTTGATGTGTTCCATTCAAATGACTTTCTCTATAGGTTAAAGTGATAGTCAAAAGCTGGTTGCTATGTGACTGAAGTTCCTTTGATGGACAGGAGTTGACAAATTCCTGTATAAGATAAGTTTTTTAAAACCGATGTTGTCTACCGCTCGAGGTTGGTGATAGACCCATTTAGTAGCCACAAGTATTTGCGTAACGATCGCAGTTTACACCATGTGCACCTTTATCTAGATGCAAATGAGCACATATCACGTGTCAGAGGCTGTCATTTTCTCCTCATTAAGTTGCAGTAGCTTGTGTAACACGGTGGGAATGATAGTATACACGTACATGATTAAGAGAAGTTAATTGAAAATCCACCCACACGCGTCCATGTTCCTGAAGACATGCCAGTGTGACGTACGGCCGCATCAGGTTCCACGCACTGGGGTCCTCCACGTCTCTCTTTTACATCCTTATTTGAATTTCTGGCAGTCGTTCGGCTCTACAAGAACCGATCTTAAACTTCAAATGAATAGTAACTTATCTCCTATGTTTTGTTTTTGTTGCCTCCACATTCTATAGCGTTTCTTTTATAGGAGCATGTACATAACTTTAAATGTTGGAGAAAATCCAAATGTCTCTAGGCCCAGATCCTTAATTTAATAAATAATACGTCGCATAAACAAAAAAATAAATCAGCAATAAAATATGTTTAAAGTCTACACACTATAGGCTGTAGTTGAGCTTCCATGCCAATGTCAAATTCTGTCATAAAATATCGGGTGTCTTAAATTAAATGGCATTTTATTTCTGGACGCTGTTTAACTGCTATGTTTCTCAGTGTCCCATTCTATGTTGGGCGTGAAAAACCTATTAATTTTGCTCAGAGCCTCTGAGGTTCCTTTACTTGCCGTAAATCTACGACACGGGACCAACGGCTTTACTTTCCTTCCGAAGGAAGCCATGCTAAGGATTTTTACGCCCGAAAAAATCTATCTTTTGAACCCGCGACCTTGGGTACATGAAGTTAACATGGTAACCACTACACCATAGAGGGCGACTAGGGTGTCTCAAAAGTGTCTCCGCAGTAAACTTGGACGGTTGTAATTGCGGTTATGTTGATAATACGTTATTTTGAGCAGGTTTGTCCTCCCTTATCCTTCTTGAATAATACTGCGCGAAATGTTCACTGGAAGTTAATTCTGTCTAGTTGTGCTTCTGAAAAAATCAAAATGATAACCATTGAAGAGAGAACATTTCTAGCTGACGCATTCTTCAATGTGATAAGATTTCAGAAAATGTAAAACATTCGGTAGGTCCTCATCGCGTTTCGTGACAGCGTAAACGTTTTACCGATATTTCAAATGTACGTTGTTCGTGTAGAGAAAGTAAAAATCTGGTGGGTTCCATTCATATGACTTTCTCTACATCTCTGCAATAAATCACCGTTAAAAAGTTTATTCCTCTATTTACTTAATACTAATCGAGAAAAAATTAACAGAAAGGATCTTATTACTTGCTTCCTTGTAAGTAGAAGGGAAATAAGGAAGTACCATAGGCTAAAGCTATAGCCAAATATTTTAAAAGCTAGTTGTTATGTGATTGAAGTACCTTTGTTTGTAAGGAAAGGAGTTGACAAATTCGCATATGAATAAAGTAAAAGTATTTTAGAGCTATAAATAATAACAAGGCATATCTCAACAACGCTCACTCCACGAAAAAAATGTATATAATACAAATTGTGTGTTTTAACGAGACCTATATTTCTGTTAATAAGTTTTTACTTGTCTCTTATGGTTTAGCAGTTATGGAAAATTCCGCAAAATTAATCCAGAATAAACATGACTTCAGAGGCTATTTCCAGAAAATTGAAGATATATGTTTTTTTTTGTCATATAACTATCTTAAATATAAGAGATTTTAATCAAAATCGTTGGAGCCATTTTTGAAAAACTTACAATTTTTCGACAGTTTTACTATGTAAAGGATGGTTTGGGAGCCAGGAGATTTTGTTGAAAACTTTCGTGTCGCATCCTTGGAAGATACCAAACTTAAATATCAAGTTTGGTAATTAATAATAAAAACATTAAATTAATGAACAATATAAGAATATATATAATTATAACATTGCGTTTCAAATGATGATATTAGGTTAAAATATTTTTATTTAAGAAATATATATATATGTATATGTATATACTTTTACTTGGTTATTTGAGAATGTTTAGTCAGTAGTATTCGATAATTTTATCTGCACATTAATGGAGGTTAGAAATGTTTTAAATGTTTAAATAAATGATAAATATATGTAATATATGACCTGGTTTAAGAAAGGAGGTACTAGAATATGTTATTGCAGATTTTTATTACTTTCTCTATACGTACTATGTACATAGTGAATAGAGAAGGTATTGCGCTCCACCCAAAAATTCGATACCAAGATTTCACAGGAAATATATGTGTTATGGTTCCGTGTATCCAAAAAAAGCATTTTCAGAAAAAGGTCCGTGTGTGCATCCGTGTGTCTGTGAACACGATAACTGAAAAACGAGAAGTCGGTAAAATACCAAACTTGGTATTTAGGTTCAGTATCTTCCAAGGTTGTGACACGAAGATAACTACCCTTTAAATGGAATTGTTTCGAAAATTTGGATTTTCTTAAAAATGGCTCCTACGATTTTGATTAAAATATCGTATATTAAAGATATTCACCTGACAAATAAAATATATATCTTGAATATTCTGGGAATAGCTTCTGACTACTTTATTCTGGATAAATTTTACGGAATTTTGCATAACTGCTAAACCATAAGAGACGGAGAAAAACTTACAACACAAAAAATATAGAGCACGTTAAAACACACAAGTTATGTTATATACATTTTTTTCGTGGAGGTGATCGTTTTTAAGGTATTCGTGGTTTTGGTTTCAGCTTTGAAAAACTTATTCTTTTCTCATACAGGAATTTGTCAACTCCTATCTATACAAACAAAGGAACCTCAGTCACATAGAACCAGCTTTTGACTATCAGTTTAACTTATGGATTCCCCTATATTTATATAGCAAGTAATAAAACTATTTCTATTAACATTTTCTCGAAGTAAATAGAAGCACAAGCTTTTTAACAACAATTTGTTACAGACATGTAGAGAAAGTCATGCGAATTGAACACATCAGATTTTTTTATATTATATTATTTTTTTACACATGTGGTCGGGAAAGTATAATTCAACCAACACGCCGAAGTGAATATACTTAAGTACTATTTATCAAAATATCTGCAACTATACTCCCAAGACCCAGTATAATCCACTGCAGTATTTTCCAATCCACCAGGGTAAGGAAAACCAAGGTGGGATGGCCAGGCAAATCGAAATCTCTCCTGTAACTTTCTAAGAGCCATCTCTCGGTGTCATGAGATAGTCCATCTTTAGTGAGGCAGTCTGTATATATAATAATAATATGAAATATCACTAATTGACGTTTTATAACGTGGTTATGCTTCACAGAATCTTAAATAAGACAGAGGTATCATCTTCAACGAATAGAGGCGGTGCATTTAAAGCCTCAGGTTTTCCTTGATGAAGTGTTGTCCCCCAGAAATGGCCAGGGGCGACAGGCGGTGACAAAATAACAAGGATGATCTGGAAGTTTTCGCAACAGGTTCCTTGCGTGAGCGGCTCCTACGCACGGAATCTTCTTATCCATTTGCGTGCATTTCATAAAACATTATAATCAACACTTTTAAAATGGAAGGGTAGTGGCAATTTGTTAAATGCTGGAAAATGAGTGTGTTAAAACCAGCTTCCTACGTTCCTAGTGTATTTTTAGTTGCCATGTCTAAATATTGTTATAGTAGCTATGCTAAACCTAATACGAGAATACTTTATTGTTTTCATATTGATACCCTAGCGCAGTAACATTCGGTAGTCGCTGGTTCAGTTATCGGTGACGCTCTCTTTAAATCATATATTTTTGTAGCGGTTTTACCAGGTCGCATGGCGAATACTAGAGTGGCTTCTATCCCCGAGTTTCGTCTACCTCAATGTCGCTTCATTTCTCCTTTGCACGTTGGAGTGTTTCAGGATTACAAATGTTAGTTTGGTGCTTCGGTGAGGGGTGACAGGGAAAAGGATTCTGTGTTGAAATCTCACCGTCCGTTGTACTGAGATGCTCTCGGGGTAGGAACTTAGTTGGTTCATTGTACGTATACCCCATGATGGGGCGTCCCTGGAAGAGAATATACACCGTGCGGCGGAAACCAGGATCGAATGCTAGCAATGACAGGGTCCCTACAGTTTACAGATGGAACCACCTAGTTCGATTTTGATACTCAAATAGTCAGACCGTGTACCCCAATATAGGCTACAACGTCCCCGCCTGTTCTTATCCCGGTAACCAGCAAAGTCGAGGGACGAAGAGAGCCACAATGAGCCACGCTAAATTCCCTGAAAGAAGTTTCTGTTCGTACTTTGTCGAAATTCCGTTGAGTAAAACTGAGTAAATTATTATGTATTACCATTTTAGTTACTCAATTTATACAAAAACAATTCTCCATCAGAAAATATCATTAGAAACACATACTAACGATGGTCAGTAACTTAATCTTCAAGCAAAAGATCTCTTTGTAACTCTAGTGTATTAAAGTTATTGAAGAATTTGCTATTTTACTTTCTCTGTCACTATGTTTATTAGGCACGAAAGTATTGCAGTGCAGCCTAAAATTCAATATAAAAATGTCCACGAAAATACACGTTTTGAAGGTTTATGTTTAAAAAATTTGTTAAAAACTTTATTCCTCTGTATACTTCATGCTAATTGAGATAAATATTACCAAAAGTGTTTTTATTACTAAGTTTGTTATAAGTAAAAGGAAAATAAGGGAACCTATTATATTAAAACTATAATAAAACATTTTAAAAGCTGGTTCTTGTGTGATTGAAATTTATTCTGTTTGTATGCTCTAGAGTTGACAAATTCCCGTGTGAGAAAAGCTAAGTATTTTAAAATTGAAACCAATAAAAAGGAATATCTTGGACATGGCTAAAGCTCCACATAATTATATATGATATATGACTATTCTCAATAGTCGGCGCACTCTTCGTCCCTTGTGTGGGGAATCAAGTCGCCGGGCACTGTGCATCTGTGTCACTCTGCGAGGGCGTATTCTTTCACCCTCCTGCCTTACTGCAAGGGTGGTCTACCTCAATCACATGTGTGCTGGATCCCTTCTTAAAACAAATCTGATGTGTTCAATTCACATGACTTTCTGTACATCTCTACAAAAATTATTGTTAAAAAGCTTATGCTTCTATTTACTTCATGCCAAATTAATTTTTTTTAAAATAATAACAGAATACATTATTCCGCTATTTTAAAGCTTTAGTTACTTTATTTTATCAAGTATCCGAAACTTTGTAGTCGGCTTACCTTCGCCGTATGCAAGCCTGACACCCCTCCAGGACTTACAAGGGTGCCTAGGGGACAGAAGCCTGTCGGGGAGCCAAAAGTAGGAACTACAAAATGAAGAACGTGGTACGAGTGCTCGACCCGTAGTCAGGATGAGCTTGAGAAAGTAAATGACATGAAATGGAGGATAGGATCAATTGATGGAATCACTGGCGGAGGAAATCGGAGGACCCGGATAAAAACCCGTCCAGACACCGTTTAGCGAAATTTATCTAAAAATATTAGTACATATTAGAACTACTTTATGCGACTAAATACATAAAATATTGTTTAATGTATTTTAAACTTTAAAAATTAGAAGTTTATTTACTATTTTTATTGATTTTGAAACCAAGCAAGTTATTATGCCGCGCAATTACTTTTAAAATGTGTTTTAAGGTAAATAACAGTGGAGATTTGTTACAATATTTTTTGTTAGAAAGAAATAATCTATTAAGTTGACCACAAGACAATGTACACAAGATAAAGGGATTTGTTATAAACTTGAAGATTATAATTTGCTAAACGGAATAGATGGCTTATTGTATAAAGCATATGCTTAAAATAAACAAAATGTCTCAAATGCTAATGCAGAAATTATTATTATTATTATTATTATTATTATTATTATTATTATTATTATTATTGACATTCAGAGTGGAACAGCAAATCTACCAGCTCGTAGCAGAACACTCGCTACTCAGCAACAGATTGTGGGGTGAATGAGGCGCATGCTTTGCTGGTAACACCCATGTCATTTTAAACCATCGTGATACTCTCATATTACTCTCACATTACTTATACGATTGTGAAGTGCTATTGTAGTTTGCAGCTCGTATAAGACTTCAGCAACGATTACAAGATCACTTAGGTCTTATTGTCTTTTTATTGTCTCTATACCAGTGTTTCCCAACCTTTTGAAGTTCACGGCACCCTTGGGAATAACATTAAACACCAGGGGCACCCTTTCCTGAATTAAATGAAAATTAAGCTTAATATGCTAATTTATTGAAATATTATATAATAATAACGTACACCATAACATAATACAGCAAACTTTACTACAATCACTGAGTAAAAATACATCAATAAATTTTGTTCCATTAATGATTAATGTGAAACTTGTGATTGATGCTTAGAGCACAGATATGTGATGTCGGGTCTTACAGTTGACAGTGAAACACGCAAATCATCCTCAAGGTTACTCAGTCTATTTCTTGCTTTGCATTTTATTGTCACCATAGCAGAGAAGGCTTGCTCGCATAGATAGGATGTTGAAAAGGGAAAAAGTGCGTTAATTGCTTTCTTCATTAGGTTAGGGTACTCCTCTCTCTGTTAAAGCCAAAAACTAGCCACCGACGCCTCACTCTTGGTGAACTTACCTTTGAGTGTGGAATCAGCGCAAAGATCAATAAATTCATCTCGTCCGCAAGCAGTGAAATCTATTTACTCTGCACTATCTACGAAATCAAATGGTGAGATAACTCAGTCGAGATTCGTAGTGGAAATAGTTGGAAAGTACGCATCTATTGCATCTTGCTATCTTGATAAGTGAACACAAATGCGGTCTTTCAGTTTACCCAGATCATTATCTCCTGCCACATTAAGAAGAGATGGAAAGTTCGACAAATCTTCTTTTTGAACTGCAGACTTCCAAGAACTAAGTTTTCTTTTAAAACCTTTCATTTTATTGGTTGAGGAGATTATTGTTTCATGTCGACCCTGCATCGAAACATTCAGTTCATTCAGCTTATGAAAAATATCTGCCAGATACGACAGTTCAAAACACCAAGAATCACTTAGTAAGAGCTCATGAAATGTGTCTTGATTTTCATCCTTAAAAAAAGTTTTTACCTGTTCTTTAAGTTCGAGAAACCGGTTCAATACACGACCCCGCGACATCCACCTTACTTCTGTGTGAAGTAACAAAGAGGTATGAGCTGCATCCGTTGCTCGACATAACTGTTCAAAAATTCTGCACTTTAAAGGTCGAGACTTCATATAGTTCACCATTTTCACAACTTGGTTAAACACTTCAGCAAAATCTTCACTACACGCTTTCACGACTAATGCCTCTCCATGCAGAAAACAGGATGGCATAATAATGGATGGCTTTTCATTGAGAGCTCTGTCAGTAAAACCTTTAATTTTCCCAGACATAGATGGTGCACCATCTGTACATATACCACAACAGTCTTTCCATGAAAGATCATGGTCATTGAGATAGGAATTAATAGAAACGAAAATATCATGGCCTGTGGTTGTAGTTTCCAGCGGTCTACATAACAGAAACTGTTCACTAATATCTTTTTCATCAATATATCTGATAAAACCAAGGAATTGCGGTTTGTCACCAATATCGAGACTCTCATCTACTTGCAAAGCAAATGTTCTATAAGTTTTTATTTTCTCCGTGACTTGTTCGTTGATATTGCATGACATTTCAGATATTCTGCGGCTGATTGTGTTGTTGGACAGATGAACTTTCGAAATTTGATTAGCTGTTCCTTCGCCAAGTATTGTTGAAACTATAACTTGACATGCAGGGCCAATGATTTCCTCTCCAAGAGTATGAGGTTTCTTTTTTTTTAGCTATCAGTTCTGCTACTTTAAATGAGGCTTCAAGAGCAGTATCACCAATGGTCATTCTCTTTACCATTCGCACAGCTGTTTTCTTCTCCCCTTCTAATATATGTGAAAAATACATTACACTTTTTTGTGAGACACTAG
Organism: Hymenopus coronatus; assembly: GCA_030762935.1. Lineage (NCBI taxonomy): Eukaryota > Metazoa > Arthropoda > Insecta > Mantodea > Hymenopodidae > Hymenopus > Hymenopus coronatus. The sequence continues at coordinate 62,758,334 of CM060898.1, read as the reverse complement.
GATGCTTTGTTGTAAGATGCCGCTTCAGTTTGCTAGGTACCATGGCCTCGTTGCTAAGTGTTTCGCCACAAACTAAACACACAGGGATAGGGTTTTCCTCGTTGTTATTCCACTTAAATCCATACGCTAAGTAACTGTCCTGGTATGTTCTTTTCTTTCGTTTGTCTTCTTTATGTGGTGAATTCGACGGTCCGGAAGAAACTGTAAGATTTGGCTTCTTAAAGCAAGCAGTAGGAGCCGACTGTTCACTTTCACTGTCCTGGCGTTTACGTTTAACAATGAACTTATCCATAGCTAAACACTGTGAATCAACGCGAGGAAGACAACTGAAAGCGCCAAGCGGCGTACACTTTTATATATTCATCTGTCGAATTCTCGGGAATGTTCATGAGGAAGCGAGTAGTTTCGGCAGGGTATAGCTGTAATGCCATCTGTGGGATACTAGTATAACTGAATTATTGAAATGAATCGACCACTATCACCATCTGCCGTGCATGAGAGTAATTGATTTGACTTACTTTATTTCAAGACCTTACAAGACTTAAGGCTTCAGTAGAAGGTATTTTTTTTTTTTGTTTATCTCAATATCTCGCGGCACCCCTTAGCCAATCACACGCCACCCTAGGGTGCCGGGGCACACCGGTTGGGAACCGTTGCTCTATACGAACTATATACATAGAGTATAGAGAAGGTATTGCACTCCATCCAAAAATTTGATACCGAGATTTCACCGGAAATATATGCTTTAGGGTCCCCTGTATCCAAATAAAGCATTTACAGAAAAAGGTACGTGTGTCTGTATGTATGTGTGCGTGTGTGTGTGTCCGTGTGTCTGTGAACACGATAACTCAAAAACGAAAAGTCGTTAAAATACCAAACTTGGTATTTTAGTTTAGTATCTTCCAGGGATGCGACACGAAGATTAAAAAAAATCCCCCCCATCCCAAACTACCCTTTACATGGAAATTCTTTCCAAAATTATGATTTTATCAAAAATGGCTCTAACGATTTTGATTAAAATATCGTATATTAAAGATATTTACCTGACAAATAAAATGTATATCTTGAATTTTATGGGCATAACCTCTGAAGCTTACTTTATTCTAGATGAAATTTACGTAATTTTGCATAACTGTTAAACCGTAAGAGATAGATAAAAACTTACTACACAAAAAATGTAGAGCACGTTAAAATACACAATTTATGTTATACACTTTTCGTGGAGTTGTTTTTTAGATATTCCTTTATTTTTGGTTTTAGCTTTAAAAACATACCTTTCTCATACAGGACTTTGTGTGCTCCAGTCCCTATAAACAGAGGAACTTCAGTCACATAGCAACCAGCTTTTGGCTATCACTTTAACCTATGGTACTCTCTTATTTCGTTTCTACTTTCAAGGAAGCTAGTAATAAGACTATTTATGTTAATTTATTTTCGATTAGCATGAAGTAAATAGAAGCATAAGCTTTCTAACAATAATTTGTTGGAGAGATATAGAGAAAGTCATGTGAATGGAACACATCAGATTTTTTAATTGTTAACTGCCGATTTGTTTATTCTAGAGTACGTGCAGGCGACTATGAAATTATTTCCACATTCTTTCTTGAACACACGTACAGTTGTGGGATTAATTCTGGACTCTTTTTGCTAAAATTAACTTTCAAATTTGAATTTTGCATTCAACTTTCATTCGGGATGATTCTTATCTGATAAATTAGAGCCTGCAAGTTTTATCATAATACAGAATCGAATCCGTTACTTCAAAATGAAGCTAATTTAGCCCTTTAATGAGTTACTTTGACCAAACTTTGGAAACTTTCATTTTATAAATATACGCATATACTCATATTCTATTTTATATTATATCCAATGTGAAAATTGCATTTATTACTCTCGTAATATATAGAGAAACTCAACATTTGAAGAAATATATTAATTCTGGCATTATGAAATTTCAACAATTTGAAAACCACAATTTAAAAAATATTAGATTTCCCCAAATTTGGATCCCGTTTCTATTCACAACTAATAATTTAGTATATATCATTTTGGATGCAGTATACAATAAATGGTAAAATTCTCAAATATAATTTAATGTTATTGTAAAAGAATATGAAATCTAACATGAGACTCAAAATTTGGGAAATATGGTATCTTTCAAATTCGTGTTTATGCTGTTGCTCGCTGTATTGAAATTTCATAATCTAAAATTACTAGATTTCCCAAAATTTGAGCAACTCTACGTAATAGAGCAATAATTCCGATTTGCATATTGAATACAATATAAAATAAATAAATAAATAAATGTATATTTATAAAATATTTTCCAAAGCCAGTCAAAGTAACCCCGCTATGACTTTCTAAGCATGCTGCTCAAACACATGCTGTGATTATGCCTGCAAGTTACACTATCTTTAATATACAGTATTTTAATAAAAAAACGTTAGAGCTATGTTTGAGAAAAACAACATTTTTAAGCAGTTTTCCTTTTAAAGAGTAGTTTGGGGTATGGCGATTTTCTTGAAAATCTTTGTGTCGGATTAAATTTTGCAGTATGATTTTACCTTTTCAATATAGACAGATTCATCCAGGGGATGGTATATATGTTTTCACTCACTCGGGTGAAAGGTTTCCATACTATTACGCTTTTGGCTCTACCAGAAATTTTTCAAAAATTGCAAAAAATGAAAAAGCATATTTTTTTACCTAATTCCTGCTTATCTAAATTAGCTTCAGAGGAGGAGAAATAAAAAATAAAGAAGGGCCAACATATGCAGCAGGTGCTTAATAGAGATTATGAGAGACAGAAACAGTGTTAAATTGTATGTTAAACCTTAAAATCTATTTTTTGTGTTCTTGTTTTGCAGCGTTTTCAACACTTTAAATTGTTCCACACAGTGCAGTTTTTAAAACACAAGTTGGACGATTTTTATACTAGGATAAATATATTACAAAAGAAAATTGACGAGATGACTTTTTTTATAATATTACCAGTACATGTGCAATCAAATAATAAACTTCATATTTCAATAGCAAAAATAAAAAATTAATAAAATGACAACTAAATAATTTTTTCTCCTAAATCAATAGTGAGATAAAAATTTCATCACATCAATTTACTAATACTTTATTTATCAGTATAACTGCAAAGTATTATATTTCTCTAACTGAAATTGCATCCTGTGGAATGGCAATAAAACATTACAAATATGTTAATATCACAGGAACTACTTTGAACAAAAGTCTGAAAATTAGTATGCACACTATTCTTAATACTGAAATTGTTGTGTTAAAGTTTAAAATCAATCCAAACAAAATTGTAGATTTTAGGTTTTCACAGCTGGGTATCCTTAATGCGTGTGCACTTGATTGCGGTTCAAACCAATCAGAAATTGGCTGCCCCTTAAGAGCCAAGTTATCTCCAGTTTATGTCAAAAGGTTTAACCTGTATTATGGTAACGCTTCCAGGCTATAATTTGTCGGATAAAGATGATTCTGAATGAGAGTTGAATTAAATATTCAAATTCGAAGGTTAATTTAACCTAAAAGATGTCCAGAATCAATGCCTCTACTGTACGTTTGAAGGCGCGTGCTAGGCAATTCGTTTACTGCTCAAGAGTTTCTTGACGGAAACACTCAGTTCGATGTAATAGCAGAGCGGGGCACAAACCTGGTGTCTGAGGCCTGAAATCTATTGCAGCCGAGGGGCCCTTAGCTCGTTAACCTTAACCACGCCCCAGTTTCCCCAGAATGCCCCGCGGTCTTCTCTTAACCGACACTTAATATTTTTTGCGAGGCCGCCGGAAACGGCACGTCATTGATTTCATCTTTACGATCTTGAGTAGACGTGCTCTCGATCCCAAAGATACACATAAAACATCCGAGTCTAATTCATTTTTTGCACTCAAATATTTCAGCGAGAAGAGAACTGGCGTTAAGATTGGTTCTGCATGATGATCTACAGAACAAGCCTTGGGGAAATGCTCAAACTCGTTTGCTCTATATCTAGTAAATTTGGCAGTTCTTCACCTTACACTGTTGTTTATGTTCTTAATAAATTTATGATCCAATGTGTACGCAGCACGCTTTAAGTAAACCTGGAAACGACACTGCTCTCTGTTAGAAATACTGTACTGTTGAAGACATTGGAAATAGTATAGCAAATCTGGCGCGCTCTATTCCCGTGACTTTCTCTACATTTCTGTAACAAATGATTACTAAAAGCTTATTCTTCAATCTACTTCATGCTAAATGAGATAAATAAGGGAATGCATTAGGAACGCATAGTCAAATCTTTTAAAAGTTGGTTGCCATGTGGTTGAAATCCGTTTCTTTGCATTGCCAGGAGTTGAAAAATTTCTGTATGAGAAAAATTGAAACTATTTTATAACAGAATCCAATAACAAGGAATACTTCGGAAATGGTCAAAAAATATATATGACATAAACTGTGTGTTTTAATGAAGTCTACAATATTTGTGTCCTAAATGTTTGCGTATCTCTTACGGTTATGAAAAATTCAGCAAAATTCATCCAGAATAAAGAAGTCTTCAGAGACGATTCTCAGAAAATTCGAGGTATAATTATTTGTCATGCAAATAGGTGCCTAATGTACTGTGTTTGAATTGTTATGGTCATTTTAGAGAAAATAAACATTTTCGAAATGTTTTATAAATAAAAAGTATCTTTACAGTGTCATTTTTGAAAGTTTTTATTTTCTGAAAAATGGCTCTAACGATTTTGACTAAAATGCCATACAGATAATATTAAATGCTGAGCCAATATATAAAGAGATGTATTCATGTTGTACATTGTTGGACGTCCAATACTTAAACAGCTTCTCTAATTTTGATGGTGGTTGCCTGGACGCGTTTCGACAATCTTCATTGTTATCTTCCAGCAGATTTGCAGACCTCTGAGGTAGATATGCTTCCTGACTTCTAATATAAGTGCCGTTTCGATTGGGACGTAACCTCAGGTGAAAGTTAGTGTCTGGACTCAAACAACATCTGCCTTCTTCCGACACGAACTAGGTGACCTATGGTTGAACAACTCGGAAGTGTTTGCTAATTTTAAGTCTTTACCTTGACTTTCAAATTGTATTAATTTTAAAATGACGTCAGCGGGTGGTATTATAAAACTTACCACATTATTACTATATTTAAAGATTATTTTTTTTTACTGATATCTAGGTCTGATGGAGAATTGATGGCTTTTAATAACATTATTTGTTGTCCGAATCCATATGCCGTCCCAATCGGAACGCCAGTTATATCAAGAATCGAGGAAACACATCTAACTCAGACGTCTCAAATCTGCTGGAAGATAACAATGAAGATAGTCAAAACGCGTCCAGACAACCATCATAAAAATTAGTGAAGCCGTTGAAGTAATGGACGTCCAAGAATGTACAAAATCCCATAATGTTTAAGCTATTTGTATGACAAATGTAAAGCATATCCTGAATTTTCTGGTAACATTCTACAATCTGGGTGTCTTATGTATACGCTTGGTAAACCGTAAGAGATGGACAAGAAGCTACTACACAGAAAATGTAGATCTCTTAAAAACACAAAATTTATTTATTTTTATATTTATATTTCTGAGATGCTTCGTGATATTGCATTAAATTGTAAGATAGCTATACTTTTCTCAAATGGGAAATCAAATTACTTTTTGTCGCTCGTTTTTGTAAGAAAAAGAGAAAAGATTTTCAATTTTTTCATATAGCGACCGGAGTTTAAAGATTTGACTATCGCTTTAGCCTAGTGCATTCCCTTAGTTCCCGTCTACTTATAAAGCAGCAAGTAATAAAACCAATTCTGCTAATGTTTATCTCGATTATCAAAATGTAGATAAAAGAATAATCTTTTGTGAGAAAATTTTGTTTGCGATAGTCGTGTGAATGGAACACATCAGATTTTTTTTTTTACTTTCTCTACACGTACTATGTATATAGTGTATAGAGGAGGTATTGCACTCCACCAAAAAGTTCGATACCAAGTTTTCACCGGAAATATATGTTTTAGGGTCCCCTGTATCTAAAAAAAAGTATTTTCAGAAACGGTCCGTGTGTGTGTGTGAGTCCGTGTGTCTGTGTGTCCGTGTGTCTGTGACTACGATAACTCAAAAACGAGAAGTCGGTAAAATACCAAACTTGGTATTTAAGTTTAGTATCTTCCAGGGATGCGACACGAAGATTTTGAGAAAATACCCCCCACCCCAAACTACCCTTTACATGGAACTTTTTTCGAAAAATGTTGATTTTCCAAAAAATGGCTCTAATGATTTTGATTAAAATATCGTATATTAAAGATATTTACCTGACAAAGAAAACGTTTATCTTGAATTTTCAAGGAATAGCCTCTGAAGAGTACTTTATTCTGGATGAATTTTACGGAATTTTGAATAACTGCTTATCCATAAGAGATGGACAAAAACTTACTACACGAAAAATGTAGAGTACGTTACAACACACAATTTATGTTATATACATTTTTTATTGTTTTTGATATATTACTTGTTTTTGGTTTTAGCTATGAAAAAGGTATACTTTTCTCATACAGGAATTTGTCAACTCCTGTTCATACAACCAAAGGAACTTCAGTCACATGGCAACCGGTTTTTGACTATCACTTTAACGTATTTCTCTTCTACTTTCAAGGAAGCAAGTAATAATACTATTTCTGCTAGTTCTTTTTTTCTCGATTAGCATGAAGTAAATAGAAGCATTAGCTTTTTAACAATAATTTGTTGCAGAGATGTAGAGAAAGTCATATGAATGGAACACATCAGATTTTTTATTTTAACATATTACCCTAATTACGGATAATAGCGCTAATTGCTGTCATTGTTGGCATTCATTTTCAAATGGTTCTTGAAGAAACAAAAGTACCAGGTTGTAAAAGTAAAGAAAGATGTCAGTATTATATTTATGACTGAAAATCAAATGGTGTGTGCTAGGACAGATTAATGAGATTATTTTTTTAAGTTTATGCTTAAGGCCTGTTTTTCTTGGCGTGGCTATTTTCGTGTTTATTTTCCTAAATGGGTAATATTTTTCTATTAGATGATTTAAATGGGTTTGTAAAGTGATCATAAGATTCTTTGCCCGAGGTGCACCCGAAATTTGTGTCTGTAGACGGGAAACATGAATCTTCCGTGTGCATACATATTTAGAATCTGCGTGAGACACAAGCGGTAAGAGACGAATCCCGAGATGGATGGGGGACCACCCAGGCGATGATGGCACCTGGACTACCCTCCTTGTTGGCTGTAATGGGCTTATAATAAGTCCTTGATGCCTGACCACTACTTCAATGGGAAATATACACGAAGACAATGGTGGATTGTTTCCTATTCCATGCAGCAACAGGCTAAGTGCACTGCGGGAGGTCTGTTGCAGGCATAATGAGCATCAGCAAGTACCGAACACTTTCTTTGTTGATGTCTCAACTCCCTTGCTTCGTGGCGTGTGCCGGCCCTTCAACCTTGTCCACAGCATTGTCTAAGTAACCAGGATACTAAAACATTCGTGATTAATAAACCCATAATATTTATGGTGTACAATCTTGTTGTGTGGCTTTGAAATTGGGTATAATTGAAATAACAATATCATACATTGAGCTTCATTAATCGTAAGGGTCCACAGACCGTACGCGTTTTAGCAATGCACAAAATAGCAAGCAATATTAACAAAACAAACAAAGGAGTAAACGCGAAAATAAAAGGATAAAGATATTCAAATACAGCAACTTAAATTTTCAACCAATAGTACACCTTATTTAGATGAATATATACACACAATACTAACACCACAAAAAATACAATGACATAAAATATATGTATGTAAAACATTATAACCACTTTTGTTTGTCGCCCTTACCATGCTAACACCATATACCCAAGGTCGCAGGTTCAAAACCGGCGGAGGACGATGGATTTTTTCGGGTGTAAAAATCCTTAGCATGGCTTACTTCGGAAGGGAAGTAAATCCGTTGGTCCCGTACCGTAGATTTACGGCACGTAAAAGAACCTCAAGCCTGATAAAGAGGTCTCTGCGCAAAATTAAAAGCGTCTTTCACGCTTAGTATAGAATGGGAAGCTGAAAACGACAGCAGTCAAAGAGCGTTCATAAATAAAACTTAATTTCATTTAACTTTTGTTTATCTGTTCTTATCGCCCGTGATATTCTTATCTAATATCAGCCCTCTCAGATCCCAGCTGTCTTGCCTTAAGTAGAAATTTACCTAGCCCATCCGCATGCCTACCAGTGGTGTCCTGCAGTAGCTCTGCATTTGCGGTTGCAAAGGATCGCGTAAATACTTTTCCCTCCATTCCTCCGTACCTCTACATCTTGCCACGACTCTTCTTCTGCAAATGGGGCAGATTCTCAAACCATTTCGTCAATAATTATCATCCGCCATGCTCCTAGTCTAATCCACGCGAGCCCCTCTCTAATGTGTTTGGTACCTGTTTTGATGTATTGCTCCATAACCCGTTCCAATTAATAGATCTGAAAGAAGGAACATTGAAACAAATAACATGAGCTTCTTAAAAGGGGCTTGAACAAATAAATAGTAAATGAAATCACACATAAATTAAATATGTTTAACTTGAAATCTGTTTCCAAACAAGCAAAATATTCTTAAAAAAATATGTTTCTATTTGTTTCATGCTAATAGAGATAAAAATTAGCAAAAATGGTCTTATTACTTATTTTCTTATAAGTAGGGAGAAATAAGGGGATACATTAAGCTGAAGCAATAATCAAATCCTTTAAAGTTTCGTTTCTCTTTGCCTGGCAAGGAGTAAAACAAAACATTTTAAAATTTGAAACCAATAACAAGAAGTATCTGTGTTTTAACAAAAGATTTTGTCTATCCCTTACGATACACCAAATATGCAAAGATCATTCAAAATGAAGAGGACTTTAGAAGTGATTCCCAGAAAATTCAAGGTATACATTTTATTTGCCTTGTAAGTATCTTTAATATACGGAATTTAATCAAACTGATTAGATAGAGACTATGTTTGAGAAAATAAACATTTTCGAAACCATTTCCGTGCAAAGGGTTATTGGAGTAGGAATTTTCCTGAAAATCTACGTGTTGCATCCTTGGAAGATGAAATTTCAAGTTAAATATCAAGTTTGGTTTTAACCGACTTTTCGTTTTTGAGTTATCTTGTTTACAAATACACATGGACAAAGACCTTTTTTAATTTTTTAAGGGGGGGGCCCTAAACGTGTACTTTCAGTAAAATCTTGCTATCAACTTTTTGGGTAGGATACATTTATATACTCACTATATATGAAGTGAAAGTAAAATAGTTTAAATAAAGCTAAATAGCTTGATCACATATTACGAATGAACAATAATAGAATAGAGAATCGGCTGCAGACCGGGAAATCCATGGTTCAAATCCCGGCTATGGTATTGAATTTTTCAATCTGATTCTACCTATCCAACTCCTGTGCTATACACGACTAGAAAAACAATTAAATTAACACTATTTGACCATAAAGTTGGCTAAACTATGAAGCCGGTGGCTTAAAGTACTTGCAACATTGCAAACCGCCATTGGGGTAAGCTATCTCAAAATAATTTAAGATCACTTTATGGTTTACGGAAACTTGTAAGTCAGTTGAGGAATTTAATATGCCAAGTCGGCATATTGACATGATAGTTCAGTGGTTAGAGCAACCGGCTAGAGACAGGGAGATTTTGTCCAATACACGGGATTTTTCCCCTGCTGGGAGACATAGTCTGGGGTGCACCGAGCCTCGTGAGGTCCAGGTCATGGGGACCGCATTAATCGGCGCGGGGGGTTCGAGGCGCTGACCATGTTTCGCCCTCCAGTATTGCACCTCATCCATGACGTCTGCCATGGACCGAGATGGGGGACACAGCGGCCGAGCGGTAGGCCAAGGTTCCTTGTGAACTGTCGTACCATGGAGTTATTATTATAGTATGCCATCAGAAAATAATTTGAGATTACCTTATGGTTTACCGGGAAACATGCGAGTCAGTTGATAAATTTAATGCTGTGCCAACATGTTATCAGGGTATCTTAATGGTTAGAGCAATCGTCTGGACACCGGGAGATTCCTGGTTCAAATCCCGGCTATGTCTTTGAATTTTTCAGTCTGAGTCTATCTATGCAACTCCTGTCCTATACACTGCTTTTGTGGAAAAAAAATAGAAATAGTACAATAAGTAAATAGATTTTAAACTACACAACAGAAGACTATAGAGATATTGGCTGCCCTAGATTTAGTTGGATGAGTTCTCTCTGATTCAGACAGGTCTTAGAGCTTACCATGCCGAAGATGATGTTGATAATATGAATGTAACAATGTAGGATTACCTCTATTGAGAAATACGAAGCTCTCAGAATGTGAATTATCAGGGTGTTACGCAATAGCAATACTTTGTTGCTGTCGGGTAAATGAATAAAATGTACATTATAATTTTATTATAATCCTTTATATTTAAAACAACCGAGCGATGTAGTGCCACAGTAAGCTCCCGATTTTAAAATCCCGGGACCGATCAACCTAAAATAAATGCTCTTCCGCGATTTTCGCTATGCGGATGCTGGGTTGGAAATTTGATGCACGAATTTTCTTATCATAGCTTTCGTCAGCACATTCAATTTCATGGCCTTCTGATTCCAAGATCGCGCGGTCAAAACCAGTCTACTTGAAAATGACAGCCCCATGTTAGTAGATTAACTGGCATGTGAAAGAACTCCGGCATACCGGCGCAGTAACAAGCAACTGACAATGTCGTTAATAACATATATAAGATCGGAAATGCCAATATTTGTATTAGAGTTTGAAGACTAAATTTTGATCCGGTATTTTTTTTTTTATCCCCGTTTCTTTTAATGTTTGATCACGAGGAATCGTTCCCGTTCAAGTTTTTAGGATGACTATTATTCCCTGTCTCAGACGTTGGGATGTTTACATAACACCGTTGACCTTCGTTTTGCTCTGCCCCATTATAGGTGGAGTGATGTATGTAAACATAGCAGAGACATAGCTCATGGCCATCCAAAACATATTCGAGCCTGAAATTTGTGCTTCGTTTACGACAACGCTCTTAGTAAGCGAACAAAATCACTACCAAATATCAAATTATTTGGATTTATTCACCTGCCACCCTGAATATACTTTTTAGTTTCATTTTTCTCCACCAATATATCAGGAATTGGGCTGCTCATTTACTCATCCTTTTGGATATGCTATGAATCAGAGTTAGCTTACTCCTGGACAGATTACAGAGCAAAGTTTTGACTTATAAGTCCTTGAGGGTGTAATTCCTACAAAGATGAGGGTGATCTGTTGAATAATAATAATAATAATAATAATAATAATAATAATAACAATAACGACAATAGTAACAATAATAACAATAATAATAATAGATGGTTAGGATTAGTATTACACATCAATGGGGATAGAGAAAATCCCCGAAGGACGACGAGATCTGGATAACGACGGGCGCAAGCATAAATGGGATCTGTAATGGTTCCAACTTTGACTCGTCCCGGAAGTCTGAGGGTTCCCCGAAATTATCATAGCCCGAAAGCACCCGAAGTCTTCAACGAAATATGTCGACGCCAGCATTGCAAACAGCACCGTACTCCTAACCATGGAGGCTAGAGTACTTGAGTTTTTGTGTTTTTGCCTAGAGACCATGGGTTCTGGTCCCACCTTGGATATGAGTGTTTGAGCACGTGTAAATATAATGTGTGTATGTGAAAGGTAAAATATAAAAACAAATTCAAAAAATTGCAAAATAGGAAAAACAACTGACGAGAAAACCAAGAATTGTTCGAAGGGTGTATCGAATAGAATGTTTAATGTATAGGTGTTTAGGTTGTTTGTTTTTGTTGTGTTTATTTTTTGTTTTGCTTCTATTGTAGATATGGTTGGTCATGTCGGACGAGGAATGAAATTGATGAAATGATACATAAATGAGCTTGGATTCCATGGAGCCTAAAACTACTCGAAATTGGTCTTCTCAGAACAAGGGAAACCCCCTAAAATAAACTTATCCGAGATTCTAATACAAGACCTCTTGAATATGAGGCAGGCGACTATCTTCACACTATCTGAGTGTATTATTAAATTACATTACATTTTGAAACATACTTTAATGAGACCTATAGGTTCTCTGCCTCTCAATGGATGATGTGTGCAGTTCACCTCAATTTTACTATGTGAACTATGTGACAAAGTGGAAAATATATTTTAAAAACTTAATTTGCAACGTGATATTACATTTTTATGAGAATCAATATTAGTGAGACTCCCAATCCTGTTGAATATTTTGTGCTATTTTATATTAAAGCATAATAAATAAACCATACGTATATAATACAATATATTTTAATACAATGTAGTTCAAAATGATGTGAGATTATAGAGATCTTGCAAAACAGCTGCTGTAATTCTTTTACTATGCTTATTACTTGATGAACAATTTCAGAGATATAATCTTTTGTTTTCTTGTCCGTGTCTGTGAACACGATAACTCGAAAACGAAAAGTCGGTAAAACGACAAACCTGGTATATAAGTTTAGTATCTTCCAAGGATGTGCCACGGAATTTTGTGGAAAATCCCCCAATTAAACAACCCTTTTCATAGAAAAAATTTCGAAAATATTTATTTTCTCAAAAATGGCTCTAATGATTTTGAATAAAATACCTTATACTTAGGCATTTACACGGCAAATAAAACGTATATCTTGAATTTTCTGGGAATAGCCTCCGAAGAGCTCTTTAGCCTTGATGAATTTTGCTGGATTTTGAATAACTAGTATACCGTAAGAAATGGGCAAAATCTTACTACAAAAAAAAAAAGTAGTTCCCGTTAAAACTACAATTTATGACGTGGTCGTTTTTTTTTTGTTTTTTTTGGTTGAGCTGACCTTTTTTGAGATATTGCTTTCTCTATACGCACTATGTACACAGTGTATAGAGAAGGTATTGCATTCCACCCAAAAATGCGATACCGAGATTTCACCGGAAATAAATGTTTTGCGTCCCCCTGAATCCACAAATAGCATTTTTACAAAAAGGTCTGTGTGTGTGTCTGTATGTCTGTGAACAGCATAGCTCAAAAACGAAAAGACCGTTAAATACCAAACTTAGTATTTAAGTTTGGAATCTTCCAACGATGTGACACGAAGATTTTCAAGAAAATCCCTCCACCTCCAACGACCTTTTAAATGGAACTTTTTAAAAAATTTCGATTTTCTCAAAAATGGCTCAAACGATTTTGATTAAAATGTCAAATATTAAAGATATTTACCTGACAAACAAACTGTTTATCTTGAATTTTCTGGGAATAGCCTCTGAAGACTACTTTATTCTGGATGAATTTTACGGAATTTATCATAACTGCTAAACCGTAAGAGATAGACAAAAACTTAACAGACAAAAATGTAGAGCACATTAAAACACACAATTTATGTTATATACATTTTTTCCTGGAGTTTATCGTTTTTGACATTTTCTTTGTTTTTTGATTTCAGCTTTGAACAACTTATACTTTTCTCATACAGGAATTTGTGAACTCCTGTCCATATGAACAAAGGAACTACATTCCCATAGCAACCAGCTTTTGATTATCAGTTTAGCCTACAGTACTCCCTTATTTCCCTTCTACTTTCAAGGAAGCAAGTTATAGACTATTTCTGCTATTTTTTTTTCTCGATTAAATTGAAGGCAATAAAAGCATAAGCTTTTTAACAATAATTTGTTGCAGAGATGTAGAGAAAGACATGTGAATGGAACACATCCGATTTTTTTTACTTTCTATACACGTATCATGTACAGGGTGTATCTAAAAATTCTATACCGAGGTTTGACCGTAAATATATGTTTCCGGGTCCCCTGTATCCATAAAAAGCATTCTCACAAAAAGGTCCGTGTGTGCATGTGTCCATGTGACAGAGCGTCAGTGTGTCTGTGAACACGATAACTCAAAAACGAAAAGTCGGTAAAATACCAAACTTAGTATTTAAGTTTAGTATCTTCCAGGAATCTTCCCCCATCCCAAACTACCCTTTCCTGGAACTTTTTTTCGAAATGTTTGATTTCTCAAAAATGGCTCTATTGGTTTTGATTAAAATACCGTATACTAAAGACATTTACACGACAAATAAAACGTATATCTTGAATTTTCTGGGCATAGCTTCTGAAGAGGTCTTTAGCGTTGATGAATTTTGCTCGATTTTGTATAACTAATAAACCGTAAGAAGTAGACAAAAACTTACTACAGAAAAAAATGTAGACCTCGTTAAAACATACATTTATGTCATATATATTTTGTTTTTGTAGAGCTGATCATTTTTGAGATATTGCTTGTTATTTTTTTCAGTTTTAAAATACTTAAAACTTTCACATACGGGGATTTGTGAACTCTTGTCAATGCATAGAAACGGAATTCATCCACATGGCAACCAGTGTATTTCCTTTCTGCTTACAAGAAAGCATTTTTGCTCATTCTTATCGCTATTAGCATGAAGTAGATAGAAGCTGAGCTTTTTAACAATTATTTATTGCAGAGATGTACAGAAAGTCATGTGAATGGAACACAAGATTTTTTAGTTATGTTGTTCAAAGACACACACGAGATAAGGATATCGTATTTTTGGTGGAATGCAATGCTTGCCTACTAATTGCTTGATAGAGAAAACAAAGGAGTTAATTATGTTGATTTAATTACTGATGCAGACGTCGTGACGTTGTGTGGATGTCCTCTGGAATGAGCAGCTGCCAGGGTGGAATAGACATGCAAAACGTCAAGCATGAGAGTGGTTATGGAGGAAGAAATCTCTCGCAGCGGGGCTCTTGATTTATCTGCTACCGTACTGCCTCTTTCATACACACCGCCTGTATCAAGATGCACGTTTTCTCTTGAATCTGAAATTTCACAGAGGCTGCCTGCTTCTCCCGCCAGATGTGTTGATATCCTTGATATTATTCTTGCCGCATGGTCTGGCCTCGCCCAGTGCTGTGCCATATCTCACGTTGGGTGCGAGTTAAGGTCCTTGCATGTAACTTCAACCACTAACCAGCTACAGTAGATAGGAAGCAAAACCGGGATTCGAACCATCGAAAACCCCCAGGCCCACCGTTTACTCCCTTAATCTCTCAGCTACTTGACTACAGTTATGAATAATAGCCACTAGAGGGTGATTGCTTCAGATAGCTGATTGAATACTCTGGCTTATGGCAAAGCACGAGAAAACTACTATCTATTGTTCTCCTTTAATACTTTCTCTAACACATATATACAAGGTACATAGTAGGTAAAGAAGGTACTGTATTTCATCAATCAATTCTATACCGAGATCCACCTGAAATACATTTTTGAGGGCCTCCGAATCCAAAAACCACACTTTCAGGAAAAGATCAGAGTGTGTGGCTATCTATCTGTATGTATAGCTTGGTGTGTGTATGTGTGTGAAACTTGGATTTAATTTCAGAGATTTCCAAGGATGCAACACAAAGATTCTCAGGAAAATTTCCCCACCATCAAATTACGTATTACCTGGAACATTTTTTAATATTTTTGATTTTCTAAAAATGTGTCTAACGTATTTTACTAAAATTCTGTATATATCAAAGATGTTTAGATGGTAAATAAAATGTAGATATATCCTGAATTTCCTGGGAAAAGCCTCTTCATGAATGACGTTCGCATATCTGTAAAACCGTAAAGGATAGTTCACAACAGAAAAAGTAGATCCCTTTTAAACCCGCGGTTTAATTAATGTACAGATCTTTGTAGAACTAACCATAATAGAGATATTTCGTATTATTGGTTTCAATTTTAGAATACTTTTTTCAAAATTTTCTCAAACGAAAACATTTCATCCGTTGAATCTCTCTTTTGTGTTACTCCTGGCCGGAAAGAGAAAGGAACTTGAATGACAGTCGCATAGCGAGCCTTTAGAAGGTTTCACTGTCACTGTAGCCTGGTGCATTCCCTATTACCCTCTACGTATGATATAAGACCATTGCTGGTAATTTTTTTTGTGGATTAGCATGATGTAAATAAAATAATAATCTTTTGCAACAATAGATTATGTTTGCAGAATAGATAGATAATATTATGTTAATGTAACATATCAGATCTTTTTAAAAATTTTCTTATATTACATTTGCATGGCTTTCTCTACCAACACATCAACAAACTATTCTTAGGGGAAATTCTACATTTCACATTTTTACTTTCTCTAATTCGTACATACTACGTAGGTAGTGTGTAAATTCCATAAAAAACATTGATGCCAATATTTCCTGGAAATACTGGTTTTAGGGTCCCCTACACAAAAAACAATTTTGTGTAAAAATCCATATGTGTATGTGTGTTTGTGTGTGTATTTGTATCACGTGTCTGAAAACACGATAATTCAAAATCGAAAATTCAGTTAAATACGGAAATTGATAATTAAGTCCAGCAACTTCCAAGGAAAATTTTCATAAAAACCCTCCCACCCCAAGCTATTCTTTATATGGAAACATTTTCGAAAACTTCTACTTTTCCAAAAATTGTCTTTAAGATTTTGATTAAAATACAGTATATTAAAGATATTTACACAAGAAATAAAATGTCTATATTGCACATTTTGGGAATAGCGATTTTAGTCTTCTTCATTCCGAATGAGTTTTGCATCTCTGGTAAACCATAAGAAATAGTCAGAGTTTAGCATCTTCCACGGATACGACACAAAGATTTTCAAGAAAATCCTCCCAATACAAACTATCATTTACACGGAAGAAAGTTCGAAAATGTATATATTTTGTTATAAAAGTCTTGACTACGCTACATGTTGGGTGCTTCTACTCTATATAACAATTTCCATGAATCTTCATCTTTACCACAATGATTCTATCATTTACCTCTCGCCAACTCACAATTGTTGTTTTCCATCTCTTGTGTATGAGAACAGCAACTATTGATTCAGCTCTTTCTGTTTTTGCTATTATGCTCCACGAGTAAGTTTAATCATAAATAACCCCTTGTCTTTATCCTTTCTTTTTGTTTCCGATAACATCAGTATTCCATTTTCAGTGATTCTATTTCTCTTACTGTGTTTTCTGTTTTCCTACTTACTTCCTGAATGTTGCATGAACTGAATAAAAATGCAGCCTTTTTTCATTTTTTCTAAACTTATTTTCATGAGGAAATTTCACAATATTTTGAGGATGGGGTGTCTTCCTTATCTCATACGTTCGGTAGTTTACGCAACTGGTCACACCGTTGTCCCACTTCAACCCCTTGCCCTGCCCGACTATAGGTGGAGTGATGTATGTAAACACGCAAAGACTTAGCTTACACCCTGAAACTTGTGCTGCATTTATAACAATCTTACTAGTAAGAGGACAAAATAAGATACACTTATGTCTTATACGTATTGTTCTCTACTAAATATCAAATTATTTACACTTATTTACCTCCCATCTGTATAATGGTGAACTTAGCAAACTTGGTTTTACTAACCCCCAAACTGGAACACAAGACCGTTACTTCTTCTGCCAGCACATAGAGTTCCTGTTTGATTTTCTTGGTTACCGTAGCGGTCCCAAGGCACTTTTTCCTTGAACTAAGTAAATATTCAATTGCAAATTCTCGTCATCTCACCATTATCAATTTACTTATTCACATTCATAAGGTCCGGAGTTCGAATCTCGGTTGATTACCCGGATAAGGCTTTGTCCGACGTTTTCTATTATCCTGAGAAGACGAATAGCGAGTAATTCTTTAAGTTCTATGGACCCCGGGTTCAATTGAGCATCAATTCGCCTATTTTATACGTCGCTCGATTGTCCTAAAACTTTTAAAAAATCAAGTGTGTTCCATTATCATGACTTTCTCTACCTGTTCTGCAAATAAATTATAATGATACAACATTAAATTTCTATATACTTAATGCTAGTCGAGATAATCATTACCAGAAATACTCTACTTGCTTAATTCCTTATAAGTAGAAGGCCAACAAGAACATACACGCTTAAAACGATAGTCACGTCTTTTAAAAGCTGTAACTCTTCAATTGAATTTGGTTCTCTTTGCATGACCAGGAGCAAAACAAAATAAAAACAAATGACGCCTTCCTGTTTGAGAAAAGTATAAATTTATTTTAAAATAGAACCCAAATAACAAGGAATATCTTGGAAATATTTATATATGTATATATATTACATACATTGCGTGCTTTAATGACATCTACAATATTTTCTCTATCAATTTTAACTAATATTGCAAGTCATTCCAATGAAGAGGCTTTCAAAGAATTGAGATATATATGTTATACATGGTGTTTAATCAAAACCACTTGTCAGTTTTTAAGAAAATGCAAATTTTCAAAAACTGTTAATATAAAAGATGGTTCTGTTCGGGAGGGTTTTCTTGAAAATCTTCTTGTCGCATCTTTGGAATGTTTTGAACTTGAATATCAAGTTTCGTATTTTTCTGTCTTTTCATTTTTGAGTTATTCTTTTGATAGACACACACACACACGCGCGGACTTTTTCCTAAATGTTTTTTTTATACAGTGAGATGCTAAAACGTATATTCCTAGTGAAATATTGGTATCGAATCTTTGGGTGGAATGCAATACCTTCTCTACCTATGTACGACTCAGAGAAATTAAAAATACTTACCTATTGGATTTAGCATGCTATGCAACTCTTAATTTATTTACTTATTAATTTGTATATAATTATTATTAATGTTCCATTCAAATATAAACTGAAACTTTCCTAGCAAATATTTACCTGAAATATTTACAAAGCCAAGTGGTGAAGGATGCAGATTTTGACGTTTCGGAGGTCTTCATTGTCTGTGACTTCAGGGAAACTGAACTCAGAGAACATACCGAAAAAAAATCTGATATGTTCCATTCACATGACTTTCTCCATTTCTCTGCAAAAAATATCCAATAAAGCTTATGCTTTATTTACTTCATTATAATCAAGAAAAAATTAGCAGAAATAATCTTATTACTTGCTTCCTTGTAAGTAGAAGCGAAATAAGGGAGTACAATAGGTTAAAGTGATAGTCAAAAGCTGGTTGCTAAGTGACTGAAGTTCCTTTGTTTGTATGGATACGAGCTGACAGATTCCTGTATGAGAAAAGTACAAGTTTTTCAAAGCTGAATATCTCAAAAACGATCAACTCCACGAAAACAAATGTATATATCAGAAATTGTGTGTTTTAACATGCTCTACATTTTGTGTGGTATGCTTTTGTCCATATCTTACGGTTTAACAGTTATGCAAAGTTCCGTAAAATTCATCCAGAATAAAATAGTCTTCAGAGGCTATTCCCAGAAAACTCAAGATATATGTTTTATTTGTCAGGTAAATATCTTTAATATACGATATTTTAATTAAATCGTTAGAGCCAATTTTGAGAAAATCAAAATGTTCGAAAAAAGTTTCATGTAAAGGGTAGTTGGGGTGGGAGGATTTTCTTGAAAACCTTCGTGTCGCATCCTTGGAAAATACCAAACCTAAATATGAAGTTTAGTATTTAACGGATTTCTGGTTTTTGAGCTATGCTGCCCACAGGCACACACACACACATACGGATATTTTTCTAAAAATACTTTTTTTTTGGATACATGGAATCTCAAAACACGTATTTCCGGTCAAATCTCGGTATCGGATTTTTGGGTGCATTACAATACCTTCTGTATACACTATGTACATAGTACGTGTAGAGAGAGTAAAAAAACTATAAATGTTGAACTATCGTAAAGTTCTCAAACGATGATATAAGTACTTGCATTTATTCACCTCACACCCTGTAAATATAATGTTTACTGCCACATAAGTGAGCAACTATTTCACATCAAAACCCAGACTAAATTATAAAACAAAGATCCAAAAGAGTTTGATTAATAACAATGTGGGAAAACGTGCTCCGCAAAGACCTTTTAATGCAAAAGAAAATAACAGTTTTGAGAAATGGAGAAAATAAGAAAGAGGTCTTCATCAGATACTCGGTGCAATCTCAGGAATAAATTGCCACTGAGGTGTTTCAAAAGAACACAAGAGTATCGGATTATATCTACTCCTTTAAACAGAGAAATAAACAAAGCATTTTAAGAATAAAAAGGAAACATTTCAGCTGTGGTCAAAGATTGACTGTACTTTTACCGCAACACTCAATCAGCAAATTGGAACGAAGCCATAGAGATGGCAAATCTGGCAGTGAAGTCAATATAGCAAAAAGTTTGTTGTGTTACACTCACATGACTTTCTCTAGCTCCTCTACAAACAAACTTCTTACAAAAGATTATTCTTGTCTCTACACAATGCTAATCAAGATAAACATTAGCAGAATGTTCTTATTACTTAGTTCCTTATAATTAGAAGAGAACTAAAGGAATTTGCTATACTTAAGTGATAGTCAAATGTTTTAAAGGTTGTCGTTATGCGATTATCATTGCACATCGCTTCTTTGTTTGACCAGGAGTAGAACAAAAGAAAAACGACCACTTCCTGTCTGAGAAAAGTATAAGTACTTTACAATTGAAACCAATAACAAGGAATATTTCGGAAGCGGTTACGTCCACACAAAACCTCTCATAAATTCTGTGTTTTGACGAAATCTACATTTTTTCTGCAGCAAGGTTTTTTTTCTGTATCTTACGATTTAGTAATTGTTGTGTAACTATCTTTAATATACATATTACAATAAAAATTGTTCGTTTTGAAAAAATATACATTTTTTAAAATTTTACCACGTGAAAAATAGTTTGGAGTGGGGATATTTTCTTAAAATCTTTGTGTGGCATCGTTGAAAAATGCTGCATTTAATTATCAAGTTTGGTATTTCTTATTTTTTTTTTCATTTTGGTGCTATGTTGTTCTCAGACACACACACACACACACACTCACACACGCACATACTCCTTTTTTCTAAATATGCCTTTTCTGGATTCGGGAGTCCTGAAAACATGTACTTCCGGTGAAATCTCGACATCGAGTTTTTCGGTGGAATGCAATACGTTCTCTATGTACTATGTATTAAGTAGATAAAATAAACAAAAAGTCTTATGATTAAAATGACAATTTTAGGCTTTCGAGCCAAGTAGCTCAGCGTTTCGTCTAAGACTATCATTCGGTAAGTGGTGGGTTTAATTCCCGCGACCGATTACTCTGACCCTTGTGTTTTATCGGGACTTACCTGGGCCACCAAGCGAACGGTGGGTGGTTTCTTCATTCATCCGACATCCGTCCCTTCATGTTAAGTCTTTTTTGTTACAACCGGTCTTTTTGAGAGTTGTAAATGTTGGCAAGACCGTTGTTGTGGCGACCCTCCGTGGTAGTAAATAGTTATTAGTCAGTTGTTTCCTGTAACTCCTAATTGGAGCATAGGGCATTGTTACGATGTAACCGTATTTGAATTTCTAGTTTGAGAGTTCGCCGCTATGCGCTATGGTAACGAGAGATCAGCTCGTTCCCCACAAATGGCACTGTGAGTTGGAATCATGGCTTCTTTCAGAATATGGGGTTCTTTAACATAAAAATAAACATTACACGGAACCACAGGCTTTACTGCTCTTGCGAAAGAAGCCATTTTAAGGTTTTTTGCTTCTGAAAAAAATCCATCACCCTCCGCTAGGTTTGAACCTGTAATCTTATGATTAGAGGCAAGCATGCTAACCTGTACCACGTAGGATGACGTGGTTGTGAATACGCTTTGGAATCACGATTCTCAGGGGCAGGGTGTCGTTTAAGTCGCCTTTAGAACTTTAGAACATGGCCTAGGCGCTGGCGCTCTTCTAGATGAAGATAAAGACTACATGAAATGTGTTAGGGACCCAACCCGGCGGCTCTTTTTCCGCGGTCGGTTTTGGCGACCCGTTGGTTACTCTCATATCATCTTATCCTTCTGAGATCTGACGCACAATAAGCCTATGGTGGCTGCAGTGTGAAACCCTCTTCGGAATGACACCACGAAATTGAGAGGTGTTAAATATAAAATTTTCACTGGAAAATAAAGAAAAAACTTTCATATTTAAATTTACTATTCTTGAATTACATTTAGCAAAGAAATACTGCCTTCGAAGAGAATTTTGCCCAGGATCGAACTGGAGATCATATCCAGAAACAATCGTGAGAGGCGATTAATCATTACAACGCATTCTAAGATACCTCCACCAACCCAAAATTGAACTACTAAGTAACTTCCAAACTTCTTTCAGTAAATCAAAGGCACACAGTACAGTAGACGAAAATGAAACGAAATAAAGTGTAACGAAAGGTATTATAAATCTACAAAGTTGGGCGTGCAGATTCAATACAAGGTACTGCAGGCACAACAAGATCGTCAAAGCTCTAATGACCAGCCGTTCTTCACGGTAGTTAGCTAATTTCTCTGCAAATACATATCATCAATCAATAGCACGTTACACAAAAAATAGAAACACGGTTTCGGTTGCGTGCGGGGCGGTAGAGTTGTTTGATGACGACGTACACCTTGGGGTGGTCTCTAAGCGATCTTCGTTGTAAATATTCCTAAGAAGCCAACACCCAGTTCCCTGTCCGCTTCTTTCATGTTTTCTGTCTTTTTATAGACTACTTGCTACCTCATGCAAATGTGGTTGCGTAATTAGAAAAGACGAAGAAAAATTAAGGTTGAACAGGTAGACTACTCACATTCTGCTAGATGAGAGCAGAGCACGTGAGATAAATAGAATTCTTTATATCTTATTTTCTAGTATGGGGATGAGGAAAGTTGGTTCTCATATATCATTAGAAAGGAAATTTTACTTAATACACTTATACTGCGACCGTTAGAGTTCAATATTTTATGTGCTGAGTGAACGAAAAAGTGTTATACATACATAAAATCAATTTTCTCAAATTTCAGGTACCGTCAGTAAAATCTGCAGATATTCTGAAGCAGAAGATACTTGCAGTGTGTTAACTGTGTTGTTTTTAAACCTTCAGAGCCCTATATAATAGTTATTTATGATGTATTTTGTTTCACAACTACGCGAGAACAAACCCCCAAAAACTTTATGAAGTGGACACAGCGATGACGTATTCGGGAGTCTCGGAGTCGATAACTAGCATCCATCCATTCTGACTTATGGTTTTTTCGTGATTTCTTGGGTCGGCAGGCAAATCCTGGGGTAGTTTCTCACATACCACACTTCCTTGTCATCACTTTCCTTTGTTTCTATTCTCTTGATGCGAATAATGATTGTTAAGTGAGGGAAAGGGTACCTGCACTAAAAGGAAGGAGGGACATTTAGTGTTTAATGGATGGACACTTTTAAAAGGGTTAAAATAGAAATAAGTTATAATGGATAAGTAAGTAATGAAGAGAGAAGAAATAAGGAATATATTATGTAAGCAATAAGAGTGATATAAATTTAAATTTGTATTGATTGTTAAATGCTCAAATGTTTATAGTAAATAAGTATTTAATGGGATATTGATTTATTAATCAGTAGAAATGTTAAGAAATAATGACATTTAAAGTTAAGCATTGTTTTTGATTATTAAATGCATAAAATTAAGCACTTAAATTCGAAGTATTAAATACAGAGCTGCTTAAATCTGTTTTAATAATGGATAAAATAAATTATGATCAATAGTTTACCTAATTGTAAATAAAAGTTTAGTTATTAAAGTTTGAAGAGTTATTAAAGAAATATAAGGATGATTATAGAAAATGAATTTGTTATTACGATTATAATAAATTTAAACATTAAATTATATAAATAAAATAACGTGAAAGGTAATATAGTTAAATTCATATAAATAAATTGTGTTATTAATATGCAGAATATATGTAGTTGTTGAAGCTATTATTCAACTTAGTAGTGAGAAGCAGTATATAGTTTATAGTGTAGAATAGGAAGTGGTTGGATACTAATTGTAAAGTTGCTGGCTTTCCAGTAATATTTTTGTTTTAGAATACATTGCTTTTATTATATTTTATTTTAATGCAATTACACCTTAACTTATTTTTTATATTCTAGAACTTTGTCTACTGCTTTTAATTTTAAATTTCTAGGATAATTACTTTTCTGAAAGAAATAAAAAATCTGATGTGTTCCCTTACACGACTTTCTCTACATCTCTGGAACAAATTATTGTTAAAAAGTTTATGCTTCTATTTACTTCATGCTAATCGAGAGTAAAATTAGCAGAAATAGTTTTATTAATTGATTCCTTGTAAGCGGAAGCGAAATAAGGGAGTAACATAAATTAAAGTGATAGTCAAAAGCTGGTTGATATGTTACTGAATTTCTTTTGTTTGTAAGGACAGGAATTGACAAATTCTGTATGAGAAAAGTATAATTTTTTCAAAGCTGAAAACAAAAACAAAGGATATCTAAAAAAGCGTCAACTCCACGAAAAAAATGTATATGACACAAATTGTGCGCTTTGATGTGCTCAACATTGTTTGTCCATTAAATTTTTGTCCGTCTCTTACGGTTTAGCAGTTATGCAAAATTCCGTAAAATTGATCCAGAATAAAGTAGTCTTCAGAGGCTATGCCCAGAAATGTTAAGATATACATTTTATTTGTGAGGTAAATATCTTTAATATACGATATTTTAATCAAAATCGTTGGAGCCATTTTAGATAAAATCAAAATTTTCGAAAAATGTCCCATGTAAAGGGTAGTTGGGGGTAGGGGAATTTTCTTGAAAATATTCGTGATGCATCCTTAGAAGATACCAAACTTAAATACCAAGTTAGGTATTTAACGGTCTTTTCGTTTATGAGCTTAGCTGTCCACTGACACACACACACACACACACACACATGGATCTTTTTCGAAAAATGCTTTTTAACTTTCTCTACACGTAATATGTACATAGTATATAGAGAAGGTATTGTAATGCACCCAAAAATTCGATACCGAGATTTCACCGTGTGTGTATGTCTGTGGACAGCATAGTCAAAGACCGTTTAATACCAAACTTGGTATTTAAGTTTGGTATCTTCCAAGGATGTGACACAACCATTTTCAAGAAAATCCCCCCACTGCAAACTACCCTTTACATGAAACATTTTTTCGAAATTTTTGATTTTCTAAAAAATGGCATTAACAATTTTGATTAAAATGTCAAATATTAAAGATGTTTATCTGGCAAATAAAATGTATATCTTGAATTTTCTGAGAATTACCTCTGAAGACTACTTTATTCTAGATGTATTTTATGGGATTTTGCATAACTGCTAAACCGTAAGAGATGGACAAAAAGTTAAAACACAAAAAAGGTAGAGCACATTAAAACACACAATTTATGTTGTATACATTTTTTTCGTGGAGTTTATCGTTTTTGAGACATTCCTTGTTTTTGGCTTCTCCTTTGAAAAACTTATACTTCCCTCATACAGGAAATTGTCAACTGATGTCCATACAAACAAAGGAACTTCAGTCACATGGCAACCAGCTTTTGACTAATACTTTTTCCTATGGCACTCCCTTATTTCGCTTCTATTTACAAGGAAGCAAGTAATAAGACTATTTCTGTTAATTTTTTTCTTGATTAGAGTGAAGTAAATAGAGGCAAAAGCTTTTTAACAATAATTTGTTGCAGAGATGTAGAGAAAGGCATGTGAATGGAACACATCAGAATTTTTTTGGATTCAGGTGGACCCAAAACATGTATTTTCAGTGAAATCTTGGTATCAAAATTTTTGGGTGGAATACAATACCTTCTCTATACACTATGTACATAGTACGTGTAGAGAAAGTTATAACAGATAAAATTTGTAATACTTGATTTCAAAATAAATTTAAAGTTTTAGTATATGCCTCTGTTACCTAAGTGCTAGGGTAATAAATTAATATTTTATTTGTTTATTTATTTTGTGATTTCAGGTAAATAGTGTATGCCAGTGGGGGCAAATGGTGCGGCTGCATGCTCAGTGGAAAGAATACTTACTTCTCACGAACTCTAGAGGGCTACCAGGTCGGTGGGTCGCTGCATCACCCTCTCGGGCGGCCCCAGCAAGAGACGGATTGTCAGATTTGGAAATGTTAGGTAGGTGAGCCTTCGCGTCCCATTGGCCTGTTTGTCTACGGCTTATGGCATCCCATGGGTCCCTCTCTCCATTCCTTCCTCCTGGAGGGAGATATTAGCCACCATATATCATTTGGGTCGCAATTTGCGAGGTGTCCATCTACGTTGGCTACTCTTTATCCTATAAGGATTGAAAGTTTGAAATTTCAAAGCAATAAAACTTTTTGAAATATATACCACAGATGTAAATAATACAAATAAGTTACATTGCGACATTCTGGCATTTTATTTATAAGTTGATATTTCATCCATTTTTGCACTACAGGTTTGGAGGTTATGGTCAAATTTCTTTATGTTTTTCTTACGGCACTAAAACAGTCCCTCGCGACAAAAAAAAAAAAAAAAAAAAAAAAAAAAAAGAAATTAAGATGTAGGTCTAATATTTTAACCTTAGGTTCACAATACAGCTGATTTTTTTAAATTGTCCTAAAGTTTCTCTGTGTCTCCTTTTATTTAGGCTCCAACATTCTTTAAAATTATGAATGTGTTTTTCTGTCATAAAATATAATTTTTTATTTGAAAATTGAAAACTATACTTAAATACAGCTGACAGTAAAACCTGGAGCAATTCTTTTTCACTGTACCTCTGTGAACATATACAGAAAAATTTATTTGTGCAAGAGAAAAACTGCTCCGCGAGGAGCATTTTACAGGAAGAAGAATGCTGAAAATATCATTAGCGAGAAAACAAGAAAAGATTAGAGTGCATGGCCCACATAAAAATCCACCAGATTGGTAGGTTGGACCGCCAGCTCTCCTTTTCCTCTCCCCTGTTGCTGCCGCCGGCGCCTTTTCTGTCCTTTTCTTCTTGCATTGCTGCTTTTCTTCTGTACAAGTTCAGTTTTTTTTACTTTGCATAATGCGATTGAGATATCATCGAACTTAAGTTTTTCTTGCCAAGTTCAACACAGTTGTTTTGATGTAGCTCCGGTTAAGGCATTTAAAGTAGTGCCTAGTGGACAATTATAGCTTTTTTATATTCAGGAATGAAATTTCATGAAATTTCAATCATAAATACATGCCCTTAATATCCCAAACTTCTGTATTGAAGAACGTGGTTGTGCTTTTTTTTAACCAGGGGAAAACGTTTTACAAAGACGCCTTAGGCGAGTTGGATTCCCATCAACTAAGAAAAAAAAAAATTCCTCGGAAGGGATTCAAGGTGGTAAATATTGTTGGTCTATATCATCTACAGAAATGTGTGCTGGTCTCAGCTGTCCTTATTTCCAATCGTTTACTAAGCAAAATATCACGGGCCAATTAAGAAACAATGCTCCAATTCCGTGCACAGGCAAGCATTTTAGACAGAAGGTTGTCGGGCGGCAAAACTCCCAAATGGCTCTCGGCCTGATGGCGTTGATGATACCACCGAATACAATGAAAGAAGGTATGTTCAGCTGTGTCATGCTTACCGCAATAATAGCACTTAAACTAAAAAGATGAAGATAGGCGGTAAAACAGCCATTCCGGACAACAACTAATATAGAAATTTACATCCCCACTTTTACGATTGTACCAAATGACATCTCTAATCAAATAAAATTAAATACAATGGAGGTGGTGGTTCTAATGTGCATAACAATACATTCTCTAAGAAACTTAGACAGTGAACGGTGTTACTTCCTGGTAGACTGTCCTACCACAACCTGGTAAATATCTGACCATGGTAAGAACTACGATAAATCGCTGACACTTTTCGCTTTGCAAAACTTGAACTGCCGGCCAAAGGACGCAGCTGCTACGTCTTAGCCCCGGAGCTACAACATAAGAATAGCTTCGCGCGCATTAATTTATGCGCATCACAGAATACGCTTCTTTCTCTGAGATAATTAGCTTTTATTGTGCAGTCAGATAGTTTCTGCAACTTACTGAGATATATAAATTTTAACTGCCGCTATTCAGACATCTGATTGTTATGAATATTTATCTGTGTACAGTCAGTATCCAAAGCTTCTGATTACTTTTTCTACGTGTACTATGCAGTACATAGTGTATAGAGAAGGCATTGTACTGCACCCAAAATTCAATACAGAAATATATGTTTTATGACCCTTGAATCCAAAAAAACATTTTTAGAAAAATGTTCTGCGCGCACGTGTTTGTGTGTGGATCTATTTGTCTGTCTGTGGGCAGTACAGCTAAAAACGAAAAGTTTGTTGAATACCAAACTTGGTTTTCAAGTTAAAATTTTTCTAAGGATGCGACACGAAGATTTCAAGATAATTCGTCATTCCCCACTACACTATCATGAGAACATTTTCAAAAATTTTGATTTTCTCAAAAATGACTGTAATTAATGTTGTATAAATACCTTCTATTAAAGATTTCTCTGTGATAAATAACCTGTAGATCTTGCATTTTCTGGGAATATCCTATGAAGAGCTATTTATTCTGCATCATTGTTACTGGAATTTTACATAGCAGTTAAATTATAAGACTTGAAACCTTACTTCACAGAAAATGTAGTTCTCATTAAATCTCGCAGTTTATGTTACACACATTTTTTCTTGGAGTTGGCCGTTTTTGAGATATTCCTTGTTATTGAAATTTTCTAATATGGGAATTCGTCAACTGCTGGCCATGCAAAGAAATGGATTTCAATCCTACAGCAACCAATTTTTAAAAGATTTGACTATCGTTTTAGCCCTAGTATACTCTTGTATTTCCTTTCTATTTACAAGGAAGCAAGTAATAAAACTGTTTCTGCTTATTGATAGGTAGAGTTAGACTGGAAAATTCAATGTCACAGCCGGGATTTGAACCACGGATCTCCCGATCTCTAGCCGGTTATTCTGCCACTGAGCTACCATAACATACCGGCATACCATTGAATTTCTCAACTGACTCGCATGTTTCCCGGTAAACCAGAAGGTGACTTCAAATTATTTTGAGATAACAACCTCAATGGCGACTTACAATGTTGGTACTTTAGGTCCCAGAATTCATAGTATAGCCAACTATAATGGACAATTGATATGGTTTAATTGTTTTCTTTCACACAAGCCGCATGTAGAACAGGAGTTGGTTAGGTAGGGTCAGACTGAAAAATTCAACGGTCGGTTGAGAAATTCAAAGCTATGCCGGCATGTTGCCATGGTAGCTTAGTGGCAGAGCAACCGGCTAGAAATTGGGAGTTCGTGGTTGAAATCCCGGCTATGACATTGGATTTTTCAGTCTGACTCAACCTATCCAACTCCTGTCCTAAACAATTAAACCATATTTCTGCTAATGTTTTATCTCGATTAGTATCGATTTTATAGAAGAATAAGCTTATTAACAATAATTTGCTACAGAGATGAAGAGAAAGTCATGTGAATGGAGCATATCAGATTTTATTTACTTAAGTTTTCTTCATTTTCATCTAGAAAAACGAATTTGTGTTTGGAGATACATCATTTCTAACTTGTCAAACATGCAACAGTTTTAGCGGAATTCAAATCAATCATAAGCCAACTGCATTCAAAGTGGCACTCTAAGACTGGGAGGTAAATATATATATTAGTATCAGCGTTTGAGGACGATGTGATTCTGTATTTGCAAGTTTTTTTGCTATTTTCTAAAGCTATGTTTATGAGAAACATATCACGATGTTTTTAGAATGGGTATTATTCCCTATCTCAGAGTGTATACATAAGAGGTCACAGGTAGACCCTCTTCTGACCTCTATCCTTGTTCTGTCCAACTACAGGTGGTGCGATGTGAGGGAAGAATATCGATCACTCTGAAACTTCAACCTACGTAACCATACGTTTTTGTCTTAATACAACGTTACTTAGGATTCACAATGTATTTGGGGTTCAACTTAAAATATTGTACATATTGACATTATAATGCTTTATTTAAATTTGGTTTTATTGAAAAAATTCAACAAACCAACGGGTAAGCATTTGCCCTTCTTCTTCAAATTACAAAATCATCCTCATTGCTCTTACAAAGGCGAAACATGGAAACTCAACCTTAACAATTAAAAACTCTTAAATCGGGAATTAAGAGAACTTATGACAAGGGTCCTTTGACACTGTAGTTAACGTTCATTTTCTTGGGAAGATCGCCAATGATACAGTTCCTGTAAAGGAAAGTTAACGAGTGAATCGGTCCCTCGTTTCCTCACTTTAAGACACGGGAATGCAGGTCGGTGGTGTGCATGTTGTAATAAACAACACAGAAAATAGCCGTTACGTGATTATGTAAACACTAGCGAGTCATAACGCAGGGGGTTCAGAACACATTAGGCTGTAATATTTGTGCCCTAATTTCTGAAAATGCTAATAGTAAACAGACAAAATGAGATACATTTATGTGTAAACACATTTTTCTCTGCTTAATTATTCTAGGGTACCTAATTATTATGACAATGCTAATAGTAAACAGACAATGTTTTACACACATTTTTCTCAGCTTAATTATTATAGGGTACCTAATCTGGTTATTTTAAATAAATTCTACTTCATTTAGTAAGGAATAATATTGCGCCAGGTTCAGCAATCGATATTATTGGCAAGATGTCGAAATGCTGCCATAATCGTGTTCTCTTAAAGCAATGCTGGTATAAGTATGGATTTTGTAATGAAAGCTCCACTAATTAAGCCTCAAGAGCTTTGTTTATCCGAAGGACGTACTGACCGATGTCTACCGAACGGGTATAGTTTTATTAAAAATGATAAACTGCAAGATTTACGATGCACCAGTGAGTTGAATAGAGTTTGGGTAATCCTTGGACTCTTTTAACCCTAACCACAGCTTATTTTTTAGCAGTGCTTAAAGCTCTGTGTCTCCTCGCACCCTTACGTATTTGTTTATTTCTCCTAATCTTTCTACACGCTCCTGCACCTTAAGCCCCCGAGGCCACCCGCTTCCCTCTAGCATGCGCGAA
The DNA here is from genome assembly GCA_030762935.1 of Hymenopus coronatus. Classification (NCBI taxonomy): domain Eukaryota; kingdom Metazoa; phylum Arthropoda; class Insecta; order Mantodea; family Hymenopodidae; genus Hymenopus; species Hymenopus coronatus. Next base: position 62,727,371 of record CM060898.1, on the reverse strand, counting down.
AAGTGTTACCTTGGCAACCACTACCCCCAGCTAGCGCAGTGTAGGGTGACTCCCACCCCTACACTGGCTGTGCTAGAATTACAAATTATTTGCAGATATTCACCTCCAACCCTGTGTAATTAATGTTGAAGATAGACGCTTCGATAAATAAAATTTTAGACAGATTATAAATTAAATAAATACTCAAAGTATTGGGAGCACGCTCAAGCAAAACTTTTAATAAACCCCTTAAGTCCACCTAGGTGCAGCCAGCGGAAGGATTAAGTGTGTATACATCTGGGATGAATAATACAATGTAGATATCGTGTCGAAGGCTTTAATAATAACACTTGTACATTATTATTATTATTATTATTATTATTATGTATAGTCCAGTGCCCGGAAACGTACCGCTATAAGCAACAGCTATTTAGATTGGTTGGTGAATGGCACGCTCCTCTGCCACGCCTCCAGTTCAAACCCCTGTCAGTTGTTTGGTAACATGCGCCTGCCTTTTGGTGGAGGTGAACCTAATGCTCAGAAGTTTTAGATATATTTAAACATATAATTCAAAATGAGTCTTAACTTAATTTGATTACATTATCAGCGGTTGGTGAGGAAAGGAGAAAAAACAAGATTGCCAATTCCTTTATAATGATAAAATGATAATATTTGTGTATTCCCAGAGGGATAGCGCAAATTTATTTGTTTTATCATATATGTATTAACTTCAATTCCAGATGACACAGTTTACAGCATGATAGCATGATTCTAAATAAATATTTAGAATCATGCTATTTCAGTAATACGTAAGCTGCTGCAAATTAAAACCCAATATACACAAACTATACTACCATACAAAAACATTTCTAAAGTATGTTTTCGTTAACTAGCCCAACATCAAGGGACAAAAACAAGGAAGATCATGGATTTAAAGGAAGCTAATGTTCTAGTAATTAATCTACGAGATTTCGTTTTTATAACAGCATCCATTTATCTAGAAAGTGGTGTTGACAATCGTTCCACTCGGGCTAAAGTGTTTCCTTACCTCTCCCCTTTCACTCGTCAGCCAATGCTTATGTATCGGACTTGACTCAGCCCAATAGGATATTGGCAAATTTAGGGGTGGAGTGGAACACAAAGGGTGAAAAGGTTCTGCCAACATTAAATAATGAAACACACCAAAAGACTTTAACAGGCATCGATATTTCCGTGCACGGTAATAGACAAAACTATAGCCCTAGCCCCAGGCCTGCCGGGAATATAAATTCATTCTGATTTTAACCTCTGACCTCTGTTTCTCCTTTAGTATACAATGATACGTTTATTCGTTGTACAGTCTTATTTTCGACGCATGACCGTATTACGGGGATTTGTTTGTCCAGCACTGCGTTATTAATAAGCGGATTGATTCCCCTCCACTTTCCCTCCTCTCCGTGTGCCGCCTAATCAGCTGTGCCTTAGAGAGATTGATACGTTTTGAAACGACATGTTTCATTGTTTCAATGTGTTATAATGCCAAAAGATCCGTGTGTTCTACAATCCTGGTGTATGATTCCTATGTGACTACAAATCTTTGTAGATAAGTGAGACAGCGATTTATAGACAGCTCACCTGACGAGAAGTGGTTCGTAAACTTGCGGATAGATTTAGGGAAGGTGCTTTCTACTTTTGTAGAAACAGAACTTATTGCGCATAGTTCTAACAGTAGAAACACCGGTGAAATCGCAAAAATGTTATAACGAGGCCAAAGCAAATCTACGAGAAAAACTGCACAGGAACTAAGAATTTTGACAAAATCTGCTTGGTATGAAATTCTACAGAGATTGAACCTGTAACCTTGGGAACTAGAGACTATCATGGTAACCACCACACTCGGAAGACGGCCTTCCTATTCTGAGTATATCAAAAAATATTAATTAACCTCAATTTTCTAACCTCCTTAACCGACATTATTAGTATCATCTACTAGCATTTTTCTGCCTCGAACGCTTTTTACTTCTCTACATAGTACTTGATACATAGATAGGGAAGGTATTGCACTCCACCCGAAATTTTAATATTGATATTACACCGCAATACACGTTCTAGGGTCCCCTGTACCCAAAAACAGAACATTTTTAGCAAAAGGTCCATGTATAGAATGAGCGTGTCTGAGTGTCTTTGAACACAATAACTCAAAAACGAAAAGTCCTAAAATATCAAATATGGTATTTAAGCTTAGTATCTTCCAAGGATGCAACACGTAGATTTTGGGCATAATCACCTCACCCGAAATCATCCTTTACAAAGAAATCAATTTTAAAATTTTGATTTTCTCAAAAATAGCTCTCGCGTTCGATTAAAATCCGTACATTAAAGGTATTTACATTAAAAATAAAATGTATATCTTGAATTTTCTGGGAATGACCTCTCAAGACTCTCATTCTGGATGAATTTTGCTGAATTTTCTGTAACTGGTAGACCTTATGATATTGACAAAATCATACTTCACAAAAATTTAAATCTCGTTAAAACACACAAATTATGTCATATATATTTTTTTTTCGCGAAGTTGACCATTTCCATGATATTCCTTATAATTTGTTTCAGTTTTAAATTACTTAAAGGTTTTCTGTTACAGAAATTTGCAAACAAGGAGCTTTTAAAAGATTTGACTATCGTTTTAGCCTAGTGTATTACCTCATTTCCCTTCTGCTTAAGAGAAATCAAGGAATAAGGTCATTTCGGCTCATTTTTCTCTCGATTAGCATGAAGTAGATAGAAAACTAAGCTTTTTAACAATAATTTGTTAGAGAGGTTTAAAGAAAGTTATGTGAATGAAACGACTCCTCTCTTGTATTGAAAACATTTCTCAGCAGATTTTCCAATAGACACTAATCAGTGTGGTTAATAATAGTGAAGATATTCTTGATGACATATGCCCATGCTGACTGCTGCAACTTGCTTTTGCTGCCAACTGTACGTCTTGCAAAGATTCTTAACCGATCTAATTTCCCTACGCCTGAGGAAGCGCACTGAAATGTTGGCACAATGCGATATTAATCAGTTGCATTAGACAAGTAAATGACTATTGTAATATCTTTACGACAGAAAAAGCACGTGGTTGCGCTTGTAGTATGGTTATGACCACTATCAGACGCTAGAAGAGGAATTTCTTTATAGTAGCAGTCAGTATGTAAAAACATAATTGCAGATAATAAATGTAATGAAACGCAGGCTGTCTGCCAGGTTTAAGACCCACAGCAGAAATCTGCATTAATGATCCTCTTCAAGGATGAAATCAGAACCACATGTATTTACAGGTGCCTGGATGTTGGCTGGAAGATATATTTGACATGAAGGAGATTTTTACTTTTATCTTAATTTTTTTATTTTTCATTTACGATTACATTTTTCCTTTTAAAGGAGTTTTTATAGCCATATTTTTTTTAAAATCTCTTTTATCGTAATAATATTAAATAATTTTTGTCAGAATTGTTGCAGACTGAGAAACAATTATCCCTTTGAATGTGGTTTTTATCTTATTAGATAATTATTGTTGGTTTTAATTTAAATACATTTATATTTTATTTAAGATTACTTTTTATTGCTTTTAATGAACGAACATGTACAAATGGTACCCATCTAGAAGCCCAAAATCTTCGGCCACTAGGGTAGTATACTCGCGTTCAATCGAAAATTGCTTTCTGGAACTTTTTGGAGGTAAAGGAAGCATTGCATTACCCCCAAACATTTCTGTATCGAAATCTGGATACTAAATTTAAAATAAATACATATTTATATATTCTCATGTGTTGTTCTTCTGTTCTTCTATCTACCTCATGTTAATCAAGATAAATATTAGCAGGAATAGTCTTACGACTTATTTTCGTAAAAGTAGAGAGGAAATAAGGGAACACACTGCTAAATGTTTTAAAAGATGGTTGCTATGTGATTGCCATTCAGTTCTCTTTGCACGGTCCCTTTGAGAAAAATGTAAGTATTCTCAAACTGAAACCAATAAGAAATATTTCGGAAACAGTTAACTGCACAAAAATGTACATGATATAACGAGATCTACATTTATGTATAAGTCTTTCTCTATCTCTTATGGTTTACCAGTTATGCAACTTTTTTTGGTGGTTTTTAACACCCACTTTTACTGCTTATGGCACCGCAGCGATGACACTGCTGATACACGGAGTGAAGATGGAGCACGGTGGAATGCGATGGTGGAGGAAACAGGAGAACCCGGAGAAAACTAGCCTCAGCGCCGCCTTGTCCACCCCACATCTCCCATGCGGTCACTTGGGATCGAACCTGTGCCATCTAGGTGAGAGGCGATCAATCTAACCACTCGGCCACGGTGCGGTCTACCAGCTATATAAAAATAATTTTAATGAAGAGGACTCCAGGGGATATTTCCTAGAAATCAGGTTATACATTTTATTTCCATGTAAATAACTTCAACATGCGGTATTTTAATCAAAATCGTTAATGCCAATTTTGAAAAAACCAAACATTTCTAAAATAATGCTTCACTTAAAGGTAGGTAGCTTATGGTGGGAGAATGTTCCTGAAAATCTTCGTGTGGCATTCTTGGTAGATACTTAATTTAAATAGCGTTTGGCATTTAACAAACTTTTCGTTTTAGAATTATTCTGTCAACTAAACACGCACACACATACATACACATTCACAGGTCGTTTTCTAAAAATGTTTTATTTGGAATCTGGCATCCTCAGGACCTGTATTTCCGATGAAATTTTATTATGAATTTTGGGTGGAGTGCAAAAGGTACACATAGCTAATTGTGATGCTATCAACACACACACACACACACACACACACAGACACACACACACACACAAACACACATAGTCATGGACCATTTCTAAAAATGCTTTTTGATTCAGGGGTCCTAAAATTTTTCATTTCCAGCAAAATCTCGGTATTGCATTTTGGGTGCAATACAATACATTCTGTGGTTGTTGTTTTAATATTGCTTGTAATGTGTATTACAAAAGCACGTACGGTCTGTGGACCCGTGCGACTGTTGAAATTCTATGTATGATATTGCTATATTAATAAATACACTTATACATTCATTCATTCATTCAACTACTATGTACTTTATACAAATGAACTACAAAAAGTAAAGGAATTCCTAGAAAAAGACTCGTTAGGTAAGAGTTTTTCGCTGCCAGATTTTCCTTCTGAAAAACATAATTAAGTGGAAAATGAAGAGCCAAATCCAATATCTTAACCATACGAGATGCTTCCATGGTAAAGTGTGAGCCTCGAATTTGGAAGTTCCGTCCATCGATTTTCGATGGGCTGGCCATTATGACCGTAGTTTTTCGTTTTTTTGTGGGCTAAGTGCCGGAAGGTTTTATGCAACTTGCAAACTTTTCTGTCCTACATTCCCTTATGTTTCAGAGTGGAAGGATCAGGCGAGAGGACGGCTTAGTAATTTAGTTTGTGGGGCTGACTGCCCTGACGTTAGGTGTGGGATGGATCTCTACATGATCTGTGAAGGGAGTGTAATACGTATTTGGAGACATTGAAGAATCCGCTTACTGCCGTTCCGGAACCATGGGGCACGGCCAAATGTCAGAGCACTTGCTATAATTGTATAGTAGAAGCAGTAAAATCTCGCATCGCGATCTTGTTTTGTTGAAGCTGGCAAACGGTGGAGAAAGAAATGGAGAATTCTTCCTCTATACGCACAACTTAAGCATAAAGTTTAGAGTTAACAAACTCTTACGTTATACAACGCATTACTGACTCTATGACCTTCCATAAAACAACATATGTACAATTGTGTTTAAGCTACCTCTGCGTTTCTTTTCTATTGTGAATAGGGTCTCGCTTTGCAGCTCTAATTTACAAAACGCTCGTAGCTATCTTGTAACTGATACATATTTATTTCCAGCGGCAAATTTATGGTCACCTGATTTTAATGGTACACGAGAAAAGAGTATGTTGATTTTGATATTTATTCGTCTGAAAAATTATAGCTACGAAGTGATTTTTGTGTTTCTAATGGAGTAAAAATATGCTCAATGACAAATGAGAGAAATATAGCAGTGAATGGCATGTTTTATTCCAAGGAATCCGTTTATCTAAGATGGATGATAGCCATCAGCTCGGAGGTCAACAAATCCAAGCACTGCTGAGATCTCGGAAATATTTTTTCTATCTTCATAAGATGCATAATATGTTAACCATTCACAAAGCTTCTTGATATTCCATATGGAAATGCGCTCCAAAGAACACTTGAAGGATACATGTGAAATAAAAATCGGATGTGTTTCATTCACATGACTTTCTCTACAACGTTGTAACAAATTATTATTGTTAAAAAGCTTATTCTTCTATCTACTTTATGATAATTGAGATAAACGTTAGCAGAAATTGTCTTAATTACTTGTTTTCTTGTAAGTAGATGGAAAATAAAGGAATACAATAGACTAAAACAATAGTCAACTCTTTTAAAAGGTTGCCATGTGTTTCAAATCCGTTTCTATGCAGGGCCAAGATTTTCAAGTATTTTAAATCTGAAACAAATAATAGGGAATAACTCCGAAATGGTCAATTCTACGAAAAAAAATATATATAATAAATTGTGTTTTTAACAAGATCTACATTTTTTGTGTGGTAAATTTTTGTCTATTTCTTACGGTTTATCAATTTCGCAAAACTCAGCAAAATTCATTCTGAATAAAGAAACCTTTAGAGGCTATTTCCAGAAAATTGAAGATATACATTTTATTTGCCATATAAATACTTTAACATATGGTACTTGAATCGAAATCGTTAGAGCCATTTTTGAAAAAATCAAAGTTTTCAAATTTTTCCCATGTAAAGAGTAGTTTGAGGTAGACGGATTTTTCTCAAAATCTTCCTGTCGTACTTTAAATACGAAGTTTGGTACTTTACCAACCTTTCAATTTTCAGCTATCGTGTTCACATACGGGTAAACACACACACACACATACACACACGGACCTTTCTCTAAAAATGCTTTTCCTGGATATAGTGGACCCCAAATGTGCATTTCCGGTGAAATCCAGGTATCGAGTAAAATTTACTATGTAGAGAAAGTAAAAAGTTTATTTTTCTTTCTACTTCATGTAACTCCATGTAAAGGTTTGCAAAAATATCTATCTTTGTTATATATTTACTTGCATATACGCGGGAATAGGTGCACATACTAGGCTAAAGCGATAATTAAATCTTCCAAGCGCTGGTTCCTATGTGACATACCGGTGCTTTTACTTGACCAGGAGAAATAAAAGTGAAAAACAATTTGTCATTTGAGAAACGTATAGATAAATGTTTTAAAATTGAAACTAATAACTAGGAATACCTTAGGTATGGTTAACTCTACAAAAATGATATTTAATATAAGCTGTGTGTTTTAACGTGATCCATATTTTCAGGCAGTACTAATGACTGTAAGATTCTGTAAATAAATGTATGTAATATAGAAGTAACATTATATTATTAGAGAATATTAACAAAACAGAGAAGATGTAGCTGAAACTGAATGTCTTAAGGATACATCTTTCGCAATGTTTTGTGTACAATAGCCAGGAAATTATAAAAGAGTGTCCTTTTAAATTAAAAAGACACGAGGCAAGCACTAAGGATGGCTTGTGAGAAGAGACGCTACTAAGAGCGGGAACACTAGCCAATGAGAGCAAAATATCAATGCTTAGGCAGAATAGGTGTATTTGAATGTGTACTACTGGGACGCAGTTCATCAACACAATTCATCTTCAGGTAGAAGTATATTCAGTTGTGCTTCACAGAATGCCGGTCTTAGTTATTTACTTAAGAAAGGTGATACACGAAATCTAAGGTTCACGTGTTAAGTGAACGCGTAATATAGTTTTAGCTATGACTGTATATAAACATAACATGCACACAAATTATGAAATCTCTTAGTATGAGTTTAAATAAATTGCTTAAATTAAAATCTACAAATGTTTATCTGTAAAATAGTTCCTTTTACCGTACGCGCCCTCTTAAGGGATTGATCGGCCGAGGAACCCAACTAGCAAATATAATTAATCTGCTAAAACGTAATTTACAGTAAAAATAATTCAGAAATAATGTGAACCAGGAGCAATGCCAAATTAACGATTTTCTCTATCTCTTTTGGTTTTACAGTTATTCAAAAGTTCTGCATAATGAATAGGTTTCAGAGGACATTTCCAGAAAATATATATGTCATTCAGCATAAAATATATAAAATATGATATGATAAAATAACAGCTAAAGCTTTCCTGACGACGTATTAACTCTAAATGCTCACGGGCTTCCAGCTAGGTTTACATGGATATCTCCAAGACGTGTGTCATCTTCATCTTCGGAGTTTTTCTATGATCCATATTTTGGTGGTTGCAGGTTCGATCCCAGCAACGGACCTATCTGACCCATGTTTTTTTGGGTGTTTCCCGGGTTGCTAGGCGAATGCTGGGTGGGGTTCTTTTATCCCCCGAATTTCCGGTCCCTCCATGTCATTTTCATTGTCATTTCATTCATTCTTGATCCCTTGATTTCTTTCAGGGTCGGCGATGATATTCGGTGCGGCATGACAGGTAAAAGGATACTCAAACTATCTTCGACCCGTGATTTCGATGGTTGCAGGGTTGACAACCGCCTCTGGAGGGGGCGTTGAACCCTATGCGGGATGTCTCCGACTCTCAAGGTTCTTCAATTTGAAAACTATTTCAGTTCGTCACTAATGGTTCCGGCCGCCCAGTGGGGCGAAGGTACAATAACCACCTAAGTTTGATGCCGAATCCCCTCCATCGGAATCCTGTTCCTATTGTAATGTAACTCTTTACTAGACAGAGATTTTTTTAAATTCTATTTTATTTTACATCGCTTTAACAACTCGGTCGTATCGCGACGGAACTTTTCGGTAAGGTGGCGGACAGTAACAGATGGTGTTAGAGGGCCGTCCAGTATAGCTGCAATATCACGTGGTCTGAGAGTGCCATCTGTAGCAGACAGCAAAGTGTAAATACCTTCAAGGTCTCATCTCCTCACGCCTTTCTTACCACTTAGCCCGCAACAAGCAGAAAGGGGTTCGGGGTACCGTCCACTGCTTGAACTATCTATGAATAGATGGCAGCATAATCGCAATTACCATATATTTCCAGATTTTGCTATTGTTTAGACTGATATTGGTCGTGGTACTAAATATTCAATCCAGAGCCTCCCCAAAACCTCCCGGGGCACAGAATTACCGCCTGTGCTCGATGAAAAATCCTTATCCGTGTAACTCGCCCTAAGCAAGATTCGGACTCGTTCGCTACTCCCACACTTCGGAGGCGGGCTCAGAGGTTCCATTAGTTGTTAAAAGTAAAATAAGAATGTTGACCACAAAGTAACAGAAAATAATATACAACCATATATAATATATAGAGATGAGCAAGAAGACGATTAACCTTCGTGAGCGCCGTTCAGTGGTTCGTTCACTTAAGTGACCCGGATCTTTTGAGCGGATCAGTGGTTCACTAACATGTTTTAAATACTGGATAGTGGATACAGTGAGAACTTGAAAAGAACCAATAGGAATTTTTATTCCTAAACAAAATTAAATTTAAAGACAAATTAGAGTGTCAATTTGAATGCAAATAATAATTATTGGAAAACATTACTTTGTCAAATAAAATAAAGAGTTAAGTGATGTATAATATCTACGTTCAAACTATGTGGAAATTATTTTGCATGAATATCACATAAAATTAAATTATTTTGATGGAGAGAAAGATTATTGTTTTATAACATCACCTTTTCACATGGAATAAGAAGTTTAACATCAAATTAAAATTATTTTTGTGAAAAAATTACATTAGGCAAAACGCAAATTCTTGCCAACATTCATTTTACTAGTTTTATTGCTCATTAACCTTCTTCTTTTTTTTCGCACAAGGCATTTGCTCTGCCTTATAAAATATTTTCTCACAAGGAACACTACCTGCTGGTAATGAAAAGTCGTTTTACTGAAACTTAATATAAATTAGGATAAGCAAAATTTCTCATTTCCCATCAATCAACTGAACATTGCGATTGAAAGTTCCGACTCATTCTTGAACAACATTCACGATTCAACCACGGTTCTCCAATCTTCTGCTCATTGCTGATCTGAAGATCCGCGGTTCACGTATGCCGTTCATATGCTCACTCACTCACTAAACTGAACCGCTCAAAGATCCAGTTCGTTCCTGAGCGACCCATCTCTAATAACATTTATTGTACTTAGGATTCCATTTAAAACTATTTACATGATACCTTATATTTAGACGTGTTTATTTATCCTAATGCACATGAGTTTGAGTACCACTTAGGGACTACATTCGCATAGCTCATTGCCTGCTAGCGGTTCCCTTGGTTTGTGCTACCTATTCCATGCCAATCTCTGTGTTTTCTATTTTGTGCTCTCTCTCTCTAACTTTTTTCTTATCCACTCTTCTCTTATCTTTTCCTAATATTTCCCCATTTCTTTACTTCTTCTCTTTCTCTTGACATTCAGTATTTTCATTGCTACCATCTCTCCTGGCATATTATCTCAAATTGTGCTCCCAAATTACTTTCCTCCAATTCCTTATCTTTCCACATGCTGTAAAACAGTGAGTAATACTGTCTTTCTCTCCGCATAAAATACAACGTTCTAGTTCGTTGCCCCTCATCTCTTTCAAAAGTAATGCTTCTGTTCTTATCCAAGCTAATCCTTCCCACTCTTATTTATTACATTTATTTACAAACCGCTCCCTTGACAATTGTTCTCCGTGGTGTAATGGTTAGCACATACCCAAGGTCGCGGGTTCAAACCCGGCCCAGGACGATGGATTTTTTCGAGTGCAAAAATCCTAAGTATGGCTTCCTTCGGAAGGGAAATATAGCCGTTGGTCCCGTGTCGTAGATTAGTACCTCAGGCCTAATAAAAGAGGCATCTGAGCAAAATTAAGCGGTATTTTGCACCCAATATAGAATGGGACGTTTAGAACCAAATCAGTTAAAGAACGTCCATAAATAAAACTCAATTTCTATTTCTTGACCATTCTTTCATTATTTACTTCCTGAAATAAGAAATACATGCATAGATTTTCAAGAATATCTATTTTCATTGAGTAAATTCCAAAGTCTCTACTGTTGTTTATTTGCGTGGTAAATTAAGTTCGTTCAGTAATTTTGAAGTAAAAGCTTTCTGTAGGAAATCAAAGGAGCTGCCTTCACGTGTGGCCACTATAATCTGCACATTTAATAGGAATTCCTAGACTAGATGCGAGTAAATTATCGACTCTAGGTGAAAGGCAACGCTAATGATGTGGAAAGGAAGGCTCAAGAATGTCGCTTCCAGTACGGCGACACCCCTCCAATCGTTTTGGGACGAATTAATGGTAACCAGTTCCAGCAAGAACGTAAGGAATTCCATATGGTCATGCGGCATCTTAAAGTCGGCTCTCCAATTGATCGACATTTAACAAGAATATTGCCTGGTTCGCTTCCTTAAACTGTCACGCTATGTAAATTGCTTTCCCTGACTTTCTTGCTGGTTACATTTCCTTCATGAAACTGCGTCCTTAAACTTGGCTTCAGACCAGTTTCATTGCAACTCTGTGTGCATTTCACCTGCCTTAAATTTAGATTTTCTCTAAAATGGCTGTAGCGATTTTTATTAAAATACCTTATATTAAGGATATTCTCATCACAATTTAAAAGCATATCTTCAATTTTCTGGAAACAATATCTGAAGGCCTCTTCATTATGGTTGAGTTTTGCAGAATTTCGCATAACGGTTAATCCGTAAGAGATAGACAAAAGCGTACTGCACAAAAAGTGTAGATCTCATTAAAGCACATAACTTATGTCATAAACGTTTTTGTTACAGAGTTGACTGTTTTCGAGATATTCATTGTTATTAGTTTCAATGTTAAAGTAATTACTTTTCTCAAACGCGACGCAAAGTGAACCGAAGATCAATTGTTTTACATAGCGAGCAGCTTTTTAAATATTTGACTGTTTGGTATTTAATGGTCTTTTCGTTTTTGAACTATCCACATACACATAAACGCACACATACACTTAACACACTCACGAACAAGGACCTCTTTCTAAACATATTTTTTTCGGATTCAGGAGACCTCAAAATATATATTTTTAGTGACAGCTCAACATCGAATTTTTGGTTGGAATAAAATGCCCTCTCTAGCTACTATGTAAATTGTATGTAAATACATGCTAGAGAAAGTAAATATATTCTGAATGAATGTCTGAATGGGATAGATGAGGATAAATTATGTCAACGGTGAACTAATTGGATACACATTTTAGAACGCAAAAAACTATGAAATTAGACCGTTGATAGAAATTTTGTGGTAATATTTACGCAGAACTGTTTCAGCTATTATTTTGTGGCTTTCTTAATTTTCGTTGCCCCAGTTGACTTTCAGATAGCACCAAATTAGTGCAATTTGTCTTTCCGTTACAATAATACCTCAGTTTGCCTCGTGGTTGTGAGGGCGTGTGGAATTTCACGGTTCCTTGATTATGTTTCTATTAAAGAGTTAGATGTGAAGACAGGTGGGGGCGTGAACACGTGTCGAGATCTGTTGCGCGTGCCCAAATCGATCCCCCCCTTCGCCCCAGCTCCGCCCGCACTCGCTGCTGCTCGAATTTTAGTCTTCATTTGATTAATGAGAAAATTGCAGGTTAGCTCCAGAATACAAACACGTTGAAACATGCTAGGAAATCTGAAGCACATTGAGGTCACTAACTTGAGGTGAAACGGTGGTATTTAGATCAGTGGAGCTGGAACGGCTTCATCCTCCAGGCTGCTGGCCACGGACGAGCTTATAGGATTCAGTTCCTCAACACGATTATGGGAAACAGTGCTTTCAAAAATTCGCCAATCAGAAACTTCAGGTTTCCTACCAATATCAAGCTTTTTTTTATTACATAAACACCCTGCATTTTTACTTTCCCTGCTTAGTACATAGGAAGAGAAGGTAATGCATTCTACCTAAAAGGTCGATATCAAGATTTCACCGAAAATACACGTTTTATATTCCACACGTATCCAAAAAAATCAAAGCATTTTTATAAAAAGAAAGATCATGTGTGAGTGTGTCCATGTGTCTTTTTTTTTTTTTTTTTGTTTGGTAGTGTTTAACGCCCGCTTTTACTACTGATGGCACCGCAGGCGGTGACACTGATGATACATAATCAAGATGGAGCACCGGTGGAAAGAGATGGCGGGGGAAACCGGAGAACCCGGAGAAAACCCGCCCAGCACCGCTTTGTCCACCACAAATCTCACATGCGGTGAGAGGCGTTTGGTTTAACCACTCGGCCAAGGCGCGGACCTGTCCATATGTCTGTGAACACGATAACTCATGAACTAAAAATCGTTTAAATACCAAGCTTGTGCTTAAGTTTAGTATCTTCCAAGGATACAAAATGAAAATAATGAGGAAAATCCTCCCACTCCAAACTACACTTTACGAGGAAACATTTTTCGAAAGTATTGATTTTCTTAAAAGCGGTTCTAACGATTTTGATTAAAACACTCTATAAGACAAAAAATAGCCTCTGAAAACACTTTATTATGGATGAATTTTGCTGCATTTTGTGTAACTATTAAACCGTAAGAGATAGACAAGGACTTTCTACACAAAAAGTATAGTTCCCCTTAATTTATGCGATATATATTTTTTCGTAGAGTTCACCATTTCCGAGATATTCCTTTCAATGAAAACTTTTCTCATACGGGAATTTGTCCACTTCTGGCAATGTATAGAAACGACTTTCAATCACATAGCAAACAGCTTTTAAAAGATTTGACTCGCTTTAGCTTATGTATTCCCTTATTTGCCTTCTGCTTACCAAATAGCAAGTAATTAGACAATTTCTGCTAATGTTTACATCGATATGCATGAATTAGATAGAAGAATAGGCTTTAATTATAATTTCTTATAGAGATGTAGAGAAAATCCTGTGAATGGTACACTTCAGGTTTTTTCTTTTAACTTAACTTTGAATAACAGGAGTATATATTACCCGTCTCGTGGTTATTTTAATTATAACATGTTATTAGATAAGGAAGTGCCAGTGTTAATATTTGGATGAAACTTGATATGATATGAAAGAGATAAAAGGAATACTGTCAGCGGAAATGAAATGTCTTCTTAAAGTGAAGGGATGTAAAACAATGAATTTGATACGTAATTAAACTATATTAGAAGAATTAGGTATACGTAAGATAAACAAAAATATAAAGAATAGAAAGACGGTTGATTAATCCACATATCTCGAATGAAAGCTGAAAGAATTCCAGCCTTGGTTAAGTAGCCATCTACTTCAAGGTAACAGAGAAGTTGGCCATGTGAAAAAGAGTTGATCATTTTCATTATTTATAACATTTGGCATACGGAACAAACCAAATGCTTAATCCTTGCCAATCACCGTCAATGATAATGATTAAAAATGTATTTGCTACATTGCCTTAGTAACTGTGAGAAAATACTCAATTCCACACAAATGTATGGCACTAAGAGTATTATCATAGAAATTTTGAGCACTTATTACTTTCTCTGTACATAGTGTATAGAGAAGGTATTGCACTCCATCATAAAATTCGATACCAAGATTTCACCGGAAATACATGTTTTAGGGTACCCTGTATCCAAAAACAGAATTTTCAGAAAAAGGTCCGTGTGTGTGTCTGTGTGTCCGTGTGTCTGTGAACACGATAACTCAAAAACGAAAAGTCGGTAAAATACGAAACTTGGTATTTAAGTTTAGTATCTTCCAGGGATGCGACACGAAGATTTTGAGAAAAATCACCCCACCTCAAACTACCCTTTACATAGAACTTTTTTTCGAAAATTTTGATTTTCTAAAAAATAGCTCCAACGATTTTGATTAAAATATCGTATAGTAAAGATATTTACCTGACAAATAAAATGTATATCTTGAATTTTCTGGGAATGGCATCTGAAGAGTAGTTTATTCTGAATGAATTTTACTAAATTTTGAATAACTGCTAAACCGTAAGATATAGACAAAACCTTACTACACAAAAAATGTAGAGCACATTAAAACACACAATTTATGTTATATAAATTTTTTTCGTGGAGTTCGTCGTTTTTGTGACATTCCTTATTTTTGGTTTCTGCTATGAAAAACGTATACTTTTCTCATACAGGAACTTGTCACCTCCTATCCATCTAGACAAAGGAACTTCATTGACATAGCAACCAGCTTTTGACTATCACTTTAACCTACAGTTGTCCCTTATTTCGCTTCTACTTACAAGGAAGCGAGTAATTAGACTATTTCTGCTAATTTTTTCTGATTATCATAAAGTAAATAGAAGTATAAGCTTTTTAAGAATAATTTGTTGCAGGGATATGGAGAAATTCATGCGAATGGTACACATCAGATTTTTTTTGGATATTGGGGACCCTAAAACATATATTTCCGGTGAAATCTCGGTATCGAATTTTTTGATGGAGTGCAATACTTTCTCTATACACTATGTACATAGTGCGTATGGAGAAAGTAAAAATTTAAATATCCTTAACATATACAATATATATATACACTTATTATTTTTAGAGCTAACAATTTCCAAGAGATTCCTTTACTCAAAGGGGAAGTCATTTACTTTTTTCATCCAGGTCATGCAAAGAAATGGGGATTTCAATGACATCACATAGCAACCGGCATTTAAATGTTTTTCTAATGCTTCAGCCTAGTGCATTCTACTTAGATGCAACTAAGTAATAAAACTATTTCTGCTAATGTTTATCTCGATTAAGACGAAATAGAACTCACTTCTGTAAGAATATTTCGTTGCAGAATAGGTAAAGAAAGTCATGTAACCGGAACACACAACATTTAGTTTTCCTGATTTTCTAGTTTCTTCTTTAGAGCATTTAATCGGCATCTCTGGAATGATATTATCTCCTAAGCGCTACGGAACTTGATGGCGTCAACCAAGCAGGAAAAGTTGCATAACACAAAGGCGAGCGACAGAAGGAACTCTCTCCTAACGCAAACTCGGCTGCTGCCTTCAAAATTTCACCTTATTAATAGGCATAATTAAAAAGGCTTTAACTGCTGTAGTTGTGACGTCGGGAGCACGTGACTGAAAACAGGTTGTCCGGCTACCTGCTGTTCTGCTTGCATACCAACAAGAGCTCTGGCCTAAAACATTCCGCATTCGTGGCGTTTTCTTGTCCACATCACTTAACACAATGTTATGTCGATGTCCTGTCATCCCTCACTATGATGTATGAGTCTGGCTTCCCATCTTCCTATCCTTCTGTTCCCTGATGACGTTCATTAATGCAAATGGATTCCTGGATTTTAGAAGAATGAAAATACTTATCTCTCAGCTTCTTTGAAGTGCGAGGGCCGTTTTTTTTTTTTCAAACACCGATAGCTATAAATAAAAGACATGTTCATAGAAAACAATTATTTTATTACTAAAAGTTTTGTACATTTATGGTTACTTTTCAACATATCGTACCTGTGCACAAGCTTTGCAATACCTGCTTCAAAAAATGTTGGTGTCAATGATGCAGCCCGGAATCACTATCAATGCAATTGTTTATTATGACACTTTACGACGTTTGCGGAGAGCCATTCAAAACAAACAAAGAGGAATGCTAACTTCAGGAATTGTGTTGATCCATGACAACACTCGTCCACGCACTGCTGGCACAACCCATCGGCTCCTAGAAAAACTTCAATGGGACATTTTCGATCATCCTCCGTACAGTCCTGATCTGGCACCCAGCAACTTTCACCTTTTCCCTGAACTGAAGACGTGGCTAGGACAGACTTTCAAACCAACGGAAATCATTGGCGGCAACATTTTTTGAAGCTTAGGCACAGGTACGTTAAATGTCTCAATCTTTTCGGTGATTATGTTGAAAAGTAACCACAAGTGTACAAAACTTTTAGTAATAAAATAATTGTTTTATATGAACTTGTCTTTTATTTATAGTGTATCGGAGGTTGGAAAAGACGGCCCTCGCATTATCTGTCAGGAACATTTGATGACGTTTTAATAGTTTTACCATGACTGCCTCATTTGTTTTTGTAACCTGGTGTACATCATTTATCTCAAGAGTACCATAAATATGTATATACCACTCTACTATTACCAGCTTTGATTCAGTATAATCGTATGGCAGTTATCCTTAGTATTTGCATATGTTTAATAAATTGGCATGTGATCAGCTTCAACATTTCATTATGTCTTTTTACACGATTAATTTTCCATGGCGGTAGCATCATCTGCTTACATTTTAAATCATCATACTTAAATTACTTGCAAAGTATTAACTAATTAACCAATTCCTTGTGCCGGGAGCTTTGTTTTACAAGCTTGTTTAGCATTACAAACAAAAGCTCGATAAGAAGGTTTTATAGTAAAAATATGTTTTGAAACCCCCTGACTTATTCATTATAGAAACTAAGATAATGAGCTAAATTTTTCAAGGTACTTACAGCAATAGCTTTACTGTTGAATAATGAAAACAGAGTACTTCTATTGAAAAGAAGAAAAAGTTGTCATTCCCTTTTATTAAATTTTATTGAAAAACGATGATTTTTAAATTTTAATAAAATAACTAATCCATATACATAATAACTTTTTAAAGTAAAAGGTAGTTAGGTGAAAATGTGTAATATCAATTTCAGCCCTTAGTATCAATTAGTGTCTGAAATAATTGGGCCTTTGTATAGAAAATTTTGTTTTTCAGGAACTATTTTCGAGCATAACATTTAAAAAAAAAACAAAAGTAGCCTAACTTTCCAAACACAACTTTGCAGTATTTCGTAACCCTCACATAAAGGAAACATGAGTGGGAAGCCTTTCCAATAAAATAAAAAACATTTTTTTTCTAAAACTAATATTTACAAATCTATTGATGTTTTACAAGTGATGTACCAGAATATTCTAAAAAACTACTATGCATGACTCTTTTCAACAATATTTTTAAACTGTTTACTATTAGCATGCTTCTATGAAAGCTATACCAAATGGAAAAAAATTATGAAAATCCCATTTTGACTACCCTTAAAGCATTTTTATAAAAGATCTGTCTGCGTGAACAGAAAATACTGAAAAACAAGACATTGATTCAGTACCACACTTGCTAATTAAGTTCAATATGCTTCAAGGGTGAGACACGACAATTTCAAAGAAAGTCCCGCACTCAAACTATCCTTTATATTGAAGATACATTTTGAAAATTTAGAGTTTATAAGAAATGGTTACAAGGAGTTTGGTTAAAATGCCACTCTTATTAAAGATATCCCTATGGAAATAAAATGTGTAATTTTAATTTTATGAGAAAGGACCTCTTTGTTCTGGGTGACTTATTGCGGTATAAATAATATATGGACGCCTCTGAGCAAAATTAGTATAGAATTAGTATAGAATGGGCGCTGAGAACCATAACAAAAGCAAAACTCAATTTCATTTCAAAAAGAAAAACTTCTTGAATTTGCTATGTAAAGACTGTCGTGTGTAATAGAAATTGAATTGGGTGTTTTCCAATGATCCCGTAAAGGTATTACTCTACCAATCAGTGGTAAACAGAGAGTAAAGAAGCAAAAATGTCAAAATGTGTTAGGTTTATTCGTAGAAACAAATATGGGCTAATCTGCGCATGCGCGGTTATCAGCTGCTTTGAAAGTAAATTTAATTTCCTTGACTACATTTGGTAAGAGAAACTCTATTTCGTCGAAGCATGTAATAGTGTCCTTTTTAAATGTTTTGACGCAGTAGGTTTTTATCTGATTTGAGATTCAGAAGGCCATTAATGCAAAGTTTCCGCTACTGAGTATTTGCTTTAACTTGAAACGTAGTAAGTAGAAAGAGATATTAAAATATTCCACACGGCAGTTGGCGATCCTTAACTGCCTAATCTCAAAATGTGGGATAGGTTAAACATGAGATTTAGAAAGAGAATATGACTCACCATTTCGGTTACCTTCGTTTCTCAACAACCGCTTGAGAGAATACAAAAGCCAGCGTAGCAAAGACGTAAAAAAATACCAGTATATTTTTCACATTTCAATTACAATTAATACTGAGAGGGAAATAGGCAGTGAAGGATGGCTGTAACAGTATTTTCCAGCAACGGACCGACATTAAAGCATCCCACTTCATAGGCGGCCAAATAGCAGAAAAATGATCATATTTCAAAATAAACCTCACGTGATCTCGGTCTAGCTGCCCCGTATTTGTTGTTGTGTATCTCTTCACACGTTAAAATGGTGCAGAACTCAGCGAGGCTATTTCAATATAAAACCCGCCAATGGGGAGTGAGGTTTTTTTAGTATTCTTGACAACCTTTTTATATGCATACCTCCTGACTTAAACTTAGGATTCTCTCGGTCCTGCAAATGCTCTATGATTCATAGCAAGGTAGTCTGCAAACTCCTGGTATGGTGTCTTTGTGAGAGGCATTTTCTTCCAAAGTGTGGAGTCAGGTATGCATATTTCTTGGCAATTGCAGTATATGTTGCTTAAACGAAAGCTTTCTCTGGTTTTGTCTGAAGACTTCCACAGAGGTTTCAAACTTACTGTAGTAAGCACATCTTCAAGTTTCCCAGTGGATATGGTTCTAAAGAAAGCAGCTAGTTCAACCAACGTTTGGTCATTATCATTACCCTTCCATCTTGGCAGAATTAATGTGTTCTTTGGGCGATATTTTGCAGATTCTTTATAGTAATAACCACAATTAACTTACTCAAATCTCTATTCAAGAAATCCAAATCTTTCATATGATGTACATCAACAAAGTGAGTGGCATCTCGAAACAGTTCATACATGATACAACCATTTGGATCTAAAGTACATGGAATGGGAAAGTCATTCCTTGATCTGCAGTAAACACCACTACTTCAAACAATGGACGAGCAACTTGTTCTAAAAAATGATCCACACCGGGACGCGTTTGAATCTCCAACCTGTTTTGTACGTCCAATCTGGATATGTACAAGGGGCACGCTGGAGAATCCATCTTCTATTACATTCCCATTTTCATCACATTTTGATGAGCCTAACTTTTATTAAATAGGCTCCAACTATGCTGAATGTTGCTCCAAATGTCAAAAAAATATATTTCATTGCTTTCCTCGAAGCTTCTCTTCTTTTCTGTTCTTCTTGATCATCCTCATCTGCTCATTGTTGTGCTTCCCTCAAGCGCTGTGATGATGCTGTAGTTGCCGCTTTGGTATTCATTTCAAATTTTTAAGAGCATTGCATGCTTGAGAGACCGCGAAAGTTCTATGCGAAAAATTTAAATATGAAGCTACTTAAGACTGACGAAGTACAAAATGTTTTGGAAAGCTTAATAGTCTCTTTAGCACATAAACATCGTTTCAGCAGCACAGGTACCATATTTAGTCCAAACAATAATTATCTGTTTCTCGAATTTGACCATCACCAATAACATTCTGTGCGTTGGCAACCTTCGTTTTAGCCCTCTCAATGAGCGCGACCTGCTCACCATCCCCGCTAATAAGCGAGAAGAATCATTTTTGGAAAAAAGTCCGCGTATGTGTTTGTATATGTGGGTGTGTGTGTCGGTGTGGTTGTGAACACGACAACTCAAAAACAAAAAGTCAGTAACATATTAAACTTGGTATTTAAGTTTAGTATCTTCTAAGGATGCAACACGAGGATTTTGAGGAGAATCTCCCCTCCCCTTTACATGGAAAAAATTAGGCAGTTTTGATTTTCTCATAAATGGCACGATTTTGAATGGAACACCGCCTATTAAATATATTTCCATGAAAAATGAAATCAGAAATTATTATTTTAATGCATTTAGTTTATTGCAATGTTCATATATGTGTTATATATTCATATAATTTTTATAATTTTTTTATGTTTGATAAGCAGAGGTTGATATTTATGACTTGAATTTTCTGTAAATGTTTTCTGAAGACCTCTTCATTCCGGATGACTTTTGCATAACTGGTATACCGTAACTTTCTACACAAAAAATGTAAATCTTATCAGAACGCAACGGAACGTTACCATATAGAGATATTTCCTGTTATTGTTTTGATTTTTAAAACTGTTCTTATAAACTGGAATTTGTCAACTTATGGCCATGCAAAGAAAGGAATGTCAATCAAATAGCAACCAGCTATTAAAGAATTTCACTATTGCTTTAGCCTAGAGTACTCCTTATTTCCCTTGTAATTCTGTTTAACTTGATTAGCTTGAAGTAGAGAGAAAGATCATCTTTTGGCTGCCTTGCAACAATATAGCATTAAATCTCACATGTTATATATACATGAATTTAACTATATTTTATGAAATGCTAAATTATTAATGTGTTCACTCGTGCATTGTTCGCGACTTTATTTTGTGCGTGGCAGTAATTAAAGAGTTTTCGTGCGCCTTTTATCATTGTATAAATATATTCCTCATTTAACATGAATAACTATAAAAACCACATAACTACGCCAATGAGCCGTTAATACTGTCTCAACTACATCACATCGCCCAAAGTGCGTGACGTCATGACATGTACTAATGTTTCTCTGTTTAGATGGTGTTGCTGTAGGCGACGGGTTTGTGAAGATCAATCCAACGAACCACGGCGTTTACTAACATTTTCATTCGCGATATTTTAACTTCTTTGGCTACACTGTTCTTCAAAATGACGCTAGTTTGTCCAATATAAGTGACATCGCCAGAAAAGGTGTGGAGTGGGTAATATGACTCGTTTGAGCAACATCTTGTACTTTATGCCTTCTTTATCTATCCAGGATTACATTGGATATACTATTTACCAGATTCCGTAAATAATTAGAGTATGGATACATCGGGTGTGAAACCACAGGATTCCCAAATTTTCACAGATCTTGCTTGTTATACGAGGGTCATTCAGAAAGTGACAGATGATTTGGCATAACTAAAGAGTAGCGAAAGCTATCAACACATAACTTTATTTACAAAGTTACAATACCCTCCTATATTTCTCAAAGTAATCTTCATTCTGTTAAAACATTTACTGTCACGTGGTACGAGCTTTTCAATATTATAGTTTTCTACCACCAAAGAATTTATTCGTTTTTTTTAATGCACAAAATGTTCGTCCAATCGATTTTTATAGGAAAATATGCAAAAGTATGGTGATAATGCATTGAACGAAGCTTCAGTGAGGAAATGGCGCATAATTTACAAGTAATCAATGTGTACTATAAAGACCGGGGTGGAAGTTCATTAATCGTAATGGAGGAGTTGAAAGCAAATATTGATAACAGAATTAAGAAAAACCAGTGTTTCACTTTGGACATCGTGTATGACTTTTTGGATGGAAAAATTTCCCAACTAATGAAGATCTCAAAGTGACAGTGGCATCTAGGCTCATATCTTTAGCGGTGGAGAGTATAACATCTACATTGAAAAACCGGTACCACGCGACAATAAATGCCTTGATAGCAATGGCGATTACGTTGAAAAATAAAGTATGGTGCTGCATCTTTGAAAATAAAGTTTTGTGTTGACAATTCAGCTCCACTATTAAAGCACCAACGGAATGGCCGAGATAAGGGAATTTCAAACAATCGCTGACATCTGACTGGAGCGATATTGTCGAAAAATCTTATCGCAGCTGATGGTCATTTCTTTGAAATCTGACGTTCGTATGCTTGATCCCCTTGTAACAAGGCGGCAATCCAGGTAGCCAACCTTCACTTTTAATGACTATCAGTTCCAGAATAATTGCACTTTCAATTAATTCCGTTAATACGTTTATTTAAATTTTTATCAAGTTCATAATGTATTTAGTTCAAAAAGGAGTGAAAATAATCATTATTTGTATTCCTTATGTATGAGATGAGTGCAATAACCTCAAATAAAATAATGTATGTGCCCATGTCATGTATTACTTATTAAAAGCTGAAATAAAAAAATTGTTCTCAATTTCTATTGTGGCTATCGATATTCGTACACTGGGTAGGTCTTTCATAATTCAGCAGGCAGTGAAGAAAGAAAAACAACGCGGTAAATAAACATGGTCGAATGCGTCATCCACCGTTTGAGAACTAATGTAAGTGTTACAATCATAACGTCATAAAATCTCCCTTCCTGTATGTTATACATTATTAATAGTCTATTTTGCTGAATAGTCCATACAACACGGGTCGCGCCGTGGCGGAGTGGTTAGACCGCTCTCCTCTCTGCTAGATGGCCAGGGTTCGATCCCAAGCGACCGCATGTGAGGTTTGTGGTGGACAAAGCGGACTCTCCGGTTTCCCCCGCCATCGCATTCTACTGGTGCTCCATCTTCATTTCATATATTTCCAGTATCCTCGCCTGCGGTGCCACAATTAGTAAAAGCAGGCGTTAAACACTACAAAAGAATACAACTCGTGTATTCACCTCCTAAGACAATTCACTCCCATCGTGAACTATTTACATTTATCGTATTACTTATCATAACCTTCATTATTGTTTATTTATGCCAGATCGTCTTGTCATTTTGTGGATGGCCCTCGATAATCTTTCCATTTATGGTAAATGACATTTATACTTAGGAAATTCATTGCTGAAGTGCTCCAGCAAATAGAATAGGCAGTTACAAGTTCTGTCCATGATCTCAGAATGTCCACTGGCGAAGAATTTGCGCACACACGTCAGGCACGTACGGGACAGGATGACACAAATAACTAACCCCTCACTCAAAGCAGAATGGGCCCCGGGGACTGGGCCCGTCTGCACCACGTATCATTATGGCCCCCTTCTAATGACTGGCATTACGTGTTATATCGTCACACTAATTTGAAACTCAACCCCGGCAAACGGCTAATTTCTGCGGCAACTCTTTACTCTAATGACCTACAACAGCTATGATTTACTTCGCATTCTTTCGCTCTTCCAGTAGTCTCCAGCTATTGCACTTTTATTAGAGGTCTATTACTTAGCAAGATGCTTTAATGGATCCATTCCTGCTTCCCTCAAGCTCATGGTACTTATTATGTAACGAGAGCTCTCCCTACTCCTCATGCACAAGTGCAAAAAATTCTCTCAGCTCAGTTTCCTTACCGGAAGCGATTTCGTATAAAAACAACAGAGCATAGTGCAACGTTATATGTCATCCACAAAATGAAGTGTGACGCTTCTTATAACACTAACATTGTAATGAATAAAACATGGATAGATATTGAAATGGATAATTTTCCTTTAAGGTAATGAATCCGTGAATTTTGGAAAATCCACAATTTCTAACATATCTTATTGACATTTATTCGTTTCGTTTCGCAATCGGCTTAAACTCCCCGTATTTGTAGGATTAACAACCCCCCAGGACTTACAAGCCAATGTCAATCAGAAATTGATGATTGGAAAAGTATAATGGAGTAATTGGTGGAATGAGTGGCGGACGCTTGGAATCGAACCTGGGCCACCTAGATGGGAGACGAGCGACCTATCCACTCAACCACGGCGCCACCTATTGAAATTATGCCAGTTATTCTATACAATAATAACGATGTTTTATATCTATTAAATTCTATATTTAATATTTATTTAATAATGATTTTTCTTTGTATAAATTCATTGTCATAATAAAAAGATCCACCTGATGCACTTTTGGAAAATTATTCACATAAAAAGGCATATTTTACAGTAAACGAGTTTACAAATAGAGCTGTTGCTTCATATTTTTACTAATCTTAATTATTGTAGAAAATTATTTTATGTTTAGTACTCTAAAATTCTCGATTTTTAAATATTTAGTATCTTATTTATCAAAATTGAAACATTATATCGGAAAATTATATTAAATTTTTAAGGTGCAATATCAGCTTTTTGAAACAAATTAGTAAAACATTGCATCATATAGATCATTTTCAGTATGAAAAAACATTGGAAAATGTTTGGGAGAAAACAAGGTTTCAAATTGGATTATATGTTAATAAGCTTGCTCCTGAGCTTATAAAGCTTAGATTAATTGGAGTTGAAGTTAAAATGAGTCAAGTGAGAAAAGAGATATACTCTTTCAAAGGTCAGAATTCATATTATTTTACTATGAAAAAATCTGATGTGCTCCATTCACATGACTTTCTCTACATATCTGTGACAAGTTATTTTAATAAACTTATTTTTTATCTATTTAGCCTTAAACATTAACAGAAACGGTCTTATTACTTAATTCCTTTATAATTAGAACCGAAATAAGGAAATACACTAGGCTAAACCGACAGTCAAATGTTTTAAAATTTGGTTGTTATGGGATCAAAATCCGTTTCTTTGCTTGGCCAAGCGTTGACAAGTTCCCGTGTGAAAAAAGTTTATTTGAAAACTGAAATCAACAACAAGGAATATCTCGAAAACGGTCTACTTTACGAAAAAATTGTATATGACATAATTTGCGTGTTTATTCGTGATCTACATTTTTTATGTGTAAGTTTTTGTCTATCTCTTACGGTTTACTAGCTATGCAAAATCATCCTGAATAAAGAGCTCTTTAGAGGCTACTCCCAGAGAATTCAAGATATACATTTTATTTGGCATGTAAATATCTTAAATATAAGATAGTTTAATCAAAATCGTTGGAGCCAATTTTGAGAAAATCAAAATTTTTGACATTTTTTCCATGTAAAAGGTAGTTTGGGGTGGGAGGATTTTCTTGAAAATCTTCCTGTCGTATCCTTGAAAGATACCAAACTTAAATACCAAGCTTTATATTTAACGGTATTTTCGTTTTTGGGCTATGCTGTCCACAAACACAGGAGACCCAAAATATGCATTTCAGGTGAAATCTCGACATGTACATAGTACGTGTAGAGAAAGTAAAAAACAATTTTCGAATTTTTTAGAATTTTTGGTAACATTTTATAGATGCATTAACTTAACTGTTACCTCTCCTGCATCTATTTATAAGCAGGCAGAGGAAGGTTTCTTTATTTTATGTTTGTTTTTTCCGGTAACTCACCCTTAGAGAATATTATTCTTAACTTCGTCATTGAGATAAACATTAACATAATTTACCTTGTTACTTGTTTTCTTGTATTTTAAACGGAAATAAGGAAAAACTCTAGGCAAAGGCTATAGTCAATTGTTTTAATAGCTATTGCTATATGAAACAATTGAAATTCAGTTCTCTATTAAATTTCCGGGAGCAAAACAAAAGAGACGTAACAAAAGTTGACTTCCCCGTTGAGAAAAGTTTAAATAAGTTAAAGTAGAAATCAATAATAATGAATAAAAACTGCAAACAACTGTATATGATATAATTTGTGTGTTTTAATGAGATCTACATTTTCTCTGGAGTAGGTTTTTGTCTATATCTCATGTTTTATAAAATTCGTGCAGAATAAAGAGATTTTCAGAGACTGTTGCTAGAAAATTGTAGAGGTACATTTCGGTTGTTGTGTAAATATCTTAAACTTTAAATCAAAATCCTTAGAGCCATCATTGAGAAAAACAAAAGTTTCTAAAAATATTCCATATAAAGCTAGACGCACTGGAGGGATTTTGTTGAAAATCTTCACGTCTCATACTTGTAAATTGCTGAACTTTAATGCCAGGCTTGGTACTTAATCAACAGTTTGTTTTTGAGTTATGCTGTCCAAAGACTCACACGCACAGAGACCCACATACCGTCATTTTTCTAAAAATGTTTTTTTTTTTTGATTCAGCAGGTCTCAAAACCTGTATTCCGGTGAAATCTGGGTATAGAATTTGTTGGTGGATTACAGTAGCTTCTCTATCTACTAAGTGAATAGAGAAAGTAACCGGCTAGAGACTGGAGATCCGTGGTTCAAATCCCGGCTATGGCGTTGAATTTTTCAATGGCTGTACCTATCCAACTCCTGTCCTACACACGGTTTCTGTGAGAAAATAATTAAATCTCTTCATATTTGGAGACAAGAGCATACCATAAGGAGTCAGGAAGGGCAAATATATTAATTTTGAAGTTTGAGTATTGCAATGATATCCAGGAAGTATTATTATAATAATTTATTGAACGTTTTACCATAAACTATAGCTGATTTGGCCTTTAATGGGGTTACTTTAACCTACATTTCGAAAATGCATTACTTTATAAATATACATATATAATGCTGTAGTCAATGTGAAAATCGGTATTATTATCCAAAACCTCTTTTTATTTAATGTGCATACCGTTCATACAAAAAACATGCGATGTGTTCCATTCACAACTATTCCTACAAAAGCTAATTCTTCTATATACAGGGTTACTACAAAAGAAATAGACAATTTCAACTGCCTGTAAAACAAAAACTATTAGAGATAGCAACCTAATTATTTTGGAGGTATGTTGAGAAACTCTCAAAGTTTTGTTTGTTACTATTGGTAACGCTGCAGTGTTTTGTTTATTGTTGCAGAAGCTGAAATGGCGGAAAATCCTGTGGAAAAGGCATATTGCGTGTTGGAATTTGCTAGAACGCAATCAGCAACTGTTGTCCAACGACATTTTAGAGCACGTTACCACAAAACGCCACCGACTAGACAGTCAATCTACGACTGGTATAGAAAATTCGAGACAGCGGGATGTTTGCAAAGGGAAGAGCTCTGGGAGACCAAGAGTTTCGGAAGAAAACGTTGAACGTGTTCGTTCTGCCTACATAAGAAGCCCACAGAAATCGACATCTAGGGCAAGCATGCATTTACAAATTCCACAGCAAACTGTATGGAAAATCTTGCGGAAGCGACTGCACATGATGCCTTACAGATTACAGATGTTGCAGTTTCTGAGTGAAGAAGATAAGGTCATACGGCGTGATTTTTGCATCGACATGTTGCGACATGATGAAAACGATGCTGGTTTTTGTGAGCGCATCATTTCATTTTTGTGGTAACGTGTTCTAAAATGTCGTTGAACAACAGTTGCTGATTGCGTTCTAGGAAATTCCAACATGCAATATGCCTTTTCCACAGGATTTTCCGCCATTTAAGCTTCTACAACAACAAACAAAACACTACAGCGTTACCAATAGTAACAAACGAAACTTTGAAAGTTTCTCAACATACCGCTAAAATAATTAGGTTGCTATCTCTAATAGTTTTTGCTTTACAGGCAGTTGAATTTGTCTATTTCTTTTGTAGTAACCCTGTAGTTCATGCTAATCAAGATAAATATTAACAGAAATACTCCTATTACTTATCTCCTTATAAGAAATAGGAAAATAAAGGAATATACTACGCTAAGTAATAGTTAAATCTTTTAAAAGTTAGTCGCCATGTATTGAAATTCGTTTCTATTTGCTTGGCCAGGAATAGATAAAAAAGAAAGACAAATTCTTGTTTGGGAAACATTTAAAGTATTTTAAAATTGAAAGCAAAAGAATGTGGTTAACTCCTCCCCCCTCCCAAAATATATATATATTTTAATTCTTTTACTAAGATCTGTAATTTTTTGTGTGTAGACAGTTATTTCTTACGGTTTACCAGTTATACTCAATTCACACAGCATGAAGAAGTCTTCGGAGGTTATTCCCAAAAATTGAAGATGTGCTATTGTCATTTAAACACTTTTAATTTACAGTATTTTAAGCAAAATTGTTACAGCCATTTTTGAGAAAAACAAAATTTTAGAAACATTTCTTCACTAGTTTCGGATGGGGGGTTTTCTAGAAAAGCTTCGTGTCACATCCTTAGAAAATACTAAATTTAAATACCAAGTTTGGTAATTAGCGGTTTTTTTTTGTTTTTGTTTTTGAGCTATGCGCCCTCCCCCCCCCCCCCCCACAAATACACACTAGCTTACGAAATGTTCGATCTCTGGACTTTAAAAATATCAGGCTTAAATATGAAATGTTATTGGATATGTACACTATATATATATATATATATATATATATAATATACTCCTTTTATTACTTTCGCTACACGTACTCTGTACACAGTGTGTAGAGAGGATTTTTTAATACACCCAAAAATTGGATACCGAGATTTGACCGGAAATACATGTTTTGAGACTCTCTGAATCCAAAAAAAGCATTTTTAGAAAAATTTCTGTGTATGTGTCTATGGGTGGCATAGCTCAAAAACGAAAAGTCCGTTAAAATCCAAACTGGTATTTAGGTTTAGTATGTTCCAAGGATGCGAAACGAAGATTTTCAAGAAAATCCCCCCGCTCACAATTACCCTTTACATGGAAAATCTTTCAAAAATGTTGTTTTTCTCAAAAATAGCTCTAGCGATTTTGATTGAAATATCATATAATAAAGATATTTACATGACAAATAAAATGTATATCTTGAATTTTTTGCGAATAACCTCTAAAGAGTACTTTATTCTGGATGAATTTTATGGAATTTTGCATAGCTGCTAAACCATAACAGATAGACAAAAACTTTATACACAAAAATTTTAGAGCACGTTAAAGAACATAAGTTATGTTACATAGGTTTTTTTCGTGGAGTTGATCGTTTGTTAGATATTCCTTGTTATTGGTTTCAGCTTTGAAAAACTTATATTTTTCTCATACAGGAATTTGTCAACTCCTGTTCACACAAGCAAATCACATAGCAACCAGCTTTTTACTATCACTTTAACTTATGTTACTCCCTTATTTCGCTTCTAATTACAAGGAATCAAGTAATAACACTATTTCTGCTAAGTTTTTCTCGATTTACATGAAGGAAATAGAAGCATAAGCTTTTTAATAATATTTTTTGCAGAGATGTAAAGAGAGTCATGTGAATGAAACATATCAGATTTTTTTTAAATGTGCTGTTCTGACAGTCACACTTGCGTACGTTGGTCCTCTTTTTAAATACATGTTTACCCACTTATTTATAAAACTTGAAAACGCTTACAGTGAAATGGGAGCGTCCAGTTTGGGGTCGTGTGCTGTAATCCCACATCATTAGGCAACCATTAAGAAAAGCTAGTTTCTTCTGTAAGCTGTTATAGAAATTTAGTCGGCACCAACGAATACCAGAAGATTCTAAAGCTTGACAGTGAATATTTTAACCTTAATTCTATTAGAGAGGTGCAAGCCACAAAAAATATTAGTTCGGCTTAGAACCTGAAAGCATTAAGTCCATTGCCATCGGCAAGGCGGTGGTGGTGATGACATCATTGAAAGCAACCTGTAATTCTCATGACGTAATATAAACACAGGTAACAAGAGCAACATAGATCCCTCTCAACACACGCCTCATGAACCAGTTCTCATAATTTATGCACCTAGGAGCTTCGTTTTATTTTCACTATTTTCCAAAGACAGAATATAAGCTGTTGGTAAACCTCACTGAAAGAAGTTAATGACACCAATACCTCAAATAATTTATTTCATACTTCCAGATTTAGGGGGCAAATAGGTGTCAATGTGTAATGTTTGGTCAACAAATTAGTTTTTTATTTTTATGCAAAAATCAATTATATCAGTCCTGTATTACGTATTTCCGAAGCTTTTTAGCACTACGACACTTATAAGGTAATAAAATACTTCATTTGAAAAGCCTACAACCTTGAAATGCCCTTTTCATTAAACTTAAAACTTAAGTTTCTCTCACTTATTTTGTAACATCTTGCCAGAGTTAAAAGGATCTTCGCTTACAATTTTTCTGCAAATGGTTGAAAATTGCTCTGTATATTCAAGATATTATGACAAATAAAACAAATGGTGTATAAAATAAAACAATTCTCGTACATCACATGAGAGCAAAAAAGCAACATTTTGGTCATCAGTACACAAAATACTTTTAATTTCTCTACACGTACTATGCAATTAGTAGGTAGAGAAGGTGTCGTATTTCACCCAAAAATTCCATGTCGATATTTTGCCGGAAATATACGTTTTGAGCTCCATTGAATCAAAAAAAAAAATTAGAAAAAGATCCACGGTGTGTGTGTGTCGATGGACAGCTAGTTCAAAAACTAAAAGATATTTAGTACCAAATTTGGTTGTTTAAGTTTAGTATCTTCCATGGTCGCAACACAAAGATTTTCAGGAAATTTCCCCAAAGCCAACCAAAGCTTTACATGTAAAATTTTTCTCAAAAGTGTCTATTGCGATTTTGATTAAAATCCCTATATAAAAGTCATTTACATGGCAAATAAGATATAGATCTTGAATTTTCTGGGACTAGCCTCTGAAGATTTCTTCAGATGGATCTCTTGGATGAATTTAGCACAATCTGAAAACTATAAGTCTCAGACAAAAACTTACTTCACAAAGAATGTGGATCTTGTTAAAAGACCCAGTTTATTTCACATACATGACTGTCTCCGTGATTCTCCCTGCTATTGATTTCAATTTTAAGCTTAGTAAACCTTTCTCAAACGGGATTTATCATCTCTCTTTTGTTTAACTGCTGACCGAGCAATTTAGATCGAATTTCGCTTGTTTCTCATAACAACTGTTTTTTTTTTAAAAGATTTAACTATCGCTTTAGCCTGTGTATCAGCTTATTTTCCATCTACTTATGAGGAACTAAGACACATATTTCTGCTAATGTTCATCTCGATTACCACCTCATCGTGATAACAATAGTTTGTAGTGAAATTCATGTGAAGATTTTTATTCTACAGAGCAAGCAGATATCATTAGTTATATTAATGACAGTTTCTAGAACATTCGGTAATGTTTTTTTGCCTCATGCGTTAAAGTTGAAGGAGAAGCTAGATTTTGAAAACATTAATAGCTACACACTATTAAAGGTACAGAATTTAAACTTGAATGGGCTTAAACAGTGTCCAAAAATAGGTAATTATCTCATGATTCAGGTAATTTACAATGTCTTTTTGTTACGGGTTGATAACTGAGCAGTATAATGACTATTTCTGAACGTATTGCTGTTGTCACATGGTGTGATGAGCTTCAATAACGGTTTCAACGGAAATTTAGAAAGAAGAGACTAACGAATAAAATAATATGGAAATTAAATAAGTTCAACAAATTGGCACTGTTGCTGACAAGTATCGACCAGGTCAAGCTTCCACAAGCGCTGCTGACATTGACGCAATACGGGAGTCAATTGAACAGAGTCCTAAATCTGTACGTTGTCTTCCACGTCAATTGCAAACACAGATGATATACACCCTTCTTCAAGATGAATTTCAGCACTTTGAAAACTGATGATTTCGGATTGCTTCCCTCGGTGATGAACGAGTTAGTGCACCTTCCATTCATCTCGTTCAATTTGCAAATTGTTATAAACAATGTTTAAAACTGGATAGGTAGAGTCATACTCTAGCCGGTTGCTCTGTCACTGAGCTACCATGGTAACATGCCGGCATAGTATTGAATTTCTCAACTGACTCATATGTTTCCCGGTAAACGGTAAGGTGACCTGAAATTATTTTGAGATGACGACCCTAATGGCGGCTTACATTGTTGAGAGTACTTCAAGACCCTGGATTCATAGTATAGCCAACTATTATGGTCAGTTGGTATTGGTTTAATTAACAGTATTCATGCTGTTTTATTTGTTGGTCCAGTCTTTCTAAATATCCGTTGAAACCGTCATTGCAGCTCATCACTCGGAACACCATGTAGACGCTATGTGACAATGGAATAGTCAACATACTGCTTAGTTATCAGCGTGTAAGAAAAAGACATTCTTAAGTTACTTCAATCCCGGAAAAGTTACTTATTATATGGACAACCTGTATATATGTCATGTAACATATGTATACAAATATTTAAGTTCTTAGCTCTAAAGCTGTAGACGTTAGATATCAAACCCATTCGCCATCCAAAGCTGTTCAGCTGCGGATGTACTCACCAAGCACCCTAGTTAACGGACAATTTAATAGGAGATTTACACACAGTATTTGAATGGCAGAATTATATACGTGTATCAGTTTGATTACATGGAAGGCGTGTGCCATTTTACTTTCTCTAGCACGTATGTACAATATACATAGTAGGCAGGGAAGCTATTGTATTCCACAACAATTTTGATACCTAGATTTACCGAAAATACATGTTTTGAGGATCCTTGAACCCTAAAAAAGTTAAAAGCACCATGTGTGTGTAAATTTGGAACAAAATCAAACGATCTTTTTTAAAATCCATATTTTTAGGATATTTTCATGGCAAACAAAATGTAAGTCTTGAATTTTCTGGGAATAGCCACTGGAGACCTCCTCATTTCGGACAAAATTTATTACTTTAAAATTGCAGATGACATAAAAACACAATTTAGGTTATATATACTTTATTTGTTTGTTTGTTTTTTTAGATTTATTCGAAATATTCCTATTTATTGGTTTCTATTTTAAACTTCTTTAAAGTTTTCTCTAGCGGGAAGCCAACTTATGTTTCATCTCTTTAGTTTTACTCCCGGATACGCAAAAGAGAACCGAATTTCAATTGTTTAACATAGCCATATCTTTTAACAGATTGGACTATTGCTTTAGCTTAGTGTACTCCCTTATTTTCATTCTACTTACAAGGAAGTAATAAGACAATTAATTATCTCGATTAGCATGATATAGATAAAGCAATAATCTTTTTATAAGGAAATGTTGATAGCGAAGAGTTAAAGAAAACCATATGAATGAAATATATAATATTTTTTGAGATTTAGTTTTCCGATACAGGTAACCGATAGCCGTACTTGTGAATAGGACATTTGCGGGTAAAACCTTGCTATCAGATTGAGGTTTTCCTCATAAGTGGCAAATTCACCATCTTGAACAGTCTGGGAATAGCTCTGAAGACTTCTTCATTCTGATGAATTTTAGATAATTGGTAAACCGTAAAATACACACAAAAACTTACTGTACACAAACGTAAATCTCTTTAAAACACACAATGTGTGTCATTACATTTTTACTTTCTCTATACGCACTATGTACATAGTGTATAGAGAAGGTATTGCACTCCACCCAAAAATTCGATTCCGAGATTTCACCGGAAATATGTTTCAGGGTCCCCAATATAAAAAAAAAAAAGCATTTTCACACAAAGGTCCGTGTGTGTGTCAGTGTTTCCGTGTGTCTGTGAACACGATAACTCAAAAACGAAAAGTCGGTAAAATACCAAACTTGGTATTTAAGTTTAGTATCTTCCACGGATGCGACACGAAGATTTTGAGAAAAATCCCCCACCCCAAACTACCCTTTACATGGAACTTGTTTCGAAAATTTATATTTTCTCAAAAATGGCTCTAAGATTTTGATTAAAATTTCGTATATTAAAGATATTTACTTGAAAAATAAAATGCATATCTTGAATTTTCTGGGAATAGCCTCTGAAGAGTACTTTATTCTGGATGAATTTTACTGAATTTTGAATAACTGCTAAACCGTAAGAGATGGACAAAAACTTAGTACACAAAAAATGTAGAGCACATTAAAACACACAATTTATGTTATACACATTTTTTTCGTGGAGTTCGTCGTTTTTGAGACATTCCTTATTTTTGGTTTGTGCAATTCATACAGGAACTTGTCAACGCCTATCCATATAAACAAAGGAACTTCATTGACATAGCATCCAGCTTTTGACTATCACTTTAACCTATGGTAGTCCCTTATTTCGCTTCTACTTACAAGGAGACAAGTAATAAGACTATTTCTGCTAATTTTTTCTGATTAGCATAAAGTAAATAGAAGTATAAGCTTTTTAAGAATAATTTGTTGCAGGGATATAGAGAAAGTCATGTGATTTTTTGTACAGTTATTCGTTTCCAAACTATTGCTTGTTATTTTCCTCAGTTTTAAATTACTTAAACTATTCTCAACGGGATGTCTATTGTTTTCTTCAGCTCTCTTTTCTTTTTACTCCCAGACATGGAAACAGAACCGAAATGCACTTGTTTACAGAAAGGCCAGATTTTAAAGATGTTGCTATCGCTGTAGCCTAGTGTTTTCCCTTATTTCCCTTCTCCTTAGAAGGAAACAAGTAATGTTTATTTCAATTAGCATGATGTGTATAAAAGAATATTCTACACAAATAATTTTATTGCAAAACAGATAGAAAAAGATCATATGAATGGAGTACATCCGATTTTTTGGAAACACGAAGCTTCAAGTCGTATATTTCCAATGAAATATTGGCATCAAAATTTTAGGTGGAAAATCAATCTTCCTCTGCTTACTATAAAAAGGAAAATTGATGTCATTTGAGAACTATATTGATAGTAAAGTACCTTCATTGATAATGCTAATCCCGTTTTTATACGATTAATAATGCCACCCTATCAGAGCGCTTGCAATATGTTTTAAGCAAAGAAACGTATAACATTTGTTTATTAATTGTTAAAACTTTAAAGTTTGAAAATTTTAACAAAATGTACACAATCCAACAAAATTTAACTGTAACCTATTATAAAGATACATATTTTAATGTTCATACTTGCTGAAACTAAAATACTTACCTTCCCAACGTTCCTAGACACAAACGAATAATTATAAGGAATGCTGTTCCCATCGATTTAACGAAGTTTTCTCTGTATTTAAAATACATCTATTCCTTCTTTAAATTACTTTTTAGACAGAAAATTTCAGAGTACATATTCACAAGAAAAACATTTGTTTCCACGAGTGATGTGTTCCATTCACATGACTTTCTCTACCTATTCTGTAACAACAAATATTACAAAAAGTTGTTCTCCTGTCCACTTAGAGAAACAGGGGAATACTTATATGGTGCTATTATTTTATTCCTTATAAGTAGAAGAGAAATAGAAGAATACTTATATGGCCATAGTCAAATATTTAAAAAAAATGATTGCAATATGATGGAAACGCGGTTGTTTTTGCATGACCAGGAATAATACAAAAGTGATATGAAACGGCTGAAGATTTCTCGTTTGAGAAAAGTATAAGTATTTTAAAACTAAATCAAATAATTAGGAATTTCTCTAAAATTGTTAACTCAAAAAAAGGTATGCAATATAAACTGCGTGTTTTAAGGAGATAAGCATTTTTAGTATAATATGATATTAACTCTTACGGTTTATTGAATGTGCAAACTTCTTCCAGGAAGAAGAGAACCAGAGAAGCCATTTCCAGAAAATTCAAGATATACCTTTCATTTGAACATAAAAATATCTGAAGAACACGTATTATAATCAAAAGCATGAGATCCATTTTTGAAAAGTTTGGTGATGGAATTTTGTTGTAAATCTTCATGTCATGCTGTTGGAATATTCTGAGCTTAAATATGAAATTCGGGATAAACGAACATTTCATTTTTCTCACTCAAGCATGAAGCTTTTCTAATTTTTTTTGGATTCATGGGACCTCAAAACTTATATTTCCGTGAAATCTCAACACTGAGATTTTGAATGAAGTAAAACACCTTCTCTCTATGCTATGTACATACGTTTTAGAGAAAGTAAAAATGAAAATCTCACTGTGTAAGTAAAATATCACGGTTTGGTGTTCATTTGTTTATTTTTGATTTCCGAAGTTACTGTAATTTGCATTTCGCTGAATAAATATTTCCTAATTATTTGTAATTTGCAAATCATTGCTCTGCGAGTAAATGTTTGAATACGGCGGTGCAATTACATCATTAAAGAAGTCAGCTTTTTTCGCAAGATACATTTAAAACCTAACGATTTTAGAGTATGTTCATTTCAGTTCTATACGTAATGCGAAGATGTAGGAACAGATCTTTCGCCATTAGTAAATCAGACTGCCATTAGTACATTTCTTAGAATTAAGAGACACAACACCATAGGATCCATCTTGGCAAACGTACAACATGAAACTGAGCTAGAAGTTTACGAGGAAAATAATTGTCTAGATGTTAGTGGTAGTAATCGTTGCATAGACATCATTGTAATAAATAGAAGAAAATCAGAAGCAGAGATAATAGACCAAATCGTCCGCTTTGAACTGCATAAGGTCCAACCTCAAGAAGTTTATCTGGAAAAACATAAAATATATTAGTCCACCATACAATGTTGAACAAGTAATCACACAGAATATGATAAAAGAAGCCGTAACCATTTTCAAAATAATGTTTGAGGTTCAAGGAAAAGGCAAAATATTTTACTCTATACAAATTGCCTTATTTTTGTAATTGTTCTCTTTTATTGTTGTTGCACATCTTTTATAATCCTTGCTACAAGTATTTTGTATAACTTAACTTTTATATAACTATTATAAAGTATGGTAAATAGTTTTGTAATAATTATAAAATTTTTGCTAGAAGCTCTAACTGCATCTATTTTTGTTCTGTGGCATTGGGCAAACTCTTTGTGAGTTAAACTAATAAATACAAAATATATTAGACTATAGGTTTTGGCATAAGCGATTATTTGTCTGTACTACATAGCTATGGAATGGTGTATTAATTTTAAGGAAATTATCAATGGCGAAAAGAAAATTTGCTATTTGGAAACTGGGTGCCACAATTATATTACTTGAAACAGCCGATGTAAAACTATCAAATAAAAAATATAATCAGTGAGTCCATTAAAGACCTCAACAGACGGTTCATCAGGATCGTAACAAGCAGACCTCGAAGAAAAGCAATTAAAAGCTAATGGTGCCCCGGAGCTGGTTTACCCTGAGGGCCTGTTGCCGCTTTCCCCTTGGCCGGCACGAGCCAGTGACAACACAGCACACCGCCAGAAGGTTTCGTCAGCAGCGCCTCCAGCGGTAGCCCTCGGTACATCGGCCTAATTCTCGCCCAAACGGGTTTTCTCGATCATAAATTATGAAAGTTGTAACAAGCGGGAGCCCCGACCATTATACAGCCCATTATTAGAGCTATTAAAACCCTTTGATAAAGCCAGGCGAATGTTCTGTGACCTCAATGTTGTATTGGACTCTGTCAAACGTTTGCTTTGGCAGTTTTTATCAAACATCGATCGCATTCTACTTAGTTCACATAACGAAATTGATATATCAAACTGAATAAACAAAATTACTAGTGGAGGACCAATTGTGGTTTAGAAAACCGCAGACAACTGGCAAAAACTATTGTTGATTCTCCGAGGAGAAAATAAATTAAAGCCACAGACTCAAAAACTTACAATGAATGCTAATATTGCAACATTCTCCCATTTATAGTCACTCTGTTTTATAAAATATTTAAAAAATTTGATATGTTCCATTCACATGACTTTCTCTACATCTCTGCAACAAATTATTGTAAAAAGCTTATGCTTCTGTTTACCTCATGCTAATCGATAAAAAATTAGCAGAAATAGTCTTATTACTTGCTTACCTGTAAGTAGAAGCGAAATAAGGGAGTAACATGGGTTAAAGTGATAGCAAAAGATGGTTGCTATGTGATTGAAGTCCCTTTGTTTGTGGACAGGAGTTGACAAATTCCTATATGAGAAAAGTATGTATTTAAAGGTGAAATCAAAACCAAGAATAATCAAAAACGATCAGCTCTACGAAAAAAATGCATTCAACATAAATTGTGTGTTTTGATGTGCTCTACATTTTTTGTGCAGTAAGTTTTTGTCCATTTCTTACGGTTTAGCAGTTATGCAAAATTCCGTAAAATTTATCCAGAATAAAGTATTCCTCAGAGGAAATTCCCAGAAAATTCAAAATATACCTTTTATTCTTCAGGTAAATATCTTTAGTATACGACATTTTAATTAAAATCGTTAAGAGCCATTTTTTAGAAAATCAAAATTTTAGAAAAAATGCCCATGTATAGGGTAGTTTGGAGTGGGGGATTTTTCTCAAAATCTTCGTGTCGCATCCCTGGAAGATACTAAACTTAAATACCAAGTTAGGTATTTAAGCGACTTTTCGTTTTTGAGTTATCGTGTTCACAGACACACGGACACGCACAAACACGGACCTTTTTCTGGAAATACTTTTTGGGATACAGCGGACCCTAAAAATATATTTCCGGTGAAATTTTGGTATCGAATTTTTTGGTGGAGTATAATACCTTCTCTATACACTGTGTACACAGTACGTGTAGTGAAAGTGAAAAAATTGACAATAAAATACAAAATTGACTATTTTATGCAGTCATTAAAATGATGGTTTCTTCTATAATTTAATATATCCCTCATGCTCGTATGCCAATTTTTATTCTTTAAATAAGTGTTTAAAGGTGTATTGCATCAACCATTTTACTGTAAATACTGCAACATTTCACAGAGAAAAAGCGATGTGTTTTATTTACATGGCTCTCCGCTTTACTATTCCACGAACTTCATGATAATCAGGATAAATATTGGCAGAAATCGTCTTACTACTTCCTTCGTTGTAAGTAGAAGGAAAATAAGGAATACACTAGGCTAAAGTGAGAGTGAAGTCCTTTAATAGCTGGTTGCTGTGTGATAGAAATTCGTTGTATTTGCATGACCAAGGAGTTGAAAAATATCCTTTTGAGACAAGTTTGATATTTTAAAATTGAAACCATAATAATGAATATCTCCAAGTTTGTTAGCTCCACAAAAAGAAAATGTGTATGACATAAATTCTGTGTTTTAATGAGCTCTAAATTTTTGTGGAGTAAGCTCTTGTCTTATCTCTAATAGTTAACCGGTGTTATTCCAATGAAAAGGACTTCAAAGGACCCAAAGGTTCAAGATCAAAATATTATTTTTCGTTTGAATATCTTTAATATACGAAATTTTAATCAAAATCCTTTTTAAAAAATAAAACTTTTCGAAAATTTGTGCTTGTAAAGGGTTGTTTGGATCAAAGGTTTTCTTGACAATTTTGAGTTGTGCTGCCCACAAACACACACATGGAATTGTTTGTAAAATAATTTTCTGGATTCAGGGAACCCCAAAATATGTATTTCTGGTGGAATTTAAGTATCGAAATGTACTAGATAGGACTCGGTAGAGAAAGTAAAAACCAAAACTGTTGTGCACTATAGAGTAGGGATGTAAATTTTATTCCATTTTTACTTTCTTTACCACATACATAGTAGGTAGAGGAGGTATTGAATTCCACCCAAAATTTGATACACAGATTTCACTTTAAATGCATGTCTTGTGATCCCTGAATTTAAAGAAAACTATAAAAAGTCCTTGCGTGTTTTTTGTGTATGCTTGCCTGCAGCATAACTCAAAAACCACAAGGGCTTTAAGTAACGAATTTGATATTCAGGTTCAAAGTTTTCCAAGATTACGTTTTACAGGGAACGTTTTCTCGTAAATGCTTTGACGATTTTGACTAAAGCGCCAAATGCTTAAGACATTTTTATAAAAATTAAATGCATATCTTGAATTTTGTTGGGAATAGCCTCTGAAGTCCTCTTCATTCTGGACGATTATTAGATAATTGTTAAATATTAAGAGCCTGACACAAACTCACTGCACAAAAATATGGACCCCTTCAAAATACTCAAATTGTGCTGATTACATTTTTACTTTCTCTATACGTACTATGTACCTAGTGTGTAGAGAAGATATTGTAATGCACCCAAAAATTCAATACCGAGATTTAACCGGAAATACATGTTTTGAGACCTCATGAATCCAAAAAAAGCATTTTTAGCAAAAAGTCCGTGTGTGTGTGTCTGTCTGTGTGTATGTGTGTGTGTTTCTGTGGGCAGCATAGCTCAAAAACTAAAAACCAAACTTGGTATTTAGGTTTGTTATCTTCTAAAGATGCGACACGAAGATTTTCAAGAAAATCCCCCCTCCCCCAACTACCCTTTACATGGAATTTTTTTCGAAAATTTTGATTTTCTAAAAAATGGCTCTAACGATTTTGATTAAAACTTCGTATATTAAATATATTTACCTGAAAAATAAAATGTATATCTTGAATATTCCGGGAATAGCCTTTGAAGACTACTTTATTCTTCATGAATTTTACGGAATTTTGCATAACTGGCAAATCGTAAGAGGTAGACAAAAACTTACTTAACAGAAAATGTAGAGCACATTAAAACACACAATTTATGTTATATACATTTTTTCGTGAAATTACTCGTTTTTAAGATATTCTTTGTTTTTTATTTCAGCTTTGAAAAACATACTTTTCTCATGCAGGAATTTGACAACTCCTATCTATACAAACTAAGGAACTTCAGTCACATAGCAATCAGCCTTTGACTATTACTTTAACCTATGGTACTCCCTTATTTCTCTTCCAGTTACAAAGAAGCAAGTAATAAGACTATTTCTGCTAATTTTTTCTCGATTGAAGTAAATAGAAGCATAAGCTTTTTAAGAATAATTTGTGTCGTTAACTATTTCCGAGCTATATTTATACTTTTGCTATCCTCAAATGGGAAGTTAATATTTTATTTTCTTTCTACTGGCCAAGCAAAGAGAATGGAACTGCATACCCCTTAGATAGGAAATGCTCATATATCTCGGCTCTTTAATAAACAATTATTCACATATTCAGTATCACTATTTATTCTCGTTGCATAAAATAGCATAATGTTGTTTTCGTCTCCTCATATATTTTATACATACAGTGAAATGAGTAATACAATTTTTTTGTAAGTGTTTATCATGATTTAGAAGAATCAGATAGAAGCTTCTGTAAGAATAGTTTGTAGAAAAATGTAGGGTG
This sequence comes from Hymenopus coronatus, assembly GCA_030762935.1. NCBI lineage: Eukaryota > Metazoa > Arthropoda > Insecta > Mantodea > Hymenopodidae > Hymenopus > Hymenopus coronatus. The sequence goes on along the minus strand of CM060898.1, from coordinate 62,685,946 downwards.
GGAGGTGAATAAGTGCAAGTACTTTGATTTTTTGTATAGAACAATACGGAAATATAAGGCGACGCCGTAGCTAAGTGGTTAGACAGCTCATCTCCCACCTAGCCGGACGCAACGGGCCTTGGCGGGTTTTCTCCGAGCCCTCCGGTTTCCCCCACCATTCATTCCACAAATTGCGCCATCATCACATTTCCTATCATAAATTTCGCTTTCATATCATCCACTTCCTCACTCTCATGCCTGGTTACGGGCCGACCACTCGTTCCAAGGCCTCCTCGACAGGTTTCTGAATCCTAGGCACCCGCTTGTAAGTCCTAAGAGGGATGTCAATCCTACACAAGGGAAGCCGACTACAACAACAAAAACCTGATGTGCTCCATTCAAATGTTTTCTCTACCTCTCTGTAACAAATGATTGTTAATAAGCTTATTCTTCTATCTACTTCATGCTAATCGAGATAAACGTTAGCAGAAACGGTTTTATTACTTAGTTCCTTAGAGGTAGAAAGGAAATAATGGCTAAACTAGGCTAAACCGACAGTCAAAAGCTTTAAAATATGGCTGCTATGGTATATAAATCCAATTCTTTACGTGGCTGACAAGTTCCCGAATGAGAAAATTACTAAGTGTTCTAAAACTGAAACCAAAAACAAGGAATATGTTAGAAACGCTCAGCTCCAGGGAAAAATACATATAACATAAATAATGTGTCTTAAGGAGCTCTACATTTTTTGTGTAGCATGTTTTTGTCTATGTGTTACGGTTTACCAGTTATGCAAAATTCCGCAAAATTCATCCAGAATAAAGATTTTATTTGTCTAGTATATATCTTTAATATACGATATTTTAATCAAAATCGTTAGTCATTTTTGAGGAAATCAACATTTTCAACATTTTTCCATGTAAAGGGTAGTTGGGGTGGGGGGAATCTTCCAGTTGCGTCCTTGGAAGATATTGAGCTTAAATACAGGTTTGGTATTTAACGGACTTTTCGTTTTTGAGCTTGCTGTCCACATAGACACAGAGGCAAACACTGACCTTTTTATAGAAATGCTTTTTTACTTTCTCTATACGCACCATGTATATAGTGTATAGAGAAAGTATTGCACTCCACCCAAAAATTCGATACCGAGATTTCACCGGAAATATATGTTTTAGGGTCCCCTTTATCTAAAAAGCATTTTCGGAAAAAGGTCCGTGCGTATGTGTGTGTGTCCATGTGCCTGTGAACACGATAGCTCAAAAACGAAAAGTCGGTAAAATACAAAACTTCCAGGGATGCGACAAGAAGATTTTGAGAAAAATCCCCGACCCCAACTACCCTTTACATGGAACTTTTTTCGAAAATTTTGATTTTCTCGAAAATAGCTTTAACGATTGTTATTAAAATTTCCTGTATTAAAGATATTTACCTGACAAATAAAATGTATATCTTGAATTTTCTGGCAATAGCCTCTGAATAAAATTTGAATAAATGCTAAACCGTAAGAGATGGACAAAAACTTACTACACGAAAAATGTAGATTACATTAAAACACACAATTTGTGCTATATGCATTTTTTCGTGGAGTTCATAGTTTTTGAGACATTCCTTGTTTTTAGTTTCTGCTTTGAAAAACTTAATTTTTTTCATACAGGAATTTGTCGACTGCTGTCCATACAAACAAAGAAACTTCAGTGACATAGCAACCAACTTTTTACTATCACTTTAACCTATGGTACTCTCTTATTTCACTTCTGCTTACAAAGAAGCAAGTAATAAGACTATTTCTGCCTTTTTTTTTCTGATTAGCATGAAGTAAATAGAAGTATAAACTTTTCAAGAATAATTTGTTGCGGAGATGTAGAGAAAGTCATTGGAATGGTACACATAAGATTTTTTGTTTGTTTCAGGAGGTCCCAAAACATATATTTCCGGTGAAATTTTGGTATGTAATTTTTGGGTGCATTACGATACATTCTCTATACACTATGTACATAGTACGTGTAGAGAAAGTAAAAAAGCAATACGTGTAACAAATAAGTAGGCTTCTGCAAACAACATTAGGTTTTGAGCTATTGTACTGACTCGTTTGCTTCTGATGCTTATTTGCAGCAGAGTAGATGAGGAAGCGCAGGGAAACACACCAGTACAGTCCGGTGAAGGTGACTAGCTAACGCTGATAGTACGCTTGTATTTATTTTCCCGCCGTTTCTTAGATATTTGTTACTTCCAAATAGGTAAATAATCTTTTCTATGTAAGCATAAATGTCACTCAAATAAAACAAACCTTCCACACTGGATAAAAATAAATGAATAAATAAATGAATTTCTCTTTGCATCGGAATCAGTCACAGACGCATATTTACACCAAGATTAACTAATAGCAGCAGATGAAAACAAAAGTTTCCATATTCACAGCTCAGTTTAAAAGTTACATTGAGTAAGGGATATATTGGTTTACTGTATGAGGTGAAAATAGCTTTTTGCAATCAGTTTTGAATTTAGAAAAGCGTCTCTCAACTTTACATAATGTGACTGGTGCAAATCAGAAATATGGAACATCATCTATGTTTATTTTTGTGGATTTATGCTCACTGCCCAAAATTACGTCCCTTAAATCGCACATAGTTGCATATCCAAGATTTTATGCAGAATATTTTTTAATTTTGTTGTCAGTTTTGTAGTAACCGAAACTGTGGCGTTTCTTTTACTGTCTGTAAAACGCTTCTGACATTTATGAAATTGCTGACTCGAGTATTTGTATTATTTTAAATATATCTTCAATGTTATTTTAATTTATATTAGATGTTCCTAGTTATTTACATATTAGTGATTTTGATATGACCTTTGCAGTACAACCCTCATTTTCCAACGACTTTTTACGTTAATTGTTGTAATACAGCAACGTGCATAGTATATTGCCATCACTCAACGAACTCTTCTAAAAGTGATGCAATGTTCCCCTAATTACAACCAGTTTGTACGACTACACGACTGTACCACCGTTTCCCGACGTCTGCCACGTTACAAACGCTTTACTCAAATATAACTGAATTTCCGACCACATGCAACCGGCGCCCAAGCCTACAAATAAGCATATCTCATTTGGTCTGTTTACTACCATTAAAGGAAGCACTAATTTCGGAATCTCATGTGTCTTGAGCGGCCCTGAGCTATGTCTCCGCTATATTTACATACATCACACACCTATAGACGAGCAAGGCAATGGGCAGAGGAAGGTCATCCATGTGACCTGTTATATAAACAAACGAATGTTTGAGGTAAGGAATAAGAACCATCCTAAAACATCATGACATTTTCCTCATTAATATAATTTAGGAAATAGCGAAAAAACCGCAAATCCTGGATCATCTCCTATTCCTCAAACGTTGATACAAATATTTTCATTATTCATCTTCCATCCTGTACAAAAACAAACGATAGAGAATAGTGCGTCTTGTAAAGGTGACACACCAACATTTTTCAAATTTCCGTATCTTTAAGGGAAAGCGTTACTGTAGTTTTGACATATTAAAAAAAATCACTTTTCTTGAAGAAATACTCTAAAATCTTGTAGGTTCATAATCCATTTGAACTTAATATCCCTTCAGCGATATTTTCGTAGTTTTCTCGTAAGTCAATAAGGAATTTAATTCTCCTTTTCCAGCAGACATTTCAGCACTTTTATCGTTTAAAATCTTCTACTGGATGACGATTTCATACTTATCCAGCTAAGGTACTGCAGTTTTCAGTCTCTGCATTTCCATAGAAACAATTAACACTTAATGATCTAACAGTGTTTAAATATGGAGTATGGCACTTTGAGTGCTTGTAAATTGTGAACAGCCGTTTGGATATGTTACCTAAAAACGAATGTCAGAATACCTTGTGGTTTTTCGCAAGGAATGCTAGAAGGAAACTACGGGATAAACGGATAGTAATATCTTTTAAAAGCAGTAACTACGAAATTGATATTGGAATTGCACACTAAATTTACTGCAGGGGTAAAGTAAATGAAAAACGGAAGACAACTTCCTGTTTGAGAAAATAATAAGTATTTTAAAATAGAAAAGCATAACAAGAAATACATCGGAAATCGTTAGCTGCAAAACAAAAACGAATAGAACATAAATAATGTGTTTTAATGAGATATAGATCTTTTGTGCAGTAAATTTGTTATATTTCTTATGGTTAACCAGCTACGCAAAAGTCATCCAAAATGAACAGGTCTTCAGACATACTAAAAAAATTCAAGGTAAAAATTTCCTTAGTCATGTAAATATCTTTAACATATGGTATTTTAATAAAAACCGTTAGTTATTTTTGAAGAAACTGAACACTTCAAAATTCTTTCCGTGTAAAGGGTAGTTTGGGGTGGGAGGATATTCTACTACATAGTACATAGGTAAAGAAGTTATTATATTCTATTCAAAAATCCAATACTGAGATTTCACCGAAAATACGCCTTTTAGGCTCCACTGAATAAAAAAAACGTGTTTATAAAAGGTGGGTGTGTATATCTTGGGTGTATGTGTGTGTGTCCTTGCGTGAACACGACAACTCAAAAACGAAATATCACTATATACCAAACTTGGTATTGAAATTTGGTGTCTTCCAAGGATACGACAGCACGATTTTGAGCAGAATTCTCACAAACTACCCTTTACGTGTGAAAAAATTCGAAAATTGTTATTTTATCTAAAACGGATGTAATGGTTTTGATTATAATACCTTATATTAAACATATTTACATTATAAATAACTAATATATACCTATATATTTATGTATATATTTATTTCAAATGTTCTGGAAATAGCCTCTGAAGACGTCTTCATTCTGAATGACTTTTGCATGTCTGGTAAACCGTAAGAGATAGGCAATAACATAGTACATAAAATGTAGATCCGTTAACACAAAATTTATGTCATATACATTTTTTGTGTAATTGTCCACTTCGGGATGTTTCTTATTTTTGGGTTCATTTTAAAAACATTTAAACCTTTCTCATACGAGAATTTGTCAACTCCTAGCCATGGAAAGAAACGAACTTCAACTACAAAGCAACCGGCCTTAATAGGATTTTACTGTCGATTTAGCGTAGTGTATTCCTTTATTTTCCTGCAACTTACAAGGAAGCAAGTCCATTTCTGCAAATGTTTCTGTCAGTTAGCATGAAGCAGATAGAAGAATACGCTTTTAAACAATAGTTTGTTACAGAGATGTAGATAACCTCAGGTTAATTTTGGGTATCAGATTTCCGTCCACAGACAAGGAACATCTGAAAACTCTTTGGGTTTAGGAGTCTTCAACACATGTATTTCCGATGGAACCTCGATATGTAATTTTTGGGTGGAATGCAATATCCTCCCTACCCACTATGTATTGAATAGAAATTGGTAGAGAAGATAATATCTAGTGCTATAGACGAATACGTGATGTAAAGAAGTTTCTGAACTGACTCAGTAAATGTATTTTTGCCAAAAGGCATATAATATTGCATAAGGATTATACAGTAGAGGCTTAATTCTGGACACTTTTTGTTAAAATTAACTTTCAAATTTGAATTTTGCATTCAATTTTCATTTAGGACCGTTCTTATCTGATAAATTATATCCTGCAAGAGTTATCATAATACAGAAATGAAGCTAATTGGGCTCTAAACTTTGGAAAATATTTATTATTTTAAAAATGTACACAAATATTAGTGTTTAATTTTATATAGTATTCAATATGAACTTTCAAATTATTGCTCTCATATAATATAAAGCAATTCAACATTTGAAGAAATTATTAATTTTGGGAACATAAAAATTCAATAGCTTGAACACCATAATTTTAGAAGCACCAGATTACCAAATTTTGGCTGCAGTATACAATAAAAGATATAATTCCTAAATATATCTTTCATGTTGTTGTGCATCCAATATGAAATATAATACATGTTTACTCACAAATAACAGGAGGCTCAAAATTGGGGAAATCTGGTATCTTTCAAATTATGGTGTTTATGATATTGCTCATTGTATTCAAATTTCATAATCCTAAAATTACTATATTTCCCAAAATATATCATCTCTGTCTAATATGAGAGCAATAATTCCGATTTTAACATTGAGTGCAATACAAGATAAAGAAATAAATGTTTATTTATAAAATAATTTATTTTGTAAAGCTGGTTCAAAGTAACCCATTAAGAACCAGGTTATCTCCAGTTTATAGTAAAAGGTTTAACACTGTATTATGGTAGCATTTCTGGCTATAATTTACCAGATAGGAATGCTCCTGAATGCGAGTTGAATGCAATATTCAAATTCCAAGGTTAATTTAACTTTTCAGTGAAGCATCTGGTTATAAAAACGTGTTCAGTTTCCTTGGATCTCATTGATGTCATATCTAATTCTCAATGATGATGTGTTTGTCAAATAATTCGACATATAATGTGTTTGAATTCACAACACTTATGTCGACGTCAAATAAAAAGAAGAAAGCAGAGATCTAATGAACGTTATTATCTGTGAAGTATTTTTCCGTTTATATTCTCCTATTTTAATAGGACAGGTATGTGTTTCATAGACAGCGCTTGATTTATGTCGGGAGTTACACTTTCTGTCGCCAAGACCTGCAATTTAGTTAACCGATTGCTATCTGCGTTAAAGAGTCCAGCCAGCACTTCATTTAAAGAGCCTTCATAAAAATAGACATTACTTCGCTGAAAAGTGCCTTGAATATTTAGATATGATTTACTACAGACATGCACTCGTGAGGAAGGTTTAAAGATGAAATCCAGTCCATTAAGCAAGGCAGATGCTTGTTGCGGAATTATTAGATGGCAGGATTCCAATAATCCAAGTCTCAGTAACAGTGTTATTTATATTGCTAGCGTTTGACAGGTATGACCGCAATGGCTCATTGTAACAAACAAACTGTGTTTTGCCTGCTGGCGGTTTGTGTAAGAATGGTCATGTGGTCAGGCAAGGGTGGTCTTGTATCTATCTTTTGATTCGTTACGCTGACTCCCTGAGGGCTTTGTGGGTGGAGTCCATCGTCTGTAGTGGCCTCACCGCAGGGTTCAAATGGACGCGGAGCCATCGATCTTCTTTGGCGATGACCAGCTGTATTCTCAGATGAACTTGGCACCGGAGTGTAAGCTTCACCTGGCATCATTACTGAGAGTAAGTAACACGCTGAAAAGAAACATATTTATTTTGAGAGGAATGGTTTTCCTTCATGATGAGGGAACAAACTTCTATATATTCATTGCAAATTTGAAAGTCTTCAACATATTTTATAAACCAGTCATTATTACTTACGCCCGCTCTTATAGACGGCACCGCCGACGTTGACACTGATGAAACATGGAATGAATTTGGAGCACTGGTGGAATGCGATGACGAGGGAAACCGGAGAACCTGAAGAATACCCGCACCTGCGCCGCTTTGTCCACCAAATTCTGTGTAGATGCATAGTAGTAGAACGGAATTGTATTCCACCCAAAACTTGGATACCGAGATTTCACCAGAAAACTCCCGAATATAAAACCTTTTTAGAAAAAGTGAGCCTACGTGTGAGCGTCTTTGGGCAGCGTAACTCAAAAATGAAAAATTGGTGAAGTACAGAAATTTATATTTTTGCTTAATATCCCCCAAGGGTGCGACACGAACTACACTTTACATGAAACATTTTTCGAAATTTTTTATTTTCTCAAAAATGGCTTTAACGATTTTGATTAAAATACCGTATGTTCAAGATACGTTTATGACAAACGAAATGTATATTTCGTATACATCAATGATACTACACTAAGGTATTTTATCCTCCGTCAAATGTTCATATGGATTGCCCTTTGGAACAAAGTGGATTCGGGAACATTCTGTAGAGAACAGTGGGAAAGCATTCAGAAACATTTTGTTACTACCCTCTCTAAATTACAGCAATTCCAAAATTAAACTTCAACTGTATTGTGACACGAGTTGCGTCACCATTGAAATGCATTTTTGTAACTAGTAGTTTATACATGAAAATAAAAACATTACTAAATTCACCTAAAAGTGGCAGAAAATGCTCTTGGAGATTGGTTTGATTGTCTTTTATTCCTGGAACATAATGATTAATCCATATCTCATCGATGGTGACAATTCCACGCAAAAATCCCTTAGGATTCAGATAAAAAAATTGACTATCGTTTTAGCCTACAGTGTTCCCTTATTTTCCTTCCACTTACAAGGCAGCAAGTAAGTAAGACAATCTATGCTAATGTTTATCTGGATTATCAAGAAGTAGGTAGAGAACTATGCTTTTTAACAATAATTTGTTACAGCGGTGTAGAGAAAGACATGTGTATGGAACACATCAGATTTTTAGAAAAAAATCCGTATGTGTGTTTTCTCGCGTGTCTGTGAATACGATAACTCAACAACGAAAAGTCGGTAAAATACCAAACTTGGTATTAAGTTTGAAAATTTTGATTTTCTCAAAATTGCTCTAATAATTTTGATTAAATTACCGTATATTAAAGATATTTATATTGCAAATAAAATGTAAAGCTTGAATTTTAGGTATAGCCTCTAAAGACCTCTTTATTCTGAATGTATTTTGCTGTACTTAACATAGCTGGTAAACCGTAAAAGATACACAAAATATAGATAGCAATTCCTCGAACAAATAATATAAGCTTTTGTCTCTTACCTCCCTCCTTTATTCTATTAATTGATATAGCTCAAATAATATCATTATTTCCAAATGCTTCTTTTTCCTCTTTCATGAGAAATTACATGAGGAATTATTCCGAATCATTAGAATTGCATTATAATATCATTTCATGAATATAAAACCCAAAATACCTCTTGTAAAAGAGAACAAATTCCCTTAATAGATTGTAAATTAAACATTAAAACTCACAATTTTGTCATATTCTTTTTTGTGGAATTGACCATTTCTGTGATATTCCTTGTTATTTGTTTCAGATTTAAAATACAAACTTTTCTCACCCGGAAAGTTGTAAACTCCTACACCTGCATAGAAACGGTTTTTAACCACAGGGCAACCAGCTTTTAAAAGATTTGACTATCACTTTAGCTTAGTGTATCCCTTTATTTCTCAGCTACTTACAAGGAAGCAAGTAATTAAGGCAATATCTGCTAATGTTTATCTCGATTATCATAAAGTAGGTAGAGGATTAGGTCGTCTCCTTAGTGCGGTGGTAACGCAGCTGCTTGCCAAGCGGGAGACCTGGGTTCGATTCCCAGTACCGCCGTGGGGATTCTTCTCGCGCTGGGAGACCTGGTCTGGGGTGCACTCAGCCTTGTGAGGTCCCTGGAGAGCCAATTGAGGAACTACTTGATGGAGAAGTAGCGGCTCCAGGTCAAGAGGACCGCATTAACCGGCTGACCACGTCTCCCCCTCCTATACTGCACCCCATACATGACGTCTGTCCTGGATCGAGATGGGGGACGCAGCGGCCGGGCGGTAGGCCAAGGCCCCTTGTGAGCTGTCGTGCCATGAAGTTATTATACAGAGTATTAAGCTTTTTAACAATAATTTGTTACAGAAATGTAGAGAAAGTCATGTGAATGATGCACATAAGGTTTTTTTTAATGAGCTTTTCTGTCATAAATGCTTTTCATTTCTTGGTCTCAAAGTGTAAGCACACTTACTAGTGACGGTACACCACGTTTCAGCTGACAGCTCTAGTTTATATCTCTTGGATATACTGCTGCAACCGGGTTATTATTTATGGTTGTCTTTTCTGTTCCTTTTAGTCCTCCAAATTATTCTTTAGTTAATGTTCCCCACCGGCAAGGAAGTTATTTAATTGGCTAGACGACTTAAAGAACGCTTGGTGCAAATCTTTCTAGGCTCCAGGTAAGAACCTTATCTTCCGGGTATCTTTCACTCAGAGAACAATAAATAACCCGTTTATAGATACATACATGCCTTGCAAATCTGGTGTTGGGGCTTTCGCCTCCAGAATGCTATTGACCTCGGCACAGTATGGCAGAGTTCCAAGATCACTGACTAGAAATAATTATTATTTCTAGAGCTAGGTATCGGTCACAGTTGCTTGAACACTTTGGTGTTATCCGAAACGAATGGTTGCGGATCTGATTGCTCTGTAAGAAGCACTATGGGGTGACCCTGACCCTCAGGAATCGTTCCCAGTTCTGCACAGCATGAACATGGGTCTTCCTCAAGGACGTACAGCGGTTCTTGAGCTATCCTTATCGCCGAGCTGCAGGTATACATACAAATTCTGTTATGAACTTCCTTTTGACGGTTCTACAAAGGTGAGCAAGTTCGTGCTCATGTGTCGACTTGTGAGGCCGGAGAGACGTTTTGCGGAATTGCTTGGATGCAAATGTTCATTCAAGTCAATGACAGAACCACTTTTCATACCTCTCCTTGTAGGTTTCTTCAGCAACAAAACTTATTTGCTCATTATATAAGTCCATATCTCTCCTAAAATATATTGTGCTTTGGCTTTGGTATCTGTTACCTCCTCAACGGAGATATATTTGACGCTGATCATAAATAATTGTTTTGTATGGCACATTGTTAGCCCTCTTCCCATAGTTCTTTTGTTTATTTATTTATCCCAAGAACCTAAGAACATTTTTAATTTCTCTACTATTTACCTCAAATAAGAAGAGGAACATTTTAAAAGTGTGTGTGTTTTTGGTAGTGTTTGACGCCCACTTTAACTGCTTATGGCACCGCAGGCGGTGACACTGATGATACATGAATGAAGATGGAGCACCGGTGGAATGCGGAGAAAAGCCGCCCCAGCGCCGCTTTGTCCACCACAAATCTCACATGCGGTCACTCGGGATCGAACCCGGGCCGTCTAGGTGAGGCGCGGCCTGTATGTGTACATACATACATACATACATACATACATACATACATACATACATACATACATACATACATACATACATACACACATACCCACATACACACACATACACACACATACATACATACATACATACATACATACATACATACATACATACATACATACATACATACATACATACATACATACATACATACATACATACATACATACATACATACATACATACATACATACATACATACATACATACATACATACATACATACATACATACATACATACATACATACATACATACATACATACATACATACATACATACATACATACATACATACATACATACATACATACATACATACATACATACATACATACATACATACATACATACATACCGAGTGTTCGGATTTATTTCGCCTTTAGTGCCAGTGGGTATAAATTTAGATGCATTTTGCCATTATTTGTGAGCCCTTATCTCAAAGGGAAGGTGCGGATTTGATGCATTCCCGATTTTTATTGAAATGAAATGCGTTTTATTTAACTTCTGTTGTCCTCAGCCTCCCATTCTACACTGAGCGTGAAAGATCGCTAGGAGGCCTGTTTTTCAGGATACGGAACCAACATTTTAAAAAAGAAAATCCATCACCCTCCTCCGTGTTTAGCCTGCGACAATGCGTAAATGAAGTTAGCATAGTAACCATTCCACCACGGAGGACGACTTCAACTTTTAAACTTTGTACAGAACTGTTTTTCACCAGGGTATGTTACTTCCGAACTAAAAGAATACGCTCATTACCTATCAGCATAAATACTGCGATTGCAAGTTTATGAGACGCAAGCGAATGTTCCAAATGTAAATGTATAAGATTTTACATTCTGATAATAAATAATTAAACAATAAGAAACCAATCCTAAACCATCCCATCCTAATAACATTCTAATATAATTGGGAATAATAATTAAAAAAAATATTGATAATACAAATATTAAAACTAAAAAAGTAAAACGATTTAAACCCACGAGGATTACAATATTATCCAACTAACCAATTTAATTTTGAATTGCAGTGGAGAGTCAGAATATTAGAGATATATATCTTCTAATTAAACCTATACAAATTGCTTGTAAAAATAAGATTAATCGGCAGGGTACAATACAAGTCCCATTTCACTAAAGAGATGTCGACATTTTGCCACCCTCCCCCTTTCTATCCATGTTCGCTATCCCTTTGCAGGAGGCAATACGTCATAAACTCGCTATCTAGTACTGACGTCATGCGTGGCTCAAGACTGGTGGCAAAGGCTGAATAAACCTGTGAAGACTATATAAACAAAGCACTGATACGTCCAATATTAACCTATTTTTTTAAAATAACAGCAGACAGATTCCCTATGCGGTCGAGTGATCAAGGTTCTGACTTATCACCCAGAGGTCTCGGGTTCAACTCCATGTTGGGACGTGTCATTTTTCTTTAACTAAAATCATTCCCTAACTCTCACAGAGTCTAATGTATGCATATGAAAGTGAATCGGTGTATGTTTAATGGCAGATATAATACCGAAAATATATTATGTATTCCATTCACATGATTTTTTCTCCCTGTGTTGCACACAAACTATTCTTGATTATTATTTTATCTACATGTTGTTACTCGAGATAAACTTTAGCAGAAATGGTCTTACTACTTGCTTCCTTGTAAGCAGAAGGGAAATAAGAGAATACACTAACTAAAGCGATAGTACTGTACTTTAAAACCTGATCGCTTTGTGATACAATTGAAATTCAGGAGTAAAGCAAAAGAGATATGAAACGAATGAGGAATTTTCGTAGGAGAAAAATTTAAGTATTTTAAAACTGAAACCAATAACAAGGAGTATTTCGGAAATGCTTAACTCTACAAAAAATGCACGAATAATGCATAAACTTTGTGTCTCTATATTTGTTTTCTAACAAGTTATGTCTATCTCTTACGGTTTACTAATCATATAAACTAATCCAGATAAAGAGGTGATTCCCAGAAAACCAAGTTTGGCGTTTAACCAACTTTTCGCTTTTGAGCAATGCTGTTCATCACGCGCGCGCGCGCGCACACACACACACACACACACACACACACACACACTGACCTGTTTCTAATTTTTTTTATTCAGATGACTTAAAAATATATATTTTCTGTAAAATTTCATATCTAATTTGGAAATATTAAATATTATGTGCATAGTACGTGTACACAAAGTAAACGTCAGCAAACCCTAAAGTTCAGCAAGAAAACACCAGCAGTTGTTTCTAAAGCAAATCCTCAACATGACCATAGAAGTTAAAGGGAGCTATATAAATGAAACATTAACAAAAATTTTGATGTGTTCCATTCACATGATTTTCTCTAGTTGTTACACAAACAAACTTTCCTTAGAAAAGATTGTTGTTTTATCTGCTTCATTCTAATCGAGATAAAGTAATATAAATGGTCTTATAACTTAATTCCTGGTAAGTAGAACAGAAATAAGGTAAAACACTAAGCTAAAGCGATAGTCAAATCTTTCAAAACTTATCGCTGTGAAAGGATTGAAATTCGGTTCTCTTTGCATGCTAGGAGTAAACAGAAGAGAGACGAAAAAAATAAATGTCTCCCGTTTGAGAAAAGTTAAAGTACCTTAAATCTCATATCATTAACTCGAAATATCTAAAAAACGGTTAAATCTACAAAAATGCATTTCAGATAAACTATGTTTTAATAAGATTTACATTTTTGTGTATCAAGTTCTTGTCTATCTCTTTCAGTTTGCCAGTTATACAAAAATTATACAAAAACTATTGTGAATGAAGAGATCTACAGAGGCTATTCCCAGACAATTCAATAGGTATATCTTTTTTATTTGCCATGAAAATATCTTAAGCATATGGCATTTTAATGAAAATTGTTAGCCATTTTTGAAAAAATAAAAAATTTCGAAAAATGTTCCTTGTAAAGGGTAGATGGGATTGGGGGGATTTTCTTTAAAATAATCGTGTCGCATCCTTTGAAGATACTAAAATTAAGTACCAAGTTTGGTATTTAACCGACTTTTCGCTTTGAGCTATGCTGCCCACACCCACACACAGATACACACAGAAACATGTTTCTATTAATTTTGTTGCTTTTTTGGTTTCAGGGGTTCCTTGTATGTCCGGCGAAACCCTGATATTGGATGGAATACAATAGCCTCTCTATCCATTTTGTACATTGTATATACGGACTAAAGTAATGCTGATGATGATGATGATAATAATAATAATAATAATAATAATAATAATAATAATAATAATAATAATAATAATAATAATAATAATAGGACGAAGAAGAAAGCATTCACTACTAAAACAAAACAAGCCTTAGGAACACGTTGAGAACAGTACATGTCACGGGGCAAAGAGTTATTCAGAAGGGAAAGATAAATCGTAGCTAATAATATCTATAAATTATATCAAGAAGGGAAATATAAATGTACATTGAAAATGGGAAGGAAAAACATATCTCAGACACGTCTAAGTAACCGAGTTGGAATTACAGTACCGGGCATTGAACCGAAGGGGGTGAGAGTATACTGCGCGAGGGGAACATAACAGGAAAAGAGAAAACAATGCTACCGCTGGTCAGGCGACACTTTATGGGGCACTTGGTGTAAAACATCGGCAGAGCAAAAGCCTTTAAAAGCTTTGACTGTCGCTTTCGCCTAGTGTATTCCCTTATTTCTCTTCTAATTACAATGAAGCAAAGAACTCAATTCTAGTAATGACCCGCCTAGGTAGTGTTGTGGTAGCGTTATTGCCTCACAATTAACAGGTCGCGAGTTTGAATCTTGCTGAGCGTGAATTACCTCGACAATGTTTTTTCGGAGATTTCCCTTATCGTCAGAAGACGAATGCCGAGTAACTTTAAGCTTCATGGACTCCGAGATTATTTAAGTATAATTTCACCAATTTCATTCATCGTACGTATGACCAAACAGGTTAAAGAACGTTAAGTTCTGCAAAGCACTATCCAACCACCTTGGCTTTAATGGATATTTAAATAAAAAGTATTTAATAACTCCATGGCACGACAGCTCACGGGGAACCTTGGCCTACCGCCCGGCCGCTGCGTCCCCCATCTCGGTCCACTACAGACGTCATGGATGGGGTGCAGTATTGGAGGGTGAGACGTGGTCAGCGCCTCGAGTCCCTCCCGGCCGGTTAATGCGGTCCTCATGACCTGGAGCCGCTACTTCTCCATCAAGTAGCTCCTCAATTGGCCCCCCAGGGACCTTACGAGGCTGAGTGCACCCCGGGCCAGGTCTCCCAGCGGGGGAAAAATCCCCATGCCGGTACTGGGGATCGAACCCAGGTCTCCCGCTTGGTAAGCAGCTGCGCTACCACCGTGCTAAGGAGACGACCATAAAAAGTATTTATGGTTTAAAAACCTTTCTTCTAGTAACAATGATACCACTTGGTGAATTTTTAAGCATATTCACACAAAATTAACAGTTTTACAGCAAATGAGTTTACTTATAAATCCGTTATATTTTATTTTATCTCTGATTAGTTTAGAAAACTAAGTTTAGTTACTTTTCGAACTTTCCAAAACTCCTGATTTTTAAAATTTCAAAATATGCTTTTTTCAGTTTTGGGAAATTATTTTGAAAAAGTAATATGTTCATTTTCTTTAATGTTATTTTGAGAGGCGGTATAAATATTTTGAAATAAATCAGTGAAAAAATACATTGTGTGGAAGATTTTGTGTGTGGAAAAATGTTGGAAAAAATTTGCGAGAAAATTAGTTTTAAAATTGGCACTGCATGTTGATAAGCATACGCTTGCATACTTAAAGGTTTGGTTATTTGATTGTTTAGGTTCACATTGAGAAAAACTATGCATTCTATTCAAGTTTTGATTTCGTGCTATATTATTATAAAATATTTTTTTAATTTTGTACAAGTTTTAGTAAAATGTCACAGATGTATCACCTTAAGCAGACTGCTTCCTTTCATGTCTTTGCAGGCTTCTTATTTTAATAATTCTAGTTATATTATACATTTTTAATAATTTACCCATTTCAAAATTATCTCTAATTCTACATAATTACTTTATAGGCCCATATATTTTCCATATTAATTTCCTTTCAAATGTTTTCAGCATTTCATCTGCCTTAGTCATTGTTCAAGATTCAGTTCCATGTATAACAAACTAAATAATTGAGCAACCATACATGATACACACCGAAATCTGCGTTTGCACTTGTGTTACACTTATAACAGGAACTGTCAATAAAAACACGTTTTCTTCCATATTTAAAAGAGGCAATATGCAGACTTTCACATTAGGATAACGTAGCAGTAAAGCTCATTAATTTAAAAACCAGGACTTCCCCATTAATATACATCCAAGCTACCTGTTCTTGCTTCAGTTTCGGGATGTAATGTGCCTAATTAGAACCATTATTCTCCGTGATCGCCAATTAATGAACCGCGCATGCTCTTAGAGAAATTTTGTTAATATTTGCATATATTTCCCATTACTAAAGCGGAATTATTAGTTGAGCTGTTGTAAATCACGTGTAACCCAATTATAATCGTTTAGATACACCATTCCACAGTTGTATTACACGCTTTATTTGCCGGCAATATCAGAGTAGTAGAGTGCAGTCCGTTGTAACATCCGTAACATGCAATTCGACAAACCTGCACGGCTAGCTATGAAACAGGGAAATTGTTCGCGTTATGCTTCACATTTATCTTAAACGTAGCAGCGCTAGAAATATGATGAGGTTCTCAGACGTTCCAGCCAGCTACATTTTAAATATATTGTAGTTATTCGAGTCATAACTCTTTTTATATACAGGGCGTTTCATCTAAACCCGTGGGGAGAAATTCAGCAGAACGTCTTCTCTCGTACTACTTCATATCTTGAAACTAGCAGAATGTACACTTCATTAACTCAATATCTAATGCGTTGTATTTATTTTGATTTACTGTATTCTCTACTAGTTTACTAATTACCGTACGTAATACCTCGTTAGAAGAAAGAAAATCAAAATTGACAACCAGTGTTGATCTGAGATTACACTCTGATCATATTTGATAAGCGATTTTTGCTGGTAAATCGGCTATATTGCCAATCAAGAACGTATTCCGGTTCGAAATGCTCAAAAAGTAACCTGTATATGGATGTTATGTATCATTTTTAAATAATACTTATAATTATGCTGCAGATTATTGTTTTCCTCAATAGAATATAGCATAAATATTGTGATTTCAGTATATAAAATTATTTTCAAGTAAAAATACGAACGCGTGATCAAAAAGTTTCCGGAATGGTTTCACAACAAGCTGACGCAGAGATTTCTTTAAGTCTAACCCAGACGGTACATGCAGCGTTTCTTTCCGATAAAATTAGAGGTCACGTGACATCCTGTGACCATGTAGTGACGAGGGAGACCCTTTGAAGTGAACACGTGTTTTGCATGTGCTAGATTTTTCCGCGTAGCAAAAATGTCAGATTGCGAAGAACACAAAACAAACATAAAATGCTGCTAGAAAACTGCAACAGAAGCCTATGAAATGTTAAGAACAGCTTATGTGGAGGGAGTTATGGTTTCGAAATTTGAAAGTGGTGTGACATCAGTTAAAGATGCAGATCCTTCGGGACGACCCTGTTTCAGCAAAAATATCAATCAGGGGAGAGAAATTGTCTTAAATGATATGTGCATTACAATAAGAAAACTTTCTGACTCATTAAGGGAGAATGTGCGACGCAAACTGCCGGAGAAATGGAGGATGACTGGTTCCTGCATCATGACAATGCGCCCGCGCACAAAGCACTTTCTGTTCGCCAATTTTTGGATAAAAATAGGATGAATACTAAAATAAGAACTGAAGCTTTCCTGGCGACGTATTAATTCAAAATCTTCTCGGGCTTCTAGCCAGGTAAAAACTTGGCTTGACACCAACGTTTCGAAGAAGTGTATCTTCTTCGCAGTTCACCCTGAAGACTAGAAGCCCGAGAAGATTTTGAAAGGATGAATACTGTTCCTCATCTCGTCTATTCTCCAGATTTGGCACTAGTGGACTTTTTCTTTTCCCGCAACTTAAAATGCGGCTCCGAGGACACCGTTTTGAGGACATTGATGTCATCCAGAAGGCTCTAAACATGTTGAAAGAAGAGGGCTTCCAGAGGTGCTTCCAGTAGTGGCAGGAGCGCTGGGACAAGTGTATCAACTACCAAGGAGACTACTTCCAGTGTGACAGTACAGATTACACAAAACAAACTGTTATGTAGTATTTATGACGTCTTTCCGGAAACTTTTTGATCACACCTTGTATATAGGAGAATATCTGATGTGTTACATTCACATGGCCTTCTTTACCTATTCTGCATATTATTATTGTTATTATTGTTGTTATTATTATAGTTTTGTACTTAACACCCTGTAACCTGTTCGTCGTATTGGATGACAAATGAAATTGGTGAAATGATACTCAAATGATCCATGGAGCTTAAAGTTACTCAAAATTCGCCTTCACAGGATAGAGAAAACCTCCGGATAATGTTATCCGGATAACTCACCCTAAGCGAAATTCGAACTCGTGACCTCTTGAATGAGAGGTTGTCATGCTACCCCCACATTACTGAGGCGGGCAAAAACTATTCTTATAAAAACTCATTATTCTCTATGCTTCTTGTTAATCAGAACTAACATTAGCGGAAATGGTTTTACTACTTGATTTCTTGTAAGTAAAAGGCATATAAGGGAATGCACTAGGTTAAAACGATAGTAACATCTTTTAAAAGGCGATCACTATGTAATATAACTGAAGCTCCCTTCTCTCAGAAAAAAATGAAAACGAGTTATTATTTGGGAAGTATTTTAAGTTTTGGAAAATTTAAACCAATAACAAGAAATATCTGGGAAACGGTTAACTCTACAACAAAATTTGAAGGTCATAAATTGTGTTTTGACGAGATTTTTGAGCAGTAAGTTTTTGTCTATCCCTTGCGGTTTACCAGTTATGCAGAAGTCATTCAGAATGAAGAGAAGTTTAGGAAATTCAAGATTTTTCTCATTTAAATATTTTCAATATACGGTATATTCATCAAAATCCTTCGAGTTATTTTTTAAAAAATAAAAAGTTTCGAAACTGTATCTCGTCATGATTTTTGATTAGTGGAACATAGCTGCGGAAAGCCGGTTCCGAGTTTCGTGACCTTGAGTTTTTCGTGTGATTCAATCTTTCAATATTTTCAATGAATTTTGAAGGCTCAAATTCCTATTATAGGCCAAAATTTTACAGAATTTTCTCTTTTTCTTATGCTAGATATGTCAGGTTAAGGTTTTAAATCACTTTTGATCCTAAATTTTTACACATTCTGTTAATTCCACAGAGTTGTGTTTAATCTTCTTACTTCCTCGTTTGCAGGCCCATAACTTTATTTTTTGTACTGCAGAAAGTTGTCCACTTGATTAGCTACGCACAAAGCAGGTAAAATAAAATCTTGAAAGAGTTACGTCATTCCTTGGCGGCTCCTGATGAATTATGACAGCTGGTTCCGAAACGTTTAGGGCTTTCACTGTTGAATGAATACACTCAAGGGACGGTGATGGAAATTTTGGTTCTCTTTTAGGATTATGTTTAGGAATTCAAACTATAACAGGTTTATTCTTAGCAATTCATTATTCAGCTCATATTGATTTAGCATTTTCCAGAGTAGCTCATATTTGTTGAGATGTAAAATGGAAGAGAGCAACCCTTGGGATATGGACATGCTTGTGACCTTCTGCTCTGAAATACAATCTTTTCAGGCTGTTAATATTTCTGACACTAAAAATTATTAAAGGTCATCACTCTCAAAGTAGTCCATGGTATTTTAGCTCCTATAGCTAAATAACGCACCCATGCATTTGGTTTCCTTTAGTGTGTTTCTTTATTTAATGTTGGCAATATCCCCTAACCAATGTATTCCACGTCTACTCGGCCTCTTATTGGGCTAAACAACATGAGCACGAAAGGTGTGCAAAATGGAAGCATTTTCCTTAGAGGCTCGAAGACGCTCGACAGATGAGCACGTCTACTAATGGTTGTATATCAAAAGTCTGTTGCTCAAACCCTAACCAGGTGAGAAGCAAAGGAAAGAGAGGCTTAGGAAAAACATTAAGTGGAGTACAATTTCCTTGTAAAGGTTACTTCCTTATTACACATACCATTTGAAGGAAACAAGAAACATGAAAAACAGACCCAAAATTATTCTCTTTATTGAGGTGAGAAGCTATATGGAGTGTTTCCTAGAACAATGCAGAATCTGTGAAAGAACTACAACAAATGGGGCTACCAGACAAGTTTAGTATTACAAAGAAAGGTAGAATGTCATTCTATGAAAACAAATTATTCGCAAATGAATGACATAAAAGGAAAACTTTTAAAAGCGTCATAATTTCACATTGCTCAAGAAGGGATGGCAACTTTCTTTGTACCCAGTTTCTTACAAAATTCCGATATTACATTTTATTAAAATTCCAAAGTAATTTTAGAAACGTAATATAGGAATAAAAGCCACTGGCATAGAGGGGATCTGAAACATCAACATTGACTTTCATAGGCTGCTGGTCTTCCATCTGAACTACCAAATCGATGCTAGAGTTCAGGAAAATTTCAACATGACTATAATTTTACTGTTAAAACGCAAAGCGTTCTCAACTTCTTTTGAGATAGTATATGTCATTGCCTCCTTATATAGTTTTTCCTCATGATTCTTTTTGGCCAACTTATGATATAACAGTCAATAAAGGAAATTGCAATATGAAGTAAATTGAGGCATAAGCTTTTAAATAATAATTTGTTGCAGAGATGTAGAGAAACTCATGTGAATGAAACACATCAGAGTTTTTATTAGTTCTGAAACAAATCATATTCAAGTGGTACAGTGTCTTTTCGTAGTTGATGTCGTTCATCTCCGTGAACCTCAAGAATTGGATATAGAACTCATGAAGTCTTCTGATAGAATAGAAAGCTGAAGAAAGATTTCTCGATGGACATGTGCTCTACATGCCACAACTAAACGCCTTCGATCTCACCTCTTGGAGTAACATTACGAAACAAAAGCCGGGAGACTATTACATCAGCTCAGTGATACAATGTTGACAGGGAAAGCAAAATATATTTAACTGGAATTAGGGTCATGACACGTGACTTTTCTCCATGGTCACTTTTAATGGAGCATTTCTAATGTACATCCTTAGAGCATTAAAGTCGTCAAAATAGCCTTTAAAGATAAGCTTCTCCACGCTGAATACGTTGTGTGTGTGTGAGTGTGTGCCTGTCTGTGGACAGTACAACTAAAACCAAAAAGACCTTTAAATACCAAACTTTGTATTAGTGTTTATTAGATTCCAAGAATACGACATGAAACCCCACCTCAAACTGCCCTTTACATGTAAAATATTTTAAAAATTTGTTTTTCTCAAAAATAGTTCTAATGATTTAGATTAAAATACCGTATATTAAAGATTTTTACATCCCATAATAAAATTTATATTTTGGGAATAGCCTAAAAACTCTTTATTCTGACTGAATTTTTCTTAGATTTTGCATAACTTTAAACTGCAAGAGATATACAAAAACGTACTGCACAGAAATGTAGAAAATCTTTGAAATATTAATTTATTCATGTATATTTTTTGTAGAGTTGATCATTTTCGAGATTTCCCTGTTATTGGTTTCAATTTTAAACTACCTAATTTATCAAAAAGAAGCCCACCTTTCGCTTCATCTCTCTTGCAAAGCAAAGCGAACCTCAATTGTTTCACAAAAGCCAAATTTTAAAAGATTTGACTATCGCATTAGCCTAATTAATTCACTCATTTCCATTGATCTAAAAATGAAGCAAGTAATAAGATCATTTCTGCTGATGTTATTTCGATTAACATGCAGTAGATAAAAATGTCTTTTATAAGAATAGTTTTATGTCGTAAAGCTAGAGAAAGTAATGTAAATAAAACGTTATATGACTAGAACATTATGTGAATGGCTATTTATAAAACTTTAAGATATACATTTGGTTCTCATAAAAAGCTTAGACATATAGTATTTTAATTAATTTGTTGGAACTACTATTAAGAACATTAACATTTTTGAAACATTTCCATGTAAAGGGTAGTTTGGGGTGAACATTTTTGTGTAAAATAATAAAGCTGCCTTCTTGGAAGACATTGAGCTTAAATAATATCAAATATTTTTGGGGGGGGAGTATCTTAACGCCTCTTAATCCGGTTGGTCATATCGGACGATGAATGAAATGGTCCATGGAGTTTAAGGTTCCTCAACATTCGTCTTTTCAGGATAAGAGACAATTCCAAATAAACTTTATCCGTATAATTCACCATAAGAAAGATTCGAACTCGTGACCTCTTAAATGTGCGGCACACGCACTACTCATACTTTATTTATTTTTTTGAATTAAGCTTCTCACAGAGAGACATCTATGTGAGAGGTGTGTTGAGCAAATTATGTGATGTGTTCCATTTACATAACTCTCTCTGCATCTCTGTAATAAATTATTGTGTAAAAGCGTATTCTTCTATTTACATCATGCTAATCGAGATAATCATTAACAGAAATTTTCCTAATTACTTGGTCTCTTGTAAGCAGAAGAGAAAAATCTAATGTTTTCCATTCATATACTGTCCTCTAGCTGTTCGGCAAATAAACTTGTTATTCAAAATGTTAATCTGTCATTTACATCATGCTAATCAAGATAAACATAAGCAGAATTAGACTTATTACTAGCTCCTTGTAAGTAGAAGGGAAACAAAATAATGCACAGGCTAAAGCGATAGTCTCATCCTTAAAAGGCTGGTCGCTATGTGAAACAATTTCAATTCCAATATTTGCTTGCCAGGAGTAAACAAACCAGAAACGAGAAAAAAAAGTCTGCCCGTCGAGATAAGTGGCCAAAATTGAAACCATTAATCCGGAATATCTCGAAAACGGCTAACTCTACAAGAAAAATGTGTATAACATAAAGTGTGTGTTTTAATTGAGATCTACATTTTTTGTATAATAAGTTTTTTTTATATCTCATACGGTTTTCCAGTTATACAAAAGATATCCCGAATGAATCGGTCTTCAGGGGCTATTTCCAGAAAATCCAATACATACATTTCGCTTTTCATAAAAATAGCTTAAACATAAGGCATTATAATTACAATCATTAGTCGTTTTTGAAAAAAATAATGCTTTTTTAAAAATGTTCCATGTAAAGGGTAGTTTGGAATAGGGGTATTTTCTTGAAAATCTTCGTGTCGCATCCTCATAAGGTACCAAACTTAAATACCAAGTTTAGTATTTAACGGTCTTTTCGTTTTTGAGCTATACTGCCCAAAGACACACACACACACACACACACACACACACTTGAAATGTTTCTAAAATTGGTATTTTGGTGAAATCTCATGGTATCGAAATTTTGGGTGCAATATAATACCTTCTCTATACACTATGTACATAGTACGTGTAGAGAACATAAAAAGAGCAAATACCTACCCTACTAAAATAATTAAACTTATCCAAAATTCAATTTCAGGAATATTCCAAAACATTTGTTTGCTTATAGTACTTATGGTATTTTTGTTTCATACTGCTCAGATTCCACTCAAACACTGGTATTTTGTCTCAAAATCTGTTTTTATTTGTTCCCAAAAATATATTTCCGGTGAAATCTTGATACTGCGTACCTTCTTTACCTTGGTAGGATTTGGCAACGAAGTCCCCAGGACATTGAGACAGAGCACCGAAAGTGGACCCTTGTGGTGCTTTGCTTCTTATTTGACCCCTTGGAGGAAAGGACGAGGAAATACACATCCAGAACGACGAGAGCAAATATGAACACAATTCCAAATGGTTGCTCCGACGCCGCCCTAGGCTCTGCTGATGAGGGCAAAATATCTCGGCGGATCCCCAGAAGGGGACCCAAGCCTGGTGAAACCCGTCGAACACTTCGTCTGCTTCTTCAAACCCTGGAAGATAGTTTGTTCGTAGTCGGTTACTCTGTCCTTATTTAGAACTAACACCCCCCTTGAGGTCAGAAGCCTGTCGAGGAGCCAACGAGAAGAACCACTGAAATAACTTAACGGTGGTCGGCGCTTACCAGGCTTGAAAATGAGGAAATGGATGATAGGAAAGGTGGTGATAGAGCAAATTGTGGAATGAGTGCTTGGGGAAACCGAAGGACCCGGAAAAAACCAGACGCAGATTCGTACACCACAAATCCCACTAGCCCACGAGGATAGAACCAGCAACCTCCAGAATGCAGGCCATTGACGAATTCACCTAGTATGTACGTGGTAAAGAACGTAAGCTTCCTTATATTATAAGCTTTCGTAATAATACTAATTTATAAAAGTGATATGATAATCAGCGATAGTGCGTAGAGAGAGTAATGTGAACGGAGCGCATAAGAGCCATTTTTATTGGGAATGGGAAACGTGACGTAAGAAAGTGAGTGCGACATGGGTGGATGAGCGTACGGCAAAAGCAGCTGCGTCCCAGTTTCCTTATTTGTCGGTCCCCGGTTGTTCACCGTCCTTCACAAGGTAAGCAGCCCTGTGTGCCCACACAAACACACATTCGCCCGTCCTGTCAACACGCTCGCTGATCCCTCTGTCAGCTCAATCATCATCATCATCATCATCTGCTACTGCTGTCCCGTTCTTGGCAACGGTCGCTCAAACATGGCTTTGCCAAAACATGTACCCTTCCGCGTCTACTAAAACCGTGTGGACGAGGTCATAGCGCCTTTCAGATGATCCCCATACACAAAAGCTGCCATTCTCGTATTGCAATCAAGGGAAAAAATATGTTATGGACCCATCTGGGAAGTGATAGGGTGTCTATCACATTCAACAGGTCACGAGTTCGGAAATGAAATGGAGTTTTATTCATGGACGCTCTTTAGCTACTTTGGTTCTCAGCGTCCCATTTTATACTGGGTGTGAAAGACGCGCTTAATTTTAATCAGAGACCTCGTTATCAGACTTTTCTTTTTATTATTTTTATTTTTATTTTATTATTATCTTTTTTATTTTTTATTATTATTAAAATACAACTCCGGAGTCTGATCGCGGCCATGGGGACCGGCACTTGGGGTTCTTTTATGTGCCGTAAATCTACGACACGGTACCAACGGCTAAGGATTTTACGCCCCAAAAAATCCTCGGCCTCCGCCGGGTTTGAACCCGCGACCTTGGATGTATGAACCTAGCAGGTTATTACACCACGAGTTCGTATCTCGTTTAGGGTGAGTTACTCGGATAAGTCTTTTTTCGGGGTTTTCGTATCCTGAGAAGACGAATGTTGAGTAACTTTAAGATCCATGGACCCCGAGATCATTTGAGCATAATTTCATCATTTTATTCATCGCCCGAATTAATCAACCATGTTAAAGAACGTTAAGCTTTTAAAAAAAAAAAAAAAAAAAAAAAAAAAAAAAAAAAAAAAAAAAAAAACAGAAATCTGATGTGTTCTATTCGCATAGCATTCTCTATCTATTCCATTTACAAATTATTCTTACAAAATTATTCTTTTATCTACATCGTGCTAATCGATATAAACATTAACAGAATTGGTCCTATTACTTGCTTCCTTGTAAGTAGAATTGAAATAATAAGGAATACATCAGGCTAAATCGATAGTCAAATCTTTTAAAAGCTCGTCCCCTATGTGAAACAATTGGGGTTCAGCTCAATTTGCATGGTCCCGTTTGAGAAAGGCTATGTAGGATAAAATTGAAACCAATAAAAAGGAAATCTCGAAAACGATCAAGTCCACAAGAAGAACGTATATGACATAAATGATGTGTTTTAACGTGGTATACATTTTTTGTGTAGTAAGTTTTGTCTATCTCTTACGGTTTAACGGTGATTCTTCAATCTCATCCTGAGTGAAAGGTCTTATAAAGCACTTCCCAAACATTCAAAATATACATTTTATTTGTGATGTGAATATAATTAATATACGGTATTTTAATCAAAATCGTTAAAGACATTTTTGCAAAAATCATAAGGGTAGTTTGGGGTGGGGATATTTTCTTGAAAATCTTCGTGTCACATCCTTGGAAAACAATGAACTTAAATACCAAGTTTCGTTTTTGTCCTGTACTGGCCACACACACACACACACACACACACACACACACACACACACACACACACACACTCAGACAGACAGACAAAGGGACCTCTGTCTAAAAATGTTTTTTCGGGCTCAGCGGACCTCAAAACATATATTTCCGGTGAAATCTTGGTTTAGAATTTTTGGATTGAATACAATACCTTCTCTATCCACTAATATATATATATATATATATTGCACACACGCGCTAGGGGAAGTAAACATGTGAAATGATCCATTCCAGTAGCGTTTCATTCTGTTCTTGCTATATAGTGCAAGTTCTGCCATCTCAGGTAAAGTTCGCATTTTGGAGGTGCCACGTTCGATTCCCAGTGATCGCACACTCTGATCTAAATTTTTTCGCATCCATTTAAATTTAACGAAGAGTATAGAATTTTACTTAAAGTTAAATGTTTATGTTTTATTACGGGCAATTGAATATCTAATTGAAATTTGTATAATAATCATATACTTCGTATACATGGGCCGATAGAGGAACTAGAGACTTCATATTAGAATTATATCTTCCTCATAACCCCCCCCCCCAAAAAAAAACAACTAAAAAAAACTAATGTGTTCCATTCACATTACTTTCTCTATATCTGTGTAACAAGTTATTGTTAATAAGCTTATTATTTTATTTATTTCATGCTAATCGAGAACAGTTAGCAGATATAGGCTTATTACTTGCTATATTGTAAGTAGAAGCGAAATAAGGGAGTACCATGGGTTAAAGTGAAAGCCAAAAGCTAGTTACTATATGACAGAAGTTCGTTTGTTTGTATGGACACGAGTTGGCAAATTCCTGTATGAGAAAAGTATAGGTATTTAAAAGCTGTAACCAAAAACAAGGAATACCTAAAAAATGAACAACTGCACGAAAAAAAAATATACGACATAAATTGTCTGTTTTAACGTGCTCTACATTTTTTGTGTGTTAAGTTTTTGTGCACTTCTTACGGTTTAGTAGTAATGCGAAATTCCTCCAGAATAAAGACGTCTTCCCAAAATTCAAGATAAACATATTATTTGTCAGGTAAATATGTTTAATATGCGATATTTTAATCAAAATCGTTAGAGCCATTTTTGAGAAAATCAAAATTTTCGAAAAAAATTCCATGTAAAGGGTAGTTGGGTGTGGGGGAATTTCTTGCAAACCTTTGTGTCGCATCCTTAGAAGATGCCAAACTTAAATACCAAGTTTGGTATGAAACGCACACACACACGGATATTTGTCCAAAAATGCTTTTTTTGGATTCAGGGGTACCCAAAACGTGTATTTCCGGTGAAATCTCGGTATCGAATTTTTGGGTGGAATACAATACCTTCTCTATACACTGTGTACATAGTACGTGAAGAGAAAGTAAAACTTGATGGTGATCAGGTTACACTACCGTCTATTCACAGATACTGAAAGTAACTTGAGCAGACGGCACCCTAACGCCATTTGCTTACCTGGAGGAAAGGGACCTAGAAGGCTGGCTGTAACCGTCTGATTATGATGCACATGAAGGTGAAGAAGCAGCTAGATTGAATGAGATTCTAACACCATCTGCTTGGCTCGAAGCGAAAGTGGTATGACTACGGGAAATGTCCACCACATACAAATCAACGACTATTAGGAACAGAGCCGTGTTGATACGACCAAGGAGTTAATGACCAACATGCACATCCTGTACTACGACAATGTCATTGAATAAATATGGATAATATACCGATCAACAACGTTCTTTTGCAGTCAAGTTTATTACTTTCTCTATACGCACTATGTACATAATGTACAGAGAAGGTATTGTAATGTACCCAAAAATTTGATACCGAGATTTCACCGGAAATACATGTTTTAGATCCCTTGAAACAAAAAAAAAAAAAAAAGCATTTTTACAAAAAGGTCCGTGTGTGCGTGTGTGTGTGCCCGTGTGTGTCTGTGTGTCTGTGGACAGCATAGCTCAAAAACGAAAAGTCCGTTAAAAACCAAATTTGGTATTTAGGTTTGGTATCTTCCAAGGATGTGACACGAAGATTTTCAAGAAAATCCCCCACCCCCAACTACCCTTTACATGGATCTTTTGTTTTGATTTTCTAAAAAATAGCTCCAACGATTTTGATTAAAATATCGTATATTACAGATATATGCCTGACAAATGAAATGTATATCTTGAATTTTCTGGGAATATCCTTTGAAGATTACCTTATTCTGGATGAATTTTACGGAATGTTGCATATCTGCTAAACCGTAAGAGATGGATAAAAATTTCTACACAGAAAATGCAGAGCAAATTAAAGCACACAAGTTATGATATATACATTTTTTTCGTGGAGGTGATCATTTTTAAGGTATTCGTTGCTTTTGTTTCCAGCTTTGAAAATCTTATACTTCTCTCATACAGGAATTTGTCAACTCCTATCCATACAAACAAAGGAACCTCAGTCACATAGCAACCAGCTTTTGAGTATTAGTTTAACCTATGTTTTCCTATATTTTGCTTCTAATTACAAAGTAGCAAGTAATAAAACAATTTCTGCTAATTTTTTCTCGGTTAGCATGAAGTAAATAGAAGCAAAAGCTTTTTAACAACAATTTGTTACAGAGATGTAGAATGGAACACATCAGACTTTTTTACTTTCTCTAGCCGAATATGTACAATGTACATAGGGATAGAGAAGGTATTGTAATGCACCCAAAACTTCGATACCGAGATTTCACCGGAAATATGTGTTTTGGGGTCCCCTGAGTCCGAAAAAAGCATTTTTAAAAAAATGTCCGTATGTGTGTGTGTGTCTGTGGACAGCATACCCCCAAAACGAAAAGACCGTTAAATACCAAACTTAGTTTTGGTATCTTCCAAGGATGCGACACTAATATTTTCAAAAAAATCCCCTACCACAAACTGCCCTTTACATGGAAAAACATTTCGAATATGTTGATTTTCTTAAAAATGGCTCTAACGATTTTGATTAAAATCCCGTATA
This sequence comes from Hymenopus coronatus, assembly GCA_030762935.1. Classification (NCBI taxonomy): domain Eukaryota; kingdom Metazoa; phylum Arthropoda; class Insecta; order Mantodea; family Hymenopodidae; genus Hymenopus; species Hymenopus coronatus. Next base: position 62,656,956 of record CM060898.1, on the reverse strand, counting down.
TTAGAGCTATTTATGTCCGAAATAAAATGTACCTTTATCTCAAATTTTTGGGGAATAGCCTCTGAAGAGCTCTTTATTCTGGATGAAGTTTGCTTAACTGCTAAATCGTAAGAGATAGAAAAAAAGACTCAAAACTACACAAAAAATGTAATCACGTCAAAACACACAAATTATGTCCTTTACGTTTTTGTTGTGGAGGCAACCGTTTCCGAGAAATTCCTTGTCATTTTTTTCAATTGTGAAGTACTTAAACTTTTCTCAGACAGAAAGTCTCCGCTTTTCTTTTGTTCTACTCCTGGCCAGCCAAGCAAAGAAGTGATTTGCAATGACAATCGCATGACGATAGCTTTTTAACTTTTGACAATCACTTTAGCATAGCACATTCCCTTATTCTCTTCTACTTATAAAGAACAAAGTAATAAGAACATTCTGCTAATATTTATCTCCATTATCATGTGTAAAAAGAAAAATATTCTTTTGTAGGAGGTTTGTAGAGCAGCTAGAGAAAGTTATGTGAGTGTAACACAACAGATTTTTTTTTTATAAAGATTAGGATAATAATGAGGCCACTAGGCACCGGTGTCGTTGATTTAATTTAGGAAGCCATGACTCCTTCCTATCTTCTCACTGTATAAAAATACTGGCCAGGAACTTTGAGGTGATTCGGTAGTCTTCAGATAGCAGGAGGACTAAACAATGAAACGATAGAGTGCAAAATCAGAGCAGTTAAATTCTGGATGAGAATTCATCACGGATGTCAATCTCTAATTAGGACAGTCTGCTACCGTGAACAGTTGAAAATGGAAGGAATTCGATTTGGAAACCAACACATTTGGATGGCGGAACAGGAAAACAGGTGAAGTATTTTGAAAAAAAAAAAAAATAAAAATCGCCTATGTGATATTGATAGACAACAAATAATTGCGCAATCCACGGAGAAGGTTTTATTAGGAGTACAGTCTGGGCTAAAAACAAAGTGGGATATGGAGCAATACATCAAGAGAGGTATCAAATTCATTAGACAGGGATGATAAAAATTACTGACCAGAATGGTATGAGAATCTATCCCATTTGCAAGGAGGAAGGATAGTAGACCCATATCTTGGTAGGGTTGCGGAGGATTGGAGGGAAAAGTATTTACCAAGAGCCTTTACCACCGCGAATAAAGAGCTATGAGCATGTTGGATGCTACTGGCAGGCACGGAAGACGCAGATAGGTAAATTCCTACTTAAGGTGAGACACCTGAGATCTGAAAAGGCTGATAACAATAAGGAAAGAGAGCGATAAGCAGAGATAAAATGTTTTATATATTTTTTATGTTATCCTTTTCGGTCATTGTTTTGTTGTGGTGTTAGTATTGTGTGTATATATTTTTCTTAGATGTACTTATCTGCTATAATAGGGTTCATTGATACATCGGAACACGGTTTATTCGGTATAAGTTGCTATATTTAAATGTCTTTGTTATTTTATTTTCATGTTCACTCTTTTAATTTTTTTTTTGTTTATTTATTTTTAAGGTTGCTTACTTTTTTGTGCTCGTCTTCTTAGCAAGATGGTAGCAACTACTTTCTTGGGTTCGATACCCGGTACCGGCGTGGGGATTTTTTCCCCGCTAGAAGAAGTGATCCGGGGTGCTCTCAGCCTCATGAGGTCTCTGGGGGCCAATTGAGGAGCTACTTGATGGAGAAGTAGCAGCTCCAGGTCATGAGGACCGAATTAATCGGCCTGGAGGGTGCAAGGTGCTGACCACGGCTTACCTTCCAACACTGAATCCCATCCATGACGTCTGTTCCTTGTGAGCTGTCGTGCCCTGAAGTTATTGTTATTCTATTTTGTGTATCGCAAAAGCACGTACGGCTTGTGGGACCATGCGATTAATGAAGACCAGTGTATGATGCATACTGGTATTTCAATAAATACACTTATTCATCATTCAGGAGGAGCAAGCTTACACCAGGGAATATTTGCTGCCCTAAGAGTTGCTGTGAACAAAATCCATAGTGTTCGCGAGTATGAACTTATCGGAGAGGACTTAAGAAGAATATTGCATCAAGACCTTCATTCCAGCTCTACAAGCTTCAGGTATCAACTAAAGCTTTGTGATTTTCTCTCACGAATAACATTTTGTGAAGAAGTGTTACAAATCACATGAACAAAGGCATGACAAGTTATGGATGTCTGACGAATCACAGTTTTATCTGACTACCTGTAACCAAACTTATAATCCTTTTAAATTCCACGAAAAAACGTTGAACAGTGAGAAAGTAGCCGTTTGGTGTGCTGGGTTATCTTCTGGGATAACTGGCTCGTTCTTTTCACTTCCTGCAGCGCAAATGTACAGCGTACAGAGTAGCTAAAAATTAGACACCGTGATTTCTCTGGTAATATAGATTTTTTTTGAGACCCCCTGAATCTAAAGAAGATTTGTAGTGTGTCTGTATGTGTGTGTGTTTGTGGACAGCATAACTTAAAAACGAAAACTCCGTTAATACTAAAATTAGTGCTTAGTTTAGTATTTCCATAGAATGCAACACGAAGATTTTTAAGAAAACCGCCCCTTCCCGAACAAACCTTAACATAGAAAAATTTTAGAAAATTTTGATTTTCTCAAAAATGGCTTAACGATTTTGAGTAATATTCCGTATATTAACGTTATTTACATGACACATGTAATGAATATCTTGAATTTCCTAGGAAGAGCCTTCAATGTCCTCTTCATTATGATTGACTTTTGCACAACTGCTGTACCATAACACATAGACAAAAATTGGCTACTCAAAAATTTATATCTACTCAAAACACAATTATGCCTTACATTTTTGTATCGCTTTCTTACAACATAACATCAATACTGTTCACAGACAAACAGACATTCACAAATACACTAAGCACACACAGACACTCATATATGCGTGAACCTTTTTCTAAGACTGTGTTTTAATTCAGTGAACGTCAAAACATGCATTCCATGTGTATAATAATTATTATTTTTGTAATAAAATGATTTCTCTATATACTATATGTAAAGATACATGACTAAGAGAGCTTAAGTGCCAATACTGGGGGATCAGTCGAACAAATCTGAAGTACTGTGAAGTTTAGGGCAATTCTTGCACCTGGCGCTAATAACACCAGTTAACAGCTCTTTGTCTCCAATTCAACTATTCTTTCCGAATGTTGGTGAGACATATTGTGCCTCGTATTATTTATTTATTTTATATTTATGGACATTCTTTAATCCAAGGGTTCTCAGCATGCTCCTATAATGGGTGTGGAAGACAGGAAAGTTAGTTCGGAAGTCTTTATTAGGCTTGAGGGTCGTTTACGTGTCATAATTTTGCGAGACAAAATCACCGCCTTTACTTCTCTTCCGAAAGAAGCTATGTTAGGGATTTTATGTCTGAAAACTTCCATTAGCCTCCGCCGAGTTTGAGCCCGCGACCTCGGGAGCTAGAGGCTAGTCACCCCTAGACCTCATACAATAGGTCTTTGTCCGCGGTACTTAAATCCTACTCTGCCTCTTGCCAGAAAAAGGTAAACAATTCTAATGTGCTACATTCACATGGTTATCTCTAGTCACTATCGTTTACTTGTATCTTTCTGTATAAATGTATATTATTTTGTTTCGATTGTGTCAACTCAGATAAATATTTGCAAATGTAGCGTTACATGTTTTCTTGTAGATACAAGAGAAATACAAGAGGCTGACACGATAGAAGAAGTAGTATCAGTTTTTGTAATAGTAGATGGTAGTATTAGTTGATACTACTACCAGTAGTAGTAGTAGTAGTAGTAGTAGTAGTAGTAGTAGTAGTAGTAGTAGTAGTAGTAGTAGCAGTAGTAGTAAAAGATATTTGAATAAATTATAAATATTATTAAAATTAATATAATTAAAACAATAATTAAATAAGTTTTTAAATTGTAGTAGTAGAAGCAGACAGTAGTAGATATAGTAGTAGTAATGGTGGGAGAAGTAGTAAATAAGTAATAGATATAGTAGTAGTGTTAGATAACAGTATATAGTAGAATTAGTAGTAGTAATAGTAGTGTTGATAGTATATAGTAGTAATAGTATATGGTGTTAGTAGTAGTAGTAGAAAGTATTTTTAGTTGATACTGCTAGGGAATAGTAGTAGATAATAGTAGCAGAAATTATTATTAATAATAATAGTGCTAATAGAACATAGTGGTAATAATAGTAATAGATAGTAGTATCAGTAGTGTTAGATAGTAGTAGATAATAGTATTAGTAGATGGTAATAGTAGTACATATTAGATAGTAGTAGGGAGTAAATAAGTAGTAGAATTAAATAGTAGTAATAGTAATAGTTAAGCGGTTAGTGGGAACTGGCGAGAGGAACCTTCGTTTCATCCCTCTCAATCAGCTCCACCGTTCATCGTCTCTGCTAATAAGCAAGGGGAGTAAATCGAAGACAACCCTCACCAGTTCCCCACTTACCGGTTATTGTTATTATTTTATTATTAATATTATTATTTTTATTTACCTAAACTAAGGATTACTTTTTACCAAATGCAGAGTTACTAATTCTCACTTAGGACAAGATTAATAGCTTACGGCCAAAATCATAAGCTTGAAAAAATTTCCGAGTTTAAATCTGTTTTATAGAAAACTCTAATTACATATTTCGTTCCATAAATAAACATCTCTAATCTCAAGCCTGTACTAGCTTTTCAAACAATTTTTAATTCAGTGCTTACTATAAGTGATTAAGCAGAAATGAAGTACGGTAGTTATAAACTTGCATCCTTTTTGCCTGTTCATGTACACAAGAACGACCATTGTTTGCTTCACATTACCAAGTACTTTTTGCAGGTATAAATTTACTATCGCCTACGTACCCAGAAGGACCTGAAGCTCAGCCTTAAGGCCTCTCGACGTCTGAATGAGGAAATGCCATCATCAACACGTATTCTTCAGCAATCACGTCTGCTTCTGTAAGTCAATCATTCGACTTATTGTCCGCCGAGAGGTTCAAGGCAATAACCGCTGCTACCAGGGGTCGACCGAAGTCGATCACTGGACCGTGACTAAGCATCCCATCTAGCAGAAATTTCATTACCCACTCTATGGAAATAGTGCTGTCCAACGTCTTACTGCGGAAGCAAAAAGTTCGTACTATAACATGTTGTGCTAAGAAAATATGCGGAAAATAACGCACATAAATTTCGGGATGCCAGCGAAGCACTGTAAATTAATCCGCAGGAACCTAAGAAGGAAATTAAAATGTAGAATGCGGCACGAAGATAAATTGAACAATGATGTTGCTAGCTTGGTTAAGATCCACGCATAAATATCCCTCCGGCGTCATACATGAGAAATTGCAGACCAGCAACACAGGACGAGCAAAGTGGACGGACGGTACATGTGAAGATATTGCACGCACCGCCAGCTGGCGTTAGAAACATGCTAGGCTTTTGTTTCCAACCTTGTAGAGATTTACCTCCGAGACTTAATTGCAGTGGCTATTCTCAGAAAACAGACGCCATCTACTGCCGCAACCCGCCAGGTTTTGTGTTTCATTCTAAACGAAGAATTTGCGGGCGTGCTAGAATTTGTGGAATTTGAAGATGTAAAATGCTTGTGTTGGCTTCATTTCTTAATTATTATTATTATTATTATTATTATTATTATTATTATTATTTATTATTATACTTTTGTAAAATAAATATATATACAGAGACTTAAAGAAAATTAAGTGTTTGTAACATCCATAAATTATTATGTATGTATTATTTATTTAAAACAACTTCCCAAATTTACGTTCTGCCACAAGGACAAAGAAAATTACATATTGAAATAAAATTATTGTATGAAATTACATTAGTTTATAAAAAATCGCTAGTTATTCTGTAACATATCATTATTAACAAAGCTGACCCTTCTCTCTACTTCGTGCTAGTCAAAATAAAATTAGCAGAAATGGTCGTATTACTTACCACCTAATAAGTAGAAGGGAAATAATGGAATACACTATACTAAAGCGATAGTCAATTATTTTATAAGCTGGTTGCTATGAGATAGAAGTTCGTTTCTTTGCATGGTCAGGAGTAGACAAACTCCCGCATGAGAAAAGATTAAATATGTTAGCGCTGAAACTAATAACAAAGAATACATCGGAAGTAGCAAACTCTAGGAAAATGTATAGATTATAAATTGTGTTTTTTAACGAGATCTAAATTTTTTGTGTAGCAAACTTTTGTCTACCTCTTACGGTTTACCAGTTATGCAAGATGCAGCAGAATTCATCCAAAATGAAGAGGTCTTCATGGACTATTCCCAGAAAATTCAAAACATACATTTTATTTGTCTTATAAATATCTTCAATATACGATATTTTAATCAAAATAGTTATAGCCATATTTGAGGAAATAACAATTTTTGAAATGTTTTCCATGTAAATGGTAGTTAGGGGAGGAGGCATATTCCTCAAAATCTTCGTGTCGCATCCTCGGAAGATTCTAAACTTAAATATACATTTTATATCTTACCGACTTTTCGTTTTTGAGTTGTCGTGTTCACAGACACACACGAACCTTTTTCTAAAAATTACTTTTTTGGTTACTGGAGACCTAAAACACACATTTCCTGTGAAATCGCGGCATCACACTTCTCTTCCTACTATAGACAAAGTACAATAAACGTGAATGGATGAATACTATAATTAATTAATAACAAATTTTAAAACATATTTAATAGTCTTATATAAATGATTTTTAAAATATTTAGGGATTCGAAAATTTTGTTCACAGGCAAAACTTTACCCAATTTTTACAAAAAAAAAAGGCATCATTACTCCAATGTCTTCTGTTGCAGATCGTGTTTCTGTTTGTAATTTTCGGTGATGGGTGTGTAAATGCCTTGCTTTTCTCTGTTGGTTTCTTCGGGTTCTTCTATTTATCATTAGAATTCTCAAATTAAATATATGGAATCGATTTTATTTCTATTGTAAAGCATGAGATTCCCAAAGTGGCGGGATCAAACCCGGTGGAGAGCGATGGATTTTTTTCGGGCTTTAAAGTCTGATAAAGAGACATCTGAGCAAAATCAGGTGATTTTACACGTGAAGTATAGTATGAGACGCTGAGAAATACAGCGGTTAAAGATCGTTCATAAGTAATACTTAATTTTTACTTTCTCTAGCACGCATGTACAATACATTTAGTAGTTAGAGAAGGTATCGTATTCCACGCAAAAATCAATACCGATATTTCACTGGAAATGCATTCTTTGAGACCTCCTGAAACCAAAAAGGCATTTTCAGAAAGAGGTACATGCGTTTGTCTGTAGGTGTATGTGTGCGTCTATAGATAGCATGGCTCAAAACAAAAATTCTAGTAAATACCAAATTTAGAATATGAACAAAATACGGTGTTAATGGTTACGTTACATTTATAATGTAATCTACTTTCTGAATAGTTTACTACATTTATTGTAATATTAGCGCAAGAGAATAAGAGAGGCTTATTTTGATATAAGATAACTGCAAGCCATCCGAGGATTTAGGCACATATTAATCCGAGTTTAATAATAATAATAATAATAATAATAATAATAAAAATAAATAGAGCCCATAACATCCCTTCAGTGTTAGGGCCTCCTACTTGTGTAGGAATAGCTCGGAAGTTGTGCTCTAACATGGGGAGCCAACACATGAGAATTTGTGTGTTTTTCCAATATTTTAATTTCCTAATCGCTTCTTCAAATTGTGCACTGTTAGCTTAGTAATATTTAATGCTATGACTATACTCCTATAATTAGCTTTGTCTGAGACATCTATCTGACTTTTCACTATCACTACAATACTCACTTCAAAGCTATGTGCCACACTTTAAGTCCCTCCTAGCCTTCTCCATTTCGCTCTGTCCTTAGCGATCCACGTCCAATCCTTTTCGACTGCTATCTAGAATATATATGTCCATCAGAGTCTTGGTGACCACAAAAACATAAGTTAGTTGTTTTAGCACTATCTTTTTGAAACGGAAATACAGTAGGCTCTGCTTGTCACTTTAATTATCTATATCACATCTAAAATCTTCCAATCTGGATCATTTAGACCTCCATGGGCATTAATCATAGCATGTTCTTATTAGTAAAAGTTCGAATTTGCTGTTTGTTGACCGAGTTAAAAAATAAATCAAAATAAATAATCAAAAGAAAACCACGATCAGCTGGAAGACTGAATGTCATATCCGCATGTTGTCACAGTAGTTCAAAGGTTATGCAGGAGAACCGTGTTCAAATTCTGGCTGTGGCATTGACTTTTTCAGCTGGGTCAAATAGTAAAAGAATATATATTACTCACCGTAACATAAATTTAGGAGGAGCTGGTTCACAATAATGGGATTACTTCCTTAAAATTGGAATGATCAGAGTATATAAGTCTCATTCACACGCAAGCAACGTTTTAATAGCTGTGAAAATATTTTCAACTCTTAAACATTACTCTCGAAGAAGCAAAACACATTCTCTCTTCTAGTATATCTACAACGCACTTATCTGTAGGATAGAAAGGCCAACAGTTTAGATTTACCAACTGGCATACACAGAAATACTGTCAATCTGAAGAGATGTTTAAAATCGAACTACAACCAGCCGCGTGTAACAAATGACCCCCACTCTCCCCAATTGACACAAGACATTGGCTTATGGGCCCTTGGGGTGTAACTCCTACAAGAAGTAGTAGTATTTATTAAGCAGATAATAATACATTAATTGCGTCATATGATCGCATGGGTAGGGTGACCGTATATGCCCACTAAAATGCTTAATTTAAAATATTACCTACCCTAATGTCACATATATACAAATACACACACATACACAAGCTACAACAACAGAATTACAAATCAAATTAATATTATAAAACTTATAGATAATAAAGATTTTCAATCTAATAATAAAGCTATAACAATAAATAAAGATCTTGATTTAACCACTTCCCATTCAATAAAATAGATTATAATAATCATAAAACAATATATACTAAAAATAAATTTAAAAACGAACACTATAATACCACAAATACAAACACTCGCACTCACAACTACACCCACGTATTCGCATATAGAGATAACTCATATACACAGTATGTCTACTCAATATTTACACAAATATCTTATCTCTTAGTACACGCGCCTCCTTTAAGATGAGCTCAGGCTTGGTCAGGTTTGGCTGTTCAGAATCAAGTTCCAAGATGCTGTCCCCCGTTTCTGTTTGAAGCTAGAATACTTCCGGTAATACCTTTGGCCCAACATCCTCCATCTGCACGCAATCTGTCAAAATATGCGTCGCGTCTTCCTAATCTCCACATAATGGGTAAATCCTACTATCATAATCAATTACTTTACGAGCTTTCCCTCCTCCCAAAACAAACCACGCTATCGCTATCCAATTCTAAAATATATGTTCTATACTACACCCAATTCTTATTTGCGTTTGTAGCTCTAATTAAGATTTTTTTCTACATACAGATTATATTTCCTGACTGTTTATATCACATCTTTTTGCTTTTTTCACGACGATATGTATTTGCAAATATTAAGCCAATTTTTTATAATCCCTGCTGTAGCCCCTCGACCATCATTTTGTATGATCTATGCCGACTAAATATTGCGCTCAGAGTAGTTTGGTCAGTTTTAATTATTTAAGTTTACTTATTTTAGCAAATGGAGCATCTTCTTAGCATACTACCTCACATTCTACATTGTATTTTATTTATATTATCTACCCTGCACATCCCCAAATCCCACTTACAAGAGGAGGGCAATCCTTTGGAGTAAATATAATACTCATGTATCCTCGAAAACATGATTAACAATATATTCAAACTAATTACAACAGAATGTTTTTTTTTTTTTTATTTCTAACCACCCGAAAATTGCAGACTTTTATATTATGCTCCACAGTGAGTATGTATCATAGTAATACACTGTGCTTTCTTCGTGTTTTCTAAAATCGAACGTTTTTTGTTCCGCCTTACTGACGTATATGTGGGGCTGTATCAGTAACAATAATTTGCCAAAATAATTACAAAGATAATGTGTACGTGATATCGGGTATCAAATTGCGTTTTTGATTCGCTTTATTTCGAGCAGTAAAATGCAGAAAAGCCGCAGTTGTCATCATCAGAATCATCTCCTTCACGTATTGGGTCAGAAAAACCCGTCACGCCTCCAACATTAATTGGCCTTGACTATCTCATTTTTTGGTCAAATTGTGTTTCTCCTTCCACTTGGACTATATTTTAAAATTTTTACGGTGTGTTATTACTATCATCTATGTTATAACACGTTTTTTCTAATTATTTCCTGGTTTTATTATAATCTCATTTATACCTTGTCAATTTAAACCTTTAGCGATTTATTTCTTTGTTTTTATTTCCGTACGTTTCCTACTTCTTTTGCAGTTCTAGAAATTCCATTTCTGTTGTCTATAATTATCTAAAATTGACTTCAGTTTTTAAACACCATGATTCGCATTAATATAAACAGGAAAAGAAGTGTTGGTATATGTAATTCTGTTTGTTTCTTAGTTATCTTTTAAGCTTTGCTTAACTGTATTTGCAATGAACTTATATTTTTTTGTAATTGATGTATAGGTATTTTATAATCAAGAAAGTTTCAGGAAGCATCTGTTGTAAACCTTACTTCCTTTTTATTTATGAACACCAGATGGTTGTAAACAGCTTAACAGTGATGTATTCTTCTTTTATATCTCTCTGTTATTTGTTATGCATGTTTTAAGTTTCCCTTCGTTGACTATTTCCGAAGAGCACGATTTGGATTTTTGACAGAATTTATTAAAATACTGATTAGAATTCGTGACACAACCCATTTAATTAACTTAAATATAACTGGATTATTATTATTATTATTAATATTACCTAATATTATTAATACCCATAATCACCAAAACCTAGCATCACTACTTAGGAGTTTATAACGAATAAATCCGTGCTTGAGATTCACAAATTTCGTTACCTACTAAACCGTCTTATTTTACGAGTTTATTAATGCAGGAAACTAATAGAATACAGAGGCAATGGAAATAGAGAAGTTCACCCCCCACAAAGTTAGGAGCCCTTTGTAACGTCCTCTAATTGTTCCATATATACACCATTCTTACAAAAGATTATATTTCATCCACATTAGTAGAATTAGTCTTCTTTGTAAGTAGAAGGAAAATAAGGAACTATATATCATTAATCCAAAGCGATAGTCAAATTATTTAAAAACTGGTCGCTGTGCGAATAAATTGAGGTTTTGTTCGCTTAGCATAGCCCTGTTTGAGAAATTGAAACCACAACAAGAAATATCTCAAAAATGGTCAACTCTACAAAAAAAATCTGATGTGTACCATTCACATGACTTTCTCTATATCCCTGCAACAAATTATTCTTAAAAAGCTTATACTTCTGTTAACTTCATGTTAATCAGTAAAACATTAGCAGAAATAGCCATATTACTGCTTCCTTGTAAGTAGAGGTGAATAAGGGAGTAACATAGATTAAAGTGATAATCAGAAGCTGGTTGCCATGTCACCGAAATTCCTTTGTTTGTATGGACAGCAGTTGACAAAAAGCTGTATGAGAAAAGTTTTTCATAGTAGAAACCAAAAACAAGGAATGTCACAAAAACGACGAACTCCACGAAAAAAATGTATATAACATAAAGTGTGTGTTTTATCGTGCTCTACATTTTATGTCTGGTAAGATTTGTTCATCTCTTACGGTTTAGCAATTATACAAAATTAAGTAAAATTCATCCAGAATAAACTACTCTTCAGAGACTATTCCCAAAAAATTCAAGATATACAATTTACTTTTCAGGTAAATATCTTTAATATACGAAATTTTAATCAAAATCGTTATAGCCATTTTTGAGAAAATCAAAATTTTCGAAAAAAGTTCCATGTAAAGGGCAGTAGAGGTTGAGGGGATTTTTCTCAAAATCTTCGTGTCGCATCCCTAGAAGATACTTAACTTAAATACCAAGTTTAGTATTTTACCTACTTTTCGTTTTTGAGTTATATTAGTTTTATTTATATATGTAACTAGTTTAGGCTCAAATGAAATATTTTTTTATTCCAATAAAATTGTACTAACCATAATTTCTTTTCCTTTACAAGAACTTATTATATCAATATAAATTGTGTCCACAGACATACGGACACACGGACACACGGACACACGGACACACACACGGACCTTTTTCCGAAAATGCTTTTTTTAGATAAAGGGTACCCTAAAACATATATTTCCGGTAAAATCTCGGTATCGAATTTTTTGGTGGAGTGCAATACATTCTCTATACACTATGTACATAGTGCCTATAGAGAAAGTAAAAAGCAGTGTAACATAAATTATTTGTTTTAACGAAATCTACAGTTTTGTGTGCTAAGTTTTGGTATATCTCTTACGTGTTAACCGTTATGAAAAACATTACAAAACTCTTCTAGTATAAACAGGTCTTCAGAAGAGGTCCCAGAACAAAATATACATTTTTATTTGTGATGTAGATATATGGTGTGTTAATCCTAACGTTAGAACCATTTTTGAAAGCAAAAATATTCACAACTTTTTTCCTTGTAAAGGATGGAGGTAAATTTTCTTGAAGATATTCATGTTGCCTTCTTGGAAGATAACCAATGTAACTCAATGACATCATAGTCCACAAGGGACCTTGGCCTACCACCCTCTCGGCCCGAAGGCTTCACGAATGGGGTGCTGTGCTGGAGGGTAAGATTTGATTAGCGCCTCCCGGCCGATTGTTGCGGTCTTCTCAATCTAGAGCCAGTACTTCTCAATCAAGTAGCTCCTCAATTGGCCCCCAGGAACCTCACGAGGCTGAGTGAACCCCGGACCAGGTCTCTCTGTGGAGGAAACGTCCCCACGCCAGTACCAGGAATCGAACCCAGGTCTCCCGTTTGGTAAGCAGTTGATTTACCACCGCGCTAAGAAGATGACTTGCTTGGAAGACACTAAACATAAATGCGAAGTTTTGTGTTTAAAGGTATTTTGTTTTTCAGCTATGTTACACACCCATACACACACGACCTTTTCTTAAAAATATATTTTACGGACTCAGGGGACCACAATACATATATTTCCGGTGAAATCTTTTGGCATCGAATTTTTGAGTGGAATACAATAGTCACTTCTTTAGCTACTGTGCACATTGTATGTACATACGTGCAGGATAAATTAATATTAGAGGAACCAGTTACAATGTAAGGTTTTTCCGAAGATAGCCGCGGTGCACAGATTGAGAACCACTGACCTGGAGCAATGCAAAACAAAAGTGGCAGGTCACCGCTGAGAATCGAAGCTCATGTCCTCCCTGTAGGAGGGAACCATGCCATATGAATATTTATTTCATCCGGGCAAGCCTAAATCAGCATACGAGGGCCCGTCGGTCATTCGCCCGGGAAGTTTTCGGTTTTGACGGGCACCACCTTCCTCTATACACCTGCTTGTAACCTTTCACAGATTCTTGTACTCTCGCCTGGGGAGAGGAAGATATGTGAAGTCGTGACAGCGTTGAAACGATCCAGAAATAGATACTTGACTAGTTCAAAAATCAACCACATAGCAGTTATGAAATCTCAAGTATGAAATCTATCAAGGAGATTTCTTTCATTGAATAATTGTTCCATTCCATGACTAATAAATTATTGTTAAAACGCTTATTCTGCTATCTACATCATGCTAATCGAGATATCATTAGCAGGAATTGTCCTTATTCCTTGTAAGAATAAGTGAAAAAAATGTGTTCCATTTTCATGATGTCCTGTAGCTATTCGGTAAACAAATCTTTTATTCAAAACATTGGTATGTCATGTTATCATGCTAATCAAGATAAACATAAGCAGAAATAGTCTTACCTGCTTGTAAGTAGAAGGGAAATAAGAAAATGCACAGGCTAAAGCAATAGTTTCGTGCTTTAAAAGCCAGTCGCTATGTGAAACAATTGAAATTCCGATCTCTTTGTTTTCATGAGTAAACAAACGAGAAACGCGAAGAAAGGTATCTTCTCGTTTGAGAAAAGTTTAAGTGGCTAAAATTGAAGCTAATAATCAGGAATATCTCGAAAATGGTGAACTCTTCAAAAAATATGTCATAAAGTGTGTGTTTTAATGAGAACTACATTTTTTGTGTAGTAAGCTTTGGTATATCTCTTGCCAGTTATACAAAATGTCATCCAGAACGAAGAAGTCTTCAGAGGTATTTCCAGAAAATCCAACATATACATTTCGTTTGTCATAAACATATCTTAAACGTACGGTATTTTAAACAAAATCGTTAGAGCCATTTTTGAGAAAATCAAAATTTTCGAAAAATGTCCCATTTAAAGGGTAGTTGGGATGGGGGATAGTATTGAAAATTTTCGTGTTGCATTGTATGGTTTGAGCTATGCTACCTCCCCCCCCCACACACACACACTCTTGGATGGAATATAAATTTTATCCATCACTATTATAATTGCACATAAAGACTAGAGAAAGTAAAAATATTATGTGTTCCATTCTAATCACTTCTGCAAACACAATTTTAGTACAAAATATTAATCTTCCCTCTGCTTTATGCTTCCTTGAAGTAGAACGGAAATAAGGATAAACAATAGGCTAAAGCGATAGTCGAACCTTTTAAAAGCTGTCGCTTTGCGATTGACATTGTAATTCGGTTCATTTTCCATGACCAGATGTAAAATAAAAGAGATATGAAAAAAATACGTTTTTCCATTTGAGAAAGCATATGTGTTGCGAAAGTTTAAACCTGTGATAAGAAATATCTGGAAATTGTTATCTACATAACAAAAATGCATTTGATATAAATCATGTGTTTGGACAGATCTGAATGATAGGTAAATTTTTGTCTCTTACGGTTTACCAGTTGTACATAAGCTATTAAGAATGAAGAGATCTTCAGCAGCTATTCCCAAAAAATCAATATATAAATTTTAATTTACATTCTTTCAAATATGGTATTATAATCAAAATCGTTAATTTGGTACTTAATGTACTTTTCTTTCTTGAGGTAAGCTGTTCACAGACAGACACATATATACACGAGTGCGTGCAGACCTTTTACTAAAATACTGTTTTTTCAGACGCCCTCAGAATATGTATTTCCGGTAAAATCTCAATATTAAGTTTTAGCTTACTACAAACTATGTGCGTACGGTATATAGAAAAGTAAAAATGGCTGCGATGATTATTCCTGATGCAGGGCATTTTAAGTGTCTACTAAGTGTATTATCTTTTGTTTCTGAAAGATACATTTTCCCTCATATTTCATAACCTAAAATGTTTGCACACAAAAATACCATAGCAGTAATAATAATAGGTAGACGAAGTAGCACAAGAAGAAGATTCATATCAATTCATTCGTAACCTGTATCCCAAAACTTTAACAAATTATATCTAAAATATCTATATTAGTTGATGTGATCCATTCGCATAACTTTATCTAGCTGTTTCACATACAAACTATTCTTACAAAATATTATTCTTTTATCTACTTCATGATAATCGAGATAAACATCAACAGAAATGGTCTTATTACTTCCTACCTTGTAGAAGGGAAATAAGGGAATACCTAGGCTAAAGTGAGGATCAAATCTTTTAAAAACCCATTGCTATATGGAACAATTGAGTTCGATTCGTTTCGGTTCCTTTCCCGTTTGAGGAAAGCTCTAAAGTTTTCAAATTGAACCCAAAAATAAAAAATATCTTGATAACAGTCAACTCTACAAGAAAAATGTATACGACATAAATTGTGTGTTTTAAGGAGATCTACGTTTCTTGTGTAGTAAGATTTGTCTATCTCTTACGGCTTAACCGTTAAGCAAAGTTTTGCAAACTCATCCAAAATAAAGAGGTCTTGAGGTTATTTCTGTAAATTCAAAATATACATTTTATGTTCCAAGTAAATATCTTTAATATTGGAAATTTTAGTCAAAATCGTTAGTTATTTTTGAGAAATCAAGATTTTCGAAAAATGTTCCATGTAAAGGGTGGCTGGGGATGAAGAGATTTTCTTAAAATTCTTCGAGTTACATACTTGAGAGATACTAAATCTAAATACCACAGTCCACAGCTACACACATAAACACACACACACACGTACCTATTTCTAAAAGTGCTTTTTTAGACCTAGGGAAATCTCAACATCGATTTTGGAGTGGAATACAATACCTATTCTAGCTACTATATACATTGTATAAATATATGCGCTAGAGAAAGTAAAAATTAACTGTGCATTAAATGACTGCATTTCTTCTTTTTTTACTTTCTCTTCATGTACTATGCACATAGTGTCTACAGAAGGTATTGTATTGCACCCAAAAGTTCGATACCGAGATTTCCCTGCAAATCAGGTTTTGGGTCTCCCTAAATCCAAAAACAGCATTTTTGGAAAAAGGTCCGTGTGTGTGTCTGTGGACAGCATAGCTCAAAAACGAATATACCGTTAAATACCAACTTGGTATTTAAGTTTGTACCTTTCAAGGATGCGACACTAAGATTTTCAAGAAAATCCCCCCACCCCCAACTACCCTTTACATGCAAATATTCTCGAAAATTTTGATTTTCTCATAAATGGCTCTAACGATTTTGATTAAAATATCGTATATTAAAGATATTTACCTGACAAATAATATGTATATCTTGCATTTTCTGAGAATAGTCTGTGAAGACTACTTTATTCTAGAAACATTTTACATAAGTGCTAAACTGTAAGAAATAGACAAAAACTTAACACACAAAAAATGTAGAGCACATTAAAATACACAATTTATGTAATAGATTTTTTTCGAGGATTTGATCGTTTTCTTTAGATATTCCTTGTTTTTGGTTTCAGCTTTGAAAAACTTATTTTTGTCATATCGGAAGCTGTCAACTCTTGTCCATACTAACAAAGAAATTTCAGTCACCTAGTAACCAACTTTTGACTTCACTTTAACCTTGGTACTCCATTATTTTGCTCCTACTTACAAGGAAGCAAGTAATAAGACTATTTCCGTTAATTTTTTCTCGATTAGCATGAAGTAAATAGAAGCATACGCTTTTTAACAATAATTTGACGCAGAGATGTAGAGAAAGTCATGTGAATGGAACACACCAGATTTGTTTCTTTTTTGTTCATTTCTATAGCCTCCTTTAATTACTATGGTCATATTGAAGGGTGGGGGATAAGGTTAGGTTTAGATTTTTCACACGCACATTCACTCTCAGATATACACTACCAGACTCTTTGGAGAGTAAGGGTCATCTTAATTAAACAACATTTTTGAAAACCTACATACAAGAAGCTAGAATTTAAGCATTTCAATCGATTCAGCCTTCCAAATTTGTTTGAACTTACAACATTTATGTGCAAGATGAGTTTTGTACAATGAGCTCGAATAGGACGAGTTATATGGAAAATTAAACTTTTTATAAGAGGAATTTATAGAAAAAAATATCAAAATAAGCAATGGTGGGTAGAAAGTTCATGTAAATCTAATAAATAAAACATTGTTTTGTTTTCTTACAAAATGGACTTTACTGAATGCACCTGCGTGGTTTTACATATATTTCATTTTTGTACAAAGATAAATTTTGCGGTAAACTAAGAAGCGCTACATCTTTGTGACTAATATCTCTGGTTGATATTTACCAAAGAGTGCTATATGATTTGTAATGCTGTTTTCTTTAGCGTGGGTTTAATTTAATTATTATCTTTGAGAGAAAAACTAGCTTGAAATATTAATGTGCTTAGTAAAGCATGTCTTCTTCCTTTGCAGTGTCAGTTATGTTGTATTTACAATTTGGTAAACTGGTCCTGTTCACCCGCAAGGAAAAGGGCAAACCTGACCATGTAGCCTCACATAAATCACTCTACCCATCATGTTTTAGCGGTATCTATTAACTTATCTCTGGTCACCAACAAAAGAACAAGGTTTCCAAGAACGTAAAACCCCTAGCTTTGAAGCTTCCCAGTTGTGTTAACGTGGTATACAGTATCTTTCTTCTGATTTACTTCGCTTTACTCTAATTAATCCTGAGACTAAAAGGTGCTGAAAAATTGTTAAAATAATTGAGAAGCATGTATCAATCAATATAGGTATGTTTGCGTGCAGATGGAGAATGTTAGGGTAAAATTATGCCCGCAAGTATTTTTAGCGTTAAACAGACGGAGTACAGCACGCTGGGATTTGATCTAAACATACATACTTAATGGAAGTAAATGCAATCAGGGGTAAGATAGTTTTGTAAATATTGGAAAGGCATACTTGGTGTATTATTTATCTTTAGGTATGTGCAAATACGTGGGTGTAGTTTTGTGTACGAAAGGGTGTATGAGTGTTCTTTATTTTGTTCGTTCGTTGTTTTGTTGTTGTAGCGTGTATGTGCATTTTTACCTTCTCTACACGTACCATATACATATATGTATAGAGAAGATACTGCACTCCACCCAAAAATTCGATATCGAGATTTCACCGGAAATACATGTTTTGGGTGCCACCTGAATCCAAAAATAAAGACTTTTGGAAAAAGATCCGTGTGTGTGTGCCTGTGGACAGCATAGCTCAAAAACTAAAAATCCGTTAAATATCAAACTTAGTATTTAAGTTCAGGGTATCTTGCAGGGGTGCGACATGAAGATCTTCAAGAAACTCTCCCCACCCCCAACTGCATTTTACATGGAACTTTTTCGAACATTTTGATTTTCTTAAAAATAACTGTAACGATTTTTATTAAAATATCGTATATTAAAGATATTTACCTCACAAATAAAATGTGTATCTTGAGTTTTCTGGGAATAGCCTTTGAAGACTACTTTATTCTGGATAAACTTCACAGAATTTTGCATAACTGACAAACCATAAGAGAGAGACAAAAACTTACCTAACAGAAAATATAGAGCTCCTTAAAACACACAGTTTACGTTATATGCATTTTTTATGGAGCTCATCGTTTTTTAGATATTCCTTGTTATTGGTTTTTAGCTTTAAAAAACTTTCTCATACGGGAATTTGTCGAACTCCTGTCCATACAAACAAAGGAGCTTTGGTCGACAAATTCCTGTACGAGAAAAGCATGTTTTTAAAGCTGAAATCAATGTAAAAAAATGTACATAGCATAAATTGTGTGTTTTAATGTGCTCTACATTCTTTGTGCGGTAAGTTTTGGTCTATCTCTTACGATTTAGCGGTTATACAAAATTCCGCAAAATTCATCCAGAATAAAGTAGTCTTCAGAGGCTATTTCCCGAAAATTCAAGACACTTATACATATTATTTGTCAGGTAATACCTTTAATATACGATTTTTTAATAAAAATCGTTAGAGCCATTTTTAAGAAAATAACATTTTTCGATTAAAGTTCCACGTAAAGGGTAGCTGGGGGGGATTTTCTTGAAACCTTCTTGTAGCATCCTTGCAAGATACGAAACTTAAACACCAAGTTTGGTATTTAACGGTCTTTTCGTTTTGGAGCTATGCTGTCCACAGACACACACTCGGACACATACACACGGACCTTTTTCCAGTAATGCTTTTTTTGGTTTCAGGGGGACCCAAAAAATGTATTTTCGGTGAAACCTCGGTATCGAATTTTTGGGTGCATTATAACACCTTCTCTCTACACTATGTACATAGTATGTGTAGAGAAAGTAAATCGATATAACATAAATTGTGTGATTTAACAAGAACGACATATTTCGTTTAGTAAGGTGTTGAATGGCACTTATAGTTTACCAGTTACACACAAGTCATTCAGAATGAAGAGAACTTCACGGACCACAAATTCAAAATATGTATTTTATTTTTCATGTAAATATCTTTAATATAAAGCATTTTAATCAAAACCGTTAGAGCCATTTTTTAGAAAATAAACATATTCCAGATTTTTTCCATTTAAGTGAAATTTTATTGTAAATACTCAATTTGTTGCATCCTTGGAAGATGGTGAAATTATATATCACGTTTTGTATCTAACCGGCTATTCGTGTTTGATTTTTGCTATCACAAGCACACGCACACATATACACGGACCTTTTTCTAACTTTTTTTTTGCTCAAGGGCACCTAAAACATATATTTCCATTGAAATCTCCGATATTCAAATTTTGGATGGGATGAAACACCTTGTCTATCTATGTATATACTATGTACATATGTACGAAGTAGAAAGTTATATTCATACGCTTTTGTACCAAATATCGTTTAATTTATATAGATCCAACAGACCACACCGGAAATACTCGATTTGAGACTCCCTGAATATAAAACCAAAATATTCTTTTCACAAAATGTCGGTGTGTAATTTTGCAGTCTGTGTCTTTGTGTGTGTCTCTTATTGAACATAATGACTCAAAACATAAATTTGTTTAAATATCAAATATCAATTTGTCTTTCAATGATGTGATAGGTTTTCTTGAAAATATCCCAAACTAAACCATTTACATGGAGGGGGGAAGTGTTGTTTTTTATTTTGCAAAAATTTGCGATAGCGATTATGATTAAAATACCACAATTCGGCGGCATTTCTGTGTGAACTATATTACTTTTCGGCAATGCTTTTAACTCCTCTACTGATGGTTTCTATATAACTTCTCTTTAATTTTAACCATTAAACCCACACGCATTCACACTCACACTTGTGTTTCCAGGCACTGGGGAGGATAGAGAATAATCTGGACTAGATGAAAATATGTACCCCCAGCTGGGAATTGAACCCACAGACTCCATGCAAAGCAGGTTGTGCTGTACTGGCTGAGCCAGAGGGCCAGATGTATGGAAACATATAGGTCCGGTAGAAAACGGGCGACTTTTATATATGTGTGTATTCTATACGAATAAACATTTTACTTTCTCTAACATATATAAACAATACGCATAGTAGGTAGAGAAGGTATTTGCATTCTGTACCCAAAATTAAATACCGAGATTACACCGAAAATGCATATTTTAAGGTAAGAGTGTACAGTATAACTCAAAAACAAAAAGTTCGCTTAAATACGAGACTCGGTCTTTAAGTTATGTATTTTCCAAGATTGGAAACAAAGTTTCTCAGAAAAATCCCTCTTCCCCAAACACCCTTTTACGTGTTTGAAATGTTTGATTTTTTAAAATGACTCAAATGATTTTGATGATAACGCATATTAAAGACGTTTACATGACATACAAAATTTATGTTCTGAATTTCTTGGGAATAATCCCTGAAGTCCTCTTCATTCTGAATAACTTTGGCAAAGTATTAAACTGTAAGAGATAAACAAAAAGTTATTCCACAAAAATGTAGCTCTCTTAATTTACACAATTTATATCATATCCATTTTTGTAGCGCTAACCATCATTGATATATTCCTTGTTATTGGTTTTCAGTTTCTCCTGGTCTTGGAAAGAGAGACTCATGACAATCACATAGCAACAGATTTTAAAAGATTGGACGCTCATTTTACTCTAATGTATTCCATTGTTTCCCTTCTACTTATAAGGAGCTACATAATGTCTATTTCTGGTAACGATAATTACTTTCTCCACACGTACTATGTACATAGTGTATAGAGAAGGTATTGTAATGCACCTAAAAATTCGATACCGAGATTTCACCGGAAATATATGTTCTGGGTCCCCCTGAATCCAAAAAAAGCATCTTTGGAAAAAAATTCCGTGTGTGTGTCTGTGAGTGTGTGCTTCTGTGGACAGCATAGCTCAAAAACGAAAAGACCGTTAAATACCAAACTTGGTATTTAAGTTTGGTATCTTCCAAGGATGCGACCCGCAGATTTTCAAGAAAATCCCCTCACCCCAACTACCCTTTACATGGAAATGTTTTCGAAAATTTTAATTTTGTCAAAAATGGCTCTAACGATTTTGATTAAAATTTCGTATATTAAAGATATTTACCTGACAAATAATATGTATATCTTGAATTTTCTGGGAATAGCCTCTGAAGACTACTTTATTCTGGATGAATTTTACGAAATTTTGCATAACTGCAAAACCGTAAGAAATGGACAAAAACTTACCACACAAAAACGTAGAGCACATTAAAACACACAATTTGTCAACTCGTGTCCATACCAACAAAGGAACTTCAGTCACCTAGTAACCAGCCTTTGACTTCACTTTAACCTATGATACTTCCATATTTCGCTTCTACTTACAAGGAAGCAAGTAATGAGACTATTTCTGCTAATTTTTTCTCGATTAGCATGAAGTAAATAGAAGAATAAGCTTATTAACAATATTTTTTACGCAGAAGTAGAGAGATTCATGTGAATGGAACACATCAGATTTTTTATTGCTTTCTCACAATAACGGTGTGTAGAACAGGAGTTGATAGGCAGAGTCAGACTGTCATTTCCGGGATTTGAACCACAGATCTCCTGGTCTCTATCCAGTTGCATTAACACTGAGCTACTATGGCAACATGTAGGCATAGCACTGAATTTCTCAACCGACTCGCATGTTTCCCGGTAAACCACAAAGTGATTTCAAATTATTTTGAGATGACAATACCAATGGCGACTTACAATGTTGGAAGCATTTTAAGTCCCAGGATTCATAATATAGCCGACTAATATGGCAATTGTGGTAATTTTAATTGTTTTTTCACAGAAACCGTGTATAGCACAGGAGTTGGATAGGCAGAGCCATACTGAAACTTGCGAGTCAGATGAGAAATTCAATGCTATATCGGCATATTGCCATCGTAGCTGAGTGGTAAAGAAATCGGCTAGAGCCCGAGAGATCCGTGGTTCAAATCCCAGCTATGACATAGAATTTTTCAGCCTGACTCTACATATTCATTTATGGTAATGTTTACCTTGATTAGTACTATGTAAATAAAGAATACTGCTTTTGTAAAAATAGTTGGGTTGCAGAACTTATAGAGAATGTCATATGAGTGTATCACATCAGATTGTTTCTTAACCAACACAATATGCCATTTATTTTCGGGGAATAACATCTTTATTAAGATGTTTCATTGAAGTCAGTTCATTCGCAAACTTCTTCAATCTTCGGTCAAAAGTTGTGCATACCATGACGCAAAATGCCCAGTGGAACACTGTCGCTTTCATTACAAATATTGGAATTTAGTCTTTAAGTGTTTAAATAAGAAAAATGTAATTTCATTGGTACGATATGTTTCAATAATGTTCAATAACAGGCTGATGTCACGGTCATTGCTTTTACCTCATCATCCTCAGAAACAGGATGGTCACTTATCCTAGAAGACGAAATGGCACACGGTTACTTTTTCACTGTGTAATGGTTTCTCGTGTAATTGAAGAGGAAATGTATAGGGCCGAAATCTGAAATTCTGTTTGTTTACAAAGCCAATCAGATCAAAAATAGGACTCCACAGACATACAAAACTTTTTATAAACTCATCTTCATTCATGTCACTATACATCTCTTCATAAAATGTTACTCATGAGATAAAACGAAAGACTTTAGTTGCTGCACTACCTGAAGTTTGCAAGAAGGAAAATGAAGAAATAATTACAAGATTCTACAGTTCTCTCCAAAGAATTTGTTGCAGCAGAATGCTTCATCTTCAAGCCACTAGACTTTTGTTCAAAGCTACTCTTAGTTCGGCAACATTCTTTCTTGTACTTGGTGCTTCTGCTACCTGGAGGTTTCTTCTTCACTGCCGAATCAGTTTTCTCAAAGTTTTTGACATACAGGTATTAATTTATGTACATGCACTACGTACATAGTGTATAGACAAGGTATTGCATTCCACCCAAAAATCCGTTACCGAGATTTCACTGGAAATACACATTTTAGGGTCCCCTCTATTCTAAAATACATTTTCAGAAAAAGGTCCGTGAGTCTGTGAACATGATAACTCAAAAACGAAAAGTCGTTAAAATAACAAACTTGGTATTTAAGTATAATATCTTCCAGGGATGCAACACCAAGATTTTGAGAAAAATCCTCCACCCCAAACTAAGCTTTACATGAAAAAAGAATCGAATATTTTAATTTTCTCAAAAATGGCTGTAATGTTTTGAATAAAATAACCCTATATTAAAGATATTTACATTCCAAATAAAACATATATCTTGAATTTTCTGCCTATATCCGTCTGAAGACCTCTGGATGAATTTTGTCGAATTTTGCTTAACTGCTATACCGTAAGAGATAGACAAAAACTTACTCCACAGAAAATTTATATCTCGTCAAAACACACAATTTATTTCATTTACAGTTTTGTTGTGGGGGTCACCGATTCCAAGATATTCCTTATTGGTTTCAATTGTGAAGTACTTGTTACTTTTCTGAGACAGGAAGTCTCGTTTTTCTTTTGTTCTACTCCTGGCCAAACAAAAAACGATTTGCAGTGACAATCGCATAACGAAATCTTTTAAAATATTTAGCTATCATTTTAGTCTAGTGTATTCTCTTAGTTCCCTTCTATTTATAACGAACTAAGTAATAAGAACATTCTGCTAATGTTATATCGATTAGTATTGTGTGGAAAGAACAACAATCTTTTGTAAGACGTTTGCTTGTAGAACAGCTAGAGAAAGTTATATGAGTGTAGCACATTAGATTTTTTTCATGCCATCAAAAACTTGAATCATGGCATCCCAAATTACAAACATAACGAAATTAGCGCCAGGGGCTTCATAAGTATTGGTGTGCCAAATAACGTTGACATGTTCTATGATCTATGTTTATTTAATGGCATTTGTCGTAGTAATATAATATTCACATTGTTTTCATGTTATTCGTTGAGTTAATAAGTAAACACATAATCTAAAATGTCGGATTCTTTAACATCATACCCAGATGTACGAAATCCTAATTAAATTTCCACTTAACCTCGAAAAGAATGTGAGATGTCTTAAAATGTACCACAAAGGCTTCATAAAATGACAACAGATTAATTAAAACGGTATATATATATACATACATATGAGAGCATGATCAATTATATAAAAACTTACCTCATTCTATGTATTTGTAACCAGGTAGATGAACGGTGCCAGAAAAACCATCTTACTTTTTACCTTCTCTAGCACATATGTACATACAGTGCACATAGTAGCTAGAAATTTCACCGCAAACATATATTTTGACGACCCCGGAGTCCAAAAAACTCATGTCTACAAAAAGGCTCTGCTGTCTGTGATCAGCATAGCTAAAAAAGGAAAATACAAACTTGGTATTTATGTCTAGTATCTTCCAAGAATGCGATACGAAGATTTTCGAGAACACCTCCCACCACAAACAACTTTTACATGAAAACATTTTTGTTTTTCTCAAAATAGCTCTAACAATTCTGATTAAAATGCTGTATATTAAAGATATTTACATCACAAATAAAACATGTATTTTGAATTTTCTGGGCATAGCCTCTGGAGATATGTTTATTTTGGATAACGTTTGCAGAATTTTGTATAACTATTAAAGCGTAAGAGATAGAAAAGAACTTACTACACAAAAAATGTAGATCTCGTCAAAACCATATTCTATAAAATATACGTTTTCGTGATATTTCTTTTTATCTGTTTCAGTTTTGAATACCTAACTTTACTACCTTTCGTTTCATACAAAGCGAACCGCACCTCAATAACTTGTTTCACATAACGACCAGCTTTTAAAAGATTTGACTATCGCCTTAGCCTAATATATTCCTTTATTTCTCTTCTACTTACAAAGAGGCAAGTAATAAGACCAATTCTGAAACAGGAATAACCTTTTGTATGAATAGTTTGTATATAAAATAACATCAGATTTTTATAAAGTTTTGTAAGATTTGGTTTTATAAACATTTATTTATCAATTTGCAATTAACACTATTAATCATTCCATTTTAGTTTTTAGAAATCACATGTACATCTGTAAGCCTTTAAGCTTTTCCATCATTTTGTTCCTTATCTGCACAATAATAGCTGTTCTTGTACATTTTGTTATCTTCTATTATCATTTTATATCATTGTTACGTTTATGGTACTTTGTCTTAATGGCAAGCTGTAGCTGGTATAGGTAGAATAAATAAATAAATAAACCATCGGATAGATAGAAATCAGATTGAAAAATTAATTGAATTAGTCGAAATTTGAACCACTGGTCTCTAGCCAGTTGCTCTACCACTGAGCTAACATGGCATCATGCAGATATGAGATTAAATTCCTCAACTGACACATGTTTCCCGATAAACCACATTTGATATCGTTTTGTGGTTTACCAGGAAACATGTGTGAGTTGGGGAAATTAATGTCATGGCATTTTGCCATGGTACTTCAATGGTACAAATCCCGGCTATGGCATTGATTTTTTTCAGTCTGACACTATCTAACTCCTGTTCTGCTCACGGCTTGTGTAAAAAAACAAAAACAAAAAAAACAATAAAACAATTAAATAAATTATTGTATCTGTGATAATTGTTCTTGTATTCTCCTATCCTTTATAATCTGATGGAAACTTTCTATACGTTTCGGTATATTATTCACACAACAAAGAAGATAAGCACAAGGAAATAATCAAATATAAACATGAAATTAGATTTTGAATAATAAAACAGAATTAATTGTTTTTCAGACAGATGAAATAGTAATTATAAAACTCACGGTTCGATACCCAGTCGTGACTTGATCTCCAACACCAACGATAAAGGTGCTGTCTAACACGTCTGAGATAATAAAATCTAATTTTGACCAGTTTTCGTTCTCATTAAGAGACTAATTACGATGATAAAAGTATACTAGCAGGCTACAAAGCTGTGTGTTTCAGCCACTGAAGTGAAGGCTGAAATAAGTGCTACCTAAATTAGCGTGGAAGATTAATTACTCTCTGGGGACAAATATACTGCATATACAAGGAACCAATTTCTGCTGTTAAGTAGGTAGTCGGCAACTGTCATATTCTTCCACGTAAATGAATGTCATTCTAATTCCAACAACTTCCCTCCAGAAATTTCCAAGTCCATATGTTATTTTACTTACCTCCTCGGTAGCAAACAAATGCTAATCAACACAAGAGTTGTACTGGCAAAACTCCAGCAGCAGGAAGCCACTGTTGAGAGCTTGTGAAACGTATATGTTCACATCACACAGCTATCTATATACAGGAAATCAATCAAACTATCAAGTAAGAAAAAGTGATTCACATGTCTTTCTCTACCTATTTTCTAACAAACTATTTTTGCAAAACTTATTCTCTAATTCATGCTTATCAAGATAAATACAAAATATTTTTTGCAAAAGGCTATTCTCTAATTCATGCTTATCAAGATAAATAACTAGAAGAAATCAATCAAACTATCAGGTAAGAAAAAATATGATTCACATGAATTTCTCTACCTATGTTCTAACAAGTTATTTTTACAAAAGCTTCATGCTTATCAAGATAAATATTAAAAGAAATAAATCAAACTATTAGGTAAGAAAAAAATCTGATTCACTATTCCTATTTTCTAACAAACTATTTTTGCAAAAGCTCACTCTCTAATTCATGCTAATCAAGTTAAACGTTATTAGAGCTGATTCGTACTTGGAATTTGAATTTATTTCACTTCCAACATACATTACAATACAGCTTAACTCTATTACATATACACCACCTCTTCTATCTGGTAAAACAACTTGTATATTTGCATTTGAATTGCCACTGGTGCAAATATAAGCAAACACCATGGTTATTAATATATCAAGTTCACTATTTACCTAATTTTTAACTCCCTTACATTTAAATATACCAATTTTCCTGGTGTGCATCCTTCCAATTATTAATTTAAGATTTTAGAATTCCTTTTTTATATTTCTCTTTAGTCTTTTCTAATAATTCCCCAACTTTCTAATCTCATCTGTGTTCTTAGATTTTCTAGTTCTCTCGGTAACGCAACCACCTAACTGGTACCAATTGGTCCCTCCATAATTTCGTCTCTTCACAATCTAAAATAAAATGTAGGTCATTTTCCATTCCCCCACATAATGGGTACTTCTGTGGATCCATTTATCCTTTCATTCCCCTTAATTTCATTGCACATGCCCACCCTTTCCTCTCCAATTTATTACACACTTCAATTTATTTTTCCCTCCCCCAATTTTTTTTAATTTGTCTGTATAATGACAAGGACCTCTTATACTTAGTACTGCTAAAATTATCTTAAATATAATATCCTCTATTCTCCTTCTCATCTCTTTCAAAAACCCTCCCTCCAGACATTCTCTCTCCCTCCATAAGTTCCCCATACCTATTTCCGTTATAATCTTTTGTACTGATAAAAACCAATTATCCAGCATTAATATTTTCTCTTGCATAATCATATCTTGTTTAACTATACTTCGATCTTCCAATAATTTAACCCGATGACAAAACTTTAGCTATCTTTCAATCATTATACCTTTACTACTTGTTCTACCTAGTTCCCACAGTGCTACTCCCTTTGGGGAAGCGACTGGTAAACCCATAATTAACTGACAGAAGCTTCTATGTATTAAATCCACCCCTAACCACCCTTCACCATAACTCCAAACTTCTATCCCATTTAACATTTTGGTTTCCAATATTGACTTGTCAACTTTCTCTAACCACTTGATTTGCATCTCTGGTATTCTAAATAAATATGCTCTTGTTCCCTTCATGGTAATTTTACCCTTAGCTAAAACTGTTTTCTTTTGATCATGCCACCTTCCATTACTGCTTAACTGAACTCCTTAATATTCTATTTTTCTTGTTCAGGCTATTTCCTATCTTTCCATATTCCATTTTTCTTCTCTTTGGTAGTTCCTTAAAGTAAAAGAGAAGTAAGCATTAGCCATATCTTTTAAAAGTTGACTGCTACGTGAATGACTTTCAGCATAGCCAAGGATAAACAAAAACAAAACAAAACACAAAAAAACAAATTCTGTTTTAGAAAACCAAACATTTTAAATATAAAACCAATAACAAGGTATTTCTCGGAAATGGTTCAATTCTACAGTAAAATGTATATGGTATAATTGCATATTTTAACATCTACATTTTTTGTGCAACAACTTTTTGTCTATCTCTTAGGGTTTATCTGGTATACATAATTCATCCAAAAATGAAGAGTACTTCAGAGGCTATTCCCATAAAATTCAAATTGTGCATTTTATTGTTATGAAAATATCTTAAACTTGTAATATTTTAATTAAAATCGTTAAGCCATGTTTGAGAAAATAAAATGTTGGTGTGGCATCCTTGTAAGAGGCTAAAATTAAACACCAAGTTTGATATTTAACCAAAAGTATTCGATTTTGAGCTATGCTGTTCACACACACATATATAGTGTAACTATAACTGCACCAAGTAATTATTGCTCCTTCAGGATAATCCTAAGCCTTAGGCAGTGCACCCTGTTGAAACCTAACTCAATAAATTATCTTTATAGTATTGGAGAATTAAGTAAAACTGCAGCTATTTTCTGACAGAGTAATAAAGATTCTAAAAGCGTGCAGGTCGCTTCCAATACAACACAATCTTCAGACATCTCAATCCTATCAAGAAGCAATCTGGCTGCAGTACAACAATATAGAAGACTTTTAACAATGTATAGTGTAATTTAAGCCCATGTTAGAGGATAATGGAGGATGTAGATTAGTTGACACGTAACCAGAAACTTAAAGTTCCGCAAGAGGTCGTGACTGACCTGGTTGGTCCATCCTGATGAAGAAGTGCCATAATTAGTTATTCTGGCATTAGCTAAATATCAGGCTGCGTGGAATGGACTCTGATGGCCGGCGATAACATTCATGGAGCACTCTTATCCTCCACTTTGGGCGCATCATCATCTCTCATCTCCTTCAAGAAACCACAATGTTCCTCTTTTATACCTCGACTCACGAAGAAGCAGAACATGGTACAGTCGCTACAGATGCTGTCAAAATTATCTTTCAGGCCCTTGTACATCTCCCTATTACTGTTCTTTGAAAGGAATTAAAATACTCGTTCCTTACTGTTATGACGTTATATTAATAGTTCTTGTATTCTCACAATATAAGTCAAAGCTGATTGCTGCTTCCGCTGACAGCACAATGTCGTTCATTCCACCGCTTTGCTTAACAGTTGGAACTCAATATGGTAAGAAAATATCAATAGTCACTTTACAGAACAGCTGTTATTTCCCAAAATTCATGATATATCAGATATAAACCACTTTGAGCCTACATTTACCATGACAGAATTCATGACTGGACACGGAGAATTTGGATCATATCTTGAACGATTTAAAATAGCGAGTCAAAACATTACCTCATCCAATGTTAACCACTTTGTCCATTATGCGAAAGGAAGTGGCTCAGAATAATAATGTACTTAGACTTCTCTAATAAATTTTCCGCTCCACTATAATACCACAATATTAGAAAACAGTGTTGCTACGCAGAATTTAAAATATATGTACATAATATATCTAATTCATAATAAATAATTACCTACATTTCCCCATAAATTTAAATTACTTAATACAGTTATGTAAATAAGTATTGAAACCATTAGTTATATTATTCTACCAATCTTATTTTTTTTTTATCTTCCTAAGTACATCTTCCGATACTTTATATTTCCAATGAATATGTTCCTATTTTTATTTTTTGTCTATTTACATTAATGTTAATTCTTTTGTTGTGGTATTGTACTTAATATTAACTGTTATTATGTAAAATTATAGTTTACAACTATAGTCCTAATATACAATAGTGAAATAGAACATTTTGAAAAATCAGTAAATAATAAATTATATATAATGGTCAATGGATGCTTCGAAAATATTGTGAATTTATTCAGTTTTCAATATCACTTCACTCATTGGAGGCTTCAATATATTGAATTAATTGGTTTTTTTTTCACACCAGCCAACCGCGTGAAGGACAGAAGTTGTACAAGCAGAGTCAGACCGAAAAATCTGATGTGTTGCATTCACATGACTTCCTCTACATCTCTGTAACAAATTATTATAAAAAGCCTTTTCTTCTATCTACTTCATGCTTATTGAGATAAAATGGTGTTATAACTTGCTTCGTTGTAAGTAAGGTAAATTGGGGAGTACCATAGGCTAAACGATAATAAAATGCGAATATTAAAACTTGGTTGCGACGTGATTGAAATGCCAAGAGTGGACAAACTCCCGAATAAGAAAAGTATAAGTATATTAAAGCTGAAACAAACAAGGAGGAATATCTCAGAAACGATCAGCTCCATCAAAAACGTATATGTCATAAATTATGTGCTCTAAGAGATCTACAATTTTTTTTTTTTTTTGTAGTAAGCTTTTGTCTATCTCTTACGGTTTACCAGTTATGCAAAATTCAGCCAAATTCATCCAGTCTTCAGAGGCTACACCCAGAAAATACAAGATACACATTATTTTCATGTAAATATCTTTAATATACGACATTTTATTCAAAATCGTTTGAGTCATTTTTGAGAAAATCAAAATGTAAATGCTAGTTGGAGGTGGGGGATTTTCTTGAAAATCTTCGTGTCACATCCTTGGAAGATACCAAACCTAAATACCAAGTTTAGTATTTAACGGACTTATTATTTTTGAGCTGTGCTGTCCGCACACACTCACACACAGATTCGACACACACACATACTGATCTTTTTCTGAAAATACTTTTCATTTATTATTCAGGAGGTCTTAAAACATATTTCCGATGAAATCTCGATATCAAAACTCTAGGTAAAATACAGTACCTTCTCTATACACTATGTGCATAGTATGTCTAGAGAAAAGAAAATCAATGTCAGATCCGGGATTTCCTGGTTTCCTCGAGTTATTCTGACCAGTGCGCTATGGTGGCAGTGTGCGGTAAGGCACCAAAATTCTCTGACTCGCTTTTTTCCTAGTAAACCACAAGGAGATCTGAAACCATTTTGAGATGTCATTCCTCAAAGGTGACTTACAAACACTCGAGATTTATAGTTAAACACGTATTAGTTCATTTAATGTGACGTAATGTTTCGTGTGGAGGGCAGAAGTTGGAGTTACTCTCTGTGTAGTTATTTATGGATAGTTTACAAGACGTGGTTTTACGTGGTCAAGTGGTCAACGAGCTGAGTCCTTGGATTCAATTCCCGTTTGGGAAATTATTTTCTAACCGCCACAGAGTCTGGAAGTATGGATGTGAGAGTAAATGTGTGTGTGTTTGAGGAAAAAACAACGTAAAGAACCTTCAGACAGCAAGTTGTTGCTAACGCAAAGCCCCCGATAACACCTTATGTTAAAGTGGACTATATAATGAAACAATTAAAAAAATATCTACCCGTATCCTCGCAGTTTCATAATCCTAACCTATTTATTGAATTGGAAGAGGTAAATGTAAGGTGAAGGGCGAAACATTGAATACAGAATTAAATAAATTAAAATGTATATTAAATGGGGACT
This sequence comes from Hymenopus coronatus, assembly GCA_030762935.1. Classification (NCBI taxonomy): domain Eukaryota; kingdom Metazoa; phylum Arthropoda; class Insecta; order Mantodea; family Hymenopodidae; genus Hymenopus; species Hymenopus coronatus. Next base: position 62,624,573 of record CM060898.1, on the reverse strand, counting down.
TTAACATCAGATTAGGAGAAAATAATCTAGAAGTATGAAGCTATTTAGAAAGTGATGAAGTAATGGGTGAAAGAGAAGCGGGCAGAAAAGAATAGTTTGTTATGCCAGTCTGTTGAATATCAGAAAAAATCTGATGTGTTGCCTTCACATGAATTTCTCTACATCTCTGTAACAAATTATTGTTACTAAGATTATTCTTCTATCTATTTAATGCTAAAACATTATTATTTATTACGGTCTTATTACTTAGTTCCTTTATAAGTAGAAGGAAAATAAGAGAATACACTAGACTAGACTGACAGTCAAATGTTTTAATGACAGTTCCCGTATGAATAAAGTTTAAGTATTTTAAAACTGGAATGAATAACAAGGAATATTCTGAAGACGACCAACTCCACGGGAAAAATATATGACATAAATTGTGTGTTTTATCGTGATCTAAATTTTTTGTGTCGTAAGCTTTTTTCTATATCTTACGGTTTACCAGTAATGCAAAATTCAATAAAAACCATCCAAAATAAAGACGTCCTTAGAGACTATTTCCAGAAAATTCAAGATATTTATTTTATTTGGTATTTAAATATCTTAGATATAAGAGAATTTAATCAAAATCGTTACATCCATTTTTGAGAAAATAAAAAATTTCAAAAATGTTTCCACTTAAAGGTTAGTTGAGAGTGAGGTGATTTTCTTGAAAATCTTCGTGTCGCACCCTTGAAAGATACCAAACTTATATATCAAGTTTGGTATTTAACGTTCTTTTCGTTTCTGAGTTATGGTGTACAGAGACCTACGCACAGGCACACACACTAACCTTTTTCCAAAAGTGATTTTTTTATTCAAGGGGACCCAAAACATGCATTTCTGATGAAATCTCGGTATTGAATTTTTGGGTACAATGCAATACTTTCTCTATACACTATGTACATAGTACGTGTAGAGAAAGTAAAAATACTGTTACCCAATCATATTACTTATAAGAGAAGAAAGAATACAAAAAAAGCAATATACTTAATAAAAGAGTATAAATTATAAGAAATATTTCTTGGGATTGAATAACCTTTGTACTAAGCATTATTATTATTCACATTCCTTACTTGTAGAAAAGAAATAAATCGAATTCAAATATTAGCTTATTTGCTTTGGAATATTTTCTGTAAACTTATAATTATCTTAATAGATTGTTCCAGCAAGTCTTTAAATCCTTCCGTAACTAACCTCATTTAGAATCCCAGCGTAAAAAGAGAGCTTAACTAATTGAGTTAATTTTGCTTGGTGCGTCCTCATGGCCTTGGTGTTTACGCCTCGTACACATTCAAACCCACGATTTGCTTGCAGATAAATGTGGGAGCATGTCTTTATAGACACTTGGGCTGTAAGTGAAAGCAGTAAAGAAGAATTCGCTGCAGCAACACACGCCCCTAAACACTGATAACCGTCGCTGAACGGTTCTCCTGCTGCAAACGTGTTTAGAATTGATAAAGCAAAACAATACTGTGAAGATTACTAAACGCGTATCGTTTATAGTGTGTGAGATTGCGTACAGCTGTAATGTCGTCATCGTTAACAATATCGTGGATCAGAGCTCAAGTCTCTAAATTCTCAAAACGCACACCTCTGCTAAGTAAAGGTCTTCTCGTTGTGCTAAGCAAATGGCACACTCCAGTGAAAACTCATTCTTTGTCCATAATCACAACATGCACGCTCTAGAAATTGGACGTAGTCCAATGGCAAATAGTGGTCAAAAAATGAAGGATTCATTTTAGGCTACCTGAATCGCCCAATTGCATTCAGTCGTCAGAAAACTGAAACGTTCATTCTAGGCTAAGTGAATCGCCCAATTGCATACAGAGGTTAGAAAACTGAAGCGTTCATTCCAGGCTGTGTGAATCGTTCAAATGTCTACAGTGGTCAGGAAATTGAAGGTTTCATTCTAACCAGCGTGAATCGCCCAATTGCATCCAGTGGTCAGAAAACTGAAGGTTTCATTCTAGCTGTGTGGATCGCCTAATTGCGTACAGTGGTCAGAAAACTGAAGGATTCATTCTAAGTTGCGTGAATTGCCTAATTGGTACAGTGGTCAGAAAACTGAAGGATTCATTCTAAACAATGTGAATTGTCCAATTGCATACAGTGGTCAGACAACTGAAGATTTCATTCTAAGCTGCGTGAATGCCAAATTGCTTACAGCGGTCGAAAACCTGAAGATTTCATTCTATTCTGTGTGAATCGCACAATTGCATACAGTGGTTAGAAAACTGAAGGTTTCATTCTATCTGTGTGAATCACACAATTGCATACAGCGGTTAGAAAACTGAAGGTTTCATTCTATTCTGTGTGAATCACACAATTGCATACAGCGGTTAGAAAACTGAAGGTTTCATTCTATTCTGTGTGAATCACACAATTGCATACAGTGGTTAGAAAACTGAAGGTTTCATTCTATCTGTGTGAATCACACAATTGCATACAGCGGTTAGAAAACTGAAGGTTTCATTCTATTCTGTGTGAATCACACAATTGCATACAGCGGTTAGAAAACTGAAGGTTTCATTCTATTCTGTGTGAATCACACAATTGCATACAGTGGTTAGAAAACTGAAGGTTTCATTCTATTCTGTGTGAATCACACAATTGCATATAGTGGTTAGAAAACTGAAGGCTTCATTCTATGCTGTGTGAATCACACAATTGCATACAGCGGTTAGAAAGCTGAAGGTTTCATTCTATGCTGTGTGAATCACACAATTGCATACAGTGGTTAGAAAACTGAAGGCTTCATTCTATGCTGTGTGAATCACACAATTGCATACAGCGGTTAGAAAGCTGAAGGTTTCATTCTATGCTGTGTGAATCACACAATTGCATATAGTGGTTAGAAAACTGAAGGCTTCATTCTATGCTGTGTGAATCACACAATTGCATATAGTGGTTAGAAAACTGAAGGCTTCATTCTACGCTGTGTGAATCACACAATTGCATATAGTGGTTAGAAAACTGAAGGCTTCATTCTATGCTGTGTGAATCACACAATTGCATACAGTAGTTAGAAAACTGAAGGTTTCATTCTATGCTGTGTGAATCACACAATTGCATACATCGGTTAGAAAACTGAAGGTTTCATTCTATTCTGTGTGAATCGCACAATTGCATACAGTGGTTAGAAAACTGAAGGTTTCATTCTATGCTGTGTGAATCACACAATTGCATACAGTGGTTAGAAAACTGAAGGTTTCATTCTATGCTGTGTGAATCACACAATTGCATACAGCGGTTAGAAAACTGAAGGCTTCATTCTATGCTGTGTGAATCACACAATTGCATACAGCGTTTAGAAAGCTGAAGGTTTCATTCTAAGTTACATGAATCACCCAATTGTGTACAGTGGTCAGAAAACTGAAGTTCTCATTCTAGGCTATATGTATCACCAAATCCGAGACAGTGGTCAGAGAACTGAAGGATTCCTTCTAGGATATGTGAATCGCCCTATTGATTCGCTCAGTACAGCGTTCAGAAACATTAGGGTTCATTCTAGGCTCCCAAAAAGTGAATCACCTCATTTCGTTCAGCAGTCAGAAAACTGAAAGGTTCATTATATGCTCCCAAAACGCGAATTACCAAACTGCATACAACAGTCAGAAAACTGAAGGGTTAATTTCTAGGCTCTCAAAACGCGAATCGCCAAATTACGTAGAAGTTAACGTTCAGTTGCTCGAGGGGTATAGTTCAGTTGAGTACAACAGTCATATTGTGATACTACGTTTAAAAACGTTATTGCAGAAATAACTTGTGATGTTATACTTCCTTGTATTTGATCAAACTTAAGCAGTTATTTAGCGTTACCCAAGGTGTCGCGAGGAGGTGAAATGGAACACACCCAAACATTTTTCAACTCATCTGTTAATATCCGCTATGCTTATAAGTCGTCGAATTTTAAAACATATTAATGGCGATATGTCATGAGTTAACACTGTGAAACCTACCAATTGATCTTGTACCCGTACCAGTTGATCTTGTCTATTAAACCAATGTTCTTAAGTTCAGCAGGTTGTACTTTATAAATGTTTGTTTTAGAAAAGTTTACAGCTGTAGCTGATACCCTTTAAGGACTTCTATACTTGTAAAATGTAGGGTTATGGGCTACAAGGTTTATTGAATCGAGAATGAAAGTCCTCATAGGCATTCACATTAGTCATGCCATCTCACATTTTGGGAGGGAATGTGGATGTATGCAAATGTGACGTAAGACAGATATACCGCAAATCTATGAAGCTATAATTTTTTAGCATTAGTGGTATGAAATCTTCTATAAAGCTATTCTGCACATCCTCTTTTTTGGGTTTGAGAGGACAAAAATGTATTTCATTGTCGCTTTTGTATTTCTTATTAAAATCTTTATGTTGAATTCGGCTCAACCGTGATTGTGCCAAATGAAACTTTCATCCTTTAGTTACTGCACTAGACCATACTGACGGAATATCAAGACGAATGGCTTTTTCAAAGTCTATACAAATTGTTCCACGGTTTATATTTAAGTCAGCATTTCCAATTATATTAATCAGAATTTTCATGTAGAAGATTTGCCACTCTGAAAATTATAACTTTTGTTATCACTGCTAGCTACTGTGTAAAGTAGAATTTTCTTTAGGGAAATTGAAATCTCACAAATAAGCATATTTGGTTGCAAATTGGAAATAGTAGCCTTGTACGCAACTAAGCTATACCCCTCAAGGATAAAAACGTTGCGTTTACGCAACTGGAATATACCTCTTGAGGTCAAAAGTGTTTCCTTACGAAAGAAACATAAGGAAAATCAGGCAAGATTTGCAGTGTTGAGTTGATGCGTGCAGCAAACGCTGGAAGCTGTCTGCTATATATGTATATTTCCCATGTGTTGGCATTGGACGTTCGACTATGTTGCAGATTCTCTTGTAAATGGAACTCGTGCGGTGTATAGTTGTTTGCTTTAGTCCTGGTGAAGTTGATTCCTTATTATCGTTATAGTTGTTATTCTGATATTTAACGCTACAGCTTGAATTGTTTGCATTTTATAGGGATGTACACACAGTAGAGCAAAGAGTAGACAACAGTACCGCGCAAGGAGATACACCAATGGTATTATAACATCATTCGTTTATTTAGTGATTTAATGTATTATTTATCTAATTTATCTAGTACACAGTGCACAATTACAGCTAATCGCCACTTAGTTATACACTTATTCACATATTGAAGCCTAAAGGCTCGGACACTAAACGCCACATGTATAATTGAAGCTAAAAATTCCAAACATTTTGACATAAAAACCAATGTGTGAACTATTTGAAACTATTGACCAATTTTCAGTTCTAGACACCATAACTGAGTTTCTTATAATTTTTGTATTACTAATATACCCCTGCCTTTTAATACAGATTAAATATGGAAATTGTGTTGCGGAATTCTGCATTGGACACTGATTTGGTTCACAGCCTGGAGAATTAAGATAAACACCAACAAGACGGAAACAAAAATATTCTCCTTAAGACAATACAACCCACGTCTATTACTCCTACAAGAAAAACCAGCTCACATTGCTACCACCAGAAACATCAGTTAAATATCTTGGAATCTCAACAATAGCTATTGCCAGAATCACAAAACTATACCCTCTACTACACCAAGAGATCACCACTTGGAATGGAATGCTCGATAATGCTATACGAGTCTCTCATAAGTCCTATAATCTCATAACTGTGGGGTATACAGTCAGCAAAACTCACATTCACCGACTTATGCAAGACAAATTTCTCCGCACTATCACTAAGGCTCCATGGTTCACAAGAAATCACCAGCTCCACTAGAAATTTGGAATACTCTCCAAACAACTATACTTCACACTGCTCTCAAAGATTTTTTTTCATAAGACTAGCCGAAGTAACAGGAGTTAATACATATCACATTGGACTTGGAAACCCTCAGAAGAGAAGATTAAAAGGAAAACAGCCTCAAGACTTCCTCTTTAATGATTCCAAAGACTGATTTTCCAGTCCATTTATTGGCTTCACTTATACAAGCTCTGTTCTCAATTATTGATTGTAAACAATTGAATACATTATTATCACTGTTAAACTTGTTAATTTACCCAGCATAATTTAATGGTAAATAGCATATACGTATAATCATTACCTATTGTCAACGTATCTTCTTCCTACCTTTTGCACGCTCGAGACTAAGTCCTCAGTTTGTTATTTTTGTAATTGTTAATCAAATTTATCACTGGCTTGTATAGCAATCTCATCTGTTCCATTCACATGACTTTCTCTACATCTCTATAACAAATTCCTGTTAATAAGCTTATTCTTATATCTCCTCATGCTATTCGAGATAAACATTATTAGTTGCTTCCCTGCAAGGAAATACACTAGACTAAACCGACAGTCAAATGTTTTAAAATGTGGTTGCTAGGGGATTGACATCCGTTTCTTTGCGTGGCCAAGCGTTTGACAAGTTCCCATATAAGAAACGTTTTAAAACTGAAATCAATAACAGAGAATATCTCGAAAACAGCCTACTCCACGAAATAAATGTATATGATATAAATTGTGTGTTTTATCGTGATCTGCATTTTTTGTGTAGTAAGTTTTTGTCTATCTCTTAGTGTTTACCAGTTATGCAAAATTCAATAAAATCATCTAGAATAAAGAGGTCTTCAGAGGCTATTCCCAGATAATTCAAGATATGCATCTTATTTGTCATATAAATATCTTAAGTATAAGAGATTTTAAAAAAGATCGTTAGAGCCATTTTTGAAAATGTCAAAATGTTCGACTTTTTTTCCATGTAAAGGGTGGTTTGGGGGGGATGTTCTTGAAAAGCTTCGTGTTGCATCCTTGGAAGATACTGAACTTAAATATTAAGTTTGGTATTTAACAGTCTCTTCGTTTTTGAGCTATGCTGCCCAAAGACACACACAGCCAAACAGGCAGACACACACATGGACATGTTTCTAAAAATGCCTCTTTTGGATTCAGGGCGTCTGAAAAAATGTATTTCCAGTGAATTCTCGGTGTCGAATTTTTGGGTGCAATACATCTTCTCTATACACTATATACATAGTACGTGTAGAGAAAGTAAAAAACGACAATGATGTGCCGACTCCAAGAAGAAGGAGAGACATTCATCAGTTTTGTGATGGTGGTGAACAAAGCCCATCTTTCAGCTCGATTTCAAATTGTTTTCTTTCTCGCTCACTTTTGTACCGGATAGCAGTACTTTGTAATTCCTAAAAGCTACGTGGTTCGTATCGCAGGGACCCGCCCTAAGAACTGTGTCGTCCTGCAGCTTCCTGGTGAGAAAACTGGTCCGCTACCTTTGTCTTCCCGCAAAGCATTGGAAGGGGCCCAAGAAACGGGCTAATTTACTACGGTACCGTTGTCAATACAATTTGTTGAGCAGTAAATCAGTCTGCGCCTAAAAAACAGAGTCGCTCTATTGCATGCCCATTTAAATCAATACATGGAGTGAGCGTCTTCTGAGAAGCGCTCATAATAATAGCAACTGGGTCAAACGGAATCTGCTGCACGTTTTCTAAGCCCCATCTGTGGACAGTGATTAAGTCGTTAGAATTATAATCATACTGTGCCAGCACTAGGAAGGAATAGAATTTATTAACTAGTTCAAGAGCCCAGTCGAAAGCAGCAAGATGTCTGCATTGTTATGTTTTGAATAATATGATGGTTCAATAATAATAATAATAATGCTTAATATGCATAAAATCTGAGAATAACCACCTATTATCGGTGAGAAATTACCTTGTGATTGACATTCTGCTGACACGTGGCCGCCTCGGTGTGCTGTTGCCTTATTTACTTGCTGTCCGTCTGCAGCGAAAAACGTTCCAGTGCCCGCCTGAGTAGTGTGGTGCTAGCGTGTCTGCTTCACATTCAAAACGTCGTGAGTTTTAATCTCGCTTAGGGTGAGTTGCTCGGGTAAGGTATTTTTTTCGGGCTTTTCCCCTATCCTGAGAAGACGAATGTCGAGTAACTTTAAGCTTTATGGATCCCGAGATCATGTGAGCATCACTTCACCAATTTCATCCATCGTCCAATATGACCAACCTGGTTAAACGTCCATTGCTTCCTCTAAAATGCCTTCTTCTCTCCATGCATACCCCTCGTATGTTGTACTATCTTTCCCCACTTCTCACTAGTTACCTCATCTATTCCTTCCCACATTGGGTCCTGTACTTCACTAAACGGCTGAAGTAACCTCAACTTACTTATCACGGATGTAAGACATTTTCAAATCACAGAGTCACTCGTGATATTTCTAGGATGAGAACAAGATATATAAAAGGTAGTAACGATTATAAATATGAATCCTTACGATCACTATGTGTATCACAACCGAACTTTTCACAGAATGCAATCAAACAATCAGATTGCAAACAATTGATCAGTCATGCATGAGAACGCGCGCGTAAATTTCCACTGAACCACGTAGGTGTTGCAACGCCGATGACGTCACGTCTCTGGCGGTTATGTATTCTTACACTATGATTGGTCAGCGACCTGACGAGACCCTGCCAGCAGACGACACACCCCACACGTGTGAATCACAAGGACATTTCTCACCGATAATAGTTCCCGCCCTCCCACGCAGTTTTCTTACAGTTTGGAAATGTTATACTCTTCTAGAAATAGGAGACATGCTGGAGTTGAACTGTGGAAGTAGGTATTGTGGCTGCAATCGCTCAACCAATCAAACAATCAATAATCCCGCCATTCCTAGTTGGAACATAAGTATCTCAGAAAACTTCTCCATTTGACTCTGTTTTAGGACAAATTCCTTGATCTCGCTCCATGGCTTCCCCATCTTTTTGGCTTCTGTGAGTACCATTTGCTCCCAGTTATCCTGAGTCTGTCATCTTCTGCTGACCTGCGGGTTCCAATCCATTTCCTTCCTGGCGGGATCGTCTAGAGGTCGACGTGTATGTCCCAGCTTCCTTTGCCAATTATCAAGTTCAACTGGTTTTGTTTGGTTTTTAACAATAAGTTTTCATTGGAAATCCGGACCGGCCTATATATTTACTTTCTCTATACGCACTATACACGTTGTGTATAGAGAAGGTATTGCATTCCACCCAAAAATTCGATACCGATATTTCACCGGAAATACACGTTTTAGGGTCCCTGTGTCCAAAAAAAAGTATTTTCAGAAAAAGGTCAGTGTGTATGTGTGTGAATCCGTGTGTCTGTGAACACGATAACTCAAGAACGAAAAGTGCGTATATTACTAAACTTGATATTTAAGTTTAGTATCTTCCAGGGATGCAACACGAAGATTTTGAGAAAAATTATCACCCCAAACTACCCTTTACGTGGCAAAATGTTCGAAAATGTTTATTTTCTCAAAAATGGCTCTAACGATTTTGATTAAAATGTCGTATATATGGTAAATCAAATGTATATCTTGAATTTCCTGGGAATAGCCGCTAAAGACCACTTTATTTTAAATGAATTTTTCTGAATTTTGTGGAGCTGGTAAACCGTAAAATATAGACAAACACTTACTACAAAAAAAATATGTTGATCACGTTAAAACACACAATTTAAGTCATATACGTTTATTCCGTGGAGTTGACTCTTTCTGAGATATTCCTTGTTATGTATTTCAGATTCAAAATACTTAACATTTTCTCATACGGAAAGTTGTAAAATCCTCGTCCTGCATAGAAATGGATTTCAACCACATGGCAACCAGCTATTAAAACGTTTGACTGTCGTTTTAGCCTAATGCCTTCCACTTACAAGGAAGCAAGTAATTAAAACAAATTCTGTTAATGTTTATCTCGATTATCATAAAGTAGATAGAAGAATATGGTCTTAAGAAACATTTGTTACAGCGAAGTAGAGAAAGTCATGTGAATGGGACACATTAGATTTTTTTATTATATTTCGTAAACATCTATTAATGAAAACTTGTGCTGATTAATAACTGTTTTTGTTATTTTTCAGCCTTCACATCCTTAAAAAAGCATGGATTTTTGTTGGTGTTGAAAATTCTCAATTTAGTATTTATTGTATAAGCAGTACTCTTCCATATAGGCTTTAGCAGCTCAAAGGCCTTCTTTATTCTTACTCTCACATTTCTATCTGTGCTACCTTGCTGGGAGACTATACCTCTAAATATGAAAATTCCTTCACAGTTTAAATCGTTCCATTACTTAATGTTAGTGGATGAGCTTATATAGTACCTATGCGCAATTTTTACTTTCTCTACACGTACTATGTATATAGTGTATAGAGAAGTCATTACACTCCACCCAAAAATTCTATACCGAGATTTCACCGGAAATATATGTTTTAGGGTCCCTTGTATCCAATAAAGGCATTTTAAGAAAAAGGTCCGCGTGTGTGTGTGTCCGTGTCCGATAACTCAAAAACGAAAAGTCGGTAAAATACCAAACTTGGTATTTTAGTTTAGAATCTTCCAGGGATGTGACACGAATATTTTGAGAAAAATCCTCTCACCCCAAACTATCCTTTACATGAAAAATGTTCGAACATTTTTATCTTCTCAAAAATGGCTCTAACGATTTTGATTAAAATATCGTATACTAAAGATATTTACCTAACAAATAAAATGTATATCTTGAATTTTCTGGGAATAGCCTCTGAAGACTTCTTTATTCTGGATGAATTTTATGGAATTCTGTACAACTGCTAAACCGTAAGATGGACAAAAGCTTGCCACACAAAAAAGGTAGATCACGTTAAAACACACAATTTATCTTATATACATCTTTTGTGGACTTGATCGTTTTTGAGATATTCCCTGTTTTTGGTTTCAGCTCCAAAAACATACTTTTCTCATACAGGAATTTGTCAACTCCTGTCCATAGAAACAAAAGAACTTCAGTCACATAGCAACCATCTTTTGACTGTCACTTTAACCTATAGTACTCCCTTATTACGCTTCTACTTACAAGGAAGCAAGTAATAAGTCTATTTCTGCTAATATTTTCTGGATTAGCATGAAGTAAATAGAAAAATATGGTTTTTAACAATAATTTGTTGCAGATATTTATAAAAAGTCATGTGAATAGAACATATCAGACTTTTTTAGTTTTATTAAAGCTGATTTGAAGGCCTACCTTCTGCGCTTCCGTTTCCAAGAGCTGTAATTTAGCTGTAATTTAGTTTGTTTGAGGTAACAAACAAATTGCTTGTGACTGCAAGAAGCTATAAATACTCAATAAGCTAATATAATGTAAATAAATATCTGTAATACAGAGAATCGTTTATATATTACTATGCTAGCATAAGTTGAGTTTAAAAGACACAAGCAATGGGTAGAAAAAAGAAATATTCCGTAAGGTTTTGTAGACACTAGTCATTGAGTAGGGGTGAAATATACAGAAGAATGTCGAGTTAAAAATCTGATCTGCTCCATTCACATAGCTTTGTCTACATCTCTGCAGCAAATTATTGTTAATAAACTTATTCTTCTATCTATTTAATGCTAAAACATTAGTGGAAACAGACTTATAACTTAGTTCCCTTGGGGAAAACCACTAGGCTAAACTATCAAATGTTTTAGAATGTGGTTGCTATGGGTTTGAAATCCGTTTCTTTACGTGGCTAAGCGACAAAATCTGAAATCAATAACAAGGAATAATTTAAAAACGGCCAACTCTACGAAAAAAAAAATATATATGACATAAGTTGTGTGTTTTATCGTAAACTACTATTTTGTGCAGCAATTTTTTATTTATCTCTTACGGTTTATCAGTTATGCAAAATTAAATTAAAATCTGCCAGAATAAAGAGGTGTTTAGAAGCTATTCCCAGAAAATTCAAGATATAAATTTTATCTGGCATTTAAATAAAGGACGTTTTAATCAAAATCGTTAGACATTTTTGGGAATATCAAAGTTTTCGACATTTTTACCATGATAAGGATAGTTTAGAGTAGGGGGATTTTCTTGAAAATCTTCGTGTCGCATCCTTGGAAGATAAACTTATATAACAAGTTTGGTGCTAAACGATCCTTTCGTTTTTGAGCTATGCTGTCCACAGACACACGGACCTTTTTACAAAAATGTTTTTTTGGATTCGGGGGACCCAAAACATGTATTTTCGGTGAAATCTTGGTATTGAATTTTTGGATGCAATACAATATCTTCTCTGTACACTATGTACATAGTACGTGTAAAGAAAGTTAAAAAGACAGAAAGGTAGCTTCTGGGAATGAGTAGTTACTGTGGAGCTAGCAGCTAGTGAAATACTAGGATAGTTTTTATTGGCTCATGAAAAGAGTGGTTACAATGCACATCAATATAAACTAATCAGAGCGTACACGACCTCTACAGTATCTATTATCTACATAGTGTATGGAGATAGTATTATATTCCACCCAAAAATTTGATAGCGAGATATCCCCGGAAATACCTGTTTATAGACCCCTGAACCCAGAAAAAGCATGTTTACCTTTTAATACCAAACCTAGTATTTAAGCTTCATGTCTTCCAAGGATGCGACATTAAGGCCTTCATAAATTTCCCCCTGAAACTACTCTTTATATGGAAGATTTTTTAAAAAAATTGTTTTTCTAAAATACGCTGAAACGATTTGGATTAAAATGCCGTATATATCAAACATTTAAATAACAAATAAAATGTGTATCTTGAGTTTTACAAGAATAGCCTCTGAAGACCTGTTCATTCTGGCTGATTTTGCATAACTGGTTAGCCGTGACAGGTAGACAAAAACTCATACACGGAAGTGTAGATCTTGTAAAACACACAATTTATTCCATATACATTTTGTTGCTGTGTTGACCGTTTCCGAGACATTCCTTGTTAAATTTTAAATTACGCATCTGCTCAAACAGACCCCCTTTCGTTTCATGCCTCTTTTGTTTTTCTGAAAATACAAAACGAACTCCAATTTTTCACACGTCCATCGGCTTTTAAACGATTTGATTATCGCTTTACATATTCCTCTATTTCCCATATGATTGTATGAAACTAAGAAGTAAGAATAATTGTGTTAATATTTAACTCGTATAATATGATGTAGATAGAAGAATAGTTTGTTTGCAGAATAGGCAGAGAAAGCCATATGAATTCAACACATTAGATTTTTAGAAAAAGGTCACTGTGTGTGTTTGTCTATCTGTTTGTTTGTGTGTATGCGTCTGAGGACAGCATAGCTCGAAAACGAAAAGTCCATTAAATACCAAACTTAATATGTAAGTTCAGTATCTCCCAAGAAAGAGACACGAAGATTTTCAGAAAAGTCCTCCCGAACTCCAACTACCCTTTACATGGTAAAATTTTCGATTTTTTTTTTCTCAAAAATGCCTGTTACGATTTTGATTAAGATTACTCTTATTAAAGATATTTACATGGCAAATAACATGCATATCTTGAATTTTATGGGAAAACCTCTGAAAATCTCTTTATTCTGAACGATTTTGCTGAATTTTACATAACTGTTAAGCCGTAAGAGATAGACAAAAACCTACCACACAATAAATTTAGTTCTCGAAGAAACACAGTTTATGTTATATACATATTTTCATGGAATTGACCATTTTCATATATTCCTTGTTAGCATATTTTATATTTAAAATACTTTTTACTTCCTCTACACGTCTATGTACATAGTGTATGTAGGAAGTATTGTATTGCACCCAAAAATTCGATACTGAGATTTCACCGGAGATACATGTTTTGAGTCTTCCTGAACCCCAAAACAAACATTTTTAGAGCAATGTCCATGTGTGCCTGTCTATCTGTTGCTCTGTCTGTCTGCGTGTGTGTCTGTGTATATGTGTGTGTGTCTGTGGGCAGCATAGTTAAAAAAAAAAAAAAAAAGACCGTTCAATACCAAACTTGGTATTTGAGCTTGGTATTTTCCAAGGATGCAACATGAGGATTATCAAGAAAATCTCCCCACCCCAAACTACCCTTTACATGGAAAATTTTTAGATTTTTTTTATTTTCTCAAAAATGGCTTTAACGATTTTCATTAAAGTATCGTATATTAAAGAATTTACATGAGAAATAAAATATATATCTTGAATTTTCTGGGAATAGCCTCTGAAGAATTCCTTACTCTGGATGAATTTTGCGAAATTTTGCATAACCGTAAACCGTAAGAGATAGACAAAAACTTACTGAATAGAAAATGTAGAGCTCGTTAAAACACGCGATTTATGCTAGATACATTTTTTCGTGGAGCTGATCGTTTTTGAGATATTTCTTGTTATTAGTTTCAGCTTTGAAATATTTGTGCTTTTCTCATACGTGAATTTGTCAACTACTTTCCATACAAACAAAGGAACTTCAATCACTAAGCAACCAGCTGCTGACTATGACTTTAGCCTACGGTACTCACTTATTTCACTTCTACTTACATGGAAGCAAGTAATAAGACTTGGATAGGTGGAGTCAGACTGAAAAATTCAATGCCATAGGCGGGATTTGAACCACGGATTTCCCGGTCTCTACCCGGTTGCTCTTCCACTGAGCTACTGGTAGCTCACTGGAAGAGTATCCGGCTAGAGCCCGGGAGATCCGTGGTTCAAATCCCGGCTATATCATTGAATATTTCAGTCTGACTCTATCCAACTCCTGTCCTACACATGGCTTGTGTGAAAAAAAATTAAAACCAAGTAATAAGATTATTTCTGATAATTTTTTCTCGCTAACTTGAAGTAAATAGAAATACAAAGCTTTTTAACAATAATTTGTAGCAGACGTGTAGAGAAAGTCATGTGAATAGCACGCATAATTTTTTTTTTATTCAGGCATCCACAAATATTTATTTCCGGCGAATTTTCATTTCGAATTGCTGGGGAGATTACAATACTTATCTACCTATGCAGTATATTATACTATAGAAAGTAATAGGTGAAAATTTGAGGGTAATTTTATCTTTCTTGAAACAAAATGTTGCAATTTTAATCTGCTTTTTAATAAGCAGTTTATCTCAGCTACCTTACAGCTTTCAATCGATATAACTTCGTGCTATTTTCTCTTAGGATGTTTCTAAAATACTGTGTAGGAACCATGTACATCATAATTTCTTTCTATTAGAAGATGTAATACATTTCTTGAGTTGTACTCTCTTGCTACTGGTGTTTAAATTGGCTCGTAATACAGACGTTGGTATAATGCACCGTGTTTTAGGCAACAGCGGTTTAGTGAGAAAAACCGCAGTTTTTTTTTTATTTTACTATATGTTTTATTTTTCGGGATTATACATCGTGTTCTGGTCTATGTTTAAGCGTCATTAATCTAATTACCTGTCCCTCAAGGTTTCCTAAAATCGCCTTTAGCTATAACGTGATTAAAGCTGTGCGGGATAGCGGGCAGTTCCTGATTTGTGGGAATATTAAACGTGGAAAATGAGTTATCGTAGATTTCAGCTAAGATGATGCTAAATGACCTTTAAGTGTGTGATAAAAGTGCTCCACTTCCGATCTAACCCTCTTATACTATACGTATTTATAATAGTCTCTTTACAATCTTTGTTAATTTTCTCTCTGCTAACTTGTTTGTTTTTATTCTAACGTCATCTTCTGTTGTTATTTGCTGTTTGCTCCAGATTCTCGTATATCTTAACACATACTAGAGAGTTTTCCATCCATCCAAAGTTGAGCTTAGATTTCTTATAGTGTGCTTACGGTGCTTAACAATAGAATATTATGGTAACTAATTTTATATTTTCTTGCATATGTGATTTTTATGAATACAAGTAGTATATAACGCTACAATGGTAATTAGGTAATTATTTAAGGCACTTCTTTTACTTTGAATGCTATAAAGTATCAAGTCTGTTCCAACTTCTCGGCCGAGTTCAGAGTAGGTACAAAGCATACCCAGCCAACTGGAGTGTTGGTTATAACAACGTGATAGCTTAAACGTTACTGGGAAAAGGCCATAGCACAAGTGCTTACGCTTCCAACAATCCATTAAGCTGTAACGATAGCTTTCCCTCAATTCCGAACTGCATTGCATGCTGCAGGTAGACTCCCACCAGCCGTGAGGAATCTGTTGCTCTTTGGTCACGCAAGCTGTAAAAACCCTATATTAAGACTCTGGATCAAGCGAAATGACAATTTGTCACGTTGTAATGCATAAAGGCATAAGGATGCTGCTAAGAATCAGGTACATCTATGTTTTCCTTATATGTTCTGTAGTTTGAAGTATATTTATATCAGTTGCTTGATAATTATGCTTAAAACACAATAAAACTCTATAGTTTCCAGGAAATTAGGCCATCTATGTTTAATACAGATGTTGTCACTGCAAGTCTCATAGCTTATAAGGTGAAAACATCTTGTTTTAGCAAAAATGAAAAATACAAACTCTGTATAGAGATAGATTTAATACCACTAAAGAATGAAAAAAACTGATGTCTTCCATTCACATGCCCTTCTCTATATATTCTGCAAATAAACCAATCGTACAAAAATTATTCTTTTATTTACATTGTGCTAATGGTTCCATTCTTAAGTTCCTCGTAAGTTGATAAGGGAATACAGTAGTCTAACATGTTAATCAAATCTTTTAAATGCTGTCGCTATGCTATTATCATTAAAATTTGGTTCCTTTTCCAAGAGTCAACCAGAGAGATACAAAACGGATAAGAGAAAAGTTGATTTGGATTAGAACTGAAATCAATAAAAATAATTATCTTGGAGACGATTAACTCTACATAAAATAAGTAAATTACATACTTTGTATGCTTTAATGAGATCAAGTTTTTGTCTATCTGACGGTTTACGAATTTTACAAAAGTAATTCAGAATGAAGAGGTCTTTAGACGCTGTTCCCAGAAAATTCACGATATACGCTTCTTTGTCATGAAAATATTTTAAAGTAAGGTATTTTAAAATCTTTAGAGCCATTTTTGATAAGATAAAAATGATTGAAAATATTTCATATGAAGGGTACTCTGGGTTTGGGGGATTTTGTGAAAATCTTCTCATCCTCATTCGTTTTTGAGTCATGCTGTTCATACACACATACACAAACATAACACACATACACGGACCTTTTTCTAAAAATTCTATTTTTGGAGCACAGATCCTCCACGCTGAAGTTTCGGTGTCGAAATTTTGGTTAAAATACAATACTTTCCCTACCTACTAATGTAGATTGTCCATACGTGTTTGAGAAAGTAATAAATATACCTGCCGTAAGGGTTGCAGATGAAATACTCAAACTTAAAAATAAATAAATAATAAAATACAAGAGAAAATTGTGATATAAGAGGTTGTAGTTATCTCCTAAATCTTACTGTTACCAGAATAAACAAATAAACTGAATTGAACTTTATTTAATGCTATGGAACCGTATTTAATGCAAACAACCTTGCTTATTTTGTCGGAGTGTGAGAATTTTGATATCTTTTGAAACCACTGGACTAAAGATTATCTACCGCTTTAGTATTTTCAAATGTTTAGCCTCTGTTTAGTCTAATGCACCGCTTCTTGAGACATTTTGCATTTATAACTCATAAGCGTAAACTTAACACGACCACAAATATTCGGAGTAATGAATATTCCTTCCACACGAGAGGAAGAAAAAACCATTACCAAGTATAATAAATAATGTGTTATTCAAATGATGGCTACACAAAGCACGGCACTGTCTAAACGCAAATATTTATCATGCAAACATGAAAGCGAATTTCGCAGGTGCAGTGTGGAATGGTGTTGACATATATTGATGTTCAACTATTGTAGCACATCGCGTGCTTAGTGGCCATCAACCTGCCTTGACAACACGTCACACGTCCAACAAACCTAAACGTTTCAACACTTTCGCCCTCAAGCTGCGTTTACACTGTGTCGTTCTTCACGTGTAAAGTATTTCCTCCTGTGAACCTTTGGAGTGTGTCTGTGTGTATGTTATTTTAGATAGCTTAAAACTATGAAGTGGCTCTGAAATGTTTTGGTTTAACACAACTTGGTTAAAGAATAGCTGTTTTTTTGTTTTTTTTTCTTAGCTTAACGTCATTTAACCTAGTTGGTCATATTGGACAATGAATGAAATTGGTAAAATGATGCTCAAATGTTCTCGGGGTCCACGGAGCTTAAGGTTACTCGATATTCGTCTTCTCAGTATAGGGGAAAACCCAGAAAAGAACCTTATCCGGGTAACTCACCCTTAGTGAGATTCGAACTCACAACCTTTTGAATGTGAGGCAGATACGCTAACACCACACTACACAGAGGGGCAAATAGTCTTTTTTATTGTCTCAGAACCTATTTTTTGTATCATTTGTTAACTTTTAATATCAGAGTCTTGCTCCTGCTCTTGCTCCGATTTCAAATAAAATAAATCCGAATGATATAAACAATGAGGAATTATTAAAAAAGAAGTTATATAAAACCGGCAAAATACATATTTAGTGCTATTAATACATTCAAAAAATATAACTTTTAATCATATTAAAAATCCATGCAGATCCACCTGTACCATATTAAACATTAAGTCCAGAAACCAATTCAGATTACTGTTTACTCATGTTTTAATATAAATATTATCAGACAATTTTAGCATAAAAAGTAAAGGAAAAATTTTTTCGTTGAGGTTTTTCTGGGTAAGCTGTGCTTAAATACCAAAATTCATTCGTTTCAAACTTTTTGTGTTTCATTTAGGTTTAGTATTCTTACGCTCACGCATGTAACCATTCTTTCCTTTTTTCCCCTTCTTTCTTTCCTGTTTTCGGTGATCTCAGGGCATAGATTTCCGGTGAAATCCATATACTTCTTCCAATGACTGCTACATTATATTATGAGAGATTCTAACCGCTTTAGGAGGTGCCGGGTTCTACTAGGGGGCATTGAGTAGAAGTATTCCTTTCCTCATTAAGGTAATACATTTGTGAAATTCCTAAATCCAACAGTTTTCAATTAACCAGGCTGAAAATTTTAAGATGTGTTTATGTTGTACATCAGTTAAATGCTTTAAAATCTGGTTTATGAATCATTAGTAGTTTTTGAGTTACTAATTTTTAAATTAAAAATCTGCCGCCAAATTCAAATCACTCCACACGATGAAAATGATGAATATACATTTAAGTACGAGCTTGAATAAAAACTGGATCGTGTGGAATATTTTGAATGACAAAATTTGTTGAGAAAACTGTAAACAAGTAAATAAAGTTTTAAATTACAAAACACTTGTTCTCTGAATTGCATACCTTCAAACGGTCTAAAACCCTCCAGACACATAAGTTGGGCCCTCCTGCCTCTTGCTTCTCTCCTCTGCAGCCGTTTTCTTAAATAATAAAAATAACAAGAAATTGAACTACAAGCATTATATTATTTAATTAGACAGAAAAAAAGTCATTTTTTGCACTTTTTGACCAAATTTACCAGATGAGTTACCTTAAGATCTAGTAGTATGAATCTGGGGGTTAATGCAAGGTTTTCAAATGGAAAACTTAGTGAAACCCACTAAACGACTTTCGAGTTATAGAACAAAAATAAAACAAAAAACAAACAAAAAAAAAACAATATCAGTTGCTTCTGTAGCTATATCCCCCTTGTTATGAGTATAGAATCTAATTGATACATTCGAAGATTTCTATCATTCTAAATAGGGACAATATTTTCAACTATCAGATTAGACAAATAGACTTACGAGGATAAAATCAATAAAGTATTTCTTACACCATAAATACTCTGGCTCCCTATTCTGGTCGATGCCAGACACAGAGAATGTATCTATTTGCCATTAAAGTTTCCAAAGTCAAAGAAGGAAAAATGTGCCCAGGCTGGTTTATCTTCACTCCACTAATGAAGTGAGTCCTCATGCTCGGTTTGAAATCAAAGAAATGATTTTTATAGTTGATACTATAATGCAGTCCGCAGAAGAAAACATTGTTTTTTATCCTCTGGAGGGTTCCATAACATTACTTTTCCCTCCAAGTTAATTGAACGTGTCCCAGAAGCGCTGTTATTTTGGGTCCTTTATAGAGAACAAAAAATTAGGTAAGTGTACTGAGGTAAAGCAAAACTTCTCTTCCTACAGTATAACGCATCTGTCTGCTATGTTTGCTGTTTAAAAAGCATGATGAGCAAGGGATAATACGATGTTTTAATTTCTTTGTTTTACTGTCTGATAATCATGCGTCTATATAGTTCTCCGTGCCAAATATCTGTTCATTTTTACTTTCTCTACACGTACTATATACATAGTGTATAGAGAAGGTATTGCATTCCACCCAAAAATTAGATGTGATATGGGTTCACCTTAATAAAAAAAGAAAGCATGATTGAAGTTCAGTATCTTCCAAGGATGTGACACAAAGATTTCTTAAATGTTTTGGGAATTGCCTCTGAAGACTACTTTATTCTGGATGAATTCTACGGAAGTTTGCATATCTGGCAAACCGTAAGACTTACACAAAACTTACTGAACAGAAAATGTAGAGCTCGTTCAAGCACACACTTTATGTTATATGCATTTCTTTCGTTTTTGAGATATTTCTTGTTACTACTTTCAGCATTAAAAAACGTATACTTTTCTCATACGGGAATTTGTCAACTCATGTGCATACAAACATAGGAATTTCAGTCACATAGCAGCCATATTTAGACTATGCTACTCCCTTATTCCCCTTCTACTTGCATGGTAGCAAGTAATAGGACTATTTGTTCTAATTTTTCTCGATTAGCTTGAAGTAAAAAGAAGCATAAGCTTTGTAACAATAATTTGTTGCAGAGATGTAATCATGTGAATGGAACACATCAGCATTTTCTTCGTGATTTTTCGAGCGCCGGTTAAGTTAGAATGACGTCATAGTTGTCTATGAGTCACAGGTGAGCCAAGTTCACATTGCAATCCTAACGATCTCTACCAGGAAAAGTGGTGATCATTTGCGGAAGAGAAAACATTCAAACCGACCTCTATCAAAAATAGCGGCGATCATTTGAGGAAGGGAACGCATCACAGCGATCTCTACTAGAAAAAATGGTGATGGTTTGGGGAAGAGAAAGTAAACCACGGACGGCACTTTGCTCTCAAATCGCAGTAAGGAATAACTTTCAAAGGCTGCTCTGTTCTTTGTTGACAAGCTGAATATGAACACAACGCATCTTTTGTTAATGTCGTTCGTATAAATATGATATAATAATACATTGAGCATGGATATGACACCTATCCCGAACCATCAAGTATAAACACCTGCTGCTAGAGGGATAGTATTTGAATCGCCCCCAAAGTCGCTAGTTGGCAGGATTAACGCTTCTATTATATATTCATTCTTAGGTAGATCCACGCAAAAGCGGATCCTACTGACCGTTGCACCGTGGTACAACACAGTAATCACCTGTTAATAATCTAAATTTTAGAATGAATTTGATCTTTATATAACATTCTATACAAATACCTAAGAGTTTAAGAATATCTAACTTATGCCGTTAAGCAGAGCTACAAGTCACAACATGAAATTCATGCTAACCACCTTATATCCGGAGTATTGTGTACAACAGTTGCTGTTTGTTTCTCTTTGGAATCATGGAAAATGGTCGTCATTAAAATGTTCGTGTGCCTTACAAAGTATAAGACTTGTAAACTAATGACTAGTGGTGAAAGAACAGTGGTGTTGTTATTATAAGTTTTGTGAGAAATAACCAACATTACCCGTGAAAGAAGTTGTGAACATAACTTCCGAGTTCAACGGTGTTCCTGCCATAAATATGACCACTGCTCGTAAAGAAAAAGGTGAGTCTGGAAAAGTGGTGAACCAGGTAAAAAAGGAAGTATGTGAAATTCACTGTACAACAGTGTGACAATTCCCTTAACGGTGCGCAATTTCTTTTTACTTTCTCTACACGTACTATGTACATAGTGTATAGAGAAAGTATTGTAATGCATCCAAAAATTCGATACCGAGATTTCACTGGAAATATATGTTTTGAGACTCCCTGAATCCAAAAAAAGCATTTTTAGAAAAGTATCCGAGTGTGTGTGTCTCTCTGTATGTCTGTCTGCCTGTATGTATGCGTGTGTTTGTGAGCAGCATAGATCAAAAACGAAAATACCTTAAAAACCAAATTTGGTATTTAAGTTTAGTATCTTCCAAGGATGTGACAAAAAATTTTAAAGAAAGTCCCCCCACCCCAACTACCCTTTACATGGAAAACATTTCGAAAGTTTTGATTTTCTTAAAAATGGATGTAACGATTTTGATTAAAATTCCTTATATATAAGACATTTACTTGTCAAATAAAAATGTATATTTTGAATTTTTTGGGAATAGCCTCTAAAGACCTCTTTATTATGGATGATTTTTATTGCATTTTGTATAATTGGTAAACCGTAAGAGACAGACAAAAACTCACTATACAAAAATGTAGATCAGGATAAAACCAACAATTTATGCCATTCACATTTTTTTCGTGGAGCTGATCGTTTTTGGGATATTCCTGCTTCTTGGTTTCAGCTTTGAAAAACTTATAATTTCTCATACAAGAATTTGTCAATTCCTGTCCGTATAAACAAAGGAACTTCAGTCACACAGCAATCAGCTTTTGACTGTCACTTTAACCTAGGCTACTGCCTTATTTCGCTACTTACAAGGAAGCAAGTAATAAAACTATTTCTGTTAATTTTTTTTCGATTAGCATGATGTAAATAGAAGTATAAGCTTTTTAAAAATAATTTGTTGCAGAGATGTAGAGAAAGTCATGTGATTGGAATACATCAGATATTTAAGAAATGAACTGTCAAAAGTTGCTAAAGTGGCACAGCAAATTAATGCTGATCCAGATGTATTTAATTTCAGTACCATTTTATAACATTCTGTGAAAGTATATTTAATTAAATGTGTCAAAACAAGCCAAATGCAGTTATCGTATATTTGTTACTTTCTTTTCACTCGTTCCTTTTAGAATTATTATATGTGCATCCATTTATTTTGTTGTAACTAACAATATCAACTTTAACTAATAACATTATGCTGGTGACCGTTTAAGTTGTCGGAATAAGGGCTTATGCCACTTATACACACCACGTGGTCGAGAAAGTATGACAAACTTTTGTCGCGAATGGCGAAAGACTAGATTATAACAGTGCCTGTGTTCTGTTTTCTGCGGATCAATTTAAGGGGGAATAGATAATATAAAGAAGCAGGAACAATGCTGCAACCTAGTGACCTTAGATAGCAGCACATTAAGCTGGACAGTATTCAACATACACCATTCTTGACATCACAATAACTGTAATCTCTTACTAGAGGACGGTACATAAACTCGCTTGTCAGCGATGGCATCGTTGACGATGTTTCTTGCGCGGAAAATCATGAATATAAATAAACACCAACTATTTTGTTATATTACTCAGAATACTACAAGAATCATTGACTTCAGTGAGTGAAACTGGTCAGTTTGGATTACTTGATTGCTTCCAGAACGGATCATAGTGAGGCATGGCACTTTAACTTGACAATTTATTGAATTCTTAAAAAAGTCTGTTAAGTTCAGAGGTTCTGAAGAAACACGCAAGTCACTATCAATTTTGGTCATAATAAAAACTATGGGCAGTTACCTGGAGAACAGAATCCAATTGGACAACCTACAGGAAACGGCGATTAAATTCTCCCACACCTATCCCCCAAGGCGAGGGCGTGACTTACTCTCAAGCTAATGGACGTGTTCATCTGGATTTATAAATAAAATGTCGTAAAATTTAATTACTCTTATGTTCTTTAGTTTCTGTTTGATTTTTCGTTAGCCTTGCACAGAGGATGTCAATAATTTAGCTAATAGTGATGAATCGAGTGATGTCTTTAAGAAAATAGATTACAATACATGGGCTCAAAATTAACATTATTCAAATAATACAACTAAAACAATAATACGAATAAAATATATAAGTAGACTCGACATATGAACAGAGCAACCGATGAATGGCTAGTATCACCTTATCAATAGCCCTCCATATTGGATAATACAATGGGAAAGTTAAATGTTTTAGAAAAAAATGAGCTTTCTTAATAGTGTAGATAATTTTCAGTTTAACTAATGGGAGTTTAACATGAGTTTCTTTAATTATACACAAGACCGAAATAGTTTTGGTCTCTTACTTAGTTCCCTTCCTACAACATCTGCGAGAGTAATTTTTGAATTCTTAGATATAGTTTTTGTATTTAAGTATTTGGGGAGAGTATAATTTTTGGATTCGTGGAACTGAATGTTAGATGAATACGAACTCCAAATATTCTATTCGTAGAGTAAATATACGAGGCAATAGACTTGAGGTGTGTTTCCATGAGACGATCACCAAGTCCTTCCTTGTCTCTTGGAATATGTTCGGCCTGAAGAAGCGTGTTATCACGGCCTTAGAGAATCAATAAATTTACTGTGAAACTATTTCTACACCTATTCATAAAAATAGTTACTTGCTATTACTATTATTATTATTATTATTATTATTATTATTTACTAATTATAGCTTTAACCTGCACTTTTTATTTTGGTTGCTATTGTAAAATATGTCTCTTCCATACGAAGCTGTGTTTGAATAAAACATTAATAAATTAAAATGTCAAGAGTTTTTGTTGTTCTTTTTCTATTTATTTTCTGGAACTTTGCTCTATAAAATAGAAATATATATCATGGTATTATCTTGTGATTGATGGAATTAAAAGTCATTTTGATCAAGACATTAGATTGAAGCTATTACCTCCCAAATACAACTCAAAGATCAGGACTAGGATACGGATGGAGGTTACTCGAGATTGAACCAAAGCGGTTATTGTACATATGCCCCACGACGGAGACAGAGAGAGACAGAAAGAGAGACAGAGATGAGGTCAAAGGATATACCGGGTGGTCAGAACCAGGAACGACACCATAGCAATGACAAGGTTCCCACAGTTTCCAGATTGAAGTACACCAACAGTCGGACAAACAGATTGGGAACTCCGCCCCTCACAGGGTAGTTCTCACCCCGGCAACCAGCCAAAATTAGGGTACGTAATTGCTTAAATCAGGACATATATTGCAAATTCCTACGTTTATTTTTATGTTATGATACAAACAATATTTCATTATTTTACAGATAATTTAATATAAATGTTTACACTTGCAATCATATAAATAAAGTTTTAAAATAATATTTTATATAGTTAATCCCTCTTTTAATTAACTTTTAAAATGTCCAATTCTTTCACTTATTACTTTTGTAATTATTAGTACAGTTCACACTTATTTTAACTTTTCATTAATTTTCATTTATAATTTCAGTAATAAAATATATCTTATCTTTCTTTTATCCTTATTTCTTCCTATATAATTTCTTAGAATATATGTCATAATTACCTTTTTATTTAGTATTAATATTGTTTATATTCATAGTTAATTAATTTCATTATATCATTATTATTTTGAGAGATAGAAAATTTGGAGGGACCTCCCGAATGCGATACAGACGAAACCGCTCTCCAACAGTCACAGTAAAAAATCTGCTGTTACCTTTGCTGAAAGAAGATCACTGACTATTAAGAGGCTTGCACAAGCCTAGAGGATATAGCAGATGAAGCTCTAGTTCTTGAAGCAATTAACACCTTTCCCTTGTGAATCCACCTGACCATGAGTCGACATTTCAAGGACTCTTCAAGCAAAGTGAAAGCAAGAAACATCATCTATAGCTAAACGCCCTAGTGAATAGAGCGAGAAATGTGTATGTATATATTATGTATCTATATAGCATAAAGAGCGCTTTCAGAGTGGTATAAAAGGTAAAAAGCAACACAACTTGTCACGTGCTGGCTTTACAAGCTGACACCACTACACAGCAGTGCCCACTCATCAATGGCATACAAGTCTTCAACTGATTTTTAAGCAGAGATGCTGACACATTGTGAGTGCACGTGCTTGATTTTTTTCAAACCAAATTCCTAACTACGCGTATGTCAGTAATTTGGAACACGCAAAAGAAACGCAGTCCACTGTAATGCATAACTCAACATTTGGGCTTACAATGATGCGTATTATCCTCAGTTTCTAGACTCCAGTTTCCTTAATAATAAATTATTTTCCCAGCTCAAGATAATATTTTGGCTTTCGTAGACATTTGAGTATAGGCAGGCACACAAACATTCGAATTGCGACCTATGAAACCAAAGGGACACTAATGTCTTTTTTTATTTCTAAGTTTTACATACGACTATAATTACTTTACTTGTGCTATACTCATCTATTTGGCATAACTTTTTTCTTCTCTATTATGTCACATCAGTAATTTTTACTCACTATTTTTACTGTCAGGTACATAAAATATATTGAACTCCAACCAAAAATTAGATACCAATGTTTCACCGAATTTAGAGTAGGGTCCTTAGCTTAAAAAAAGGATTTTTTAGGAAAATGTTCTTTCTCTTTCTCTCTGTATGTGTATATGTGTGCGAACACCATAGTTCCAGAAATAAACTTCGTATAAACACCAAACTTTATTTTCATGTTTAGTATTTTCCAATGTTACGACACGAAGGTTTTCAAGAGAACCCACCCAGGCCTAACTTCTCTTTGCATGAAACATTTTCGATTTTATATTTTCTTTAAAATTTATTTACGATATTATACTAAATAAATGACAAATTAAATATACAGGATGTTTCTGTGACTTTAGTATGAACCTTCAGGGATGATTTAGGATAGCGGATGGATCAATTTGATATCGGAAACCCAGTTCCGGAAATGAACCCGTTACAAGTTAATTCAACAAATCCGTTTTCGGAGTATTGGCTAACGTGGAATAACATTAATAGTATAGTATTGCTACATCAGTATATTTTATAAGAGGTGAAAATTACGCCCTCAAAGTCAATACAGGTCTGACACGTCACAAGAGGCTTTCCATCGCATCCAATCGAAGACTCCTGAGTCATGCAAGCAATATCAGTCGGCTTGTATGCATGCAATGACATCTGCAGTCTGTACTGCTGTTTCATACACCAGGCATTTCACAGTGTCCACAAGTAGAATCAAGTGGGGAAAGACCTGGCAAATGAGCTGGCCAGGAAACAAGACCTCCACTTCCTATCCAATTTTATGGACACTTACATTAAGAGGTCACATGCATCATGTTCAAAGAGTGGAAGACGCCCTTTTGTGGAGCCACATTTGTTATGGAGCATCCTCTAAAAACTCAGGTAGTACGTCTCTCGGTGTACATAACCTGCAGTACAAGCTCTCGTACATAAGACCAACCCCATTCTAATGCATAACATGGCACCTCTTGGATCTATAGAGTTAACTTTCTCAATCCCTCTTATACACCACAGAGTAGAAACAATATTATCTTATCTCAAATGTATCCATTTCCAGCTGTTTACACTATATCTACCATGCATTGGAGTATTGCAGGTGCAAGGTGCAAAAGAAAAGTTCGCTAGTTTGAGCACAGTGTAAAGCCCATTGGATTTTGATCAATAATGGTGTCACTCTTTTTCTTACGCGGAGCGATGCACGGTGCACAGCTACTATATTCACCTGTGTTTGCACGCGTCCGACTTCAGCTTTTGAGAGGCTCTGGTATATGGAATAAATGAAAACTGACTACACAAAACAATTAAATATATTTAAAACACACAAGTTATTCCATGTAATGTTTTGTGACATAAGTCATTTCAGAGATATTCGTTTTTAATTGCTCTAATGTATAATACTTGTGTTTATTTTTAACTCTTGTCGATTTTCAGTTAATGTTTGCGATTGCACGGAAAACGTACGGCATTTTAAGACTACCATAAGTGTCCAGTTAAACTTGATTATCACTATTTCTTTTGTATTTATAAAAATGTGTAAGGAAGTTTTGTACCGCCACTAATTAACGAAAGAGGCTAAAGAAAGTCATACGGATGGAGTATATCAGATTTTTAAATAAATTGGGAACTATTTTTTTTTCTAGTCTCCGAGTTTTGAGCGTTTGGTATAATTTATTATTTTCAGTGATATATTGTTAGATGCAATTAACATTTTTCTTTCAATTTCACACCACTTTCAATCTCCAGATATTACTGGGGGTAGATATTATTATTCTCGAAATTTCTTATTTCATAATTTTTAATTCAATTAATCTAATAATTATATTTCTTTTTATGTAATTTTAATGTTATTCTTTACACAGTAGACATTTTTAGTATATCAGTGATTTAATGTGGATTGTTTTAGACTAACTACAAGAATGTTCTTATTCAAGAAGAGGTGGCTGTTACATATTTTCAAATAATGATTTAACATGCGAAAAAGCAACAGAAATTCCGCGAAGCGGATGCAGACTCGAGCAAATACCCGAAAATTTGTCAATAAATTGCAGAATACAGGAAATGTTGCCTATGAGCTACAACTGTTAGAATGATGCCTGAACAGCATGGAACATGTCCCATCCCTCAAGCAGCTAGACATTATTTGAGTAGACAGCTCCATGTGACAACATCAACTCTTTTGAACTTTTGAAATTTACAGTGGGCAGATGGACTGGGAGAGGTTCACCACAAGTCTGGCCTCATATTAATCTGACCAGACGTCATTTTGTTACGTGATTAATCAAGACATGGCTACCGAACGGCCTTCGGGAGGTTCTGCATTCAAATCCCTTGGGATGGCCCCTCTGAACGGGATTTTTTCGTGGTTTCTCTCATTCGCCATGGAAAATACTGAAATGACATTTAATACCACGGCCTAAAGTTCCACCTTCATTCTAATACAACGGTAAAACTGAAAATAGAGATAATAACGCTGCCATCTATCCACAGATGGTTAAGTCACCTATATTGAATGTCAGAGCTGAATATAATGGTATGTGCGGATATGGCTTCGAAGGGCTGTCTGAATCTGCCATCTGACTACGTGTGGTGGAGGCAAGTAAACTAGAGGCTATTAAATCTGGTTGTACGCGCCATCTGACTACGTGTGGTAGAGGCAAGCAAACTAGAGGCCATTAAGTCTGGTTATACGCGCCGTCTGACTACGTGTGGTGGAGACAAGTAAACTAGAGGCCATTCAGTGTGCCTGTACGTGCCATCTGACCAAATACAAAAGGAGCTATACTGTGGCAACCTATCATCATTTGCTCAACTCGAAGCGAAAGTGTTACGGTACGGAAATAATTCCAGAAAGTCTATTATCCATCTTCTACCGACAACGAGGATCAGATCCGTAGCGATATCACTTATAAGTTAAAGCAACGTAACATAAGAGATTTATGCTAAGAGAATTTCTGCATTAGGCAATCTCCACCGATTTCAGGAGACGAGGCTGCGAATGCCTTTACGGCAATATTCGAACATTGGACACAATGATTGAAAAGTGTGAATAAGTATTATTTCAATAAACTAGATTATAACTTCAATTCCAGCCAGTACAGGTGGAGCTTCTATCCAAAGGCTACCAAATCCCAAAATTTCCAGAAAGGGCTTTATATAGCTGCGGAATCTAACAACTAACTTTGTTTTTACAATAGGCACCAAATCCTGGTACGAATTCGGAAAACTGAACATTTTGTCGCAAAATGTAGCAAATATTCTATAAGGTTCTTAGTAAGAATTCCAAATATATAACTGGATATGAAATCAAACCAATTTATTCCTAAAAGGAATACGTAGTATTAAGTTGCATACATTTCTACTCTAGATCATTCTAGGATAAGAACATGTTTGAATTACTAATAGTTAGTACATATTCTTAAAGCAATGGATATAGGTAACAAGCCATATAACTTTTATTATAATCAGTATTATATTGAGTGTTATTTGATAATTAATTAAGATGTGTAACTTTTAGTGAATGTATATTTCTATTATTGAACACCTTAAAAAGTTCAATAATATTTTCAAAGAGACCCATTTCAAACCGGCAGTGTTTTTTTTTTTTTTCTACTCTAAAATGTATACACTTACATTTGGTACTCTTTAGAAACAAATTCCAAATATGCATAAGCAGAATACTTTATGTTTTTTGTTGTTGTTGTGTGTGTGTTTTTTTTTTCTTTTTTTTTTAATTACGGAGCCTGGTCGGGACTCCGGCGCTTTTTCCGCTTTCCTAACACTCACACATACACATTCTACAAACATATAAACACCCATACCCAAGGCGGGACTCGAACCCACGATCCCCTACGCCACGAAGCAACAAAGCGAGGCCACATCGATTCGAAAGTTATATTAGTATATTAATATATAGAATGAGGGAAATTACTTAAATATAAACGAGCATTTAATACATAAACTACAAATTTAATAACAGAAGAAAACAAAATAAGGCATTAATGAAAGAAAAAATAACAAACATCCTAATAATTGTTTACAGCCCTCAAAAATAAAGGAAATTCCGTTTGAATCACATAAGAAGTTAAGCACTTGGTTTTTAAAGTGGGACGCTGTCTCACGTTAGACATTTGCGGTCCCAGGTTGCTCTAAAATAAGTGAATCGGAAACAATTGTGGTTTCTAGATGACGGCAGAACAGCAAAAGAATGTCACAAATAACAACAAATAAAAACACTAACATGTCTCAACCTTAAAAGTCAGTATGGAGGTAAATGGGATATCTCTGCCCGCGTCCAACGGATACATGTTGGAGTTCGTGCTTTTCAATTCTTGCACTGTCGCCAAGTTGCTAAGAACGTGTAGCAAACATTCAATTGTTATAGTTGTTTCCTATAAATACGCTATTCTATGCAAAATATTTCTCTCTATCAGACTGCTCTGCTCTGGCTCCACGTGATTTTACTTCCTCTAGCACGTATGTACAATGTACATATTGGTAGAGAAGGTATTCTATTCCACCCAAAAATTCTGCAATACATGTTTTGAGACTCCCTGATTTAAAAACATCATTTTTAGAAACATTTGCGTTTCTGTGTTTGCCTGGGTAAATATCAAACTTAGTATCTAAAGTAAAGTATCTTCCAAGGACGGGGCACTGAGATTTCAAGACAATCCCCCCACCCACAACTACCATTTACATAAAACATTTTTGGAAAATTTTGACTATTCAAAATTTGCTATAACGATTTTTATTAAAATGCCATGTGTTTAACACATTTTCATGATAAACGAAATGTACATATATATTGAATTTTCTGGAAATAGACACTGAGGACTTCTGGATTACTTTTGTATAACTCTTATAAAACTGTTATACCACAGAGATAGATAAAAGCTTACCACACAATGCAGTTCTCGTTAAAACACAACATATTACATGTACTTTTTTGTAGAGTCAACTGTTTTAGAGATATTCCGAATTTTTTGTTTCAGTATTAAGAAACTTAAACTTTTCTCTAATGAGAAGTCGATATCTCTTTTCATCTTTTTTTGTTAAATGATAGCAAGCAAAGAGATCCGAATTTCAATTGTTTCATCTAGCGGCAGGTTTTTAAAAGATTTGATTATTCGCTTTATCCTGGTGCATTCCTTTATTTCCTTTCTACTTACAAAGGAAGCAAGAAATAAAACCAATTCTGGTAATGTCTATCTCGTTTAGCATGATGTAGATAACAGAATAATCTATCGTATGAAAAGTTGTTTGTAGAATAGCTAGAGAAAGTCGTATGAATGCAAAACATCAGATTTTTAAAAGTCCCATATTAGCTGTTTCTATGTTTATCACGCAGTAACTAAAAAACTAAATTGTGATCGCGTTGAATATTTTTACGAGGACCTTTCTTCTCAACCTCCGTTAGGCTATAAATAAAAGTTTTGTATACTTGTGGTTACTTTTCAACATAATCACCGAAAAGATTGAGATATTTATCGTACCGTACACAAGCTTTGCGATATCCGCTTCTAAAAATATTGCCGCCGATGATTTCAAATGAGCATTGACGTTGTTTTGAAGATCTTTGTACTTTACGACGTTTGCTAAGAGCCATTCAAAACAAACGAAGAGGAATGCTGAATTCAGGAATTGTGTTGATCCATGACAATGCTTGTCCACACACTGCTGGCACAACCCATTGGCTCTTTGAACAAGTTCAATGGGATATTTTCGATCATCCGCCGTACAGTCCTGACCTGATACCCTGCGACATTCACCTTTTCCCTGAACTGAAGACGTGGTTAGGAGGTAGCACTTTCAAAGCAACGAAGATGGTAGAAAAAGAAACGGCCCTCGTATCTAGAGCAAACTGGAGTACGGTCACCAACCTACTCTGAATTCTTTATCTTTAACAAGATAAGCGTTATATGTTTTAAATCGGTGTCCAAACAATTCTATATCCACGAAATAGAAAAGTCAGCACCAAGAAACTTTTTGTTATTGGATTTACAAGCGAGAGAAACTTTTGACAAGAGTTAGAGAACGAGTTTTGGAAGAAGTCGGAATGCTGTAAGTTTTGACATTCATTATCTATGACAAACAAACTCATCCAGTTATTCACCTCATAGACGTGAGGCAGAAACAGATAATTTGCAACGGATAATTGTTTGTAGGGAAGTGTTTGGGACATTTTGAAGTGTTATATCGATTAATTATTTTACATTTTTCGTAATTATTTATATATATGGAAGGATAAGCTAGCATGAGACGAAATGGGTAACTAAAAATATACGCAAAATAATAATCAAAACGTCAGATTATTCAGGTGAAAAGGCAATAGGTGAAAGGATATGTACGGCACCATTAAAATAGGAAGAAAGGTTGGAGGAAAGAAAACACGCTAGGTTAACGTAGCGCAATGGAATACGCAAAATAAGGTGATGTTCGTTCGTGCACTTTTTGCTTTTATAAAACACTCCACTCATCTGGATGCAAATTGGTCAAGAGTAACCAATGACGATATACTTCAAATTAAAGGGTTTATAACTTTATATCCCAATATTGATGTATTTTTACTTTCTCTTGCCCCGTATGCACAATGTACAAAGGGATAGAGAAGTATTGCATTCCACCCAAAAATTCGATGTCGAGATTTCACCGGAAATACATGTTTTAGGACCCCCTGAATCCAAAAAAAGCATTTCCAGAAAAAGGTCCGTGTGTGTCCGTGTGTCCGTGTGTCTGTGAACACGATAACTCAAAAACGAAAAGTAGCTAAAATACCAAACTTGGTATTTATGTTCAGTATCTTCCAGGGATGCCACACAAAGATTTTGAGAAAAATTCCCCCACCCCAAACTACCCTTTACATGGAACTTTTTTCGAAAATTTTGATTTTGTTTAAAATGGCTGTAACGATTTTGATTAAAATATCGTATATTAAAGATATTTACCTGACAAATAAAATGTGTATCTTGAATTTTCTGGGAATAGCTTCTAAAGACCTGTTTATTCTGGATGAATTTTGCTTAATTTGGCATAACAAATAAACCGTAAGAGATAGGCAAAAACTTACTATACAAAAAATGTAGGCCATATTAAAATACACAATTTACGTCATAAACACTTTTTTCGTGGAGCTTACCGTTTTCGAGATATTCATTGTTATTAGTTTCAATTGTGAAGTGCTTATACTTTTCTCAGACGGGGGTGTCCGTTTTTCTTTTGTTCTACTCATGGCCAAGAAAAGAAGCGATTTGTAATGACAATCGCATAACGACAGCATTTAAAACATTTGACTATCGATTTAGTGTAGTGTATTCCCTTATTTTCTTCCTACTTATAAGGAACCAAGTAATAAGAACATTGTGCTGAATACCTCGATTAACAAGGTGCAGAAAGAAGAATAATCTTATGTAAAAAAATTTGTAGAACGGCTAGAGAAAGTCATGTGAGTGTAACACATCAGATTTTTTGCCTTAAACTCGTACTTCTAGATTCTAAAACTATAAAGCGGAGGGATAAAGTACAGGCGAAAACTAAATGTCTTTAAATAACCTTTAATATCAGTGCAGATATTTCACTATTTGGAGATGTATACTTCACGGGATGACACTGAACTGCTTAACTGATCGCAATTGGGCGCCAAAGTTCGAATGTGCGAGACACAAAATTGCCATATATTAAAAATGTGATGCTTTCTATTTACATAACTTACTCTAGCTGTAACATTGTTAACAAAATATAATTGTTTTATCTGCGTCCTGCTACTCGAGATAAACATTAGCAGAATAGTCTTATTACTTGCTTCCTTATAAGTAGGAGGGAAATAAGGGAATACACTAAGTTAAAGCGATAGTCAAATCTTTTAAAAGCTGGTGGCTATTGAAAAAATGTGATGTGTTTCACTCACATGACTTTCTCTAGCTGTTCTGCAAACGTCTTACAAAAGATTATTCTTCTTTCTATAGCATACTAATCGAAATAAACATTAGCGGAATGTTCTTATTACTTAGTTCTTTGTAAGTAGAAGGGAACTAAAGGAATACGCTGTGCTAAAGTGACAGTCAAAAGTTTTAAGCTATCGTTATGGGATTGCGAATCGCTTCTTTGGTTGGCCAGGAGCAGAACAAAAGAAAACCGGACACTCCCTGTCTGAGAAAAGTATAAGTACATTACAATTGAAACCAATAACAAGGAATATCTCGGAAACAGTTACCTCCACAGCAAAAACGTAAAGGAAATAAATTGTGTGTTTTAAAGAGATCTAC
The DNA here is from genome assembly GCA_030762935.1 of Hymenopus coronatus. Lineage (NCBI taxonomy): Eukaryota > Metazoa > Arthropoda > Insecta > Mantodea > Hymenopodidae > Hymenopus > Hymenopus coronatus. The sequence continues at coordinate 62,590,027 of CM060898.1, read as the reverse complement.
ATTTTTTAAGTAGTACGTTTTTCTCTATCGCTTCTGGTTTAACAGATAAGCAAAATATGACAAAATACATCCAGAAGGCCATCCAGAATGTAAGATATACATTTTGTTTGGATGTAAAAATCTTTAATATACGGGATTTTAATCAAAATCGTTGGAGCCTTTTTGGAAAATCATAATTTTCGAAAGTTTTCCCATGTAAAGCGCAGTTTGTGGTCAGAGCATTTTTTTAAAATCTTCTTGTTACATTAAGATATAAAACCTAAATACGAAGTTTGGTATTTAACGGTTTTTTCGTTTTTGAACCGTGCTGTCCATAGACACACACACACGCACACGCACAAGCACAGACACACACAAATACGGACCTTTTTCTAAAAATGATTTTTTTTGGACTCAGAGAACCCCAAAACACATATTTCCAGTGAAATCTTGACATAGAATTTTTGGGTGGAATACAATACCTTCTCTATCACTATGTACTTGTACATACGGGGCTAGAGAAAGCAAAAATTGAGATTCGGTTCGCTTTGTATGGTTCAGTTTGAGAAAAGTTAAGTAATTTAAAACTGAAATCAATAACAAGGAATATATCGAAAATATCAACTCTACAAGAAAAAGGCATATGACATAAATTACGTATGTTTTAACTAGGTCTACAATTTTTGTGTAGTAAGCTTTTGTCTATCTCTTACGGATTACCACTATTCAAAATTGTGAAAAGCTCAACCAATAAAAATCTGATGTGTACCACTCACATGACTTTCTCTATATCCCTGCAACAAATTATTCTTAAAAAGCTTATACTTCTATTTACTTTGTGCTAATCAGAAAAAAATGAGCAGAAATAGTCTTATTAATTGCTTTCTTGTAAGTAGAAGCGAAATAAGGGAGTACCATAGGTTAAAGCGATAGTCGATAGACCGCATTGCTAAGTCAATGAAGTACCTTTGTTTGTATGGATAGGAGTTAACAAATTCCTGTATGAGAAAAGTATGTTTTTCATAGCAGAAACAAAAAATAAGGAATGTCGAAAAAACGACGAACTCACGAAAAAAATGTATATAACATAAATTGTGTGGTTTAACATACTCTACATTTTTTGTGTAGTAAGTTTTTGTCCATCTCTTACGGTTTAGCAGTTATTCAAAATTCAGTAAAATTCATCCAGAATAAACTACTCTTCAGAGGGTATTCCCAGAAAATTCAAGATAGTCATTTTATTTGTCAGGTAAATATCTTTAATATACGATATTTTAATCAAAATCGTTAGAGCCATTTTTGAGAAAACCAAAATTTTCGAACAAAGTTCCATTTAAAGGATAGTTGGGGGTGGGGGTATTTTTCTCAAAAGCTTCCTGTAGCATCCCTGGAAGATACTAAACTTACCAAGTTTGGTATTTTACCGACTTTTCGTTTTTGAGTTATCGTGTTCACAGACACACGGACACACGGATACACACACACACACGGACCTTTTTGTGAAAATGCCTTTTTTGGATATTGGGGACCCTAAAACATATATTTCCTGTGAAATCTCGGTATCGAATTTTTGGGTGGAGTGCAATATCTTCTCTATACACTATGTGCATAGTGCGTATAGAGAAAGTAAAAAGGTGTTCAGAGGTTGCTATCAGAAAATTGATAATGTACAATTTATCCGTGATGCAAATATCTTTAACATACTGTATTTCAATCAACATCGTTAGAGCTATGTTTGAGAAAAGGCTTAATCTTAAAAAAAAATGAAGGATAATTTGTGGTTGGTGGATATTCTTGAAAATCTTCTTGTCGCATCTTTGGAGGAAACTAAACTTAAATACTAAATTTGGTTTTTAACAGTCGTTTCGTTTTGTCTGTATCTAGACACCACATTTTTTATAAACTTATATCAGACTCAGGGGACTTCAAAACTTATATTTCTGTTGAAATCTCACATTGAATTTTTGGGTGAAATACAGTACCTTTTCTATCCACTATGTAAATTGTATGTACGGGCTAGAGAAAGTAAAAGTTGTGTCTTCGGCATTCGCTCTATACCAGCTTTAGATTTAATCTGCTAGCAATCTGTTCGAACTCACCTAAAAATTATAAAGGGCGTGTAACTGATGTTGCAGGTTTAAGACGTGCGCACTTCTGGAATTGTCATTTATACTAATGCAAATATAAGTGAGAAGCCAAGCGTATCCAAGCCTTAATCTTGTGTATCACAGCATCTTGACAGTGGCCATTCCGTTCGCTTGAAAGGCAAAGATGGACATAGACTGTTAAGAAGACTCCCTTTTACGAGTGAAATCACTGAGCCATATACAGAAGGTCCTGACACAGGTAAATGACTGTAATTGGAAAACTGCCCAGGCACATATTTAACTTCTGCATAATCCGCTAGCAAGGCAATATGAATTCAATGTCATCCCAGGAAGATGCTGGGTCGAGATAAGCTGAAGGGCGGTATCGAGTAATTCCTTATTCATGTTGGTGTGGGCATCAGCACACGGAGATGAATGAGCTTGTACAAAGAGAATGCGTCCGAGAATAATATACACTGGAATTCCTGGCTGAAACTTTCACAGATCGCGTTTCTCAATCGTGAATCTTTCGGGAATTATTTTAAAATGAGGAAATCAGCAAGTGTTGTAGACGCCAATAAAGGAAATATTTTGTGTTAAATTAACATAAAATGATTACTTTCTCTACACGTACTATGTGTATAGTGTATAGAGAAGGTATTGCAATGCATCCAAAAATTCGACACCGAGATTTCACCGGAAATACATGTTTTGGGTCCTTCTGAATCCAAAAAAAGCATTTTTGAAAAAAGGTCCGTGTGTGTGCATCTGAATGTGTGTGTGTGTGTGTGTGTGTGTGTGTGTGTGTGTGTGTGTGTGTGTCTGTGGACAGCATAGCTCAAAAACGAAAATTCCGTTAAGTACAAAAACTGATGTTTAAGTTCAGTGTCCATCCAAAGATGGTCGTCTCCTTAGCGCGGTGGAAGCGCAGCTGCTTACCAAGCGGGAGACCTGAGTTCGATCCCCAGTATCGGCTTGGGGATTTTTCCCCCGCTGGGAGACCTGGCCCGGGGTGCATTCAGACTCGTAAAGTCCCAGGGGAGCCAATTGAGGAGCTACTTGATGGAGAAGTAGCAGCTTCAGGTCATGAGGACCGCATTAACCGGCCGGGGTTAAAGGCGCTGACCACGTCTCACCCTCCAATACTCCACCCCATCCATGACGTCTGTAGTGGACCGAGATGGGGGACACAGCGGCCGGGCGGTAGGCCAAGGTTCCCCTTGAGCTATCGTGCCATGGTGTTATAGTTATCTTCCAAGGATGCGCACGAAGATTTTCAAGAAAATCCTCCACCCCCAACTACCCTTTACATGGACAATTTTTCGAAAATGTTGATTTTCTCAAAAACTGCTCTTAATGATTTTTATTAAAGTATCGCATATTAAAGAAATTTACCTGACAAATAGAATGTATTTCTTGAATTTTCTGGGAATAGCCTCTGAAGACTGCTTTATTGTGGATGAATTTTATGAAATTTCTAAAGTTTATGCTTATTTTTGCCCAAAAATATAACTTTTATGTTTGAATACATGTGTATAAATACATCTGACAGTAAAACTTAGGGCAATTCTTATTCATTGTACCTCTGTAAACACGTACAGAAAAGTATATTGGTAACATAAAAACTGCTCCACAAGGAGCATTTTGGAGGATGAAAAATGCTGAAAATATAAATTGCGAGAAAACAAGGAAAGTTTTAAAAGCATGGCTCACATTAAAATCCACCGGGTGGTAGGTTGGACCCTCAGCTTTCCTTTTCCTCGCCTGTACTGCTGCCTTTTCTGTCCTTTTCTGCTTATTGCTTTATTTTTCTGCACAACTTCGTGTTTTACTTTGCATGATGCGAATGAGATCTCGTCGAAGTGAAGATTTTCTTGTCGAGTCCAGTACAGTTTCACGTCTTATGTTTGCTGTAGCGCTAGTTACGACATTAAAAACGGCGTCTATAGGCCAATTACACCATTTTATATTCAGAAATGTTTCAATCATTTTATATAATGAAAATAAAGTTTGTTTTTTTCTGATTTTCATGAATTTCAGTCATGCCTACCCTTAAAATATTTTGGCATTAGCATTGTATGCGTATAAGCATACTGATTCCCTTGTGCTTTCTCAGTTTCTAAATCGTTGACAATAGCGTTATTATTACTTTTCATGCATTTTCTGTGGGGGCAACATTAACTATTTTTACTCCATGCCAATGTCCTCTTCGCAAGTGTATTCTTTTGTAACTATTTTTGTAATTTATAAAATGAAATTAGAAGAAGTTTATAGCACATGCCCTTCAGAGAGAATACAAATTTTCAGTGAATCGATTTGAGGTACGTATACGTGTTGGAATGAAACATTTATATTTTTAGTCCAATCTTTTTAACGTTTTGCAGTTGTTTTCTATGGTAAACTAAAGTGAATTAAGGTTTATTTGTCCTAAAACTTCTTTATAAATATTAATAATTTTAACTTCTGCAAATAACGTTAAAATAAATATGATGTATTTAGAATTATAATTTAATTAATAGGTTCAACTTACATTTTCAGCAGTAAACATAAAAAAATATATTTTGACAACCGTAAAAAAAAATTCGAATTAAGAAATGTTGAAGATCTTCAAAACACTAACATCTATACAAATATGCATATCTCACTTGAATAAATAATTTGTTATTCTCAATATGTACAATAATGTAGATCACAAGTATATTAAATAAGCCAGCTGTTTAAAAAGTTCTGAAATTTTAGATTCAAACAAATATTTTTGCCAACTGAATTAAATTTTTATTTTAAATGACCACAGAGTTTGTCTACCGTAGATTAAAGCCATATCTGTTAGTTCACATCATTACCTGTCTAACAAGTCTGAAAATGATATATGAGTGAAATCTATTGCTTAATTTTAAGAGTTCTACTTAGTGATGTTTAGCAGAAAAAAATTAACATTTTATTTCGGAGTAATGGTGAAAGAATTTTTAACAATGTACAGGGAATTCTAAATTAACCTACTTCTAGTAATAAATATAATATAGACTACACGTTGTTGACAACTAGAAAGTATATATTCTTTCTTTCCCTGTTTATCCTCCTCGTAAATAGGACTTATATCCCCAGGACTTACAAGCAAGCAGAGACTCTGGATCAGAAAGGAGCCATAATGGATGACAGCTTGACGCCTGGTATGAAAAGGAGGTGGATACACGAAATAATGGTGAAATAAATAACAGGGTAGATAATTATGGAGCAATTGGTGGAAGGAATGGCGGGGAAAACGGAGTACCCGGAGAAAACCCGTCCAAACGCCGCTTCGTGACCAAAAATCACACATGCGTCCCCTGATATCAAACCTGGGCTGCCTAAGTGAGTGGCGAGTGGTCTAACCACTCGGCCAAGGCACCACACCATTTCCAACGTAAAAAAGTAATTTATCGGTTTTAGAGATGACCCTTTATTACATGCATGCATCAATACATATTAAATAGTGGGCACATGAGGGCAGAAATAATAAACACAGAAAACCCGGAAAATACTATAAATAAGGCAGGGAAACTAATTGAAATAACTTACACCGATACGCTCAGATATACATACAACAATTCCGCTATTTTCTCTTACGTTACTCCTCTGTTAAGTTGTAGGCATGCGGAAACAGAAGCTGCGAGTAGCTTCTCCGCCACCAGCGCTCCCTAACAGCATTCCTCGGAACTAAACTGGTCATCTGGCATCACAAATCACAACTGCGGTCATTTTTTTCCTGACATACTCCGTTAGCAAATGTTATTTTTGTTGATGAAATACCTTGGCTAGTTCAATAGATGGTTAGTTAAGAGCTACTTTATGAATTAGCAGGTGTCGAAAGCAATCCATTTCATGGTGAGATTTCAAATAAAACTTTTCGGTCTTGAAGATTACGCACGTAAAAAAGTAAACTGGTTCCGATCATGGTATGTAATGACGTATATCCTTTCACATCCAGTTTCAAGCATACGTGACATCACGTACCTCAACCTTCCAATAATTTTTAGACACAAGGAAAGTTGATGTTGTTTCTCTGAGGACAGAGAAAATGAGCTTTATAAAGTCACGCAATTGAAGAAGCTTCCACTGCATTTTATAGCCTACATTACTAGTGCATCAGGGCATATTTATTTATACTATGAGGAAGTATTGCATTCTACTCAAAAACCAATAACGAAATTTTCTCAGATATGGCTTAATTTTTTTTCTTTCTCTAGCCCTCATATACAATGTGCATAGTAGATAGAGAAGATATTGTATTCCACTCAAAAATTCGATGTCGAGATTTCACCGAAAATACATGTTTTGGGTCCCCTTGAATCAAAAAAACAAATTAGAAAAAGTTCCGTGTGTGTCTGTATGTCTGTAGACAACATAGCTCAAAAATGAATTGACGGTTAAATACCAAACTTGGTATTTAAGTTTGGTATCTTCCAAGGATGCGACACGAAGATTTTCAAGAAAACACCACAAAATACAGTTTACATGGAAAAAATTTCGACAATTTTGATTTTCTCAACAATGGCTGTAGCGATTTTGATTAACGATATTTACATCCCAAATAAAATGTATATCTTGAATTTTCTGGGAATAGACTCTGGATAGCTCTTTAATCCGGATGACTTTTGCTTAACTCCTAAACCAAAAGATATACGAAAGTTTACAGCACTAAAAACGTAGATCTCGTCAAAACAACAATTTATGTCCTTTACATTTTTAGTGTGGAGGTAACCGTTTTCGAGATATTCCTTGTTATTGGTTTCAATTGTAAGGTACTTTTTTCGGGCAGGAAGTGTCCGTTTTTCTTTTGTTCTACTCCTGGCCAAGCAAAGAAGCAATTTGCAATGACAATCGCATAACGGCAGCTTTTAAACCATTTGAATATCGGTCTAGCTCAGTGTATTCGCTTAGTCCTTTCTACTCACAAAGAACTGAGTAATAAGAACATTTTTCTACTGTTTATCTCAATTAGCATGATGTAGAACGAAAAATAATTTTATGCAAGAAGTTCGTAGAACAGCTAGGGAAAGTCATGTGAATGTAACACATCAGATTTTTTTTAATATTTCTTTCAATGTTGTGTATTGCAAAAGTACGTACGGTCTGTGGACTCGTGCGATAGATGAAGATCAGTGTATGATACTGTTATTTCAATAAAAACACTTCTTCATTCATATTAAGATAAATATTTTAGTGCGTCTTTGTCAACATCACTTTCCCAGGGACTCTCGGATCTCTTGCGCACTGGAGAGAGGCCGCGACTGGGGTTACCTTACGATTTAACGACCCTATATTTACTCCATATTTTCTGTCTTGACGTATATTATAAGCTGAAGAAAATTGTTCATATTAAGAGGAAATTAGATATTACGGTATTTGTAAAACAAGCCGTTCTTACTATAGCGAAATATAACCGCTTTAATTTTGTAATGCACATTGGACTCAGGAAGAAACATGTTATCCATTCTTTATGTAACTCTATGCTCGAAGCGTATCTAAAAGGCAGATTATCTCATTTCGTAGACGTGGGCATGAAGCACAGCCAGGCAGTCTAGTGGGATGTGGGGTGCATAAAAATGGGGCGGATCCTTGGTTAAGCTGTCCTAGCCTGGAGCTTCGCCTGTTAACACTCCTTTGCGAATACCTCAACTTAACTTGCACATTATCTGTGTGGGTTAATTCTATGTACAGTCGTTGCAAGACCCCTCTCAAGGCTGTCTGCCAGCCCACTGCCATGGAATTAGGAACTCAATGAGCATACAATAGTTGTATTAAAGGGCGTGCCAGATAATACAATAAATAAATCACTCTGATGAAAAGGAAATGAATGTATGGGCTGAACCATAAACAAAGAATGTAGCAGTCACACGCGTGTCAAACAACAATAATAGTTTCAGATCTTCCTTAGCAACGCGGCGGCGCCATGGGCAAGTGGTTAGACCGCTCGCCTCCCATCTAGGCGGCCCGGGTTCCATAACAAATGCTCGCATGTGGAAAACGGCGTATGGGCGTGTTTTCTCCGGGTCATCCAGCTTCCCCCGCTCTCGTTCCACTAATTGCTCCATCATCATCTTTCCAATCATCAATTTCACTTCACTTCATATCATGTTTATGCCCGGCAGGGCCCCTCATAAGAGGTTCTACATTCTGTGGTTTCGTGCCGTAGGCTCACCGACAGGCTTCTGATCCCTAGACATTAGCTTAATAGTCCTAGAGGGTGTCAGTCCTACAAATATGGGGAGAGTAAGCCGATTACGAGCTTCACAGCGCATTACGAGTCAGAATTATTTAAATTTAATTCTTAATTTTTAAATTCATTCATTAATTTTACTTTTTCTAGCACCTATGTATATAGGCATCGTATTCCACCCAAATGTCGAGATATTATCTGAAATATATATTTTTAATCCGAAAGAAGCATTATTAGAAGAAGATCCGTGAGTGCCTATGGGTAACGTAGCTCAAAAATTATTAAATACAAAATTTATATTTAATATCTCCAAGGATGAGACACGAATATTTTCCAAAAAAATCTAGCCATTACATGGATTTTTTTTTGAAAATTTTCTTTTTCTCAAAAATGACAATAACGATTTTGATTCAAATGCCTTATATTAAATATATATACATTGCGAATGAAATGTACCTTTTGAATTTACTGGGAATAGCCTCCAAGTACCTCTTTAGTCTGGTTGAGTTTGCACAATTTTGCATAAATGTTAAACCATAAGAGCTAAACAAAAACTTGCTACACAAAAGTTGTAATGCCGTTAAAACGTATAATTTATGTCATATGTCTTTTTCTTGTAGAGTTGATCGTTTTCGATGTATTCGTTGCTATTGATTTAAATTTTAAACTACTAATTTTTCTCAAACGGGACCGTGCAAAGCGAAACGACCCTCAATTATTTCAATAACGACCAGCTTTTAAAAGATTTGACTATCGCTTTAGTATAACGTATTCCCTTGTTTACCTGCTACTTATAACGAATCAAGTAATAGGACCAATTTTGCTAAGTTCAGTACTTTCTAAAGCTGCAACAGGAAGATATCCAAGAAAATTCCTCGAAACCGAAAATACCCTTTACGTGGATATATTTGAAATATTTGATTTTATAACAAATAATTTTTGTTCAAATTACCATATATAAAGTAGATATAGCTATATATACAGGTATATCTTGAATATTTTGGAAATAGATTTTAAAGTCTTCATTCGGAAGGAATTTATATAATCTTGCATTTTATTTTGAGAAATGTATCAGTAATGTACAAGTTCTCAGACTGTTATAATGTTTCTTCGTAACTTAAGTATTTAACTAAGTTCAAACGCTATTTTAGAAAGCATTGTTACTTTGTATACACATACTGTGCAAAAAGGTATTATATTCCACAGAAAAATTCGATAGTGAGAATTCGCCTGAAATATATGTTAAGAGGTTCCCTAAGACCTAAAAAGGATTTTTAGAAAAAGGTCAGTGTTTGTGCGTCTGTGTGTGTCTGTGGGAAGCATAGCTCAGAGGCAAAAAAGTCTGTTAAATACCAAACCTGGTAGCTAAGTTTAGTATCTCTCAAGGATGCGGAACAAAGATTTCAAGAAAATCCCCCAAATTACCCTTTATATAGAAAGATATCTGAAAAGATCATTCTGGGCAAATTTAGCATTATTGATACTTGACAAAAGTTTACTACTCAAAAATGTATTCTCGTTAAAACATACAATTTATTTCATATACATTTTTTTTCGTGGAATTTATAATGTAAATGATATTTCTCTTTTGGCTTTTAAATACTTTTCTCATACGGAAATTTGTCAGCTCCTGGTCAAACAAAGAAATTGATTTCAATCATACGGTAACCGGCTTTTAAAAAGTTATCTATCGCTTTAGCTAGTGTACTACATTATTTCCCTTCTACTTAGAAGGAAGCAAATAATACGACCATTTATCATGATTAGCATGAAGTAGAGAGAAAAATAAGATTTTCAACAATAATTGTTTACAGAGATTTAGGGAAAGCTACATGAATGGACATATCAGTTTTCTTTTTTATACTTCTGGCCAAGAAAAGCAGAAATTGCAATGACAATCGCATAAGCACAGTTTTAAAGTTTTGAACTATTGCTTGGGCGCAGTGCATTGGTATAGTGTCCTTCTACTTATAAGGAACTAAGTAATAAGAACATTCTGCTAATGTTTATCTCGATTAGCATGGTGTAGAAAGAAGAATAATCTTTTGTAAGAAATTTGTTTGTAAAACATCTAGAGGAAGTCTAGTGATTTTTAGAACGTCTTTGTAAGTAATAATAGCCATTGTCCTAACGGATGATAATCCCAGAAGGCCTGTTATGGTCTACACGAAATTCTTCCGACACCTCTTCATAGGGCGACCTAGTGAGTACCGATGCTCTATAGTTCAAACTTGTCCTGCTTCTGGCCATAAGCTTGATATGCTGGAACTAATTTTCTCGATATTGATGAGTGTTCTGCATTTCGGGTGGATGTCTTTATTTCGTTGTTGGTTCCATTTAGTGCAGCCTATGTTCAGACTTGGCGCTAATTATATTTTCAACATACTTCGTATAGTCAAAACTTTGCTGCCATAGCAGAACACCGGTCTTGTACATGCAAGTACCAACATGTCTTTGGAATAAGAATGGTAGTATTATGCTGTTGATAATACTAGCAAAGGATTAAATGTCTAGATAGTGTAAAAACAAGGTTTAAAAGAAAAAAATTAATTATATTCATTAATCCTTTCTAAAATGCTGCAAATTTTACTTTGTCATAGAATTTTTACTTTCTCTATACGCACTATGTACATAATGTATAGAGAAGGTATTCTACGCCAACCAAAAATTTGATACCGATATTTCACCGAAAATATATGTTTTAGGGTCCACTATATCTAAAAAAAGTATTTTCGGAAAAAGGTCCGTGTGTGTGTGTGTGTCCGCGTGTCTGTGAACATGATAACTCAAAAACGAAAAGTAGGTAAAATACCAAACTTGGTTTTTAAGTTTAGTATCTTCCAGGGATGCGAGACGAAGATTTTGATAAAAATCCCCCCATCCCCAACTACCCTTTACATGGAACTTTTTTCGAAATTTTTGATTTTCTCAAAAATGGCTCTAACGATTTTGATTAAAATTTCGTATCTTAAAGATATTTATCTGACAAATAAAATTTATATCCTGAATTTTCTGGGAATAGCTTCTGAAGAGTAGTTTATTCTGGATGCATTTTACTGAACTTTGAATAACTGCTAAACCGTAAGATATGGACAAAAACTTACTACACAAAAAATGTAGAACACGTTTAAACACACAGTTTATGTTATATAAATTTTTTCGTGGAATTCGTCGTTTTTCAGACATTCCTTATTTTTGGTTTCTGCTTTGAATAGCATAACTCTAAAACAAAAAGTCCGTTAAATACCGAATTTGGTATTTATGATTGGTATCGTCCAAGGATACGACAGTAGATTTTCGTGAAACTACCCCAACCAAAACTACCCTTTACATGAATCACTTTCTGAATTTTCTTCTAAAAATGACTTTAACTGCTTTTATTAAAATACCAGATATTAAAGGTATTTACATGAAAAATAAAATGCATATCTTAAGTTTTCTGGGAATAACATTTGGAGACCTCTTCATTCTGAATTAATTTTGCAAAACTGGCAAACCGTAAAATATAAACAAAAACTTACTACACAAATATGTGGATCTTCTCGAAAAACTCAATTTATGCCCTTTATATTTTTGTTGTGGAGCTAACCGTTTCCGAGATATTTTAATATTAAAATACTTAACTTTTAAAATACTTATACATTTCTCAAATGGGAAGTCGACGGTGTTTCTTTTGTTTTATTCCTGGTCATTCAAAAATGCGAATTTAACTGAAAATCGCAGAGCGACCAGTTTTAAAACATTTGACTATTCCTTTAGCTTAATATGATTCCCTAGTTCCATTCTGCTTATAACGAACTAAGTAATCAGGCCATTCTGAAAGCGCTTATCTCGATTAGCATAAAGTAGAAATAAGAATAATCTTTTGTAAGAATTTTTTTGTAGAACAAGTAAAGAAAATCATGTGAATGTAAGTGATCAGTTTTTTTTTAAGCTGTTAGAGATGTTTTCATCGGTTTTAACGGAAATTAAAATGTGATATTTGTTAAAGTTATTTAGTTATTTGCTGTACGATATTATTACGAACTAAGTTATACATTAAAACAGATTTATTCTGACCTTCTCAACAAATTTTTGCTATGAAGATTTTGTGGGTGTTTAGCTTGCAACAAAGTCTTATTTCGCGCAAAGCTTCCCTCTTCCGGTGTCTGCAAAGGGATCAAATTACGAGATTTTCACTTATGTTTTAACCAACTTTAAGCCCCATTTGTTTCATTGGTTTGAAATTTTATTAATTATATGGAACATTAACCACTTTTCTTTGAGTGCTATATCTGACTGTCTGTGTCATTTCACTTGCATTTCATATCATTCACTTCCTTACGCTTATGCGTGGCTAGGGCCGACTACTCGTTCTCTATTCTGTGGTTTCGTACCGTTGTCTCCCAGACAGGCTTCTGACCCCTAGGCATCTGCTTGTGAGCCCTAGGGGGGCTAAATACGGAGAGGGTAAACCGACTACGAAAAAAGAAAAAACAATCCAAAAGAGGTGGCAAGAATACATGTTTCATTGTGAAATAATAATGATAATTATATTACTAATACTTGTATGTTTGCAGGATCTTAGGCACTGTTTAGTCATTGATATCTTAAATAAAATCCGAAATATTCCATTCAGAGGACTTTCTCAGCCCGTTCTGCAAATAAGCTGTTCTTGCAAAAGAGACTATACGCTGCATTTTGTTGGCTGTGTTTAATGCCCGTTTTAACTACTCATGACACCGCAGGCGGTTTAATCTGCATGCTAATCGAGATATGCATTACTAGAAATGGTCCTACCAGTTGATTCCTTGAAATCAGAAAGGGAATATGGCTGAAGCTGGTCGCTATGTGAATAATTGAAGTTCGGTTCGCTTTGCAAGACCAGCAGTAAACAAAAGCGATATAAAAGGAAAGGTGACCCCGCTTCAGAAAAGTTACATGGTTTAAACTTGAAACCATTAACAATGAATATCTTGGAGATGGTCAATTCTACAACAAAACTGCATATGACATAAATTGTGTATTTTAACAAGATCTACACTTTTATAAGGAGACACAAAGCAGCAAAACGAATTCAGAATGGAGAGGTCTTCAGTGGCTATTTCCAGTTTTGCATTTTAATGTCCTGCAAATATCTTTAATATACGATATTTAAATTTTAGGGTCATTTTTGAGATAATCAAGGTTTTCGAAAATGTTTCCATGTAAAGGGCAGTTTTGGTAGGAAATTTCTCGAAAAATCTTTGTTTCGCAGATATTAAACTTAAATACCAAGTGCGATACTTAACGGACTTTCGTTTTTGAGCTATGCTCTCCACCAACATTCACTCCGACATTTTTCTAAAAACGTTTTTTTCTTATCACATATTTTCGGTGAAAACTCGTTGTCTAATTTTTAAAGTGGAATACAATACCCACATTCTCTCAACACTATGCACGCAGTACGTGTAGAGAAAGTAAAACTATTAGCTTTAATTATGTAATTGACATTTTTCGAGTGATAAATAAGAAGGATTTAAGTAGGTAATGGTAGTTCATATTCATATACTGAACAGCTGCATTCTTCCTCTGTTACTATATGGAACCCAATCCTGGGCTCTAACATACAGAGAAAGAAACATGTTGGGAACATGCCAACGGAAGTTGGTAGAAAGATTCTATGTGTCAGCCTCCGAGAGAGATTCCACAGCGAAGGTGACGAGCATCACAGACGCAACATCAGCCACCTACATCAAATGGAAGTGGGCGGGCCACGTCAGGAGGATTGGCACACAAGACGACAGCCTGGGATCCAAGAACCGGCAGAAAAAAATATGGGCAGATGATCTGAAGCTTCACTTTGGACACAACTGGACGACAGCGGCCAAGGTTCTCAGAGAATGGAGACTACTAATAGAGACAGCTTCAAAAGAATAAGGATACTTCCCGTACTGGCTACATGGGACATGTTGCCAACCAAGAGGCCTTTGTCCAAAAGGGTTTCCATGGGCTAGTTCTAAAACAATCTTATGTATTCCATTCACATGACTTTCTCTATATCACTGCAACAAATTATTCTATTTACTTCATCTAATTGAGAAAAAATTAGCAGAAATAGTCTTATTACTTGCTTCCTTGTTAGAAAAATGGAAATGGCGTGTTATTTATGGACGCTCTTTAACTGCTGTGGTTCTCAGCGTCCCATTCTATTCTGGGCGTGAAAGACCGCTTAATTTTGCTCAGAGGCCTCTCTATCAGACTTGAGGTTATTTTACGTGCCGTAAATCTACGACACGGGACCCACGACTTTACTTCCCTTCCGAAGAAAGCCATGCTAAGAATTTTTACGCCCGAAAAAATCCATCGTCCTCCGCCGGGTTTGAACCCGCGACCTTGGGTATATGAAGTTAGCATGGTAACCATTACACCACGGAGGGCGACTTCCTTGTTAGTAGAAGCGAAATAAGGGGGCACCATAAGTTTAAGAGATAGTCAAAAGCTGGTTGTTATGTGACTGAAGTTCCTTTGTTTGTATGGACACGAGTTCACAAAGTCCTATATGAGAAAAGAATAAGTTTTTTATAGCTGAAACCAAAAACAAGGAATACCTCAAAAACAATCAACTCCAAGAAAAAATTGCATATAACATAAATTGTGTGTTTTAAAGTGATCTACATTTGTTGTGTGGTAAGCTTTTGTCCATTTCTTACGGTTTAGCAGTTATGCAAAATTCCGTAAAATTGACCCAGAATAAAGTAATCTTCAGAGACTATTCCCAGAAAACTCGAAATATACATTTTATTTTTCAGGTAAAAAAATTTCATATACGACATTTTAATCAAAATCGTTAGAGCCATTTTTGGTAAAATCAAAATTTTCGGAAAAAGTTCCTTGTAAAGGGTAGTTTTGGGTGGGGGGATTTTTCTCTAAAGCTTCGTGTCACATCCTGGAAGATACTAAACTTAAATACCAAGTTTGGTATTTTACCGACTTTTCGTTTTTGAGTTATCGTGTTCACAGGCACACGGACACACGGACACATTGACACATGGACACACTGACACACGGACTCACACACACACACGGACCTTTTTCTGAAAATACCTTTTTTTGGATACAGGGGACAGTAAAACATATATTTCCGGTGAAATATCGGTATAGAATTTTTTGGTGGAGTGCAATACCTTCTCTATATACTATGTACATAGTAGGTATAGAGAAAGTAAAAAAAGAATCTGATGTGTTGACTTTCTCTAATCACGTAACAAATTATTATTAAAAAGCATATTCTTATATCTACTTTATAATAATCGAGTTAAACATTAGTATGGAAAAATTAAAGGGAAAATAAGGGAATACACTAGGCTAAAACGATACTAAAATCTTTTAAAAGCTGGTTGCCATGTGGTTGAAATCCGTTTCTTTGAAGAGCCGGAAGTTTACAACTTTCCGTTTGAGAAAAGTTTAAATATTTTAAATCTGAAACAAATAACAAGGAACATCTCAGGAATTGTCAGTTCCACAAAAAAAATTTATACCACATAAATTGTGTATTTTAACCTGAGCTACCTTTTTTAGTGTAGTAACTTTTGTCTATTTCTTACGGTTTACTAGTTACGCAAAATTCAAAAAAATTAATTCAGAATAAAGAAGTGTTTTGAGGCTCTTGCCAGAAAATTCATTTTATTTGACAGATAAATATCTTTGTTATACGGCATTTTAATCAAATTCGTTACATTTATGAGAAAATAAACATTTTAGAAATTGTTTCCCTGTAAAGGGTAGTTTGGGGTGGGTTTTTGTTCTCAAAATCTTCGTGTCGCATGCCTGGAAGATACTAAACTTAAATACCAAGTTTGGTGTTTTACCGACATTTCGTTTTTGAGGTATCCTGTTCATAAACACACGGACACACTTCATACACACGGACATTTTTCAAAAAATACTTTTTTTTTTTTTTTAATTGAATTTTTTATGTAAAGCAATTAATAGTAAATATAAACGCAGCTTCCATTTACTTATCTGTCAAAATTTGACCATAAAAACAAGCGTGGAGGCAATTTGTTCTTGGCAGTTTTATAGGTAGCAGGCTACATAAGTTCTTCAAGTGTTAAGATTATAAAAGGAAACTATCACATATTTGATATCCTCATTCAGAAAGTATAGACTACATCGCCAGCTCCTGCCGTTTATAAACCTAAGTCAGGCTCATAAAGCAGCCTCGTGGCCTTCAGGAAATCTTGCAGCGATTTTATCGCAATTCCTATTAAATGTACGGACATGATGCACAGCTCTAAAACCTGAATACATTTTACTACTGTCCAGGAGAATAATAATTTTCTAGGAATGCTAACCATACACAACATAGCCTTACTGCAATATAATTTGCTGACATTCTCTTTAATTTGTAAGAAATATCCTCGAAGTAAAACTTATACAGAAGCCACATATCAGCCTGTGGAGTAGTACTGGGTGTTCATTTTTTCGAACAAGAATTCCATAAACACTTACAGCGTAATGCAAACGCGACCTTAACGAATCTAAGTGTTATCTGCAAGGATTATCTAGCAAGTTATCTTCTAGAATGATGCAGCAAACAACTGGAAGAGCGCAACACAAGATCCAGATAAAAGCACTTGAAAATATGGGCAACAAGCAAAGATCGCAACAGTATAGCGGTGTAACAAAGTCGATTTACGCTTCTGCCTCCTTGTTTTCAAGTATGTAGAAGGAAATTCCGCGCTATTAGCAATGAGTGTAGATCTGAGGCACTCATACCTAAGTGCTTAGCAGCGAATAACAAATGCCACACTGGAACTGTTAAGGTAGCATGTAGGTTGTTCCTAATACGTGGGGAATGGAATTCATGTGACTTCTGTGTTGGTAGGGTCAGAATTTGAATGCAAATGCATCTTTTGTCTCTTAACTTCAGAAATGATGCTTCTTTGGTATGCTATTTAGTGAATAAAGTTAAAAAATGTAAACGATATTTTATGTTTGTATTTTCTTTGTTTTATTAATAAGTATAATATCAGCATTTTACAAGTTATTCTACTTTTTGTATACATTAACTGTGTATCTTCTAAATATATGTATATTTTAATTTTATTACTTTGCCATCATACTTAGTTTACAAATATGAGATTTCCAAATAATATGTGTCATTGAGTAGGTATTAAAAGTTGGAAACAGCACGTTTGACTCTTAAAGAGGTTAAAAATTAGCAACATTCCAAAAAGATCCTGGAACGGAAGTTTCACGAAGGAGAAGGAAAGAGAAGTCTAGGAAATAATGGATGGATGTAGTAGGACGAAATATGAACATTGGAGAACTTACAGAAAATGCAGTAGACAGAAATTTGTGGAGAAGTAAAATTTCTTTGATCTTAGAAACAGTTATTGTATTGTAGAAATATCCTATAATTATTATTGTTATTGTTATTATTATTATCATCATTGTTATTATCTAAAACATCATTAGCTTTTATAGGTGTTGATACTTGCTTATTATATTAAAAGTTTCAATAGTACAACAATTACTTAGCAAAATAATTAATAATACTAATTAAGCTTTACTTTCTTCGCTCTACATTCTACCCTGTTTGAGTGCACATCCCCAGTCTAGGAATAAATATTATACAAAGGCACATCCATCTGTAAAGACGTCGTCTAACATCTTTGTGGAGTAACGTAACTGGACATTAACATCGAATCACGAATGCCTTGAACCTTTTTTGTTGAAATGTTCATCCATCATTATGTCAGTGTGCTAATTCGTCAGTTTCGCTCATCTAATAGTGATGCCTTTATATTAAGCATGCCAGTTAGAAGAAAATAAAGCGCGTGGAAAATAAATTACTCGCCAGACTGTGTCAATATGACAACTGCTGCAATGTCTAATTAAAGTTTTAGAGACTTTGCTATTGTCTTTTGGGATAGTGTTTGCCTTTGTATCTTTCAAACGGCGCACGATTCTACATTCCAAAGTCGCAATGAAAACAAAAGAGAAAATGATTACGTGCTGTAAACAAAGAAACGATTAAAGGCTGTGATTGTTAGCACAAGCACACTACGTGAAGATTTTGTTTATTGTTTGAAAGGAAACGAGGGACGAAGAGGTGGAACCAATATACTTGTCATAATAAAGCCTCTTCATCTTTCTTCACCACGCGTTGAAGTCCCCAACATAAGCAACCATTCCAAAAGTCATTCGACATCATTAAATGCTCACGCATTAATACTGCTGCATTTCGATTGTTTGAACGCAAACACAACTAATGTACTTTTAAATGAACGCGTGCGTGCTCTTTTTTTTTACTTTCTCTTCGTAAGTAAGGGGTATTGTATCCCACCCACAAAATCGATGTCGAGGTTTCACTGAAAATACGTTTTCGGTCCCCTGAATATAAAAAGAGCATTTTAGAAGAAGAGCCGAGTGTGTGTGCATAACTAAAAAGCGAAAAATTAATAATATAAGATATCATAATAAATTATAAATATTATTAAAATCAACACAATTAAAAAATAGTTAAATAAGACAGTCTTAATATTTAAGTTCAGTATCCTCCAAGGATGAAACACGAATGTTATCAAGAGAATAGGAACATGGAACATTTTTGAAAAATTTAGATTTTCTCAAGAATGACTAATATGTGTTTAATATATTCTTATGACAAATGACATGTATAGCTTTAGTTTTCTGGGAATAGTCTCTGAAGTTTTTTACAATGTGGATTATTTTTTCACAATTGTAAACCCTAAGAGATATAGTGCAGCTTACTACATAAGGATGCATATCTCAAATACATCATTTGTGCCAAAGATGTACTTTAATGGACGTCTCCTTAGTGTGGTGGTAGCGCGGTTGTAGCCAAGCTGGAGACCTGATCCGGGGTGTACTCAGCCCTCGTGAGGTCACTAGGGGGCCAACTGAAGAGCTACTTGGTTGAGAAGTAGCGGCTCCAGATCGAGAAGTCTGCTTTAAGTTTTTATATTTTTTAGCCATTTTGCTATTTAAAATATTTGTATTGTATTTTAATGATTTACATTAATATCATTATTTTTGATAACCAAAAGTATGCGAAAATAACCCTTATTAATTACAATTTTAGATGTTACACACCTTTTCCTGTATTTTCTCTTAGATTTTTGAAGATTACAATGAAACAAAATTTAAAATATTAAATATATACGTGCATAATTCGCAACTTATTCATTCAACACACAATAATACTTACAAAACAAAATGGAATACTTATGGCTTTAAATATTTATACATTCTCTTTTCTTACTTAAATTCCTTTAGGCTTTCTCAGGGCTTTAGTATTATTTCTGTTACAACCGTTATGTAAAATTCTGCAAATTTTTTCCAGAATAAAGAGCTCTTCAGAGGCTATTTCCAGAAAACTGAAAATATACATTTTGGTTTTTATGTAAATATATTTAATATAGGGTATTTTGATCACAATCGTTGGAGCCATTTTTGAGAAAAAACAAAGTTTTTATAAATGTTTATAGTATAGGGTATTTTGTGGTGGGGAGATTTTCTTGAAAGTCTTCGTGTCGTATCCTTGGAAAATACTAAACGTAAATACCGAGTTTGGTGTTTAACGGTCTTTTCTTTTTTGAGCAATGTTGTCCACAGACACAAACTGACCTTTTAAACTACTTTTTCTCTGACTCAGCGGATCCCAAAACATATACTTCCGGTGAAAACTCGGCATAGAAATTTTGAGTGGAATACAATACCTTCTCTGTCTACTATGTACATTGCAAATAGGGACTACAGAAAGTATACATAGAAATTTGATATTTCCTCTCAGTGCCTCTAAGAATGAAGAGGAGAATTAAATGTTTAAATGAGATATATGAACTTCATTTTACTGACAGAGAATGAACGATTCCTTATATGTGTGTTTCTACCAAGGCTCTGAGCGAGGTGCCGCCGCGCTTATGTGTGCAACTCGCATTCAGGAGGTCGTGCATTCGATCAGGCCGGCCTTCCTGACCAATTAGTTTTTACCGGGGATTTTCTCAAATAGACGGGCGAATGCTGGTAAGGTTCATTACACCCCCGAATTTCCTCTACATTACCTGTTCACACCCCTTCCTTGTCACCTGTTTCAAGATTGAGAGATAGACGACGGTGTTTGGTGCGTTGTAGCTGGGCGATGGTTTATGTACCCTGTAGGTTATCTCTGGTGTCGTCACTCTATCGGGAGTCTTCGGGTACATTCGAGCGATGGCTCCTTAAAGGAACCCGAAGTGGCTCAAGGCTTGAGAGGTAGTCCCAGGCGTCGGAGGCGTTCAGTATGGAATCACTTGGAACCCCGTCCATGTTTACTGTCGTCAACATCCGGATCCGGCTGGCTTTCGGAATCTCTCCCCTCATCCATAGTCACGTAAATCTCAAAGGACCACAAGGACCTATGTGCAGTAATGTGTCCATTGATTGTCCCTTATCGAATCGTAATCTCTAAAGCTTCTAAGAAATGAATGTAATAGACCTGAAAATAATAGGTACCGATACCGAGATTTCACGGAAATTTGAGAACCCCTAAATCCATAAAAGTATTCTTAGAAACAGATCAGTGTGTGTGAGTGTGTGTGTGTGTGTGTGTGTGTGTGTAGGTGAACAACATAACCCATAAACGAAAAGTTAGTAAAATATAAAACTTAGTATTTAAGCTTAGTATCTTCCAAGGATGCGACACGAAGATTTAAAGAAAATCTCCCTAACCTAAAATAATGTTTACGTGGGATATTTGTCTATATTTTCGATTTTATAAAAAATGGCTCTAACGATTTTGATTAAAGTGTGTATCCTTAATTCCTTGGAAATAGATCATAAACTCCTCTTTATTCTTATTGGCTTTTGCGTAATTGGTATGCTGCAATAGATAGACACAAACTTACTACACAAAAATGCAGATCTCCTTAAAATACACCATTCATGTCATATATATATTTTTTTTTTACTAATCATTTCAGACATGTTCCCTGTTATTTGTTTCAATTTTAAAATATTTAAACTTTTCTATAACGGGAAATCCTCGTCCACTTCATATTCCTTTTGTTTTACTCCCGGCCCTGGAAAGAGGACCGGATTTCAACGACAACCGCATAGCGACATATTCTGACTGTAGCTTAAGCATAGCGTATTCCCTTATTCCCCTTTTACCGAGGCAGGTGACTCAGGCGTCTGATATTGGCATTCGCAGGGTCGCGAGATCCTTGAATTTTTTCGGGGTTTTCTCGGGGCGAATTATAGGGAGGATTCTTCATTCCCCGAATTTCCTCACTCTATTTAATCCGTCTTCTCTTTCTTTCAGAGTTGTAAGTGTCGCCCTCTGGTGGAAATGATTGTGCTTTGGAAACTCAGCTTTTGGCGGCAAGATGGCGCTTATGTCATCAGTGTACCCAGGAACAATTAATTAGCCCTGAGACTCTTGTTCCTAGCGCTCACCGCTATGAGCTGAGATGAAGAACTGCTTGGGAACTGTTAGGGACTCTGTTGCTCTCTGGTTCCAGCTGTCCTCTGTATTTGCTCTCATCTCATTTTCTCCTCCTAGGGTGTGACGTACAAAAAGCTGAGGTGCGGAATCACAATAAAAAAAATTATTTATTCATTTCGCTGAGCTAAGGTCATTTCGCCATTTCGTTCACTTAACCACATGGAAAAACCCCGAATAAGTACAACATTCTAAATATAAGGTTATATACGTAATTAAATTGTATTGAAATGAGCAAAAACAAAAATAACACAATACTTAGTATAACAACAGAATTAATAGAAAATATGTAGAAACTAAGTTAAAAGTAGTACATATATTTAAAATCTGTATATGCATACACCTATTTATACAATGAAACTGTCTCTGTAGTCAAGTAGTTCAGCGTTCTGGATTCTCAACACAGAGGTGTAACGTTCAATTCACAGTTGCTGCGGTGAGGCTCCTGGTAATGTGTTAGGTTTGAATTCTGGAGGTCTCGGGCTCGATATCAATGATTGCTTACTCTGACCTTGACTATTTCGTGGTTTTTCCTGGTCGCTGGGCGCATTTTGGAATAACTTTTCTTCTACCCCATTTCCTCAATCTCATTCTCCTTTCCTTCATATTTCATGTGGGCCTCTAGATTTCGCGGTGTATAAAGATCCCGCAAAGGTGGCACGAAAGCTTACTCCAAGAAAGGAACACATGAGGTCTGCTTGGTTGGACCGGTCATTCTTCGCCCTCTTTGGATGGTGCCAGTAGCAGTACGGATCTTCGAGCTAAAGATACTTCAGAGGATTATTAGATCCAGTTTGATTAAGGAAAAGTAGATGAACTATTACTGCAGTGGCAACAATAAATAGAAGAATAAAATTGAATGTAAAAATCGATTTAAAGTTACGTTATCAACGACAAATCCACCTCAAATAGTATCCTGTCTGGCTGCGGTTTGTAGACTTCTTGTGCTTTATCTTCATGTCTTCTTCCTGGAGGATGGTAGATCGCAGTATGTGAGGTGTCTGTTGTATATTCCCTTTGTGGAGACAACAAAAATGCAGATATTGCCTCTAAATTTGGAAGTGTTAATTAAATGTATGTGAGAGAGAGAGGGGAGGGGTGGGAAATGGTGAGATAATCTCTACCTATGAACAGATGAACAACATGTACTCTTTACTCACGTTTTCTTGGGCGCTTGACTCCCCAGATGGAAGCAGAGTTTTATTTATGGACTGCTGTGGTTCTCAGGGTCCCATTCTATATTGAACTTGAAATACCGCTTAATTTTGATCAGAGGCCTCTTTATAAGGCTTGAGCTTCTTTTACGTGCCGTAAATCTACGACACGGGACGACTTTACTTCCCTTCTGAAGGAAGTCATGCTTAGGATATTTATGCCCGAACCAATCCATCGTCGTCCGCCGGACAACAATGGTGGCTCTATGAGGATGCTAATCACTACACCATGTAGGTTGATACGACTACCTAGTCTTCATTCGGTAGGTTTCGCGTAGTTTCGGAAGAAGAACAAGGCGGCCATATTTTACTTTCTCTATACGTACTATATACATAGTGTATAGTAAAGGTATTGTATTGCTCCCAAAATTTCGATACCAAGATTTCACCGGAAACGTGGTTTGAGATCCCCTGAAAGCATGTTTAGTGTGCATGTCTGTCTATCAGTGTGTGTGTGTGTGTGTGTGTCTGTGGGCAGCATAGCTCAAAAACGAACATTCAGTTAATTACCAAACTTGGTATTAACGTCAGGTGATATTTCATCTAACCGACCACGGCCTATAAACCCGGAAACGGAAACATCTATATTTTACTGGATTAACGTCGGCCGTGAAAGCCTAAGCGCGTATATCAGTATTAAAATTTACTATCTTACAAGGATGCGTCAAGAATATTTTCAAGAAAATCCCTCCAACCCCAACTACCCTTTACATGGAAATATTTTAGAATATTTTGATTTCCTAAAAAATGGCTTTAACAATTTCAATTAAAATGTCATATATTAAATATATTTACATGACAAATAAAATGTAGAGCTTGATTTTCTGGAAATAGCCTCTGAAAACATCTTTATTCTGGATAAATTTTGTGGAATTTTGCATAACCGGTAAACCGTAAAGAAACAAGCATTTACTACACAGAAAATGTAGGGCTCACTAAAACAAACAATTCATATTATATATTTATTTGTGGAGTTGAGTGTTTTTGAGATGTTCCTTGTTATTTGTTTTAATTTTAAAATATTTTTCTGGTACGGAAACTTGTCAACTCCTGCCCATTCAAAGAAACGGATTTCAATCCCATAAGAACGACATTGTAAAGCATTTGACTGTGGTTTAGCCTAGTGTATTCCTTTGTTCCCTTTCCTAATAAGCAACTAAGTGTTAAGACCGTTTCTGTTAATGTTTATCTTGATTAAAGTAAATAGAAGAGTAAGCTTATTAACAATGATTTGTTACAAAGATCTAGAGAAAGTCATGTGAATGCAACACACCAGATTTTTTACAACTAACTTTCTGCCCTTCATTTTCAGTTTTCTCTATTTTTCTTTGTTCCTACTAGTTTGCCGTTCTGTTACATATACACATACACACATTTATAAGAATGCAAACTTGTAGCGAAGAGACAGCAAAACAGTCTAGTGAACGTTATAGTGACGAGAGATAAATAGTGCTATGTCAGTGCAATAAAACGATTTATTGCAATCTACAGATTCTGAAGTAACTTGAAATTGTTACTACAATAATACTGTAAATGCATATTTTGCATCTTGAAATTTTGTATTTAAAATTTGATTCTAATACCTTTGAAACACTGTCATAGCATTTCTTTGAATATTAAAATTATGCCTATAAAGAACGGTGATTGTTCCCTGCTAGCAGATTTAGATTTATTGCGTGAAAACTTATCCCATGCAATGTTTCCCATACAATTACTGCAATTATTTAATGCAAGAATTTAATTGACTGTTAAATTGCTAGTAAAGTTAAATTCCAAGTACCCATTTAAACACATGCTACATTTGGTTTTTATTTCAAAAGAATCAAGTTACAAAGGCAGAACGGGTATCATTAAATATGCACTGAACTAAAATCTGTTGAACTTATTTCATTTCACTGCTCAGCCCATAAGCCAGAGCATAAAATGAGAATCTTCGATATATACATACATTTTTATAATATTACAAATGAGGTATTTAAAAATCAATGCAGTCACAGATAATTCCAAAATATTTTATATTCTATATATAAAAAATTATAGGTATACTTTTATAATATGCGTTATTAACTCGTTTTATTTTAAGAGCATGGCCTGCATTCACTTTATGGCTAATATGCACTTAATTATGTTGTATATTCATTTTGTATTTTAAGTATAACCCTAATATACCGTCGTGTTAAATATCGTTATAGATACTTATTATATTCAATAAATAATAAATAAACACCCATTTAGATGACTTAGTCCTCCTCTAGTTGAATTGCAAGAACTCACAAATACTTTAATCGCACATACCTCTAAAGTTTTCCTTTTTAACTGTGTGGGATAATAAAGCCATGTTTCATGTCATTGTAAACCTGAAGTACCCTCAAATACATTAAATATATTTTGGAACATGTCGAAAACATAACATAGAACGGATAACACGTGAAGAAGATGTGTACATAACGCTATTTGTTTTAATTACCACATCAACACGTCACATTTGTTTTACTTTTGTCTCTTCAAGACGCTCACCAGGACGGTCTTCTCCGCTCTTAATAACGCCGGCCTGCAGGTAAGATAGGTCCATCTGCCTCTGCTTTCCAGGTTCCATAACGGATACCTCAAGTAGTAAACATCAGCTTATATTTGTTTCTTATAACACGCAGATAACACGCAAAAAGTTCTGTAACGATTATGTTGGTTCGTGTGTATTTTATGTTATTAATTTGTTTTATACTTTTTACCATCAGACTCCACTCTTTTCTCAGGTTAGTGGTATACGAGATGCATTCTGAATTTTGGTTTTAACTGCCATCAATAAATATTGTTATTCTTTCTGAATTTATTGTAAATCTTGCTGATACATAAACATACACAGAATCAAGTTATAACGCTTCTTTTACACGAGAGTGCATCTTTTACTCCCTCCTTGTTTCGTTGTTAAAGCAGAAAAAAACTCATTTTTCTTTACAGCTATCATCAATAATATCGGTCTTGCCGTGCGTTCATTCCAAGTCTGTGTATGCTTATGTATCAGCAAGATTTACAATAAATTCAGAAAGAATAACAATATTTATTGATGGTATTAAAACCAAAATCCAGAATGCCTCTCGTATACCACTAACCTGAGAAGAGAGAAGAATCCACATGGTAAAAATATAAAACAAATTAATAAAATAAAATACACACGAACCAACTTAATCGCTACAGTTCTGAGCCATTTGAGATATGAGCATAGAGATAGTTCTTTGTCAGAGGCCTAACCTTAGGTCAATGATGATAGTACACTATTGTATACTTTCCAAGGACAAAGGAAATTCTCCAACAGAAAAAAGCTAGTGAAATTTATTTATCACAAGGATATTTTGCAAGACCCTTGTTTCCCATTTTATAAATCGTAACTCTTACCCATTCACCATTAATGTTTCTTTATATTGAATTTAAATGACTCAGCAGAACTCGGCTATCAAAGCACAAACTACAAAAGCATGCAGCAATTTCCAGGCTGCTGTTCCAAATCTTAAACCCAAGGAACTTCAAAAAAACTGCCGGTCTAATTTCTTTTACACATGTTGCAACAGATATAACCCATTTCTAATTTATTTTCACCTAAGAGCTTTGGCGGAGCGTTAGTAATGATAACGACCAGTTAATGGCCCCTGTGTAAATTTTTCAAAGTGGCCATGATTGATTGTGGCTGTTCAGTAATTCGTGAACAGAGCTGCCCAGCCTAATGAAATGCCAGTTATATTGCTGATTACCCTTAGGGTCTTGCTTTTCGCTTTGCCTTTGAAACTGTTTCCTCACGAATGTGCAAGTGGTAGACAATATTGAAATATTTTATACGGCGCCCTTCAGGAGAGGAAAATCAGTGAACCGTGTCGTGACGTGTATTTACTGTGTGAAATTACTCCGCAGCAACGAGTCTCAACTGTTTTCCCTCTGGCCATGGACTTATTTAGAGTTATGAGGTCAATCCATTTTATAGCTCCTCTAGGAAGACAACGTTTGTAGCTAACAAACCACCGTTACAGTTACTGAACTACTGGCGTATATCCAGGAGCATCGAACGCTCCAGGGTAACCCCAAAAAACACTTCAGGAATTTCCTTGTTCATCATTCCACTATGCAGCTTTACCTGTCTGCTGGAGCTCTTTCCCATAAAACATTAGTGTTTTCCAGGAAATAATATTTCTTTCTTTTAGCAGTTTCCATTTATCAGCCTTCGCAACGTGTTCCTATCTCAGAGGTGTAATGTAAGACAAAGCACATCTAAGCAGCAATACGAATTCCAGTGCGTTGGAGGCGATTTATTTATATGAACTGTTTTTACTTTCTCTAAATAGTACATGGTATGTAGGTAGAGAAGGTATTGCACTCCACCAAAAATTCGATACCGAGGTCTCACTGGAAATACACGTTTTAGAAACGGGTGTTTCTGGGAACATATGCTTGTGTGTCTGTGAACACAATAACTCAAAAACGAAAAGTCGATAAATTACCAAATTTGGTATTTAAATTTAGTATCTTCAAAAGATGTGACACGATGATTTCGACAAAAATCCCCCCACCCCAAACTACCCTTTATATGGAAAAAATCGAAAATTGTTATTTACTAAAAAAAAATAATTCTAAGAATTTTTAAATATCGCATATTAAACACATTTCATCACAAATAAAATGCACATCTAGAGTTTTCTGCGAATAGTTTCTGAGAAACCCGCTCATTGTGGAATAATTTTTCTGCAATTCATCCAACTGTAAACCATAAGAAATAGACAAAAATTTACTATACAAAAAATGTGGATGACGGTAAAACACAATTTATGTCATTTATATATTTTTTGTGGAGTTCACCGTTTCTTACATATTCTGTATTATTGGTTTCAATTTTAAGGTACGTAAAACTTTTCTCAAACTGTAGGTCAGTTTCTTTTCGTCTGTTTTTTTCTTTTTTTCTCTCCTGATAATCAAAAATAACGGGATTTCAATTGTTTCACATAGTAACTTAAAAAACAAAAAGTCAGTTAAATGCCCATCTTGGTATTTAAGTTTAGTATCTTCTGAGGGTGCCTACATACCCCCTTTCCCCAATCTACCCTTAACATTGAAGAAATCGACAATTTTGTTTTTTTCAAAAATGACTGTAACGATTTTGATTAAAATACATTATATTAAATAAATTATTTACGTGACAAACAATATATATATAATATGTTATAGGAATAGCCTATGAAAATAACCTCATTCTGGCTCACCTTTGTATATTTGGTAAACTATAAAAGATTTTTTTGGTATTGTTTAACGCCCGCTTTTAGTACATGTGACACCGCAAGCGATGACACTGGGTGATACATGAAATGAAGGTGGAGCACCGGTGGAATGCGATGGCAGGGGATACCCGGAGAACCCGGAGAAAACCTGCGCAGCTTTGTCCATCATAACTCTCACATGCGGTCGCTTGGGATCGAACCTGGGTGAGAGATGAGTGGTCTGGAGATAGACAAAAACTTACATGAAATGAAGGTGGAGCACCGGTGGAATGCGATGGCGGGGGATACCCGGAGAACCCGGAGAACCCGGAGAAAACCTGCGCAGCTTTGTCCATCACAACTCTCACATGCGGTCGCTTGGGATCGAACCTGGGTGAGAGGCGAGTGGTCTGGAGATAGACAAAAACTTGCTGCACAGAAAATGTATATCTCATTAAAACACACAATTTATGTCATATAATTTTTTGGTGGAGTTGGCCATTTCCGAGATATTCATTGTTTTAAAATACTGAAACGTTTCTCATTACGGAGTTTGTTCTTTAACAATGATTGCAGATTACAGAGATCTAGAGAAAGTTCTGGGAATGGAAAACACAACTTTTTTTTTTTTTAAATGGGATAAGTGAGTAATTTTTCTTTTTCGTTTCGTTCTTTCTGTCTGTATTTATTTGAAGATAACAAAATTTAATTCAGACTGCTTCCGTGGTCGAGTGGTCAGCGAGCTGTCTTCTCACCCGGAGGTCCCGGGTTCGATTCCCGGCTGGGGCGGGGAAGGGGCTTTCTCCGGGTTCTCCGGTTAAACACTACCTAAAAAAAATTTGATGTGATCTATTCACATGTCTTTCTCTACCTGTCTGCAACAAATTATTGTTAATAAGCTTATTCTTCTAATTATTTCATGCTAATCGAGAGAGTCTTATTACTTGCCTCCTTGTAAGTAGAAGCGAAATATGGGAGTATCATAGGTTAAAGTGAAGTCAAAAGCTGGTTACTAAGTGACTGAACTTCCTTTGTATCAACACGAATTGATACATTTCTGTATGAGAAAAGTATAAGTTTTTCAAAGCTGAAACCAAAAACTAGGAATATCTCAAAAACGCTCAACTCCTGGAAAAAAAAAAAAATTATATAATATAAATTCTGTGTTTTAATGTGCTCTACGTTTTTTGTGTGGTAAGTTTTTGTCCATTTCTTACGGTTTAGCAGTTTTGCAAAATTCCTCCAGAACAAAGTAGTTTTCAGAGGCTATTCCCAGAAAATTCAAGATATACATTTCATTTGTCAGGTAAATATGTTTAATATCCGAAATTTTAATCAAAATCGTTAGAGCCATTTTTGAGAAAATCAAAATTTTAGAAAAAAGTTCCATGTAAAGGGTAGTTGGGGGTGGGGGATTTTTCTCAAAATCTTCGTGTCGCATCCCTGGCAGATACTAAACTTAAATACCAAGTTTGGTATCTTACCGACTTTTCGTTTTTGAGTTATCGTGTTCACAGACACACGGACACACGGACACACGGACACACACACACACGGACCTTTTTGTGAAAATCCTTTTTTTGGATATTGGGGACCCTAAAACATATATTTACGGTGAAATCTCGGTATCGAATTTTTGGTGCAGTGCAATACTTTCTCTATACACTATGTACATAGTGCGTATGGAGAAAGTAAAACTATAACGTATTTCATAGTTCACCTGTGTCCATCTTCTCTTACAACGCACATGTTGTATAGAAATCCATTGCAATGCCCTTTTCTTTTTCTCGCAGCTCGTGTGGGATTGCATTGCAGGCTTGACTAGAAGTTGTAGTGTCATTTGCAGATCCTCTACTAGGAAGGTGAGTCCATAGATTAGTCTCGATCTCGTGCTCTGTGATACTCCTAGAACTTGCTTGAGCTATCTGACTTTGCTTACTTTCTCTACGCGTACCATGAGATAGAGTATAGAGAATGTATTGTATTTCACCCGAAAATTCGAAACCGAGATTTTACAGGAAATACATGTTTTGAGACCCCCTGATTAAAAAATCATTTTTAGAAAGACGTCGGTGCGTGTCTGTTTGTGTGTGTATGTATGTGTGCGTGTGTGTGTGTCTCTGGGCAACATAGCTCAAAAGCGAAAAGTCGGTTAAATACCAAATTTGGTATTAAAGTTCTGTATCTTCCAAGAATGCGACACGACGATTTTCAATAAAAACCTTCCACCCCTAACTACCCTTTACATGGAATATTTTACAAAAAGTTTAATTTTCTCAAAAATGGCTATCGATTTTCATTAATTTACCATGTGATTAAAATATTTTTATGACAAATGGAATGTATATCTTCAATTTTCTAGGAATAGCCTCAGTAGACTTCTTCATTCTGGATGACTTTGGTATAACTGGCAAACTGTAAGAGATTTATAAAAACTTACTGCACAAAAAAAAGTAGATCTCAGCAATGCACATAATTTGTCACACGTATTTTTTGTAGAGTTAACCGTTTTCGAAGTATACCGGATTATTTGGTTTCAATTTTAACCCGCTTTTAACTTTTCTATAACGGGAAGATATTTTCTTCTCCTTTTTCATTGGTTTATAAAGGCAAACAAAGCGACTGGAATTTCAATTATTTCACACAACGGCCGGCTTTTAAAGGCAAGACTATCGCTTTAGTCTATACATTTTCTTATTTCCCTTCTACTTACAAGGAAGCTAGTAATAAGACGAATTTTGCTAATGTTTATCTGATTAACGTGATATAGATAAATCTTTTAAATAAATCTAGAGGACATCATGTGAATGGAATACATATTTTTACTTTCTCTACACGTACTATGTACATAGTGTATAGAGAAGGTACTGCATTCCACCCAAAAATTCGATACCGAGATTTCACCGGAAATACACGTTTTGGGACCCTCTGAATCCAAAAAAAGCATTTTTGGAAAAGGGTCCGTGTGTGCGCGTGTATACGTGTATGTGTGTGTGTGTCTGTGCACAGCATAGCTCAAAAATGAAAACACCGTTAAATACCAAACTTGATATTTAAGTTTGGTATCTTCCAAGGATGCGACACGAAGATTTGCAAGAAAATTTCCCACCCCCAACTATCCTTTACATGAAACTTTTTTCGAAAATTTTGATTTTTCTCAAAAATGGCTCTAACTATTTTGATTAAAATATCGTATATATTTACCTGACAAATAATATGTATATCTTGAATTTTCTGGGAATAGCCTCTGAAGACTACTTTATTCTGGAGGAATTTTGCATAACTGGTAACCGTAAGAAATGGACAAAAACTTACCACACAAAAAATGTAGAGCATATTAAAACACACCATTTATGTTATATGATTTTCTTCGAGGAGTTGATCGTTTTTGAGATATTCCTTGTTTTTGGTTTCAGCTTTGAAAAACAAGCTTTCGACTTCACTTTAACCAATGATACTCCCATATTTCGCTTCTACTTACAAGGAAGCAAGTAATAAGACTATTTCTGCTATTTTTTTCTCGATTTGCTTGAAATAAATAGAAGAATAAGCTTAGTAACAATAATTTGTTACACAGAAGTAGAGAAAGTCATGTGAATGGAAAACATTATATTTTTTCCTTCTGTTTACAAGGAACCAAGTAATAAGGACAATTTCTGCTATTGTTTATATCGATTAACATGATGTAGATTGAAGAATAAGCCTTTTAACAATATTTTTATAGAGATGTAGAAAAACTCAAGTGAATGGAACACATCAGATTTTTTTTTAACTCTTTTAATTGCTTATACGTGAGATATTCCCACACTAGTTCGATTTCAAACACAAGGAACAGGTCCATAGCTGTGTAATGTATCCGATCTCATTCATGGTCTTCACTGTGGTCACCGTTCTTGTTCAGTTCTTCAGTCTGAAGCTCTGTATTGTAATGCCCAGATATTTGAAGTTTTTCAATATTTTGAGGAATTTTCCATTGCATTTTACTTTTTCTACTTTGGTGAGCCCGCCCCCTTTTTTAAATACAATGCTCCTTCAATTTGGACATGCCTAATCTACCTATAACTATCTATGCAGCATTAACCCTTTGTTGTCTATCGGACTTATAAGTTCCGCTTGTACTCTTGAGTTAACAGCAGCAACAACAGCAATCATAGCCCTAACGGATGGTTTTTAAGTGTGATTAAAAGCGAGTGCCCCATGTCAGCACGTAAAATAAGTCTTGCGGGGCGAAATTCCGGCACACTGTCGGAGCTGATAATATTGACGATTGATAGCATCGCTTAAAACAAATAATATTGTTAATTTTATGTTATACTAACCTTCAGTATAAAATATGACTAATTTAGACTGTTTTATATTGTAAAATATTAAATTTCTGCAATAAATTTGTATTATCATTTTTTGTAAAAAAACAAAAGAGAAAAAAAAAAACATATAACTATAGACAGGTGTAGCTCCATCAGGTTCCAAGCTTGCCATTACAACGGTTATTTTAACTGGGTCCTCCCCATCCTTTGCCACAGGCACATTTACTGCAGTTGCTGGGATTCGAACTCACGCTTCAAATGGATAGCCAGATTCCGTGTTAAGGTCACAGACGTTTAGGCAGCTTCGTTGATGGTGCTTTCGCCAGTGCTATGAAAGGCGGTTTGGGAATCAGAGAAAAAACAGCATTTATAGTAAACTAATGCCGGTAACTAAGGGTTAAATTCTGATTATAAAACGACTTGAATAGTTCATTGTGACAAGCGATATAACAAAGTTTCTCTTGCACGAACCACCGAAGTTTTACTTCGTCAGAAGTTTGCTAGCAATGGAAAACCACCCACGAAGTGTGTCAGTGAGAAGTGTAACTGACATGCAAGCTCAAGGGAAGGAGAAACGCAGAAGATTGATGTGTTTTTGGTCCAGCATGATAAATATAATCTGAAAACGTATTATTCCCGTCTAGCCTGCGATTGATTGTACTTCACAAAGCGATACGATTCCCGGTAAAAGGATCAGGTGTATGGTAGACAAATGTTACTTGTAAGATATCTAGAGTAGATAATTAAAGATTTATCCGGTGAAAAATGTCGAAAAAAAGTCCCAAATATCGGTTTTCTTTATTTACTTATACAGTTCTTAAATGAATACTTTTGCTCCATCATCACCTTTCCTGTCATCAATTTCGCGTACATCTCATATCATCCACTTACTCATGTTCAAGCCTGGTATGGTCCGACCCTCGTAACAGGTTCTCCATTCTGTGGATTTGCGCCGTTGACTCCCCGACAGGCTTCTGACCCTTAGGCATTTGCTTGTAAGTCTTAAGGGGATTCAGTTCTGCAAATACGGGGAGGGTAAGCCGATTGCGAAACGAATGATAATAATGACTACAAAGGGAGCCGACTAGCCAGTAGGCAAAATCGTTAAGGTTCGGACTCGTGAAGGGGGGTAGGCAATTTTAACTCCCCCAGGAGGGAGAATTTCAGACGACGAAGCCCCATAAATGACAAATGCTGGGGAGAGACCATAAATTTAAACCTCACATATTTTGTTGCCGGGTTTCCTTTCCCTGAATTAAAAAGTAAGGCTTTTAGAAAAAGCACTGCGTGTGTAAACGTGGTTAAAACTGGTCATCGTCATGTGATACAATATTTTCATTTGAAAGGTCTTAGTTCAACTAATATTAAAGCTGAACTAGATTTACTTTGGGGGGTCTGTTTCTTCGATTACAACAGTGAAATATTGGGTGGCAGACTTTAAGCACCGCCGTACGAACTACCAAGATGAACATCGCAATGGTCGACCAAATGGATTACCAGTCCAGAAATTGTATAGATAATCCACAAAATGGTATTGAATGACCGTCGACTGAAAGCGCGCGAGCTAGCAAACATTGTAAGTCTTTCAAAAAGTTCTGTACATCGCATTCTGACTGAACATTTGGACATGAGAAAGTTGTGTGCAAGGTGGATGTCGCGTTTGCTCACAATACAACAAAAACAGCTTCGTGAGAATGTTTCAGTTGAGTTTTTGGCAATATTTCGCTGTTTTTGCGTCAATTCATAACAATGTATGAAACCTGGGTCCATCACTTCACACCTGAGACAAAGGCACAATCAAAACAGTGGATTGGAAAGGAAGAATAGGCTCCGAAGAAGGTAAAGACAGTTTCATCTGCAGGCAAGGTCATGTCGTCAGTTTTCTGGGACACATGCGGGATAATTTTCATTGGTTATCTCAAAAAAATGAAAAGTGATCAATGGCGAACTTGTTACAGCGTTTGAGTGATGAAATAGAGCAAAAAACGGCTGTATTTAGCGAAAAAGAAAGTTTTGTTTCATCAAGACAATGCACTAGTTCACACATCCATTATCGCCATGGCCCAAATTAATGAGTTAAAGTTCGAATTGCTTCCCCATGCACCCTATTCATCAGATTTATCCCCCTATGATTATTTTCTGTTTCCAAATTGTAAAAAATGCCTTGGTGATAGAAGATTTGCCAACAATGAAGAGGTAGAGATAGCAGTTGATGGCTATTTTGCAGACTTCTATCGTTCTCACTATAAACAGGGTATCGAAGCTATTGAACATCGCTGAGAAGGAGACTGTATAGAGAAATAAGAATGTTTTTCCCCAACATTTTTGTGCTTTCTTTGTTAGGTCGGGTACTTGTGGGATAGCCTTCGTACATTGCACGCCACTGCACTCCAGGAACCCGCAAGTAAAGCACTAAGCTGCATGTCTTATGTTCCTTGATATTTAGCAAACATCTTTCTTCTAACAAACATTAACCCTTGAGTTATTCAAGCAAGCGTTACATGATCAGATTTTATCTGCTTATGACATGCAAGACGAAGTAAGTGAAGAAAGAAAAAGAATCTGAAAATACGGAGCGTAAAACAGGTTTAATCACCTTTCGTTGATAAACATGTTAGGAGTTTTTCAAGGTACAATAAATCATATCTAAGGTCTACAAAAATTAGAAGCCCTAGAAGATACAGAAAAACCAACTACAAAACTGGCTGATTAACGTCTTGCATTCGAAACAGTTGACTTCTTTCTGCTTCAAAT
Source organism: Hymenopus coronatus (assembly GCA_030762935.1). Taxonomy (NCBI): domain Eukaryota; kingdom Metazoa; phylum Arthropoda; class Insecta; order Mantodea; family Hymenopodidae; genus Hymenopus; species Hymenopus coronatus. The sequence goes on along the minus strand of CM060898.1, from coordinate 62,554,779 downwards.
ACTCTTCCGTTCATCTTGATTCAAGCATTATGAAGCTGTGAAGTTTCGGGTTGGATTTGTATTTCTAGTCATCTCATTGCATCAAGAAAAGTAGCCCTTTACACTCTTATGTGCTATATTCATATGACTTTCTCTGTCTACTATCATTTATTCTTACAAAAGCGTATTTCTTTCTCTACTTTATACATAGAACATATGTAGAGAAGGTACTGCATTACACCCAAAAATTCCATACCGAGATTCCACCGGAAGTTGAGACTGATCTTTTTCATATAATTACTTTAAAATCACAAATGAATAATATAATAATTAATTATAATTTTAATAACAATATAATGATAATGAATATATTAATAACAATTATAATAGATATGAAAATTATGTTGGTACCAGGGAAATTACAGTAAAGTCGAAGTCAAATATATAACAGGGTATTTCTTTTGTATTTCAACAAAATAGTCGAAGCCAAGGAAATGTTTCTAAGTGCAGGCGGGTAGTAACATATGGCAGGGACTGTTAAAATCGTCCAGTCGCCGTTTAAGAGACAATAATATTCCAACAAACTAGTGAATGGCTTAACAATATTGGCGACCGTGTAATGGTTGTAAAGCTGAGAGTGCTAGGTTGTCTCAACAGAAAACAAACAAGATTGTAAATTGTAGATTGTCAGAAATATTTAGCATATATAGAAACCAAACAAGGTCGGTTCTGGGCAGCCTTTTGGGTTGTTTAAGTCATGCCGATTATTCCTGATTCTTTCAGACTTCTTTCGCAGTTACAGTCGCAATAATATTCACGGTCTCACGCCGTTATCTCGGAACATTATTTCTCAATTTATTTCTTCAACCTGCAAATGTTAGCTCAGATCAAATAGAAAAGGCGCGCTTAAGCACTACTGATGGCAAGTAATATTCTTTGAATTGAACAGTAATTATGCAGCAAAAGTAACAAATGGCAAACTGATTTCTTGGCAAAGTATCAAGAGACAATAAACAGCAATATTTACAACCTCAACTGCTGTGTTGGTACCGCCCCCTAAAAAACCTGAGTATCATATTCAAAAATCTTAAATTAACCCTGACCAGTAAAAAGGTCCAACCTAAGGAGCTAGCATCGAACCGGAGGTCATCGATAAATTGCATGTTTTGAGAACACCTGAATAAAAATACATTCTCTGTTGAAATTTGCTGGAATAAAACAGGAAAGAACAGATCACAGATATTATTTATTCTTTTATAGGAGACAAGAATAACTGAACCTACTATTTTTCTCCGAGATCCTCAGGGAGAAATTATTGTTTTTCAATAAAGGTTATTGACGAACCTGTAGTAAAATAGGAAGTTCGAAAAACGGCCTTGACAAAGCTTAGCCAAGTATATGATATTATATAATTTGTTTATAGTATGAGAGACTGCGAGCGTCCTTCAATTTCTTTGATTATTTTTTTGAAACATCAGTGACCTTAGAAGCTAAGTGAAATTACAAAAGTGTGGAAAGTTTCAGCAATTGGTAGACCATATAAAAATGAAATATTAGAAATAGGTCAATGGGTGAAGTGGATCGTTAAGGGTTATAAAAGACAGTGCAATGATTTTGCACCAAGCGCTATGTATAACTTGAGACACTGAAACTTTTACTTTCTCTAGTGTGTACATAGTGTGTAGAGAAGGTTATTACATTCCACCAAAAAGTTTGGTACCGAGATTCACTGGAAGTAGATGTTTTAGGGTCCCCTGTATTCAAAAAAGGTATTTTTAGAAAAAAGTCAGTTTGTCAAAAATGAAAAGTCAGTAAAATACCAAACTTAGTATAAAGTTAATAATTTTCTAACGATGCGACTCAAAGATTTTGAGGAATATCCCTCCATCCCAAACTACCGTTTATTTGGAAAAATTTTCGAAAATTTTGGTTATTTCAAAAACGACTCTAACGTTTTGATTAAAATATCATGCAGTAAAGATATTTACAAAACAAATAAAATATATATCTTGAATTTTCTGGGAAGACATCTTTATTCTGGATGAATTTTGCTGGATTTTTCGTAACTAGTAAACCATAAGAGATAGACCAAAGCTTTCTACATAAAATGTAGATCTCTTTAAAACACACAATTTATATCACATACATTTTCTATGTAGAGTTAATCATTTTTGAGATATTCCTTATTATTGGTTTCCGTTTTAAAATACCTAAAACTTTTCAAATGCAGGAATTTGAGTTCTTCATTCTATGCTCTACCAAATTTGTAATAATTAAGCAGGGAATAGTAATTCACAGTGATAGTCAAACTCTGGAATGATACTGTGAAGGACCATAGAAACAGGACATTCAACAAAGGTTAGAATTCCAAATGTATTTATTAATGTGAAAAAATCCGGTCCATAATAGGAAGCAAAAGACAGTTACAATTCCGCTGCAACTTCTTTAATGCAATCTTAGCATTAAAACTACTTATTATGACGGCATAAGTAGTGCAAAGTCACCCACTTCTGACACCAGTGGCAAAAACGAATGACATAATTACCATGCCAACTAGACAGTAATGACGTTATCACCGCCACAACATAATTTTCTCCATTGGTTTCATTAGTCAAACTAACCCATTTTTCGAATCTCCGCACACAAAACTTTTCATATTTTTTTTCCGTATACATTTGATTACTTTTCTGGAGTTAGTAAACTGTGTATCCTCTAGGCTTCGTTCAAAATGTCAAGCGGAATACAATCCATATTTTTAATAGTTATTATTACCTTCCATTTTTCTTTATAAGGTTGAATAGAATGAAATAACATCTGCTTAGCAACCGTATGAGTATTACGTCATACATTCTGACTGCGACGGGGAGCCATCGCGGATATTCCCGAACAGTTAAGCAATTCTTCATTTCGGCGCGGTGAGCGGTATGAGCCCGCGCCTTAGGTCTGATTAAAGGTCTCTGAGTATACTTAAGAACTCCAGCGTCATCCTGCCGCCCAGAGCTGACTTTCCAAAGCTGATTTTCATCTGTATTAGAGGGCGCTACCACCGCAGAACTCGCCGACGCTTACCCTGAAAGAAGACCAGACGGATGAAATGGAGAGATAGAAAATTCAGGGGAATGAAGAATTATCTCCAGAATTCGCCTAGTGATCCGAAAAAACTCAAGGGTCAGAGAGGTTGGCCGCGACCTACCGAATCCCATGCCTAAATGAAATGTGGACACCTCGGTTTCTGCTGGACAAATACCACCAATTCTCTATCCTGGGTACAATGGAACAATTTACTGCAACGATGGGGCCTATTTGGGGCAAACTTAAGAAGCTGAAGACCCCGACTAACTGGAAGGCTGCGGTATATTCTGCTGTCGGTGAGATTATTCCCATAGCGGACAAATTGAGGCGGATGGCAGAGCACCAGCTAACCTCTACAATAAACGACATTAGGTGGAAACGATATCCCATAAGCCAGTGGGCTGCATCATCGTATGCTGTATTTGGGACTGAATATATGGAAGAATCTATGTAATCTGTTTTGGATTAAGAGTGTATCCGTTGGAAACCTATGTAACCCTAAAATTCCATCAGGATAATAAGAAGACGACTGATGCACTGATCTGAATCATCATTTGCAAAGACTCTACCGAATCTACTGGCTTTTCAAGTCTTTATGGTTGGACAAACCCTATCCTTAGATATCTCGCATTTACGAATACTCTAGGTGCCAACATGTAAAATGGTCTACAACTGTTACAGAAAATAAAACACTGATATTCCATTCAAATGATTTTATCTATCCATTCCGTAAGAAACTATTCTTAAAAAAGCTTACTGTTATATGTGTTTCATGCTAATTGAGGCAAACATTAACAGAAATGGCATTATTATTTACTTCATTATAAGTATAAGGGACAAAAGATAATACACTAGGCTAAAACGATAGTCAAATCTTTTAAAAGCTGGTTACTATGTGATTGCAATTCGATTTTCTTTGTATAGCCAGGAGTACAGCAAAAGAAGCAGGAATCACAAATCCCCAGTTGAGAAAAGTTTAAGTACTTAAAATTTGAAACTAATAACAGGGAATATCTCGGAAATCCAAACTGGGAATTATGTGTATGTGTTTAACGCATTTACATTTTTGAGGAGTAAGTTTTTGTTACGGTTTACCAGTTATAGAAATGTCATCCAAAATGAAGAGGACCTTAGAGATTGTTTCCAGAAAATTGAAGATATATATATATTTATTTGTGACATAAATATGTTTAATATACGCTATTTAAATCAAAATCGTTTCAGAAAATCAAAATTTTCGCCATATTTTTCATAAAGGGTGTTTTGGATGGAGGAGGGGGTTTTATTGAAAATATTCGTATCATACTCCTAGAATACACTCAATTGAAGTTTTTGAGTTATCGTTTTCAGGGACACACATCCACACAGACACACACATACACATGGACAAACACACTGACCTTGTTCTAAAAAGGGTCTTTTTTAATTTAGGGGGCCTCAAAGTATATATTCCGGTGAAATCTCGCTATCAAAATTTTGGGTGGAACACAATACCTTCTCTACCTACTATGTATGTCGTACATATGTGCTACAAAAAGTAAAAATGTATATAGCATAAATGAAGTGTGTGTTTAATGATATCTATATTTTGCAGAGTAAGCTTTTGTTATGGTTTAGTTATAAGGTTGGAGCTATAAAAATGTCATCCAGAATGAAACAAGTCTTCTGAAAAGGTTTTGAGAAAATTCAAGATACTTATTTTATTTATCATAGAAATATTAACGTTAGAGGCATTTCTGAGAAAATGAAAATGTCTCCATGTAAAGGATAGTTTTGAGTGGGGGGTTTACTTGAAAATATTAGTGTCGCATTCTTGATATTTAACTGATTCTTCGTTTTGAAGTTTTTCTGTTCACAGACACACAGGTCTGTTTCAAAAAAATATGTTTATTCAGAGCACTCTAAAACATGTATTTCCAGAGAATTCTTGACGTAGATTTTTGAGTTGGGTGCAAAACCTACCCTCTTTACCTGTATGGTATGTACTAAGTAGCGAAAGTAAAAAATCTTGTGTGTTCCATTCACATGACTTTCTCTACATCTCTGCAACAAATTATTGTTAAAAAGCTTAGGCTTCTATTTACTTCATGCTAATTGAGAACTGTTATGTGTATAACATAAATTGTGCGTATTAAAGTGCTCTGCATTTTCTGTGTGATAAAATTTTGTCCATATCCTACGACTTAGCAGTGCAAAATTCCGTAAAATTCATTCAGAACAAAGTAGCCTTCAGAGACTATTCCCAGAAAATTCAAGATATACATCTTATTTGTCAAGTAAATATCTTAAATATACGAGATTTTAGTAAAAATCGTTAGAGTAATTTTTAAGAAAATCAAAATTTTCGAATTTTTTCCATTTAAAGGGTAGTTTGAGGTGGGGGGATTTTCTTGAAAATAATCGTGTCGCATCCTGGGAAGATATCAAACTTTAATACCAAGCTTGGTTATTAACGGTCTTTTCATTTTTGAGCTATGCTGACCACAGACACACACACAGATAGACAGGCAGAGAGACACACACACACATGACCATTTTTCTAAAAATGCTTCTTTTGGATTCAACGGAACTCAAAAAATATATTTCCGGTGAAATCTCGGTATCGAATTTTTGGGTGCAATACAATACCTTCTCTATACACTATGTACATAGTAGATATAGAGAAAGTAAAAATTATATGAAATAATTGTGTGCTTTAATGTTCTCTACATTTTTTGTGTGGTAAGTTATTGTGTATCTCATACGGTTTAGCAGTTATGCAAAATTCTGTAAAACTATTCCAGAATAAAGTAGTCTTCAGAGGCTATTCCCAGAAAATTTAAGGTATACATGGTATTTGTCAGGTAAATATATTTTATACGATATTTAATCAAAATCGTAGAGCTATTTTTTAGCAAATCAAAATCTTTGAAAAAAGTTCTATGTAAAGGATAGTAGGATGTTTTTCAAAATCTTCGTGCCGCATTTCTGGAATATTCTAAACTTAAATACCAAGTTTGGTATTTTACCGACTTTTCGTTTTTGAGTTATCGTGTTCAAAGACACACGGACACACACGGACCTTTTTCTGAAAATGCTTTTTTGGATAAAGGAGACCCTAAAACATGTATTTTAGGTGAAATCTCGGTATCGAATTATATATTATATACCTTCTCTATACACTATGTACATAGTACGTATAGAGAAGTAAAACATATGTGCATGAATGCTTCAAACTCAGAGATGTAACGTTTTTCTAACTTAACTATATGAAGTTCTTATTTTGAACTTTAGATTTTCTCTGCAGGTTATTTTGAAGTTTTCAGTATGTAATCTAAAAGGAGAATCTGAAGACCTGCGTCCAATATAAACCCACAGCACAAAACAAGAAGCAACTGTACGCAGCACTTGCTCGCTTCACTTTGGAACATTCTTTATGAGGGCAGATTTTCCGATTGCGGTGCTGAAACAGATATCGAGCACACAGCGAGATGGAGCACAGTTTATGACCTCAGCCGCACCCATTTTGTTAATGCAGCAAATATCGTTTATGATTATTGTAAATCAATGCATGCCTATTGTGACACCTACGGGCAGCTGGTGAGCCTAATGGTAGCAGCTACATGTTGTGTGCATACTTAACGCGAGTTTTGAACACGTGGGCACAGGGTTCAGGTCAGTGCTACAATATACTGGATGAATAATGTGATTCCTGCAGCGGTATTTGGGAAAACATAAAAACTGCTACTATTCATTTGGTCGAAACCTTGATATATTCCCTGCCTTAAGAGACATCATAATGGAAATGTGTTGTGTATTTTCTTATTTATTGCATTTTGCAGATTTTAATGCGTGTCTATAGACACTGGGTGGTTGAAGAAAATATACAGCATTCCGTATCATGCACGGAGACAAAGAGGAAAGTAGACCAGAAGTAACAATCAAAGAGCTTGAGTTTTCATTGCAAGATCTTCCTTTCAGAAGAAACTATCATTGAGTAATTGACTGGCTTATTGTTGAACTGACTAAGTTTTAATATTGTATTTTTGGTGACACTAGGTGACATTTTTTGATAGTGTTTAACGCCCGCTTTTAATACAACGCAGGCGATGTCACTAATGATATATGGAATAAAGATAGAGCTCCGGTGGAATGCGATGGCGTGGGACCTGAAGAATATCCGTCCCTGCGCGCTTTGTCCGCCACAAATCCCAAATATTGTCGCATTGAGAAATGCTGACACTATGGGTTTAATTTCACTATAGTGTAGTCCTAAATGAAAACATCTGATGTGTTCCATTCACACCACTTTCTCTATATCTCTGTTACAAATTATTGTTAAAAAGCTTATTCTTCTCTCTACTTCATGCTAATTCAGATACATATTAGCAAAATTGATCTTATTACTTGCTTTTCTATAAGTAGAGGGGAAATAATGGAATACAATAGACTAAAGTCACAATAAAATATTTTAAAATTGGTAGCTCTGTGAAAAAATTGAAGTTCGGTTGGCTTTGCATGGCCAACAGTAAAATAAGAAAGACGAAACGAAAAGTGCCTTCCCATTTGAGAAACGTTCGGTTGTTTAAAATCGGAAACAATAACAAGGAATATCTTGAAAGTGGCCTACACTACAAGAAAAACCTGTATGACATAAATAATGCGTATTAAGAAGATCTACATTTTTTGTGTAGTAAGTTTTTGTCTGTCTCTTACGGTTTATCAGTTATGCAACGGCTCTAACAATTTTATATAAATACTGAATATTAAAGCTATTTACATTACAAATAAAATGAATATCTTTAATTTTCTGGGAATAGGCTCTGAAGACCGCTTTATTCTGGATGAATTTTGTTGAGTTTTGTGTAACTAGTAAGCCGTAAGGGACAGACTAAAACTTGCTACACAAAAAATGTAGGTCCCGTTAAAACAAAAAATATATGTTACATACATTTTTTTCGTGAAGTTGAGATATTGCTTGCTATTGGTTTCAGTTTTAAAGTACTTTTGTCATTCGGGAATTTCCAATTCCTGACCATGTAAAGAAAACATATATTTCCGGTGAAATCTCGGTATCGAATTTTTGGGTGCATTTCAATACCTTCTCTATCCCTATGTACATTGTACATATGGGGCTAGAGAAATTAAAATTTTATGTATTCCATTCACATGACTTTCTCTACGTCTCTGCAATAAAGTATTGTTAAAAAGCTTATGCTCTTATTTACTTCATGCTAATCGAGGAAAAATTAGTAGAAATAGTCTTATTAGTTGTTTCCTTGTAAGTAGAAGCAAAATAAGGGAGTAGCATAGGTTAAAGTGATAGTCAAAAGATGGTTCCTTTATTTGTATGGACAGCAGTTGACATTTTCCTGTATGAGAAACGTATGTTTTTCAAAGCTGAAACCCAAAACAAAGAATATCTGAAAAACGATCAACTCCACTCCATGTATATAACTTAAATTCTGTGTTTCAACGTACTCTATATTTTTTGTGTGGTAAGTTTTTGTCCGTCCCTTACGGTTTAACAGTTATGCAAAATTCCGTAAATTCATCGAAAATAAAGTAGTCTTCAGAGGCTATTCCCAAAAAATTCAAGATATACATTTTATTTGCCAGGTGAATATCTTTAATATATGATATTTTAATCAAAATCATTGGAGCCATTTTTGAGGAATTCAAAATTTTAAAAAAAAAGTTCCATATGAAGGATAGTTTGGGGGATTTTTCTCAAATTCTTCGTGTTGCATCCCTGGAAGATACTAAACTTAAATACCAACTTTGGTATTCTACTGACTTTTCATTTTTGAGTTATCGAGTTCACAGACACACGGACACACTGACACACGGACATATGAACATACACACGCACGCACCTTATTCTGAAAATGCCTTATTTGGATACAGGGGACCCTAAATTATATATTTCCTGTGAAATCTCGGTATCAAATTTTTGGGAGGAGTGTAATACCTTCTCTATACACTAAGTACATAGTACGTGCAGAGGAAATAAAAACGTCTGAACTATTTACGATGTGAGTACAGCGTTATTGATTATTGTTAGTAAAATAAAATTTAAAACTAAAATGTTATAATTAAATTAAACTAAATATTACAGTAAATTCCAATATCCTAATTAACGTGATATCTTAGAAAAACATAATGCAATATTCGCATACCAAAACGTTTTGCAAATAATGTTCAGCACTATAGACAAACACACAGACAGACAGACATTCTATGAATCATGCAGCTGCAGTCTCAAGAAGTAAGAAAAAAATTATACGTGACATCCATGCAGCAAGAGTGATTCTTCGCTGTTCAGAACCCAGCAGGAGGCATTCGAAAAAATTAATACTGCTATATAAGTTCTCAAGTGTTTGCAGAAAATTATTGCATAAAGACAGTATATAAAAACTTCACTTGTTTAATAACTCTTAACAGTTCAAGGATTTAAGTTTTAAGTCTCTAACTGATAGTCTTCTTTTCACAGAATGGTTACGCGAAGGCATATGATTATTCCTGGAATTAAAACAAGTGGAAGTTTAAACAATTTGGAATAAAAGCATTTATCTGATATCTTACATTTACTAGACCTTCACCCACCATTTCCAACAAACTATTCTTAAATTAAATCTGCTGTTTATATTTACATAACCTTTCCTATCTATCTGCTTCAAACTATTCTTTACAAAAGCTTATTTCACTATCTACTTCATGCTTATCAAACTATTCTTTACAAAAGCTTATTTCACTATCTACTTCGTGCTTATCAAACTATTCTTTACAAAAGCTTATTTCACTATCTACTTCGTGCTTATCAAACTATTCTTTACAAAAGCTTATTTCACTATCTACTTCGTGCTTATCAAACTATTCTTTACAAAAGCTTATTTCACTATTTACTTCGTGCTTATCAAACTATTCTTTACAAAAGCTTATTTCACTATTTACTTCGTGCTTATCAAACTATTCTTTACAAAAGCTTATTTCACTATTTACTTCATGCTTATCAAACTATTCTTTACAAAGGCTTATTTCACTATTTACTTCATGCTTATCAAACTATTCTTTACAAAGGCTTATTTCACTATTTACTTCATGCTTATCAAACTATTCTTTACAAAAGCTTATTTCACTATCTACTTCATGGTTATCAAACTATTCTTTACAAAAGCTTATTTCACTATCTACTTCGTGCTTATCAAACTATTCTTTACAAAAGCTTATTTCACTATCTACTTCGTGCTTATCAAACTATTCTTTACAAAAGCTTATTTCACTATTTACTTCATGCTTATCAAACTATTCTTTACAAAAGCTTATTTCACTATCTACTTCATGGTTATCAAACTATTCTTTACAAAAGCTTATTTCACTATCTACTTCGTGCTTATCAAACTATTCTTTACAAAAGCTTATTTCACTATCTACTTCGTGCTTATCAAACTATTCTTTACAAAAGCTTATTTCACTATCTACTTCATGGTTATCAAACTATTCTTTACAAAAGCTTATTTCACTCTTTACTTCATGCTTATCAAACTATTCTTTACAAAGGCTTATTTCACTCTCTACTTCATTCTTTTCATGATAGTCATTGCCAGAAATGGTTATATTACGACATATTTGTTTCAACAAAAGGAATAAGAAAATACAATAGGCTGAAGCGATAGTCAAAGCTTTAAAATCCGTTCCTATATAACAATATTGAAATTCCGTTCTTTTTATTTCACTAAAATGAAAAAAACATGAATAACGACTTTCTTTTTGAGAAAAGTATAAGTACTGATAAAATTTAAACGTACAATAATATGTCGGAAATGGTCAGCTCCACAACAAAAATATATTTGATATAAATTGTGTAGTTTAACGAGATCTAAATTTTTCTGTGTAGTAAGTTTTCATTTATCTCTTAAGGTTTACCAGTTATATAAAATGTATTCAAAATTAACGGAACTTCAAAGACTATTGCCAGGAAATACAAGATACACATTTTATTTTTAATGTAAATGACTTTAACATACCGTATTTTAATAAAAATTGTTGAGGCACCTTTGAGAAAATCAAACTTTTCGAACATTTTTAGTCGTAAAGGGTAACTTGGGACAGGGCAACTATCTTGAAATTCTTCATAACAAACTCTTAGTAGATACAAATTAAATATCAAATCTGGTATTTAACTATCTTTTCGTTTTTTGTTATGCTGTTCACTGACAAATGGGGGCGCCGAACTTATTCTAAAAACTGTGTGTTTTTGCGTTCAGAGATTGCAGAGGTTTGCTCTACCTGTGTACTATGTAGAATTAGAATAAGTAAAAAGTTCTCTTCTCTCTACTTCATGTTAATCGAAATAAACATTAATAGATATACTTGTATTACATTTTTCAAGTACGTGAACGAATACACCAAACTTAGGCGATAGTCAAAACTTTTAAGAGCTTATGTTGGTTTTCACATTTCGTTCTCTTTGCTTGACCGGGAAAAAGAAAAACGAATGTGCCTTACCTTTTGAGTTGAGTACGTTTTTGAAAATATAATTCAATTAAAAAGAATAAACGGAAATAGTTCAACAAATAATGTGCTTGACATAAATTGGAAACTTAACGGTGCATTTCTAACGGTTTTCTAGTTATGGAAAAGTCACTCACAATGAAGTGAATTTCAGAAGATATTATCAGAAAGTTCTATATATGAATTTTTGTTAAACATATGTTATTTTAATCAAAATCTTTAGTAGTATTTTTGAGAAAATCAAAACTGTCTAAAATGTTCCACGCAAAGGATGCAGTATTTCCTTAAACATCTGCATGTCATATGTCTTTAACAGGAAGACCGGGCGCATATTTTGGCACTTTGCCTGCAGACGTAGGATACTAGAAACAATTATACCTGAGGTATTTTGGTCTTCCAACAGATAAGGATAGCTTGCAAGGTCTTAATTCCAGATAGCCAAAACTGGCCAAGCCTGGGCGCATAATTGACTGATATATGTGTGTTAAGAAATAAGTATTTCTGTAAACAATTGTTAAAGATTGTGAGATTTTTACGATCAGTTAGGGTTGTACGAGAGAGGAGCATATTAGAAATGAGACAATTAGAGAGGAGCTGAAAGTAAAACCATAACTGGAAGGAATGGGAGACTACAGAAGATAATGGACAGAACATTTCTACCACATGTCACGAGAAAGAATACCTAAGCAAGCCTTTAGCTACAAACCTACAGAACGAAGATCAATAGGACGACCTCAAAAAAGATGGCGTCAACAAACACGAGACCGGAACAGGTAAATGCCTAAAACCATTAAGGAAGAAGAAGATTGCTGGTATTTGAACTTTTATTCGGGTGATTTCATGTATGTGTGCCTCCTTTGTCTCAAATTTAAAGAGAAAACTCTTCTTAGTCAAACACGTGAGGTAATTAATGTTCAGAAATACATGAAGGAAGAGGTTAAGAGTAAGGATCTTTACTTTCTTGAGCTTAAAAAATAAGCCAAGAACTGCAAGAAAGAATTGCTGCAGCCACTAGCTTCTCACACAATATTGTTCACAGTATTCTGCAAGAAAAACAAAAATCAAGAGATAGGAGTATCTTTTGGTCGTCTGGAATAAATCATAACATCCCGACAAAAGTTACACAACTGACATAAGATGCGAGTAATTTGGTGTACTGGAAGAAAAAATTTGACAGGATCATTAAAATTGAAAACAATGGGATGGAAAGTAGTTAAGAGAACAACATTTGCACTAATTCCACAGAAGATCGTATAAAAGAATTAAAATGTGATGAAATACTGAACGATTTTTACTTTCTCCGTCAATTAATTAATAATTAATGCCGTGTTATTTATGGACGCTCTTTAACTGCTGTGGTTCTCAGCGTCCCATTCTAAATTGGGCGTGAAAGACCGCTTAATTTTGCTCAGAGGCCTCTCTATCAGACTTGAGATTCTTTTACGTGCCGTAAATCTACGACACGGGACGACTTGCATTCCGAACAAAGCCATACTAAGGATTTTTACGCCCGAAAAAATCCATCGTCCTACGTCAGGTTTGAACCCGCGACCTTGGGTATATGAACCATTACACCACGGAGGACGACACTTTCTCCATCAGATACTATGTAGGAAAGGGTCCAGGTGTGCCTGCGTATGTTCGATCCGAAAATTTGATATAGAGACTTCACCAATATGTGTTTGGATGATCCTGAATCCCAAAAAAGCATATTTAGGAAAGGGTCGAGTTGTGTCTGCGTTTGTAAATACCAAATTTGGTATTTAAGATTAGTACGTTTGTAAGATGTGACATAGAAAATTTCAGGAAATCACCTAGCTCACTACCCCCCCCCCAAACTACCATGCCCGCACCTTTTCTTGGGCGCTGGTTTTTACGGGGAAGCGGCCTGTTTTTTCTCAGTGTTGTCAACCAAAGAAATGACTTGAAGCTTTCCTGGCGGCGGTATGAAAATAACTTTTCTCGGGCTATCAGCCAGGTGAATTCTGGAATAATTTCCAAGCTTTCAAGAGCTAACGTCGCTCTCATCTTCAGGGAATGATGATCAGAATTCACCTGGCTGATAGCCCGAGAAAAGTTATTTTTAACCAAAGAAATATTTCTTTGAGGTCGTTGGCCATTATGATGAATAGGTTATCTAATTTACCGCTAAATTATTAAACGAACAACAGTACATGCGAACTCGGGGATCTACAGACAGACTGAAATCTTAGCATTGAAGTCACTAGACGATTTGATTCATTTCCTAATGTTGTCGCTCTGCTTTCGAAATTGCGAAAAAAAACTACCGATTGAGCCGAGCTTCCAAGGAAAGGTGCCTGCATATATGCTTTTCGTGAAAGGGTTTCCGAAAAGTTTGATTTTCTCAAAAAAGATTCTAACGATGTTGATTAAAATGTATATTAAAGATATTTACGTGGCAATTAAAATGTATAGCTTACACTTGTGTTGAATAGCCTCTAAAGTCTGGTTCGTTCTGAATGACTTTTACATAATGGAAAACCGCAGGAGATAGACAAAAACTTACTCTACAAAAAATGTAGGCCTCGTTAAAATACACAATTTATGTCATATATAATTGTTGTTAAACTCAAACCAAATGTGTTTCTAATAACTAACATCTTATTTTTAAAATGACTTAATTACAACCGCTTAATTAGGTATTTAGCCCTAGAGCGCTATAGCGGGAGAATATTACATTGTTACTAAACCTTAGTAAATTTTACTGCTTAACATTCTGTTCAGAACAATTCGTAATGTGTAGGTTATGCACCAGTTAGTTATAATTATTATAATTTTAGAATATTTTACATTCAAAATAAATACAACAGGTTATATCTTAGTCCCTATTATCACATTCCAAATTCAATTTTAGTATTCCAAACACGATCTAGCCCGATTTCAACACAAATGGCTCTTAAGCAGTTTCTACAAAATGTGTCGTCACTCTTCGTTTGCTCGAAGGAGAATAAGAGCATATTTTTTTTTTTTCCTATGTGGTGTGTGTAGATTCGCTGCTGTTGGTGCTGCTGAGAAATTCCTAAGTCTCGCCAACATTTGCCTCAAGATGTGCCGGTCCCCATGGCCGCGCTCGCTAAAGTGTCTCGCTTTGATTTTTCGTGGCACAGGGGATCATGGGTTCGAGTCCCACCTAAGTGTATATGTGTGTGTATTGGAACAGAAAAAACGGTAATCAAATAGAAACACAGTAAATGATAGGGAAAACATCTGATGTGTTCCATTCACATGACTTTCTCTACCTCTCTGCAACAAATTATTGTTAAAAAGCCTATACTTCTATTTACTTCATACTAATCGAGAAATAATTAGTAGAAATAGTGTTATTACTTGCTTCCTTGTAAGTAGAAGTGAATAAAGGGAGTACCATAGCTTAAAGTGATAGTCAAAAGCTGGTTGCTCTGTGACTGAAGTATCCTTGTTTGTATAGACAGGGGTTGACAAATTTCTTTCTGAGAATAGTACGTTTTGATTTGAAGATGAAACCAAAAACAAGGAACATCTTCATTAAAATGTTCCACTCTACAAGAAAAACGAATATGTTATAAATAATGTATTTTCACGAGATCTACATTTGTTATGTAGTAAGTTTTTGTCTGTCTTTTACAGTTTACCAGTTATGCAAAATTCATAAAAATTCATCAAGAATAAAGAGGTCTTCAGAGGATGCTCCCAGAAAACTATTTGCTATGTAAATATTTTAATATACGGCATTTTAATCAACATCATTAGAACCATTGTTGATAACAACATTTAAACATTTTTCAATAGAAAGGGTAGTTTAAATCTTCGTGTCGCATCCTAGGAAGATACTTAACTTCAATACCAAATTTGGTATTTAACGATCTCTTCGTTGTTCAGCTATGCTTTTTACAGGCACAATGCTCTTTTTGGATTCAGGGGGTTTCATAACATGCATATCCGCTGAAATCTCGCCATGGAATTTTCGAGTGGAATAAAATACCTTGTTTATCTACTATGTACGACGTACATATACTCTAGAGAAACTAATATATATTTATATATATTTTTTTCTTAAAGTTTTGAATTCAGTAATATTATTAAACAAATAATTAAAAAAGAGCTTTTAATTATAAGAATTTGTTGTACAATTGCATCACCTTAAGACAAAGTAGCTCTGGTTTACGGTTTCGAATAATTGATCGTTTTCATTCGATAGTGGCCATCCATTGCGCGAACTATAAACTGATATCTCCTAGTATGTGCCCACACAGAGCTCTGACAGAAGCTTTCAAGAATTTCTCGGTAATTGTGCATTTCTAATGAGCGAGGATTTGATGATCAGGTCCGAGGCCTGTAAACCACACTTTCATCTCACCCTTATCACAACGAATTATCAACCCCAGAGGAGCGGCTGGGACCTCCGAGAAGCAGAGGAAACAAAAAGCTGAAAGCAGATAACTAGCGGAGTTCTTTCGGTCCAGGTTAGATAAAAGAAGTGCCCTCGGATTATCGTTTGTAATGAGAGCTCCATTAAAGATCACTGGAGTGATGGATGACAGCCAGAGTAATGTTAAAAGGCGGCTGGATAAGGAAAATTCCTGATAAAATTACTAGATATCAGTCAATACAAGAGGCACAATTTCCAGCTTGTTAAGTGAAAGAATGTTACCTGGTGAGGTTGATTTAGACTCGCATCAAAACTAATATCCCAAAGTAATTTATATTAAGTTTATAAATAGACACTTTGATGAAAAAACACGATTAAATGAATTGCACCAACTCATTAGGAAAACTTAGCTTGGAACTATCTTAGGAAATTCTTCCATATCTGCTGCGCAAAAAAAAAAAAAAAAAAAAAAAAAAAAAATGATGTGTTCCATTCACATGATTTTCTCTAGCTGTTCCGTAAACAAACTTTTATTATAAAAGAAGAATATTTTATCTAAATCATAATAATCAAGATAAACACAATTAGAATTAGTCTTATTTCTTGTTTCCTTGTAAATAAGGGAATGCACACGCTAAAGCGATAATCAAGTCCTTTAGAAGCCGATCGCTTTGTGAAGCAATTGAAATTCCATACGCTTTGCTTGCCAGAAGTAAACAAACAAGAAACGAGAAGAAAGATGTCTTCCCGTTTCAGAAAAGTTTAAATGGCTTAAAATTGAAACCAATAATTCCGGAATAATCTCGAATACGGTTAACTCTAAAAAATGTATATCAGATGAATTGTATGTTTTAATGAGATCTACATTTTTTGTAGTAAGTTTTTGTGTATCTCTTACGGTTTGCCATTACACAAAAGTCATCAATGAAGAGATTTTCAAAAGCTGTTCCGAGAAAATTCCTTTATCATAAAAATATATTAAGGTATTTTAATCAAACTCGTTAGAGGCATTTTCAAAAAAATCAAAATCTTCGAGAAATGTGCCATGCAAAGGGTGGTTTTGGGCAGGGGGATTTTGTTGAAAATCTTCGTGTCGCATCCTTGGGAGATAGTAAACTTGAATTGTAAATAGTAAATTTGATATTTCATCGCCTTTTCATTTCTGAGTTGTGCATCTCACAGACAGACACACACAAACATACACACACAGATACACACTGACATGTTTCTAAATTCTTTTTATAGAATTTTATAGAATTTTTTATCAAATTTTTGGGTGCACTATGTACATAGTACGTGTAGAAAAAGATATAAGAGGTCAAGCGGGAAATATACGATAAGCATCCAAAAGTGTTCTATGTCATATACTTTTTTTTGCGTGAATTCAGAGATACTCCGTTATTGCTTATCATTATTTAAAACTTTTCTCAAAGGCTAATTTTTCATTCTGTTTTCTATCTTTACTCCTAGCCACGCAAAGAGAACCGAATTTCAATCACACAGTAATTAGTTTTTAAAAGATTTGACTATTGCTTTAGACTGGTGTATTCCATTACTTATCTTCTATTCAGGGCCAGTTGTACGAACTCGGAATAAATCTTGGAATAGTTATTCTTGGAATACACTATACGCGGTATAAATATGGTGACGAGTTGTACGACGCAATTTTATTCCTTAGATATCTATTCGACTGTTTGCAGATTTAAAACTGATGTTGGCTATGCTGCAAGTCATTTATAGCCAACTTGATTCGTAATTTCTGCTTTATTTTACTAAAAATTTGCAATATTTTCACAATCAGCTGTTCCTAAACAATGTATTATTTCTTATTTTAACTACTTACGGTACTATGAAATAATTATAAATGTTCACCAGCGTGTTCGGATGCAGAATTGCTGTATACTTTACAAAACAAAAACACATATACTGTGACTTCTTGCGATAGGTTAGGAGTATGGGAATGAAACCTTACCATATTGTAAATATGTATCTTGTGCTGATATATAACATCTTTCCATTTCTGTGCTCAGAACAGCTAACGTACTTAACCTGGATTCTGTAATTGTATTCAGTAAAATACTTAGTAATCGAATTTTGAAAATTAAATTTTAGCTGTTGCCAACGCTATCATCAACTTAAGATATGTATAATAGAATCGCTGCACCAAGATCAAGTACATAAGCAATTTGCTATCCAGGTATTATTAAGCAACAGAAAAATTAGTAGCTATGTCGAATATTGCATTAAACCGTTCCCATTACAGCTCGCACTTTGCTGATGGCAATATTTAATGCAACAGTTTGAAATGATCAACCAAACTAATAAAACTGAGAACATTATACCTTACGGAAAGTATCATCTATTCAATAAAAAGTGTTTCTAATCTATTAAACCCACAGCATATAATACGAAAAATTATTAATTTATTGTAAAATAATAATATATGTTACATTTGCGAGCTCTGAAGGCGTATTTTAATCTAGGTATCTCCTCCCTTTTTCAAAAAGCTTGTAATGTTATCATTATTAAACTTGCACCTAGCCTCCAAAATCAGATTATAGCACAGAATGTCGCTAACATTAACACTTGTGGCTATGTTACGTTTTGAAACATATCGCCCTCGAAGTAACCAATTCTTTGTATTTCGTCAATAAAACGTAACCTCGTTCTTTACCACGCTAAGCATTGTACTGGTGAATTGCTATATACTAGTTTATATTTATCTTGGGTAGGATTAAATGTAATTATTTCCATAGAAATAGCGGTATTTTGAGGGCAATAGGTAGGTTGTACTGTTTTATAAATGCAACTTTACTTTAACTAACTTATTGTCTTATGCCTTATAGCTGCCAAGTTATCTCACTTTAATCTCATTATAGCAGTCTTCATTTATTAGAATGCCTCTATAACATTGTATTTAGCTATAATATGTCCTTAATAACATATAAAGAAATTAATCGTTTATATCAGTCAAATATGGGTCAAAATTGTGTCCAGAACACAAGTGGCCATTTTCCTTTTTGTACTTTATTCTCGGAATAACGGCTTATCTCCACAAGGAATCACGGAATAAGTTATTCCATGTTTATTCCCTTGATAGTCTCTATTCCGTTGTCGTACAACACAATTTAGCACGTAAACATGGAATAACGCCTAACAGAGGTTTATTCCGAGTTCGTATAACCGGCCCTTAAAGAAGGTAAATAATAATACTATTTCTGCTAATGCTTACCTTGATTATCATAAGGTTGGTAGAAGTTTGCTGCAAAAATGTGCGTGTACATTATTGGCCAAAGTTACAAGCTACAAACGAAACGCTTTTGTTTATATAGGGGATCTAAAAGTGTACTTCCAGTGAAATCTTGGTGCCGAATTTTTGGGCCGAATATGTTCGAAGTGGAGCAAGTAAAAGCTGGCCAGTGGCCAAAATTGTTTGAGAAACACTGTTTTGATATAAGAAGTAATTATTAATTTGTGTATCCTATTATAAACTTAGTCTCAAATATTTTCTGATTCCCGTGGGTAGAACTTAACTTAATTTCATTTGTAGCTCATAACGATTGGATAACAATGTACATGCAAATCTTTGCAGAAACCGTCTACCAACCTATAGTCCTTTTCCATGTTAATTTACTCCTAACGTGCAGTGCCTTTTATCATAGGAAGAGGTTTCTAGTAATACTACATTTTAAAATTTCTTTCGACTAAGATCATCTAAAGCTTCAGTGAAGTTAGCTGTCTAACGCACCTAGGAAATAGCGATAGAGAAGTCGAGATCGTTCCGTACTTTTGGCCAAATCCGCACGTGCATGCTGAATGTGTTAAACACTTGCCGTGTAATATCTTAATTACCTATCAGCAGTTTCAAATTTCTCCTTCATTTATGTTTTCAATCTCATTTCCACATCTTAATGCTAAGAAGGTACTATCTCATATCTTAACTTTATTGCCATATCCAATTTAATAGCTTCAAAATACTTACCAAGTCGCCTTGAGGTACTGCAGGCAGTTGATGGTCATGTTATATGGTTCAATAAACGTTTCCAGACGGCAGCCTGAGGCCGAGGAGAGGCTCAACTGCTGGAACCCTGCGGTTTAACCTGGAGATGGACTTCTGTCCGTTTCCGCTCTATCATCATGCCTAGAATTTGCCAAAACGTTGAGAATAGTTTAATAGAGGTATAGGCAGTTTTCAGTAATGTTCAAATTACGTTAACTCTTGTTCTATAAAACTCTTTAAAGGTTAGATGAAAATTAAAATAGAGTTTGAGTTAGTTTTCGTGTGGAGCAGCCTTAGATATATTATTTTTTATAGACAAACGTTTATGCCAATCCTTTAAAAGGACACAATTCTGTAAAATGCATTAAATCATCAACCGCAAGGATTGGATTTTATGGTCTCTTCCGGCTTTTAGATATTGCTCATTCAATCTCCTTAGTGGTCTTCCTACATTTTCTTTCTGTTTTGGCTTATATTTAAAATTATTTTAGTTATTCTTCCTATGAGTATTCTTAAATTTTTTCCATTTTTTTCTTTGTACTGTTGATTAATTTCATTTCAACTTCTTATTCACTACAAGGAGAAAGAAAAATCAAATGCTCCGGCTTAAGAGTTTATCTTGCCATCGCGCTTTAGACCTTTTTATATTTCTTGTCCTAGTCTCCTTATAACTGAATACATTTTTTACTTTCTCTAGCACGTAGTCTAATGTGAATATTGTAATTTGATACCGAGATTTTACCGGAAATAAATATTTTCCAACTCCAAAAATATAGTTTTAGAAACATATCGGTATGTATGTCTGTGGCCCGCATAGCTCAAAACAAAATTCCATTAAATACCTAATTTGCTACTTAAGCTCAGTATTTTCCAAGAATATGACACCACGATTTTCAGAAAATCTCCCCATCCAGCCTATACATGGAAATTTTTTTGAAAGTTTTGAAAATGCCGTATATTAAATACATTTTACAACAGAAATAAAATGTATATTTAAAATTTTCTGGGAAAATACTCTGGAGAAATATTTATTCTAGATGAATTTTGCAGAATTTTGTAAAACTGTTAAGCGGTAAGAGATAGACAAAAACGTACTACACAAACAATGTAGATCTCCTTAAAACGCACAGCTTACGTCATATGCGTTTCGAGATATATCTTGTTATTGGTTTCAAATTTAAACTACATCTCATACCGGAAGCCATGTTTGGTTTCGTCTCTTTTAGTGCTGATCATTCAAAGCGAGCAGATCTCCAGTTTTTTCACATAGCAACCATCTATTAAAAGGTCTGACTATCCAATAGTTTAGTGTATTCCCTTATTTTCATTTTACTAATAAAGAAGCGAGTAATAAGACCAATTCTACTAATGTTTATCACAATTAGCATGTTGTAGCTAAAAGAATAATCTTTTCTGAGAATTGTTTGTATATTTAAAAGCTAGAGAAAGATATCTGAATGAAACATAAGATTTTCTTTCTACTGCTGAAGAATTTAATTAATACTTATTCTCCACTACAAGGGGTAGGAAAAATCGCCTGTTCCGGCTTCACAGTTTCTCTTTCCATTGCGCTTTAGGCCCTCCTATGTCTCCTGTTCCTGTCTTCTTATAATTGAATACTCTTTTTGATAGTCTTCTTTCCTCCATTATGTGTGTGTTAGAGCTACTTTTCACTATCTTCTATTATTATGTTCTCTACACGTACTATATGCATAGTGTATAAAGAAGGTATTGTATTCCACCCAAAATTAAATGTGTATTGAGCTTCCCTGAGTAAAAAAAAAAAACGTTAAATAATAAAATTGATATTTAAGTTTAGTATCTTCCAACGATACGACACAAAGATTTTTAAGAAATTACCCGTTACATGGAAAAATCTTCGAAAATTTTGTTATTCTCTAAAATGATACGGTATAGTAAAGATATTTATATCACAAATAAAATGTAGGTATATTTTTAATTTTCTACGCATAGCATCCGATGACCTCTTAATTATAGATAGATCTTGAATAACTTGTAAACCGTAAGAAATATACAAAAAGTTACTAGAAAAAAATTGTACATCTCGTTAAAGTACGTGTTTTATGTCATACACATTTTTTTGTAGAGTTGACCGTTTCCAAGGTATTCCTTGTTATTGGTTTCTGTTTTAAACTATGTAACTTCTCTCAAACGGGAAACGCCTTTCGTTGTCCTTGCAAGTGAGCTAAACTTCCATTTTTTTACACAGCGGCCAGCTTTTAAAAGATTTGTGTATCATTTTTGCCTACTGTATACCCTTATTTCTCTTCTGCTTAGAAAGAAGTAAGTAATAAGAGAATTTATGTTAATGCTTATCTAAATTGACATGATATAGATAAAATAATATATTTTCGCGTGTTGTTTCTGCTATTACTTTCTCCACACGTATTATATACATAGTGTATAGAGAAAGTATTGCACTATACCTCAAAATTCAATACTGAGATTTCACCGGAAATATATGTTATACTGTCTCCTGTATCCAAAAAAAACATTTCCACAAAAAGGTACATGTGTGTGTGTGTGCGTGTGCGTGTGCCTTTGAACCCAATAACTCAAAAACAAAAAGTCGGTAGAACACCAAACTTGGTATTTAAGTTTACTATCTCCCAGGGATGCGACACAAATATTTTGAGAAAAATCTCCCCACCACAAACTACCGTTTAATGGTTCTTAACGATTTTGATTAAATGTCATATATTAAGGATATTAACCTAATAAATAAAACGTATATCTTGAATTTTCTATGAATAGACTCTGAAGACTACTTTATTCTGGATGAATTTTGCGGAATTTTGCATAACTGTTAAACCGTAAGAGATGGAGAAAAACTTACCGCACAAAAAATGTAGAGCACTTTGAACCTCACAATTTATGTCATATACATTTTTTCGTAGAGTTTATCATTTTTGAGATATTCCTTGATTTTTGTTTCTGCTCTCATACAGGACTTGGTCAACTCCTATCCATACAAACAAAGGAACTTCAATCACATAGCAATCAGCTTTTGACTATCATTTTAAACTATGGTACTCCCTTATTTCACTTCTACTTACAAGGAAGCAAGTATTAAGGTTATTTCTACTAATTTTTTGTCGATTAGCATGAAGTAAATAGAAGCATAAGCTTTTTAACAATAATTTGTTGCAGAGATGTAGAGAAAGATTTGGGAATGGAACACATCAGATTCTTTTTTCTTTTTTCCGCCTTTTCAATGTGATAATGCTATTATGCGTTCCATTTTCGACTCCACAGTACATGTGCTTCAGTTCCGCGCGTTTATTTGGTTTCGACTCTACAAGCGGGAGCTCATTATAATGCATATGTGTGATACAATATCACATACATATGGTTTGGAACATGTGATTTGAAGAGTCATACCGCAGGTCAAGAGGTCATAGAGTTTGCAGCTGTCTATGTGGTGGTCATGATGTGTCCTTATAATTTTCCTTTGGATATTCCTAAAAGTAAATTGTCACGGGGGGCAACGCCTTCCGATAATTGTATAAATACTCCCAAAAACGACATATTTGGGGGAGGTCTAGAGGAGACTACGTTTATTTGTTTAATATAACCTTATTTTCTTCTTAATTGGACTGAGTTTCTACAATTACCGAACCATCTCTAGCACTCCTTGGGTACAACCTATTTCGACTCCTGACCACTACTATACCTAAAAGCTTCAATTTTACCAATCCAGGTAGCTCAGAGCAGAACTTCAAGTCTTCAAGCTATCAATCCAGGTAGCTGAGAGTATTTCATCACCTTAAAGTCCTTAAATATTTTGGTTAAGGATAACAGTGAGCACTTTCAGATCTTGAGATTTACCGGGAAAAACGTGAGTCAGTTGGGTCATTTAATGCCATGTGGGCATGTTGTCACGGTAGCTCAACGGCAGAGCAACTGGAGGAAAACCAGGAGATCCGTGTTTCAAATCAAGGCTATAACATTGCATTTTTTTGTGTGTCTGTCGGACGGGATCACACACTGTAGCCATTCGTCTATTGTAGTTAGACCCCAGAAAGATAGAATGAAATGAGAGTAATTACAAAGGGCGGCCGAAACCGTAGGTGGGGAGGGACCCACCATGGAGGACGCTAACAGTTTACAAACACTTCTTCATCTTTACGCGGGGAGCACTGAGAGCCCGTCTGACCGAACTCCATGCGTCTGCAGACGCCATCCAACGTCAACCTGCTGTCGAGAGCTATATTTCCATGTTTCAGTCACCTCCATGTAAAGGCTCCACCGCCGCAATCGTCATCAACACTTACAGCTCTGAAAGAGACCGGATGGATGCAATGGAGATGAAATGAAGGGACTGGAAGTTCGGGGAAATGAAGAAACCTCTCCAGCATTCTGGTGACCCGGGAAAACCACCGAAAAAACCCATGAGCCAGAGAGGTCGCAGCTGGAATTGATCCCATGACATTCCGAGTGCCAATCTCAGATAAAACCCATGAGCCAGAGAGGTCGCGGCTGGAATTGATCCCATGACATTCCGAGTGCCAATCTCAGATAAAACCCTGAGCCAGAGAGGTCGCAGCTGGAATTGATCCCATGACATTTCGAGTGCCAGTCTCAGATAAAACCCATGAGCCAGAGAGGTCGCAGCTGGAATTGATCCCATGACATTCCGAGTGCCAATCTCAGATAAAACCCATGAGCCAGAGAGGTCGCGGGTGGAATTGATCCCATGACATTCCGAGTGCCAATCTCAGATAAAACCCATGAGCCAGAGAGGTCGCGGCTGGAATTGATCCCATGACATTCCGAGTGCCAATCTCAGATAAAACCCATGAGCCAGAGAGGTCGCAGCTGGAATTGATCCCATGACATTCCGAGTGCCAATCTCAGATAAAACCCATGAGCCAGAGAGGTCGCAGCTGGAATTGATCCCATGACATTCCGAGTGCAAATCTCAGATAAAACCCTGAGCCAGAGAGGTCGCAGCTGGAATTGATCCCATGACATTTCGAGTGCCAGTCTCAGATAAAACCCATGAGCCAGAGAGGTCGCAGCTGGAATTGATCCCATGACATTCCGAGTGCCAATCTCAGATAAAACCCTGAGCCAGATAGGTCGCAGCTGGAATTGATCCCATAACATTCCGAGTGCCAATCTCAGATAAAACCCTGAGCCAGAGAGGTCGCAGCTGGAATTGATCCCATGACATTTCGAGTGCCAATCTCAGATAAAACCCTGAGCCAGAGAGGTCGCAGCTGGAATTGATCCCATGACATTCCGAGTGCCAATCTCAGATAAAACCCTGAGCCAGAGAGGTCGCAGCTGGAATTGATCCCATGACATTCCGAGTGCCAATCTCAGATAAAACCCTGAGCCAGAGAGGTCGCAGCTGGAATTGATCCCATGACATTCCGAGTGCCAATCTCAGATAAAACCCTGAGTATTCAGTATTATTTATTCGGACTTTAACTTTCCATCTCCGTGATACAACATGGCTGGGATGGACGAAACAATTAACAGTGACCACTAAAGTTTACGCAGTGTATCTGCTACGTTTCCTATTTAAACTATCGTAAACTTTTCACCTCAGCTACAAGTTTAGTTCCGTTTGCTGTTTTGCCTCAAAGCCTTTTTGGAACTCACATAAAAGAATCCGTTAACCATAACTAACGACCCACAAATTATTTTAATGTAAATTTGCTCCTGATATTTCTGTCAAGAATACTTGTCTCTTCGAATACCTGCTGCTCTCTGCACAGAAAATATAAATTAAGAGAGAAGGAGAGTGACGTCATGCTCCAAAACCTCAAGCCTAGTGTCAGAACAAGCTTTGTGCCGGTTTGTTTGATATTTGGGTTACTGCAACCGAAACAAACAACTTTTCAGTGACAAGGAAACGTATTAATAACAAACAGTACGTGCACTTTATGTTTACCACACATGCAACAGCTGAGCGTGTGAAGGGCAATAAAGCAAGCAGCAAGTTCAGGATGGAACCCTAATAGGCCGCTTTATTCACTTAAGGAACACCCTGAGTGAAATTTTGACTACGATTATCTGAAAAATTGAAATTGCTTTTCGTAGAAAATATATGTTGGCACCTTTGCTGTCGCCCTATTGCTTCGGGCTCTACAGCCATTATAGATCATACAATGTGCCTGTTTCGTAGCATACTATTTCATAAAGCAGTTTTTCTCAAAACAAATGTTCACGCTTTCAAAATGCTCCATGCGTCTGTTTTTTTTAAAGACTACAAAAATATTCCAGAATGTATGAAAGTATCTTTTCCAATATTAAAATATTATCCTAACAATAATAGTAATTTTTAGAAAACATATCTGTGTAGTTTTTTTTTTTTTGCATAAAATATCCCACTATTTAAAAAAATTATACTAATTCAGTAATCAAAGTTACTGAAATATCGCCGAATTTTTGTGGGTGGTTTGGAGCTCCAATTCAGAAAATTTTTCTAAAATGTTGAATTTTCGTGGAGCATTCTCATTATGCAATATATTTATATAATAACATCTATGAAATAATTTGTATTTTTCAAAGTTTTCATTCAATGTGCATGAAATTTGGTATTAATATTAAGATAATGTGTCAAATATTCGGTGGTTCATCTGACGTTGCACTGTTAATTTCTAATATTCAAATGAATTAATCAATATCATTTACCTCCCCCATTAGTTAGAGAATTATTGTAAATCATCTAGAGTAAGCGTCATCAACTCGCTTGATTTTTGTGTCGCAGGAAACAGGTTTGCTCCGCGCATGTAATTAATAAACACATGACAGTAGGGATCATCTCTCTTCCTTCTACACTGTGTCATGTGCCAGTTTATAAAGTCGGGAAAATAAAGCAATCCAACACGCAAGCCACCGACTCCTCAGTTTATGCCTACCTTTAAGGAATATTCCTTACTTATAGAAACTGGCGGAATAAGAATTCATTTTGCAGCGAGTTCTGCACTCAGAAAATTTAATTTGCAGCGTCATTACGCAATCCATGCAAGTGAATGGACAATTACCAAGCAGGAGAACGTTTCTTTCAAATTGGTTTGATACCAGTTAAATACCAAGAGGCCTGTTCATATTCACTGCTGTAAATCTTAAATTTTCATTACAAATTAATCGTTACACTGTTGGCGAAGCAATGAGTGGTAAAGAACTTTTTAATTTATGTTAATTCTATAATATTATAATTATTTTTTGCAATTATTATTTATGTTACTACACCAATCACCACCCTATGTATATGTTGTATCTAAAGTACAAATACTTATGCAAGAGATATAATAGAACAATTGTCTCGGTCTTCCGGGAAGGTTGCGTCTTGGCTGAAATTTTTGCCGACGTTTCACCTCACTATGTGGAGCTTCATCAGGGTTTGTCCTCCGTTCACGACAGTTGCCAGGCGAAGAGAGGACAAGCCCTGATGAAACGTCGGCAAAAAATTCAGCCAAGACATGGTCTTCCCGAAGAACTAGACAATGGAAACTAGCCGCTGTAGTTTATGCAAGGAATAGAACAATTGTTTTACCTTATTATAAAGCTTCAATAGGTTGAATGTTACCCACTGCCACAGTACTGAAGGAATTATCTGTTCTTGCTTTCCGCGCAGTTGGTCACGAAATACACAATAGGTATTTCGCAGGAGTATCAAGAAAACTTGTTGTTTTTTCTGCTTTGTCCAAAGAGAAATCACTTGGTGATGTCTGATCTAGAGGTTTCTATAGTTAATCCTCCCTTTACCAATAATAATTGTAATTTGGAACACATTCATCTGTTCCAAATAACGGCTGATATACCCTCGATATTCTTGCAAAATGATATGAAATCTCGAAGGAGCGTCACACTTTATTAACCTCCTTCAAAGTCATCCAAGGTCTGAAAATGCTGCTT
The DNA here is from genome assembly GCA_030762935.1 of Hymenopus coronatus. Lineage (NCBI taxonomy): Eukaryota > Metazoa > Arthropoda > Insecta > Mantodea > Hymenopodidae > Hymenopus > Hymenopus coronatus. Next base: position 62,526,973 of record CM060898.1, on the reverse strand, counting down.
CGCGCATAAGTATCCTTTGAAAGAATCTTCGGTTGGAAGATCTTTTTTAACCAATCAAGTATGTAGCTTAAATTTTAAACCGTTTGATCACATAATTAATTAATAGAATGAACGCTAAATAATTTTCAGGTAACTCAGAAACTGTAAAAAAAAAAAAAAAAAAAAAAATCTTATGTGTTACACACACACACACACACACACGCACACACACACACACAAACACACATGGACCTTTAATAAAAACTTTTTTTTTAATTCAGGTTTCGATAAAACACACAATTTACGGCACACAAGATTTGGTTTATAATTCACCGTTTTTGATATATTTCTTGTTACTGGTTTTATTTCTAAGCCATCTAACTTTTTTAAACATGACCATGCAGATCCTACTGAACCTCAATTGTTTCACATAGTGACCAGCTTTTAAAAGTTTTGACAATCGCTGTATTCCCTTATTTCCCTGCTACTTATAAGGGAGCGAGTAATAAGACTAAACCTGCTAATGTTTATTTCGATTAGCATGGTGTAAAAAGAATAATAAAAGAATAATCTTTTGTAAGAATAGTTTGTATATGGAAGGTTTGGAGATAGTTATGTGAATGGAAAATATCAGATTTTTTTTACTTTCTTTACACGTATTATGTACTTAGGACTCTCTGAATAAAAAAAGCATTTTTAGAAAAAGGTCCGTCTGTTTTGCTGTGTGCGTCTGTGTGTGGGTGTGTGTGTCTGTGGGCAGCATAACTCAAAAAGAAGAGTTTTATACCAAACTTGGTATTTAAGTCCAGTATCTTCCAAGGATGCAACACGAAAAATTTGGAGAAAGTGCTTCCATCCCCAACTATCCTTTACATGGAAAAATTTCCGAAAACGATTTTGATTAAAATACCGTATATTAAAGATATTTAAATGGCAAATAAAATGTATATCTTAAAATTACTGGGAATAGTCTTGTCTTTATTCTGGATGAATTTTGCGTAAATCTGCATAACCGGTAAGGCGTAATAGATAAAACTTACTAAAAAATGTAGACCTCGTTAAAACACGCAATTTATGTTATATACATTTTTTTCATAGAATTAGCCGTTTTTGAGATATTTCTTGGGATTGGTTTAAGTTTTAAAATAGCTTATATTTTTTTTTACTATCCCTTCACGTACTATGTGCAAAGTGTATAGAGAAGGTATTGTAATGAACCAAAACTTCGATACTGAGATTTCACCGGAAATATGTTTTAAGATCCTTGAACCCAAAAATAGGGACTTTTTAAAAAAAATATCCGAGTGTGTGTATCTGTATGTCTGTGTGTGGATATCTGTATGTCTGTCTGTGTGTATGTGTGTGTCTGTGGTCAGCATAGCTCGAACTCGAAAAGACCGTTAAGTATCAAACTTGGTATTTAATTTCGGTACCTTCCATGGATGCCACATGCAGATTTTCAAGAAAATCTCATCACCCCCAACTACCTTTTATATGGAACATTTTGATTTTCTCAAAAACGGATCTAACGATTTTGATTAAAATATCTTATATTAAAGACTTTCACAAGGAAAAATGTATATCTTCAATTTTCTGGGAATAGTCTCTGAAGATATGTTTATGCTGGATGAATTTTGCGGAATTTTGCATAACTGGAAAACGTAAGAGATAGACAAAAAGTTACTTCACAAAAATGTAGGTCTCGTTAAAAACACAGTTTATGTTACACACATTTTTTCGTGGAGTTCACCGTTTTTTAGATATTCCGTGTTTCTGCTTTAAAATACTTAAATTTTTCTCATACGGGAATTTGTCAACTTCTGTTCATACAATCAAGGGAACTTCAATCACATAGGAAACAGATTTTAAGATTTGTCTACGCTTTAGCCAGCAATACACCTTATTTCCCGACTATTTACAAGGAAACAAATAATAAGACTTTTTGCTAATTTTTCCTCGATTAGCATTATCTAAGTAAATAGTAAAATCTGATGTGTACCATTCACATGACTTTCTCATATCCCTGCAACAAATAATTCTTAAAAAGCTTATACTTCTATTTACTTTATGCTAATCAGACAAAAATAGCAGAAATAGTCAAATTACTCGCTTCCTTGTAAGTAGAAGCGAAATAAGGGACAACCGTAGGTTAAAGTGATAGTCAAAAGCTGGTTGCTATGTCAAGGAAGTTCCTTTGTCTATATGGATAGGAGTTGACAAGTTCCTGTATAAGTATACGTTTTTCATAGCAGAAACCAAAAATAAGGAATGTCACAAAAATGACGAACTCCACGAAAAAATGTATAGAATATAAATTGTGTGTTTTAATGTGCTCTACATTTTTTGTGTAGTAAATTTTTGTCCATCTCTTACAGTTTAGCAGTTATTCAAAATTTAGTAAAATTCATTCCGAATAAACTACTCTTCAGATGCTATCCCCAGAAAATTCAAGATATCCATTTTATTTTACAGGTAAATATGCTTCATATACGAAATTTTAATCAAAGTCGTTAGAGCCATTTTTGAGAAAATCAAAATTTTCGAAAAAGGTTCCATGTAAAGGGTAGTTGGGGGTGGGGGGATTTTTCTCAAAATCTTCGTGTCGCATCCCTGGAAGATACTAAACTTAAATACCAAGTTTGGTATTTTACCGACTTTTCGTTTTTGAGTTATCGTGTTCACAGTCACACGGACACACGGACACACTCACACACACACACACACACACACACACACACACACACGGACCTTTTTGTGAAAATGCTTTTTTGGGATATTGGGGACCCTAAAACATATATTTCCGGTGAAATCTCGGTATCGAATTTTTTGGTGGAGTGCAATACTTTCTCTATACACCATGTACATAGTGAGTATGGAGAACGTAAAAATAAGCCTTTTAACAATAACTTATTTTAATTATAATCATTTTTGTTATAATTATTTATTGTAAAGATGTACATAAAGCCATGTGAATGGAATACATCAGATTTTTTCATATGAAAACTTGTTATCTTCTGGTCACGCAAGTAATTGGATTTCAATACCATAGCAACCCCATTTTAAAACATTTGACTGTCGGATTAGCCAAGTGTGTTTCTTTATTTCCTTAATGTATATATGTATGTATTGTCATCTCCTAGTCGCGCAAATAATTGCTTTTCAACCCCAGAGCAACCGCATGACAATTTTATTTATGGGGTTTTAAAAAATATATTTCGGTGAAATCTTAATATTGATTTTTTGAGTGGCTTACAATAACTTTTATATCCTATACGTACGTTGTGCATACGTGGTCGTGAAATAAAAATGAAAAGCACAAATGACAACTTGCACAACTAATAGTGCCAAGTAATTGCAATAAAAACCAGTTTTGTATTTGTAGAACGTAAACAAAATACATAACAAGGACGAACAGATCTAAGTAAAACTTTTTCCTGGAGATTTTATAACAGTGACACGTACTGCAACCTTGTGCCAAGGACAGGTGTTCTCCTCAGACATGTGCTTGTTATTGACACATTTCGATGTCTAACAATAGAGGCGTCAAGACGAGAACAAAATGAGCACTGATTTTGTTATACAAACACTTCAGCAGTGTTGACTTTTAATCTAATGTTTATTCGAGGAGTCGAACGCTCCGGGCAAATAGTGGCTTTCATTATTTGGATATAGAAGAAGAAGAAGAAATCGGCTGTCTGTCTCAGCTAGATAAACATGACTAGCGATAATGCGAGAGGTTTCTGAATCAACATCGAATTATCTCCACAAACAACACTAGAAGTATATTGTTTGACTTTGTTTATAGAAGCTTTCTTTAGAGAAAATCACTTTTGTTTGGCCAAAAGAGTTAAGTTTAAAGGACACTGGAAAAGAAATTGCAAACTTGTATACATATTTCTGAAAACTATACTGTGAATTCCTATTCAACATGAATAGGTACCAAATATCATTGAATTTACATAAAGACTTTGTAGGATATAATTATTTTATAACTTTTACCGTGTAAATGTATTGCATAGTGAAACTTTTTTGGCATTTTCTGAATCAAAAAAGCTTTACATGCTGATATTTCAATAACTTTTATTACTGAATTATTATATATCTGTTATAAAGCTAAAAATTTTTATCATAAGTAATATGTATAACAGTGTTCCAACTTTTATCGATAAAAGTTGTAGCTCGAGTTTTATTTAATAAGACTATTTCTGAAAAAATTAACAATGATTAGCCTATATGACACAACAAATAATACTCCTAAAATCCCATCCGTCTTGACATAGGTATATTTGGTAAATTTCAGATTTCTTTGTATTGTTACATTATATTATTGTGTGATAAATTTAGAAAACCAATTGCACGTGGATGTGACAAAAACGATTAAAATGCAGAGGTAATAAGTTCCGATTGGTTGGAATTTTACATGGCAATTACTGGACTGGCCATTTCCTGCGTTCTCGTGTGATGAACGATATGGTTTCTAAAATTAATCATTTTTTCTTATAAATATATTTTTTAAAAGTTATTATTCGTATTAAGATAACTTTATCCTTTCAAATATTAAAATAGATACTTCCGCAAATTCTGAAAAATTTTAGTTGTATTAAAAAAAAATTTAATGTGTTCCATTCACATGACTTTCTCTACACCTCTGCAACAAATTATTGTTAAAAAGATTATTCTTCTATTTACTTCATACTAATCGAGAAAAATTAGCAGGGATAGCCTTACTACTTGCTTTCTTGTAAGCAGAGAAACCATAGGTTAAAGTGATGATCAAAAACTGGGTGCTTTGTGACTGAAGTTCCTTTTTTGTATGGACAGGAGTCCACAAACTCCTGTATGAGAAATGTATAAGTTTTTTAAAGTTGAAACAAAAAACAAGGAATATCTAAAAAAAAAAAAAAAAAAAAAACAATCAACTCCACGAAAAAATGTATTTTACATAAATTGTGTGTTTTAACGTGTTCTACATTTTTTGTGTGGTAAGTTTTGGTCCATCTTTTCCGGTTTAGCAGTTATGCAAAATTTCGTAAAATTCATTCAGAATAAAGTAGTCCTCAGAAGCTATTCCCAGAAAATTCAAGATATACATTTTATTTGTTAGGTAAATAGTTTTAATATACGATTATTTAATCAAAATCGTTAGAGCCATTTTTTAAGAAAATCAAAATTTTCGAAAAAAGTTCCATGTAAAGGGTAGTTGGGGTGGGGGATTTTTCTCAAAATCTTCGTTTCGCATCCCTGGATGAAACTAAACTTAAACATCAAGTTTGGTATTTTACCGACTTTTCGTTTTTGAGTTATCGTGTTCACAGACACACGGACATACACACATACACCCACACATACGCGGACCTTTTTCTGAAAATGCTTTTTTTCGATCAAGGGGACCCTAAAACATATATTTCCGGTAAAATCTCGGCATCGAATTTTTGGGTGGAGTGCCTTCTCTATACACTATGTACATAGTACGTGTAGAGACAGTAAAATGTAAGACGCATGTTTAATTTTGAATATGTGAAAATGTAGTTTTAAGAAAAATGCTGTTTTATGAAATAGTATTCTGCGAAACAGGTGGATTATACGATCTTTAAGCGACTCTAGAGACCAAAGCAATGTTGATTCTCTCTAGGTACCTGGATATTCCAATAACTGCCTGAAATTTTCGGCATTTTAACCAATTGTAGCCAAAATTTCACACCCAGTGTTCCTTAATTTGGAGAGTTTAATGAACATTCAAAAATGCAATGCCAGGTCGGGATTACACAATATAATTTCTGTTCCGTATGCTTACGGTCTAAGAAATAACATCTAAAGGCGTACCAAACTTTACCTAATAGGTACCACATTAATCAGCATTAATTTTTTCACTTTTCAATAACTTTAAATTATACAATAAGCATTTATATTGCGTTGCAGGCATCAGCGCTAAAAAAAATCACACGTGACTTCTACTATGCCTTTTCCCGTTGTTGCAATCTCCGTTCCAAGCATGAGCAAAATCGTATAATCTTTTTTAAAAGGATTTTAAAATGGAATTTAAGGTCAGAATAGTAAGAAAAATATTAAAATAAAATCTAATGTACTCATTCACATGACTTTCTCTACTTACTCGGTAACAAATACTTTTACATAAGTTTCTGCTTCACGCTAATCATGGTAAAAATTAGCACATAATAGTTTTATTACTTAGTTTCTTGTAAGTAGAAGGGAAATAAGGTAACACACTACCATAAAGCGGTGTTCAAATATTTTAAAAGTTATGTATATGTTTTGACATTGAGATGCGGTTCTCTTTGCATGGACAGGGATAAAACAAAAGAAGTGTGAAACGAATGAAAACTTCCCGTTTGAAAAAAAGTATTTTAAAATTGAAACTAATGATCAGAAATATCTCGGGAATCGGTAACTCCATAAAAAATACATAAGATATAAATTGTGTGTCTACATTTTTTCTTTAGAAAGGTATTGCCTAGCTCTTACGGTTGCTTACTAAAATCCTCCAGAATGAAAACGGCTTCAATGTTATTTCTAGGAAAATCAAGATTCACCTTTCATTCTTAATAAAAGCATCTTAAATATGTGTATATATATGAGGATGAGTGCACCCCGGCAGGTCTCCCAGCGAGGGAAAAATCCCCACGTCGGTACTGGGGATCGAACCTAGTCTCACGCTTGGGAATCAGCTACGCTGCCACCCCGCTAAGGAGACAACCACCTTGTAAACTCGTAGATCTCCTTAAAACACCCAGCTTATGTAACATTTTTTGTGGAGTTAACCTTTCTGAGATATTCCTTCTTATTAGTTTCAATTTTAAAATACCTAGTTTTCTCAAATATGGTCATGTAATAGTCCCTGCATTTAGAACAAACTAAGCAATAAGATTATTTCTTCTAATGCTTATCTTGATTAACAGAAGTAGGCAGAAAAATAAGCATTTGTAAGAATACTCTTAAGTCGTGTGAATGGAACGCATCAGATTGGCTTTTGCTATCTATAAGATAAACATTTGCAGCATTCATTTCTTTGCAGATTGCGTTTTAGTTATAGAGAGGATAAAGAAAAGTTTCCATGATCGGAGGTTAGAAACCAAGTTCAGATATTTTGGCCTTCAAACTCTATACGCTTTCCATGGCATTGTGAATAATAGCGGAATAGTGACAGCACTATAATAAAATATCGTCATTGGAAACTTCAAATTAGTATTAAGGAATATCTGGAAAATTCGCCGAGGCTACCAGCGTTCATATTCCAGGAGGAAGGGATGAGGTGAAAGACCCACAGGAGACAGTAGGTCACAGAGACGCGCAGAAAGCCCTAACAGCTCTTGGCTCAAAGTATGTCCACTACTGGAACTGCTCAGAAAGAGCGATGATCACGGGAAATATTCTTTCCTCGGAACAGGCATCTCTGCTATCTGTTCCGCACCGCCACGCGCCACGAAACCTAAAGCATGCGAGGAAAGTGAAAGAAAACAGAATGAAGAGAAATTAGGGAAACAAAATCGCCGGAAATGGTAGTCGATGAAAATCGAATCCAAGGCCTCTGGAATGCAAACCTTACACATTAGCATGCAGACAAATCACCCGCTGCGGAAGCCCATTTACCTATGATTTAATGTTAATACATTTATATATCGCATTTAAAAGGCTATAAATATTAACGTGTAGATGACTTCAAACGGAAGGAAATTAATAGAGTGGCTAACGCACTATAACATATTAGAGAGGAAAAATGCGTTCCATTTGTAATCACTAGATATCCTGAATGAAGCTCCTCATTCCATATTCATTACAAAATATCTATCTTCTAATCTGTTAATTTGTTGGAACCTTCGTCAGGTACTGGATTCCGACAAATGACCTTTAAGGTTTCACACAAGTGTAACTTGTGTTTGGTATAACTTGGAAATATTAAGCTGAACCATTGGAAGTAGATACTCAAACTCCTCGTTTTACTTTCTCTACATGTACTATGTAAATAGAGTACAAAGAAGGTATGCTACTGCATCCAAAAAATCTATACCAATTTTTCACCGGAAATACATCTTTAGAGACCCTCTGAATCCCAAAATTTTTTTTTAGAAAAACGTCATTTTGAATGGAGGAAATTAGAATTTGCAATCTCGCAGCTCGATTAACATGATGTAGACAAAACAAAAAATTATTGCAATGACGGTTTGTAGAGAAGACCATGTTCACGGAACACATTAGATGTTATCTAATTATGTGTTATGATTCCACCATTGACACAAGGAGGGTTTCTTTGAATAACTGGCCGGTTCTCTGAACTAGATAACAGAAGATGCATGGCCTGATAGCGAACAGATGTGCCGTAATGAAAGGGGTTAAAACTATGATTTAGTGAGGTGAAAGAACACACTGACACAATTTTCCTCATGTATGTACTATAACAAAAACTTTTTGACTTTCTCCTTTCTTTGGTGCTACGAAGGCCTTTTTTTTCAACCTCCGATAGGCCATTAATAAAAGACAATTCATAGCAAATAATTATGTTATTACTAAAACTTTTGTACACTTGGTTACTTTTCAACATAATCACCAAAAAGATTAATAAATTCATCGTACCTGTGCACAAGCTTTGCAATACCCCCTTCAAAAAATGTTGCTGCCAATGATTTCAAAGGAGCATTGACGCTATTTTGAAGATCTTCGTTGGTTTGAAAGTGCAGCCCTCCTAGCCATGTCTTCAGTTCAGGGAAAAGATGAAAGTCGCTGGGTGCCAGGTCAGGACTGTACAGCGGATGATCGAAAATGTCTCATTGAAATTGTTCAAGGAGCCGATGGGTTGTGCCAGCAGTGTGTGGACGAGAGTTGTTATGGATCAACACAATTCAAGAAATCAGCATTCTCTTCATTTGTTTTAAATGGCTCTCCGCAGACGTCGTAAAGTCCGAAGATCTTCAAAACAACGTCAATGCTCATTTTAAATCATTGACGGCAACATTTTTTGAAGCGGGTATTGCAAAGCTTGTGCATAGGTACGATAAATGTCTCAATCTTTTCGGTGATAATGTTGAAAAGTGTACAAAACTTTTAGTAGTAAAATAATTGTTTTCTATGAACTAGTCTTTTATTTATAGCCTATCGGAGGTTGATATTTCTTAGTTTTATTAAAGGAAGTTACACTTTGAAACCCGAAAGCCCATTTGTGAGAAGCGTATATGCCATAGATATACATTTAGAAGATAGAAGGAGCTAATGCTCGCCGTTGATGTCTGTTTTTATGTTGTGGAGGGCTCTGAAGAAGAAACAAGATATACGTGCCACTGTTCCTTTTGTTTTAGAGCACGTCGTTATTAGTTTATAGCTCGGTTATGAAGATGGTGACAGTAATGTGGCGCATAACTTTGTAGAATGGCTATTGAAGTGTGACCACACCCTGTCGTGGCTAATATTTTGCATGCTACACGGTTTACAAACTACACAATTCTCAGAAGTGGGAGGAGTGGCTTCAGTAAATCAGATTCTGCGACCACTTATGGAATCTGGCTGCATATCGTCCAATGCCTTTTCCAGATATCAGAATACATACAAGATGCCAAAGCTTACAAAAGATAGATGTAAATAGCATTAAAATATTCTGTCGTACTTATCTTTAAAATATGTATATGTTTAGTAATTAAATAAGCATTTATTCTGACTATTTCGTTCATGACACGTGATCCTAGAAATTGGCCAATCGAGTACATTGGCGCGTAAAATTGCAATCATTATCTCTACAATTTTGATCGTTTTTTATCACACCCACATGGAATTGTTTTTCTAAATTAATTGCATCCACGTGCATTAGTTTTCTCTCTTAACTAAAGTTCGTCCCATAATAACATTATCTATGTGCAGTGATAGTCCCGCACATAATGGCGGCAGCTCCAAAACGTTATGGGGAAAGGTATATTGCTGAAATAGACATATTAATTGAAAACCCAAAGCCGTAGAGTACTAAAAACAACAGAAAGAGTGCGTGGAACCAGTTCATCGAAGTCAACCATTTGCAATGATCTCGGTGCAAATGTACGTCAAGAAAAAAGGAATTTTATGAGAATCATTTTTCGTGCCTATATAGGCTAATCGTTGTTATTTTACTCTCGAATAGTCTCATTAAATACAACTCCAGCTACAACTTTCTCTGGATAAATTCGCTCGCAACAATTTGCTCGGGAATTTATCGATAAAAGTTTTAGCTCTTGTTATATTACTTATAATAAACTGTGTTTAATAGATATTGCACTTAAGTTACACACACATTTATTTGCATCATATCTTTTCACTTAAACTAGTTTACTTATCCTAATGTATATGTGATTAGGTACCGCTTAGGTATAGATCCCTGGTTGCCCTTTGGTTTGCGCTATCTGTTCCATCCCACTCCCTTCTATTCTCTGTCTCTCTTTCTTTTTTCTTATCCACTTTTCTTTTATATTTCCCATATATTGTCCCATTGTAACTATTTATTCAGTTTTATCTTGCTAGCATACCATCCCATTTGCGTTCCCAAATTTCATTCCACCAACTTTTTACTTCCTTACCTATATTCCGTTAATCAATGTGGTCTTTCTCCCCGCATAAAACACAACGTTCTATTTCATTGTCCCTCATCCCTTTCAAAAGTAATGCTCCTGCTCTCATCCAAGCTAACCCTTCCCGCTCTTGTTTATTACATATGTCTACAAATCTCTCTGTCGTGATCTTTATTTTTCTGTATAAAAAGAAACGTTTTATTTTGTAGTTCACCCCAAATTTCACGTTTATCTGCCTTCAAATAATTTTCACTGCGTTCTAGAAACCTTCTCCGTTCCTCCATATGTCCTATTTTCGTCAAGATTTCCTTTTACTGTTAATAGTTTATATTCTATCGAAATGTTGTATTAGACTTTATATAAAATTGTGTAACATTACCTATTATTGTATTATCTTAAAAATAAACTAGAATACTAAATTAAAATATAATAACAATGCAGGATTTCATATATACTTTCACCAGAAGTGCACTTCTCTACAAAATACTATGTTGTGTTACATTCACATGACTTTCTCTAGCTGTTCTGCAAACAAAGCATTCTTACAAAAGATTATGCTAATGTTGATAAACTTTGGCAGAAATACTCTAGTTACGTAGTTGCTTCTAAACAGCATTGATGGCCTTTCTTGATTTACTGACGTTCCAAGCAATGTGGTTCATTCAAAGCTGAGTAAACCCTTGTTTACAAGTATAGCAAAGGTTGGGACTTTGCTGATACACAAAAATGATGGATTGGTGTAACCCAGAGCAAAACAATGACTTTTACTACTATTTCTTAACGTGTGATATTCAATCATTAATTTGTAAATGTGTTCGCATTTGGAGGTAGCGCCTCCGCTTAAGTATCTCCCCTTTGGATATGATGGTAATCAGAGGTCTTTTTACTTTCTCTACACGTACCAACAATATAGACTATAGAGAAAAATTTAATACCGAGATTTCACCAGAAATACAGGTTATAGGGTCCCCTGTATGTGTGTCTTGTGTCCGTGTATCTGTGAACACAATAACTCAAAAACGAAAAGTGGATAAAATACCAAACTTAGTATTTAAATGTAGTATGTTCCAAAGATGCAACACAAAATTCTGAGTAAAATCCCCCTACCTCAAACTACAACTTACCCAGAAAAAATATCGAAAATTCTGATTTTCTCAAAAAAGGCTCTAATGATTTTTATTAATATACAGTATATTATAGATATTTAAACGATTAATAAAAAGTATGTCTTTAATATTCTGGTAATAGGCTCTGAATATCTGTTTGTTCTGGATGAGCTTTGCTGGATTTTGCATAACTGGTAAACCATAAGAAATAGACAAAAACTTTCTATACAAAAAATGTAGATTTCATTAAAACACAGAGTCTATGTCATAAACATTTTAAATGGAGTTTTCCATTTTTGAGATACTTGTTATTGTTTTAAACTTTTCACATACGGAAATTTTTCAACTACTAGCAATACAAAAAAAAAAAAAAAAAAAAAAATCATCCACATGGCAACAATTTTAAAAGAATTGGAGATCGGTTTAGTCCAGCGTATGCCCTTATTTCCCTTCTACTTACTAAAGCATTTTTGCTAGTGTTTATCTCGATAAGCATGAAGTAGATAGAAGATAATGAGATGTAGAGAAATTCAGGTGAATGAAGCACATGAGGAGTTTTCTTATTAATTATCAGATATTTATTTTATTTTGTGTAATGAGCATCGCCATTATTTCGGGCTTCAAATCTAGCAGTTACTGCTTTGTCTACTTCGAATATAGTGTACAGGTAGAGAAGGTATTACATTCTACCCAAAATCGATACGGGTATTTCACTGCAAATACAGTTTTAGGGGCCCCTGTATCAAAGAAAAGACATTTTAGAAACAAGTTTGTGCTGGTGTGTGTGTGTGTCTGTAAAGACGGAAACTTAGGACGAATAATAATTTAAATACTAAACTAGATATTTAAGTTCAGCTTCTTCCAAGGATGTGACAAGAACATTTAAGAACCCCTACATAACTCTCATTTACGGGAAAAGTTGGAAAATGTTGGTTTTCTCAAAAATGACTCTATTTTGATTAAAAGACTGTATGTGAAAGATAAGTACATACAAATAAAATGCATTGACTTTTCTGAGAATAGCCTCTGAAGTTCTCTTCATATTCAAAGACTTTTGCTCTACTGCAAGCCGTAACAGAGACAAAGGAAAACTACACAGAAAATATAGATCTCGTTAAAAGACAATTTACGTCATACACATTTTTTGTAGAGTTGACATTTGTGAGATATTCCCGTTATTCGTTTCAAATTTAAAATCTTTAAACGTTTCTCAAACAGGAAGTTCTTATCCGATTCATGTTTCTTTTGTTTACTCCTGTCTTTGGATAGAAAACTGAATTTTAATGTCAGCTGCACAGTGACACCTTTTAAAAGATTTGACCTAGTTAATGCCCTCATTTTCCTTCTACTCACAAGGAAGCAAGTAATAAGACAATTTGTACTAATGTTTATTTGATTAGCATAAAGTAGATAGACGAATACTTTTCTATAAGAGTAGTTTGTTTGCAAACAAGCAGAGAGAGAAAGCTACATGAATGTGGTACAAATACATCTGTGGTATGGCTAGTAGTAAAATGTATCCTGTTAGATCTACATGGAATGGAGATCAGAAACCCACTGTGCATCATGAAGTTCGGAAAGAGGCATACCGTTTATTCTGAGACCCTGTTTCCACCCTTAAACCAAAATACAACTCCATGGCTCAGCTCATAGAGAGCCATAGTCAACCGCCTAACGCACGGCTGCTTCGTCCACCATCTCGGTCCACGAAAGACGTAAAGGATGAGGTGCAGTATTGGGGGGTGAGACGTGGTCAGCGCTTCGAATACCCCCCGGCCAGTTAAGGTGGTCTTCACGACCTGGAGCCGCTAATTCTCCATCAAGTATCTCCCAGGAGCCTCACGAGGCTGAGTGCACCCCGGGCCAAGTCCTCCAGCATGGGAAAAAATCCCCACGCCATTAGTGGGAATCGAACCCAGTCTCCCACTTGGCAAGCAGCTGCGCTACCACCGCGCTAAGATGACGACCAAATCAAAATATAGTTTTCTCCAAAACATGACGGCCTTCAAACGGTACGCTACCCCTTGCCACTGGGCAATAAGCATTAGCAAACAAAAGATAACCCTGTACTTGAGGGCGAGTGACAACATAGTAAAATCTATGTTTTCTGAAGACTGAAGACTCTGCTTGTAAGTCGAGATTCGGGTCTCAGTTAAGGGACCAGTAAGTGGAAGATTTGGTAAGTGCGAGGGTTGATTTCCAGCAGCATACCACCCTGAACCTTTTCATTAATACACTGCGGCTAAACCACTTCAGTTCACAATAATAAGTTAAGTCGGCAAATAATTCAGTTACCATTTCTTTAATCCGCAAGCCGTCAACCGAACATCACAATGCGTGCACTTTTTATGGGACAAGGAGAAGAGGAGACAGCTCGCGTAACTGTCTTTCCGCAGTGTTTGTAACCAAAAGAAAGTCTTTTTATTTGAGACTCTTAGCCATTATGGTAAATAGCTTATCTAATTTACCGCCAACTTCAGTTTCTGTTAAAACTTGACAATGTTTCTGCTACCTGACCGGCCTAGGAGATGAGGTTTAATAAAGAAGGTCAATTACTGGAAAACGCTGCCACAGTCATCCTTCGCTGTCTATTCCTCTTTAAGTATCAGTTTTAATGTTATCAGTTGTACTTATTTTTGGCAGTGAAATATGTAAAATATACTGATATTCTTCATCATACTTGCTTCGCTGGTTTTTGTATTCTTCCAAGCCGTGTTGGGAAACCATTGTAATCAGATATTGAGATTAGGCAGTGAAGGCCTGATATATCTTTCTACTTACCATGACTCAAGCTAAAGCAAATACCCAATACCTGAATCGCTAAACGAAACACTACGCACGTGCATGTGCATGAACTCAAAGACTGATTGAAACCTTAGCACAAAATCCACTTGATAGTACGGTGTATTGCGTACTTCATGTCTCAATTTTGTCGCTATGCTATGTTTTCGAATGAAGACTATGGAGCCGAGCGCCCAAGAAAAGTGCGCGTAAAAGTAATTCTACGCATCCGCTGCTGGTGCAAAACCCGTGTGTCCGCTGCCCATATGTTAAAACTGCTTAAAGTAAAGCGTATTTGGGGCGGGAAATATTCTTAAAAAGTTTCGGGTCGCAACTTTGAAATACACTGTATTGAATTACCAAGTTTGTTTTTTTATTCTTTCATTCATATAGCGCCCTTTAATTTCTATGGATATATCGGGAGTTTAGCTTTAGAAACGGCTGTGGGTGTTCCCTCGCTGAAGTGTAAGGATTATTAACGTCCGTTTTTCAGTATTGTACTATTAAATACACACATGCATACTTCCAGACTCTATGGGGGATAAACGATTCTAGTTAAAGAAAACTTCGTCGCTCCGGTCGGAAATCAAGTTCAAAACCTGTGGGTGAGAAGCTAGAACCTGACCACTCAACCACGAGTTTCGTATTTTGGTTACGCTGTTAAGACACGCACACGCGCACACTCATACATACACATACGGATATTTTTTTCTAAAAATTCATTTTTTTTTATTTTCTTTTAATTCAGGGGAACCCAAACCGTTTTTCCAGTGAAATCTGATATCGATTTTTTTGGTAGAATGCAATACCTCCTCTACCTACTATGAACGTGCCAGAGAAAACAAAGATCCGGACAAATTGTTGGCGAATTGCTTACTGTTGACAATGTTCTGGAAACAGTGGGAAGCAATGGAAACTGGATACTGGAGTTTCAAATAAAATTGAGGTTTAAGATCCGCAGGTTAGAAAATAGCGGTTGGAATGACCGTTAGGCTAAAGGCAGCCGTTAATGGATTGTGATGATGTGTGTATGGGTTGCGGTCCATTGCTCTGGAGCCCGCAGGCATTTGTTCACACAACCGTGAAGATCCTCCTGTGTTTGGCACGTGCCCTCTCTCTCCCATATAGACCTAGTGGCTGTTACACAGACTCTGTATGGAACTACTACTTAGGAAGGGGATCGGAGAACCCAAAATACGTGACTGAAGGCCCAGCAACCCCGTATTTGGCGAATGCAGATATACCTTCGTGCGTTAACAGGGTTGCAGAACTCTCCGGAGTTATTTCACGTTAAACAAGCCAGTGAGGACCAGCGAGAATTGTTTTACCTCTCTCAAAGAGCGTGATCCGCCATACCGTCTCTGCGAATTTAACTTGAAATAGCCCCGTTGAGTTCTGCAACTCTTTTAACGCACGAAGGGACATCTGCACATGTCAAATATCGTATGCGGCAAATGCACATAGTACAGAATGTTCTGGTTTGAATATAAGGGCATATACAGATTTCTACAAGGGGGGGGGAGCATTGGGAAGATTAATAGAATTTAGCTTAAAAAATTTAGACTTTAAAGTAGAAAATATTTAATGGAACATATCGTAAAAGGAGAAAACTAAGTAATACCATATCTGCACGAATAATATTTATTACATTTCAAATAATTAAACGAAAAATATTAAAGTAGGGAAAATATACTAAAATAGCTGTAGGTTAAGCAATATTCTAATAAAATCCTAGTATCATATTTACATTTAAAGACACTACTTGACTCATTTAAAAATAAATGAATAAATAAACAAATGTAATCTAATGTGTTACATTCCCGTTTCATACTAAACAAAATAAACAGCAGAAATGCTCTTACATCCACTTATTAAAAGTAGAATGAAAATAAGGGAATAAACTAGCTAATCTTATAATCAAATCTTTTAAAACATGTTTACTATGTGATTCAAATTTTGTGTGATTCAAACTCCTCTTTGCCTGGTCAGGTGTATAAAAAAAAATTGGAGTAACAAATTCCCGCTTGAGAAGAATATAAGTATTTTAAAATGGAAAACATTAATAAAGAATATCTATCTTTTAATGACATCCATATTTTTTGTGTAGTAAGTTTTTGTCTGGCTTTTACGGTTATCAGTTTTCCAAAATGGATCCAGAATGAAGGGGTCTTCAAAGATATAAGAAAATATATTTTATTTGCCAAATAAATATATTTAATATAAGTTATTTTAAGCAACATAATTAGATATTTTTAAGAAAATAAAAAATTTCCAATATTTTTCCATATAAAAGCTAGTTTTGAATGAAGAGATTTTGTTGAAAACTTTCATGTCCCATCACTAGAAAGATGATGTGAACTGTGATGTTTAACCGATATTTCGTTATTTTATCTACGTTCACTTATACACACACACGCATGCACACACACCACATAGGACGTTTTGCTAGGATTCCTTCTTTCTGGAAACAAGGTACCCGAAAATATGCATTTCTAGAGAAATTCTGGTATTGAAATTTTGGGTGGAATGTACTATGTACTCAGTAGGGAAAGTAATAAAAGAGTACCAATATAAATAGTAAAAAAATAACTTTCTTTTCCATAAATATTTACTTTTATAACTTACTTCTCTGTGCTTTTGCTCTCAAAATATCTTTAGAATACGATGATGTTGACATATCCTCAAAGTATAGGCTCTTCTACTTTGTTATAGATGTTTCATGACTTAATTACGCCTGTGGAGAAAAATTATCATCAGTTCTTCCTAATTATGAAAGAGTCAGTTTTATAAGACACAAACCAAACAAAAAGCAAACACAGAAACAAACAAAAAATGCACTGCCCACATAATTGCGGAATAACATTGTCGCTTGTGCGCCTGAGTCTTATTCCCCGCCCACCCTCTTGATTCAGCAGCAAACATAAACTATGCATATCAGGTTAGGCATGCAGAATATTTTTACTTACCCTACATCGCATGTAGTTCATAAGTAGAGAGCGATACTTCACTTGAAATTGGCTTCCACAAAGCCGAATGGAAAACATTTCTAAAATTTAATTGTGAAATTCTGGATTTTAAATTGTATCTTCTGTAAATAGCTAGTGAAGTCACGTTTTCTAACCAGAAAACAAAAAGTAGCACATTACGGTATTCAGTTTATAATAAACACAATTACTTTCCCTATCCCAGAATGTACAATGTACATAGGGATAGAGAAGTATTGTATTCCACACAAAAATTCGATGTTGAGATTTCACCGGAAATACATGTTTTAGGACCCCCTGAGTCCAAAAAAAGATTTTTCAGAAACAGGTCCCTCTCTCTGTGTGTGTGTGTGTGTGTGTGTGTGTGTGTGTGTGTGTGTGTCTGTCTGTGTGTGCGAGCGCGCGCGCATGTGTGTGTGTGTCTGCGGACAGCTCAAAAACGAAAAGACGGTTAAATACCAAACCTGGTATTTAAGTTTGGTATCTTCCAAGGATGCGACACCCCTAACTACCCTTTATATGAAAAAATTTTCGAAAATTTTCTTTTTCTTAAAAATGGCTCTAACGATTTTGATTAAAATACACATATTAAAGCCATTTCTATCACAAATAAAATGCATATCTTGAATTTTCTGAGAAAATAGCTTCTAAAGACGGTTTTATTCTGGATGAATTTTGCTTAATTTGGTATAACTAGAAAATCGTAAGAGATAAACAAAAACTTACTATACAATACACGAGTTTTGTAAAATACATTTTTTTCGTGAAGCTTACCGTTTTCGAGGTACACCTTTTTATTAGTTTCAGTGGTAAAGTACCTACACTTTTCTCAGACGGAGTGTCCGTCTTTCTTTTGTTCTACTCCTGGTTAAGCAAAGAAGCGATTTGCAATGAAAATCGCATAACGATAGATTTTAAAACATTTGACTACCGCTTTATCCTAGTGTATTCCCTTAGTTCCATTCTACTTATAATAAAATTCTGTTAATGTTTATCTCGATTAGCGTGGTGTTGAAAGAAGAATTATCTTTTGTGAGACGTTTGTAGAGTAGCTAGTCAGATTTTTTTTCTATTATTAACATTTTCAAGATGTTTTCTATTGTTTGAAATTCCAATATTTCAATAAATGTACACTAAATGTAGTCGTTCCTTTGTTTATTATGAGCTCACTCAGAGTCACCATTTCAAGACCTGCGTAATAAGCTTTCTCTGCCCGGCTCAATGTATATAATTATGTTCATATTAGGTAGAAAAGTTATTGTATTTAACACAAAATCGAATACTGAGATTTCACCGGAAATGCATGTTTTGATGAACCCTGATTTCAAAAACAGCATTTTTGTGCCTGTATGTAGACCAAAAGTGTATCAAGCACCAAACTTCATATTTCATTTCATTATCTTCCAAGAATGTGACAGAAGGGTGGTCAGAAAAATTTTCTTCATCCCTAACAACACTATTTTAAAAATAACATTTTTTTTATAAATTTTTGACTGTCTCACAATTGGCTCTACATCTTTTTATTAAAATACCATACACTGAAGCAATTAAGATTATCAAATGTATGTCTTGAATTTTCTGGGAATACCCTTTGAAGTTCTGTTCATGATTTTGCATAGCTGGGAATCAAAACAGAAAATCTGACTACACAAAAGTGGTATAGATATCGTAAAAACAAACTATGAACATTACATAACTTTTTTGGTGAAATTAGCTATTTCTGAGATATAACTTAATGTTGGTTTCAAGTTCACAATACATATACTCTCCTCAAATGGAATGCCGATATTTTGTTTTCTTGCTCCTGATCAAACTATGTGTAAAACTCATCACATAGCGACCAGCTTTTAAAATATTTTTTCCTTTGTAATTTAACGTTTTTGGTAGATTATATCGGAGGATTAATAAAATTGGTAAAAAGATGCTCATATAACGCCGGAGTCCAGAGCTCAAAAGCACCAGTCATTTGTCTTCTCAAGATAAGAGAAACGCGGGAAAATATCTTATCCGAGTAACTCACACTAACCGAAAATCGAAAATGGGACCTCTGGAATGTGAAGCAGACATGTTACCTCCACACCATAGAGGCCTGTTAAAACTATTTAAGATACCTTCTTATTCCTTAATATTTACAAGGAAATATGTAATAATACCAATTGTGCAAAAGTTTATCTGGATTAACTTGAAATAAGTTAGAAGAATATGCTTTTACTAAAGAATAGTTTTTGTAGAGTAGATGGAGAAATGCATGTATATATAAAACTTCATATGTTGTAAAATAACTTATCTTCATCCTGGTCACGTACGTGTTGGTGTAAGTACTTAAAATAGTTTCATAATTAAACTTGACGAAATGAAATGAAAATCAATTATAATGAAACGATTATTATACATAATACTCGTTTATTTTAAAACGTGCAATGTATGAAAATTAAAAAAAGTAATATAAATCACATTCAGAAACCAATATCTCACAAGGAATAAGAAAGATGATAGTACTTTACTATTTCTTTTTAACGCATGGCGGCTCATTATAAATCAGACGAGCCGCCACTGTGTTTGCCCTTCCTGTTGATGGCTTTACCATCAAAGCAGTCCATTATCTGACAACTAATTACTGATGAAATAACACCATCTAATCAGCTAGCCTTATTTCTGACCTCTTGTGTTTTAATACAATGTATCCAAAGGTTCATTTTAATTAACGAAGCACCAAATATGGATTAAAGTAATATATTTGCCAGAGCACATGTCTGGAAAAATCTGATGTGCTCCATTCACATGACTTTCTCTACATCTCTGTAACAAATTATTGTTAATAGGCTTATTCTTCTATATATACTTCATGCAGAAACATTAGCAGAAACTGTTTTATTACTTAGTTTCTTACAAGTAGAACGAAAATAAGGAACACACTAGACTAAACCAATAGTCAAATGTTTTAAAATGTGGTTACTATGAGCTTGAAACCCCTTTCTTTACGAGACAAGGAGTTGATAGTTCCCTTAAGAGAAAACTTTAAATACAAACGTAAATGACATAAATTGTGTGTTTAAGTGTATATACATTCTTGTGTGGTAGATTTTTGTCCATCTATTACGGTTTATCAGTTATGCAAACTTCAAAGGAGGTCTTCAGAGACTATTCCCAGAGAATTCAAGATATATATTTTATTGGCAATGTAAATGTCTTAAACATAGGAAATTTTAATCTAAATCGTTTGAGCCATTTTTCAGAATAACAACATTTTCTAACGTTTTTTCCATATAAAGGGTAACTGGGAGAGTTTTCTGCAAAATTCGGGTCACACTCTTGGAAGACAATAAACTTATATATCAAGTTTGGTGTTTAAAAGACTTTTTGTTTTTGAGATATGCTACCCAGAGAAAAAAAAACCCTCGCTGACAGACAGAATAAAAAAGAACACGGATACTTTTCTAAAAAACGGATTTTTGGATTCAGAGAGAGTTCCAAAAAATATATTTCCGGGAAATCGGTATTGAATTTTTGGGTGCAATACAATACATTCCTTATATACTATGTACACAGTACGTATAGAAAAAGTAAAAAATGACGTGTTCCACTCAAATTACTTTCTCTGGCTGTTCTAAAATAATATAAAAGTGCTAATCGAATCAAACATTAGCAGAAATAGTCTTATTACTTACTTCATTGTAGGTGGACAGGAAATAAGGAACTTCACTAGGCTAAGGCAATAGTCAAACATTTTAAAAATTGGTCGTTGTGGAACAACTGAGGTTCACTTCGTTTGCCATTGCCAGCAGATGACCCGTTTGAAATAAGTTACGTAGTTTAAAATTGTAGCCAATTACAAGGAATATTTCGGAAATAATCAGCTCTACAACAAAAATTGTATATTTGAAGGAAATCTACATTTTTGTGAAGTAAGCTTTTGTCTATTCCTTACGGTTTAACAATTATGCAAAATTTAGCAAAAATTCATCCAGAATGAATAGCTCTTCAAAAGCTATAACCAGAAAATTAAAGATAAAGATTTTATTTGTGACGTGCATATCTGTGAGATACAATATTTTAATATAAATCGCTGGAGCAATTTTTGAGAAAAGCAAACCTTTCAAAGTTTCCATTTAAAGGGTAATTTGGGTTGGGAGATTTTCATGAAAGAAAGATTCTAGAACTTAGATACCAAGTTTGGTATTTATCAGTATTTTCGTTTTTGAGTTATGTTGTCCATCGACACAGACACATACACACAGATACTGGCTTTTTTCTAAGAATGATTTATCGGATTCAGAGGATCTCAAAACATATATTTTGGTATATATTTTTGGGTGGAATACAATATCTTCCCTATCTACTATGTACGTTGTATGTGCATATGCGTTAGAGAAAGTAGAAAACTGATATTTTCGCATTACTTTCTCTAGGAATTCTGCAACAAATTATTCTTAAAAAGGATAATTTTTTTAGCTGTTGCAACCAATCGAGATAAGCATTAACAGAAATGGCATTAATGCTTAGTGCCTTGTGAATTTGGTCAGGCGGTAAAGTGTGAAACTCGCATTCGCTGGTCGATCCCTGTTGACGCGCACTTTTATTTTAGGTTTCTCGTGGTTCACTCTTATGATTTAGGTGAATGCTGGAGTGCTTTTTCTCTACGAATATCTTTCCATCTTTTCCCATTGTGTTATTTCCTTCTCATCTTTCATCTATGCGTGTCTCTAGACTCGAGGTGTGTGGCAGTGCTGGCAGGAGGCGCGCGGACGCATGCGTTTTGTAAATGCTGTTCTCAGCGTTGTGATCGCTGTTACCTTGCCGACACCCGGAACCTGTCTGTGTCTGTGTGGTGTTCCTAGGTAAGACATGAAGAAATATTAGGCAAAATGTTAAGAACTTCAGGTAACTCTGTTCCCTGTCTGCACTGGTATTCATTCTTAGGTCGTGGTGCGTGAGCTGTCTGCAGCCCTGTTTAGTCTTTGCCTTTAGTTTTTATTAAGCAGAAGGTAAATAAAGAAAGTACACTAAGTGGTAGTCAAATCTTAAGGTATGGCCAGGAGTAAAGGAAAAGGAAACGTATGACGAGTTCCCGATTGAGAAAAATATAAGTATTAAAAAATATTGAGGAATATCTCGCAAATCATTAACTCTTCTGACATAAATTGTGTGCTTTAACGAGATCTGCATTTTCTGTGCAATAGGACTTTGTCTATCTCTTACGGTTTTCCAGTTATGCAAAAGACGTCTTGAGTAACGACGACTTCCCAGAAAATTCAAAATATAAATTATATTGGTCATTAAAATGTCTTAAACATGTGACAGTTTAATCAAAATCGTTTGAGCTATTTTTGAGAAAATCAACATTTTCGAAAAAAAGTTCCACGTAAAGGGTAGGTTAGAGTGGGAGGTTTGTTGAAAATCTTTGTGTCGCACACATTCGGGCGCGGACCTTTTTCTAACAATGGTTTAGTTCAGAGACCTCAATACATTATTTCCAGTGAAATCATGGTATACAATTTTGTGGTGGAATACAATACCTTCTCATCTCATCATGCATTATTCATGGGAAGAGAAAGTAAAACTTACTTATGTGTTGCACTCACATAACTTTCTCTACCTATTCTACAACAAGTTATTCTTTAAAAACCGTGCACTCCTAATTACTTCACATTAATCCAGATAAACTCTTGAATAAACGTTGTATTAAGTATATACATATAAAAAGGGATATGCCAAAGCAAAACTGAAATATTTTAAAAGGTAGCTGTTGGGTGATAGGTTTTACGCTTTGCTTGATCAGGAACCAGAAATGCTATAACGATAGGAAGTATAAAGGACTTTAAAGGAAGTATAAGCTTTTTAAAATATAAACCAATAATAGGGAATATTTCGGAAAATGTTAATTCCACAAAAAAAATCTGATGTGTTCCATTCACATGAATTTCTATACAACTCTGCAATAAATTATTGTTAAAAAGCTTATACTTCTATTTACTTCCTGTTAATCAAGAAAACATTAACAGAAATAGTCTTATTACTTGCTTCCGTGTAAGTAGAAGCTAAATAAGGGAGTACCATAGGTTAAAGTGATAGTCAAAAGCTGGATGCTATGTGACTGAAGTTCCTTTGTTTGTATGGACACGAGTTCACAAAGTCCTGTATGAAAAAATTATGTTTTTTATAGCTGAAACAAAAAACAGGGAATATCTAAAAGACAATCAACTCCACGAAAAAATGTATATAACATAAATTGTGTGACTTAAAGTGCTCTACATTTGTTGTGTGGTAAGCTTTTGTCCATCTGTTACGGTTTAGCGGTTATGCAAAATTCCGTAAAATTGACCCAAAGTAAAGTAGTCTTTATAGGCTATTCCCAGAAAATTCGAAATATACATTTTCTTTGTCAGGTAAATATCTTTAATATATGATATTTTAATCAAAATCGTTAGAGCCATTTTTTAGAAAATCAAAATTTTCGAAAACAGTTCGATGTAAAGGGTAGTTTGGGGTGGCGGATTTTTCTCAAAATCTTCGTGTCGCATCCCTGGAAGATACTAAACTTAAATACCAATTTTGTTATTTTACCGACTTTTCGTTTTTGAGTTATCGTGTTCACAGACACACGGACACACGGACACACACACGGACCTTTTTCTGAAAATACATTTTTTGGATACAGGGGACCCTAAAACATATATTTCCGGTGAAATCTCGGTATCGAATTTTTTGGTGGAGTGCAATACCTTCTCTATACACTATGTACATAGTGCGTATAGAGAAGGTAAAAATCTAATTGACATAATTGTGACCTTCAATAACATCTAAATGTTTTGTTTATCTAGTAACATTTTGTCTTCACTTATAATTTATCAGTCATTCAAAAGTCATTCATACTGTTTAATGAACATAGCCTCTGACATATTTGCCATATAGATATACGGTATATCGTTGTGGCTACTTTTGAGAAAATCCAAACATTTCGAAACTCATCCATGTAAAGGGCAGTTTTGGGTAGGGGAATTTCTTGAAAATTTTCCTATCGTACGCTTGGAAGATACCGAACTTAAATATCAAGTTTCGTATTTAACTGACTTTTAATTTTTGTGTTATCGTACACTAAGGTTGTCAGGTCTCCCGTAATTTATCAAGTCTCCCTGCTCCCGTATTTTGGACTATTTCTCCCGCATTTCATACACTGCCATGAATTCTGGGTTTCAGAAGGATATTTTGAATATGGGCTATATAGAAGTGGTAGTTTCTTTTTTCCAATGTTGGCAGCAGTATTTTAATTTTTACAGAGGAGAAAAAATGGAATCTGTGAGTATTAAAATTTACTAAAAATATTATTAATGAACCAATCTATTGTTTTGTTTTTAAAATTTTTAATTTTGGGCAAAAATTATTTTTTTTGCAGAAGGTACTTTGTTAATTTTTATTAATTCACCCCTCACTAACCGATCCAATTCACTCCTCACTAAACTGTTGGAAACAATGGGAGCACGCATCTCATTCACTTGCGACTTTGAATTGAAGATAGGAAGGATGGGCTGCAGTATTGAAGGCTGAGTCGTGGTCAGCGCCAAAAGCCCCTGGCCGGTTAATGCGGTTCTCATGACCTGGAGCTGCTACTTCTCCATCAAATAGTTCCTCAATTGGCCCCCCAGGGATGCACGAGGCTGAGTGCATCCCGTTCCAGGTCTCCCCGTGGTGTAAAAATGCCCACGCCGGTACTGGGAATCGAAATCAGGTCTCCCGCTTGGCAAGCAGCAACGCTATCACCGCTACTAAATATGTTTTAGTTCTATACGTATTTTCTGCTGAAATCAACAAGGTAAAAGGTCGATAGACAGTATGAAGGTGTCGGGAAAACCACTTCTGAAATCTCCCTTATTTTCAGTTAGAACACCTGGTAACCCACATGCGCCCGCGCGCAAATCTTCCTCTAAAGATTGCGAAGACTCCAGAACATGTATTTCTCTGAATTCTCGGTATTTACTATTGGTGGAATACTGTACACGCTAGAGAAAGTAAAACACGAGAGTACGTTTAGTGATCGTTAGTAATTATCTTCAAAAGGATTTCAATGCTACTCAGTGCTAGTGTTACAGAACTTTGCACTTAGCAGAAACGGATTTGTGAGGATTAGCGTACACCACTCACTGTATCTACCCAATATAAAAGACAAAAAAATATAAAGTTGCTGCAGGGAACGCCCTGACTTGCTCCCGAAAACTGGATACGAAAGAAGACATCTGGAACCAATACAACTGTCCAAACGAGTTAGCAGCGACCCGTGGGAGTGTGTCTATTCCTTATTACGATCCGTAATTAAATGTGCAGATCCAGTCCAGCTCTTTCTAAACTCCGCGAACCGTAAAATTAATCCAAGGGAAAGATAAACAATAATTAAATTTAAATGTTATAATTGATATGCTGATGTAATAATCTGCTTCACCTGCGGCAGGCCGCGGAGAGCTTGCAGATGTAATAATACCCTTGGTAGAAACGTCAAATTCATCTTCCTGAGCATGATATCACATTTCCCTCACGCTGACGGCAATGTCTGAATAATATCTATTCTGAAAATGGTTCTTGCAATTGAAAAGAAACATCTGATATGTTCCATTTACATTTGTTCTGCAAATAAATCATTCTTGCAAAAGGTTATTCTTTTCTCTATAATTTATCTAAATTCGTAACATCCCACTATCTGTCGAAACTTTGTATTAGGGTATTCTCCGGTCGTACCCGTTTTGTTTTCGTTCTCTACACGCATTTTGTACATAGTGTATAGAGAAGGTATCTATTGCACCCTACTCACAATTTCTATACCGAGAGAAGCACCGCAAATACATGATTTAGGGTCCCCTGTATCCAAATAAAGCATTTTTAGAAAAATCTCCGTGCGTGTGTGTGTGTGTGTCTCTATCTATCTATCTCTCTCTCTCTCTCTCTCTCTTTCTCTCTCTCTCTCATTATGATAACTGAAAAACGAAACGTTGGTAAAGTATCAAACCTGGAATTTAAGTTTAGTATCTTCCAAGGATATGAAACGAAGATTTTAAGGAAAATCCCCCAGCTGAAACTACCCTTTACATGCAAAAATTTCAAAAATTTTTATTTTCTCAAAAATGACTCTAAAGAATCTTATTAAAATACCGTGTATTAACGTGACAAATAAAAATATATCTTGAATTTGTTGGAAATAGCCTCTAAAGATCTCTTTATTCTGCATGCGTTTTGCTGAATTTTGCATAACTGGTAAACCGTAATAGATAGACAAAGACTTACTACACACAAATTTATGTCATACACAGTTTTTCGTGAAGTTGGCCACTTTCGAGATATACCTTACTACTGGTTTCGGTTTTAAAATACTACAAACTTTTTTCATACGGGAATTTGTAAACACCTGGCAATGCTAAGAAACTAGTTTTATTTTTCAAAATATTTGACTACCGCATTAGTCTAGTGTATTCTCTTATTTCTCTTCTACTCCCAAGGAATTAAGTAATTAGACCATTTCTGTTGTTTGCCTCGATTAGCATGAAGTAGATAGAAGAATAAGTATTTTAAATTAATTTGTTACCCAATGTAGAGAAAGTCATGTGAATGGAACAGATCAGATTTTCTTAAACGTGCCTTAGAAATTTCTAAAACAGTGATTTTAATGGAGCAGTGTTTGGTGCGTCAAACGACTGGCGTATGTACTAGGAAGAAAAAAAAATCTTAGAATATATGACGATCAAGACTCCACTTCCAAACACAGAAAGGTATAAAGAAGCAGTAACAAAAAAAAAAAGAGAAGCAGAAATAGATAGCCATCGAATTCTTCGGTATGAATTCCATGATAAACAAGACAGTGGACGAACAGCAACCAAACGCAGAGGTATACAATAAAAGAAATACAGGGCTTCCACCATTTACTAAGCACATATAAAAATACCATCAAGCTCAAGAAGAATGTTTTTTTGCAAATTATGTGGTCAAAAATGTGAGAGGAACCAAACACAGAGACACACATGCATTGGACTACATGACTTCCACCGTTTACTAAGTACATATAAAAATCTGATGTAATCCATTCACATGACTTTCACTATAAGTTAAAAAGTTTTGCTTCTATTTCCTTCATGCTAAGTTAGAAAAAATTAGCAGAAATAGTCTTATTACTTGCTTCCCTGTAAGTAGAAGCGAAATAAGGTAGTAACATGGGTTAAAGTGATAGCAAAAGATGGTTGCTATGAGACTGAAGTTCCTTTGTTTGTATGGACAGGAGTTGACAAATTCCTGTATGAGAAAAGTATACGTTTTTTAAGGCTGTAACAAAAACCAAGGAATGTCTAAAAAACGACCAACCCCACGAAAAAAATGCATATAACTTAAATTGTGTGTTTTAATGTGCTCTACAGTTTTTGTGTGGTAAGCTTTTGTCTATATCTTACGGTTTACCAGTTACACAAAATTCCGTAAAATTCATCCAGAATAAAGTAGTCTTCAGAGGCTATTCCCAGAAAATTCAAGATATACATATTATTTGTCTTTAATATAAGATATTTTTATCAAAATCGTTAGAGCCATTTTTATATAATCAAAATTTTCAAAAAATTCTCCATGTGAAGGGTAGTTGGTGGTGAGGGGATTTTCTTTAAATTCTTCGCATCAGATCCTTGGAAGATACTGAACTTAAATACACACACATACACACAGACAGAGACAGACACGGAAATTTTGCTAAAAATGCTTTTTTTGGATTCAGGTGGTCTCAAAACATCTATTTCCGGTGAAATCTCGGTATCGAATTTTTGGGTACAATGCAATATCTTCTCTATACACAATGTACATAGTACGCATAGAGAAAGTAAAAATTTCATGAAGTTCAAGAACAATGTGTTTGCAAATTATATGGACAATAATGTGAACTATACGACTTTAACAAGTGTAAAAAAAAGGACATGCCTCTGAATAAACTTATAACAACAACTAAATCGCCATAATTGTGCATTTTTATTCTGTATGCTCCTTCAAGCGCATTTTGATTTAAATAAATAATGGGAGCAGTGAAGTGGAATGCGTAAGCAAAATCCTACAGCTTGGAAAAACGTTTGTTAAAATTCTGGACAGACAGTAAGTACATCATGCAAATCAAGATGGACATAACCAAAACTAACCTTATTATTTAGTTCCTTATAAGCAGAAGGTAAATAAAACAAGTCTAAAGCGAAAATCAAATTGTTTAAAAGCTATCGCTATGCAGTTTTCATTGAAATACAATTGTCTTTCCATGGTCAGGAGTCAAACAAATGAGATACGAAACTAATAGAAACTAATAACTGGAAATATCAAAGAAATGGTTAGCTCTTTATGTTTTACACATGATGTAACTTGTGTGTTTTAATGAGATCTTTCTCTACACGTACCATGTACAGTGTATAGAGACGGTATTGTATTACCACTCAAAAATTTGATACCGAAAGTTCAACGGAAATACACGTTTTGAGACCTCTGATTTCAAAAATAAGCATTTCTAGAAACATGTCCGTGCGTGTGTGTGTGTGTGTGGGTGTGTGTGTGTGCGTGTGTGTGTGTGTCTGTAGGCAGCATAGTTCAAAAACAAAAATTCACTTGAATACCAAATCTGGTATTTAAGTTGAGTTGGTATTTTTACAGATGCGACAAGAAGATTTTCAACAAAATCCCCCCATTCCGAACTACCCTTTATATGGGAAAATGTTAATTTTCTCAAAAATAGCTCTAACGTTTTGACTAAAATAACTTATGTTTAGGATATTTTTATTACAAACGAAATGTATATCTTGAACTCTCCGTGAATAGCCTTTGCAGAATTCTTCATTCTGGATGACTTTATATAACCGGCAAACAGCAATAGATATACAAAACTTAGTGCACAAAAAATGTAGATCTCGTTAAAACACATAATTTGCGCCATATAATTTCTTTTGTAGAATTAACCGTTTTCCAGATATTCGACTTTATTGGTTTCAATTTTAGGCCGCCTAAACTTTTCTTAAACAGAAAGATATTTTTCTTCTCATTTCTCGTTTAATCCTGGCAAGCATAGAGATTGGAATTTCAATTGTTTCACATACTGACCGACTTTTAAAGGACAGACTATCGCTTTAATCTGTGCATTTTCACTTCTACGTACAAGGAACCTAATAGTAAGAGTAATACTGCTTATGTTTATCTTGATTAGCATGATGTAGATAAAGGACTAATGTTTTGAATAAAAGGTCTATTTGACGAACAGCTAGAGAATATCATGTGAATGGAACACATCAGGTTTTTTCCCTTCTACTAACAAAGAACCAAGTAGTTGGACAAATATCTGCTAATGTTTATTTAGATTACATGAAGTAGATGGAAGAAAAAGTTT
Organism: Hymenopus coronatus; assembly: GCA_030762935.1. Lineage (NCBI taxonomy): Eukaryota > Metazoa > Arthropoda > Insecta > Mantodea > Hymenopodidae > Hymenopus > Hymenopus coronatus. Next base: position 62,497,206 of record CM060898.1, on the reverse strand, counting down.
TTAACAATAATTTGTTACAGATATGTACAAAAAGTCATGTGAATGGAACACTTCAGATTTTTGAGTAGTAAGTTTTTGTCTTAACGCTTACGGTTTACCGATTATGCAAAAGGCATTCAGAACGAAGAGGACTTCAAGGCCTAGAACCCAAGAAATACATCTTATTTATCATGTAAACATTTTAAAATACGGAATTTTAATCAAAATCGTTACAGCCATTTTTTAGAAAATCGAAACTTTCGAAAAGTGTTCGTTGGGGATTTTATTGATTAACTTTGGGTAGCATTCTTGGAAGATGTCTAAATGTCAAGCTTGATACAAAGTTTGGTATTCAACGAATGTTTCGTTTTGGAGTTATGGTGTCCACACACACGGATCTTCTCCTAAAATTGTTTCTTTGTATTCAAGGGCCCTCAAAACATGTATTCCCGATGAAATCTCGGTATTAAATTTGATACAAATGTACACGAATTTGATAAATTGACTCTTGTCACTTAATATTCTTGATTTATGCCGCTATGTGAATGAAAATTTGACAATGCTCTTCGGATATATTTACATAAATATGCATGTTTAATAAGAAAATGCTTTGTACCGCACAACCACAGCAGCCAATGAGAGGTAAATAGTGACGTGGCACTTAAGATACGGGGGCAGACTTACGTGGAACGGACCATAGCCCAAAATAAACGAGAAAAACACTTACATAAGCTGTTTTATTACATTCTCTCTTGTATGCATAACGAGAAGGGATAAATACAGCAGACTTAACTGATACTCAAATATTTAAAGAGCTAATTGTTATTCATGGATTTAGAATCCGTTCCCTTTGCAAGACCAATATGGAAAAAAAAAATGTGTTTAACGACTTTCCATTTATGAAATGCAAATATACTGAAACATTTAAACCAATAACAGAGAATATTTTGTTATTCAAATAAAAAGTGCAACGAAAATATCAACTGTATGTTCTAACGAGATCAACTTTTTCTGATATCATAAGATTTTTCTATACGTTACAGTTTGCCAGCTATATAAACATTGCTGATTGAAGAGAATATCAAAATGTATCCAGAAAATGTAAAATATCTTTCTGGAAATATCTTTAAAATATTGTATTTGCGTCTAAATCGTAAGAGCTGTTTTTGAGGAACCACAAATTTTCGATAAATGCCCCAAATTAAGGATAGTTTCTTCATATTCTTGGTATCATTGAAAAATGCTGAATTTAAATATAACATTTTAATCTATTTTTACTTTCTCCATACGCACTATGTACATAGTGTAGAGAGAAAGTATTGCACTCCACCAAAAATTCGATACCGAGATTTCACCGGAAATATGTGTTATATGGTCCCCAGTATCCAAAAAAGCATTTTCACAAAAAGGTCTTGTGTGTGTCTGTGAACATGATAACTCAAAAACGAAAAGTCGGTAAAATACCAAACTTGGTATTTAAGTTTAGTATCTTCCAGGGATGCGGCACGAAGATTTTGAGAAAAATCACTGCACCCCCAACTACCCTTTACATGGAACTTTTTTCGAAAATTTTGATTTTCTCAAAAATGGCTCTAACGATTTTCATTAAAATTTCGTTTATTAAACATATTTATCTGACAAATAAAATGTATTTCTTGAATTTTCTGGGAATAGCCTATGAAGAGTAGTTTATTTGGACGAATTTTACTATATTTTGAATGACTGCTAAACCGTAAGAGATGGACAAAAACTTACTACACAAAAAATGTAGAGCACATTAAAGCACATATGTGTTAGATACATTTTTTTCGTGGAGTTCGTCGTTTTTGTGACATTCCTTATTTTTGGTTTCTGTTATGAAAAACGTGTAATTTTCTCATACAGGAACTTGTCATCGCCTATCCATATAAACAAAGAAACTTCATTGACATAACAACCAGCTTTTGACTATCACTTTAACCTACAATTGTCCCTTATTTCGCTTCTACTTACAAGGAAGCGAGTAATTAGACTATTTCTGCTATTTTGTTCTGATTAGCATAAAGTAAATAGAAGTATAAGCTTTTTTAAGAATTATTTGTTGCAGGGATATGGAGAAAGTCATGTGAGTGGTACACATCAGATTTTTTAAGTTTTGAATTACCTGTTCAAAAACACATGTACACACAGTTGTTGCTGAAACTACCAAACATGTATTTTAAGTGAATATTTTGGTGAAATTAAATCCTTTTCTATCTGCAACATACATGGTAGAGAGCTAAAATTTCCAAAATGTATAACTATGTATTAAGTATTATAGAACACTACAAATCTTATATGTGCTTTAAATGATGTAGCTTTCATTGTGGTACGGTTATTTCAAGCATGTCATAGGGGATTGACTTAATGTCTGCCTATATGCATGGAGTGCTATACATTTTATGTAAATATAATTAAGTTATGTCTATATAAAGTAAGCAAACTGTCAACAATGTTTAAGGAATCTACAAATACTAAATAACCTGAAAATGAAAAAGCGACTGAATACATAAAAATCTTATGTGTTCCATTTAGATGACTTTCTCTACATCTCTACAACAAATTATTGTTAAACAGCTTATAATTCTATTTATTTCATGCCAATTAAGAAACAATTAGCAGAAATAATCTTATTACTTTCTTCCTTGTAAGTAGAAGCGAAATAGGGTAGTACCATAGGTTAAAGTGGTAGTCAACAGCTGGTTGCTTTGTGACAGAAATGCCTTTGTTTTTATAGACAGGAGTTGACAAATTCCTGTATGAGAAATGTATAGGTCTTTTAAAGCTGAAACCAAAAACATGGAATATCTAAAAACGATCAATTCCACAAAAAACAAGGTATAGATTGTGTGTTTTAACGTGCTCTACATTTTTTGTCTGCTAAGTTTTTATCTATCTCTTATGGTTTACGTTTAGCAGTTATGCAACATTCCGTACATTTCATCCAGAATAAAATAAGCCTCAGCGGCTATTCTCATAAAATTGAAGATATACATTTTATTTGTCAGGTAAATATCTTTAATTTATAATATTTTAAAGAAAATCGTTAGAGTCATTTTTGAGAATATCAACATTTTCGAAAAAAGTTACATGTAAAGGGTAGTTTGGGGGTGGGGAGATTTTGCTTAAAATTTTTGTGTCGCATTCTTGGAATATACTAAACTTAAATACTAAGTTTGATATTTTACCGACTTTTCGTTTTTGAGTTATCATGTTCACAGTCACGCATACACGGACTTTTTTCTGAAAATGCTTTTTTTGAATACATGGGACCCTAAAACATACATTTCTGGTGAAATCTCGGTATCAAATTTTGGGTGAGGGTGCAATACCTTCTCTAAACAGTATGTGCAGAGTTTTACCTTTTGTGTCAAAAAATAAAACATTTTATCTTTTAAATAAATTATGACCTCGTTTTAACAATAATGAATAACATAACAAGGTCTAGCTTGGAAATGTAAATGGTGTGCTTTAGCGAGATATAGAAGTTGAGTGTAATCTCACAATTTACCAGTTAATAACTTTTCACTAACCAAAATCCTAATACATAATTCTTTGATCCTGCACAAGGTGAAATCCAATTCTTTACAACACTTATTTTGGATGTTTTGAATTTAAGAGCAGCTGTAGCTAAATTTATTGATATATAATGATTTCAGATTTAGTGAACGTTAAGAAGTTTGGTAAACGCTGTGCCAGCATTCTCGGTTAGACATCAGACAGAGAATTTCACAGATTGTTTCTAAAAATAAATATATGCGAAATTTCTAACCAGATTGTTATGAAACTTAGAACGTAAACTCTTAACTCTTTAGAATCTTTTTTACAATTTTGTCCGTGTTTTGAGCATTTATGTTTCACTGAATAATAAAAATACACACTTTTTTTTTAAAAAAATCTGATTTGTTCCATTCACATGACTTTCTCTAGCTGTAATACAAACAACTTTCCTTACAAAGATTATTCTTTTTTCTACGACATGCTAATCAAAGTAAATATTAGCAGAAACTGCCTTATTGCTTGCTTCATTGTAAGTAGAAGGGGTATAAAGGAATACATTACGCTAAATCTATCATATCTTTTAAAAGCTGGTCTTATATGAAATAGCAAAGTTCGGTTCGGTTTGCAGGCCTGCAGTAAATAAAGAGAGAAGGACTCGAAACGTCACTTCCTGTTTGAGAAAATTTAAAACATTCTTTTTTGGGACCCAGGAGACCTCAAAACAAATATTTCCGGTGAAAGCTCGGTATGGAATTTTTGAGTGGTATACAATACCTTCTCTTTCCATTTTTGTGTATGCGGGCTAGAAAAATAACAGGAAAGAAAATCCCTGCACTAAATTCAAAAGAAACCCCGTCATCATCACCACGTGTTTTTCGTGTGATCTCCACATTCTTTATCACAGGCATATTTTACTGCAGTCGCTCGGGTTTCGAACTCAAGTCATTCGGACTTGAATGGATGTCATCAGTATTACCACCGAGTAGGATTGCTCAGCGTTCACGTTCTAAACCGGCCATTTGACCCATGGGTTTTTCGTGATATTTTGGGATCGGCAGGCGATTACCGGGTGGTTCATCTTCTACCACGACTTTCCTATCCATCATCTCCTGCACCCAACACTTCCTTCTCATCTGTTTAGGTTGAAGAATTGCCACTTAATCGCACTGCCACGAAAGTTGTGGCCGCGCCCATTAAAGTGCCTCGCTTTGGTGCTTCGTGGCTCAGGGGATTGTGGGTTCGAGGGCCACCTTGGACATGGATGTTTCTGTGTTTGTAAATGTGTATATATGTTGAATGTGTAAGTACAAAGAAATCGGCAAATAAATAGGTCAACAAAGGAAATGCAGGAAACTGCAGAAAAATAAAGGATAAAGGAGAAAAACGGAATACAGCGCTGCAGTCCTGACAAGACTCTGGAACTATATTTATTTAAAAAAAAAAAAGTTTCGGGAGCTTGTGGGAGAGCGCCGGACAATGTCGGATGCATTCTATTTATGCACCTCATCCCTGGTGGCTCCCGTCGTTATCGTCGTACTCCGTGGTGTAGGTATAATATGCTAGCATCTGGTGCCTAAGGTCGCGGGTTCAATTTACAGTATCGATTACTTTTTTCGGACGTAGAGCTTCTTACCAGGCTTCCTTCGGAGGGAGGGAAAGACATGTTGTAAATTATGCGGTCTCTCACGCCCAATTTAAAATTGGTTGCTAAAAACCACATAAGTTAAAGAGTGCCCATAAATAAAACTCATTTAATTTTCCAGTCATCATCATTAGGCGCCGGGCTCAGAAATTCTACGGCAGATTGAGCGAACATGAGAACGTACTTGCCAGATCGCTGGGAAAGTACTTATCTACTGAACACCGATACAGGCGGTATCGGGTTCCCCGCATGGCTTGCACGCACCCCGTTAACAACGGTTTCAAACCAACCAACAGTAAATTAGCTGAACTAAGTACTCCCCCCTCCCAACATTGGGAGTGATCTAGCAAAATTATCCAACAAAAACAATTTTAATCAAATCAAACACCAGTTCGAGGAGCCTATCTAGCGCTACCTCCTTAAAATCTTCAACCGAAACCTAAATTATTACCAAGACCAAACCTCATCCTCGTGGTTAAGCCCTTACCAAGATAGGTACACAGAAGGTACACCTAGGCTCAACACGAGTCCACCAGATCTCGGACGGACGGAAGGATCTGATCGCCTTGTGTCTCTCCCCTCAACCCTCCCTCCCAGGAGGATGACCTGAGGGGTGTGCTGTCCAGTGACGGAGGGCCCCAATCGTGATTATTCAAATCTTAATCGGTTCTAGCGATATTATTGAAGATAATCTGATTTAATATCCAGTAGAGCGTCAAAGAGCTTGCCTAGAAATATGGTAAAATCACACATACCAAATATGGCTTCTCATTACGTAGTTTTAACTTTTCTTACCATATTAGCTCTCGCTCTTCTTTCCTTCTTAGCAGCATTAGTAACTGCAACCCGTGAATCGCATGACTTTCTTGTAAGCGGCATTGAGATTAAAAGTCCCGAATCAAGGAATTTGCATTCCAGCACTTACTGTCAGACAATATACATTGAGCTTAGGTGTTGTGTGCACCTTTTTGGTGTGAAACTTACACCACAAGGGGACAAACCCTGCTGAAACCAGCACACATTAATAAGCTGGTTACAGATACACGTACAGTAACACAGTCTGGCTCCACTTAACGAAAACAGGTAAAATCACTTTGCATAGCATTTGCATATCCTGTTTTTTTTTTTTTTTTTTCGTCTTTGCGAACTTCGTTATTAAGTTAAACGTTATACAATATTATTTTCCCTGTTGTGGGCTCACTTTCACGCTCTGACATTCGTTTACAGAATTTTGAGTTGACGCCACATATAAAAACACCGGTAGCGCGAAAAATAGCAGATGCGAGTAAATTAGGAACAGCAAACAAAATAATAAAAAAAGTTTGGACTTGTTTTTTAGGACCTATTATGATACGCGTTCTTTTGGAAAATTACCGTAAGGTAAATAAATAAGTTCATTTTTATTAGAAGCAGGTTCCTTCTCGATCATTTTGCATGCGAATAATCAATACCTGAGACAGCTGCCATTGAGAATCACCACGGCTATCTCTATGATGGAATCTCAGGGATTTTTGGAAACCCGTACAGAACAGAAGTCAAAATATTCGATGTGAGAAATTATTCTATGTAGAGATTAACCCATATTTAGGTATATTCCTAATTTACTTTGCACATCGATTATTATAACTGTAAGCACCAAATGCACACTAATATTCCTCAGTGCTGAGAATGGAAATAAATACTACCATTTTTACTTTCTCCACTTCGAATATAGAAAAGGTATTCCACCCTAAAATTCGATATTGGAATTTCAATGTAAATGCACGTTTCGAGGTCCCCTGATTCGAAAGAAAGAATTTTTATTTTCTCTACATGTACTATGTACATAGTGCGCAGTGAAGGTGTTGTATTCCACCCAAAAATCGATACAGAGATTTCACCGAATATACATTTTTGAGACCCCCTGAATAAAAAAAAAAACGTTTTTAGAAAAGGGTAGTGTGTGTGTGTGGACAGCATAGCTCGCAAACGAAAAGATATTTAAGTACAAGAATGCGACACGAAGATATTTAGGAAAATCCTCCTACCCCAAACTACCCTTTACACGGAAACAATTTTTAAAACTGCCTGTAACGTTTTTTATTAAAACGTACATTAAAGATATTTACGTGATAAACAAAATGTATGTTTGAATTTTCCGGAATAGCCTATCAGAACCCCCCTTCATTCTGGATGAATTTTGCTGAATTTTGCTTAACTGGTAAACCACAACAGATAGACAAAAACAAATCACAAAACGAGCACAGCTCGTTAAAACATATAATTTTTCATCTGCATTTTTTCCTGGAATTGAGTATTTCCAGATATTCTTTGCTATTGGTTTCATTTTTAATTACTCAAAGTTGCATATACTGAAATTTGTCAACTCTTGGACATGCAAAGAAACAGAATTAAATCACACAGCAACTGACTTATAAAGGTTTGACTGCCACTTTAGCCTAATATATTAGCTTATTTCCCTCCTAAGTGGGAGACCTGGGTTCGATTCCCAGTACCGGCGTGGGGATTTTTCCCTCGCTGGGACACCTGGACCGGGGTAGACTCAGCCTCGTGAGGTCCCTGGGGGGCCAATTGAGAAGCTACTTGATGTAGAAGTAGTGGCTCCAGATCGCGAAGACCGCATTAACTGGCCGGGGGGGGTTCGAAGCATTGACCACGTGTCACCCACCAATACTACACCCCATCCATGATGTCTGTCATGGACCGAGATGGGGGACGCAGCGCCCGGGCGGTAGGCCAAGGCTGTTAATGAGCTATGCTATGGAGTTTTGGTTTCCCCTCCTAATAAGATTTCTGCTATTGTATATTCTCAATTACCATTAAATAGAAGATTAAGCTTTGGTATGAATATTTATTTTCAGAACAGGAATAGAACGCTTCAGACTTTTCTTGTATTAGTAATATAGGAAATATTAATATTCCTATGTGTTCTGAATGGAACAAAGAATATCATTTTTCCTATGTTGTAAATTTTTCCCATTTCACATTTTTTGTTAAATATGGCAATATTCCACAATATTTTAGCTAAATAGACAATTATCTGCAAGAAGATACTAGGAATGCACTTTTGCATACACTTTTGCGAGGTTAGTTTTGCTTGCAGAAAACGGTTAGAGAATGTCATGTGATTGGAACACATTAGATTTTGAACATGTAATTTTATAAGTTTCAGATCCATATGTGTTGCTAAGCAGCCATGCTAATCATTGGCAGAGGAATGAAATGAGAACGTAAGCGCGTAACATAATGTTTCTGTTCCAGCTTCTACTGAATGCTAACAGATCTTTTTCCTAAGAATATAACATTACTAAATAACAAAATGATATTGCACGAAAATCGCTAAGGAAATAGTACACGATTTATGACAACGGCGCATATCAACAATTACTTGAGTAGCATCCATTTGTTTTCCTATATGTGATGCTTCGCTCTTTGCCAAACATTCCTGATTTCTCTTCTAATTTATCTATGTATTACACTAGACAAACTGTGCTTAACTAGCAAGCAATAGGTTCGTACTAGGCACTCTCGTGATGGGAGTAAGCTATGTTTAAAAAGTACTTCTTAATATATCTCTTCTAGATTCCCAATTCAGTTATTTATACTTTCTCTGCACGTGCTATGCATATTATAGCTAGAGAAGGAATTGTATCCCACCCAAAATTCAAATTTTCGATTTCAAGATTCAACCGAAAATATGTCTTGAGGTTAGCGGAAACAAAAGAAAAATTGGAAAACCGTCCGTGTGTGGGTGCGGACAGTATAGCTCAAAAGCGAAAAGACCGCTCAATAAATAATTTTGTATTTAAGTTTAGTAACTTCAAAAGATGAGACACGAAGATCTTCCGACCTTAAACTACCCTTTCCATGGAAAACATTGTAAACTGCAGTTATTGGCTTTAAACCTTTTAATATGAAAAATAAAATTTATATCTTGTATAATCGGAATAGCCTCTGAAGCTTCACATTCACGATGACTTTTGCAAATTGACGAAAACTTACTACACAGATAAAACACACAATCTATGTCATATATCCTTTTTGTGGAGTTAACCATTTCCGAGCTTCCATTTCCATTTAACCATTTGGTTACAATTTTAAAATTCTGAAACTGGAATTCGACATTCCTATTTCTGCTTTTTTCACTCCTGACCATGTAAAGAGAACGAATTTCAATCTAATAGAAACTAGCTTTTAAAAGATTTGACTATTATTTTAGTCAGTGTGTTTCCATCCCTTATAACTGTAAGGAACTAAGTAATAAGACAACTTTTGCTAATTTTAATTTTGATTAATATGAAGTATATAAACAAGTAACTTTCTTAAAGAATGGCTTAATGGGCTTTTGTTTCTTTTTATTAATAATATTCTCACAAATCAGAATATCAGCTTTATGTGACAAAATAGTTAGGGGAAGTAACGTGAACACAACAGATTTTTACTTTCTCTAGCGCATACGTACAACGTACATAGTAGATAGAGAAGGATTGTGTTCCACCCATAAATTCAATATCGACATTTCACAGGCAATATATCTTGAGACCGCCTGAATCCCCTCCCCAAAAGTAAACATATTTTTACTTTCAATGTAAATTTACACAGTACATGTACCGTGATTTCACCGGAAGTACTTGTTTTAGGACCCCCTGAATCCAAAAATATAATTTTTAGAAAAATGTCCATGTATATGTGTGTAAGACTGTGTACAGCATAGCTCAAAAACGAAAAGTCCGATACAATCCAAACGAGCTCTTTAAATTCAGTATCTCCCGAGGATACGACACAGAGATTTTTAAAAAAATTGCAAAATATTTAGAAAATTTTGAGTTTCTCTAAAATGGTCTAAAATGTTTTATTAAAATGTTGTATATTAAAGATGTTTACATGACAAATAAAATGTATATTGTGAATTTTATGGAAATAACATTTGCGGAATTTTGCATAACTGGTAAACCATAAGAGATAGACAAAAACTTACTACCTAAAACATGTAGAATTCGTTAAAATACACAATTTATATTATATACATTTTTTTCGTGAAGTTGGCCGTTTTTTAAATATATCTTGTTATTGGTTTCAGTTTTGAAATACTTATGCTTTTTTCAGCTTGTCAACTTCTGGCCACGCAAAGAAACGGATTTCCTTACCTTAGCAACCACATTTTAAAACATTTGACTGCCGATTTAGTCTGAGTAATAACCACATTTTAAAACATTTGACTGCCGATTTAGTCTGAGTAATAAGACCATTTCCGTTGATGTTTATCTCGATTAGCCAAAAGTAGATAGAAGAACAAGTTTTTAACAGAAATTTGTTAATTTTATGAGGAAAAATCATGTGAATAAAACACACCAGATTTTTAAGAAAAGGTAGGTCAGTGTGTGTGTGTGTGTGTGTGTGGAGAATAACTCAAACACGAAATGCTGGTTAAATATTAAACTTGGCATTGAAGTTTAGTATCTCCCTAGGATAAGACCCGAAGATTTTCAGAAAATCCACTCACCCCAATCAGGCATTTACATGGACAAATATTGAAAATGTTGATGTTGATGTTCTCAAATACAGCTGATTAAAATACCGTACAGTAAAGGTATTTTTCATGATAAATAAACTATATATTTTCAACGTTCTAGGAATAGCCTCTGAAGACTTTTTTATTCTTAATGAATCTTGCATAACTGGAAAACTGTAAGAGATAGAGAAGAACTTACTACATATTAAATGTAGATCTCATTAAAACACATAATTAATGTATATATATATATTTCTTCGTCGGGTTGACCGTTTTTAAGATATTCCTTGATAACACTTAAAAACGTTCTCATATGGAACTTGTCGACTCCTGATCGTGTAAAAAGAAGCTAATTTCAATCCCTTAGCAACCACATTTTAAAACATTTGACTATAGTTTTAGCCAAGTTCATTACCTTTTTCCCTTTTACTTAAAAGGAAGCAAGTAATGAAGCTTTTTCTGATAATTTTATCTCGAATTGTATGATGTGGATGAATAATTCTTTTAACTATAATTTGTTACAGAGATGTAGAGAAAGTGTTGTGAATGGAACACCTCAGATTTTTTAAAAATAGTTTAATAGAGCTTTGTTCCAATTTACTTAATATACCCCTCACAAACCGAAATATTAACTTTTTCTGCTAACTTCATTTTGAATTGTGTGAGGTAGATAGATGAATAAGTATTTTTAACCATAATTTGTTACAGAGATGTAGAGAAAGTGATGTGAATGGAACACATCATATATTTTAAAATTAGTTTAAAGGTAGTTTAATACACCTTTTTTCCAATTTACTTAATACACACCTCACAAATCAAATATTAACTTTTTCTGCTAATGTTATCTCGAATTGTATGAAGTAGATATATGAACAAGTCTTTTAACTATAATTTGTTTCACAAATGTAGAGAAGTGATGCGAATGGAACACATCAGATTTTTTTTAATAATAGTTTGATAGACATTAGTTCCAATTTACTTAATACACTCCTCACAAACCAAAATGTGACGAAGAGGTAGAGAAAGTCAATACATAAGATTTTTTTGTCAAATATCAAAGATGCTTTCTCTCAATAACCAGAAGTATGTCTATGTTCTAGATTCCCAAATTATTTATGTTTGCTGTTCTCAATTATCCCTTGACGATGATTGCTTCCTGAAGAACTTCGCTTGAGAACTAGCGACAGTGTTTCTTCGCATTAGCTTCATGACATATGCATTGATTTTACCGTTGGGTATGCTTGCAGTGTTCCCATAGTATGTCTGTTTGCTAATCATTTAGCCTTAAGTTACAATTTCCGTTATTAAAAGCCGGGGCGTGTGAACCGTGCCAGAGATATTGCTCTCTTCCATGTCATACAGTTTTTGTGCGGAAATATTCACACGGCGCTACATAATTACAGGAAATCGTCCACTTTAAGCCTGTCATTATAAGTAATGCCCAGTTTGCTGCCGAGTCTACCTCCGACTACAAAGGAAAGTGAATTAACACTTTTTAATCAGGTTTCTTGAACAGGTGGTGTGCCGATTACACGACACGTCTAGACAAAAAGAAACCCAGGTACATAGCTTCCTTTCTGCTCCCTTCACTATGTCGATTAGATAAATTACAAATAAGTAGAGTGGCGTGATCAAATTGAGCAATCTTATGGCAAACTTTAGGAGCTGATAAATTGTCCGCTTTGCCTTGTGCTTGGACTCGTTCGTGAAAAGTAATTAAGAGGAGAGAGAGAGGCTATGCCATTGGTTAAGATGATGATGGATGGACAGTTGACTGTTAAAATGGAGTTGTTGCAAGGTAGATGGATGAACTAGTTAATGAATGAATGGCAACAGAGTGATGAAATTTAAACAAGAAGATTATCGCAAATATGTTGCAAGCAGCCACTGATATTATAAGAAATTATTACAATTATTATAAGTGTAGTTGAGAGCTCAAGTGTGTGTGTGATATCAGAGTGTTCTTTCTTTTATTACTCTATGGTTATGTTATCGAGGCGCGAGAGCATGTGTATGTGTTTGTGTGTGTATTTCTAATGTCGTTAAGATATATAAAGTAGATATGTAGCTAATATTCCAAATTCAAGTATTTTAGACAACATGCAAATATTGTATTACCGTAATCTTAATACTAAAATACTACTACTATAAGAAATTCTTCCCTTACGTAATACATTAGGGATTGATAAGCAATCCCAATTTTTATTTGGAATTTTAATTTCTCCACCACGATTAACGTAACAGCAGGCAAAGAAGATAGTGTATGCTTCACTGAAAAAGTTATATTTTTAGGAAAAAAAATCCGTGGTGTGGCTATGTGTAAGTCTGCCAACATAATTAAAACACGAAAATGCCAATGAATGCCCAACTTGGTATTGAAATATATGTCTTCCAAGTATGTGAAACGAATATTTTCATAAAAATTCCCCACATAAAGCTATCCTTTACATAGAATCATATGTGTAAACCATTATTTTCTAAAAAACATATCTTTAACGATTTTGATAAAAATATCTACGTTTCAGATATTTTCATCAGAAAATATGTGATATGCAAATTTGTTGTGAAGGTAACCATTTCCGAGATATTCCTTATTGTTGGTTTTAATTTTTGCAATAAGTTAACTTTTCTGTAATGGGTAAATATTATTCGTTTATATTTCTCCTGTTCAAGCAAAGAGAATGACATTTCAAAAATCGACTGGCTTTTAAAAGACTTGACTATCGCTTTAGCTTATTGTATTTTTGCTTTCTCTATTACGTATGAATAACGTACATAGGAAATAGAGAAGATATTGTATTCAATATTTTGATACTAAGATTTAACCAGAAATATGGGTTTACAGGCTCCCTGAATAAAAAAATAATTATTTTTAATGAAATGTCTTAGTGTTTCTGTGTATCTGTGGACAGCATAACTCTAAGGCTAAAAGTCCGTAAATAGCAAACTTGGTATTTTAAGTATCTTCCAAAGATGTGAGCTGAAGATTTTCAAAAAAGTCCCTCCACCCCCAATCACCTTTTACATGGAGCATTTTGATGTTCTCAAAACTGACACTAAAGATTTTGTTTCAACAACCATATGTTTAAGATATTTTCGTGACATACAAACTGTATGTGATGAAGTCTGAAGTCATCTTCATTCTATATAACTTCTATGTAACTGGTAAACCGTAAGATATTGACAAAAAATACAGATCTCGTTAAAACCCAGATATATGTCATATATTTTTGTACAGTTAACCATTTTCCTTGTTATTAGTTCCAATTTTAAACTTTTCTCAAATGAAAAGTCATCTTTCGTTTCATACTTCTTAAACTTCAATGGTCATAATGTTGTGAAACAACTCGTTTTACTGTAGGTTTAGAACATTAGGTTAATCAATTTTATATTACAAAACACACGCACATTCACTCTCAGATTCATACTTTCAGACTCTGTGGGGGATAAGGAATAATTCTGATTAAAGAAAAATTCCCCGCCCCAGCCGGGAATCGAACTCGGGACCTCCGCGTGAGAAATCAGCTCGGTGACAATTCGACCACGGAAGCAGTCAAGACCTCTTTTGTTTCACTCCTAGCCACTCAAAGAGAATCCAATTTCAACTGATTCACATAGCGATAGCTTTTAAAAATTTGACTGTCGTTTTAGTCCAGTGTTCCTTATTCTCCTTGCTTATAAGAAACTAATACGACCATTTCTGCTAACGTTTCTCTTCAACATCATGAAGTAGATATAAAAATAAGCTTCTGAAATAATAATTTCTTAAAGAATCAGCAGAGAAAGTCTGTGAGTGGAACCCATTTTTAATCACTGTTATACAAAGAAACAGTGATAATAAACAAATATCTGCTAATAAGCGCGATAACGTGAAGTAGATAGAAGAATAAACTTTTGTTAAGAATAGCTGTTGCAGCATAGTAATAAAAACTATTGGAAGTTTGGACATCAGAATTTTTTTATTTTATTTTTGATAGGCCGCAATAGTGCCGTGCAAGACAAAATTGAAGTAAAAAGTGAATAAATAATTATGATGTTATTCTAGTTGATTTCTCTAATATGTTTGAGGTATAAATTATTTACAAATTTAAATAGTTGACGTAAGTGTAAATAACTGTGCAATGAGTCGATGCAAGTAGTTGCAAAATTAAAATCCAGTGTTTCTCGATTGTAATTTGTTGGTTGTTTTCTGTTGAGCACTTTTAGTGATACATCTTTGAAACTCGGAAAAGACACAGTATCTAAGATATCCTATTGTATTTTATAAAAGTTATTATATACAATAAGATTATTTTTGCCATTTATAAACATTCTAGCTTGCATGCTTGTTTAAATAATATCTTTTACTGTTTTTAAAAATATCCAATTGCAAAAACTCATTTTTACAGAAAATGGGTACACAGATAGATCTGTATATCATATTATTTTACATTAGAAACAATTAGTGGAGAAAATTACTTTACCTAATCTCCAAAAATCTTGATTTTTTCAAAACTTCATATTTTATTTTTTTCAAAATTAGAGATTTATTTCAAAATATATGTGTTCCATTCACATAGCTTTCTCCAGCTGTTTCACAATCAAACTTTTCTTAAAAAAATATATTATTCTTCTATCCACGACATTCTAATCTAGATTAAATGTAGCAGAATTGGTTCTATTATTTGCTTCTTTATAAGTAAAAGGGAAATAAGGGAATACACTAGTCTAAAGCGATAGTCAAATCTTTTAAAACCTGGTCGCTATGTGAAACAAATGAGGCTCGGTTTGCTTTGCATGGTCCCGTTTGGCAAATATTAATTAATTTAAAATGGAAACCAATAGCAAGAAATATCTGCAAAAAGGTCAACTCTACAAAAAAGTGTATATGACATAAATTATGATTTTTAATGAAATCTACATTTGCCAAAATTCTGTAAAACTCAATCAGTAAAAATTGCTCCTCAATGGCTATTTCCAGAAAATTCCAAATATCCATTTTATTATGATGTGAATATCTTTAATATACGGTATTTAATTAAAATCGTTAAAACAATCTTTTAGGAAATAAAACATTTCTAAAAATTCTCCATGTAAAGGGCAACTGAGGGCAGAGGAATTTTCTTTAAAATCTTCGTGTTACATCCTTGGAACATATTGAAGATAAATACCTTTTCGTTTTTGGGCTATGGTATCCACAGACACAAATACGGGGATTTTTTTTTTTTGTAAAAATGCTTTTTCCGGACTCAGGGGACCTCAAATCATACATTTGTGGTGAAATCTCCGTATCGAATTTTTGGGTGGGACCTTTTAGATTTTACTTATGGGCTAGATAAGGTAAAAATTAATATGACCATTTTTAATGTGCTTTTCAGCATACAAAGTTTTTAACACATTAGTGAAAAGCTGTATCGTGTGGAATGGTTAGAGTATGGAAAAGTGTTGGAAAACCTTTACGAGAAAATAAGGTTTAAAGTTAGGAGTGCCCATCAATAAGCATGCGCCTAGCTTTGGTTAGATGATAGTCAAAGTGAGCAACGTGGAACAAATGTTTGGTGTGTTTCAATCACAATCTCTGCAATAAATTATTGTTAGAAAGCTTATTCCTCTATTTACTTAATCCTAATCGAGAAAAAATTAGTAGAAATGGCCTTATTACTTGTTCCCTTGTAAATAGACCGGAAATAAGGGAGTACCATAGATTAAAGCGACAGATAAATCTATTAAAATCTGGTTGCTATGTGATTGAAGTTCCTTTGTTTGTATGCCCAGTAGTTGACAAATTCCCGTATGGCAAAAGTGTAAGAATTTAAAAGCTGAAAACAATAACAAGAAATATCTCAAAAACAGTCAACTCCACCAATATATGTAAGATAATGTATAACCTAAATTGTGTGTTTTGACGAGCTCTACATTTTTTGTGAAGTAAGTTTTTGAATATCTTTTACGGTTTATCAATTATGCAATATTCAGCAAAATTCATCCAGAATAAACATGTCTTTAGAGGCTATTCCCAGAAAATTGAAGGTATACATTTCATTTTGCATGTAAATATCTTTAATATACCATATTTTAATCAACATTATTAGAGCCATTTTTGAGGAAACCAACATTTTACAAAATGTTTCCAAATAAAGGGTAGTGGAGGTGGGGGCATTTTCTTGAAAATCATGTCGCATCCTTGGAAGATATCGAACTTAAATACCATGTTTGGTGTTTAACGGACATTTCGTTTTTTAGCTATGCTGCCCACATATATACATACAGACAGACACACAGACATTTTTATAAAACTGTTTTTTTGGTTTTTTTTTTTTTTTGGATTCAGGGTTTCCCAAAACATGCATTTCCGGTGAAATCTCGGTATCGCATTTTGGGTGCATTATAATACCTTGCCTTTACACTATGTACATAGTACGTGTAGAGAAAGTAACTAGATATTTTCTTAAAGTTTAGAATTCATACTATTTGATTATGAAAAAATTTGATGTGTTACACCCACAAGACTTTCTGTAGCTGCTCTACAAACGAATTCCTTACAAAAGATATTTTTCGTTCTACACCTTGCTAATAGAGATAAACATTAGCAGAATATTCTTATTACTTAGTTCCTTATAAGTAGAAGGGGACTAAAGGAATGTGCTGGCTAAAGTGAATTTTTTTAAAAGCTGTCATTATGCGATTGCCATTGCAAATCGCTTCTTTGCTTCGCCAGGAGTAGAACAAAAGAAAAACCGACACTTTCTGTCTGAGAAAAGTATAAGTACTTTACAATTGAAACCAATAAGAAGGAATATCTCGAAAACGGCAAACTCCTCGAAAAAAAAATGTATGTCATAAACTATGCATTTTAACCAGATTACGTTTCTTGGTGTAGCAAGTTTTTGTCTATCTCTTACGGTTTAGCAGTTATGCAAAATTCCGTAAGATCATCCATGATAAAGTATTCCCAGAGACTATTCCTAGAAAATTCAAGATATACATTTTATTTGTGATAGAAATGGCTTTAATATGTCGTATTTTAATCAAAATCGTTAGACCATTTTTAACAAAAACAAAATGTTCGATTCTTTTTTCCATTTAAAGGGTAGTTGGGGGTGGGGGCATTTTCTTGAAAATATTCGTGTCGCGTCCTTAAAAGATACCAAACTTAAATACCAAGTTTGGTATTTAAGTTTGGTATCTTTTCATTTTTGAGCTATGCTGTCCACAGATACACATGGACCTTTTTCTAAAAATGCTTTTTTTGATTCAGGGGAACCCAAAACATGTATTTCGGTGAAATAATGACATCGAATTCTTGGTGGAATATTATACCTTTTCTATCCACTATGTATATTGCACATGTGGGCTAGAGAAAGTAAAAACAATAATTAGTCACAGTTTG
The DNA here is from genome assembly GCA_030762935.1 of Hymenopus coronatus. Classification (NCBI taxonomy): domain Eukaryota; kingdom Metazoa; phylum Arthropoda; class Insecta; order Mantodea; family Hymenopodidae; genus Hymenopus; species Hymenopus coronatus. Next base: position 62,479,185 of record CM060898.1, on the reverse strand, counting down.
GGTCATATTTCACAGACGCTTCAGCTTAAGTGGAGCTCTGTCCATCAGTTTGTATGCCAGAGCATACAATCTGTCTGCATTTGATATATGCTTTCATAGTAAAAAGTTCTTCCGTTAGCGCCGGTTCTCCGTGTGAAAAGAGCCATCATCGCAGTGCATGAATGAACTAGTTCATGTTTAATTAAGTCTAGGTGAGAGAGCTATTCAGTCAATCAACAGCTTACTATGTGGGAGTGGGATAACCCGATGGTTCTGTGGGAACTAGGCACTCTATGGGACAAGTTTTTATATCGTACTTGCTCCACTTAAAACGACGTCTTTGCTGAACTGGCCTGTCTCAATTGGAAGTGCGCTTTCATAGCGAAACACTTACATGTTCCATCGAGGTCGGAAAAATCTCTGCGCGTAAAATAAACTACATTAATCAGGTTGAACTCTAGATACAGAATCATCCAAACAAGTACAGAATACGATTAGCACCTAAACATGCTTTGGTGATGGATAGGTAGAGTTAGACTGAAAAATTCAAAGCCATTGCCGGGATTTGAACCACAGACCTCCAGGTCTCTAGCCGGTTAGCCTACCACTGAGCTACCATGACAACATGTCGGCATGATATTGAATTTCTCAACTCGCATGTTTCCCGGCATCCGGCAAGGCGATCTAAAATTATTTGGGGATAATAACCCCAATGGCGACTTACAATGTTCTAAGTCCTGGGAATCATAGTATATTATGGACAATTATGATCGTTTTAATTGTTTTCTCACAGAAACCGTGTGTAGGATAGGAGCTGGATAGATAGTCAGACTAAAATATGTCATAGGCGGGATTTCAATCGTGGATCTCTCGGTCTCTAGCCGGTTGCTCTACCACTGAGCTCCTATGGCAACAATTCTTGGCCTACACAGGTTTCTGTGAGAAAACAATTAAAATAATAATACTAGTATGTATTTCTAAAAGTAAGTTGATCTGTTAATAGCGAAGAATTCTCCAGATAAAGCCTATAAAATTATTCCACAATAAACTTTATATTCTCAAAATAACTTTACTATAAACATCATAAATCATACTATTTTAAAACTTTAATTTTTACATCTGTATATAATGTATATAAATTCAGTGTAAACATGTTTGGACATGAACCAATAGAGTCCTAATTTATTGAACATACTTTACGTATATATCTGCATAATTTTAGCATTTGTAATATTTATGCTACAGCCAGTAAATACCCACGGACATTTAACTGCAGTAATATAAGCTATTGAAAAATTAATCCAATTAATGCGTCATAAATAACTACCAGATTTTAAGTTAACAATTACTTTTCATTATATTAATAAAAACCTTATGTGTACCATAACATGGCCTTCTCTATTCTGCAAAAAACTATTCTTATACCAGCTTATTCTTCTCTATACCATGTGTCAATCGAGATAAACATTGGAAATTGTTGCATGACTTAGTTACTTCAAAGTAGATGAGAAACGTACACTTGATTAATGCGATAGTTAAATATTTTAAAAGCCCGGCCTATGTTTTGCAGTTCAAGTGATCTTCTCTTTGCATGACCCAGATGAAAAAGGTGGATTCAAACTTCCCATTTGAAAAAAAAAATATACATTGGAAGTTTTAAGACTAAATAACAAGAAATAGCTATTATATGTTTACCTCTACAAAAGTGTTTATGATATAAATTATATATTTTAACAACGTCTATACAATCAATGTAGTAAGTTTTTGTCTATCTCTTACGGTTTACCAGCTATGCAAAAGTCATTCAGCATAGAGAGATCTTCAGAGGCTATCCACAGCAAATTCAGATATAAATTTTGTTTTTATGTAAATATCTTTAATATACCTACGCTATTTTAATAAACATTGTTACAGATACATGTAAGAAAATTGAATATTTCGAAAAATATTCCATGTAAGGGGTAATTTGCGTTGGGCGGATTTCCTGATAATTTTCATATATCATTCTCGGAAGAAACTTAAACGCCAAGTTTGATATATAAGGAACATGTGGGATTTTATTTATGCTGCAGACTGATAGACAGACACATACATATATAGAGCTTTTTCTAAAAACTGTTTTTCATTCAGGCGTCCTCAAAACATATATTTGCTGTGAAATCTCGAGATAGAACTTTTAAGTGAAATACGCTATCTTCTCTATCAACTATGTTTGTACAATGTGTTTTTTGGGCTTCCTTCGGAAGAGAGGTAAAACCGTTGGTTCCATTCGTAGATTTACGGCACGTAAAAGAACCTCAAGCCTGATAAAGGGGTCCCAAAGCGAAATTAAGCGGTTTTTTCACGTCCATTACAAAATAGGACGCAGAACCACAGTAGTTAAAGGCTTCCATAACTAAAAATTCATTTCCATTTCTTCTACTTTATGGATTTAGGCCCTTGACCTGTTTCCATATCGAGTTTCTTTGTCTTGATACAGGTCAGTCCACGTTTTTTCTTCCTTTAAATTGTGATGGAAGCAGTTAACATTTAGGTTGTAAATTCTTTCAGTCAAGGTATATAAGCCTATTTATGCTCTTATTTCTTCATTGTGCTTCGTATCTAATAATCGGTAATCAGTTCCTGAACATAGGAACTTAATTCCTACTGTTCCTATTTTTACTTTCTCTACACGTACTATGTACATAGTTATAGAGAAAGTATTTTATTTCCCTCAAAAATTCGATACAGAGATTGCACCGGAAATACATGTTTGGGTCCCCCTGAATAAAAAGAAAAGCATTTTTGGAAAAATATCCGTGTGTGTGTCTGTGGACAGCATTGTTCAAAAACGAAAAGACCGTTAAATACCAAACTTTCTATTTAAGTTTTATATCTTCCAAGGATGTGACACGAAGATTTTCAAGAACATCAAGCTACCCTTTACATGGAAAATCGTTGAGCATTTTGATTTTCTCAAAAACGGCTCTTAACGATTTTGATTAAAATCTATTATATTTAAGATATTTACATGCCAAATAAAATGTATATCTTAAATTTTCGGGGAATAGCCTCTAAAGATCTCTTTATTGTGGATGATTTATATTGAATTTGGCACAACTGGTAAAACGTAAGACACAGACAAAAACTTACCACTCAAAAATTGTACATCACGACAAAACACACAATTTTTATCATATATCTTTTTTCGTGGAGTTGATTGTTTTTACCTTCTCTATAATCATTATGTACATAGTGTATAGAGACGGTATTGCACTGCACACAAACATTTGATACCGAGATTTCACTGGAAATATAAGTTTTAGGGTCCCCTGTATCCATAAAAAGCATTTTCAGAAAACGGTCCGTGTGTGTGTCCGTGTGTCTGTGAACACAACTCAAAAACGAAAAGTCGGTAAAATACCAAACTTGGTGTTTGGGTTTAGAATCTACCAGGGATGCGACACGAAGATTTTGAGAAAAATTCCCCCACCCCAAACTACCCTTTACCTGGAAATGTTTTCGAAAATTTTGATATATATCTCTAACGATTTTGAAGATATTTACCTGGAAAATAAAATGTAGATCTTGAATTTTCTGGGAATAGCCTCTGAAGACTACTTTATTCTGGATGGATTTTACGGAATTTTGCATAACTGCTAAACCGTAAGAGATAGACAAAAACTTACCACACAAAAAGTGTAGAGCACGTTAAAACACACAATTTATGTTATATATATTTTTCTCGTGGAGTTAATCGTTTTTAGTTATTGCTTTTTTTATTTCACCTTTAAATAACGTATGCTTTTCTCACACAGGAATTTGTTAACTCCTGTCCATACAAATAATGGAGCTTCATTCACATAGCAACCAGCTTTTGACTATCACTTTAACGAATGGTACTCCCTTATTTCCCTTTTACATACAAGGAAGCAAGTAATAAGACTATTTCTGCTAATTTCTTCTCGATTAGCATGAAGGAAATAGAAGCATATGCTTTTTAACAATATTTTGTTGCAGAGCTATAGAGAAAGCCGTGTGAGTGGAACACATCAGATTTTTTAAATATTTGGTTTCAGCTTTAAAATACTTATACTTTTCACTCACAGAACTTTGTCAACTCATGCCCATACAAACGAAGAAACCTCAGTTATTTTCCTCAATTAGCATGAAGTAAATAGAAGCATAAGCTTTTTAACATTTGTTTCAGAGATGTAGAGAAAGTCGTGTGAATGGAACTCAACAGATTTTTAATTATGCAATCTATTGACTCCAATTTTTTCTTTCGTAAGTTAGGGTTGATGCTGCCATAATTTTACAGAACTTTAGCTGTATAGATTTAAATGGTTTGATTTTTCAATGTTCTTTCTGTCCCGAACATATTGTATGAACTACTTAAGTTTTTATTAATATGTACTATTCTTTTGGCAGGAAGATACTGTAACAAAAACGCCCTTTTTCTCTAAGAACAACTCTATATTTCCACCACAAACTGATTAAAATCATAATCTACTTACAAGTAGCTTTCTGCAATGCTTTTTTTTTTTTTTTTTTTTAACTATTCTGCTTTATATTTCCTTTTCGACGTTTGCGGCGGCAATTATAGCTCGCTACAAATTTCCCGTCAAAAATCATGCAACTGTTGCACACGAAGCATTTCTATGAAACATTAGCTCTGGGAAGGGCTCCGTTGCCCTTTTTATACCTCTCGGCCACGTGGGTGGAAACTTCGCAGTTGCTCTTGCCAACCAACACAGGTGCCCCAAACTCACTAAGGTGTAACAATGCCGGCTTCGACGTCAATGAACCTTCCGACAACACATGTATCCACCCGCACATGTGTAACAAACACAGCTGTGATGACAAAAAAAAAAGAACTTGCCGCCGCACTTGTGTCCTCTAACGCACAGGTGTAACGATGGATGCAAACAATAAGATGTGAGCTACTAAGCAAGCCGTTCACACACGTTCGGCGATTACGATCACAGGGCGTAGTCACTATGCATTTAAGTTAATATATTATGGATATAGTAAGATGGAATTAATTATTCACTGAAGCTGAAAAAGTCAACCATGCCAGCAGATATACAAAGCGAACAAAGATGATGAAATTGAGCAACCCCAAAGCTGGTCGGAACCAGGAAGAGATTATGGGAGAGACTACAACCCGGCTGCGACTAGGTGGAGGTTTAAAGGTGAAGGAACACAACTACAGGACTAGGAAGGCACGACGAAGAACCTTGATGGGGAAAAAAAACCATGCCCTCCACCGGGAAATAAATCCGGGTCCCCTGCACCTGATACATGAGCTCTACCACTGTGCTACGGGGATAGAAGTAGAGAAAGTAATTCTAGATATCAGTCACTTGCTCAGAAACCGTGTCCTGATTAACTGATATCCGGTTTAACGGGATAGGGATACATGAGGATTTACGGCTCTCACAGGTGCACCCGGTTCAAGAACTGTAATATTCTTCTGCGTTTTTCTAGGCAGAATTATATCTGAGAAAGTGCTGAATCAGGATAACGTCTTACTTCTGTAGCATATTCGCAACATTGTAGTGTACAAACCTTTACTTTAACGCATGACTTTGATGCATAATCTCATATGTATGCTTTCAGTAGCTAATGACCCGTATTCTCGATCTCCAAGAAGAGAGGTCCGTGCTCCTGGGGGACGCTATGGGCTAATACTGATACTAATTCTCAATTTGGTAAGTATGTATAGACGCTGTACTTGTCAGGAAAGCACCGCTCAAACTTGTAAACCTCTGCAAGTTTTGATCTCAATGTATTTTCGATAGGACCTTTTATTTTTCAGAAAAAAATTACCCAAATCTTATTGAATTGTCTACAGTGCATCTGGTGTTGAAGACATTGGCTTAAAGTGATCCACAGAATGTAACGTATCTCCCTGAAATTTATAGCATCTATTATACACAATAATAATTAAATTTTCTCTAAATTAATTGTTGTAATACAAGCCTGACTTGTCCCATTCACGTGTTTCCTTTAAGGCTGGATTTAATAATTCTCATTTTGAAACATACTCCTATTAACTCTAATATTCATAATTGCAGACTCTGCGGAAGGTAGGAAGGTAGCAAAGAAAACTTGCTCCATCTCAGTCGTAATAGAAGCATATTTGTCAACCATTTGTGCCAAGCTATTGATGAAAATGTATATGGAAAGAAATGGGCAAAAAATCTGCAATCTCCTGTAAAGTTTTCTGATGCATCTATTTTGATGTAAGAGAACCTAACTTCATAAAGAAAACTGGTGAATAGAAAAAAAAAATCTAAGGTTATTTTGCCAAGGGTCAAAAGTCCGCAAGTCATGATTTAGTCCTAAATGTCATCTATGAGAAACGAACTAAACTTTCGTTACCATTTGGCGAATCGCAAGTTATAAATGTCATCTGATATAGGGAACATCGTTAGGTATCCTAGCATAAAGGACTGGTAATTATGTACGGATTCTGTGAGACAACAAAGTAGAGCAATGCAGCGGTTATGGCCAACTTTACAAAGTTGGGCGCTAAACCCAGCATTGAAGTCTCCGATACTACCCCAACTGTGTTCATGTTATTACGGTAGTACGTAACTCCTCCATACTGAAGATGCATAGAACATATTGCAAACATGCCTCTGTGGTGCGGACTGCCTCGTATTCAAGAGATCTCGAGTTCGAATCTCAGCAATTATCTCACTCGGATAATTCTTTTCCTGTTTTTCCCTTATGGTAACTTTAGGAACTATGGAACTAGGGCTCAAGTAAACATGATTTCACCAATACCTTTCATTCACAGTCCGGTGTGACCTGCCCAGTTATAGGAGTTAAAACTTAAAAACATATACTTCTTTCCACCTGAAAGCAATTCGATAAGCCAAATCGACCGTAAGAAATAGCCATTACTTTCCCTACTCCGCTATGTAATTGTCTATAGAGAAGGGATTGCATTGCACATAAAAATTCGATAATAAATTTCACCGTAAATATATGTTTTGAGACTCCCTAAATCCCTCCCCCCAAAAAAAAAATTAGAAAAATATTTATGTGTGTGTACTAATAGTATAATAATAACTTAATTAAATATATTTATTTTATATATATTAAGATCTTATCAAGTAATATTTGTTTACATTATTATTATAAATAAGATGTAAAGTCGTAAATGGAACACATCATATTTTTAACAAACACCCAGTAAAATCCTATTCGCTGAAACAAATGTGTATAATTCTAAACGTAAGAACTACACAAAATATCACACAAAAATCTGCTGTGTTCCATTCACATGACTTTCTCTACATCACTGTAACAAATTATTGTTAAAAAGCTTATTCTTCTATCTATATCAAGGTAATCGAGATAGAAGTAGAAGAGAAATAAGAAAATACACAGACTAACGCGATAGTATCGTCCTTTAAAATACGGTATCTATATGAAACATATGAAATTTTAATCGTTGGTTGCAAGGGGTAAACAAACGAGAAACGAGAAGAAAGATGTCTTTCCGTTTGTGAAAAGTTTAAGTGACTAAAACTGAAACCAATAATCTGGAATATCTTGAAAACGGTGAAGTCTACTAAAAAAATAATTATAACATAAATTGTGTCTTTTAATGCTATTTACATTTTTGTGTACTAAGTGTGTATATCTCTTACGGATTGCTAGTTATACAAAAATTATCCAGAATTAAGAGATGCTCAAAATCCAAAATATACATTTCGTTTGTTATAAAAATAACTTAAACATAAGGTATTCTAATCAAAATCGTTAGAGCCAGCTTTAAGAAACTCAAACTTTTCGAAAAATATACCATATAATGGGTAGTTAGGATTGGGGGGGGATTTCCTTGAAAATCTTCTTTCAGTATTTGCTCGTTTTTTTAGCTATACTGCCCACAGACACACACACACACACTAACACAGACATACATACGGACATTTTTTTAAAAATGCATTTTTCTAATTCAGGGGATCTCAAAACATGTGTTTCTGGTGAAATCTCGGTATCTAATTTTTGGGTGCAATACAATACTTTCTCTATACACTATGTACATAGTACGCGTAGACAAAGTAAAAATATACAATTTTAGATTTTATATTTAAGATAAAATATTCGTTAATAGCTAGTATTTTCAAACAATTTAGTACCTAACTGGCTGTTAATTTTTGCCATGGTCATGCGAAAATGGAGTTTCAAAGGCATCACATATTAACCCGCTAGAATCTGACAATAGCTTAAGCTTACCAATATCCCTTTTCTACCTACAATGAATTGCATAATAAACGCATAAATGGAAATATTGACGGATTAATAAGAAGTTGAAATGCAAATAATCTTATGTTAGACTATTTTATAAAATAGTGGGTGGCAAAAGTAATGTGAATGCAATAATACGTATTTTTAACAATGTGGTCAGAGATTAACATTTTTATTAAATTTCCTCATAATGACTCAGTTTTTACGACTTCACTAGTTTATACCGATGTAAATGAAATAAAATGTGTCAATGATATTGTCAGATGTTAGTTACAAGAAAAAATCATTTACTAAATGCATAAAAAAAATAATGTTTAAATAAGTTGGATGCAATTTTCAATTCAATTTTCCGGTTCAATGCCTGAATTTGTAGATATTAAAATAACCCCTGGTTCTGTACACTCACACATTTACATATATTTATTTATATTTATATTATGCTATAATTGTCACACTGTTTGCACATATCTATTGAGTTGAAAGCAAAACAATAAGCAATATTTTCATCAACACTATTAAGAGAATTGGAAGTCATACACTGGATGGAATTCAGCGGCTTTGATAATAAATAAAAGAAGACAGTTTATGTAATGTTTCCGATTAACGTTAGCAGGAAGTATGACGCTGTATACGGGCGTAATAAAATGAAGCTCAAAACTTATTTCTTCACATCTTCTCTAAAAGGAGGGTTGGCGTTAGAACTATGATGGTATAAGCTATAAAGGGAAGCAATTTTCTTTTATATAAAAATATATATATTTTATAGGATGTTTAAATATGAAATGAAAGTGATATAATGTAGTTTACTAATGCAAATATTATTATTCATGAAAATTTTGTATATAAGGAGTTTTCTGATACGGTTGAATTAGCAGCTTGTGTGTTGCAAGAGTGGTGACTATGTTATCAGCATACCCTGGAAAAAAATATATATGTATATATAATGAAATGAACGCCTTATAAAATATATATATATAATTGTCAAAAACACTTAAGTTGTCAATAATTATTGGTGCAGTACACTGAAACAATACTATTTGTTAAAAACAAATAAGATTTGTTCCATTCATAAGATTTTCTTTGCACTTCTGCAAGTAAATTATTCCTACAAAAGCTCATTGTTCCATGTACTTCATGTTAATTGAGGCGACAACCATCACAAGAAAATGTCTTGCTTTCTTGTAAGTAGAAGGGAAATAAAGAAATATACTAGTGCAAAGCTTGTTAACTCTTTTAAAAACTACTGGTATTGATATGTGATGACATAGAAATTAGCTCTTCGCTGCATGACCAGAAGTGAAAAGAAAGAAAAGTGAATGGACACTTCCCGTTTAGTAAAATTATAAACATTTAGCAGTTGAAAACAATAACAAGGAATCTCGGAAATGGCTAATTCTACAAAAAATGGATCTGACGTAAATTGTGTGTTTTGTGTTGCGTGTAGAAAAGGTTTGTTTATCTTTTAAGGTTTACCGATTATGCAGACAGAAGAGAGCTTCAGAGGCTAGTTCGATAAAATTCAAGATATACATTTTATTTAACATGGAAATTTATTTAATAAACAGAATTTTAATCAAAATCGTTAGAAACAGTTTTGAGAATGCCACAATTTTCGAACCTTTTTTCATGTAGTTAGAGTGGGGGATTTTCTTGAAAATCTTTATTTTGCATACCTAAAAGATGCTAAACTTAAAATATCAAATGTAGTATTTAATGGGTTTTTCGTCTTTGAGTTATACTATTCACAGGTAAACATGTACCTTTAGTGAAAATGTTGTTTTTTGATTCACGAGACCTAAAAACATATATTTCTGGTGACATCGAATTTAAGGGGTGAAATATAATACATACTCTACCTATTGTATGCACATATCTCATAGTAGAGAAATTAAAAAGGAATCATTTCTATAATTATGCTTCTATAAAACAGTTTCATTGTATATCATACTTTGAGGTGGTAGATTTTAAGTGCATCAAAGGAACCAGACAACGGAGGAAAGCGCTTATGGAATAAACCGCAGAAATTTCCGAACTTCTTGGCCATAAGAATCACGTTTATTTTCAATACTGTTCCTCTCTTAGCTCGATATATGGAAAAATAAACCAATACTTTTAAAAAATCTAATGTGTTCAATTCACATGTCCTTATACCTTTTCTGTAACAGACTATTATTACAAAAGTGTGTTGTAATATCACCTAAGTTACCATTTTTTTGGCTAAGCAAACCAGCAATCCAAATAGTTTGTTTAAGGGAATCAACATGTGTGAATTGACCACAGCTTTTAAAGACGCTGATTTTTGGGTTTTAGCACATTACTATATCTTGATCCTTGTAGATTAATATGCCGAAGTTATTTTCAGCCACTTGCTATTTAAACATCAGACAAGTAATGCTTTAAATGGAAATTTTAATGCTAGCAAATGATAATTCAAATGTTCAAAAACATATTTCTCTAAATGCATTTTCCCAAGAATTTAAATATCCAAAATATTCCTTGCAATTAATTTTATTTTCCTACCTGAGAACTTTAATATAAAAATGAATATGAGTTATTTTAATTAATTTCCAAAGTAAGTTCAATTAATTCTGTATTTGTATTAACAAAATGAATCAATTCTCAGAAATAATGAAAAAGTATGAATGAATATAATTTATTATATTTTTTCCTGCAGTAGTATTCAATTAATTTGAAACTCATCAATAATTTTAAAGTCATTCCTGGAATGTAAATATGAAATTTTGTTGCAACATTTTGAAAACTGAAGCGCAAGTAGCTGTTTTCCTAGAGTATTGAAAAAAAGCATTTTTTAGCAAAAACCACTTGATGCGTTTGTCTCAAAATTTAAGTATTAGCTGCACATTACAATAGATGTATGTAGTAAAAAAACTGAACATAATCTCTTAAGAACATTTAATTTCAAATTCCCATTAGCGGCAACATAGCTCTTAACATTTAAATTAAAGCTGTTCGTTTCTTACTTAGCATTATGAAAATTTCAATATAATCAAGGAAAAGTAAAGAATTAAAACAAAAGAAAACAGTTGCTCTGTAATAGCTTTTAAAATATGCATTAAACTTTAAATGAACTTATGAAATGTGTTCAGTCAGCACTCAACTGGAGCAAACATTACTGGGAAGAGTCAACAAAAGGTATTTTTTAATAATGTTAACATAGATAATTATGTGTAACCAACCTGACAAACTTAAAGTGCTCTCATTTGTTGATGAGTATAATTTCCTAAACAGTCGGTCACCACTGAAAGAAATGTATTAGACTTTCATATGGGTGCTATATATTACTACATTGATAAAAAGGAGCACTTTTCTAACAGTTGTTTTTTATGTAATTCACAATATACTGCAAATTTCATAATAGAAAGGTATGTTCAAAAGCAACATTCATGTATAGTTGGTCATGGGATTCTGGTTCAAACATATGAACATCGCTTTCATAGGTCTGTAAAATTGGCGTCTTAGAAGTTGAAAAAAGAAGCATCTGATGTCCTCCGTTCACACGACCTCCTCTACATTTCTGAAATAAATTATTGTTAAAAAACTTATTATTCTGCCTACTTCATACTAATCGAAATAAACATTAGCAGAAACTATTTTCTTTTAAGTAGAAAGGAAATAATGGGATACACTAAGCTAAAACGATAGTCAAATATTTTAAAAGCTGGTTGCAATGTGGATGAAATCCATTTCTTTGCATTGCCAGCAGTTGACAAATTCCCGTGTTTGAAAAGTTTTTAACTATTTTAAAACTGAAACAAATAAGAAGGAATATCTAAAAAATGGTCAACTTCACGAAAAAAAATGTATATTATATACATTTTGTGTTTCGACTATATCTACACATTATGTGCAGTAAGACCTTTTTTATCTCTTACGGTTAACTAGTTATCCAGCAAAATTCATCCAGAATAAAGAGGTGTTCAGAGGCTATTCCCCGAAAATTTAATATATACTTTTATTTGTTGTGAAAATATCCTTAAAGTACGGTATTTTAATCAAAATCATTACAGCTAATTTTGAGAAACTTAAAGTTTTCGAAAATTTTTCCATGTAAAGTGTAGTTTGGAGTGGGTGGATTTTTCTTAAAATCTTTGGTCGCATCTATGGAAGATACTAAACTTATATATCAAGTTTGGTATTTTACCGACTTTTCATTTTGGAGTTATCGTGCTCACAGACACACAAACACACATAAATACACAAACACACATAAATACACACACACACACACTCACTGTTCGGTAAATAAACTTTTATATTCAAAAGATTAATCTATTATCTACATCATGCTAATCAAGATAAACATAAGCAAAGGTAGTCTTATTACTAGCTTCCTAGTAAGTAGGAGGTAAGTAAGGAAATTCACAGGCTAAAGCTCTAGTATCGTCCTTTAAAAGTCAGTAGTTATGTGAAACAATGATTCCAATCTCTTTGCTTGAAGGCGTCAAGAAATGAGAAATGAGAAAAAAGATGTCTTCGCGTTTGAGAAAAGTTTAAGTGACTAAAATTGTAACCAATAATTCGAGATATTTAAAAAACGGTTAACTCTACAAAAAATTTATCGGGATAAATGGCGTGTTTTAATGAGATCTAAATGTTTTGTGTAGTAAGTTTTTGTATATCTCTTACGGTTTTCCAGTTATATAAAGGTCATCCAAATGAAGAGGACTTCAGAGGCTATTCCCAGAAAATTCAAGATATTCATTTCGTTTGACATAAAGAATATCTTAAACATATGGTATTTTAATCAAAATCGTAAAAGTTATTTTTGAGAAGAACAAAATTTTAGAAAAATGTTTCATGTAAAAAGTAGCTTGAGGTTGGAGAATTTTCTTGAAAATCTTCGTATCCATCCTTGGAAGATAGCAAACTTAAATACCAAGTTTGTGATCTGAGTTTACCATGTTTTCAAACCAACGAGAAAGAGACGAGAGACGATGGAGGTGCATATGAATAACAAAAGTAATAAGGGAAAATAAACAGTTGATATCTCCAAGAGTGGTAAAAAGTAGAAGAGAATTGACATGCGTATGACAGAACTAACAGGAATAAAACAAGAGAACCAGCAACACAAATCAAAATAAAGAAGGAAGGCACAGAAAGAAATGACTTGTTAGAAGGTGGGTATCTAAGGGACTGTTACCCAGTTCTCACGTCCCTATTACCACTTTGTGAACGGTGTTATTTGCCGGTCAGTGCGATATATACATGTGGTAGGCAAATTGTACCAGCAACAGAAGCGAGTAATTGCCAGAATTAGTCTGTGGTATTCAAATAACAACCTGCAACACCACACCAGATCCCCAATAAGATAGAGAGAGGTGTGTATGTGATTCTCCTTTACCCAATAGCAAACTTTGGCAGATCCATGCCTCTGGCTTATAAACCTTGCTCACGTAGAGGACAGTACTGTAAATTCTACACATATTTGGTCTCTGGGAGAAAGTTGAATTTGGCACTATAGCAATTGCGTCAGTGGCATTCAGCTGAACCCTGAAAACGCTGAACCCTGCTAGAGAATTCAGCTGAAAAACTTTCACGAATAACAGAGGTGTGATATAAGAACCATCTTGATATAGAACATCTATGTCTGTAACTACAAACTTTAATTATTTTTTTCACAAACCATGTGTAGGACAGGAGTTGGATAGGTAGAGTTAGATTGAAGAATGCAATGCCATCTTTATTTTAGTTCAATCCAATGAGGAAATTTTGAGAAAATGAAGATAATCAAAATCTTTCCTTAATAAATTTCATAATTTAAATTTTCGTTTGGAGTTCAATACTTTTTAATGGCTATAGAGAATTCAGATCTTGCATTTGTTGTTATAAACTGGATAGGGATTTTTTTATGGGAGACAATACTTCCTCAGCCTTAGCTGAATGATATAGAAAGAAATAATTACATTAAATATAAATTATGTATATGCCTAAAATGATATCTTGAAAAACAAACTTATTCAATATGCCCAATCAACAGTCATTGTCATTTTGTGCAGCTTGAGCTGGATATTTTTTTGTAGTGAATGTGGATCAAAAATAAAAATATCCCTATCTCAGCATTCTCTCCCATAGACGCAAATTTGAGAATAAAATGGTATTTATAAAGTAGAGTGTTTCACTAATAATGTTTAATTCCTTTTGTACTTCGCTGTTAAAAACATCAAAGAAAGAAGTCACAAAATTGAGCAATTCTCTTCTCTTCAATGTTTTTATTTCCTTAGAGGCACTCAGTATGGAAAAAACGTCTGTTTGTTTCATTCACCTAACTTTCTCCTTCAGAAAAGTAAACTATTCTTAGAAAAGATTCGTTTATCTGCACCACATTAATCGAGATAAACATTGTCTTGTTACTTGCTTCTTTGTAAACAGAAAGTAAATAAATGAACACATTCATCTTTTAAAAGCTATTGCTATATGAAACAATTGAAACTTGGTTCTGTCTGCGTGGCTAAGAGTAAAACAAAAGATGACATTTCATTTGAGAAAAGTTTAAATAATTTAAGGTTGAAACCAATAACAAGGAATATCTTGGATACGGTTAATTCAGCAAAAAAAAAAAAAAATATATATATATATATATGACACATTTTTGTGTTTTAACGAGATCGTATATTTTCTGTAGTAAGTTTTTGTATATCTGTTACGGTTTGCCAGTTACAAAAAAAAATCATCCAGAATGAAGAAGTTTTCAGAGGCTTTTTCAGGAAATTCAAGATATACATTTCGTTTGTCATTAGAATATCTTAGGTATACAGTATTTTATTCATTAGGGCCATTTTTGAGAAAACCAAAATTTTCTAAAAATTTGCAATATAAGGTGTAGTTATGAGTGGAGGGATTTTGTTGAAAACCTTCGTGTCGCATCCTTGCAAGATACTTAAAGACTAAGTTTGGTATTTCACCGATTTTTCGTCTTTCAGTTACGCTGTCCACAGACACACACATACAGACACACACACATACACAATACGCACACGAGCCTTTTTCTAAAACTGATTTTTTTTTTTTTTTTTTTTTTTTTGCAGGAAGTCACAAAACATTTTTCCGGTGAAATCTCGGTGTCGAATTTTTGGGTGGAATACAACTTTGTCGTAGATTAGAATTAAATGTTATAGAATAGCTGGATACCAGTTATTTTTATTTTATTATATTTTTTATTACTGGGTGCCAGTAAAATTTATTTTAAGTATATTTTTTAGGAATGCTTAGAAAGAATAATTATAAATATAATATAGAATAAAAAATATATAACAAAATGAAATTGTTAAAAGAATAATTTATTAAATAAACTAAAGTGGAACTAAATATAATGCTTTTATTTAGATTATTAGTGGTATCAATTTTGGGAATTTTAATTTAATGTTAATTGGTATAGTCTTATTTGTGTTGAAAGTATCTGTAAAATAATGAAATAAATGTAAGAATTTGGAATGCATGCCCTGGTTTAAGAAATTGTGTTCCGGGGTATGATCCTCCAGTTTTTATTTATTTACTTATTTGTTTATTTATTTATTGTTCTATGTACATACCTGCCAGAGAAATCAAAAAATGAATTCATCTTCAGCCGCTATTCTCTTCGATAAATGAACTCTTGGTTATGATATGTTTCTTGCGTACAAATACATGTAGCTTCAGTGTATGCGAAGTTCATTATCAACGCCTGGCATAGTACCAGGCAGATGACCCACTAAAGTGAGTTGTTGCAAGTTAAAATTATAAACTTTTTTTCCAGCTATTAGGAGCCTATGTTTGAAAAAGCCCAGATAGGGTTTATTTAGTTTTTGATGTACTTTCATCATAAAAATTATAGCTGAGTTTGTGACATCAATGTCATAAGTTATAAGTAGAACTTATCAGAAAGAATCTTTGGAATTCCAATTGCAACACAAATAGCTCTTGAAGATATTTATTTAACTCGCCCTACTGAATCCTCTTTGTGTAGCCCTCCATTCCCCCAGCACGTAGCAGAGCGATTCCTCGAGGGCTATGTTTAGGGAAGCTATTGTAAAATGATATTGAGTGAAAAATAATTGAAAAAAGTAGGACGAAGGATATGATCATGTCTGTTAAATTAACAAGGATATATCTGATAGTAGCAGCCAATGGGCAAGAGGATTGCGGCGGGGGCCAAGCAATTGCACGGCTATTACGTGGGACGTGAGCCGCCGAATTCTCTCATTGCTGATTAGTTATGGGTTTTGTTCTGCTCCAGAGTGAGATATGGGTCTACCCTACTTGAGGCTGGAAACTGAAGCTTGTTGGGCACATAAAAGAGATGTGGTTTAGCTCATAGTCTTACACGGCAGTATCAAACAAAATGCCCAATATACCTGTAGCATAAAGGACCCATATGTCATTAGGCGGGCTAGCCTTTGGCAGAATATTTCAGAAAGTTAATTCTGCTCTTAAATATCCTAAAATAGTCTCTTTGATATCCTCAAATCCTCGCATTCTTGGAGGATACTAAACTTAATTATCAAATTTGGTATTTTACCAACTTTTAATTTTTGAGCCATGCTGTCCACACACACACACACACACACACACACACACACACACACACATACACCAAGCAAACGCATGTGAGATTTGTGACGAAGCGGCGCAGAGGCGGGTTTTCTCCGGGCTCCCCCGCCGGTGCTCCATCTTCATTCATGTATCATCAGTGTCAAAAAATACACACACACGGGGACATTTATATATATGTTGTGTGTGTACGTGTCAGCATACACACACGCGCGCTCGGACATTTTTTCTTAAAAAATGCTTTTTCTGGAAACAGTGGACGTATATTTCTGTAGAGATCGTAAAATCAATTTACAACACCTTCTCTCTACCTACATAGTACGTGTAGAAAAAGTAAAAAGATAACTTGGCGGAATCAGGAAGATGTTTTAAACAAACAGCTCACAGTAAACATAAAGAAAGATAAAGAGAGATGGAAGAGAGATAAATGGCCAAATCTTGAAGCAGAACTCAATATTTGTATTTTAGAGAACAATCAGAACAACAATTTCCACGAAAATGACCAGGCGAAAACAATATATACTGACAAAGGGATCGCCGACTTCACCGGATCAAAATCATGTATTCAAGATTTATGAAGCGATATCGGCTTTGTATACGGACCAAGACAAAAAAAATCACAGAAAATGGCAGTCAAGTACGAAGAACAAATTGTTGATTGTCATAGATTTGTCAAACGCTTAATTACTAATCATTCGTCTGACAGGCTACGCCTGGTGCAGTGTTGTCCACCAGATTTCATTCAATTTTTTAAAAAAACTTCTAAAATTATGTAAATTACTTTGCAGAGACAACAATTTGTATAAATATCTTTATTACATAAGCCTTACCTTAATATTTTTGTTTCGAAGATCAGCAAGTCTGCATCGACTGGTGACCCCATTATATGGAACTTCTGCAGCATGTGGTACATTAAACACAGTCTTCAATTTTTATGCACACATATAGGCTTATATTACATTACACTTATATTGTTATTAGAATTATATTAAAGTACACTACCTGTCACAACTCGTCACAATATATTGTACTATTATTAGGTTCGTATTATTATCATTGTTATAATTTTACATTTCTGTAAGTTTCTCAGTGCTTTTTTCACTGTCTGTTGGAATCGTTTCTCTTCCTCTTAAAATTGTACATGGACGAATTCATTTGCGAGACAGATGTGACAGATATATTATGGCAAGATGTCCATGACAGCTCTTTAGGCATGAAGCAAACGAGCAGTAATTTTTATCTCTAATCGACGAAAAAAAACTATTTCACGTTGCCCTTGACTATGGGAAGCAACAATAACCTCCAATACGAGATAATAAGGGATATAGTGAGTGCCTGTCCCATTTTTTTGTGTTCTAAGTGATCAAATGTCTGAGGACATGAAAGGTATCTGCAAGTTATTTAACTATTTCTTTGATTCTTTAATTCGTCAGATATTTCTGCAGATCTAAAGATATTTCTTTGAAGTTGACAACGCTGGCCTTGATAACAAAAAACAACAATAAACTTACTTCCGGTTTCCTGTCACGCTGTTTGCCAATTTCAGTAAAAGGGCTACTGCCGGAGCCATTTCTGGTAAGAATTTGCATTTATCAGAAACAGAGTTGATGACATCGTCTGAGAGACGAATGGTGATAATATAAATATGAATACACAGGGTTTCAGTTCCTCTCGCTGTTTCCATGCAATAGTTAGCGTTTCTCCAAAGTTTTGAAGCTTTATTGATCCTTTTGCAAGAAAAGAAGAGGAGATTCAAGAATGCAAGTGAAAAATTTGTGTATTTTGTCCATCATATTTACAGCATATGAACAGGTTCTTCTGTCGTTATTGTTCTTGTACAATGTGTGGTGAACACCAAAGAAAATTTTGCATTGAATCTGATAAGAAAGCCTAAACTGCATCACACCATATTCAAAATAATTAAAATGAAATTATAACATAATGTTGTGCTATTTTTCACAATAGAGTTTGTATTCCAAGTGCAAATAAATCCGTAGTATGTCAGGCTAATGGTTATAAACAGTATCTTTCATGGCATCATAAACTTGATGCTCATATAGCAACCAATTTAGTGATCAATGGTTCACGCAAGGAAAAGAGAAAAGTTTGAATTTCATCAAACTGGAAGCATGGACGAGACTCCGCTAATCTTTTATATGCCTTCTAACGGAACTGTGATTTCAGATTCCAACATGGCGGCTTCAAGTATTTCTTCGTTCAGCTCTCAGGATAAATTTTGCGGATTTGAAGACGAAAACTAAAATATCAGCACGTTTTCTTGCTTATAATGACTAGATATTTGATGTGCCTGCATCGATATAATATAATTGCTTTAGAGTATTAGTGAGAAATAGTTTTCCTAAAAAAGTTTTATAATGTTGTGTGCGTCTTATACGCCGGGAGATTGTCTAATTCAGGGGCGGTGCTGGAAAATAGTTATAATATATGTAACAATTACTAGTAAGTAAATAAATTTAAATGTACTATCTTTAAAACCAGAGGTAGGGCAAACAATGGATTCTGCTCAGAAACGCCCATTGTAACAAAGATTTTCTGTACTTTGATTTATACAACATTGACAAACAAATACTAGGCGAAGCAATTGCAACTCTCTCCACCCTGATTTTATGTCACTACCAAGACTGCATATGGCGCACATGTCCTGTAGTTATATATCGGAGGAGGTATTAGACAAATGCATTTATTTTAATGACATATCCCCGTTGCAGTTTATGTCCAGGTATATTTATTGCCGAGACAATGTTATAGTCGTTGAAGACAATTTAATGATTCGCATAGTGATTGACGACTTCTATAAACAAATCATCGAGTGTCTGGAACTGAACCTCGGACCTTTACTAAAGCCCGGCAATAGGCAGGGGGATGGGGAAACATGGGTTAGGAAGATAGTATCGGTCGAAGGCGTTTCCTACAAACACGTGCTATAAATAAGTGAAAAGACCATCAGCTAGGGGACATCCGAGTCTTAAGGTGAGTTTACGATTGGTGTTATTGTTGTGCCAGGCGGTCTCGATCAGTAACAAGCGCCAGACCCTTCCAGAGGTCAAGTGTGGGATGCAGGTGTCTTACATGTAACAACAGATTGCTTCACTTCAATGCACTGCTTGTGATGCATCCGCAGGAAACCAAGATGTACCGGAAACGCGGCTCCTGCGTTGTCTTACACATATTTACTTTCGCACTGTATAACTTTTACTCTCTCTTCTACGTAGAGTAAGCACAGGAAGTATTGTACTCCACCCAAAAATTGGATGTCGAAATTTTACCCGAAATATCTGTTTTGAGTATATCCATTTTTAGAAAATGGTCTAATGTGAGTAACCGTGTAAACAGGATAAACGAACACTCGTTTAGATACTAAACTTAGTATTTAAGTTATATGTACTATGTACATAGTGTATAGAGAAGGTATTATATCCCACCCAAAAATTCATAACCGAGGTTTCACAGAATTACACGTTTTAGGGTCCCCTGTATCCAAAAAAAAATTTTTTAGAAAATTGGTATTTAAGTTTATTGTCTTTCAAGGATGGGATACGAAGACTTTGAGGAACATCGCCCCACCCCAAACTACCCTTTATATCGAAAAATATTAGAAAAAATGGCTCTAACGATTTTGATTAAAATGCAATATATTAAAATATTTACGTGGCAAATAAAATGTATATCTTGAGTTTTCTGGAAATAGTTCCCAAAGACCTCTTTATTCTGAATGAATTTTGCTAAATTATCCATAACTATTTAATCATAACTAGTAAAACGTAGATCTCGTTAAAGTACACAATTTATATGTCTTCGTCAAGTGGACCATTTTTGGAGATATTCCTTGTTATTGGTTTCAGTTTTAAAACACTTTAAATTTTTCGCATACGTGAATTTGTCAACTCCTGGCAAAAGAAACGGATTTCATCCACATGTAACCAGCTTTTAAAAGATTTGACTATCTTTTTAGCCTAGTTTATCCTATTGTTACCCTTCTACTGACAAAAAAGCATTTAATAAAGGTTATCTCTATTAGAAGAAGCAGATAGAAGAATAAACTTTTTAACAATAATTTGTTACGAAGATAAAGAGAAAGTCATGTGAATGAAACATAAGATTTTTGTACTAATACATATAGCCGCACATTATGCCCGATACTGTAAAACATTGATAAAAATAATTTAAAAGATCAGATGCTTAATGAATAGAATATATTGTGGATGGATAGTAACAATTCCCAGCTCACAAAATCAATTTTTTTTCAACAATTGAAAATAGACATTTCTTTCCAATTAACTCAGTTCATGACTGCACATGGAACATTGAAATCATTTCATGAACATTTTAAACAATTAAATCGGATGAAGCACTATGTTTTGGTCTCAATTATTATCAAAATGTCAAACATTTGCTTTTTGACTGTCCAACATATGGTATAAAACGATTAATTTAGATAATCATCTTAATTTCTGCCAAATGTCTTTCACACCCCAATAACCCAGATATTCAAAACAAAATGTTGCTCTCACAAGTTTTAGCAATTTATTAGTAATATTCTTAAAACACTGTGATGTAATTTATGTTTGTATATTCATTTATTTATCACTTTTATATGAATTCTGAATATTTCTGATAATGTTTTTAAATTATAAAGTTTATTATAGTAATGTTATAATCTTTGTTTATTTGTTTATAAACTTTTATAAACTAGGGCTAAAGCTTTTGGAGAATAAATACATATTACATAGGTGGAGAAGGTATTGCAATCCACCCAAAAATTCGATACTAAGATTTAACTGAAAATACATGTTTTAGGGCTCCCTGTATCCAAAAATAATTTTTAGAAGAAGAAAAAAATATATGTGTGTGTCTGTGAACACCAAAACTCAAAAACGAACTCATAAAAATACCCAACTGGTATTTAAGTATCAAGGATACGGCACAAAGATTTTGAGGAAAGTATCCCCACCCCAGTCTACCTTTTATATGGGAACATTTCCGAAATTTTGTCTTTTTTTCAAAACTGGCTCAAACAATTTGATTAAAGTATCATATTTACATGAAAAATAAAATTCATTTCTTGAATATTCTGGGAATAGGCTCTGAAGATTTCTTCATTCTGGATGACTTTTGCATAATTGGTAAACCCTAAATAATGGACAAAAGCTTACTACACAAAAAGTGTAGATCACGCTAAAACACACAATTTGTCATATACATTCCGAGATATACCTTGTTGTTGGTTTCAGTTTTAATATATTTAAAAGTTCTCTCATACGGGAATTTGTGAATCCCTGGTCATGTAAGGAAACAAATATCAACCACATAGCAACCAGCTTTCAAAAGATTTGACTATCAGTTTAGCCTATTGTATTCCCTTATTTCCCTTCTACTTACAAGAGAGGAAATAATAAGACCATTTCTGGTAATGTTTCTCTCGATAAGCTTTTCAACAATAATTTGTTTCAAAATTGTAGAGACAGAAATGCGAATGGAACCATACTTTTAAAGAAAATCACCCAATAATGGCTCTAACAATTTGATTAAATTCCACATATTTAAGATATTCACATGAGAAATAAAATGCATATCTTGGATTCTCTGGGAATAGGCTCTGAAGACCTCTTCATTTTGGATGCATATTGCTGAATTTGCACATCTCGTAAACCGTAAGAAACAGACAAAAACTTGATATGTAAATAATGTAGATCTCGTTAAAACACACCATTTGTTATATGCGCTTCTTTTTACTAGAGTTGACCATTTCTGAGATATTTCAAGTTATTTGTTTTAGATCTAAAATATTTAAACCTTTCTCACGCTTTTCTTCTAGCCATAAAGGGATTTCAACCACATGGCAACCGGACTTTTAAAATATTTGACTATTACTTTAGCCTAGTGTACTCCCTCATTTACCTTCTGCTAATGTTAATCATACAGAGTTAATGTTATCATATAGTTTATAGATGAAATTGCTTTTTAGCCGTAATGTGTTACAGTGATGTAGAGAAAAGCATGTGAATGGAAGCATTAGAATTTTTTCCTAATTTTCTTGACTGGCTACGGCCGATCCCCCGTTCTCTTTTTCAATGTTCATTTGCTCCTACATACGGCAGGGTAAGGAAACTAAGAAGAAAGTAAATAAGCTAGAAGGCACAGGAAATGCCTTATGATATATGATAAAGAAATTTAAACTAAGTTATCCATCCCCTGTTAGCTATAATAGTCATTGTAATTGTTCCACCATCACTGAGTATAAATAAATATAGTCGACTTAATCAGGACTAAAACCAGTATTGAGCATTCCTTCTCTGAAGCACATGTTGGCTATTTCCTGTTAGCTGCAAGCCCATGCAGGTAAAATCACGTAAGGGAGGAAATTACCAACGTCCCTCGCCAATTAAATGGATTGCAGCACATGGGAGAGAGTTGCACAGTAAATCATAACGGAAATTCTAAATGAAGCATAATGTTTTCCCTGCGGTAGGTAGCTCTTGCAGCATAGGTCCTGTTAAGCATTCTCCCTCCAGTTACACAAAAACACTGTGATTTATTTTTCATGTCATATTGCCGTGTTTTTAGTGGTACCTGCCTGGTCCTTAATGAGAGTTGCACCTATACTGATGGAGTGTAATTGTGGCTGTTAATAAAACCTGATTTGTTGCTACCGTTTTATAATTTTTAGTAAGCCAAGAGTTTACGAGCGACGTTGGTGGCACAGCGCTTCAGGATGGCTCCCCGTTTCCAGTTCTCTCGAAACTCTGCCCTTACGTCACGTCTGTGATGTATTCCTAAGTAAAGAGGTTCCTAATTACTGCGCTTCCTCGCCAGGTATGCAACTCACTACTCCGCTCTCGTAAAAAGGCAATAAAACTGAGATTATCGTAAAATTTGGGCTAATTTTCCGTCGTTTAATTACTAAAATAAGGAGGTAGGAACCAGAAGGAAATACGTTAAATGCACACGCACGAAATTAGTAGTTAAACCTGTTCTGGATTAGTTATTAGCTGCAGCTTCGGGGTGTGCAATAGATGGGTACGTCAAGAAGGCTAAAGAACTCTTTTCATATTCAGTAATATGCTGCGCAGCATTTGCGGCTCCCTCATTTGCCGAGATATATAAGAACGATTATGGATAATACCAGGATAGCAGAATGTATGGCTACAAAGCCTGCAGTGAAACGAGTAGATATTAATTCGTACACCCGTAAAGCCACAGATTATATTATTACTTACTCTATACGTACTAAAAATAAATAAATAAAATCTGAATATCCTACCCTGGCACCTTGGTTACTATACCAGGCATATATCCAAACTTCATATTTATTTTCCCCAAAAAATACATAAAAGTTACAATATATCTATAATTTGTTTTCAGATAACTTAACCTAATACAATTTATAAAGCAAAATAAATTAAAAAAACACAACGAAAAAAATACTAAATCAATCTAATTAAAAGAAACAATAATAATTCACTTCCAAAAAATGAGAGAGAAAAATAAGTATTTTTACTACAGTAGCTAAAACTAGACGACAGGGAGTAAGTTAAAGCAAAAATAATAAACTATAAATACAGTTGTATCTAATATTTACTGGAAGCCAGTAAATGTAACTGGTAACCTATTACACCTAAATACAAAAACTAACTTCTATCGGAAAATGTGCTTGAAACCAGCACTCGACCGATGTATTAACCTGTGCATAGTAAGTTTCTACTAGTTAAGTTTATTAATTAAACAAAAGGACCTTTATTATTTATTTTTATTGTTTTCAATATTGAGATTATTATTGTTACTATTTATTATTATTATTATATTCATCTATCATCTCTATACGTACTATGTATGTAGTGTATAGACAAGGTATTGTACTCCACCCAAAAATTCGATACCGAGATTTCACCAGGAATATATTATTTGAGACCCCTGAATCCAAAAAAAGCAGTTTTAGAAAAATGTCAGTGTGTATCTGTGTGTCTGTCCGTGTATGTCTATGGACAGCATAGCTCAAATTAGTATTTCCCAAAGAAGTGACAGGAAGTTTTTTAAGAAAATCCCACCACCCCAAATTACACTTCATATGAACAAAGCAGCGGAAATTTTGATTTTATCAAAACTAGCTCTAATAGTTTTACAAAACTATCGTACATTATAGATTTATTTCTTGAAATTTCTTGGAATAGCCTCTAAAGATCTGTTTATTCTGAATGAATTTGATGAATTTTGCAAAGCTGGTAAACCTTAAGAGATGGACAAAACTTATTACAGAAAAAAATGTAGATCTGGTTGCAACACATAATTTATGCCATATATGCTTTTCTTTGTAGAGCTAGTAAATATTCCTTATTGGTTCCAGCTTTAAAACACTAAAGCTTTTCTCATACGAGAATTTCAATCACACAGCAACCATCTTTGAAAAGAATTGACTATTGCTTTAGCCTGGTAAACTCACTTAATTCCCTTCTAGATACAAGGAAGCAAGTAATAAGACCATTTATGGTAATTTTATTTCGATTTGAATGAAGTCGACAGAAGATAATACTTTTTCACAACAATTTGTTGCAGAGATGTAGAGAAATCTATGTGAATAGAACACATCAGATATTTTTCCCACATAGTCTCCATATCGGTTGAGCCCCTTGTCGCTTCGTGGGATGAATTTGAATTTCGTTGTCGTTAAGTGTTATACCTCCTCATCTGAAGCGAATCGTCTACCACCTAAGTGTTTCTTCAAGTGAAGAAAAGGGTGATAGTCGTTTGGAGCAAGATCCACATCGTAGGGTCGATGATATTCCAGCTTTAACAGCGTGGTAGTCTACTGGGCTGTAAGATGTCGCGAGTTGTCTGAAGGAAGATGACACCCTCGGTGATGAGTCCTGGCCTTTTCCTCCTGATTTCTTCGCGCTATTGTGTCATAGTCTCGCAGTATCGGTCTGCGGTCACTGTGTGACTTCTTTCCAAAAACTCCGCGCTATCCCAAATCGATGTGGCCATCACCTTCCCGGCAAGTAGATCCACCTTAAACTTTTTTGTCTTTGGAAAATAGAGGTGTTTCCACCCAATTGCCAGCTGCTTACTCCTGGGAGTACAGTGATGGATGCATGTTTCTTCTCCGTGATAATGTGGTGAAGAAAACTGTACCCTTCCGTGGAGAACCGTTGCAAATGTAGCAGACTTGCCCCGTGCGATTCTCCTTGTGTTGGTTGGAGAGATTTCGTGAAACCCATCGGTAACTGCAGAATATCGTGAATAATTTGATGTATACTTCAAAAAGACATTCCATATGTCGTAACGTGATCTTTCTGCTGTCCTGAATCAGCTCCACCATGCAAGCTGTGTTCAAATCTGTGGATGTCGTGCTGGGTCGGCCACTGTGATCCTCGTCGGTGACGTCTTCTCTAGCGGCCACAAACTGTCGACACCATTCTTCGACATGCTGGCGAGACACACTCTCTCCGTAAGTCTCTACCAGCTGTCGGTGAATGTCAGCTGGTTACATGTTTCGCCCACATAAATCAAATAACTAAGCGGATTTTTTGGACAAGTCAGTTTTACAAAAATCATCATTTGTGTTCACTTTGCAGTAGCGCTGTAGGTGGCAGTTGGCTGAAATTCTGTACTGTTGTCAACCACTTGTATTAGATTTACCGTGACCTACTAAGTTTGCTATAAAAGACGAAAAACCAAGAATATGAACCTTGTATCTATGCTTAATTTCTGAAAATTTATCGTAATAAATGTATAATTTATTTAGAACCAGAGGCGGCTATTCACGTGAAACTAATGCAGCATTACTTCTCTCATTTTAGTAGTATTGAATCTGAATACTGGTATTTAAATTTTTATATACCCAAGTAACTAAATAACCAGTTGGCAACATATCTGTGAGTGAAGAAGGAAGGTGTTGAAACTACTGCCTTCTAGCCTTGAAAAGGACAAAAGCAACGGAGGGGATGGCCAAAACATTGTTGATTTACAGTTAAGTTTTGCAGTGGATATATTGGCATGTCAACGAAACAGAACTTAAGGTTCATTTGTTACCAAAATCACCTGTTTTAAGACTATGATGCAGTACACAGTTCAAGAATTTAGCGAACAAGAGGTAGTCTCTTGTAGAGGCTAATCCAGCGATATCCGTTTGCCAAAAATAAACTTTAGTTTCAAATCCCTCCACTTTATGAGGACTCTTTAACACTCAGAGGCGCATTGTGTTGCAGAGACGGTTTGGTTATATGTACGTTACGTTTGATTTAAGGGGACACCAAGGTGCTAGAAGTTATTTTCTAAAGTTTTAGATCTAGAGCTTTGATTGTTTGCACAGCATTACTAGCAACAACGAAGTATCTATACCAAGTTTCAGCATAATATACAACGTAAATTAATTGTTTCTTTCACACCGCGGATCGCTAGTTTCCGTCCACACCGAGTTACCAAGGCAACATGCAGGCACAGCACTGAATTCTCTATCTGACTCAGGTTTTCCCTGTAAACCCCAAGGGGATATCGAGCTCAATGACTTGCTTTATACTTAACCAACCATTAGGCCATTTAATGTAACTTAATTATTTCTTTCACACAACTGTGTGTAGGACAGAACGCATACCTAGGACACGTGCTAGAAAGTCTTGTGCATGTCATCGACAGCTATAAAAGGAACAGCTGCAAGCCAGCGGTGTCAATTGTCTGCTATACTTCTGAACGCACCATTGCGTGAGAGAAAGAGAGAAAGGGGTGGGGTGGGGAAACAGAGAGCCCTACGCGTCGAAGCGCCAAGAAAGTTGTACTGAAAAATTGTTAGAAAGCTTTGGAATATAAACTATTTGTAATCAGCTTAGAGGAAATCAAAAAACATATTACAATATTCTAATATTTGTTTATTGGCGGTTCACTCTAATAGTCCTGAACCGAAGTTCCCACCACAGAATTCGACCGGGTTCGACCCCACCCTGTAGGTTCGGATTTTACATCCCAGATATAGGACCGGTGCCCATTAGCATCGTCTGGAAATTAAGGAGCTGCGATAGACAATGACTCTGGCCATGATATTCAACATTTCGGCTGGAGGATGCGTGAAGTTGACCACATCACTTTTCGGTATTGGTTGAATGATTGTCCACCTCTACCTAATGTTAGTGGTATGTGACCCTTAGTCGGGTTAGTATTCCCAGACTGTAAAGTCTGCAGCTGCACGTATTTATTATTACTATTATTATTATTATTGTTGTTGTTGTTGTATCATCATCCACGCTAACACTAGTGTATACAGTCCTTAATAGGGAAGTAAGAGCCTGAAAGGCACACAAGTGTTTCTTACTTTGTTATATTAACAACGTTTTTTACGCTATTGGCGGGAACGCCATGTAGCTTCATACAATTTCTTTGTCAGTCTTGTGTTGTGAGCCATTGTTGACGTACACGTTGTTGATTAATAACTATGTTCTCGAATATCACGGTGAAACACACACTTCCATTAGCACACGTTTTGTAGCGTGTCTATTAGACACGTGTCTCTATAAGTGATACTTCATTTATGGCGAGTATAAGTATATGCAATTATTTGCTTTTTCTTTTAGACATTTTATGATGCTGCAAAACATAATACATTGCTGTAATATATTACACAGGTGAGAGGAATGGATCAGGTTCCATCTGCATCACGAAAATAACGAGCTGAGAGGGGATGCTCCAAATTTCGAAGCCAAACTTGTTAGGATGTAGGAAGAAGGTAAAAAGGATATAGATTTAGAGAAATTATTTCCTAACTATTCCGATTCTGATCCTTCTTTTTCTCCTTAAAATAAAATTAGTTCTTCCTCTGATGAATAAGAATCTGTTTTATGTAATGATTTTTGTTGGGAATTAACAGAGCCCAATAAAGCTAGACGGATTTCTCGGGATAACATAATGCGGGGAATACCAGGAATAAAGCTTGTTAGAAATTTAGGTGATACTTCTAAGAAAGAAGATATTTGGTATTTGATTTTTGTCGATGAAATGATAAAAGTAATTATGAAATTGGAACAATACATTTGGAATCTTTGCTTTATAGACATGTTTAGTGAAATATTATGCATTGTACTAATATAAAAATCTGATGTGTTACACTCAGATGACTTTCTCCAGCCGTTCTACAAACTTCTTACATAAGATTATTCTTCTTTCTGCACGTTGTTAATCGAGGTATTCAGCACAATGTTCTTATTACTTCATTCCTTATAAGTAGGAAGAAAATAAGGGAATACACTAGGTTAAATCGATAGTCAAGTGTTTTAAAAGCTGTCGTTATGTGATTGTCAATACAAATCGCTTCTTTTCTTGGCCAGAGTAGAACAAAAGAAAAACGGACACTCCCGTCTGAGAAAAGTATAAATACTTCACAACTGAAACTAATAATAATGAATACCTCGAAAACGGCAAACTCCACGAAAAAATGTATGTGACGTAAAGTGTGTATTTTAACAAGGCCTACATTTTTTGTATAGTAAGTTTTTGTCTATCTCTTACGGTTTATTAGTTATGCCGAATTAAGCAAAATTCATCCAGAATAAACAGGTCTTTAGAAGCTATTACCAGAAAATTCAAGATATACATTTTATTTGTCAGATAAATATCTTTAATATACGATATTTTAATCAAAATCGTTAGAGTCATTTTTAAGAAAATAAAAAATTTCTAAAAAAGTTCCATGTAAAGGGTAGTTTGGGGTGGGGGGATTTTTCTCAAAATCTTCGTGTCGCATCTCTGGAACATACTGAACTTAAATACCAAGTTTGGTATTTTAGCTACTTTTCGTTTTTGAGTTATCGTGTTCACAGAAACACGGCCACACACACACGCGGACCGTTTTCTGGAAATGCTTTTTTTGGATTGAGGGGGTCCTAAAACATGTATTTCCGTGAAATCTCGACATCGAATTTTTGGGTGGAATGCAATACTTCTCTATCCCTATGTACAATGTACATACAGGGCTAGAGAAAGTAAAAATGCACAGCTTTGCCAGAAAACCAATTTCTGTATGGCTCAAAATATATTTCCTGCGAAATCTTGACATGGAAGTTTAGTTTAAATGCAATACGTTCTCTACGTGCTTGAGTAAGCAGTAGATGCAGCAAGGAGCTGTTCCAACTCCTACAACCAGATTTGCGTCTAATGTCGGTCCTGACTCCATAATGAAGTTGTTTAGTTGAGAAACAGTAATGCTAGGGCGGAACCTGAAGCAACATTCCTCTCATTCTTAAATTATGATAATCCACATAAACTTAGTCTATGCTGTCCTATAAATACAGCTAATGTCACTAAAACCTTAAGGATTCAATCCCAGTACTATAGAGAGTGACGTTATTTGTATATCGCATTGTCGAAGATATGCGTTAAAAAACGCTTACCGACCGGATGGGCGTTTTCTTTTGTTGGGGCTTTTCAGCAATATTTTTTAGCTACTCTTAATGCCACAGACGTGATCTTTAGTAATGTTATCGAGCGATTTAAAGAAAGTAAATGTATGTAGGTTGATGACGTGATATAAGAATATACATTATTGCGTGTGCATGGCATTATTACCATAGATTAGTATGTTTATATCATGCTTCTTGCCTACACACAGATGAGAATATAAGGAAAGACTTAAATATTTCGCCACGTTTTTTGCCTGTCTTATGGAGGCCTTGCTATTCTGGTCGCACTGTTATGCAATAGAATGAAATACCTATACCAGGTGTTCAATAAGAACGTTAAGAATACAATGCTTTCACTGCAAGCTCCTAGATTCAAATCTGCTTATTTTCTCTAGCACATATGTACATGTGCAGACAGAGAAGCTATTCCACCAAAAATTTCGATACCGAGATTTCACATAAATTCATGTTTTGAGAACCCCTGAACCCCTGTGCATTAACTCAAAAACGAAAAGTCCGTTCAACACCTAACTTGGTATTTATGTTTAGTATCTCCCAAAATACAAAATGCCCACCCCAAACTACCCTTTACATGAAAAGACTTTCGAAATTTGTATTTTCTCTAAAATTACTCTAAAAGTTTTATTTAAATGCCGTCTATTAAAGATATTTATATGAAAATTAAACTATATATCTTGATTTCTCTAAAGTAGTCCTGAGTGAAAGAGCGAATGACTTATTTGGCTGGTAAACCGTGAGAAACAAAATCTTATAAAAAATGTAGATATCTTCAAAACACGCACAATTTATGTCCTTTAAATTTTTCTTGTGGAATTACTCTTTTCCGAGATATTCCCTTTTTATTGTTTATATGTATACTTTTCTCAAACAGGAAGTTCTCCGTGTTTTATATATTTTACTCCAGACCATGCAAAGAAGAGAATTTCAATGAAAAGCCCATAGCGATAGCTTTTAGCATAGGGTATTCCCTTAGTTCCCTTTTACCTATAAGGAACCAAGTAATAAGACAATTCTAAAGCTCGTCTCGATTATCCTGTAGTAAAAAGAAGAATATTATTTTGTAAGAAGTTTGTAGAACAGGTAGAGAAAGTAGTGTGAATGGAACGCAACAGACTTTTTTTAAAACCAATAACAAAAATCAATTATGTCGGTTAAATATGATATTCTATACCTTTCCTAGTGTTTTGCAATTCTAGTTACGGAATTTAGCAATAGCTTTAGCCATTCTTTAACACTTTAACCAATGATAATAATTATCAATATTCTAACCCCCCTAGTTGACATTGTCGAATTTGGAGTTAGAATATGTGAGCTTTTCGTAAATTATAGTTTTGAAGTGTTATAAATGGACATTCTAAACTAAAGGAATTTTTCGCTTTAGCCCAATATATTCTCTTATTTTCCTTCTATTAACAAAAAAGCAAATAGTAACATTCTGCTGATATTTATTTTAACTGGCATAATGTAAATGAAACAATAATCTTTTGTATAAAATGTTGGTTTGTGGAACAGCTGGATTATCGAATAGAACACATCAAATGTTTTATAAGTTTGCACAGCAACACTACGGACCATGGGATGTGTTTTATTCTTGTCCACCAGAATGGCCAGGTATTGCTTGAGCAGCATGATTTCAAATATATATATATATATATATATATATATATATATATATATATATATATATGTATGTATGTATACAAAGTATAGGCTTATTATATGAACATTTAAATATTTGCAAAGTGTGTTCAATTTAAGAGAGAACAGAAATCATA
The DNA here is from genome assembly GCA_030762935.1 of Hymenopus coronatus. NCBI lineage: Eukaryota > Metazoa > Arthropoda > Insecta > Mantodea > Hymenopodidae > Hymenopus > Hymenopus coronatus. The sequence continues at coordinate 62,447,216 of CM060898.1, read as the reverse complement.
TGAATTATATATTCTAGTATATTCAGATATAATTGTCCGGTCAGATTTTCCTCGATGAAAATCGGTCCAACAATATCATTCCCTATAACTCCTGCCCAGGCATTGATCTTTTGGTGGAAACTGAGTATTATCGTCAAACATATGGGGATTTTCGTTGTCCCAGTAACTAAATTGTGCTTGTGCAGGAACCCATTTAAGAGAAAAGGTCGCTTCATATCCAAAGCAAACACTTTGTACCAAATTTGGATTATCTACGATTCTTCAGAGATCTATTCACAACATTTTACTCTTTTGTCAAAATTGTTTTTGCTGAATTATTTGGCATATTCGTATTTTGTAGGGATAGCATTTATTCACTTATATATGGAAATAAACAAACATTTTATTACAGTTGACACTTTTGGACTGAACGTGAATGTTCAATATTGAAATGACATAATATTTAAATCTGGAAATTACATCGAATTATCTAGGTTGTTTATTTACTTTAATGCACGCACAATTATTCAATTCAAAATTACACACTAAATCTATTAGATATCGGAGATTTACGTTTTTCTCACGATCGTTAAAAGCAGTAGTAGCTCAGGGGGGCACAAAGGTTTTCAGCCCCATAAGTAAATATTATTTATGTTCTCTATGGGATACAGCACACCATTTTATAAACATTTAATAAACGAGAAATTCAAAATATTCTTTCACAGAAACAATAATCCAGGTTCCAAAGTACCATTCTTCTTCTTCTTCTTCACTTCACGCTATGGGCATTTCACTTCACAGCTGTTCCCTCCACCTTTTTCTGGGTCGACCGGCATCTCTTCTTCCTTTTGGTTCATATTCAAATGCTATCCTAGGCAGTCTTGAATCTGTCATTCTCTGAACATGTTGCATCCACTGGTTTGATATTTTTCAATTTTGGAATGTATTGATTCTTTATTAAGTTCTGCTCTTATATTCTCATTCCGGATTTGATCTAATTTTGTACATCCTTTTGTGTGCCTTAAAAAGTTCATTTCTGCACTTTGTAAACGGCTTTTCATTTTCTTTGTGGTGACCCATGTCTCACTTCCATATAATAGAACAGGGACCGCCATTGTTTTGTAAAACTTTAACCTAGTTTCCTTTCTTGTTTTATTTCTCATTGTTCTATGTATAGCTCCACATATCATTTGGAATCTTGAAATCTTTTTATTCATATCTCTTTCAGTTCTTGTCCAATAATTGAAGCTACATCTAACTAAATTAAACTCCTTCACTTGTTCTAACGGTTTATTATCTAAAATTATTTTTGATCTTATGTGTTCTTTTCCCCAAAAGGCCATAATTTTGGATTTCTCTGTTCAAATTTTAAGGTCATATTGCTGACATAACTCATTTAAGAAGTGTGATGCATAGATATTGTAATTCATCCTCAGTTTCTTGAATTAAAACGAAGTCATTTGCATATAATGAAATATTTAAATCAATTTTCTGATTTAATTTAATACCTGATTTATTTATGCTTTTCCAACTTCGGATTATGCCAAAGTAACAGTTTAAAACAAAATTGTAATAAATGAATGAGATGAATAAATAATTGAATACTCTTAAGTAAAAAATCTGATGTGTTCCAATCTCTGTAACAAATTATTGTTAATAAGCTTATTCTTCTATCTACTTCATGCTAACTGAGATAAATGGTAGCAGAAACGGTTTTATCTTAGTTCCTTATAGTTAGAAGGAAAATAACGGGATACACTAGGCTAAACCGATAGTCAAATGCTTTAAAATGTCGTTGTTATGGTACAGAAATCCGATTCTTTGCATGTCCAGGTGTTGACAAGTTTGTATGAAAAAAGTATTTAAAAACTGAAATCACTAACAAGGAATATCTCAAAAGGTTAATTCTACGAAAATGTATATAACATAAATTGTGTATTTTAACGAGCTCTACATTTTTTGTGAAGTATGTTTTGTCTATCTGTTACGGTTTACCAGATATGCAAAGTTCCGCAAAATTCATCCAGAATAAACATGTTTTCAGAGGCTATTCTCAGAATTTGAAGATCTGCATTTTATTTGTCATGAAAACATCTTCAATATACTAGATATATTTTAATCAAAATCCTTAGAGCTATTTTTGAGAAAATAAAAATATTCAACAATTTTTCCACTTAAAGGGTAGAAGGAGGGGGGGGGGATTTTCTTGAAAATCTTCGTTGCATCCTTGGAAGATACTGAACTTAGATACCAAATTTGGTATTTAATGGATTTTCGTTTTTGTGCTATGCTGCTCACAGACATACACGCACACAAATATACACACACAGACAGATACAAACACGGACATTTTTCTAAAAATACTTTTTTTTTTTTTGGATTCAGGGGGACGTGAAACATGTATTTTCGGTGAAATCTGGTATCTAATTTTTGGGTGCATTACAATACGTTCTCTATACACATGTATATGGTACATGTAGAGAAAGTAAAAATATAAGGATGTCATTTGAAATTTCAAAGTAGAGTCGGCTGGGGGTGAGGTGATGAGACATAAAATGCAATTAAGACCAGCTTTAAAAGTGTCCCTGAATATGTAAGCTGAAGCGCTTTCTTATAATTAAATTTAAATAAATTGTTATTTAAACTGTAAGGTTTAGAAATGAAGGTCTTGTACATTTAGCTACAAATAAAACAAACTATATTAACCATAAATCTTCATAAATGAAAACTTTTCTACCGTGTGTGCTTACTAATAGCATTGCCATAAGTGAAGCACACATTTTAGGGTATAATGCGTTTTGAGCGGTTCTGAGCTATGTACTGTTATATTTACATACATCACTCCATCTATAGTCGGGCAGGGCAGAGGAGGGTCAATCGTAAAAGCTGTTACGTAAAAAGCCAAACGTTTGAAATGGAGAGCAATAGCCATCCTAAAAACATTGTAACGTTTTCCTCATGAATATAACTTTAGAAAATAGCGAAAAAATTGCAACAAATACTGAATCATTGTATTTTCCTCAAACCCTGATGCAAATATTTGCACTTATTCATCTCGAAGCCTAAATTCTGAGTCTAATATGTCTATTAAGAACGGATATAACACATTTTCATGGAATTCCTTCATCGTAAACAAACTTCTAATGGAAACTTCTTATTTTTTATATTTTCTATGTTCGGGAAAACGCTTCAATTAACACGTTATGTGCTTAGGGACCTCCTGACACTCGTTTATGCTGAAATATATACAATTACCTGTATTTTTTTTTAATATTTATTTATTTTTAAATTTCTGTGAAACATAAGTAAAATACACACTCATTAAAATATTAAAGCTATGCCAAATAACAATTATCTAATATTGAACGTTTCAGGAATAATCTTTGTTCCATGCTTAAATTTACTCAGGTTGAAGTTAAGTTTCATATAACCCGTAATGCACAATTATTTTCTTTCCGGCTGAACTCAATTCATATTACTCATGGTAATATAAGCAATCAATATTATTTTCACACATTATGACAATATATATACTATTAATATATCCACTAATTTTATAATAATATATTATCTTACATTCTTTACTACTGTTGTAAAGGTAAAGGCTAGACAATGGTGGAAGGATACTCCACGCACTGCAGCCTATGTAAATCTATTGCGCATTATCACTGCTAAGGATGAAGGGATGAGACCAATAAGTCACAGGTGCTTAAAGACCGGAGGCAAACAGGCCACAGAGATGCTCAGAGGTCCCTAACTCAGTCTCTGAAAATTCTTCATGCCGGTGTCAGCCATAGAACCGCAAACACCAAGTACCCGCAGGGACAGCAACTACAACAACGGCTTCACAACGCCGAGAACAACATTTACCGTGCTCAGCATCCGCGTACCATCTGCCAGCACTGCCACACTTCACATCTGAAATATGACAATGAAATGGCATAAAAGATAACTGATGGAAAGGAAGCGTGGAGAGTATACGCTTCAGCATTCACCAGGGAAAATCGCGATAAACCCCAACTCAAAGAGCGCAGTCGACTAGGATCGAAACCGCGGCCTGCAGAATGTGAGCCGCACACGTTACCGCGGCGCCACCTTGCTTGGTTACTACTGTAGTAAACAGGGGAAGTATTGCATTACAACAAAATTACATGTCGAAAATACATGTTTAGAGGTCCTTGAAGCCCAAAAAACATTGTTAGAAAAAGATGCTTGTGAGTGTGTGTGTCAGACTATCTGTGAAAAGCATAAATCAAAATGAAAAGTTAAACTCCAAAGCTGATGTTTACGGTCAGCATCTTCCAGCAAAGCTACTCTAAGCTACTTTTTACAGGAATATTTTTCAATATTTTGATTTTCTCAAAAAAATGGCTGAATGTCCATATATTTAGGACATTTTCGTAACAAACAAAATGCGCAGCTAATTTTAATATTATAGAAATAACCTCTGAGGTCCTCTTCAGTTTTATTTTCTTATAACATGGCTGTAATGATTTTAATTAAAATGTCATCCTGACAAAATATGTACAAAATATGTACTTGTCTCTCATTTTCGTCGAATAGCCTCTGAAGTTCTCTTTATTCTGGATGACTTTAACATAACTGGTTAACAGTAAGAGACAACATTTTACTATTCAAAAAGTTAGATATGCCTAAGACACACGAGTTATGTAAAATATATTTTGTGTGGAATTAAAATTTCTAAAATATTACTTGTAATTGATTTTAATTTTCCAATTTTACACTACTCAGAAATGTAAGTTAGTTATTAGTTTTTACCTTTCCTTTCTGCTGGCCATGAAAAGAGACGGAATTAAGTATCACATAGCGACAAGCTCTTAAAATGCATTTTTTTTCCTCATCAACGCGGACAGTGAGCAGATCGTGCTCATTATAGAGGTAAAACGAAGGTTGCTCATACAGGTTAACTGGCCATTTTAAGGTATACTAGCGGTGAAATTTTGACTACAATGCTAAAAAACTTGAAAATTTATATTTTATTACAAATTGTTATTAGAAGCTATGGGCATTTATGGAAAATCAACATTTAGCTGTCTCATCTTTCTTTGATCTATACAGTAATTTAAAGACCATGCCATACACCTATTTCTTAACATTCTGTTTCATTAAACAGCGTTTTCCTCAAAATAATATTTTCACATATTTAAAATGATCAACGCGTCTCAATTTTTGTTTAAATATAACAAAAATTTCACAGAATGTGCAGAAGTATTATTTTAATACTATAAAAGCAAAAGTGATAAATTTTAGAAATTAAACTTTCTTTAAATTTAAAAAACACAGTAATTTACTTATTAATGTTATTGAAATATCCCTCTCTAAGGTATTTGTGTGTCATTAAAAGCTCCATCCAGAAAATACCAACTAATATTCTCAAATTTTGAGGCGTTTGGCACTTTTTGGTTGTGTAATATATTTACATAATAAAATTTATGAAGTAATTTACATCTTTCAAAATATCTATTAAATTTGATTGAAATTAGGTACCCATATTAACACAATAACAATAAGATCACTATAATACTTCCAGAAAAATCTATACAGAAATATATAAATTTGAAATTTCACTCCCAAAATATCCCCGTTCAGTTGCACTACACTTTTAAGGCAGAAATACCTGCATATGTCAAACATGGACAAATGTGTATTCAAGTTTAGTATTCAGATTTGCATCATTTGACGAATCCAACAAATCTTCGAAAACTTACGCTTTTAGTACCAAAGAAAATTATAAGTTACACCCAAACTTCCAAAACCATCATATCCTTATATTTTTACCTTTTGTTTACGGAATAAAGTAATAAGATGGTAACAATAGTATGTGCAGAAGAAACAAAAAACAAAACAAATAACAAAAACAAAACAAACAAACAAAAACAAAAAACAAAACAAAAAAGTTTACAGATTCTGAAAATTGATGTGATTTGTTCAGACTCTGCGTTGCATTTTGCTGTTCGCGATCAGAAGAAAGGGCGAGGAAACACAGTGCGCCTTGCCACATTCAAATTACGAATGACAGCTCATTATTTTCATAACGTCAGAAGAAATGGTTTTGCAAATGGGTTTCTGAAACACGTGTGTTAACACATACACACGATAACAACACATCACCGTAAAAATGTCCTTAGGCGAATAATGTGGTTTATCTGATTCATATGTAAGCGATATACAAATTAGGTTCATATTTTATGACGTCACCCTTTACTCCCACGCCGTGAAACTTCCATTAGCAGTGTAACAGTTCAATCTTAATCTATCTACTATTCATATGCATCAACTTACGAAAGCTCTATAAAAAGTAAGGTATGTTTTAAAACAGTAAGAAAGCGTTCAAATATTTTGAGGGCTATATATAGAAAGTCATATTGAATAATTATTACCTTCTCTAGCTCATATGTACAATGTACATAGTGGATAGACAAGGTATTGTATTCCACCCAAAAACTCCATGTCGAGATTTCACCGGAAATATATGTTTTGGGGTTCCCTGAGTCCGAAAAAAGCATTTTTAGAAAAGGTCCGCGTGTGTGTGTCTGTGGACAGTATAGCTCAAAAACGAAAAGACGGTTAAATATAAAATTTGGTATTTAAGTTTGGTATCTTCCTAGGATGCGACACGAAGATTTTCAAGAAAAAAACCCACTCAAAACTATACTTTACATGAAAATATGTTCGATTTTTTGTTTAATAATGACCCTAATGATTTTGATTGAAATACCCCATATTAAAGTCATTTCCAGTACAAATAAAATGTATACCTTGAATTTACTGGGAAAAGGTTCTGAAAACCTGTTTATTCTGGATAAATTTTGCTGTATTTTGCATAAGTAGTAACCGTAAGAGATGGACCAAAACTTACTACACAAAAAATGTACATCTCGTTAAAATACACAATTTATGTTATACACAATTATTTTGTGGAGTTGACCATTTTCGAGATATACCTTTTTATTAGTTTTAATTTAAAGTACAAATATTTTTCTCAAACAGGAAGTGTCTGTTCTTCTTCTTCTTCTTTTGGTAGCTCAACGTCCTTTAACCTGTTTGGTCATATCTGACGATGAATGAAATTGATGAAATGATGCTCAAATGATCTCGGGGTTCATGTAGCTTGAAGTTACTCGACATTCTTCTTCTCAGGATAAGGGAAAACCCCGAAAAAGAAGCTTATCCGGGTAATTCACTCTAAGCAAAATTCAAACTCACGACGCTGTCACCACACTACCCGGGCGGTCTTGTCTTTCTTTTGTTCTACTCCTGGCCAAGCAAAGAAGCGATTTGCAATCACATTCGCATACTGATAGCTTTTAAAACATGTGACTATCACTTTAGCAAAGCGCATTCCTTTAGTTGTCTTCTACTTATAAGGAACTAGGTAATAAGAACATTCTGCTAATGCTTACTTCGATTAGCATTGTTCAGAAAGCAGAAGAATTTTTTGTAAGAAGTTTGTTTGTAGAGAGAGAAAGTCGTGCGAGTGTAACATATCAGATTTTTCTACTGATCTCCTTGAATCAATTCATTTTACTATCAGGATAACAGTTTTTTTTATTCCAGTGTCAAGTCACTGTTTGTCTAACCTGGCTAGCCACTTCTTCATGCCCTTTCCACAATTTTGGTCATTTTTTGGCGTTTACTCTTGCTTTCCTTTCTATAACATACTTTGTGTTTTAGATTCGGGCTCCAGTGATGGATCTATGTATCGTTCCCGGTCACTATTCGGTCGAACAAACGTGAGGAATCTATCTTGCACACAGCACAGTTCTGGCTTGAATGAAGGCTTGTATGGATGTCATGTTGGAAGCTGGGCATCATAAACTCGGATTATTTCTAATATTCGGCAAATGAGGGTAATTGCTATGGAGAACGATAGAGGGCAACAGGCTATATGAGAGTGAGGGTGTGGTAAATCTTAATCGTCAAGCCACTGCATATATTATAAGGAATACTAAAGTTTATTGTTGAATTTCATTGTCTATTGTTATTTTGCGAATGTAAAATGTAAATGTATTTGATATTTAACAAAAATCTTACTGTAAATATTCAAGGACAGGAAAAGCATGTATGGCCATGAGGTCCATGTGACTGTTGCATAGTTTCAAGTGTACATTCACAATTTTTGGCAATAAAAGTACCACCACCACCACCACCGCCACCGCCACCGCCACCACCATGTGATTAATGTCAGGAGCAGGAAATTCGGTGGATAAGATAAACCACTCCAATCTGACAAGACGGAGAAGCCCCTCATAGGTCAGAGCCGGTGGCCGACGGAAACGAACCATAACGGGAATCGAATTGAACAAGCATTGAACTAAATCAGTACCCAAATAAGAAATAATTAACAATAAATTACTGTAGCTCCTCAAAATAATATTTGTCCTCAAGATAGTACGTAACCTATGAAGGCTATTGTTATAATTCCTAAAAGAAGGTTACTATTCCTACTACTCATTTTTCGTAGGCGGCTTACCCTCCCCGTCTTTAGGACTGACTCTCCCGAGGATTTACAAGCGGATGCCTAGGGGTCAGAAGTCTATTGGGGAGCCCGGCACGAAATCACAGAATGGAGAATCTGGAACGAGTGGTCCGTAGCCAGGCATGGGCGTGAGGAAGTAGCTGATATGAAAAGCAAGTGAAATGGACGAAAGGAAAGTGGTGATGGAGCGATTGGTGGAATGAGGGGCGGGGGAACCGGAGGACTCGGACAAAACCCACCCAGACGCCGCTTCGACCGCAAAAAATCCCAAATGCGGGCGAATGGGATCCTACTATTCCCGAAATAAAATTTGTAGGAGCCATAATATATACCTCATCCAAAATATGTCAGTAAAAATCTTATGTATTCCATTCACACGACTTTCTCTAGCTGTACCGATAACAATCCTTTTATTCAAAAGATTAATCTTTTATCTACAACATGCTAATCAAGATAAACATAAGAAGAATTAGTCTTATTACTTGTTTCCTTGTGAGTAGAAGGGAAATAAGAGAATGTGCAGCCTAAGCGATAGTCAAGTCTTTTAAAAGCCGGTCGCTATGTGAAACAATTGAAATTCCATTTTCGTTTCTTACCAGTCTGTAAAACAAACGAGAACCAGTAAAAAGATGTCTACCTGTTCGAGAAAAGTTTAAGTGCCTTAAAATTGATATCAATAATCCAGAATATCTCGAAAACGGTAAACCCTACAAAAAATGTAGATGATATTAATTGTGTGTTTTAATGAGCCTAAATTTTGTGTGTAGTAAGTTTTTGTCCATCGCTTTTGGTTTGCCAGTTATACAAAGTCATCCAGATTGAAGAGCGTTTTAGAGGTTATTCGCAGAAAATTAAAAATATAAATTTTATTGTCATACAAATATCTTAAATATAAAGCATTTTAATCAAAATCGTTAGAGCCATTTTTAAGGCAATCAAATTTTTTGTAAAATATTCTAAGTAAAGGGCAGTTGGAAGTAGGGGAATTTTATTGAAAACCATCGTATCGTATCCTTAAAAGATACCAAATTTGGTATTTAACCAACTTTTCGTTTTGAGCTATGCTGCCCACACAGACACACTCACACAGACACACACACACATGGACATGTTTCAAAAAATGCCTTTTTTGGATACGGGGAGTCTCAAAACATGTATTTCCGGTGAAATCTCGGTATTGAATATTTGGGTGCATTACAATACCTTATATAGAGATAGTAAACATGTAAAATATTCAAGTTCCTTTTACATGAAGTCGTCGTAAAGACATATAATTTAGCCTCGACAAATAAGAGTTTTCGTGCTACCGTGGCGCCACCTGTAAAATGTATTCATACTTACACATCTCCACTATTAGAATTTTGAGTTAAGGTTTATGTTCTTAGGTGGCGCCATGTCCAAGTGGTTGAATCGCTAGCTTCTCATCTAGGTAATTCGGGTTGAATCCCAGGGAAATGCATCTGGAATTTGGATGGAAGAAGGGGATCTGAGTGAGCTTTCTCCGGGTCCTTCGGTTGCCCCCACCTTGCATTCCACAAATTGCTCTGTAAACATTCAATTTCCTGTTCCACCGTAATTTCATATCGCCCATTTCACCACTTTCATTCCAGATTTCTCTCTGATCCAAAGCCTCTGGTCCTAAATAGGCATCTGAACCCAGGCGTTAGCTTATATGTCCTGGGGGTGTAAGTCCTCCTTACGTGGAGAGCAAAAAAAGAAAAAAGGAAGGAAGAAAGAGAGAAACATAATGCATATTTGCGGCAATCTGACAGAGATTACCAGTTTAGCGTTGTTTCACCACATATTTCAGATATTTTCTAGAAAACCACTTCTCGGTACATTAACATTTTGCACATGGCCATCAACACTCTTTTAATGAGCTGTGGTAGATATAGTAACAGGATGTTCTAGGCTAATCATATGTCCCAAGTGGTTCATTTTGAAATCTCACTTATAAAAATCGCAACATTAACCAGCGGATATTTTCAAACTGCAGTCCTATACACAATTTTGCATTCTCACTTGAGAGAAAATAATGAAAGCCTTTAAGGTGTCAAGTTCAAGGCATAATTACAGTCCATAAAAAGCGACAGTCTCCATTAGTCGGCAGTTGTTTATTACTATGAGCTTGGTTTAAACTCTAAGTGCAAAGCAGAAATAAACAAAAACAAAAACAAAAAAAAAAAAAACAGAAAAAATTTAAGTGTTACATTCACATTACTTCTTCAACCTATTGCAACAAACTGCTCCTTCATTTACCTCATGCTAATCGAGATCAACATTAGCAGAAACTGCTTGATTACTTATCTCCTTGTAGATATAAGAAGAATACAGAAATATACTAAACTAAAGCGATACAGGTAGTGCATTGTGATAGTCTTGAATATTAATCATATTTGTATGCCCAGGATAAAAAAAATGAATAACAACTTCCCGTTATAGAAAAGTATATTGAAAATATTAAGCAATATACCGGAAACATTCCACAAAAATGTATTGGACTTAAATTGTTTGTTTTAAAGAAATCTACATCTTTGTATACTAAACATTTGTCTAAATTTTGTAGTTTACCAGTTATGCAAAAGTCGTTCAGATAAAGATGGCTTCAGATCTACAATTTCAATATATCATAGATATTTCCAGATATATCATAAACATATTTGAGAAAATAAACATTTTAAACATTTTTCCATGAAAAAGATAACTTAGGATTTGTTAGTTTCTTGATAAATCTTCTGTGGCATTCTTGGAAGACGCTAAACTTAAATATTAATGTTCTATTTACCTATTTTTCGATTTTGAGTAGCGTTTTATAGGCAGACACGCCCACATACACATGGTATCAAAATGCTTTTTTTTTTTTTTTTTTTTTTAATTAAGAGATCTCAGTGAAATCTCGACAGAGGCGTTTTAGGTGAAATACAAAATTTGGTATGCTACATTAACACAATTTCCTCAGCTTTCAATCTTTTCTGATTTTACAAGCTATTCTTGAGAAATGTTATTTTTCCATGAAAATGAAGTAGACAAGAAATAAGCAGAATACTAATACTAAAACTATTAAGAGAAGGGCTAGGATACTGGATGGGAAGAAATCTTTTGCTGACAGATGAATTGTTTAATCTCGCCTTTGTTTACTGCTTATGATTATCTCAATTAGCATGAACCCTTTTTCAAGAACGGGTAAAGAAAGTAATGTGAATTGGGCACATCAGATTCTTAGGAGAACGTCAGTGCATGTGTGTTTTTGTGTGTCTGCCACAGCTCAAAAATAAAACACCGTTAAATACCTAACTTGGTATTTAAGTTTAGTGTCCTCCAAGGATGCGACAAGGATATTTTTTAAGAAAATCCCACCACCCCAAACTATTCTTTACATGGAAAAATTGTTGATTTTTTTTATTTTTTCAAAAATGGCTCTAACGAGTTTGATGCAAATACCGTATAATATAGATATTTACATCACATATAAAATGCATATCAAGAATTTTCTGGGAATGTCTTCTGAAGACTGTTCCTTCTGGATGACTTTTGATGAATTTTGCATAACTAATAAGCCGTAAAAGATAGGTAGATAAAAATTTACTAAACAAAAAATGTACATGTCTTGTTAAAACACAAAATTTATGTTATACATCTTTGTTGTAAGGTTGATTGTTTCCAAGATATTCCTTGTTATTGGTTTCAATTTTAAAGTGGGTATTAAACTTTTCTCAAACGTGGTTTCGTTTCGTTTCCTTTCATCTCTCTTTTGTTTACTGCTGGCCCTACAAAGTGAACCGAACTTAATTGTTCACAAAGTGACCAGCTTTTAAAGGATTTGACTATTGTTTTAGTATTTTCGTTTTTCTTACAGGGAATTAAGCAGTAAGACCATTTCTACTAATGCTAATTCGTATATCATGATATAGATGAAATATTGCTCTTTTGTAAGAATAGTTTGTTTTGTAGAACGGGTAGAGAAAGTCATCTGAACGGAACACAAAATTATTTTTTTTCAATTATTATGAAATTCATCTGTACAACAACCAGGTTTGCAGACCAAGAAGCTAAGACAGAAAATATAAATAATAGCAAGAAAGGGGTTCAGCCACTAAGGACCATCTGGTACCACATGTTATTGAATGAAGTCGCAGGTTATTGTAGCACTAAAATGAGTTTGTTTCTAGGCGCAGGCAGAGAACAAAGTCCTAAAAGGGATTCATCTTGATCCGAAAAGCTGAAGTAATGCTTCAACCTAGGAAGAAGTGCACATTGTCCCGGTTACATAGTGGATAAGTTTTTTTTTGTTTTTTTAAATTTTTAATTTTTTTTTCTTTTAAAATATTCCGGAGTCTTGTCCGAACTCCGGCGCTGTATTCCTTTTTGCTTTCTCTACAAGTACTATGTACATAATGTATAGAGAAAATGTTGCATTCCACCCAAAAATTCGATACCGAGAATTCACCGGAAATAGACGTTTTAGGGTCCCAGAACCCAAAAAAAATAGTTTTTAGAAGGTCTGTGTGTAAGTGTGTGTGTGTCTGTGAATACGATAACTCAAAAACGAAAAGTCGGTAAAATACCAAACTTGGTATTTCAGTTTAGTATCCTCTAATAATGCGACACGAAGATTTCGAGAAAAATTCCCGCCGCCCCAAACTACCCTTTCCATGGAAAACTTTTCAAAAATTTTAGATTTCTCAAAAATTGCTCTTGATTATTTAAGCTATTTACACGAAAAATAAACTGTATATCTTGAATATTCTGAAAATAGACTCTGAAGACATCTTCATTCTAAACAAATTTTGTAGTGTTTCATAACTAGTAAACCATTAGAAATAGACAAAAACTTACTGCACAAAATATGTAGATCTCACAATTTATGTCCTATATATTTTTTTTTGTGGAGTTTACCATTTTTTAGATCTTCCTTGCTACTTGTTTCAGTTTTAAAATACTTAAATCTCTTCACATGTGGTAACTTGTCACTCCTGGCCACGCAAATAATTTGATTTCAATCCCATAGGAACCCTATTTTAAAACATTTGACTGTTAACATTCTCTTATTTCTCGTCTTCTTATTAGGAATTAAGTAATAAAACCGTTTCTACTAGTGTTTTTCTTGATTAACATGAACTAGATAGAAGAATGAGTTTATTAACAACAATTTGTTACAGAGATATAGAAAAAGTCATGTGAATGGAACACATCAAGTTTTTTTTTTCTTTTTCCTTTCCCAACATTTCCTTTGTTTTACTATTTGATTACCGGTTTGTGTTTTTGCTTCTAATGCACATATATATATAAAAACACACAAACACCCATGCCCAAGGCGGGACTCGAACCGATGATCCCCTCCGTCACGAAGTACCAAAGCTAGGTACTTTAGCGAGCGCGGCCAAGGTGACCTGCAGCTTGAGAAGGAACATGCGTCGAGATTGTTCATTACTTCATAATGTGACTGGATATTGCCTAAACACAAGAAGGTATTTATTATGAGCCGCAGAACTGTTATATTTAACCACCAGAAACAGATGAATATTGGACGAGGCAGCTGCACTACAATATTAATAGGTACGTATAAGTAGCATTTGTACAAAGCAGAATGATTTATCCGTAGGAACAACTAACATTTGAGAGGAGGCTAGTCAAGTAAGCCAGATTTAATTTGAATTTTTTTTGTTATAGTGTTTAACGGCCGCTTTTACTACATACGGCACCGCAGGCGCTGACACATGAAGCATGGAATGAACACGGAGTATCCATGCATATCGATAGTGCGGGAAACCGGAGAACCCGGAATAAACCTGCCCCTGCGCCGCTCTTTCAATCACAAGTCCCACGTGTGGTCACCTGGCATCGAACCCTTGGTGAGAGGTGAATGGTCTAAACACTTGACCATGGCGCGGCCTTAATTTGGAATTGATATTAGAGATCCAGGTCAAATGCGAATCGCAATGGAAGTCCAGGTTTTAATAGAGTCCAGCTGCACATTTCCAGGATACGGGAATTGTATATCGATTGAAAATCGTAAAACTCTTATGTATTACATATACATGGCTTTCTCCACCTATTCTACAAGAAACAATCCTTCTATTTCATTTGCTCGAGAAAAATAATAACAGAAATGGTCTAATTAGATATTTCTTAGTGGATACAAGGGGGCATACACTAGGCTAGAGCTATAGTCAGGTCTTTTAAGAGCTGATCCATAAATGATGACCTTGAAACTCCATTAAAATTATATGGTCGGATTACAAAAATAAATGACAACTTACCAGTTGAGAAAAGTATAAGTATTGGCAAATTTAAATCAATAACAAGGATTTCTATTGATTCACGATTTTAAATTTTGTGTCATTTTCATTAAAATAATATATTTCTCAACTTGTGCCAGCATACCTCTACAAAGGGATAAGTTTGTTCGCGTGTCGAAGTCAAAGCAAATTACAATTCTTTAATTATTTTTATTAAGTATTATTATATTTTCAATAGGCTAATTTGCCAATTAATGCTAAGTATATTAAAGCTCGTAAAATAAACATTTAAAATATGTGCCAACCATCCCGGGTGCCCATACTTGAAGATACATGTGAAGTTTAGTGTCTATTGATGGCCTTGTTAGACACACTAAGGGGAAGAATAAAATGCACATGCTATCACGCATATAGCACGCACCTTGTTTCGATCAACAACAACCTCCAAAATATCTCGGTCGTAAATCTAGATGGATGAACGTGATACATGCGAGGCGGAGACCTCTCTTCGAGCCCACTTGTTCCAAAGTACCCTTTGAAAACAATTTTCTAAATTCCTGCCTTGAAATATACATCAAGAAAGGAAATAAAACACGTTCCGAAAGCGACTGCATATAACTTCTGAAGGAATCTCGCCTGTAGATCCTAACAGGCGTTTTACTGTCACTTTCAGTAACTAACACTTTTATTGCTTGCTCACCACGTATGTGCAACGTACGTGGGAATAGATGGTATTACTTCCAGCCAAAAATTCGATACCGATATTTTACCTGAAAAACAATTTAGGCGTAAATATGAATCCCACAAGGCATACTTAGAAAAAAGGTCAAACGAAAAATGAAAGGTCGCGTAAATACCAAACTTTGTTTTTAAGTTTAGTATGCTCTAAGGATGCGACTTAAAGATTTTCAGGCCGCGCTGTGGCCGAGTGGTTACACCAGTCGCCTGTCACCTAGACGGCTCGGATTCGATTCCAAGCGTCCGCGTGTGAGATTTGTGGTGGACAAAGTGGGGCGGGCTTTCACCGGTGCTCCATATTCATTCATGTAACACCAGTATCATCGACTGCGGTGCCACAAGTAGCAAAAGTGGGCGTTAAAAACTACCAGAAAAAAAATTAAGATTTTTCAGGAAGTTCCCTCCACAGCAAACTACCTTTTATATGCAAAATATTTAGAAATTTTCGATCTTAATAAAATGGACGGGAATATTTTTATTAAAATTCATATATTAAAGTTATTTGCATTGCAAATAAATTTTTTTTTTAATTTTCCGGTCTCTAAAGTCCCCTCCATTCTGGAGATCTTTGGCATAACTAGTAAACCACACAAAATAGACAAAATCTTATTGCACAAAAATGTAGATTTCGCTAAAACAACTAACTTATGCGAGTAACACTTTTTAGTGGAGTTAACCATTTCCGAGATATTTTATGTTACTAGTTCTAATTTCAAAATACTTATACAGTTCTAAAACACAAAGCCGTCTATTTTTACTACTGGTCATGCAAAAAGAACCGAATTTAAATGTGATCGCATGGCGACAGGTTTTAAAACATTTGACTATCGTTTGTATTCACCTTTCATACAATTTACCGTCATATCATGCCATTCTTTTCCTCAATCTCACACCTGGCATCCATCACCCATCCTGGCTCCTCTCTGATCCAGCGTCGTTCTGCTCCTCAACAGGCATGTACCTCAGGCGCTGGTTTGTAAGTTCTAGGAGGTTAAGTCCTCCATGGAGGAGGGTAAATAGAGAAACAAGAAGAAGAACAGGCACATTATCTCTTACGTCCACCCATCCAGGGTGTAGGGAATAATCCTAAGTAGAAGTTGCCATCCCAGCCAGTAATCGAACCTGTCAGCTCGCTGATCACTATGGAGACAGCCTCCGTTTTGTTGTACGTTCTTCATTTTTAAAATACCTTTTTCCATATACATATTTGTAATCGTAGTATTCCGTTTTTACATAATTTTAGTATTTTATAGTATTTTTTTCTGTCCATGTGCCTGATAAGAGCATACATTCCTATGGCTTTTATGACTATAGAATTTTGTAGTGTAACGCAATAGCAAAAATAACACGAGCTGAAGTAGCTCATTTACAATTGTGACTACATAGCATCAGAAAGAAGAAATTTCAATTGAGGAAGCTTTAAAACGTAATCTCTGTAACAAATTATGGACAGATAACTACTTGCTCTGTTAATTGTAAGTGCGTGGTACAGAAGTAAAAATGAACGTATTTTAAGGAGTAAGG
The DNA here is from genome assembly GCA_030762935.1 of Hymenopus coronatus. NCBI lineage: Eukaryota > Metazoa > Arthropoda > Insecta > Mantodea > Hymenopodidae > Hymenopus > Hymenopus coronatus. The sequence goes on along the minus strand of CM060898.1, from coordinate 62,430,236 downwards.
TGAATCCTTATTAAATATTTCAGGCTACTACACAACCATTGATTTCTGATATATTTAATTATTTATGACCTGTGTATCCTATTTATTTGCACACTGTTATTTGATCACAGGTATTCCCAGATGCCAAATTCCTATGGATCCATCTCTCAGAAGAAATGAGCTTAAAGCAAAGTATTATTCCCTAAGCGGATTTGCTATTTTGGATTTTGCAGCCTTCCACCAGCTTATAATTTAATCTTTAGTGCCTGAATTTCAGATAGCATCAACAGCGAAAAAATTATACTTAAGTGGATAAGAATATTCTACAAAGACCCATAACTCTTCCAAATTCACCAAGTTTATCTGAATTTATGGGTCAGAAAGTCACAGAGAAGCAAGGTTTATCAACTCCTGCTTCTGTACACAGAAAGGTATCCGTGTCAACAGATTTTTTATTAATATTTCTAGCCCTCCAAATAAGGCACAGTTAATGTTTCTGGTCTTAGACTATTTTAAAAAAGTTAAGCTTGTGTAAGAGATTTATTATCGCTCTCTCTCACTCAGAACTTAGTGGTGTCTACAAAACTTACATTGTGCTTCAAGGAACTAACTTAAACATTCTAAAATGAATACGTTCTAAACCAATTGCTCTAAATAATGTATGATAAGTGTATGAAGGGTAATTTATTCAACTGTTTATGGTAATGTGACCTTGTTTCTCTTCATTAGCAAAGAATTGGAACGTTAAAACACGGTTATGTTTCCAGGTACTACTTATTTATTACTACCGAGTTCTTTCCAAACACATGACATGCGACACTGTGCAATATTTCGTCTTTGATTAAGTTGTATACAGGGTTTTAAGCTCTCTCCAGAAATCAGATTAATGAGTCCAGGTGCTTGTAGCGCAGTTTTCGCAAGCATATACTAATTTACATTGAAATAATTGGGCATAGGATTCTTTTATTTTATTTTTACTTTCTCTACACGTCTTTAGAGAAGGCATTGTATTGCACCCAAAAAGTCCATACCAAGATTGTACCGTGTGTGTGTGTCTGTGGACAGCATAGCTCAAAAACAAAACAAAAAAAAACCGCTAAAAACCAAATTTGTTATTTAAGTTGAGTATCTTCCAAGGTTGCGATACGAAGATTTTCAAGAAAATCCTCCAACACAAACTACCCTTTACATGGAAAAATTTAAAAATAATTGATTTTCTCAAAAATGGCTCTAACGATTTTGATTACGATCTCTTATATTTAAGATATTTACATGGCAAAGAAAATCTATATTTTGGATTTTCTGGAAATATCTTCTGAAGACCTCTCTATTTGGTATGATATTTATTGAACTTTGTATAAGTAGCAAACCGTAAGACACACACAAAAACTTGCTTAACAAAACATGTAGAGCTCGTAAAACACGCAATTTATGTTTTATACAATTTTTTCGTGAACTAGACCATTTTTGAGGTGTCCCTTGTTATTGCTTTTAGCTTTAAAATGCTTATACTTTTCTCATACGGGAATTTGTCAACTTCTGTTTATACAAACAAAGGAACTTCAATCACATAGCAACCATAATTTAAGAGATTGGCCTATTGCTTTAGCCTATAGTACTCCATTATTTCCGGTCTACTTACAAGGAAGCAAGTAATTAGACCGTTTCTGCTAATATTTTCTCTATTAGCATTAAGTAAATAGAAGAATAAGTTATTTAAGAATACTTTGTTGTAGAGATTTGGAGAAAGTCATGTGAATGGAACACATCAGATATGTTTAAAAGGAGAAATTGCAGACACCAGAAACCATTTTCGAAGTAGTATTTTCTAAGTTTCAATTATCTCGCAGAATATCGGAAAATCTTTGATAACAAGCCCCGAGATATCGCTTAATAAACAAAATCATGGGAGAAATGAATAAAAAGAGGTGTTTGATTTTACCTCACTTTTTCAAGCAAATACTAATATCAAATGAATAAAAGAAGTAAATATCTGCTGGGCAAGTAAACCTTAAAACGTGGTTAATAAAACATAATTAAGTACTATTGCATTGACATTTACAGACAACAAAATTTAGTTTATGTACTAATATACTTTTTAAAAAAATCGTTTTATATGATTTAATATAACTTTCAGAATTATATTATTTAAAAGACATGTCTAATGTACTTTTTACTTTCTCTACACGTACTACGTCAACAGTGTATTGCTCCTAAAAATCTATACCTAGATTTTACCCGAAATATATGTTTTGAGACCCCTCTGAATCCGAAAACAAAACATTTTTAGAAAAATGTCCGTGTAAATCTGTCAGTCTGTGTGTGTGGGGGGGGGGCAGTCGAGCTCAAAAACGAGAGATCCGTTAAATACCATATTTGATATTTAAGTTCAGTATCTTCCAAGGATGCGACACGGAGATTTTCAAAAAAATCCCCCCCCCATGCGAAGGATAGTAAAGAATATGAACTAAGCGAGCTTGGTTATAACAATGGAGTTGCCGTTAATTTCGGGAGCATGTACACCACAGCTTATAATACTGTGCATATGAAAGAATTGCACCATTTTCTTGAAACTTTCTGAACAAGCAGTTAAACGTCTCAATGTTCACCTTGGCCATCTTCTTGTCTGGCACTATTATTAAACCTTATTGCGCACTCTCTAGTGCATCCTCAACCGCCGGTCGTCGTATGCATTCCATGGAGCTCTCTGTTATAAGCAAAGCACGATATCACTATAGAAGCTAAAATTCGCTATATAAATGAAACAATAAAGAAGTCCATTCTACCTCCTTTACTCACTTATGCCTACCCGGTTTGGAGAGGAGCGACTGCCAGCAGGAATCACAGACTGCAAGTCTTAAAAAATAATGTTCCCAGAATTATATTGAGTGTACCATGGTTCATACGCAAACACCAACTTCAAACACGTCAGCCCATGGTTGGCTTATTGTACATCAGACCCCAGGAGGTAAGGATGAGAAGAGAATAATTAAGCCGGCAGCTGAAACCAGAAGGCAGAAAAGAGCCACCGTGGAGAATCCCTAAAATTCCCAAGCAGTTCTTCATCTCGACGCGGAGAGTGCTAGAAGCCCACGCTCTAGGTCTGAACAAACTCCCTTGGTCTACAGACGACTTCCAACGACATCCCGCCGCCGAGAGCAGCTTTATTATCAAAGTGCAGTCACCTCCAAGGAAGGGCATCACCTCGCCGAAACTTACAACCCTGAAAGAGATCGGTTGGATACAATGGAAATGGACGAAGGGGCAGGAAATTCGCGGGTATGAAGAATCATTCGTTTAGTGACCCAGAAAAAACCCTAAAAAAGCTCATGGTTTAGAAGGTCGGCCGCGAAGAACCGATCCCAGACGAAACGCCTGAGGCAAAGTGTCTCGCTTTGGCGCTTTGTGGCGCGCAGGATCGTGGGTTCGAGTCCCGCCTTGGGCATGGGTGATTCTGGGTTTGTAAATGTGTATATGTCTGTGTATGTATTTGTAAAAAGGAAAACGTTAAGAATTATAAGGTCAACTAAGGAAATGTAGGAAACTGGAAAAAATAGAGAAAAAAAGAATTCAGCGCCGGAGTCCTGACAAGCCTCCGGAACTGTATTTAAAAAAAAAAAAAAAAAAAAAAAAAGGACACCTGTGTTCTGACACCTACCACTTAAAACAAAGAAACCTTTAACAGAGAAATATACCTTTAAAACAAAGTAACGGCCTGGATTTCAAACCAGCAAATTTCTTCGCTTCATTGGCAGAGCATTGGCTTGTAATCCTTTTCTGTTATTTAATAAGCATGTCGTATCCTAACCTCAGTGAGAGCAAAACACCTTTGTTGCATATCTACAATAAATTTACCTAATTTTACCTCACATTCAGATGACAATGCAAAAGACCTCCTCATATATTCAATATCTCTTGATACGAGGCCATCCATTCTCTTTACATATCCTTGAGAGTGATCCAGGGATTATCCTCAAAGGACCCAATGTCTCGTTTTCCCATAAAAAGTTCAAGTGTTTTAATCTTTTGTGCAAATTATGTTTCTGATTAATAAACCTTCGTAACTGGTACTAAAGTTTTCAATCTAGATGTGCCGCTATTTTACGACAGCTTCGGTTTCAACCAAGTCGTCATGCCGTTGGCAAGGCTTCTCCTTGGGCAATAAATTTCACTGTCCTGGGCCCACGCGCGAGAAGAAGCTCCCCTTCACCATATTTGTGAAGTGGTTCAAGCACGACGCACATGCTAACACAGTAGCAGCATGCTACATCTGTCGGCGCAAGACTGATCAGGGGCGTTCGAGAGGAATACTCCACTAAGTGCTTGTAGTGCATAGGATTACATACTCAGCAACTTCAACTCTGGGGAAAAGCAGGTTGGGAACATGTGATATATATAAATAAATGCCAATTTATTTCTACTAGGTTTTATTGTCAGGTAAAACAGGTGACCTAAACTTGGAAACCCTTCAAAAATCAAATTTAGATGCCGTCTACCCTATTTTCGAAAGGCATGCGCAAAATGTATTGCCTTTTACTTTCTCTACTAATTATATAGCTCATACGTAGAGAAGGTATTGCATTCCACCCAAAAATTCGATACGGTGTTTCATAGGGAATACACACTTAGGGTCTCCTGTATAAAAATCTGATGTGTTCCATTCACATGACTTTCTCTACATCTCTGCAACAAATTATTGCTAAAAAAATTTAGGCTTCTATTTACGACATGCCAATGGAGAAAAAATTATCCGAAATATTCTTATTACTTGCTTCCTAGTAAGTAGAAGCGAAATAAGGGAGCACCATAGGTTAAAGTGATAGTCAATAGTTCCTTTGTTTGCATGGACAGGAGTTGACAAATTCCTGTATGAGAAAAGAATAAAGTTTTGAAAGGTGAAATCAAAAACAAGGAATAACTCAAAAACGATCAATTCTACGAAAAAATGTGTGTAACATAAATTGTGTGTTTTAACGTGCTCTAAATTTTTGTGTAGTAAGTTTTTGTCCATCTCTTACCGTTTAGCAGATATGCAAAATTCCGTAAAATTCATCCAGAACAAAGTAGTCTTCAGAGGCTATTCCCAAAAGATTCAAGATATACATTTTATTGGTCAGTTAAATATCTTTAATGCATGATATTTTAATCAAAATCGTTAGAACAATTTTTAAAAAATCAACATTTTCAAAAAAAGTTCCATGTAAAGGGTAATTTGCAATAGGGGGATTTTCCTGAAAATCCTCGTGTCGCATCCCTGGAAGATACTAAACTTGAATACCAAGTTTGGTAGTTTACCAACTTTTTATTTTTGAGTTATCGTATTCACAGACATACTGACACACATGGACCTTTTCCTGAAAATGCTTTTTTTGGATACAGGGGACCTTAAAAAACATATATTTCAGGTGAAATCCAAGTATCGATATTTTGGGTGGAGTGCAATATCCTCTCTATACACTATGTACATAGTACGTGTAGAGAATGTAAAAAAACAATTTTAGATTAAAGCCCGTAAGTGTTTACGAAAACAGTATTTTTCAAAAATAAAAAATCGGTTAAATACTAACCTGATAATTAAGTTGAGTGTTTTCCAAGGATGCAACACGGTTTTGAAGAGAATTCCGCTAACCTAAACTACCTTTTACATAGAAGAGCTTTCGAATATTTTGATTTTCTTAAAACTGGCTTTAACGATTTGATTAAAATAGCACATATGAAGATTTACATGGGAATTAAATGTATATTTTGAATCCTCGACATGAACACTTTAAAGAACAATCACCTACCAGAAACTACCCTTTACATAGAAAATGTTTTGAAAATTCTGATTTTCTCAAAAATTGCTCTAACTATTTTGATTAAAATAACACATTAAAGATACTTACATCACAAATAAAATATATATTTTGAGCTTTGTGAGAACAGCCTCTGAAGATCTCTTTATTCTGAATGAGTTTTGCAGAATTTTCATAACGGTTAAACCGTAAGAGATGAACAGAATCTTACTACACAAATAATGTACTTTGGTACTTCAGGGTCTTTTCGTTTTTGAGCTATAAATCTCACAGACACACAAGGACCTTTTTCTAAAACTCTGATGTGTTTCATTCACATTGACTTTCTCTAGTTGTTGCGCAAACAAACCTTTTTTCGTTAGATTAATATTTTTTTTCATTGTGCCAATCTAGATAAATATATGCAGAATTAGTCTTATTACTTGCTTCCTTGTAAATAGAAGGGAAATAAGAAAATGCACAGGCTAAAGCGATAGTGAAGACCTTTAAATGAAACAATTGTGGAAATCGCTATGAGAAACAATTGGAATTCCATCTCTTTGCTTGCCAGGAGTAAACAAATGAGAAACGAGAAGAAGTCTTCCCGTTCGAGAAATGTTTAAGTAGCTTAAAATTGAACCCAATAATCTGGAACATCTCGAAAACGATTAACCTTGGAAAAAAATGCATATGAAATAAATGATGTGTTTAAATGATATCTCATTTTTTGTGTAATATGCCTTTGTCTATCTTCTATGGACTGCCATCTGTACAAAAGTCATCCAGAATGAAGAGTCTTCAGAGACAATTCCCAGAAAATGTAAGATATACATTTCGTTTGTCATAAAAATATCTTAAACATAACGTATTTTATTCAAAATCGTTAGAGCTATTTTCGAAAAATAGGGTATAGCGGGGATTTACTAAAAAACTTCGTGTTACATTCTTGGAAGATACTCAAGTTATATACCAGTTTAAATACGAACCCTTATTTTAGTTTTTGAACTGTGCTATCCGCACACACACACACACACATACATACACACACATACACACACATGCACACACACACACGGAACCTTGTTTTCGGACTCGGGGTACCTCTAAACATATATTTCCTGTAAAATCTCGGTATCGAATTTTGATTGGAATACAATACCTTCTCTATTCACTATGTACATTGTACATACGGGTTAGAGAAACTAATAACGTTTTTTTCGATAAAATCTCGACATTGAATTTTGGGTGGAATGCAATACCTTCTCTTTGAATGAATAAGTAAGTGTATTTATTTACATAACAGTACCATACATTGACTTTCATAAATCGCACGGGTCCACAGACCGTGCGTGCTTTTGGAATACGCAATATAGAACGCAATATTAAAAAAACAACAAAGAATGAAAAGATTAAACACGTTAATAAAAGGACAAAGATAACTACTATGTGTACATACCTGCCAGAGAAAGTAAAAATGCAGCATATATCTATATCTTGTTAGAGCAAAAGGGACGCAAGAAACAGGAAAAGCGTTAAAGCACTTAAGTACCAAGATATTCAAATTGCAACCGCCACAGAGTCTGTTGGGTCTGACACCTTCAACTGAAAGAGCACGTTTCTTCCGCGGCCCACGCACCATGCGTTGCCCACGCAAACATTAAGTGATCTAGCTCTTGGTTTATTTCTATTCCAGTTTTAAAATAAAACGCTGATTCAAGTTGCCAGGTATGGTCAAAGCTTCCGGTCTGTGCTGCCACGTACCAAATCATGTCGCAGAGGAAGTTATTTTTAAAATGCCCACGCAACTGTCACATCATTTATGTCACTTTATATTAGCTTATTCTTAATTTTACAAATATTCTGTGACAAATTCTGATTTATTGTATCAATTTTAGGGAAGAGAAAAAAATATTATTTGTAACACTCTAAGGTCTTTGTAATTTATCTTCACAAATTATTACAAATTATACTACAAAATGTTTTCTGTTCTAATAAACATCTGACATAAATTATATTAAAATACATTTTATTAAGGTGATGCAGCATTTGTGAAATTTGAAATAATCTACAATATATAAAATAGCTTATTGAAATGTATACCAGTAATTGTACATAATACTTGTGATATTTCTGCTAGTTTAAAAACATTCTAGATTTCATTGTTATTTAAATAAATTGTTACTCTCTGAATGGATTGCTCTAATAAAACTGAGCTATGTACTGCATTTTAAAAATATTCACACAATAAACTCCATTTTACAGTAAATGAATTTAAAAATAGATCTGTTATATTATATTTTTATAATAACCTTAATTAGTGAAGAAAAACTATTACTTTTCGTACACTCCAAAACTATTTATTTTTCTAAGTTTAATAATTTATTAATCAAATTTCGAGCATTTCTCTGAAAACGCAATATGGCTATTTTCTTTAATGTGCTATTGGGAGGTATTATAAAAATTTTCAAACAGATTAGTGTGAAATTGCATCATGTTGAACATTTTGAACTTGGTATAAAGTGGTGAGCAAATAATATTTAAGTTAGAAACGCCTGTTAATAAGAATTCGCCTACACATTTATAGCTTGAATTAATTGGTAGTGAAGATTTCGTCTATTAAGAGAAGCAACATATCTTCCTTAAATTTATATTTCGTATATTTTATTATAAAATAAAGTGATTTTTAATTTAACACAATCTTTGGTTAAATTTCTCAGATGCATCACTTTAAAGGAACACAGATTCAGAGAGAAGACTGAGAAAATATTTAACGGTTACGAAAGAAAGTAAATGAGATTGATTGCAAATAAACTAACTTTTCTTTGGATGTAAACAACATGGAATAAAGTATATCCGTTCCATTTAGATGACTCTTCATTAAGTTTGTTACTTTCTCTATAGGTACTAGGTACATAGTGTATATAGAAGGTATTGTATTACACCCAAAAATCCGGTACCGAGATTTCATCGGAAATATATGTTTTGAGATACCCTGAATCCAAAAAGTTTTAGAAAAACGTCCCTGTGTGTGTGGTGTGTGTGTGTTTGTGTGTATGGATAGCACAGCTCAAAAACGAAACGTTCGTTAAACACCAAACTTTATATATAAGTTTAATATCTTCCAAGGATGCAACACGAAGATTTTAAAGAATATCCCCCCAGCCCCAACTACCCTTTACATGGAAAATTTTGGTTTACTCAAAATTGGCTGTAACAATTTTGATTCAAATATTGGATGTTAAAGATATTTACATCACAAATAAAATGTATATCTTGAATTTTCTGGGAATAGTCTTTGAAGACATCTTTATTCTGAATGAATATAGCGAAATTTTGCATAACTATTATACTGTAAGAACAAAACATACAGAACTGGTTAAAACACACAATTTATGTTATATACATTTTTTTCGTGGAGTTGGCCGCTTTCAAGGTATATCTAATTATTGTTTTCAGTTCTTTTTTGTAGTGTTTAACGCCCGCTTTAACTACTTATGGCACCGCAGGCGGTGACACTGATGATACGTGAATGAAGATGGAGCACCGGTGGAATGCGATGGCGGGGGAAACCGGAGAACCCGGAGAAAACCCGCCCCAGGCCGCTTTGTCCACCACAAATATCACATATGGTCGCTTGGAATCGAACCCGGGCCGATTGGTTTCAGTTCTAAAATATACTTTTATCATGCGGGAATTTTTCAACTCCTGACCGTACAAACAAAGGAACTTCAATCACATAACAATCAGTTTTTAAAAAAATTGACTATCGCTTTAGCCTAGGTATTCCCTTATTTCTCTTTTATTTACAAGTAATGAGACCATGTCTGCTAATTTTTTCTTGATTAGCGTGAAGTAAATATAGTTTTTAAACAATAACTTATTGCAGAGATGTAGAGAAAGTCATGTGAATAGAACACATCATATTTTATTTAATTTTTTATTGTAGACTCGTTTAATGTCTATGAAACACATAATGGTGTTTTTAAGCTCCTTGTACGCGATCAACATTTTATAAATTCAAAATATTTTCCAGTATGTGAAAAGTTCTTCCGGGTTTGAATTTCGGTCAGGGTGAGTTATTCGGATAAGGCTTTTAACCTCCATAGAGCCGGAGGCTCATTTGAAAATAATTTTACTGATTCCATTAATCATCCGATTTGATTTATTATTAGGGTAAAGGACGTTATCCTTAACAAAAGAAATCCAAGCATTGCCATAACTTTTCTTGTACTATTCCCCGTAATACTGTTAAGCTCTTGAAAGACAAAAAGGATATTGAGACAGTAACTCTTCTACATCCGCGTAAACCATCAAAATTATAATACTAACAATAATACGTAGAAATAATCTCTATTGCGCAACAATCTGTTTTGCCGATATTGATTATCATACTTAATTAAATAGATAGCCTTTGTGTATAGTAATGTATTATTAATCATAGTAAGAGGTTATAAACTTTGCTTTAACCATTATTTTACTTGTGGATATTTGTATTTTTATTAATATTTTACACGCTAAGACGACAAGGTTTGAAACGTGGTGTTAACTGTAAATGTTGAGTTTTACATTAGCAAGGGACCTTGATGTATTGTGAGTTAAGCTCTCAAAAGAAAACTTTCTAACAATGTTATTGCCCTGTCATTTGTATAACGTTGAGTGACTTTAGGGAATAGAGGCATAAGTACATGCAACCAATAGCAAGAAGGGATGCTACTTATACAGAAGAGAAAATAAGTTTAAAATCACGACCGTTTTGAGCAGTTCTACGCCAGATTCCAAGGGCGACACTATGTCGGTCACTGAGGCAAAATCGCGCCACATTGCTCACCGCGGTCGAAACAAAGAATTCATGGTTTTGTTTTCCCCAGATTCGTAATCATCACCCACATGTTGGCAGGTGTCACTTGGTTGCCAACGGTTAGGGCTTATACCGTGTAATATTATACCATGCATAATTTTCTTCAATAATATTTACGAAGCAGTGATTAATGTTATTTTTCTTCACTACCTTTTGTATTTCCTTCTGTACCACGCCCTGTACCGAGTAAGTCGATGAAGAGGAACAACCTGAGCTAAAATCGGAGCAGCAAAGACATCAAAAGGTAGGGAAATGTCACTAGGTTCCACCCTAACCGGACCAACTGACCCACACAATAACGCCGACGCAACTTTGTCATTTACTATTTAAGATAATATTTAGGACAAAGTCACCAATAGCAGTTGCAATATGCTATAAATCAGTAGCAACCAATTCCCAAACTCGCCGTGTCTGTAGTGTGCGCACGGTGTTGAAAGACATCGCGTCTGGCGGCCTGTAGTTACGATACTATTAAAATATTATGGATAAGGTAGTGGAGAAGGAATAACTCAAATATTCGGTTCAATATTCCTTATGTGCTTAGTATTAAGTTACAGACAAAACAAACCTATACAAATCACTTATTGCTTTTGGTCCTATACAACCAAATGATAGCACATACATACATGCATACAATATTCTTTACTATGAACGAAACAGTACTTTGTTAACGGAAATTAGTACAATTTTGACTCTTTAAAAGTTATACAAATACAAAAAGACAAAATAAACGTTACTATATAGTGATAATATTGCCAATAGCAGTTCAAAGTAAACAAATATAAACTGTGTAGGATTTAATTTTCAAGATCTGAATAATCATTATCAATCAGTGTATTAAAATGATGCTGCGGATTAAACTGTTTCAGAGCCTGCAACTTTTTGTGACAAATTAATCAAGTTTTCAAGTACGTGTACTCTTCTCTAACGGGAATTGGCTATGCAAAGAAAAATGAATTTCAAAGTCAGATTTTAGAAGATGCGGTTATCTTTTCGTTTTTTATGTGATTATTGTTTATACCTACAGGTAAATTAATAATATCACTTCTGCTAATATTTATCTTGATTTGCACGGCGATTCGTTAGAATAGCTAATTGCAGATATAGGGGAAAGTCATGTGAATGGAACATATATGGTTCTTTGGCTTAGCTTGTGACATATTTTGCTTAGGTACTGTGATAATTTTATAGCTCTAATGCAAGTAAATGTGCAACATAGCCGAAAGTGAAAAGTAAACAAAAATGGCTCCAGTCAAGAGATGTATTTAAGATTTTTAGGTGATTTAAAATCTGTCTGTAAGTCCTGGGTTTTGTGGATTAGCACAGAATAAAACGAGGTTATTATACAATAATGCACAAATACAATTTCATATAGGTGGTGTGGTTATATCTCAATTTGTGTTATGTCCATTGTATTCTTTAATTGTAATCTTTATTGTGGGTTATAATATATGTAAATGCCATTTAGTGTAACCTATTTATTACAAATTGTGACGTAAGACTTATAATAAATTTCTTTGTACGTGAAATATTATTAATGTGATCTGCAGAATTCAGTTTGGCAAAGAGGCAACATGCAAATGTTCCGTTTATGAAGTCAAATCTTGCCAGTTTTTGTCAAATCTTGCTCCAAGATTAAGTTATTCTTTGTAAAATTACTATAGGTTTTAATTGTTTTTAAAGTTATTTTCATAAGCCGCTCTCACCTCATTTTCCGGACTCCATTGAGCGCAGGGAAAACTGCTAATTAAAGACAAATCTAACAGGAACCAAACCCTGGACTTCTAGCTGAAAATTCAGCTTGCTGCCACTCGACCACGCAGCCAGTCCATCCATTAGTTTTAGGAATAGCATCTTGGGGACCGATAGCTGGACAATCTAAATTGGCGCAGCATGGTATATGGTTATGACGTGTTAACAACGCAGTGTTTACGTTGTGGTACTATAGAAGGAAAATGGAGCAGTGGCTGCGTGGTAGGCTGTGATGTTTTACTAGCAGTGGAAAGCGATTGAGGTTGGGTGGGGCTATATATATATATATATATATATATATATATATATATATATATATATATATATATAAATACAACTGATTTACGGGAACTAACATTTTAATATTTACATATTTCAGTTGCTGTTGTGTAAGAAGTCATCAGCATCAGTATGCGTTTCATTTTCTCTCAAGATACATAGATTACAATGCACAACAACATACATTCGTAACGTCTCAAATGTGAATCGTCTCCGATTGGCACATTGAAAAACTCTACATCACAGGATGTGATTGAAACAAAACGGAAATAGAACACATCATCACTTATTGGGTAAAATACTCCATCAGCATTATTATTTCCCTAGCAACAGCTCATAGCACATTACGTATTTTTGAAAATCCGACACTTTTTTCCAAAGACCGTCTTCACTTTATTTATCACACGGTTTAAAACAGGTGTCACGGGTTTCTGATTAATTGCTTGCACAAATTAATCTACAGCTTTCAGGGCTCGAGGCATTCCAATGTCCGACGTTTCCAACTATGTGTTATTGTCTACATATATCTGTAGAGTTCTTCTGTGTGAATTAAAAATCTTCATGCAATCCATTTGAAGCAAGAGATTTTACAATACTGATTAAAGAGCATACACTATCATCAAAGGCATTGATTCCCTGTAAAAATATTGTAATATACAGCAAGTATACTGCTGTACATTCCCCAACACTTTATCACATATTGTTTACAGGCGACGCGTGCAGTCGCCAATGCAGGTCGGTGTCTACTCGGTAGGTATGCAACTGGTATTCGCATGTGTCCCGCTATCGGTCCCCAAGATATTATCTCTAGTTATAACCATAGACAAGAGTTCTTGGTTTTAGTGAAAATTGAGAAAGTTGTTGAATTAAAAGCAACATGCTTTGCATGTAATTGATATAACTTTGAAATGGTGTATAGGCTTATTTATTTTATCTAGAATTATTGATATTTTTGTGAATAATGTCTTTTTAGTGATAAATAGTAAATATACATTTCCTGTTTTGGCTGAAAAAATGTACATTTATTTCAAGTTACAACAAGAAAACTTATTTGACATTTACATCTTCATACCATGAAGTTAGAAATTTTAAAACAATATTTAAAATAAAAAAAGAAAGAAAAGTTACAATTCTTAGAATGGTACAGAAATAAGGTACCAAGCAACAAAAGTCCGTAAGGGATGAAGCATTAGAATTTCAATCTTATGAAACACTTACTTATAGGTCACTCTGTTTTATATCGAATTAACCCGTTGGGAGCCAAATGTGAAATACTACAGTGGTCACTTTGAGAGCGGAATAAACGCCCTTGCAGAACGTATAGATTCCAGTGTTTGAGAAACATTAGAAGACAATTTAAAAGTGTTTTGTCGTATGACTTTATCTAAAGGGGACTAGAAAAGTAACTAATGATATAATTAAAATGAATGCTTTAGTTTATTTGTTTTAGTTTTCATAGTTAATTACTAAATCAAGTAGTACTATAATAGCAGCATTTAACCAACTGAAAACATTTAAAATTAGTATTAATTTTTATTTTCTTCTTTGTTACAAAGAACTTCCTCCCATTGTTGAAAATGTAAGCCATTGTGGTAACGCTAACAAATGATATGTATTAATAGCAATTTTGGCGTTTAAAGCAAAAGGTTAGCATATCTAAACTTATTTTTTATTTTTTTTTTATTCCTTTTTGTGAAATACTTACCTGTACATATAACAGGCTATTCCAACTCGACTCGTCTGAGCAAAAGTCCACGCCAGGAACTCACCACAAAATTCAGAGGAGAGTTAGAGGGGGAGGTAGTAGTCAATATCTCATTAGACAAGGGTCATACCACAATATTTGCGTCCTGTCACTTCATTTTCAACACTTAATTCAGCCGTGCTGTGCCGTATTGCATGTTGCAGGTAGATCCCTGTGAGTCGCGAATTACTCGCAGCATTTTTGGTGCGCACCCAAGTTGGAACAGCCTGAAGTAGTTGTGACAACTAAGAAGGACAACCATGAAAAATCTTATGCATTCCATTTTCTATACCTGGTAACAAATTATCGTTAAAAAAACTTATTTTCCTATCTACTTCAGACTAATCGAGATTAACATTAGGAGAAATTATCTTATTACTTCTTTCCTTGTAAGTAGAACGGAAACAAGGAAATACACTAGGCTAAAGCGGCAGTCAAATTCTTTAAATGCTGGTTACCAATCCGATTCTTTGCATTGCCAAAAACAGAAAAATTCCCCTATGAGAAAAGGTTAAGTATTATAAAAATGAAACCAACAACCAGGAATATCTCGGAGGTTAGCTCCACGAGAAAAATGTATATGACATAATTGTGTCTTTTAACGGGATATACGTTTCTGCGTAGTGACTTTTTGTCTATCTCTTATGCAACATTTATTCAGAATGAAGAGTTCTTCAGAGGCTATTCCCAGAAAATTCAAAAGATATATTTTGTCATATAAATATGTATAATATGCGCTATTTAAATAAAAATCATTATGAGTGATTCTTCAGAAAAAAATGTTTGGGTCAGAGGATCTTCTTCAAAATTTGTCCCATCATTCTACCAATTTTCGTATTTTACCGAATTTTCAGTTTTGAGTTATCGTGTTCACAAAAACACACATCAATACGGACTTTTTTTCTGAAATTCTTTTTTTTTATTTAGGAGAGCCTAAAACGTGTATTTCCAGTGAAATCTCAGTATCGAACTTTTTCGGTGGAATACAATACCTGCTGCATGTAATATGTACTAAAAATTCCACAACCTGTATGTTACAGTTTGATGATGTCTGATAGATATTTGATTCTATTCACGATGTTGCTTTGAAATAAAATGTTTTGAATTTGAAAATAAGGGATTTTAACATTAAAGCTACCTTTGTTACCTGCTATTTTTTATGCAAGACATATAAAAACTCAGTCCGAAAAGTTAGCACAACACAAAACATTGCTGATTCAAATTATTAGTCAGGAATCTTATAAATAGTTGTCAACACAAAACCTTGCCTCTGGTAATGTTTAAAATAAAACACACGTTTAGATTCTCTCCAGAACAGTTCTGAGAGTTCTAAATGGTATACCAAGTTCTACTAAGCTGCTCGAACTAAACCGGCTCATCCTAGCATATCGCAGTATTCATGAGGCCCACAACCTCATTATGTAAAATATGTAGCAGTTAATCTCACACTGCTAAAGGATGAATGCAAAATGATCGCTTAGGAAATTAATGAGGAGATGCGAACTAAGCATTAAGATATTAATGAAAACTGGTTTGATCGCACCAAATGAATTAAGATTTACGAAGCAGTGTCTTTAAACAGGGAGCTAATGAACATTTGAAATGATCAGCTGCTGGAGAATGTTAAAAGCCTAATTATAATAAATAACAATACTAAGTTTAACAAGAGGTTATTTGAGATTTGTCTTACTGGACTGGAAATGATTGCACTAACTATTGCTGAAACAACGGAAAGAAATGCTCTTGATGGAAGCAGTTAATGATATCCTCACTTCTGTAAGCTATGATGTATACTAATGGACTCATTTAGCTAAGGTGCTAACTTCAGGTTTCTTGACCTAGAGTGTTTCTCACGTTCTAATGGTGTTTCCAAAAATCCTGCTGGGAAAGATAACAAATTCACATCCATTTACAGTAGCAGAAAAAATAGCTTTACAAAAGAGAATGGTCTGGATACTAATGGTCTTCCCAGCTTGTTAAATGTATTGGTTTTAGTTTATCTGTGAATTTGATTGGTAGAACATAACCTAAAAAAAGCTGCAGCTAAAAATAAAGTTACTACTACTATTCGTGTATAATACTGCAGGCAGCTCAACTAACATTTGAAGATATTTCAGCTATAGTCTAAGTAAAATTTAAAATTAATCTATTTCCTATATTTTCATTAAAATTATAGAATAAATAAAATAAATCTAATAAATGTAATGACTCTCTCACGTTACAGATACACTACCATTGGTTACAAGAGGAACTTCATTAGGCGAGGACAAACTGAAAAATGTAATGCCATAGTCAGGATTTGAACCACGGATCTCCGTCCAATTACTCCACCTACTGTGCTACCAGGGCCGATACAGTACTAAATTCTCCAACTGACTCGCGCTTTTCTCAGAAAATCACACGGAAACTTCAAATTATTGTGAGATGACATAACTCTGTAATATCGTAAGCACTTTAATCCCGGGCTTCGTAGGTTTGGTAAAAGTTTACTTTGACTACAGAACTGATTTTAGGCTTTTCCTCTCCAGAAAAAAAAAAAAAAAAAACTAATTTGTATTGCTTTTCTAAAGCCTCTTAGAATTAGATTTCAGAAATCCATTTTCTCCCTTATTTTGATCCAGTTAATTTACACACACAATAAACTAATCTAACCTTCTCGAAACAAGAGGACCCTGTCGTTCACTGCGGCTCGCTACGATCTATACTCATCTCATACTCGTTTTTCAAAACACTCATAAAGCACAAGGTTAACTCAACTTAATAATTTGGCTGATGCAACATATCAAAGCCTTCAAATATCCACAGATGCTCTCGTTAGGTTCATATAGTGACAATTGCGACATATTGATAACAAATGTTTTTATTGAGAAAAGGTTCACGCGCATTGTACATTACACTTGGACATATAATCTGCCAAGAATCCGTGTTATCATATCAGTGTTTAATAAAAACTTTAATAATTGGCTGTGAGAAAAACTCAATACGTCGAAAATAACTCAGATAATATACAGTTTCATATGTGCACTACATCATAGCCCTCACAATTAATAGCTGTTAACCAATTCAAAATATCGAATTAACTATCACATGATAACATCCTGGAATATCATTGGCCAGAATATCGCTCTAACCATTGGGCAGAACAACTAACCAATGAGATAACTTCTTGTTAATCACTGAGAGCAGTAGATTTACCTTGCAATACAATAACTTTTCGAAGTCCGTGAAATTACTAAAAAGTTTAAGCATTAACTTCTCAAAAACCAACGACTTCCAAAACCTATTCCAAATAGAACTATTGTTCCAAATTAAGTGTAAGTACATCTAATGCTTAGAAATATTCACAAATCCGTTCTAATTAATGTGAACTTTTTCGTAATTTTCAACTGTTAAGTTCGATCATTGTAAAATAATTGTTTCTTTCATAATGGCCAATGTGTAGACCAACTCAATGAGGTTGTTGATGTCTCATTCCTGCTAACCTCAGGACAGTGGCGAATTCTGAAGCGGATGTTGATTCGACATATTCTTCTTTTCAAATATTAACGAATCTTTTACATAAACTATATAATTTTGTCCATGTCTGCTAATTCGTCTGAGACTAGCATTCGGGAGGTCATGGGATCGGTTTCCCGCGGCTGACCCTCTGACCCATGGGATTTTTGGGGGTTTCACGGATCACTATGCGAATGTTGGGGAGGACTGTTTATTCCCCCGAATTTCCTGTCCATTCTTTCATCTCCATTTCATTCCAACCGGTCTCTTTCAGGGTGTAAGTGTCGGAGGACTGTGGTGGTGTGTCTCCCTCTAAGGAGGCGACTGCGCTTGGGAAATGTAGCTCTCAGCGGTGGGATGGCGTTGGACGTCGTCTGTAGGCTCAGCCCGACCTGGGAGGCGGACTCCTAGCGCTCCTCGCGTTGATATGAAGAACTTCTTGGAAACTTTTAGGGACTTTCCACGGTGGCTCCCTCCCTCCTACCGTTCCCGACTGCCCACTGTAATTACTCTCATCACATCCTGTTCTCCTGGAGTCTGACGTACAATATGCCAATGGCTTCAGTATGCAATCCGCTCCAGCATCACAAACACACACACAAACACACCCTTAAGATGACCTCATATCTTTCAGCACAATATCATTAATTCTGAATAAAATGTTTTTTCAGTCAAAATATTTCCCTTCCAAGTACAAAGTGATGTTTTTAATTTATTTAGTACGGAAATACGTGTTTTGAAACCCCTGAATAAAAATAATGTTTAGAAAATGTCCGCGTGTGTCTATATGTGTGTGTATCTGTGGGCAGCATAGCTCTAAAACGAAAAGTCTGTTAAATACCAAACTTGTATCTTTCAAGGATCCAACACTATGATTTTCAAGAAAATTCCCCGCGCAAATTCCCGTTACATAGATTTTCTCAAAAATGGCTCTAACATGTTTATTAAAATGTCATATGTTTAAGACATTTTCATGACAAAAGAAATGTGTACCTTGAATTTTCTGGGAATTCTAAAGACCGCTTTATTCTGGATACTTTTGAATTACGTATATATATATATATATATATATTGTGTAGATAATAGTTTTCCGAATTATTCCGGGTTATTCCAAGTTAACTTAAACCTTTCACAAACGGGAAGCATCTTACTTATTGTCTCTCTTTTGTTTACTCTTAGCAAGTAAAGAAAATCGAATTTGAATGTTGGCTTTTAAAATATTTGACTATATTTACTGTGCATTCCCTTATTTTCCTTCTGCTAACAAAGAAAGAATTAATGAGATCAATTTATTTTATTTGCATGATGTAGATAAAAGGATAATGTTTTGTAAGAAACATTTGTTTTTTAACGGCTAGAGAAACTCATATGAATAATTATCTTATTTTATGACTTTCACACAGAAAGAGACAACCTCGATGGGGTCATAAAGTCATGTTTTTCAGTATAGCGTATTTTGAATTTGTTTCCTTAGGCTGAAGGTCATATAGGTATTCTCATATTGCCCAGTTTCTTGTCTCACTATATGAGAAAAGCAGCTTCCTGGCTTTTATGCCTATTTCTTTATTAGAACGGAAGCTAGTAATTACGTATTTATGCTCAAGGCTTATTAAGCGTTATCCTTAACGATTTTTTTGTTATGGTAAGGCAGAGCTTAGTGTAATGATCTTCTGGTTATGTAGCCCGAAGAAAGAATCAGCCTTCTAGGAAGGTACTCTGAAGTTAAATCAGTGTAGCACTTGGCGAAAACGCCTCAGATGATATACTGCCGTGTTTTATTCATTCGCCAAGGGGGGAAAACAAAAGGCGGCTGTTTCCTCCCACAACCTCTTCGGGGCCCACCCGTACACTGCGGTCCCACATCACACAAAAGTCACAGACAAATAACAATAACGTCTTAAATAATTAATAAGGGCAACATTTTACGACGCCTAATGCCCTCTTCCCCGTGCGGGACAAAACAAACAATTGAACTACGCCCAGGGAGTACTCCCTTCCCACAGCCGCTTGGGAGGTGGAGCAGTATGTATGTGAGACAGTTAATTTTTGTAAGAAATTACTTTTGTTCTCCAAAACACCTGCGTAAATAAACAAATGCTGACAACAGCACAATAGTGCGTACCCATTTGAATTATCCTTTAGACACGCTATATTTCTACAAAATACTATGTGGTGTACACGGGCAGCATTATAAAAGAATAGGCTTTTGTTACGGCTATAATTGATCAAACACTAATTTTTCTACACCATCTTCGTTCGGAACAATGGTTATATTTTCTCTTTACAACAGTATATACATTTAAGTATGATGTAATCATCGAGTTCTCTTTTTATTCTAGTATTTATTTTTGGGCTAGACCCTAGGACACTTTGTCTAGCTCATTTTGACATAGAGATTCCGGTGCAGGACACACCAAACAGAGAATCCAAAATAGCATAGTTTTTGAAATTTTGAAATTTCGACTGTCAATTTTCAGTTCTTTCTCATGATTGTGTGGAATCATTATGGCCAATGTTTAGTCTCTAATTTTTAAAAATTTGACTATCGATGATACTTCTCTTTTTTATTGAATAACAACATGCTCCAATACATGTTTTAGTTTTCTTTTAGCGTTATGCTTCTATGGAATCAAGTGTGTGTCTTTTAAATATATACTGTTACAAGTGTTTTGATATTTTTTGGTAGTGTTTAATTCCCATTTTTACTACTTGTGGCACCGAAGGCGATGACACTGGTAATACACGGAATAAAGATGGTGCCCCGGTGGAATGCGATGGCGAGGGAAACCGGAGAACCCGGAGAAAACCCGCCCCTGAGCCGCTTTCTAAGTATAGATGTCACTTCCGTTAAATTAAGTGTAATTTCTAAAAGATGTTTATTTACAAATTCCAAATATATTAAAATTGCATAAGAATGTTATCACTTTTGTGGTATATAGTCTTTGATTTCAGTTGTTTGTATATCTTGTTTCCATTTTGTTAAACATTTGTTGTTATGTAAATTTGCTTATCTTAATAAAATGTGCAATGTACTAGTTTTGCAGATAGAACAAAAATCTCACGTATTTCATTCATATGGTTTTCTCTACCAATTCTGCAATAAAATATTCTTAGAAAAGCGTATTCCTGTATCAATTCGTACTTCTTGGTAATCGAGGTAGCAATTGCTGCTTGTATTTACAAAAGTAATATAGAAAGATACTACACAAAAGCGATAGTCGAATCTTTTAAGAATGGGTTGTCTTAAGTGATGGCTTTGAAATTCCGTTCTTTTCCCGCATAATTAGGAGAGAGAGAGAGAGAGAGAGAGAGAGAGAGAGAGAAAGAGAGAAAGAATAATGAGCAAAACGTATGTACTAAAATATTTAAACTTATAACTCGAAATATCGTAAGGAAGCAAGTAATGAGACTATATCTGCTTATTTTTTGTCTATTAACATGAAGTAAATAGAAGCATAAACTCTTTAAAATAATTTGTTGCAGATATGTAGAGAAAGTCATGTGAATGGAACACATTAGTTTTTTATACAGGGGACCCTAAAACGTGTATTTTCGGTGAAACCTCGGTGGGATGTAGTAGCTTCTCTGCACAACATGTACATATTTCGTATAGAGAAAGTAAAAATAGATGTGAATGTAACATAACATATTACTTTAATGGGCATTATATACCGTAAGAAGTTCCTTGAATTAATGTTACAGCAGGCAGTAAAAAAGCGAATAAAGTCGGAGACGACCACGGAACTACCTTGAGATGAACGCTAGCAATCACTTCGGCTGTCACAGTCAAGCGTATTTACAGACCGAGAAACTGGCATACTACTTCGAAGAATGCTCGCAAATTTCGCATACATATTTAAGACAAGGCAGCAAAAATGCCTCTCAGCATTTTTTCCATTATAAATATTCAAGAAGATGTAAAGAAATGTATTTAAAACAATCTGATGTGTTACACTCACATGACCTTCTCTAACTCTCTACAAACTTCTTACAAAAAGATTATTCTTTTTTCCACACAAGGCAATTCGAGATAAACTTATTACTTAGCTCCTTATAAATAGAAGGGGACTAAAGGAATGCGCTATGATAAAGTGATTGTCAAATGTTTTAAGCTATCGTTATACGATTGTCAATGAAAATCGCTTCTTTACTTGGCCAGGAGTAGAACAAATGAAAAACGAATACTTCCTGTCTGAGAAGAGTATAAGTTTTTTCAATTGAAACCAATAACAAGGAATATCTAGGAAATGGTTACCTCCACAGCAAAAATGTTAAGGACATAAATTGTGTGTTTTGACGAAGTCCTCATTTTTTGTGTAGTACGTATTTGTTTATCTCTTATGGTTTAGCAGTTAAACTAAATTCAACAAAATTCATCCAGAATAAAGAGATCTTCACAGGTGATTCCCAGAAATTTCAAAGTACAATTTTATTTGGGATGTAAATATCGTTAATGTACGGTATTTTAATCAAAACCGTTAGATCAAATATTTTGAAAAATAATTTTCATGTAAAAGGTAGTTTGTGGGTGGGGGGATATTCTTGAAAATCTTTGTGTCGCATCCTTGGAACATACTAAACATAAATACCAAGTTTCGTATTTAACGGTATTTTCATTTTTGAGCCATTCTGTCCACAGACACACACACATACACATGGAACTTTTTCTAAAAATGTTTTTTTCGGACTCAGGGGGCCCCAAAACATAAATTTCTGGTGAAATCTCGACATTGAATTTTTAGGAGGAATACAATAATTTCATGTACATTGTAAAGAATATAAAAATAAGAGCATATTGAAAGTGTAATAAAATGTATTAAGTGACATTAACAGAACATTACGATACACTTTACAGCGGTTATAAATGCCCATTTGAGACCAATGTATTGCTACTAAATGTCTTAATAAATCAAGATTATGTTTTGAGGCTATAAAACAAATATTACATACGCACATTTTAGAAAGTTTATATCACGATTATTTCATAATTACCAGTCCTCTCAAAGATCCTTAACGTCTTTCAAAACATGTTTTCCGCCATTACTGGAAATGCAGATTCTCGCCACTCTGAGAGAATCAGAAAAGAGTGTTATTTCTGGAAATTAAAGACCTGAAATTGCAGCAAAAAAGGCTAATGAATTACTAACAGAAAATACTTCTCTTGCAATTCCTGCAGTAACATATTTTAAGAGTAAAATACATAAAATAATGGCTCACCATCTGGTCGAACAATTCCACCAGAAAGCTGCACAATAAACGCGGAACAAGACAACTGCTGTACTTTTCCATCTGACTGCGGATGGTAGTGTAGCAGGATTGAACGGTCCTCTAATATGATCTGTATAGCGCGAAGCGAAAGTTGTATGGTTCGGGGATGAAATTTTAAAAGGCTACCGACAAAGAGTATCTTACCGAAAAGTTACGCTGCGACATAATCGGATTGATAAAGCGACGTAGATTAAATATAATTTTAAAAAATCTGATGTGCTCCATTCAAATGACTTTCTCTGCCTCTCTATTAACAAACTATTGTTAATAAGCTTATTCTTCTATTCACTTCAAGCTAATCGAGATAAACACTAGCAGAAACGATCTTATTAATTAGTTCTTTATAAGTAGAAGTAAAACAAGGGAATACACTAGGCTAAACCGACAGTCAAATGTTTTAAAATGTGGTTGCTATGGGATTCAAATCCATTCAATCCTGTGTGTGGCAGGAGTTGACAAGTTCCTATATGAGAAATGTTTAAGTATTTTTGAAACTGACACCAATAAAAAGGATATCTCGAAAAAGATCAGCTCCAGGGAAAAATGTATATTACATAAACTGTAAGGAACTCTACAATTTTATGTTGTAAGGTTTTGGCTATCTTTTAGTGTTTAGTAATTATGCAAAATTCAAAAAATTCACCCACAATAAAGAGGTATTTAAAGGCTACTTCCAGAAAATTCAAGATATACATTTTATTTGTCATACAAATATCTTAAGTATAAGAGATTTTAATCAAAATCATTAGAGCCATTTTTGTGAAAATCAAAATTCTCTAAATGTTTTCCATGTAAACCGTAGTGATGTGGTAGAATTTTTTTAAATCTTTGTGTGACATCTTTGGGAGAATTTGAACTTAAATATCAAGTTTGGTATTGAACGGACTTTTCGTTTCTGAGCTGTGCTGCTCACAGTCACACATACATACATACACACAGACAGATGCATATACCGAACTTTTTCTAAAAATGTTTTCTGGATTCAGAGGTTCCAAAAACATGTATTTCCGATGTAATCTCGGTATCAAATTTTGGGTGTAATACAATACGTTTTGTAGCGCGCGTAGAGAAACTAAAAAGACAATTACATCTGCGAAATCAAGTTATGATATAGCGACTGAGAATTTGACATTCCAAACTAGCATATTCATATCTGTTAAACAGAGGTTCTCCACCATTACATGGAACATGAAACAAAAGTAATTGTAGTTTACTTCATAAGGACGTGTCCAAAGTTCCAAAATAGCCAAAATATTTCTGCTGTACTGAATTATGTATCCTTCATTCAGAAATTAATTTTTATCAAAATCATTAGATCCATTTTGTTAAAAACTTTTGCACGCAATTTTGGAGAAGTTGCTGCAAATCTTCGTATCGCATCCTCGGAAAATACTTAGTAGGCTTACCTTCCCCATTTGGAGTACTTAAATCCATAAGACTTACTACACATGAGCACCATGGCTCACAAATTCTTGGAAGTTACTGAGCTAAAATACCAAGTTGGCACTTAACCTACTTTTGGTTTCTGAGTTATGCTGCTCACAGATACACGTTCAAGAACATGTCTTCAGTTGGAATCTCAGTATCACATTTTTTAATAAAATGTTACGTGGTAGAGAAAGCAAAAATTATATATGATATCTCAACGAAACAATTATTTATAAAATGCAATGGACATGTGATACTATGGAGCATGAAATGGAGATGGGGCAAACACATCGGACGAAAGATGGAGATAGGATGCGTCACAGAGGCACAGCAAGTCAGAGATGGTCAGACTTCTTCATAACAGACAATGATCATCAATGTTCCAAAGTAGCAACACTCAGAGGAACGTGGAGAGTAATTGGAACTAAATTCTGGTGCCAACGTCAACATATATGGGGTCGTTAACTTATAACGCAACCCCTCACGCGGCCTCTCTCCACTGCGGAGAGAACCGACAGTCGCCGGAAAAATAGTGTCGGCAAAGGCTTGCTAAGATAACTTATAGTAAATACTGGAAGTGCTAATCTTCTACTTCCAAATAGACCGCACATTTTGAAAACAAATTTTCTTGCTCACTCATCTAAACTTAGCAACACAGAGGCGAATCTGCTGTACGCAACACAGCACAGCATTGAGGGAAAGCTATTTTCACGGTTGAATCAAACACAAAGTGGCAAAACACAAGTATTGTGACATGACCTTTAACCATTAACGTATTGACTATCCACTTCCCATATCTTTATTCCGAGTTTTAGGGTTGAGTACGCGCGTGTACTCTGATTCACATGGATCCAGTTAGAACAGTCTGTCTTTGCACTTAATGAGACAAAAAAAGATTATTATTATTACTACTATTATTATTAATATTATTATTATTTCTACTACTTTGATTATTAATGTCCGTGTGTAGATGGACTGTGAACACACACACACACACACACACAAACACATACATAAAATACAATGAAATAGTAGCAGAATTTGTTTTATGCAGTCTACTTTAGTTTTAGTACTTACATCTATATAATCAATCCTAGTAAATAGAAATCTCTCTCACATTATGTTTCAGTATTTCTGAAAATTCATTTAAGATTTTCAGGAGTGATACATTCGTTATTTGTCTTTAGGTTGAACGTCCTAATAAAGTTAGCAACTGTACTTGCAAATACCTAAGCGCCCCTCGCTGCGGGAGAATCGGCACGTTTTGCAGCTTTTACAAAAACCTTGATGAGAACATATATAACCGAATGCTGTAAGCCGTTCATTTACTTTTATTACCGAAACGGGCTTTCCAAATTCGCAAAACAGCATCGTATTTTTCTGCGCCGAATGTTTATTGGTCACTGTCGTGTTACCACCAAATTAATTATATATTTAAGACGATGTTGGGCCCAGCCCTCCCCAGGGGGGCACGTCAGTTCAATCCTGGATTTTCATGTAGGGAGAAGGAGTTCATCAAGCCCACCGGTCTCTTAGGAAATGCCAAATAACCTTAGAGTGATTGCGTTTCGTAAAATTCCATAATTTCTAATATTTCAATTATAAGAAGATTTATTCTGATGTATTTTAAGACAAAAAAAAACATCAACAAATCAATTGATTACAAATATACACAGAGACAAAAATATTAAAGTTTCCTGGTACCTTTCAAGCTTTGATAAAGTAAACAACGAACACAGAATTGTTGTTTTGTATTTTTTCTTTTATATAGCCCCTTTAAAAATCTAAGATCATATCGGATGATCTTTAGAAACAAATCGTTTATTGTACGTTCTTTAACGTTACTTTTTTAATCATTTTGCTGTCTTCAAACACAATATGCACATTCTCTCTCACTCCAAGACTCTGTGAGGAATAAGGAATGATGCTAGTTGAAAAAAATTTCCCGCTTCAGCCGGAAACTGAACCCAGGAACTTCAGGTGAGAAGTCAGCTCGCTGACCACTCGACCACGGAGGCAGTCAAAAAGATCTTGTTTATTCTTCTATCTACTTCATACTATTCTATATAAACATTAGCAGAAATGGTTTTATTAATTACAATGGAATTAGGAAAATATACCACGCTTAAGTGACAGGCATTTCTTTTATGGGCGAGTAGCTATGTTAATGCGTTAAAATTCTGTTA
Organism: Hymenopus coronatus; assembly: GCA_030762935.1. Taxonomy (NCBI): domain Eukaryota; kingdom Metazoa; phylum Arthropoda; class Insecta; order Mantodea; family Hymenopodidae; genus Hymenopus; species Hymenopus coronatus. Next base: position 62,403,473 of record CM060898.1, on the reverse strand, counting down.
TCCTTGCATTAATGTGGCTAACACTAAAAAAAAAAAAAAAAAAAAAGTAAAAGAAATAAAAAGGAATGTATCTAGCATAAATTGTCTACTCTATCAAGATCCACGCATTTTGTGTAGTGACATTTTGTTTATCTGTTGCAATTTACTAGTATTGCACAAATCTTTCAGATTGGACAGGACAGAAAATTCAAGGTATGCATTTTATTTGTTAGGGAAATACTTTTGGTATATTGTATTTTAATCAAAATCGTTTTAGCCATTTGAGAAAATTGAAAAATCTTGTTGGCTTCCCCTGCTCTTAAATCCTTTCATGTATCTAGCACAGGATTGGCCGCTTAACATTGAAGACGGAAACGGTTCTAAATATACATATATTGAGGCAAAATCATTCCATCTTCTGAAAATAACACCAACACAGCAAACTGATCCTTTAACCAAACTGCAATATCAATTTTGAAAAGTTGAGAACTTATTAGCGTTAATGAGTTCAATAATGAACTACCGCAATGAAAAGACAAACTTGACTGCTGTGGCAATTGGTTGCTTGCAGAAAATGTGAATACGAGATCGAAAATATTTCTCAAGAGCAGGATTTCTTGGATAGCAGAGAACAGTTGGAGAGGAAAAAACAAGAGTGTTAAATTCTGCTTTTTTTACACTTAACTCGCCAGTGTGGCCAATTGTGTCATTTGTTGTTTGTGTAGATCTAAATCCTCCCAGGATTTTTTTTTCGGCATTGTATTCCATTTTTCTCTTTCCTTACATTTCCTTTGTTGACCTATTTGATTTACCTCCTACTTTTTGATTCTAAATACACATACATACACACACTAACAAACACACGAACACCCATGCCCAAAGCATGACTCGAAGCCACGAAGCACCAAAGCGAGGCATTTTAGCGAGCGTGGCCACGGGAACCGGCCGGAATTGGTAGTATAGAGATTTTTAAATGCAAATGGAGTTTTATTTTGTACGCTCTTCAACTGTTGTTGTTCTCAGCGTCACATTCTCTACTGGGCATGAAATAGAGCTTAATTTTGCTCAGAGGTCTCTTTAACAGGCTTGAGGTTCTTTTACGTGGCGTAAATCTACGACACGGGACCGACGGCTTTATTTCCCTTGCGAAGGAAGCCATGCTAAGGACTGCTACGCCCGAAAAAAGCCATAGTCTTCCGCCTGGTCTGAACCCGTAACCTTAGATATGAAGTTAGCATGGTAACCATTACACCCTAGAGGACGATATAATATATTTTGAAATACTAACACTTTAATTGCGTTATTAATATTTCACAGTTTATTTCCTTTCTGCCAACAAAATCAATAATAATGAGTAGTGCTGATGATAATAATAATAATAATAATAATAATAATAATAATAATAATAATAATAATAATAATAATAATAATAATAATAATAATAATAATAATAATAATAATACAGTGAAACACTGTGCGCCCTCATGCAGGGTTTTTGATACGGCGCCGAAATATTTTGATTTAACCCTTGGTCTAGTCACTAATGCTAAATAAGAACAGTGTATTACACAATTACAAAACTAGTTATTGGCGCATATTAATATGTGAAATAAACCTTTTAATTACTCGAGAGTCTTAGTGGTCACTTATTCTCTATAAAAAAAACTCAGTAATTGAATTGGAAAGCATCTTCACTTTCTCCTTGTGTTTACACTGCTCAAGTATATCATCATGGACTTTAGTACAAGCCTGGGATCACCTCTCAATAAGCGCAATTCCTTCACCGTTTACGCTTATATGCAAGAGGAGAAGAACGGAGGTCGCTTTCGCTTACAATGCCAATGACCGGTGTATGCTTGGATTTACTCCGTGGAGTTCTGCAAGTTTTATAACGCACGAAAGGCGTGTGCATACGCGCTGTTGGGTCACCTGGTAGGTAAGGAATTTAGAATCCTTGCCGGACTTCGCTAATAACTGAACCCGACATGAGCAACTAATTATTTCATCCGCTCTGCCAAAATTGTTAATCCTTTCCTCTTTTCTGGTTCAAATTCTTACATAAAGTATTACATTAAGTTTTAATTAAGAATTCTTCACAGACATTTAATTTCTGATATCACCTTTAACAATACATATTCTATTTCTTAATACTACCATTATTATTCTGCGATGTTACCTATTGTGAATACCTTGCATTCATATTTACTTTATTTATTTCTGAATATTAACTATTAACGAAGTATCCTCTCACAAATGAGCAACCATGGATTTGTCCATTCCATTCCCTCCATACAATCTCGAAATTGTCGTAATGAACTAAACAATCTTATGTGTACCATTCACACGACTTTCTCTACATCTCTGCCACAAATTATTCTTAAAAAGCTTATCTTCTATTTACTTCATGCTAATCATAAAAAATTAGCAGAAATAGTCTTATTACTTGCTTCCTTAAGTAGAAGCGAAATAAGGGAGTACCATAGTTTAAAGGCATAGTCAAAAGCTGATTGCTATGTCATTGAAGTTCCTTTGTTAGTATGGACAGCAGTTGACAAATTCCTGCATGAGAAAAGAATACGTTTCTCAAAGCAGAAACCAAAAACAAGGAATGTCTCAAAAGCGATGAACAAATGTTATATAACATAAATTGTGTGTTTTAACGTGCTCTACATTTTTCGTGTAGTAAGTTTTTGTCCATCTCTTACGGTTTAGCAATTATTTAAAATTCCGTAAAATTCATCCAGAATGAAGTACTCTTCAGAGGCTATTCCCAGAAAATTCACGATATACATGTTATTTATCAGGTAATTAGCCTTAATATACGACGTTTTAATGAAAATCGTTAGAGCCATTTGTGAGAAAATTAAAATTTTCGAAAAAATTCCATGTAAAAGGGGATTTCCCCCCCCCCCATGTAGGGGGATTTTTCTCAAAATCTTCATGTCGCACCCTGGAAAATACCAAACTTAAATACCAAGTTTGGTATTTTACTGACTTTTCGTTTTTGAGTTATTGTGTTCAGAGATACATATGGAACATTTTTCGAAAATTTTGATTTTCTAAAAAATGACTAACGATTTTGATTAAAATATCGTATATAAAAGATATTTACCTGACAAATAAAATTTATATTTTGAATTTTCTGGGAATAGCCTCTGAAGACCACTTTATTCTGGGTCAATTTTACGGAATTTTGCATAACTGCTAAACCGTAAGAGATGGACAAAAACTTACCCCACAACAAATGTGGAGCACTTTAAAGCACACAATTTATGTTATACACATTTTTTTCGTGGAGTTGATTGTTTTTGAGATATTCCTTGTTTTTGGTTTCACCTATAAAAAGCTTATACTTTTCTCATACAGGACTTTGTGAACTCGTTTCCATACAAACAAAGGAACTTCAGTCACATAGTAACCAGTTTTGACTATTAAGTAATAAGGCTATTTCTGATAATTTTTTCTCAATTAGATGAAGTAAATAGAGTAATTTGTTGCAGAGATGTAGAGAAAGTTATGTGATTGGAACATATCAGATGTTTTATTGAATATTAAATACCAAAAATCTGATGTTTACCATTCACACCATTTTCTCTATTTGTTCTGAAAATAAATTATGCTTAATAAGCAATATTGTGTTATCAATCCAAGCTTATCAAGAAAACATTACCAGGAATTGTGTTATTCGTAGAAGGAAATAAGGGAATACACTAGACTAACAGTCAATTTTTAAAGATATTCCTTTGCCATTGCCATTGATATTCGGTGCTCTGTCCAAGGCAAGGAGCAAAACAAAAGTGAGACTTTCCGTCTGAGTAAGGTAGAAGTGAAACCAATAACAGTGAATATGTCTGAAATTGTCAGTTCTACAAAAATTGTTTTTGACGTAGGCTGCATGCTTTAATGAGATCTATATTTATTACATAGTTCGTTTTTGTCTACTTCTTACGATTTACGAGTTTTGCAAACATCAGAAAGAAGAGGGCTTCAGGGACTATTCCGGAGGTATACAGATATACACTGTATTTTCCATACAGATATCTTCAGTATATGGCGTTTGAAGCAAAGCAAATCTTGTTTCAGAAAATAGAAAAAGTTTCCATGTAAAGGGCGTTCCTGAAAATCTTAGTGTCGTATGCATGGACGATACTAAACTTAAAACCAGGTATTTAACAGCCTTTTCGTTTTTGGGTTATACTGCTCACTTATACACTCACAGACGCAAACTTTTTTTCTTTTTGAAGATTGTACTGTTCGACGTTTGCGGAGAGCAATTCAGAACAAACGAAGAGGAATGCTGACTTCTGGAATTGTGTTGATCCATGTCAACGCTCGTCCACACACTGCTGGTACAACCCATTGGCTCCTTGAAGAATTTCAATGGGACATTATCGATCATCCGCCGTAGAGTCCTGATCTGGCACCCATCTATTTTCATCTTTTCCCTGAACTGAAGACATGGCTAGGTGGGCAGCACTTTCAAACCAAAGAAGATCTTCAAAACAGCGTCAAAGCTCATTTGAAATCAGTCGGCAATATCTTTTGAAGCGGGTATTGCAAAGCTTGTGCACAGGTACGATAAATGTCTCAATCTTTCGGCGATTATGTTGAAAGTGTACTAAACTTTCAGTAATAAAATAATAGTTTTCTATGAACTTGTCTTTTATTTATAGCCTATCGGAAGTTGAAAAAAAGGCCTCGTATTTTACAACCGGGATGAATTTTGTAATACTAAATTTTTTATATAACTGACTTTATATCTTACTTGTATATATTATTTTGACCATGTCTATTGTACTAATGTACTTAATGACTGAACAATAAATAAAAATAAATAAATAAATGTACGGGCGGTTCTGGAGTAGAAATAATCAAGAGTTAGCAATGAACACCGGACAGGACAATATCCAAAATCAAATTTAGATTATACTGCGGACAACTTGATGGAGAGCCAAAATGCTGATACCTATTGAATGTTCAGATTTTATCAATTCTTATGTACCTCCCATCAAGTGTAGTTTATGCAAATGTTATGCTGTATCCCAAAAGTGTCTTGCTTTTCTACATGCCATCCAGCGTACCCACCTGTCCCATAAAACCAAACCACTTGGTTTCATTCCCCGCGTTGAGCCAAGGTCATGCTCCATCCGGAAGCCTCATCATCAGCTACTGCAGAAGTAGCATTATTTCTTTTTTAAACAGACGCGAATCCGCCGTCTTGCCTAACATGGCCATCAAGAGCTTCTCTCCCATAAATTTATATAACAAGGTAAAGCTCTTTTCTTTCGTAGAATCATGGAATGTCCATATAGTAGCCGGCGTGCCGTAGTATGAATAATAATGAGCTGAGAATGTGCACCATGGCAGGTGTGGATTGGATGCAGTAGCTCCTGCTGCAGGTACTTTAGCCCTCTACCGGAATACTAACGAACCAGTCTTCAGCTGGACTAGGGAAACACATAACTTTAATAGGAAGGCTCTCTTGCAGGTAATCAATGTTTCATCAGCTATAGCCCTTCCATTCGTGTTTTTATTTTATAAACTATTTTCTATACACGTATGCTGCAGAACAGGTAGATAAATTCGATATCGAGATTTCAACGGAAATATATGTTTTAAGATCCATGAGTCAAACATTTTTTAGAAAAAATTATCGTATGTGTATGCGTGTGTCTCTGAACAGGATAACTCAAAAACGAAAATTCGGTTAACAACCAATTTGATATTTTAGTTCAGCATCTTCCAAGGTTGCGACACGAAGATTTTCAAACAAATCCCTCCATTCTAAGGAAAAAAATTCTAAAATTTAAATTTTCTCAAAAATGGACCAACGATAATTTTAAATCTAAATTGAGTTGCATTTGTGGATGTTCTTTAATTGCTGCGCCTTTCAGCGTCCCATTTTATACTGGGCATGAGAGACTTAATTTTGCTCAGAGATCTCTTTATCACGTTTGAGGTTTCGTGCCGTAAACCTAGAACACGGGACCAACGGCTGAACTTCCCTCCCGAAGGAAGGCGTGCTAGGGATTTTTACGCCACCCAAAAAATCCATCACCTTCCGCTCGGTTCAAACCCGCGGCCTTGGGAACCAGAGGCCAGATTGGTATCTCATGACCACAAAGCATGATGGTCACCGATGATTTTGATTAAAATACCGCATTTTACAGAAAAGAACCTGGCAAAAAAGGAATAATTGGAATTTCCTGGAAATGGCCTCTGAAGTCCTCTTCATTCTGAATAACTTTTGAAAATCTCGTAAACTGTAAGAGAATCAGAAAATTACCACACAAAAATGTAGATCTCTTATAGAGATAACGGTTTCCGAGATATTCGCTGTTATTGGTTTCAATTTTAAACTGCTTAAACTTTCCTCACATGAGAGGTCCTTTTTCGTTACATATCTCTCTCTCTCTTAACATTCTTTGTCATATCTGAAGATGAATGAAATCAGTGAAATGAGGCTCAAATGATTCCAAAAAGCTTGAAGTTACTTGACACACGTCTCCTCAGGTAAGAGAAAATACGAAAAAATAAATTTCTTCGGCTAACTCACCTTAAGCGACTCGGGATGTGATACAGACCCCATCTACCAAGGCTATCTTTTGTTATACTTCCGGTCATGCAAAAAGACTTTCAATCGTTTCACACAGCAACCAGCTTTAATCCAGTGTACTCCTTTATTTCGCTTCTACTTACAAGGTAGCAGGCAATAAGACTATTTCTTCTAACGTTTATCTTGATTAGCACAAAGAGATAAAAAAACTAATCTTTTGTACAATTAGTTCCATTACAGAACAGGAAGACAAGTCACGGAATGGAACACATCACAATGTTTGCAAGGAAATGCCTTACTTTAGATTGTAATTTTCATGTGTTTATACGAAACGACTTTCTCCAGCGCAAAAAATTCAACATTTTTCATAGAAGTTTTGACATGCAATTTTGATTAAACAGCAGTATATTAAGATATTTCAAAACTAATAAAATTAATATTCATATAAAACTACAATCTAAAGTAAAACTCTGGTTGTACCATTTAAATGACCTGCCTCTTCTGCAGACAAACTTTCCTTACAAAGGATTATTCTTTTATCTACATCATGCTAATTTAGATAAACATTAGCAGAATTGATCTTATTATTTGCTTTCTTACAAGTAGAAGAGAAATAATGGAATACACTAGGCTAAAAAGATATCATACAACGATACAATTGAAAATCGGTACCTTTACATGGCCAGGATTAAAACGAAAGAGATATGAAGCGAATGATGACATCCATTTCACTTGAGAAAAGTTTAAGTATTTTAAAATTGAAGCCGATAACAAGGAATATCTGATGATATGGAATGTATATATGTATAAAAATAACGATGTCTATATAGTTTTGTGCGTAAAATAATTTAGCTGTCTCTTACGGTTTACAAAATTCATCCAGAGTGAAGAGATCTCCAGAGGCTATTCTAGAAACGGCAAGTTACACATTTCATTTTACATTTAAACATGTGGTATTTTAATCAAAAATTGTTTTTCATTCTTAGAACATAATAAAGAATATAACAAAATTGTTCCATGGAAAGAGTAGTTGGGGGTGGGAGACTTTCCTGAATATCTTCGTGTTGCATCTGGGAAGATGTTGGACTTAAATACCAAGTTTTGTTATTTAATGAACTTTTTGTTGAACACACACACACAAACAAATACACAGACTTTATGCTATGTTTTTTTATTTGTAAATAACTTTAAAATAATCTTAAATCAAATAAATGTTTTGAAATGCTAAAGCTTTTCTGCAAATGTTTATTTCGGTAGATATAAACAAATAAATCTAACTTTTGTAGTCTAGTTTGCATAATAGATACATAAGTAAATGATAATGGACATTATAAGTGATGTTACTGATACACACATTTTTGGATATATTCTGTGGTTTCATGGTTATAACAATTCCATAAAAATAAAGTGAATTTCACAGGCTATTTTAAGAAAATTCAATAATTATCATAGCAATAGTTCAAACATATTGTTTCTTCAATACCTTTAAGGCTTATCTTCACTGACCAATTAACCAGCAAAACACATGGCTGAACTCAACGGTTCAGCCTCTACACAGGACTCTTAGTCCTGAGAAATTTTGAGATCATTATTTCTTGCCTACACTGGCGCATAGGTTAGTCAAACATGTTGAGTGCGGTATATATTCGGCTAGCTTCACGCAAATTTCTTGCTTATTACTTCTTTAGTAGCGAGGAAATGGAGTGGAAAAAGTACATGTTTTGAGGACTCCTGAATCCCAAAAAAGAAAGAAAAAAAGAGCATTTTTAAGCTTACTCGGTGTTGATTATTATAGATGACTTCACAGGATAACAGTCGAATTATATTGGAATCAGAGAAGTTCAAGCTTTGAACCATTTTGACTCTGTGGTCTTCGTCAGAGAACATAGAGTCAAGATGGTCGAAAGCTTGGATTTCTTTGATTCCAATCTAACTCGGTTGCTATCTCGTGAAGTCATCTATAATAATCAGTATGTCTGTCTGTCTCTCTCCCTCTCTCGTATAAATATATGTTTGTATTGTGTCTGTGGACAGCACAACTCAAAAACGGAAGTTCGGTTAAATACCAAACTTACATTTAACATTAGTATCTTCAAAGGATGTGACATAAATATTTTCAGAAAAATCCTCCAACATCAAACTATCCTTTATATAAAATATTTTCTTTTTAAATTTTCGATTTTCTAAAAAGTGGCTGAAAATTTTGGTAAAAATACTATATATAAATGACTTTACATGGCAAATAAAATATATATCCTTAATAATTCCCGAAGTCCTCTTCATTCTGAATGACTTTTGTATAACTGGTAAACTATAAGACATATAAAAGATTACCAGACAACAAATGTTGATCTCGTTAAAACACGCAATTTATGTTATATACCTTTTTTACTTTCTCTATACTCACTATGTACATAGTGTATAGAGAATGTATTGCACTCCACCAAAAAATTCGATACCGAGATTTCAACGGAAATATATGTTTTAGGGTCCCTGTATCCAAAAAAAGTATTTTCAGAAAAAGGTCCGTGTGTGTGGGTCCGTGTGTCTGAACACGAAAACGAAAAGTCGGTAAAATACCAAACTTGGAATTTAAGTTTAGTATCTTCCAGGGATGCGACACGAAGATTTGGAGAAAAATTACCCGCCCCAAACTACCCTTTACATGGAACGTTTTTCGAAAATTTTGATTTTCTAAAAAATGGCTCTAACGATTTGGATTAAAATATCGGATATTAAAGTTATTTACCTGACAAATAAAATGTATATTTTGAATTTTCTGGGAAGAGCCTCTGAAGACTACTTTATTCTGGATGATATTTTCATAACTACTAAACCGTAAGAGATGGACTAAAAATTAACCCACAAAAAATGTAGAGCACGTTAAAACACACAATTTATGTTACATACCTTTTTTCGTGGAGTTGATCGTTTTTGAGATATTCCTGTTTCTTGGTTTCAGCTTTGAAAATCTTATACTTTTCTCATACAAGAATTTGTCAACTCCTGTCCATACAAACAAAGGAACATCAGTCATCAGGCTTTCTCTTTAACATATGGTACTCCCTTATTTCACTTCTACTTACAATAAAGCAAGAAATAACACTATTTCTGCTAATTTTTCTCGATTAGCATGAAATAAATAAAAGATAAGCTTATCAACAACAATAATTTGCAGAGATATAGAGAAAGTCCTGTGAATGGAACACATTAGATATTTTCTAGAGCTAACCATTTTAGAGATATTCTCGGTTATTGGTTTTAAACCTTTTCGCAATCGGAAATGCTCATCTGTTTCATATATTTTTGTTTTGCTCTTGGCCATGGGAATATCAATCGCGCAGCGACAGCTTTTAAAAGACTCCACTAACATATTAGCCTAGTGTATTCCCTATTTCCCTCCTACTTATAAGAACCTAAGTAATAAGACAATTTCTGGTAATGTTTAATGTTTATCTCGATTGTCTGACACAGGTACATAAAATAATACTTAACATTTTGTAAGAATTATTTGGTTCCCGAACATGTAGATAAAGACATCTGAAAGGATATTCTTTTTGATATAGTAGCTGACAAATACACATTGACCAAGTCTAAAAACTCGTATGTTTGGGTTTTAAGCTGTCAACAATTTATTTTTAGAAAATGATACATAGTGTTCGTTAAATGCAGTTATATCATTTAGTTTATAAGCATGAGCTACCGATATTGAAGAACTAATTTTTACTTTCTCTATACGTACTATGTACATAATATATAGAGAAGGTATTGCACTCCACCAAAAAATTCGATACCGAGATTTCACCGGAAATATGTGTTTTAAGGTCTCCTGTATCCAAAACAAGTATTTTCAGAAAAAGGTCCGTGTGTGTGTCCATGTGTCCGTGTGTCCGTGTGTCAGTGTGTCCGTATGTCCGTGTGTCTCTGAACACGAAAAGTCGGTAAAATACCAAACTTGGTATTTAAGTTTAGTATCTTCCAGGGATGCGACACGAAGATTTTGAGAAAAATCCCCCCAGCCCAAGCTACCCTTTACATGGAACTTTTTTCGAAAATTTGGATTTTGTAAAAAATGGCGCTAACGATTTTGATTAAAATGTTGTATATTAAAGATATTTATCTGAAAAATAAAATGTATATTTTGATTTTTCTGGGAATAGCCTCTGAAGACTACTTTATTCTGGATAAATTTTGCATAACTACTAAACCGTAAGAGATGGACAACAGCTTAACTCACAAAAAATGTAGAGCACGTTAAAACACACAGTATATGTTGTACACATTTTTTTCGCGGAGTTTATCGTTTTTGAGATATTCCTTTTTCTTGGTTTTAGCTTGGAAAAACTCCTGTCCATACAAACAAATGAACATCAGTCACATGGCAACCAGCTTTTGGCTTTCATTTTAACCTATGGTACTCCCTTATTTCGCTCTACTTACAATAAAGCAAGAAATAAGACTATTTCTGCTAATTTTTCTCGATAAGCATGAAATAAATAAAATATAAGCTTATTAACAATAATTTGTAACAGAAATATAGAGAAAATCATGTGAATGGAACATATCAGATTTTTCAGATGAGTGTTATACTAAATGATTTATTAAGTGCAAAATGAATAATTTATTCACCTGATCTAGAGGTGATAGATTGAAGCACTTAACATAATATGGCGTATTAACCTGCAGAATGAAAATACATATTGTTATGTAAGTTGGAACAGCTTTGTTTAATTAACGGTCAGGCTCCAAAAAGGTTTCATATCATTCGTGACTGAACGATAGAGCGAAACATTTAATAGGTCTTTTAACCTTTTTATTCCTGTTAATGGTGTAACACTCATCCAACGTAAAAAGCTTTTCGCCTTTGGCAAACAGATATGGAGAAATGGCGTTAAATGTTCATTTAAGCACCTGATATATCCTGCTAAACCCCCTAAGAAATTACTGTTTAAAGGTTAAGAGATCAATCATTGGCAGAGTCATGAAAATATTATCTCAAATGTTTATTTATCTCCCTCGTACACAGTACATAAGTAGAGAAGGTACAGCATCTCACTCAAAAATTCGATATTGAGATTTCATTGGAAATATACGTTTTTAGGTCTCCAGATTCCAAAACGAAACTACTTTTATTACTTTCTTTAGCACGTATGTACATAGTAGAAGAGAATGTGTTGCATTTCACCCAAAATTTGATACTGATATTTCATCTAGATTCGTGTTTTGAAGACCCACAAATCCCAAAAAATGTTTTTAGAAAAAGATAAGTGTGTTGTGTCTGTAGAGCTCAGAACTCGAAAACAAAAATCCAGATAAATACCAAAATTGATGTTTAACTTAAATATCTTCCAAAGATGTGAAACAAAGATTTTCCAAATATCCCCCAATCTCAAACTATCCTTTAGATGCAGATTTTCTTCTTTTTTTTTTCGATTTTCTCAAAAATGACTTCTAACGGTTTTAAGTAGAATGTCGTACATTATGTATATATTAATGAAAATATATAAATGCTGAATTTCTTGAGAATAGCCTCTGAAATGTTTATTCTCAGTGACTTTTACATAACTGGCAAACCATAAGAGGTAGACAAAAACTTACCACACAAAAAACGTAGATGTCGTTAAAACGCACAATTTATATTATGCACATTTTTTTTGTAGAGCTAATCATTTTTAAGATATTCCATTTTATTAAAATAAGAACTGAAGCTTTCCTGGCGACGTATTAATTCAAAATCTTCTCGGGCTTTTAACCAGGTAAAAACTTGGCTTGATACCAAGTATCAAGTATGATATCAAGTATGATATCCAGCCAAGTTTTTACCTGGTTAGAAGCCCGAGAAGATTTTGAATCCATTTTATTAGTTTCAATTTTAATATGCAGAAACATTTCTCAGACGGGAAGTTGCTATTCGTTTCACCTCTGTTTTATTTTCACTTCTGGGCACGCAAAGGGAAGAATTTCACATACCGCACAGCTTTTAAAAGATTTTATTATCACTTTAAGCAGAGTACTCCCTTGTTTCCCTCCTACCTAAAAGGAAGCAATTTTCTTAATGTATACCTCGATTGGCATACAGATAAAGAAATCTGATGCGTTCCATCTACATGACTTTCTCTATATCTCTGTAACAAATTGTTGTTAATAAGCTTATTCTTCTATTTATTTCATGCTAATCGAAAAAAATTAGCAGAAATAGTCTTATTTCTTGCTTTATTGCAAGTAGAAGCGAAAAATGGGAGTACCATAGGTTAAAGTGAAAACCAAAAGCTGGTTGCTATGTGACTGAAGTTCGTTTGTTTGTATGGACACGAGTAGGCAAATTCCTGTTGAGAAAAGTACAGGTTTCTCAAAGTTGAAACCAAAAACAAGGAATACCTAAAAAACGATCAACTCCACGAAAAAAATGTATACGACATAAATTGTGTGTTTTAAGGTGCTGTACATTTATTGTGGTTTATGTTTTTGTCCATCTCTTACGGTTTAGTAGTTATGCAAAATTCATCCAGAATAAAGTAATCTTCAGAGGCTATTCCCAGAAAATTCAAGATATACATTTTATTTGTCAGGTAAATATCTTTAATATACGACATTTTAATCAAAATCGTTAGAGCCATTTTTTAAAAAATCAAAATTTTCGAAAAAAGTTCCATGTAATTGGTAGTTGGGAGTGGGGGGATTTTCTTGAAAATCATCGTTTCGCACCCTCAGAAGATAGCAAACATAAATATCAAGTTTGGTTTTTAACGGACTTTTCGTTTTTGAGCTATGCTGCCCTCAGACACACACATACACACATAGATTCAGGGGGTCTCAAAACATGTATTTCCGGTGAAATCTCGATATCGAACTTTTGGGTGCATTACAATACCTTCTCTATGTACTACGTATATAGCACGTATAGAGAAAGTAATAATCTATTGTAAGAATAGTTTGTTTGCAGAACTGGTAGAGCAGGTCACGTGAATGGAACACTGTTTTTTAGAAAAACATCCGAGTGTATCTGTGTGTGTGAATAGCATTATTCAAAAACTGGCAGTTGGTGAAACAATTTTTTCTTGAAATAAGATTAATAACGCCCCCACTTACTCGCGCGCGTGCACATCCATTCTAAAAAATCTGATGTGTTCCATTCACATTAATTTCTCTACATCTCTGAAACAAATTATTGTTTTTTGAGCTTATACTTCTATCTAGTTCATGCCAAACTAGATAAACTTTAGAGTACTTATTTTTTTAAGTATAGGGGAAATAATAGGACACACTAGGCTAAAACGATAGTCAAATATTTTAAATGCTGGTTGTCGCATGCTTTAAATCCGTTTCTTTACATTGTCAGCAGTTGACAAATTTCACTATGTGAAAAGTTTAAGTATTTTAAAACTGAAACCAATAACAAAGAACATCTCAGAGAAGTCAACTTGACGAAAAAAACGTATGTGACATAAATTGTTGTTTCGTCGAAATCTACATTTTTTGTGTATTAGGTTTTTGTCTACCTTTTACTTTTACTACTTACCTATGCAAAATCCAGCAAAATGCATCGAGAATAAGAGGTATTCAGGGGGTATTAGCTGAAAATTAAAGATATACGTTTTATTTGTTGTGTAAATATCCTTAACATACGGTATTTTAATCCAAATCGTTTCAGCCATTTTTGAGAAAATCGATTATTTTCAAATTACTTTCTATGTAAAGGTAACTTGGCGTGGGGGGATTTTCCTCAAAATCTTCGTGTGGAATCCTTGGAAGATACCTAACTTATATACCAAGTTTGGTACTTTACCAACTTTTCATTTTTGAGTTATCGTGTTCACAGATACACGGACACACACACATACACACATAGACCTTTTTCAGATTTTTTTTTTTGGATACAGGGGACCCCAAAGCGTCTATTTCAGGTATATCTCGGTTCGAATTATGGGTGGAATGCAATACCTTCTCTTTACACTATGTACACAGTATGTGTAGAGAAAGTAAAAATTATGTTTTTGACTAAGTGAGCATTACTGATAAAAATTAGTAAAGAATTAATTACTGTGGCGAAACGACAGAGAAATTAACAATATATTAGCTGCGCTAAACCATTTGAGCAATAGCGCAAGTATTATGTATTGGGATCATGGAAGCTTCAATATGTAATCTTACACATATTTGCCGGAAAATATGCGAGTCAGTTGAGAAGATCAATCCTATGGCAGTATGTTGTCATTGTAGCTAAGTGGTACAGCAACCGGCTAGAGCCCGGGAGATCCGTAGTTCAAATCCCGACTATGGCATTGAATTTTTCAGTGTGGCTCTGCCTATTCAACTCCTACACACGGTTTCTGTGAGAAAACAATTAAAATTATCACAATTGTCCATAATAGTTGGCTATACAATGAATCCTGGGACTTAAAGTGCTTACAACTTTGGGGTTGTCATCTCAAAATAATTTGAGATCACCTTGTGGTGTATCGGGAAACACGCGAGTCAGTTGAGAAATTCAATGATGTGCCGAAATGTTGCAATGGTAGCTCAGTGGTAAAGCAACCGGCTAAAGACTGGGAGATCCGTGGTTCCCGGCTGTGGCATTGAATTTTTCAGTCTGACTCTACCTATCCAACTCCTGTCCTGCACACTGTGTCTGTAAGAAAACAATTAAAATTATCATGTAAACTTACACCTTCAGGAACGCCCATGTAAAGGCAACCGTTGACTATTTGCTGAGCGTTCTCTTGAGGCAGGAGTCAGCTCACATATACACGCGCGCTGTTTTCACTCACGCAACATACAACACGTGCAATTTGTGACTGCACGCATTTCTAAATTCCCATGTGCGTCTTTACCGTGTTGAAGTCGCACATGGCAAATGAGTCATGTTGTCGCATGCACTGACTTTTAATCAAAGAAGGCTGTCAGCTGTTCCTCTGAAGCATAAAAGAGACATATTTACTTCGATTTTAAGTGCAGGAAAGGAACTATTGATCATGAAGTTTGGAACGCATTATTTCGGAAACCTCAAAGGATTAACTGTTTTTTTTTTTTTTTGGATCTAACTGTAAGAGCAGCATTACATTAATTGTTTTTTCGCACAAGCCACGTGTTTTTTTTAATGGTGTTTAACTGTCTTTTACTACAAATTGGTTTGTCGGGGAGAAAGGATAAAATTGTTGGGATGTTGCCTCGAAGGGCTGGCTGAACTCTGTCAATTAACCACGCATGGTAAGGGACGCTAGACTAGAGACCATGATGTTTGGCTGTGCATGCCATTTGACTAGATGTGAAAGCAGCTAGACTGTGGCTTTTATCGTCATTAGATTTGCAGGAAAAGGAAATGGAATGGCTTATGGAACAGATCCGGCTCGATGACCTTCAACTTAAATGAAATGACGTTTTATTTATGGACGCTCTTTCACTGCTGTGGTTCTCAGCGTTTCATTTCATACTGAGCGTTAAAGACCGCTTAATTTTGCTCAGAGGCCTCTCTATTAGGCTTGAGGGTCTTTTACGTGAATCTACGACACGGGACCCACGGCTTTACTTCCCTTCCGAAGGAAGCCATGCTAAGGATTTCTACGCCCGAAAAAATCCATCGACCTCCGCCGGGTTTGAAGTTCGATGGATGTTAAAGCACTGTAAAATAATATAGATTAAAAATCTGATGTGTTACACTCACATCACTTTCTCTAGCTGCTCTACAAACCAACTTCTTACAGCTTCTTCTTTCTACACAATACTAATCGAGATAAACTTAGCAGAATGTTATTACTTACTTATAAGTATGAGAGAACGAAGGAAATGCACTAGTCCAAAGTAATAGTCAAATGTTTTACAAGTTTTTATGCGATTGCCATTGCCATTGCAAAGCGTTTCTTTGCTTGGCCAGGAGTAGAACAAAAGAAAAAGGATAATTCCTGTTTGAGAAATCTATAAGTACTTTACAATTCAAACCAATAACAAGGAATATCTTGGAAACGGTTACCTTCGCAACAAAAACATAAAGGGCATAAATTGTGTGTTTTGACGAGATCTACATTTATATGCAATAGGTTTTTGTCTATCTCTTAGGGTTTAGCAGTTAAGTAAAATTCGGAAAAATTCATCCAGAATAAAGAGGTCTTCAGAGGCTATTCCCAGAAAATTCAATATATACATTTTATTTGGGATGTAAATATCCTTAATATTTGGGTTTTAATCCAAATAGTTAGATCCATTTTTGAAAAAGTAAAAAAATTCGATTATTTTTCCATGTAAAGGGTAGTTTGTGTACGGAAATTTTCAGGAATATCTTCGTGTTGCATGCTTAGAAGATAACTCCATGTCACGACAGCTCACGGGGAGCCTTGGCCTACCGCCCGGCCGCTGCGTCCCCCATCTCGGTCCACTACAGACGTCATGGATGGGGTGCAGTATTGGAGGGTGAGACGTGGTCAGCGCCTCGAGCCCCTCCCGGCCGGTTAATGCGGTCCTCACGACCTGGAGCCGCTACTTCTCCATCAAGTAGCTCCTCAATTGGCCCCCCAGGGACCTCACGAGGCTGAGTGCACCCCGGTCCAGGTCTCCCAGCGGGGGAAAAATCCCCACGCCGGTACTGGGGATCGAACCCAGGTCTCCCGCTTGGTAGGCAGCTGCGCTACCACCGCGCTAAGGAGACGACCATGCTTAGAAGATACTAAGCCTAAATACCAAGAGTCTTTCCGATTTTGAGCTATGCTGTCCATAGACACACCCGTATCTTTTTCTGAATGCTTCTCTCCGACTCAGAGGACCCCAAAAATATAAATTTAGTCATCGAATTTTTTGACGAAATACAATAATTTCTCTATCCACTATGTACATTTTACATGCGGGCTAGAGAAAGTGAAATGAAGTTTCAAATACGGAATGTTTTATAACAATCCTTGCACTTTTTAAAACATTATTTATCTAGTACAAAACGAAACAGAAATCAGGGACGTTGGTAGCAGACAGTTGCCGTGGAAAAGATTACAAACAAAGGGAAAACCTCCATCTAATCGTAAAGAGAGAGAGTGTATACACAGTATCTCGATAGCGGTGATAAATATCGATTTAATGTCAATATAGCGAAACCATAAAAGAAGGACTTAAAATATATTACATGTTATTAACATGTGAAATATCTGATTATAATAAGGGTATTAAAACGTAAATAACCAAAATAAACTTTCCATTAACAGCTGTTTATATTACTTGTTTTATATAAATATCAAGTGTTACGGGCAACAACGATCTTTCAAGTACCAAACGTTTTATGAACATAGTGCACCTTAGCTTTAGTGACTTTTAAAACAAGCATATTAAGCCTATTATTATATTTCGATTTTCAAAAATGTCATATAATAATTAGTGTATAGGCTGTTAAGGGTATGAGTGCAGATATTTTATTGGTAATTAAGGACAGTGTAATGAAGAATGTTCCAACAGTATTTCCTTTTTTGCGGATTTATAATTTTACTTATTAAGAGTATAGTATATTTTCAATAACTCTAAGTAAGCACAAACAAAATATACATTTTTATTTTCTCTAAGACCATGGGATGGAAGGCGTAATTTGACTGGGTAGTCCTAAGCGGCCATATATTTTACATTTGTGGTGGACAAAGCGGCGCATGGGCGGGTTTTCTCCGAGTTCTCCGGTTTCCCCCGCCATCACTTTCCACCGGTGTTCCATCTTCATCCCATGTATCACTAGTGTCATCGCCTGTGGTGCCACAGGTAGCAAAAGCGGGCGTTTAAACACTACCAAAATTGACTGGATATATCTCGCTATAACGAATGTTGTATCGGAACCGAAACTGAATGCTCTGTGCAAGGCCAGTAGCTCCATATTACCTAAGCCAGCAGATCATATATTTATATGTGAAAGCTGGAAGCGAAACCAGATAGTGGTTGGTTTGTGGGAAAACTGTTACACGACGAGAAAAACGAATGCACTGAAATTGGTACCAGTTGTTATCAAACTGTCAGTATCTACATCCGTAACAGCCTGTTTATATGGATGAATGAATAAGTGTATTTATTGAACTACTAATATGCATACACTGATCTTCATCAATCGCACGGGTCCACAGACCGTACGTGCTTTTGCAATGCACAAAATAGTAAGCAATATTAAAAAAAAAAAAAAAAAGAAAAAAAAAATTTAAAACGATAACCACGAAAATAATAGGATACTCAGAGATATTCAAATACAGCGATTTAAATTTACAACACAGAATAAACCGTATTCCGATGCATTAATGTACCCTACTATAGTAGTCAAATACACTTAAGAGAAAATAAGCACTAATAACACTACAACAAAACAATACTATGACGACAACAAAACAATGACCGAAAAGTATGACATAAAATATAGGTAAAACTGAACCCTGTTATAGTAGACAAATACACTTGAGAGAAATATAAACACTAATAACACTACAGCAAAACAATACTACGAACACAACAAAACAATGGCCGAAAAGTATATTATAAAATATAATTAAAACATTATAATCACTTTTAGCTCTTCTTATTGTCCCCCTCTACACTATTATCATCCATCCTTCAGAAATCTCAACCGTCTGCCTTAAATAATTTGTTACCTAGTCCGTCCGCGTCTTCCGTGCCTACCAGTAGCGTCCAACATGCTTCTAACTATCCTTTCTCGGTGGTAAAGGATTGTTGTAATTACTTTTCCCTCCTTTCCTCCGTACCTCTCTCTAATGAGTTTAGACCCTGTTTTTATGTATTGCTGCGGTGATATTGACACTCTGCTTGTCCGCCTACCCACCATCCAAATGTATCCCATCCCAATATTTTCCAAAGCTTCCTTTAATTTTGATTCCCACGTCTAATTACCGTCCATTCTCAATTGTTCACGGTAGCAGCTGTTTGTATACACATACATTTGTGTGCCGAACTATTCAAGATGACAGCTACTAATTAGCTTCCAAGCCCGAAAATACCAATATTTCGATGATTAGCTCAAGTTCGACACACACGCACGCGCGCACACACGCCAAACATTTGAAACTTTCCATCTAAGCGTCGACGACTTTCATAAAAGGTTCAATTCTATCGTGTTTCCTTCGTGATAAGAAACGACTTGGAATGTATCAGATGTAAAAGATTCAATTCTATCGTGTTTCCTTCGTGATAAGAAAAGACTTGGAATGTATCAGATCAGCTGCTGATTTCTTAAATAAGTTCTATGGAAATAATGGCCGCCACCATTACCTCTGTTTTAAAATAAACTTTGTCAAGAAAACATTAAACTTATGATATATTTTCATGTTTTATTGAAATATTTCAACTTTTTGAGCTCTGTTAGAAGCAAGACTAAAACTAGTATATATTATTTTAAGTATTGCTAAGTTATTAAACGTTAAGTGTTAAGTATTAACTATACCTAGGTTAGCTCGTTTTAGTACAAAAGAATGCTTTAATGAAGTCAGTTCTCTTCTGCCTAGTTACTTGGGTACATTTTGGCATTTCAGACTAAATCAAAGATAGTCTTAGGTGGCCTGTTGGTAATTAAAAACAGTATAATAAATAACATTAAGTCAATATTTGATGCATTTACAAATTAAATTTTCCTTATTAGGAGTGGTATAGGAGGTTGGTTAATACCTCCAAGTAGGCGTGGCAAACACAAGGCCTATATGTTTATTTTCCCAGCGGATCGTAAAGCGTAACCTTGAGTGCACAGGTCTCACTATAAGAATGTTGTATTGGAACCGAGTTTGAATACTCTCTGCAAAGCTAATGACCCCGAGCTGCCTTAAGGTATTTATATATGAAAACGTATAAGGAAATCGGATAGTCCATACTGATAGTCGTTCTTTGTTTCGCCACGCAGTTAAGACCATACAAAGCACATCAGGTAGTAAATTATCTGATTGGTTTGTGGGAACATTGTTAGATGAAGAGGAAAACAAACACATCGAAATTGATAAAAATTGAGACACAATCTATAAAAAAATATCTGTACTCACACCTGAGTATACACACACACCTTTGTGCTGAATTATTCTAGATGACAGCTACCAATTAGCCTCCACACCTGAATATTTCTTCGAGTAGCTTACATTCAATACGCACACCAAACATTTGAAACTTCGCATCTAAGTGCCTACAATTTGTACAAAAGATTTGATACTGTCGGGTTTTCTTAGAGGTAAGAAAAGACTTGAATATATCAGATGAGCTGCTGACTTCTTAAATAATGTTCACAGTTGTTACTTCCATTTTGAAATAAACTTTTCCAAGAAGACACTAAACTTATGACTATGTATAACTAATTTTAATATCTTAATTTGCTTGTGCTGCTTTAGAACAAATTGCTTCTAGTTTTTATGGGAATAAAATTCATGTTTTATTGAAATATTTTAATATTTTTGGTTCTGGTTACAAGCAAGACCAGCAATACCGTCTAGTATTTTAAGACTTAAACGCCATTAAGAGGAACGAATCTGGTTGATAGCCACGGCATAAAATCGAATAGCACACTTATCAAGCGTGTAATGGAGCAACTATAACCAAAGTCGGATCGTTTTTGAGTTCAAAGGAATGTTTTAATGAAGTCAGTTTTCTTTCCCCTAATTACTCAAGTTCATTTTGGCATTCTAGAATGCTCTAAATCCAGACAGCTTCAGCTGTGATCTGGCCTTGAGTGCAACTAACTGTAATGCAAATAAGAAGCCACACTGAAAACTCTTCATCAAGTATGTAAGCAAAAAAGGAAACTAATGAGAGAAAAACGGGTAGCGTGCCGCTTTTGGGACTTGTGCCATTTAGAACATGGAATTCTTCCGGCATTCGCATGACTTCATTAGCATAAGCGAAGCGTCCCTATTCTTCCATTAAATAGCTTTAATTAATTCTGTAAAGTGCTCGAGAGAGGCAAAGCGTGTTAGTGAATCAAAAATAGAAAATTAAGAAATTAACAAACCAGAAAGTCACGTAAATTAGTTTGCGGGAGGTTTATATGTAAGATGGAACATGTTTTAAGTTGCCTTACATCCTCATTTACTTCTTGCCTCTACCTAATTGAACAAAACGAGGATTGAGACAGTAAAATCAGTGGCGATATTTTGTGCAAAGAAAAGAAAACTAGTATATGATTAACGTTGAGCAACTAGTTTATGAAACCTAACAACGCAAAGCACAGCAAATAGTATTTTAATGGATCTATAGATCGTGTAATAGGATTAGGATTATTCCGTATAGGGCTCCCAGTCAATGGGGCAGAGCACAGAAATAGACCACTGTGGCCTTTCGAGAGTTACTTGACCTCTGGGAGGGAGGGTTGAGAGACCCGCAGGGTGAGCAGATGCGGATGACGATGGGTGCACACATGGACGATGTGTCTAGGTGAAGCGCATCCGAGGCCCTATCCACAAGCCGTGAGCTCCCGAGGTACCTCGAAAGAGCGTCCACCCGAAAGCTCTCGAGGGTGGATCCTGAAAGAGTGGAGTCTCAATGACTTCATGGAAGAAATGTTTTCAAAGCGCACAGTCACTGCATAGCTGCAACATACTGAACACAGTCCTTTAATCTTCAATTCTGAAATAGATTACAAGTGATAGGTTCAGGAAATGAAGAAGATGAACCGCCAAGCATTTGTCTGCTGACCCGGGAAAATCAAGAAAAACCATAGTTAAGAGTGGAGGTAGTCGTGGATCGAACTCGAAGCTCAAGTTACCGCCATCCTGCTCAGTATGCAATAGTAAGACACGAAGACTGAAGACTGGTGATTTTGTTTTAATTTATCTTTTACTTTATTTGTTCACGATGCTGAAATCAGTTTTTATTAATATATATGTATATATATTATCATTATATTTTACCAATTAAAGCATTTACCCATTCAAGGTCACCTTGCAGCGTCTTGTTGTCTTAGTAGAAGCGACGTTACGACCTATTCAGCTGTTATGGTGCAGGCACTGCCGACCCCTAGCACTCGTATTTCTGATGCAACTAGAAGCACATTAGGCTGAACGTTTCGAACCCCTCTTTTGAGTTGTTAGGATTGGGTTGGTCTCGACGAGGCAGTGATTCGCAAAACCCAGGAGAGATTGGGTATGCCTGTGCAGTAATGCCTGGGTGGGGTTGTGAGACACCTCAATGTCCTCCGGCACTAGCCTGAAGAGTTGGCAGAACCACTTGCTGTTAGTCCGGCCGAGGTTGTTTGGTAGATTCCTTCTTTTAAAAAAAATACAGCTCCAGAGTCTTGTCGGGACACTGGCTCTGTATTCCTTTTTCCTCTTTTTTTTTCCATGTTTCCCAACATTACTTTTATTTTTATATTTGATTACCCTTTTGCTTTTTGCTTCCAACACATACGCTTTTACACACTGAAAAACACACAAACACCCATGCCCGAAGTGGGACTCGATCCCACGATTCCCTGCGCCACGGAGTACCTAAAAAGAGGTATTTTAGCGCGCGGCCATGGGGACCGCCCCCTTTGGGATTGACGCGCGTAAGTGGGTACCTACTTCCGTCCTAGTGTTTTTTGCACGCCCGTTGAGGGAGGGGGGATATTTACAAAACCAAATATTGCCCTAATGGAAATAGTCTTTCCAACTCTTGTCCTACACATGTCAACGTAGAAAAAACATTTATTTCACAATGAACTAATAGTTGGTTGAAAACTATGAAGCTCCGGGACCTAAATGACTTACAAGTAATATCTTGGATCTTGCTAGGTAGTTACCGCTCTTGAGTAAAATCTGCTTATCAAACCAGGATTATGCCAGGGACATTCATAATTGTAAATATAACTATGTCATTAATTCATTTCATTGATTACAGGTCAAGCAGTTACACAATAGCATTCATATTCAATTTATAAGATTGAAATACAGGTATAGACGTTTTCGGAGAGGACTCCGCACCAATACAGCGAGGATATTGTAGCGGCTCTATCGACAGAATGGAATGAGGTGAGAGGAGACACCGGGCTGCCGGAACTAAGAGTGATGGCACTGCAATAATAAGATCCCTATATTAAATGTTTGAAGCTTTCTCGGTGTTGATTATTACAGATGAATTCACGGGATAGCAGCCGAGATAAATTGGAATCAGAGAAATACAAGCTTTCGACGATCTTGACCTCAGAGTCAAGATGTTCGAAAGTTGGATTTCTTCGATTCCAATTTAACTCGGTTCCTATCCTGTGAAGTCATCTACAAGATCTCTACAGTTTCAGACAGGCAAACCGGAGGCCGCCGTCCCATCTAGAGAGTCCAATTTGCCCAGAGAGCATATACCTTGTACCTCCGCAACCTGCCGAAAGTGGACCTACTGAGGAAATTTTACAGAGAGCATCTTTTTTCCCTGCCACATTTTTTTGTTTTTTTTGTTTTTTATTTCAAGGAGTGGGTAGTATAGTCACCGTTCCGAACTCTGTGATCTATCTCTTATGAGGTCTGTCCAGATCTTTCTTTACAATTAGACGATAACTTTTTTTTCTCGTAACCTATTTTCTATCATTCTGTCAACATGATACTTCCATTGCAGTTTATTTTCTTATACCCTATTATTAACTGAAAATGTCTTTAAATCTGATCTTATTGTTTCATTTCTTATTCTATCTATTTTAGTGCATCTCCTTACTATCTCTTGATCTACGTTTCTGAATGCCTGTATGCGTGTCTATTTTTTTTTTTTTTTGCTTTTTTTTGGACTCTCTACAGTACTATGCATACACAGTGGGTATAGAAGGTATGTATTCGATCCAGAAATTTGATGTCGAGATTCCACCGGAAATATATATTTTCTTGGTCACCTGGATAAAAAAAAAAAAAAAAAAAAAAAAAAAACATTCTAGCAAAAGCACCGCGCGCGTGTGTGTGTTTGTGTGCACAGTATAGCTCAAAAAGAAGAAGATCGTTAAATACCAAATTTGCTATTTCAGTTTAGTATCTTCCAAGGACGCAACATGAAGATTTTTCCAAAAATCTCTCCACCACAATCTACTCTATAAATTTCATTTTCTTAAATTTTGCTTTTTCAAAAATGTTTTTTAAATATTTTGACTAAAATGCCGTACTTTGAAGATAATAGCTTCTAAATATTTCTTCATTCTGGGTGAATTTTGTATAACTTATTACACAAAACATTATAACACACATTGCAATATACATTTTTATAGAGTTAACCGTTTTAAGACACCCCTTGTTATTGGTTTCAGTTTAAACTACTTAAACTTTTCTCAAGGCCATCTTTGTTCACTTCTCTTTTGCTGTACTTCTATTCGTACAAAGTAAACCGCATTTCATTTGTTTGACATAGTGACCGGCCTTTTATAAAATTTGACTATTGCTTTGGCCTATGTATTGACCTCCTACGTAGAAGGAACTAAAACAATTTCTGCTAATGTTTATCTCGATTGCCGAGATGTAGATAAAGGAAAAATTCCTATTAACAATAGCTGTATATATGTATTTATTTTCTGCAATTGGATACTACCCGGTGGCAGAGTAAAATGTACAAAATTCACATACAATAATTATCTTACAATTAATAATAGTGATACAAATTAATAATAGCAATACAACTAACATGCTACACTATATATACATGGTTTTTGAAATACCTAACTACTTATTCATAACCCCTAAACTTCTTTAAGGTCAGAGGACTATGAGCAATTCATTCCATTTTTCAATGGTCCTATTAACAAAAGAAAATTTTCCCTCGTCGGTTTTGTACCTTCTACTCTTTAATTTTATACGTTTCGCCAGGTTTTCTTACCTCTTTCTAACGACGATCCATGCATTTAAACCAGTATATGCTTTAAATAGTACGACTAACCTATGTCTGTTACGCCTAACCTTTAGCGGCTCCCATTTGTTCTCTTCGACTTTCGTAAGCCCAAAATCTGTAATTTTACAGCCCTTCTCTATATATTTTCTAGCGAATCAGTTTGATTAACTCTGTGTGGGTCTTAGCAGCTACTCCATATTCCATAACAGGCCGCACTAAGGACCTGTAGGCAATTGCCCTGGCCTTTGCGTTCTCCCTTTTTAGTACTTTCATTACGAAGTGCAATGTCTTAGTAATCTGAATATAGCAAATCAGATTTTTTTCCTGCTACGCTGCACCAAAACACCATCGCCGACACTTTCACCCCTGAAACAGACCAAACGAGTTGAATGATGAAGGAAATTATTAAAGGAAAGTTATGGAGGGGCAGCAAATTCGGGAGGAATGAGAGAGGCACTCCAGTTAGTCTGAACCCTAGGTTAGGTTGGGTGATCGCAGGGACTCGAAGCCCGAACCTCCCGAATGTGAGTCGTAAACGTTACCGCGGCGCCATCTTCTTCAGTGAGGTTCAAATATTGTGAAGAACATAAAATCTATCCTGGAACCCGGGCCGGGTTCGATACCAAGTGACCGCATATGAGATTTGTGGTGAACAAAGCGGCGCAAGGGAGGGTTTTCTCCGGGTTCTCCGGTTTCCCACGCCATCAAATTCTACCGGTGCTCCATCTTCATTCCGTTATCATCAGTGTCCTCGCCTGCGGTGCCACAAGTAGTAAAAGCGGACATTAAACACTATCCAATCCAAAAATATCCAATTCCTGTCACACATGGATTGTGTGAAGAAAAACAATTAAACTAACACCAATTGATCATATAGTTGGCTAAACTATGAAGACCGGGACTTAAACCATTTACAGCATTGTAAGTCACCAATGGAGTATGTCATCTCAAAATAATTTGAGATCACCTTGTCAGTTAACGAGAAACATGGAGTCAGTTGAGGAATTTAGTGGCGTACCGGCATATTGCTATTATAGCTATAGACCGGGAGATCTGTGGTTCAAACCCCGGCTATGGCATTGGTTTTTCGGTCTGACTATTCATCCAACTCCTGTCCTATACACGGCTTGTGTGAAACAAAAACAATTAAATTAACAAGAATTGACCATAATAGCTAGCCGGGACTTTAAAGTATTTACGTCATTATAAGTCTCCATTGGGGTATCGGGTCCAAACAACTTAGTTGTCGATTGGGCCCTTAAACACCACTCATTCGCTCGGTCATTCCATTGGGGATGTAATTTCAAAATAATTTGAGATCGCCTTGTGGTTTACCGGGAACCATGCGAGACAGTTGTACTGGCATATTGCCATTGCAGCTCATGGTTAGAGTAACCGCCTAGAGACCGGGAGATCTGTGGTTCAAAGCCCGGCTGTGGCATCGAATTTTTAGCCTGCCTCTATCTATACAGCTCCTGTCCTACACACGATTTGTTCGAAAAAATCTGATGTGTTCCATTCACATGACTTTCTCTACATCTCTGCAACAAATTATTGTTAAAAAGCTTCATGCTAATCGGGAAAAAATTAGCAGAAATAGTCTTATTATTTGCTTCCTTGTAAGTAGAAGCGAATTAGGGGAGTACCATAGGTTAAAGTGATAGTCAAAAGCTGGTTGCTATGTGACTGAAGCTTCTTTGCCTGTATGGACAGGAGCTGACAAATTCCTGTGAGAAAAGTATGAGCTTTTCAATGCTGAAACCAAAAACAAGGAATATTTCAAAAACGTTCAATTCCACGAAAAAAATTATGCAATATAAATTGCGTGTTTTAATGTGCTTTTTATTTTTGTGTGGTAAGTTTTTGTCTATCTTTTACAGTTTAGCAGTTATGCAAAATTCCGCAAAATTCATCCAGAATAAAGTATTCTTCAGAGGCTATTGCCAGATAATTCAAGATATACATTTTATTTGTCAGGTAAATATTTTTAATATAGGATATTTTAATCAAAATCGTTAGAACCATTTTTAAAAAAATCAAAATTTTTGAAAAAAGTTCCATGTAATGGGTAATTGGGGGCTGGAGGATTTTATTTAAAAT
Source organism: Hymenopus coronatus (assembly GCA_030762935.1). Classification (NCBI taxonomy): domain Eukaryota; kingdom Metazoa; phylum Arthropoda; class Insecta; order Mantodea; family Hymenopodidae; genus Hymenopus; species Hymenopus coronatus. The sequence continues at coordinate 62,376,076 of CM060898.1, read as the reverse complement.
CTTCCTGTCGCATCCATGGAAGACACCAAACTTAAATACCAAGTTTTGTATTCAACGGTCTTTTTGAGCTATGCTGTCCACAGACAAACACACACACACGGATCTTTTTCCAAAAATGCTTTTTACTTTCTCTACACGTACTATGTACATAGTGTATAGAGAAAGTATTATATTGCACCCAAGAATTCGATACCGAGATTTCACCAGAAATACATTTTTTGGGTCCCCTGAATCCAAAAAAAGCATTTTTGGAAAAAGTCCATGTGTGTGTGTCTGTGGACAGCATAACTCAAAAACGAAAAGACCGTTGAATACCAAACTTGATGTTTAAGTTTGGTATCTTCCAAGGATGCGAAACGAAGATTTTCAAGAAAATCCCATCATCCCCAATTATTCCTTACGTGGACCTTTTTTCGAAAATTTCTATTTTCTTAAAAATGGCTCTAACGATTTTGATTAAAATATCGTATATTAAAGATATTTACCTGACAAATAATATGTATATCTTGAATTTTCTGGTAATAACCCCTGAAGACTACTTTTTCTGGATGAGTTACACGGAATTTTGCACAACTGCTAAAGCGTAAGAGATAGTCAAAAACTTAGGACACAAAAATGTAGAGCATATTAAAATACACAATTTATGTTATATACATTTTTTTTCGTGGAGTTGGTCGTTTTTGACATATTCTTTGTTTTTGGTTTCAGCTATGAAAAACATAACTTTCTCATACACGAATTTGTCAAACTCCTATCCATACAAACAAAGGAATCAGTCACATAGCAACCAGCTTTTGAATATTAGTTTGGCCTATAGTACTCCCTTACTTCCCTTCTGCTTACAAGGAAGCAATTAATAAGACTATTTGTGCTAATTTTTTTCTCGACTAGCATGAAGTGAATAGATGCAGAAGCTTTTTAACAATAATTTGTTGCAGAGATGTAGAGGAAGTCATGTGAATGGAACTCATCAGATTTTTTTGGGTTCAGGGGCACCCAAAACGTGTATTTCCCCGGTGAAATCTCGGCATCGAATTGTTGGGTGGAGTACAATATCTTCTCTATACACTATATACATAGCACGTGTAGAGAAAGTAAAATCCAATGAAATTGACAATAAAATCTTGAGAGTTTTATATAAAGTACAATGCTTTCCTGCGAGAAAGATTGAGCGGCAAGATAGGTGGGGGTGTCGTGACCTCCCAGTGTGTTTAAGAGTTCTGTGCACGTCAAGTACCACATAGGACAATCCTTTGTCCCATCATCACCTTATGGACGTGGCGGTCTTCTGGGGTTCATAAGCAGAACAGGCGATAACTCGATAAGCGCCCGTGTCGGTGACGTTTATAATAGAATCTTTGGGATTAAATCAACTTCGTAATTCATTGGGTTCTGTCCGCGTGCCAGCACCTTTCCGCTCCAACGCACTCTTTTTCCAGTCGGTCCCACGAGTGGGAGCATTCAGCCGTGACACTTCAGTGGCGTGCAGACCAACACCACACTTTGTGCAAATCCACTGGATGAGATTTAAATAGAGCAACAGTATATATTTTCTGTAGCACATTAATGTATATAGTAACTAGAGAAAATATTGTATTCCACCCAAAAAACTCGATGTCGAGGTTTCACAGGAAATAAGTTTTGAGGTTCCTGAGTCAGAAAACACTATTTTTAGAAAAAGGTCTCTATGTGTCTGTGTGTACCTCTAGGTAGCATAGCTCAAAAACACCGTTAAATGGCAAACTTTGTGATTATGTTTAAAATCTTCCAAGTCCGCCTACTAATAGCATTGTCATAATTGAAGCGCAAATTCCAGGGTCTAATGTGTTTTAAACGCCCTAAGCTAGTTTCTGTTGTGTTTACATATATCACACCACCTGTTATCGGATAGGGCAAAAGGCAAGAGGAGATTCAACCGTGTGACCTGTTACGTAAACAACCAAACTTCTGGGTTAGACAATAATTATCATCCTGAAAAACATTGGACATTTTCCTCATGGCTACAACTTCAACAAATAGCGAAAAAACTACAAATATTGCATCAACACAGCGTCCTCACTTGTTCAGCTCCCACCCTGTATATTGTAATGGCGGGTTCCCGATCCAAACTGGTGACGCTCTTAAATTGTCCCTACGCCGCAGAGTCATACAGCCTTGTCGCAAGTCAGAACGACGTTAGTACTAATGGGGTAATGAGAGGGGCCAGTGAGTCAAGTAGTAGAGGACACCTAGAGACGTAAATACAGATTTCCAAAAATAAACGTATTTAATTTACACCATTCTATAAATGGCATTCATAATTATTATTACTTCCAAAAGAGAGATGAAGATAAAAGAGTCTCTAAGTTATAGAGGTGTACAATTCATTTCTCCTCCACCACGGCGCGGCGACTTCTTTTTAATTTTTTTTAGGAAAGGAAGAACTATCTATAAGCAAGGAAGCAATGTTGGTAAGGACTGATTTCTTTATTTATTTCTTCTGGTATATACTTATGTATGTATTTGTTGTTTTTATTATATATAAGCCTGCACAGTAAGGTAGCAACAAAATGTGGAGATATAGAAACTATACAACCAGCAAATCAAGTGCTGTTGCCGACTGCAGTGAGATACGCTTACGTTTTTGCAAATCTTCTCTTGCTGCTCTAAGTTGACTTACCTGGGTCAATGAGATGCTAATTAGCCGAAACATTCGGAAGCAATTAGTATACTTGGGAATAGTAAGTCCCATTTGGGATGCAAAGCAACGTCAAGGCTGGTTGCTACGATGGGCAAAAAAGACTCGGGGGTGCCAATACCTGGGGATTAAATATCTTAAACGTACCTCAGCAGTTAGCATTATTGCAAAACGGCTTAGCTGATATCGGTAGACAGCAGTTTACACAAAAAGAACAAGGCATGATGTAATCGATCTTCACCAGGTCAGTAGTAGATGCACTGCAGCGTCTGTTGACATTTCGACATCGAAAGTCTGGCTTCCGTGTCAACATTTACATGAAATTAAAATATTAATAAGATAAAACTAAATATTATAACGAGAAAATATAAATACCAAAATTTGTTCTTCACAATACATACGTTACTGTCCAGTTTTCACTGTCACCTCAATATGATGCCGGTCCCCGTGGCCGCGTTCGCTTTGGTGCTTCGTGGCACAGGGGATCGTGGGTTCGAGTCCCGCCTTGGGCATGTGTGTTTGCATGTTTGTAAATGTGTATAGTATGTGTATTTGTGAATAAGCAGGAAACGGTAAACAAAGGACATTTACTGAAAATGGAAAAAGGAAAAATAAAGAAATAAGGGGAAAAAATGCTAAGAGATGGCGAGAGCGTTGCCACATCTAATTTTCTGTCTCTTCAATTGCCTGGCGCCGGACCTCCGGATGAACTTGGGAATAGTCACTTCTAGACAATATTTATTTTAAAATGTTTAGTACTATTGTGTATATAGTACTACATGTCAGGAATAGCTTCTTTACACGACTGTTTGAATCCTTTACAAAATATAATTTAATTTATTTTAATTATCACGATGAAATAATTAATAATGTAGTCGACTCCGTGGTGTAGTGGTTACATCTTAGCTTTTAACACCCTCGGCTGCAGATTTATACCCGGAGGAGTGTGATACATTTTTTCGGATGTAAAAATTCTTAGCTTGGCATGCTTTGGATGTTCAAGTTTTTCAATAACTTGGTTTATAAATATATCTATCACGTCTTACAAATTTTAAACAAATTCTCCAAACTCTTAATTTTTCAAAATCTAACATTTTATCATCAAAATTGGAGCCTTATTTCAAAAAAATATATGACCATTTTAATATACATACGTTGAAAGTAATTAATAAAAATGTCATAGTTTGGAGCACTTTGAGTAGCGAAAAGTGTTGAAAAGGTTTGCGAGAAAAGGTCTAAAGTTGGGTGCGCTTATTAATAATCATGAGCATCATCTTTATCGCTTCAATTATTTGGTATTTAAAGTATGACACGTGAGGAAAACTAAAGTTTAGAATTCATAAATATTTTATTATGATAAAAATATTTTTGTAATTTTTCAAACTTTTTGGTCAAATTTCATAGGTGTATGCTCTGAATAGCTCGGTAGCGTATTTCTAAATCGGATGATCCCTCTCCAAACGTTACTCTTCTTCTATCTCACTTGAAATTCTGAAGTAACTACTTTTTAGTATTGGACTTTTATTAAAAATGCTTTGCCCTGATTGGCTAGTCTAAAATCATTGTAGACACTTTTACCTCTTTGTCTCCAATAAGATCTTCTTAATCTCAGTCACTTAGTCTCGCAAAGGATGCTGATGATGATAAAAGAGGTTTAAGGGTGCTCAACTACTCGGCTATCAACACCCTGTTTTAAAACAGCGTTAAAACCAAAGATAAAATCAATAAAGTTCCATGGAATTGCTAGCTAAAATTGAAGATAAAATCGATCAGAATTAAAACTACTAGTTTTTAAAAAACGGAACTAAAAAGTAGTCATTAAAATTAAATCCCCATTCTTAATAGGCGCATGTGTTAACATTTAAAAAAAAATCTATCACAACAGGATCCTGTCACAACAAATAAAGAAGTTTAGATTCTGATAGTAAAAGGCAAGTTAGATAAAAAGGTAAAACTCCTATATACGACACTGGTATCATCCGCCAGGAGCTCGTTAATACTGCCAGATGGCTACAGAGTGAGAGGTTGCTAAGGTATGATCATCTAATGTGAATGATTTATTCTTTAGAAGAAGTCACAATATGTTTTATAACTCACACAATAATACATACTGATAACGTTACCCTTACAGTTATCCTTCGCACATGCCTACACAAGCAAGTATACACAGTGAACCGACTTCAATTGTTCACATATTAATCGGTTTTTAAAGAATTTAACTATCGCTTTAGCCCGGTATATTCCCATTTCTTTTCTGCATCTAAGGAACTAAGTAACAAGAATAGAAGGATAACACTGATCAACAGCCAAAATGTATTCGAGATAAAATTAGTCATAACTTACTAATTTTGGGTCCCTAAGCACGAAAATACCCTTCATTTTTACCTTCTCTATACGCACTATGTTCATAGTGTATAGAGAAGGTATTTCACTCAACCCAACAATTCGATGCCAAGATTTCACCAGAAATATATATTTTAGGATCCCCTTTATCTAAAAAGAAGCATTTTCGGAAAAAGGTCCGTATGTGTGTGTGTCCGTGTGTCTGTGAACACGATAACTCAAAATGAAAAGTCGGTAAAATACCAAACTTGGTATTTAAGTTTAGTATCTTCCAGGGATGCTAAACGAAGATTTTGAGAAAAATCGCCCCTTTACATAGAACTTTTTTCGAAAATTTTGATTTTCTCAAAAATGGCTCTAATAATATGGATTGAAACATCGTATATTAATGATATTTACCTGAAAAATATAATGTATATATTGAATTTTCTGGGAATATCCTCTGAGGAGTACTTAATCTGGATGAATTTTACGGAATTTTGAATAACTGCTAAACCGTAAGAGATGGACAAAAACTTACTACACGAAAAATGTAGAGCACGTTAAAACACACAATTTATGTTATCTACATTTTTTTTCGTGGAGTTCATAGTTTTTTAGACATTCCTTGTTTTTTGGTTTCTGCTTTGAAAAACTTATACTTTTCTCATACAGGAATTTGTCAACTGCTGTCCATACAAACAAAGGAACTTTAGTGACATAGCAACCAGCTTTTCTCTATCACTTTAACCTATGATGCTCTCTTATTTCGCTTCTAGCAAGTAATAAGAATATTTCTGCTAATTGTTTCTTTGGCTCGGTATATTTCCATTTCCCTTCTGCTTATAAGGAACCAAGTAGCAAGTCCAATTGTGTTAATGTTTTTCTCGTAAATGAAAGCATTATCTTTTATAAGCATAGTTTGTTTGCAGAACATGTAAAAAAAATCATGTGAATGCAACACACCAGTTTTTTTGTTATAGCGTTGTGTTGCCTGCAATCAACAGTAAACTAGGCCCACAAATTGTTCCAGTAAGCGCGTGGCTCGCATACAATGACTTATGCATCTTGGTGTGAGTGATATTTATATGTCTGTGTAGGAAATGAAGGCAAGAACCAAAGGTGGGAAGCGAACTCCTACATTTTCCGGCCCAGTGTGTGATTCGCCACACCCAGAACTTCCTACCGTTAATATTCTGTCTGCGTGGGCAGAGCGCTACTCCTGGGCAACGAACCCCGACCTACAGCATTCTGTCTTTATTTACACTCAACCCATAATATACACTGCAAACGAGTTATTTAGTGTAAGGTTTGTTGAATACGACTTGTGAGGTGTTTTCCCAAAATAACTTAATGACTTCAGTATACCAAAAATGTGATGTTACATTCACTTTCTCTAAATTGTGTGTTTTAACAAAATATACATTCTTTGCAGAGTAAAATTTTCTCTTCTTTACCAATTGCATGAAAATCATCCACAATGAACAGGACCTAAGGGACTATTTTCACAAAATTCAACACATGCGTTTTATTTAACATAAAATATCTTAAATATATGATATCGTTAAAACCATTTGAAAAAGTAAAACTTTTCAAAACATATTCTGTATAAAGAGTAGTTGGACGAGGGAATTCCTTGAACATTTTCGTTTCATTCCTTTGAAGATCCTGAACTTAAATATCAAGTTTGGTATTTAATCGACTTTTAGTTATTGAGTTATGTTGTTCACAGATACACACACACACACACACACATATATATATGAACACAGGGACATAGGAAAATTATAGAAATTTTGTAAATGTATTTTTGAACGAACAGGTCCTCAAAACGTGTATTTAAAGCGAATATTAGTATTTTTGGTGAAATACAGTACCTTCTATACCTAGTTCTATATTGTATATACAGAAAGAAAAGCAAGTAATTTTTAAAAGTATTAGAGTTTTGGTGAGGATGTATTTTAATGACATATAACTGAAGAAGGATGATTTATTTGTACGGTGGTGGTGGTGGTGGTGGTGATTTAGTGAATGTTATTAAACGGTTTGGTAACGTATGTGCCAGCATCCGTGGTTAGACAGCAAATCAAATGAACGTTATTGGTTTCTAAGTAATTATCATTATTTATGACAAATAATTAGGATGATTTAACGTGAACTTTATTTTATCCTGAGGTATTATATATATTGTTAGTGTGATTGTTGAAATTAATATTACAAAAGTTATAAACAATAGGGATATTCAATCCAATAACAAAGTTATAACAATAGATGAAGACCTTAATTTCTTTTTGGAAGTATTTAGGAATCAAATTCAACATCTGAAAAATCTGAATATTCATAACTTCAATATTATTGATGTCCAATAGTGGTGGTGGTGGCGATGGTGGTATATAATGGTGATAGTAATGCTGGTGGTATTGTTAGATAATAGTGATGGTGGTTGTGGTGGTAGTGGTACATAACAATGATGGTGGTAGTACTAGTAGAAGTAGTAACAGTAGTAGTTTTAGAAGGGGAAATAAAAATACACCTCAGCAGGCGAGTTGCATTCTTAGCAACTAAAAATCCCAGCAAAGATTCAATATTAAAATTTTCTTGGAATTACCCAAAAGACAATACTTCTAGACGAGGTAGCACTATTATTGGAGGTGGTAGTGTGAATAGTGCCTGAGGTGATAATAGTATACAGTAGTAGTAGTAGTAGTAGTAGAAATAGTAGTGGTAGTGGTGATGGCGGCGGTAGTAGTGGTGATAGTGATGGTAATAAATAATAGTGACGCTGGTGGGGCTAATGACATCAGCAGCAGTAGCAGTAGCAGTAGCAGTAGCAGTAGCAGTAGTAAATTAATGGAGGTATTTGCCTACTTTGTTCCTTTGAATGTTTACAATTATAGACTTTATATATGTATCATGTGTAGGAGCACATTACACATGCTCATAAATACATAAAAAGAAAAAATATATATAATATTATTAGTTTATAGAAAGCAAGGTAAAATAATTGTGAATATTTAAGGATAAAAATAGACATAAATGCAAGTTGTTGTAACTTAGAGAAGTAAGGCAAGGCGAGCTAGCGGAATTCTAGGTAACAGTTCACCAACCACCACCTGCTAATGAAAACAGGGTTTAGGCTAAAGAATGTAAGATAGAAAAGAACAGACATATAAAGAAGTGAGACAGGAATAGTGACTTGTCTTCCAAGTGGAACAGGGAATTGGAAAAACAGACAAAGCAAGCATAAAGTTAAAATGAGAGGAAATATTGGGGTTTTCCAAACGCGTCATGTGCACGCGTGACGTCAGAACTTGGCAGAATATATTCTCTTATTAGCTAAAGCTAACTAAGAACCAATAAGAGATACTGTTACATTTTATGGCGCGAAAGCTGGCGTCACCCAGAAGCAGTATTTAAGGCAACGCAGATCTCTTATGTGGTTGCTCTATAACTATCTCGCTTGAGCTTGTGTTCACGTCACATTGAGTCGCGCGCACGTCCACGTGCTGAAGTGGTGGGGGAGCGATGTACATTAATAATGTAATTGGTGGGATGGTATTTATTTATAACTCATTTTGTAAGGAAACAAGCTTGCCGCCAGTTTAAATCTATGATACAATTAATTCAAGTCGTAAGGGAATATGCAGTGTTTTTAACATTGGCCTCACCCACAAACCTCTGAGATAGTTTTAATTAGGAGATTAGGAGTAGAATCTTCATTAATGCCGGAGCTGAGGACACTGCTGGAACGAAAAACCGATCCCCGCGACACATACTTATTGCAGTAAAATAAACTGCATCTCTAAATATTCTTGTCATAGTGTGAGCTCTTTTATAGCTTGAAAGCCTGTTTTGGCTTTTCCTTTTATCTAGAACATTTATCAAGAAGTTCACGTTTCGTAATTGCAGTATTTTTTGTTATTGGCTTCTATCTATGCACAAATATGTATTTTTGAATGTAGTGTTAATGATGACTATGTTCAGGAAACTAGTTTGCTTTTAGCACTCATCTTAAATATACTTTTTGTGCGCTTCCTGTTTTCCACTCTATCGATCAATTTATACATACTTTGTTTGATATAGTATTTGTTTCACAAGATTGCAGTTTGTTTCTAGTTTTGTGGTGGCTCCAAGAATCTGCATCTCGTCTGTTCTGTAGTTTGCATTTTACTAGAATGTATGCCGCAGTTTCGTTGCTTGTAGGCACAGACGACAAATGGCTTCCATTTGATATAGCCCATTGTCTTCAGATATTTCCTAAGCATTCTATTCCCAGCAATAAAGCTTATAATTCTTCTAAGTGATGGCTTATTTAGCCTAATAAGTGTTTTACTTTGTTTTTCACCGGGCTTATCCATTATTTGTCTGTAGAGTTTATTTATGGATATTCTTTCACATTTCTTTTGCGGTGTTATTCTGGATCCAGTTGTACATGGCTAATGGTTATGACAAAACTTAAATACCAGTTTTGGTATTTTACCGAGTTTTCATTTTTGAGTTATCATATTCACAGACACACGGACACACACACAGAGATTTTCTGAAAATGCTTTTTTTGGATACAGGGGACCCTGAAACATATATTTCCTGTGAGTGAGTGGAATGCAATACCTTCTCTATACACTTTGTACATAGTATGTGTAGAGAAAATAAAAATGATGATACATTAAAACATTTCATCTTGTGCAGCATTTTGCGTGTGGCAAAACTTAAAAACAAGTTTACGCAAAAACTAAAATTAAAATTGTACGTGTCTGTTAAAAAGCATGCGTCTATTCATTAAAAACACTTTCAACTCATCCTACAGTTTCAGAAGTGTCTACCATAATCAGCGAATGACGTCACTGGCCTTTACACCAACAAGCTGAAAGACGTACGCCATCTACTGCAGGTGATTCCCAGCAGCGGGGAATGTTGTATTTACCCTCCCTGGCTGAGTGTTTCTGAGGTGGTGAAGTGGAACCAGAAGGCATATCAACAGCGAGCGAGAGAGTCAGGAGTACTGTGCGACCGTCAATGAGCCCAACCAGGGTAATTCAATTATTGGGTTGGCGGGGCTAAATTCAGCGAATGATTTCGGTAAGAGAAAATTATTTATTGTAAATGCCCACTTTCAGATTGTAGGTGAACTTCGCACATGCAACATTTTCTGAACATCTTTAAAATGAAAGGCGCCATAAATCCAGGATGTTGTACATTACAATTTAGTCGGCAGAAATTTTAACTCCAATTGTAATTTTTGTTTAGCTAATCAAATATAAATTATTACTGCAAGAAATACCATGTTACTTAATTCAGAAAACAATTAAACACATTTTTCAAGTAAATAAGCCAGTATTATCTAACTTTATTAATAAATAATGAAACGACGTTAAAATGTATTAATTTGTTATCCTCATATTCTACTTTTCTCTTGTGCTTGTAAGACTTGCAGTAAATATAAAATCTCCTTTGAGTATTGTAGCCTGAGAAAGGTAAATAGTATTCCTAAGACTCAGCACAGTTAACTGGTATTTCAAATATGGCAACTGGAAAAAAATATAAATTTTCTTAAAGTGTAGAATTCATATAATTTTATTACGATAAAGAATACTTCTTTAATTTTTCTCAGGTTTAATCCAATTTCAATTTAACTGAATCAAACAGAATCTTGTATAATTCAATAGAATTTGTCAGCTTTTCATGATACTTGCAAATGTACAGCGTGGAAGGTGAATAAGTGCAAATAATTTGATATTTGGTAGAGAATAATGCGTATAACATATAAGTGTATTTCACTTTGTTACTTACAAATAGCATTGTCATATATAAAGCACAAATTCCAAGTTCTAATGGTTTTAAACAGCCCTGGCTATGTCTGTTATGTTTATATACATCACTCCACCTATAGTTGGGCAGAGAAAAGAGCAGAGGGCTTAAAAGAGTCAACTGGTGATCTCTAACATAAGCAACCGAACCTCTAAAATAGGGAATATATTCCATTCTAAAAACATTGTGAAATTTTCCTCATGAACATAATTTAGAGAAAAAAAATCTAATGTGTTCCATTCACGTGACTTTCTCTAGCTGTTTTGAAACAAACTTTTCATACAAAAGATTATTCGTTTATCTACATAATGTTAACTATTAGCAGATATGTTTTATATCTTGCTTATTTCTAAATAAGAAAGAATTTAAGGGAATACGCAGACTAAAGAGATAGAGAAATCTTTTAAAAGCTGACCGCTATTGAAATAAGTAAGATTCAGTTCTCTTAGCCTGCTAGGGGTAAACAGAAGAGAGACGAAAAGAAAGATACTTCCTGTTTATAAAAAGTTGATACCTTAAAACTGAAACCAAAAACTCTTGTGTGTTTTAATGAGATCTACATTTTTTATGTAGTAAGCTTTGTATATGTCTTACGGTTTATCAGTTAAATAAAACTTATATAAAAATCATCGGAATGAAGAGGTCTTCAGAGGCTATTCCCAAAAAAATCAAAATATACATTATTTTAAGCTTATGGTATTTTAATAAAAATCGCTAGAGTCATGTTTGAGAAAAACAAAATTTTCAAAAACTGTTCCATGTAGTGGGAGTGGGAGGATTTTCTTGAAAAATCTTCGTGTCGCATCCCTGGAAGATACTGAACTTAAAGTCCTTAACCTTTACTCAAACGGGAGACATCTGTATTTTCGTTTCTCTTTTGTTTACTTCTAGCAAGCAAAGAAAACCGAATTACAATTGTTTCACTTAGCGACCGGATTTTAAAAGATATGATTATTGCTTTGGTCTAGTGCATTCACTTATTTCTCTTCTACTTACAAAGAAGCAAGTAATGAGACCATTTCTGGCAATTTTTATCCAGCTTAGCATGTCGTATATAAAAGTAATTTTATAAGGAAAGTTTTTTATAGAACAGCTAGAGAAAGTCATGTGAGTGATGCACACACTTTTTTATTTATCAGGATTACCAGATTTGCCAGCATATTACTGCCTTAAAGATTCTAACATCTTTGAGATAATAGCTGCTCTTATTTTTGCCTTTATGAATTGATGGCTTCAGCAGCCAGATAAGATTGAGAACAAAGAAATTATCGGGTGGGTCGGACATTTTATGTTTTCACGGAAGTAAGGTTATATACGTCAAGCGTTATTGGGGACAAACCAAAATGCGTACGCGATTTTATCATGTTGTATCTTACGCACACACGTGTTTAATATGGCAACCCACTCTAATTATTATTCCTCCTCTTAAATATTTGATAACATCTATTTAACTGCTCCATTGTGGATGTTAAAGATGCATGATATTACAGACATTCTCAGATGTGGATGTGGGACGATCTTTTTCAAAATATCCGATAAAGGTGAGACAATAAAGGTGAATCTTCTGTAATGAAGGGTTCACTGCTATAACAACAGAATGTCGGAATCGTGCTGTTAAGCACTAATGTTGATATTTAAACTTGCTCACAGTGGAGCATAATTATAACAAAGCTTATCATTCGCTTTCAAAATTCTGAACTTTCCCAAATATATAGTCCAAAATTTTATAATCTTTGGGGATTAGTAATTGGAAATTACATGACATTAAATATTTGAGAATTTTATATAACCTTTGTTTTAATGATTACTCGAATGTGATTATCATCCAGCGAATATTGCCACCGTATAAACTATTATGCTTGTACAAAACAAAAAACAAAAACAAAAAAAAATTAACTATAAAGTATATAACTCTTATTTATTGACTCTAAATCTGCTAAACGTTTCCTTATTCCTTTGCTTTCTTTCAACAGAAAAATTCTGATGTGTTCCACTCACATGACTTTCTCTACATCTCTGCAACAAATTATTGTTAAAAAGCTTATGCTTCTATTTACTTCATTCTATTCGCGAAAATATTAGCAGAAATAGTCTTTATTACTTGCTTCCTTGTAAGTAGAAGCGAAATAAAGGAGTACCATAGGTTAAAGTGATGGTCAAAAGCTAGTTGCTATGTGACTGAAGTTCCTTTGTTTGTATGGACAGGAGTTGACAAATTCCTGTATGAGAAAAATATAAGTTTTATAAAGCTGAAACCTAAAACAAGGAATATTTAAAAAAAAACGATCAACTCCAGGAAAAATTGCATATAACAAAAGTTGTGTGTTTTAATGTGCTCTACATTTTTTTGTGTTGTAAGTTTTTATCCATTTCTTACGTTTTAGCAGTTATGCAAAATTTCTTAAAGTTCATCCAAAGTAAAGTAGTCTGCAAGATATACATTTTATTTGTCAGGTAAATATATTTAAGATTAAATATTTTCATCAGAATCATTAGAGCCATTTTTGAGAAAATAAAAATTATCGAAAAAAGTTCCATGTAAAGGGTAGTTGGGGGCGGAAGAACTTTCTTGAAAGTCTTCGTGTTGCATCCTTGGAAGATACCAAACTGAAATACGAAGTTTGGTATTTAAAGGTCTTTTTGTTTTTGAGCTATGCCGTCCACAGACACATACACACCGGACCTTTTTACAAGAATGCTTTTTTTTTTTAATTCAGGGGGACTCAAAACATATTTCGGATGAAAGTAAAAATGAAGTGCATATATTAATGTATTACATTATCTACACGTACTATGTACATAGTGTATAGAGAAGGTATTGTAATACATCCAAAAATTCGATACCGAGATTTCAACCTGAATCCAAAAAAAGGAATTTTTAGAAAAAGGTCCGTGTGTGTATGTCTGTGGACAGCGTAGCTCAAAAACGAAAAGACCGTTGAATACCAAACTTTGTATCTAAGTTTAGTATCTTCCATGGATGCGACACGAAGATTTTCAAGAAAATCCCCACAACCCCAACTACCCTATACGTGGAACTTTTTTCGAAAGTTTTGTTTTTCTTAAAAATGGCTGTAACGATTTTGATTAAAAACTCATATATTTAAGATATTCACTCGACAAATAAAATGTATATCTTGAATTTTCTGAGAATAGCATCTGGAGATTACTTTATTCTGGATGAATGTTACGATTTTTGCATAATTGCTAAACCGTAAGATATGGACAAAAACTTACCACGTAGAAAATATAGAGGACATTAAAACACACAGTCTATATTATATACACTTCTTTCGTGGAGTTGATCATATTTAAGATATTCCTTGTTTTTAGTTTCAGCTTTGAAAAACTGATACTTTTCTCATATGGGAATTAGTCAACTCCTGTCCATACAAGCAAAGGAACTTCAGTCACATAGCAACCAGTTTTCGACTATCACTTTAATCTATGGTACTCCCTTATTTCTCTTCTACTTACAAGGACACATCAGATTTTTTTTTCGTTTGATCGTACATGTTTCATTATTTGATAGTACACGAATGGATGCGTATTTAGGGAGTTTATGGTGCAGTGTTTTCTAGTTCCTATTAATCATCTAGATGTAACCGTTCTTCTGTCAAAGACCAAGTTAAGTGGATTTAGCATCTTATAATTCGATATCACCCCAGAGGATTAGCAATTTGCTCACTCTCCGTCTCCGTCCTTAAATATACCCTAAATCAGGAAATCTAACAAATATGGCAGATTATTAATGACCAGAAATTTATCAGTTTCAGCGACTACCGAGTCAGTCTGCGGTTCTGCTGTACAATCATTTCATTGTATCCTTATTTGGAAAGCGGTAGCATTAAGTCTTTTATCCAGTTCTTGTTGAGTGATTAATTTCCTTTCTCCAACACTTTGAGGTAGGTATACTTTGTTTGAAATTGATTGCTCCAGTATAAATGTGAACATTATTTTCCAGGTCACTCTAACTGATGATTTCTGTCTACCGTAGAAATCAAGCGATTTCTTGATTTTAGCTTGATCCACATTGCAGTGGCGTTCTTCTTCTCCTTTTCCACATTAGGGATTGAGCTTATGCATGGTCCAACTTCGATTCCTGTAAGTTATTGTCATATCTTTTTGTGACAAACAATTTGTCTTATTGTACAAGCTGATTTGCTTATAAACATTATTGTTTTTAAATTAAATTTAGATATTTTGACTAAATGTCATCCTACTTTCTTTCTTGTTATCTTCTTTCTAGTATTTCCTTTAACTTGATTAAAAATTCTCATTCTTCAGCAATGTTGATTTTTGTTGGTATTCCCATGATTCATCATCATAACCACCACTGTTTGTAATATTTTTATTTAGCTTCTTTCTTAATTTTCTTTGCAGCTCTCTATAGTTCCACAAAATATTGTATTTGTTTTGTAATCTTAGAAAGTGTTGAAATTATTAAAATTAAGGACTTGTGTCAGAAAACTTATTTTTAGAGCATATTTTACATACTTTGCGTTATGTGTCATACTTTTATCCTCTAATTCTATTTACCTAACAGTCCTCTTCAGTCTTATATATATGAAAATGTTCAAATACCTTTCTTAGTTATCGATACTTAGTAACTTTTCTTTCCATTCCTTCATGGGGTTCATATATTATAGAAGAATAATGTAACTCAGCTGTCCAAAATTAATCTTAAAGCAACCAGTTAATCTTAGTGCGTTTTGTCGCAAGCTTAACATGTACTTTACGTAATGCGCTAATAGATAAAGATCTTCACAGCGAAGAGCGGTACGAGGAACTTAAAACACCCCCTTTGCTGATTTTTATGGTTTTTCTCTGGTCTCTCCATTCCTCCTTTCATTTTCATTTTGTCTTTCAGGTTGACTATGATGCAGAAACTGTATTCTCATGATACTTGCATTTTAAAAGGATACACAATATTTTAGGTGCTCTGCAATTAACTGATTGAAAACTATAGTTCCAGTATGAACGAGGGCCATTATTTATAGATGGATGGATGGATGGACGGACGGACGGATGGACGGATGGATGGATGGATGGATGGATTTATTGTCTGTTGCCATACACTGTACAGATAGACTCGTTATAAAATGTACATTAATTAAACAATTCACTTAAACAATAAAACGTTTTGTCATGTAAAAATGAACGTAGTGATCTTTTAAATTTACACATGTCATCTATTTTAATAATTTCATATGGGAGAGCATTGACAATTTTACTTATGAGGCACTTTGGGGATTTTGAGTACTTAATTGTTTTATATTTTTCTATATGTTTGTCATTCATACTTCTAGTAAAATGATTATGAACGTCACAGTTGAGAGTGAATAAGTAGGAGGGGTTTTTATAAAATAGTACAGCATTATATAATAATAAATCAGTCAAAGTACAAATATAAAATTGTTTAAAATCATGTCTTAATGAATCTGTGGGCTTCATATTAAAAATTATTCTTAGCACTCTCTTCTGAATTAAAAATATTCTATTTACTTCAGTTGCAGATACCCATATTAAAATATTGTATGATAAAATTGATTGTACAGTGGCATAATATACAGAAGGCAAACAGTTAATATCTATACTCATTTTCAGGCATCTAATAGCAAAGCATGCTTTATTTATATTTTGAGCATTCGCAACTTTGACGGTTGTGGATTCCATCTGGAAAGTTTAACATTGCTGACCGTAGCCTACTATAGATATTTTGTCAACAGAGCTTTATTTCTGATGTTGACACTGAATTTAAAAGTTTGTCTCAGCGAAAAGATGGAATTAACTTGTGAAAATGCTCGTGCGATGATTTATTATACTTTTCGACGTGGATCATCACAACAAGAGTGCATTGATCAACTCTACTACTACATTTGGCGATGAAGCTCCATTCTTTGCCTCTGTGAAACGCTGTTATAACGATTTTAATCGTGGCCGCCGTTCGCTCATGACTAAATTCGGGAAGATTGTCCAAAATGAGTTGTTCCAGAAACATTGATGTTGCGCAAAAACTGATAGAGCAAGATCGTCATGCTGTGAGATAGAGGCAACCCTAGGTATTAATTCTACCAGCTTATTTAAAATATTGCATGATCATTTAGCCTTTGAAAAGGTTCGCTCTCGTTGGATCCCACATAATTTGACATAATCTCAAAAGGATGCTCCTGTTAAGTGGTGCACATAAATACTTCAAAAGGCATGCATAAGATTGTAACAGTGACAAATCATAGATCTATGCATATAAGTCCGAATCAAATCTAACAAATGTTGTTTGTACTTGAAACATTTCGATATAATGATCTCCGGGGTTTTTTTTTTCGTTCTTCTTTACTTTCTCTATACGAACTATGTACATAGTGTATTTTATACGAACTATGTACTTAGTGTATAGAGAAGGTATTGCACTCCACCAAAAAATTCGATACCGAGATTTCACCGGAAGTATATGTTTTAAGATCCCCTTTATCTAAAAAAGGTATTTGCAGAAAAAGGTCCGTGTGAGTGTGTGTCCGTGTGTCTGTGTGTCTGTGAACACGATAACTCAAAAACGAAAAGTCGGTAAAATACCAAACTTGATATTTAAGTTTAGAATCTTCCAAGGATGCGACACGAATATTTTGAGAAAAATCCCCCCACCCCAAACTACCCTTTACATGGAACTTTTTTTCGAAAATTTTGATTTTCTAAAAAATGACCCTAACGATTTTGATTAAAATATCGTATATTAAAGATATTTACCCGACAGATAAAATGTATATTTTGAATTTTCTGGGAATAGCCTCTGAAGACTACTTTATTCTGAGTGAATTTTCCGGAATTGTGTATAACTGCTGAACCGTAAGGGATAGACAAAAACTTACCACACAAAAATGTAGAGCACATTAAAACACAATTTATGTTGTATACATTTTTTTCTAGGTGTTGATCGTTTTTGAGATATTCCTGGTTTTTGTTTTCAGGATCGTAAATCTTAACTTTTCTCATACAGGAATTTGTCAACTCATGTCCATACAAACAAAGGAACTTCAGTCACATAGTAACCAGCTTTTGACTAATGCTTTAACCTATGCTACTCCCTTATTTCCTTTCTACTTACAAGGAAGAAGGTAATAAGGCTGTTTCTGCTAATGTTTCTAGATTAGCATGAAGTTTTTTAAGAATAATTTGTTGCAGGGATATAGAGAAAGTCATGTGAATGGTACACATCAGATTTTTTAAACTGTTCATGTAGCACCAGTGCATTTACAGCAACGTAAAACGGTAAAATCTGAATAGTACACAATCATTGTTTGCCGGAAGTCTTCGATGAAGTAAGTGAAAGAAACAAGTGCCGTCAAGACAATGCTAGCGCTGAGGCTTCTCTCTAACCACCGACTATTTGAACACTCAAAAATAGAATTGATGACTCATCCGCCGTGGTCCTGATTTGGCACACAATAACTCCTTTTTATTTCCGAACATCAAGAATAAAATGCGTGGGTAACAATTTTCGTCGACAGAAGAAGCCGTTGATGCGTTCAAAACTATATCTGATGTGTTTCATTCATATGACTTTCTCTGCATCGCTGTAATAAATTATTGTTAAAAAGCATATCAGTCTGTTAAATTTATGAATATCGAGATTAACATTAGCAGAAATTGTCTCAATTACTTCCTTCCTTGTAAGTAGAAGGGGAAGAAGGGAATACACTAGTCTAAATTGATAAGTCAATTCATTTAAAAGCTGGTTGCCATGTGGTTAAAATCCGTTTCTATGCAGGGCCAGGAGTTTACAACTTTCCGTGTGAAAAAAGTTTAAGTATTTTAAATCTGAAACAAATAACAAGGAACATCTCAAATGGTCAATTCCACTAAAAAAAAAACGTATATAACATAAATTGTGTGTTTTAACGTGATCTGCATTTTTCGTGTAGCATGTTTTTGTTTATCTCTTACGGTTTAGCAGTTGCGCAAAATTCAGCAAAATTCATCCAGAATTTAGAGGCTATTCCCAAAAACTTCAAGGTATACAATTTATTTGCCATATAAGTATCTTTAATGTGCTGTATTTTAATCAAAATCGTTAGAGCTATTGTTTAGAAACTTAAAATATTCGAAATTTTTTCTATGTAAAGGGAGTTGGGATGGGGGGAGTTTCTTGAAAATCTTTGTGTCGCATCCTTGGAACATACCGAACTTAAATACCAAGTTTGGTATATAACGCTCTTTTCGTTTTTGAGCTTTACTGCCCACAGACACACACACACACACACACATACACAGATAGACAGTCACACACGGACATTTTTCTAAAATTGATTTTTTTGTATTCAGGGGTCTTTCAAAACATGTATTTTCGGTGAAATCTCGGTATCGAACTTTTGGGTGCAATACAATACCTTCTCTATACACTATGTGCATAGTACCTATAGAGAAAGTAAAAATGATATGATAGAAGGTATACAAAAGTGTATTGATCACAAAGGAGAATATTTTCAAAAACAGTAAAGCAATTTTAAATTACAAACTACTGTATTTTACTACCTCTACATGGTACATGGTGCGTAGATAGAGGAGATATTGTACCTTACTCAAAAAGTCGATACCAAGATTTCACCGGAAATACAGTTTTAGTGTCCTCTGTATCCCCCCAAAAAAGTTTTTAGAAAACAGTCAGAATATGTGGCTGTTTCTCTGAGTGTCCGTGTGCCTGTGAACACGATAACTCAAAAACGAATGTGGGTAAAATACCAAATTTGGTATTTAAGTTTAGTATATTCCAAAAATGTGACACGATGATTATGAGGTAAATCTCCTACTCCAAAGTACCCTTTACATGGAAAAAACTCGAAAATTTTGATTTTCTCAAAAACGGCACCTAGAATTTTGACTAAAATATTTTATATCAAATATATTTACTTGACAAATAAAACGTATAAGTCTTGAATTTTAGGGGAATAGCCTCTTAAGACCTCTTTATTATGGGTTAATTTGGCTGAATTTTGCATAACCAGTAAACAATCAATATATCCTATTTAGTATGTAATCTGAAATTTATAGACCGCGCAAAACTTTCCGTCAAGAGTTTATGAAAAAGAGACCCAAAAGAAGTCGATGATAGGAAGTTTTGTCGTTAGTGTTATTTCTATACCTTAGTAGCAAATATTCCAATATCGGTAAACAAGTTATCCAAATACTGAGTAATATAAGGAGAACTTTCATAAATGAACATGCAGATTGTACTGCAGTGCAACTGAATTAAATGGAAGAGACACAAAGAAACTGACAAACATCCTATGTTCCATTCAAATGTCATTCATTAGCACGGAATTCTTGATTCTTGTCATTAAAATACTGCCCCAGCTTGCGATTCGCTGTTTACAAGTACTTAGTTTGTTAGAATGTTTTAAACCTAAAACTTTTCACTGTCCTTCGTGGACACACCTTTACCGCAATTTTCTCCTGTCGCCAAGGAGAATGCCAGGGTGATGTATTCTACCAGGATTCACCTTTCCTTTACTTCCCTTTCATGTTTCAGATGTGTTTTCAGGTTCTGCAGTGTCGGCGATGCTGGGAGATTATTTATTTGCATGCTTCTCAGCGTGGCCGTCTGAGTGAACTGTGTCACCTATTGGGGTCGCTGCGTCGCGCATTTGAAATTCCTTTTTTTTTTTAATTGTGAGTGGATGTTCGAACTGGAAATACAGAGAGTTGTGCGCATCTCTGTGGGCCTATTAGCATGTGGGCCTTCACCCTCTTCCGGCTTTTTTACCTTATTTCTACCTCCCAAAGCGATAATCATTTCATGGAATAAAATCAAAGAATAACATAAAATGCATAAGAAACATTCAGTTACTGGGTAAACAGCCATTAGAAAAGGCAACCATTGGGAGCAGTAAATGAACGAGAGGCATTGTAACTGAAAAAAAAATGACCCGGAGACAATGTAGAAATAAATTAAGTAAAGTCAATGTGACTGAAATAAATGAAGCAGAGACAACGTATCTATAATAAATTAAAGCAGAGGCAATGTGATGAAATAAATAAAACAGAGCCAATGTAATTGAAATAAATGATGCAGAGCCAATGTAACGGAAATAAATGTACCAGAAACAACGCAACTGAAATAAATGAAACACAGACAATGTAATTGAAATAAATGATACAGATACAATACAACTCAAATAAATGAAGCACAGACAATGTAATTGAAGTAAATCAAGCAGAAAAAATGTTAGATGAGGCGGAACAATGAAATTGACATAAATGATGCAGAGACATAACAACTGAAATCAATGAAGCACAGACAATCTAATTTAAATAAATGAGGTGGAGACAATGCAACTGAAATAAGTGAAGCGGAGACAATGCAACTGAAGTGTAGAAAATGTAACTGAAATAAATGAAACAGGAATAATCTAATTGAAATAAATGAAGCGGTGACAGTGTAACTGAAATAAATAAAGGGGATATAACTGAAATAAATGAAGTGGAGGCATGCAACTGAAGTTATTGAAGTAGAGGCGATGCAATTGAAATAAATAAGCCGGATGCAGTGTTGCTGAAATAAATGAATCGGAGGCAACGCAACGGAAATAAAAGACGCGGAGACAGTATAACAGATATAAATGATGCAGAAACAATTCAATAGAAATAAGTGAAGCAGAGGCAGTTTAACAGCAATAAATGAAGCTGGGGTAATATAACTGACATAAATGAATCAGAGGCAATGTACCTTAAATAAATAAAGCGGAGATTATATATCTGAAATAAATGAAGCAATGGCAGTAATAAATAAAGTGACAACAATGCAACTGAGCTGAACGAAGCTCAGAACAATGTAATGAAACAGAGGCAATACATTTGAAATAAATGAACCCTTAATACTTCAATAAATGGAGTAAAAACGTGCTAAAAGTCTCGGTTATAGCAATACTGAAGGATTAATTTACTAATAGTGGCCTTCATTAAATAACTAGAAAGTAAAACAGCTATATTCCAACAGGCAGCGACTTCTCTGATTTTGTTGCAGGAAAATAGAACAATGACAAGAGTGAGGATGCGATTATTATCATGTCATTACTGATAGCAATCTTTTATAGTAATAAAACAAATTAAAATGCACGCTGAGAGTTTGTAATTACCTCTCATACTGCATTAACATGACATTTTGTACACTATCATTTATATTTTTATTACCCTATGAATGAATTTATATTTAATCTACGAATTCTTGTTGATCAAAAGAATTCTCGTTACATGAATTGGAACCCGAAACAATCTAAGGTCCGTAAGGAGAAGAAATGTGGGTACTCAGGCAATACAATAGGTGAAAAAATAGTCGATTATTTAAAAACCGGGTTACTATATGCTGGCTATCAAATTAAATCCATCACACACCAAGAAACAAACCAATAGTGACCAAGCGCTTCAAAAAATATATAATCCAGAATGAGAGCAACAAATTTCTGGGAAATGATGCCATAAAAAGGTTATGATATATCATTGTGTTTTTTAAAGATACATAGTAGATTTTTCTTTTCCGGTTGCCAAGCTTCTGCTAGTCTCTGTCCATCTCACTCTCCCTCATTGTTATGGTTTAATATTTATACAAAATTTGCAAAACTAATTCAGATTGAAGAGGACTTCATAGGCATTTAAGGTATGAATTTTATAATATGCATAAATATCTTAAAATAGGGAGGGGAATTCACTTTAAAATCTTTAAGAACTTTCTAATCAAAGTTAGCTATTTACATTTTGTTGTTAAGTATGATATTTAAAAACCACACATACACTGCCCTTCGGGAAGTTCAGGAATTCCCAATTATCGCGGTAAAACATCATTTTTTACTACCACAGGTAGAGACAGTAAACAATGACATTACAGAGAAATGGTGTGAATGGGTTTTGAACAAATAACCCCCAAAACTCCTGATAGATATTTTGAATGCTTTTGCAGAGCAGACAGGTCGGTATACTACAATTTTCAGAAAACGAATTGAAGTTTAATTCCTGCAGGTGTAGTACCTTAGGCCTTCAGAGGCGATAATTGAAGTGTGGAAAATTAATGAACACTTGAATGAGTCCGAGGTTCAAAGGGTTGAGAGTTACCGGTAAGGTTACTGATTATAGGGTAGGTGAGACCCATAGTGAAAGTATTGTCAAGGAAATTCATTCAAACCGAGCTGAGAATCCGGGCCCTTTGGATAGTATACATGACTTTAGGAACATGTATTAACTTAAGGTTTGAAATTCCAAACTAATAATGCTAGATTTTTTAAATTTATATCACATGTATAATATAATGCAGTGCGCATTTCATACATTTTGCTCTATAGAAAAATTTATTTATGTATTTGTCACGTCACAAAAAGATCCCTTTAAAATGTCGGTCAAATATTCTACTCCTAGGTTCACAATACTTCTACTTTTTGAAATTACCTTAGGTTTCTCTGTGTGTTTTTTGTTCAGGCTCCAAAATACTTTCAAGTTATAAATCAGGTTCTTTTTTTTTTTTTCTTAAACAAATAGTTTGGGTTTGAAAATTGAAAACATAAGCTTAAATACATCTGACAGTAAAACCTGAGGTAATTTTTATTCATTGTAGACATGCACAGCAAATTGTACTTGTAGGGTCTCAAGTTTCTGTCAGTTTATTTACATACATCATTCAGACGATGAATGAAACCGCTGTAATGATGCGCAAATTTTCTCGAGCTCCAGGATTATTTGACATTCATCTTCTCAGGATAATGAAAAACCACAATCAGGAGTTAGTGATGAATTTATGCTGAACTATCTGCATTTTGAAAAAAAAAAAGATGTGTTCCATTCACATGACATCTCTACATCTCTTCAACAAATTATTATAAAAAAAAACTTATGATTATATTTCCTTCATGCTAATCGAGAAAAAGTTAGCAAAAATAGTCTTATTAGTTGCTTCCTTGTAAGTAGAAGCGAAATAATATTGGTTAAAGTGGTAGTCAAAAGCTGGTTGCTATGTGACTGACGTTCCTTTGTTTGTATGGACAAGAGTTGACAAATTCCTGTTTAAGAAAAATATTAAGTTTTTTAAAGCTGAAACCAATAACAAAGAATATCTCAAAAACCACCAACTTCACGAAAAAATTTATAGAATATAAATTGCGTGTTTTAACGTGCATTCAATTTTGTGTGGAAAGTTTTTGTCCATTTCTTACGGTTTAGCAGTTATGCAAAATTCATCCCGAATAAAGTAGTCTTCAGAGGACTTGCCCAGAAAATTCAAGATATACATTTTGTCAGGTAAATATGTTTAATATGCGATATTATAATCAAAATCGTAATAGCCATTTTTGAGAAAATCAAAATTTGTGTAACAGAAAAACTGCTACACAAGGAACATTTTGCAGAAAGAAAAATGCTGAAAATATCAATAGTGAGAAAACAACGAAAGAAATGAATCCATGGTTCACGTTAAAATCCACTATGTTGGTAGTTTGGACCCTCAGCTTTCCTTTTCCTCTCCTTTTCTATCCTTTTCTTTTTTAAGTGCTGCTTTTCTTCTGCACAACTTCTGTTTCTTTTTTATTTTCCCTGGTGGAATAAGATATCGTCCAACTGAAGTTTTTATTCCGGAGTACTCTAATGCTTAAGGGGAGTCAAAATAGGATTTTCATAATTTTTGTCCATTTTCATGTTTTAATTGCATTTGAATCTTTCAAATTTCCGACTCATCTTGGTATAACTTTCATATAGATACGTCAATTGTATATAGTTTAAAAATTTTGCTGAAAATAATACTGAGTAGTAGATTTTTAGAACATTCTGATGCACTCACTTGGATAAACATCAATAGTTTTTTAAATATTAATATTAGAGACAATATATTATTTTTATTTTGACCGGAAGATATTTTACTTAGCTATCCACAGCATTGGCATCCCGCTCATATTTTCTTCATGTGAGAGTTTCAATATATTGCGAGGTTGAGTTTAGAAAGCTAGGATACATTTTATTTTAAATGTTTTGTTTAAAAGCAATTTCTGAAGAAATAAAATTTTTAACACAAATGCCGTTATCTCAGAAAATAATTGACACTAAGTGCTGAAATTTTGACCACAGATTTATATCTAAATAGGCTTTATTTTAATCAAAAAGTTTTTATGTATATGGATCAGTCATTTTTTTAAAATTTAAAAAATTGGTTTCTCAATAAAATAGAGTCATACTTAAAAATAATATGTTACCTTTTAATCAAAAGAAGTGTTCTATTTTTCATCAATCAAGAATAAAGCTATTGCAGAATATAGCTTGAAAACTTTAGTACATTATCTTAATTTCAAAGGCCGTTTTTTTTTTCAATTTCCAATAGGCTATAAATAAAAGCGAGCTCATAGAAAACATTTATTTTATCATTAAAAGTTTTGTACACTTATGGTTACTTTTCAACATAATCCCCAAAAAGATTGGGACATTTATCGTACCTGTGCACAAGCTTTGCAATACCCGCTTCAAAAATGTTGCCGACAATGATTTCAAATGAGCATTGACGTTGTTTTGAAGACTTTCGTTGGTTTGAAAGTGCTGCCCTCCTAGCCACGTCTTTCATTCAGGGGAAAGGTGAAAGTCGCTGGATGCCAGGTCAGGACTGTACGACGGATGATCAAAATGTTCCATTGAAAGTGTTCAAGAAGCCGATGGGTTGTGCCAGCAGTGTGTGTTCGAGCATTGTCATGGATCAACACAATTCCTGAAGTTAGCATTCCTCTTCGTTTGTTTTGAATGGCTCTCCGCAAAATCGTAAAGTTTCAGAATAAGCAGCTGCATTGATAGTCGTTCCGGGCTGCATCATTGGCGGCAAGATTTGTTGAAAAGTAACCATAAGTGTACAAAACGTTTAGTAATAAAATAATTGTTTTCTATGAACTTGTCTTTTATTTAATGGGTCAAACTTTTTACATTGGCAAGATTGGGCATATCGACTCCCCTTAAGGAATTTAAAAATGGCACTTGGAGCCCAACTATATTATATTTAACTATTTATATTCAGGAATGCTTAATTTATATAATTGTTAAAATAAAAAGTCGATTTTAGTGAGCTTTCATGGGATTTCAGGCATACACTTAAGGATTCTGCATTACACGTTACAGAAACGCCACTGACTCAACAAGAGAAGAGAATATTATGTTTCTGCAAAGGTTCACTTCACCTCAAAAGAAGAAACTCGTTTGTTCTTCCAGGCACAATGACTGCAGATATCTGGCAGAACATGTTAGGGATTTATTGGTTTAGATGGGGAGTTATTATTCCCAGACAGCTGTGGGCATCGCAGTGCCAGTTAAGGGACTTTCTTTCCTTTGCTGGTAACCTGTAACGACACTGGTCTCTCTGCTCCATAAACAATAAGTTGAATAGTTGCATTCCTTAAAGACGTTTCACGTACTTCCCTTATCGGATTAGACTTAGAGGCAATGACACATGGGCAAGGGTTTGTCCATCATTTTCCTGAATCGCAGTATTTGATACAATAGTATGTTGTTCTGTGTGAAACTATAAGCTTTAGTTTCATTGTCGCCTCAAAATAGTTTGAGATCTCCGTGTGGTTTATAAAAAAAATCTGATGTGTTCCATTCACATGACTATCTCTACATCTCTGTAACAAATGATTCTTAAATAGCTTATTTTTACTTTCTCTACACCTACAATGTACATAGTGTATAGAGAAGTTATTGTAATCCATCCAAAAATTCGATACTGAGATTACACGGGAAATATATGTTTTAGGTCCTCCTGAATCCAAAAGCATTTGGTATTTATGTTCAGTATCTTCCAAGGATGATACACGAAGCTTTTCAAGGAAATTCCCCCACCCGCAACTACCCTTTACATGGAACATTTTTCGAAATGTTTTATGTTCTCATAAATAGCTTTAACGACTTTGATTAAAATATCGTATATTAAATATATTTACCTGAAAAATAAAATGTACGTCTTGAATTTTCTGGGAATAAACTCTGAAGACTACCTTATTCTGGATGAATTTTAGGGAATTTTGCATAACTGCTAAACCGTAAGAGGTGGACAAGAACTTATCTAACTAAAAATGTAGAACTCGTTAAAACCCACAATTTATGTTATACATTTTATTTTGGGAAGTTGATCGTTTTTGAGGTATTCCTTATTATTGGCTTTAGCTTTAAAAAACTTATGCTTCTCTCATACGAGAATTTGTCAACTCCTGTCCATACAAACAAAGGAGCTTCTGTTATACTATAGCAACCAACTTTGTCTAATACTTTAGCCTATGCTACTCCCTTATTTCCCTTCTACTTGCATGGAGGCAAGTAATAAGGCTATTTCTGATAATCTTTTCTCGATTAGCATAAAGTAAAAAGAAGCATAAGCGTTTTAACAATAATTTGTTTCAGAGATGTAGAGTAAGTCATGTGAATGGAACACATCAGATTTTTCTATCTACGTCATTCAAAACGAGATAACCGTTAGCAGAAATGGTCTTATTGCTTTCCTGTAAGTAAAAGGAGAAAACAGAACATACTAGCCAAAAACGCTAGTCAAATCTCGTAGTCAAATCCATTTCCTTGCATTACCAGGTGTTGACAATTTTCATATGAGAAAAGTTTTAAGTATTTTAAATCTGAATCAAATAACAAAGAATGTCTCATAATGGCCAATTCCACGAAAAGATGTACTCGTATATGACATAAATTGTATCTTTTAAAGAGATCTACATTTTTTGCGCAGTAAGTTATTGTCTATTTCTTACGGTTTACTGGTTATGCAAAATACAGAAAAATTCATTCAGAATAAAGAGCTCTTCAGAAGCTATTCCCAGAAAATTCCTGGTATACATCTTTAATATACGTATTTTAATCAAAATAGTTACATTTATTTTTGAGAAAATCAATATTTTTGGAACCTTTACCATGTACAGTTTAGTTTGAGTTGGGGGAGGGGAATTTTCTTAAAAATTTTTCCCTTCCCATCCCAAATACAAGTTTGGTCTTTTCGCTTTTCAGTTATGGTCACAGACACACGGACCTTTTTCTAAAATTCTGATGTGTTCCATTCACAGAACTTTCTCTACATCTGTAACAAATTATTATCAATAAGCTTAATCTATCTAATTTATGCTAATTAAGGTAAACATTAGCATAAACTGTCTTATTACTTTAGTACCTTTAAGTAGGGGGAAAATAAGGGAATACACTAAGCTGAACGACAGTCAAAGGTTTTAAAATATGGTTGGTATGGGACTAAAATCCTTTTCTTTGCGTGGCCAATAACAAAAAATATAGAAAACGGTCAGCTTCTTGAAAAAAATGTATATGACTAATCTATCAAAACACACGTTTTGTGTAGTAAGTTTTTGTTTACGGTTTACCAGCTATGCAACATTCATAAAAATTCATCGAGGATGAGGAGGTCTTCAGAGGCTATTACCAGAAAATTCAATATTTACAGTTAATTTTCCATGTAAATATCTTAAAGACACGAGCTTTAATAAAAATCGTTAGAAACATTTTTTAAAAAATCATGGAATATATTTTTAAATGTTTAACCCTGCCATTACGTTATGGTTGACTAGATCAATTTGGACAACAAGCTCAATGCTCACTTGACAATTATTTCTACATAAAAACAATTGTGTTCCTATACCAGGTAACACAACTGCTCCATATTTGACGTGTGTATGTATCCATCCCTTCGTGCGTTAAAAGAGTTGCATAATTTAACGGGACTAGTTCAAATTAAATCCTGCCAGTGAAAATTTGCCGGTTGCAGTATGAAATAATACAAGAAGTGTTGTTAAGCAATCCAATGCCTTGAAATGCTATTAAAATCGAATTTTGGGTAAGTTTGGTTATTTTGGGAGGATAGGCATTTGTTATTTTTATTTTCTTCACACTATTATGTAATTAGTGTATAGAGAAGATATTGTATTACACCCAAAATTAGATACCGAGATTTCATCGGAAATACACGTTTTAGGATATCTTGTATCCAAAAAAAAAACATTTTTAGAAAAAGGTCCATATGTGTGTATGTGTGACCGTGTGCCTGTGAACACGATAACTCAAAAACTTCGTATTTAAATGTAGTTTCCTCCAAGGATGCGATACAAAGATTTTGAGAAAATCCTCCCACCCCAAACTACGCTTAACTTGGAAAAAATGTTACTTTTCTATGCTGATTAGCGTGTGCAGGATTAAAATGTCCCTGATCTTATTTTTTATGTAGTACAACAGTTTAGAACCAATAAACGCTTACCCTTTTTATCAAATGCAGAAGTAATTAAGTTTCCATTCTGCGCAAAACGTTTATCTAGCATCCTAAAGGAAACATCACTGTCTGTTGTTATTTGTCATGTACACAACTAAGCAAGCAGTGTTGTGGATAAGGAAGGGGTTGCAATGTTTGCGCACAAATGTGAACAGGATATCTAGGCTACGGCGCCAGTCCAATATTAAAATCAAGTGAATAAATATTTTAAATCTTTAGAAAAACAGAGCAAATAGAATAAACAATTAATATATGTAGAATATTATATAATTACTGCATACTGTGTTTTCTTTCTTTGCGGTAGCATTCAGTACTCGTTATTAACAGACCTCGAATTTTAGGTACCTTTCGATTTAGATACCTATCTAAAATACATTTTAAAGCATTTAAAATGTAGTTCTTTTAAATAAAACCCTTTTTACAGAATACTTACATTATATAATGGAAATATAATGTTAGTAACTCACAATATGGTCAAATGCAGTTGTATAAGAACACTATAAATTTATATCTGAATTTCACTGGAAAATCAAACATTCACACTATTGTTAACAAATATAATTTCCTTCACAGTAAATAACCAACAATCTTTCTATATTTTTCAAAGGGAAAATGTATCTCTTATCCATAACATTAGTTCGCACGCAGAAAATGACAATATAACATCAACTGGTATCACCGAAAAAAAAATTAAAAAGCTATTTTGTTTTGTTGACGATGCTATTAATTTCCAGGATATCAGCACCGCCGTTTATGACGAAAATTCGTCCTGTGGGAGTCTTTAACACACCAGTATATTCACTAACATGGAGCTGTCGCTTTTAAGCACACTTAAAAACCATTGGTCTAGCCGGGATTGAATCCATGATCTTGAGTTCGGAAGGCCTAACCAACGGGGTAATTGCACATTTATCCTCCGTAGATTTACCTCACAATATATCAGCACAGCACGAAGAGTTTGGTGGTCATGGATTTTTGTATCAAATTATGCAAGAACTGTAATTTGAATCTTTATTGTAGCTTGGGGTTGGAGTTCAAAACATACTTTAAGAAATGTGGAATTTTATAATTGTTTTTAATACATTAATTACATTTTTACTTACATTCATATGTTTAAAACATATTTTTGTTGCAAATATTTAAAATACGTAAAAATACGTTCCATCATCAAATTAAATTAAATTGGGTTTTATTTATGGACGATCTTAAATTGTTGTGCTTGTCAGCGTCGCATTCCAAATTGGACACAAAAAGCTGCTTAATTTTGCTCAGAAACCTTATTATCGGCCTTGAGAGTCTTTAATGTGCCGTAAATCTAAAGATTTTTAGCCCTAAAAAATCCACCGCCCTCCGTTGCGTTTGAGCTCAAGACCTTGGAAACCAGAAGCTAGAATATTACCCCTAGACCACGAAGGACACTTTCTAACATTATTTTAATGGTCATAAAGTATATCGTGTGTAATTAAAAACCGAGGTTTGGTTATGAACATTAGACAGAAACTATGGACGCTTCTGAAGGAAGAACTTTTGATGTATTCTAAAGAATATATATTTGTATATGAGACATAAACTTTATTAAACATTACCACCCTTCCAAGCATAATATTTCTTTACTTAAGTAATGTTAATTAGCTATGAAGTAGATAAATATTGCATAAATGAGGAGAAACTGATTTCTTCTTTGAGGTAAGATAGGATCGTTATCTTATCTTGTCAAAAGTTACAGACAACAAATGCAAATTCTCAACAAACAGGTCATGAATAACAGATGATGAAGAAAATGTTAAAAGTTTCAGCTTTTATCTTCAACCAACCAGCAGCAATCCTGATGAGGTTCCTTTGACAGCAGTTGTCGCTAATGCAACGTCATTAATAACTTACCAAAGACTCCGTCCGATTTTCCTCGACCGAGGAGGAAGAGAAATGCACGACATCCGGCCAGTAATAGTCTTGCTAACAACACAAGGATTTTTGTTTGGAACGTGTGTGAAAGGCTAATTGCATCTTTAACCACTGTCTAATTTGCATATCTATTGAAGTCTTAAACTACAACTAAACATCAACAAAACATTGTAATTTAGCACCTGGCTACTGCCGTTTAACGAGCATGTGGGGGACCGGAAAATTCATTTTATATCTATTTTATTACCTAATCATAAAACCCTTTTAGTCTTGAAGACATAGTTGTGGGATAGCTGCAATGTAATAAAGCCCTTGCCTCATCATATATTATGATGTAAACAGATTACCACTCATATCACGGTTTACTATGCAAATCTAATACTTTAATTACTTATAAACAATAACATTCTGAAACCTAGCATTCTGCTGACTAATTTCTCAGAATAAATTATATGTTATTGCTCCTGAATTATAAATGAGGATTGGAATCCTTAAAACTACTTTCTTTACCAGGTATGCACACTATATAGTAGTTACTGAAAGTTTTGTATCTCACCCAAAATCTCGATACCGGATTTATCAGGAAATACATGTTTTCAGGACACATGAATCCAACATATCTTTAGAAAGAGGTCCCTGTTTGTGTGCGTGTGTGGACAGAATAACTCAAAAACAAAAATTTCTTTAAATACCAAGCCTGGTATTTAATTTCAGTATCTTCTAACAATGCGGCATGAATATTTTCAGCAATCCTCCATTCCAAACTACACTTTACTTAGCTTTTATGAAAAATTACTAATGTTTTTTATTAAAATGACTTATAATAAATATATTAAATGACAAATAAAATTTACATTCTGATTTATTGGGAATAGCGCAAAAGTCCTCTTCACTATGAGTGACTTTTGTTTAACTGATCATTCATAAGAGATAGATAAAATTTTCTACTACAGCTCTTAAATTCAAAATACATAATACATAATACGAAATACATAATTTTAAAAACAAGAACTATATCTGTATAAACCACAACATGTATTTTTATTTATTTATTTTATTCGTAGACCCATAATTTTCAAGATATTCCTTGTTATTGTTTTCAATTTTTAAATAATTTTAACGTTTCTCAAACGGGAAGTCCTCCTTCGCTTCCTATCTCTCTGTTTTATTTCTGTTCATGCTAAGAGAGTAGAATTTCATTATATAGCGACCAGCTTTTTAAAGGATTTGACTATCGCTTTAACCTGGCGAATTCCATTATTACCCTTCAACTTATAAGGAACTAATACAACCATTTCTTAAAAGGCTTATCTCGATTAGCATGAAGTAGAGAGAAGAATGAATTTTGTAAGAGTAATTGTTGCAGAATGTGTAGAGAAAGTCATGCGAATGGAACATATCACATTTTTTAAGCAACTTGCGGAATGTGATGTGGGCATACTGGTTGAAGTGTAGAGTTCTGTGACCACAGGATTCTGTCTGCATTGTCTAGATTTTTCAGCTGAAATTAGCAGATCAATTTCTGTATATGGCTTTCTCATATTTCTCATATCACAAAAACTTCACGTTAGATTTTGGCATGAAGGTTTTGATCTTTCCCCCTGTTCATTTACATATTATAATTAATAGAATATTTATTGATACTTTTCATATGACATGTATACATATTTAAGGCTGGTTTATACTGAAGGGTAAAATTAATCGATTTTTGTATTTTATGCAAATACAGGGTTACTACAAAAGAAATAGACAACTTCAACTGCCTGTAAAACAAAAACTATTAAAGATAGCAACCTAATTATTTTGGAGGTATGTTGAGAAACTCTCAAAGTTTTGTTTGCTACTATTGGTAACGCTGTAGTGTTTTGTTTGTTGTTGCAGAAGCTGAAATGGCGGAAAATCCTGTGGAAAAGGCATATTGCGTGTTGGAATTTGCTAGAACGCAATCAGCAACTGTTGTCCAACGACATTTTAGAACACGTTACCACAAAAATGAAATGATGCGCTCACAACAACCAGCATCGTCTTCATCATGTCGCAACATGTCGATGTAAAAGTCACGCCGTATTACCTTATCTTCTTCACTCAGAAACTGCAACATCTGTAATCTGTAAGGCATCATGTGCAGTCGCTTCCGCAAGATTTTCCATCAGTTTGCTGTGGAATTTGTAATTGCATGCTTGCCCTAGATGTCGATTTCTGTGGGCTTCTTATGTAGGCAGAACGAACACGTTCAACGTTTTCTTCCGAAACTCTTGGTCTTCCCGAGCTCTTCCCTTTGCACAAACATCCCGTTGTCGCGAATTTTCTATACCAGTCGTAGATTGACTGTCGTCGGTGGCGTTTTGTGGTAACGTGTTCTAAAATGTCGTTGGACAAGAGTTGCTGATTGCGTTCTAGCAAATTCCAACACGCAATATGCCTTTTCCACAGGATTTTCCGCCATTTCAGCTTCTGCAACAACAAACAAAACACTACAGCGTTACCAATAGTAACAAACAAAACTTTAAGAGCTTCTCAACGTACCTCCAAAATAATTAGATTGCTGTCTCTAATAGTTTTTGTTTTACAGGCAGTTAAAGTTGTCTATTTCTTTTGTAGTAACCCTGTATTTAATCCCGAGATTTCACTGGAAATACACGTTTTAGGATTCCTATATCAAAAATAACATGTTTCGAGAAAGTTCCGTTAGTGTGTGTATGTGTGAGTCTGAAGACAATAATTCAAAACAAAAAGTTTTGATAAATAAGTTCATCATCTTCCAAGGCTGGACATTTTTTCGAAAATGTTGATTTTCTCAAAAATGGCTCTAACGATATTGATTAAAATACGGAATATTAAGGCTATTTACATGACAAATAAAAAATATATAACAGATTTTCTAGGAATAGTCTCTGAAGATCTCTTAATTATCAATAACTTTTCTATAAGAGACAAAAATTTCTTATACTAAGAATGTTAATTTCATTAAAATACACAATTTATGTTATATACATTTCCGATGCATTCCCTGCTACTGATTTCAGTTTTGAAATGTTCAATCGTTTTCTCAAAGTGGAATTTGTTATTCTAGTTTCTTATGCTTTATCAATAACCATGCAAAGAGAAGCGAATTTTAATTACATAGCGACAACTTTTAAAAGATGTGACTAACGATTTAAAGTAGTGTATTCCCTTATTTCCCTTCTACTTGATATAATAAGACCATTGCTGCTAATGGTTATATCAATTACTATGAATTAGATAGCAGAATACTTTTATGAATAGTGGTTTTTTTTGTAGAACAGATAGAGAAAGGCCTGTGAATGGAACTGAGATGTTTTCCCCAATTATATCCTTTAAATAGAAACAACGAAATGGAATATTTCGGAGACGATTACATCTACAAACACGTATATGATATACTGTATGTTTTAACGAGATCTACGTTTTTGTGTGGTAACTTTTTGTCTATCTTTAAGGTTTACCAGTTATGCAAAATTCAACCAGAATGAATAGGTCTCAAGATATATAATTCATTTGTCATAAATTGTCTTAAGCATAAGGTATTTTAATCAAAATCGTGGAGCCATTTTTGAGAAAATAAAAAGTTTCAAAATATGCTCCCTGTAAAGGGTAGTTGGCGTCGAGGGATTATCTGAAAAGCTAAAATAATTTACGGACGAGTAATCGGGTAGTCAGTAAGCTGACTTTTCACCCTGAGGTTCCGGGTTCGATTCCTGATTGGGGCGGGGAAGTTTCTTTAAACAGAATCATTTCATATTTCCCACAGAGCTGGAAGTATGTGAGAGTGAATGTGCATGGGTTTAATGATATAAAATTATTAACTTAAGTACAATAGTTTACGAGTTGTTTTGCAAGTCAAAAGCCTCAATATGACCAAAGAAGTTAAAGGGCCTATACAAATGAAACAATAAAAAAAGTTTAAAAACTTAAATTACATCTTCTTCATCTTGATTAGAATAATGCATTAAACTAGCAAGATCCAGACCAGTCAACACTGTAAGAAGAAATATTTTCTGCTTCAGGCTTCAGAGAGGTTGTTGTCTCCTATTTAAAATATAAAAATGTGGTAATAGTGTAAAAGTATAGAAGAATCCGTTGTGCCCAAAGCGTTTCAATCGTTATCCTGATAAAAGGCTTCATCACTTTAAGTGTATAGCATTTAGAGAGAATGAGGAAGTTCCTCTGAAGGCAAGGTTGACTTCAGTGTGCATGTGTGATATGTGGATTTAAGGGGCAGGTCGAGTCGTGCCCGGTGGTGGATATTTTCCGGGGGTAAATACCGAAGTCACCCGATCGACCTAAATTACTACTGTGAATGAGAAACTTCAAAAATAAAATGAAACAGCGGTCAGTTGAAAACAATGGTCGCGTCGGCACGATCGACAACAGGTAACCAGCGATCAGCAAATTGCACTGGGCCGCAAGCTCTACTAATGTGCACGATTCAGAGGTGCTAACTTCGCCGATTATACCATGTACATTGTGCATAAAGGGCACAAGTCACAGGTGCATTCCAGATGCGCTAAATGTACGAATACCTGCTAAAACTCAGGGTATGAACTCAGTGGCCGAGCCATTGGCTTCTCACCTAGCTGGCCCAGGTTCAATCCCAAGCGACCGTATGTGGGATTTTTGTGGATAAAGCGACGCAGGGGCGGGTTTTCGCGGGTTCTCCTGTTCCGCCGCCATCACATTCCACCGGTGCTCTATCTTCATTCCATCTCATCAGCGTCTTCGCCTGTGTGCCATAGTAGTAAAAGCGGGGGCGTTAAACACTATAAAAAACATGCCTATCCCCGTGACCGTGCTCGCTAAAGTGTCTAGTTATGGCGTTTCGTGGCGCAGGGGATCGCGGTTTCGAGTCCTGCCTTGGGCTGAAGTGTTGGCGTGTTGTAAATATGTATATAAGGAAAAAGAAAATAGGAAAAATAAAAAAGAATATAGCGCCGGAGCCCAGACAAGACTCCGGAACTATATTAAAAAAAAAAAAAAAAAAAAAATGAAGCATTAGTCATGAGAACCATTCTAAAAGCTGACCTATATTTTACTCTGGACCAGGCGCTGAAGGATGGGCTATTCAATGAAACATTCTATAAGAACCCTTGTAAGCAAGTTAAGATAGAGTCAAAATGAAAAATTAAATGCCATTGCCGGGAAGTGAACCACGGATCTCCAGGTCTCTTGCAGGTTGCTCTAACCACTGAGTTACCTTGTCAATATGCCGACACGGTATTATATTGCTTAACATTCCAATAAATCATAATAGCGCGAGATATTTAAAATAATTTAATTGAAGCATTGCATTTCAGTAATAATTAAACTATTTTGACAAAAGTGGTGTAACATATTTAAAATCCGTATACAAATCTATGATGAGTAAGTATAGAGAGTAAATGGCAAGGAGCTATCTATATTAAGGATATCTCAAATTAGTTTGAGACGATATACCCCAATGGGGACAAAAATATCGTATATACTTCATAGTTTAACGAACCATTACGGCAATTAGTGTTAATTTATTGTTTTTCCACACAAGCGTGTATAGGTCAGGAGTTGGGTAGGTAGAGTCAGACTGAATGGCTATGCCTTTGAATTATTCAGCCTGACTCCAATTATGCAACTTCTGACCTACACACGGCTTGTATGGAAATATCTTATGTGTTCCATTCACGTGGCTTTCTCTAGCTGTTCCGCAAAAGATCTCTTCTTGAAAAATATTATTCTTCTACTTACATCATGCTAATCGAGATAGAAATTATCACATATAGTCTCAAGACTTTTTCCTTCTAAGTAAATAGAACAGAAATAAGGGACCACACTAGACTAAAGCGGTAGTCACATCTTTTAAAAGGAATCACTATGAAAAAAAATGAAATTCGGTTATCTTTGCTAGCCAGAGGTAAACAAAAGAGAGGTGAAAAGAAAGATGACTTCCCGTTTGAGAAAAGTTTAAATGGCCTACAACTGATACCAAAACACGGATATTTCAGAAAAAAACGTAGGTATATGACATATGTATGTTATATGCTTTAACGAAATCTACATTTTTGTGTGGTAAATTTTTGTCTATCTTTAAGGTTTACCAATTATACAAAAGCCAACCAGAATGAAGAGGATATGTAGTTAATTTGTCACAAATATTTCTTAAGCATAAGGAAATTTAATCAAAATCGTGGAGCCATATTTGAACAAATATTTTTTTTTTCAAAATATGTTTCCTGTAAAGAGTAGTTGGAATTATCTGAAAAATTTCGTGTCGCATTCATTAAAGATACTTAACTTAAATACCCAGTTTGTTATTTAACCGATTTTTAATTTTTGATTATGCTGCCAACTGAAACAGACACACACACATGGACCTTTTTCTAATTTTTTTTTTTTTTTTTGATTCAGCATGTATCATAAAGCATGTATTTCCAGTGAAATATCGGTATCGTATTTTTTATTAGAATACAGACTCTCTATATATATTGTGCGTACATACTAGAGAAAGTATAACGGTTAAATTAAGTGAGCTCTCCCATTAAAATATCCCCAAATTTTTAAATATTCTAAAACTAAGTTTTTCGCATGGAATATGTGTTCTCTCTGTGTTTCTTCCTGTCTCCCCCTTTTGTCCCTCCCTCTCTCTCTCTCCTGAAAATATTACCCTTATAACTAGATTTTTTTAAGGGCAGACGCAAAGCTTCTAATGATCATTGTAAAATTTTGTTATTGAAATAAAAGAAGATAAAATATGGAAATGGTTACCTAAAGAAATAGAAAGTGGAAGAACTCTGAAAATTATGCTGGGATGGAAGATCGAGGGAAACAAATGGAGAGGCAAGCTTAGGAAACAATAGAGGCATGCAGTAAGAATAAATATGAAAAGTAAGAGCTTACAGAAGAAGATGCAAAAGACAGAAATATGTGTAGGAGTAAATTTTTGGCGGCCGCAAAATAACTATTATACTGTAGGAATATCCTAATTAAATATGAGTTATCCTATAAAGCAACAAATATTATTTTACCGACCTATAGTAGATAGAGTAAGAATTGTATTTAACCCCAAAAATTGGATATCAAATTTCCGTCGGAAAGACTAGTTCATGTTCCAATAAACAAAATAAATGCAGTTTTATAAATAAAGGATCAGCACATGTGTGCTCAGCTAATAAATACAGCATTTGATATTAGCATGTATCTAATGAGAGAAACTAGAAAATACTTCATCTAAACTGATTTTTACGAGAAGTATTAATATTTTCTCAAAAGTATCTCTAACTATAATTCTGATTAAATGTATAAAATGTATATTTTGAATTATCTGTGAAATGCCGTTAAGTCCTTTTCATGCTGATAAAAGGATTATAACATGTTTAATAAATAGCGCAGCATCAATGATAACCAGAACCAATGTGGTGTTCAATGAAAGATATATCAAATAACTATTTCTGTACCATCTTCCATTTAGACTTTCCTAACGTCAGCTAACGGCAATGTTTGAAAAGTTTTGCGGTTACTCCTGAGAAGACCTCTGCCATTAATATGACTGAACATTAAAATGGTGTTTGCACATCTTTTACATCACTAGGCACTTATTGCTAACCTCATCTCATTCTTAGGTAAAAGCTTAACGTGAGCAACCTAGGTGTTTTATGAGCAGGAGTTTAATTACTTTCTCTACACGTGCTATGCACATAGTGTATAGAGAAGTTATTGTATTGCACCATAAAATTTGATCCCGAGAGTCCGCCGGAAATACATGTTTGGGTCCACCCGAAGCTCAAAGTACAAAGTTTAGAAAAAGGTCCGTGTGTGCCTGTGTATGTTTTTGTCTGTGGACAGCATAGCTCAAAGACGAAAATACCGTTACATACCAAACTTAGTATTTAAGTTTGGTATCTTCCTAAGATGCGACACGAAGACTTTCAAGAAAATCACCCCACACTAAACTACTCTTTACATGGAAAAAATTTCGAAAAATTTGATTTTCTCAAAAATGGCTCTAACGATTTTGATTAAAATAGCCTATGTTTAAGACGTTTACATGCCAAATAAAATTATTATCTTCAATTTTCTGAGAATAGCCTCTAAAGACTTCTTATTCTGAATGACTTTTATTGAATTTTGCATAAATGGTAAGCCGTAAGATATAGATAAAAACTTACCACACCAACAGAATTCATGTTATATACACCTTTTTCGTGTAGTTGGCCAATTTCAAGATATTTCTTGCTATTGATTTCAGTTTTAAAGTACCTAAACTTTTCTCATACGGAATTTGTCAACCCTTGGCCACGCAATCCTATAGCTACATAATTTTAAAACACTTGACTGTCCGTTTAGCCAAGTGTATTCTCTTATTTCTCTTCTGATTATAAAATAACTAAGCAATAAGACCATTTTTCTCATGTTTAAGTATAAAATATATAGAAAAATAAGCTTATGAACAATAATTTTTTACCAGATGTAGAGAAAGTCATGTGAATGGGGCACATCAGATTTTTATATTAATAACGTATTTCATTGGAGATATGAAAATTCATCATGGGTACAGTTTTAATAGTTACTTTAGTTGAAGGAATGGAATTTATTTTATTGTAAGGTATATAATAGTTTATTTCATTAAATAAAATTAATATAATAGAAAAGAATGAAAATAATAAAAATCAATTTAATTTATTAATAATTTTAATATGACATATTAATGTTATTTTTTAGATTATTTTTAAAAATCATATGTGATACATTCAAATTATTTTCTTTATAACATATTCTTACAAAAGTATATTATTTTATCTACTTCATGGTGATGATAGAAGCATTTACAGAAACCATTTTATTATATATTTCCTTGTATGCACAATGGGAACAGGGAACGCAGTAGGCTTAAGCTACAGTCAAATATTTACAGAACTGGTCGCTATGTTCTGGCTTTGAAAGAAAAGTGAATAACGACACTATTTCAAAATAATGAACGTATTTTACAATTCAATAACAAGGAAATGGTTAACTACACAAAAAATTGTTTTCATAAAGTGTGTGCTTTAACGAGCACAGCTATTGAGCAGTAGTATTTTGTCTGTCTCTCACGGTTTATATGTTATGCAAATGTTATTCAGAATGAAGAGGTTTCCAGAGGCTATTCCCAGAAAATTCAGGATATCAATTTCGTTTGTCATAAAATTATCTCATAAATAATATATTTTAATCAAAATCGTTAAGAGCCATATTTGAGAAAATTAAAATTTTCGAAAAATGTTCTATGTAAAGGGTAGTTGGGGGTGTCTTCGTGTCACAACCAAGTTTTGAATTTAACCGACTTTTCGTTTTTGAGTAATACTTTTCACAGACACACACAGGCAGAATCATAGACAGACCTTTTTCTAATTTGTTTGGAATCAGGGGGTCTCAAAACATAGATTTCCGGTGACATCTCGGTATCGAATTTTTGTGAGCTATACCATACGTTCTCTATACGCTATGTACATATTACAAATATCTTATGTGTTCCATTCACATGACATTCTCTGCATGTTCTTCAAACTATTCTTACAAAAAGTTTTTTTTTTTCTTTATTGCATCATTGCCCTTTAACATCAATGGTCTTGTCGGGGGCTTTCACTCGTGAAACTGTAGGTTCAGAACATTAGGTTAAACTTTATATTACTAAACGTACGCACATTCACTCTCACATTCATGCTTCCAGACTCTATGGGGGATGGGGAATAATTACGGTTAAAGAAAAATTCCCCGCCCCAGCGGGAATCGAACCTGGGACCTCCGGGTGAGAAGTCAGCTCGTTGACCACTCGACCACGGAGACCGTCACACAAAAATTATTCTTATATCTACGTCATGCTAATTGAGATAAACATTAGCAAAATTGATCTTATTATTTGCTTCCTTGTAGGTAGAAGGGAAATGAGGGAATACACTAGGCTCAACCGATAGTCAAATCTTTTAAAAGCTGGTCGCTATGTAATTGGGATTCATTTTCATTGCAAAACCAGGAGTTGGCAAATTCCCTATGAAACAGTTTAAGTTCATGGAATATCTAGAAAATGGTTAACTCCACAAAAACCTGTATATGAATTAAACTGGGTGTTTTTGGAGTACTAAGTTTTTGTCTGTCACCGTTTACCACATATGCAAAATTAACTCAGAGTAAAAAGGTTATTACCAGAAAATTCGAGATACACATTTTATTTGTCATATAAATATCTTTAATTTACGGTATATTAATCAACATCGTCAGTCATTTTTGGGAAAATGAAAGTTTTCGAAATTTTGTCTGATAAAGAGTTTTCTGAGGGTTCATGAATAAAACTAACTTTTTTTGCGGAAAGGCAGACGGGCGAGCTTTCTCTTCTTCACCCCAGTCCTGGCTAACCCGTATGGGGATTAATTATGTCACAGATTCTGTCATTTTACTTATATATGTCATTAAAACGAGAATGAAATCAATATGATGCGCAAATGATCTCGCGATCCAAGATTACTCGAGATTCATCTTCCTAGGATAATGGAAATGCTCAATCAGGAATTAGTGATAAAGTCATGCCAAAAAAAAAAAAAATCTGATGTGTTCCATTCAAATGACTTTCTCAACGTCTCTGCAACAAATTATTGTTAGAAAGCTTATGCTTCTATTTACTTCATGCTAATCGAGAAAAAATTAGACGAAATAGTCTTATTACTTGCTTCCTTGAAAGTAGAAGCAAAATAAGGGAGTGCTATAGGTTAAAGTAGAGTCAAAAGCTGGTTGCTATGTGACTCAAGTTTCTCTGTTTGTATGGACAGGAGTTGACTAATTCCTGTATGAGAAAAGTATAAGCTTTTTAAATCTGAAACCAATAACAAAGAATGTTTCAAAAACGATCAATTTCATGAAAAAATGTATAAAACATAAATTGTGTGTTTTAACGTGCTCTACATTTTTTTTTTTTTTTTTTTGTCCATCTCTTACGATTTAGCAGTTATGCAAAACTTCGTAAAATTCATCCAGAATAAACTAGTCTTCAGAGGTTATTCCCAGATAATTCAAGATATACATTTTATTTGTCAGGTAAATATCTTTAATATACGATATATTAATCAAGATATTTAGAGCCATTTTTGAGAAATCAAAATTTCTATAAACACTTCCATGTAAAGGATAGTTGGGGGTGAGAGATTTTCTCTAAAATCTTTGTGTCGCATCCTTGGAAGACGCCAAATTTAAATACCAAGTTTGGTATTCAACGGTCTTTTTGTTTTTGAACAATACTGTCCACAAGCTCACACACGCCCACACATGGATCTTTTTCTAAAAATGCAAATGAAATTTTGATTTCAAACTTTTGGGTGGAATGCAATACGTTCTCTATACTATGTACATAGCAATGTAGAGAAAGTAAAAATATCTTTGTGTTCTATTCACATGAGTTTCTTCACACGTTCTTCAAATAAACTATTCTTACAAAAATTCTCTTATATCTACATCATGCTAATCGAGATAAACACTAGTAGAATTGGTCTTATTAAATGCCTGCTTGTAAGTAGAAGGGAAATAAGGGAATATTCTAGGCTAAAGCGATAATCAACTCTTTTAAAAGTTGGTCGCTATGTAATTGGAATTTGTTCTGTTTAGGAGTTGACAAATTCCCTATGAAAACATTTATGTATAAGGAATATCTCGGAAATGGTTAACTCCACAAAAAAATTGTATATGATATAAACTATGTGTTTTAACGAGGTATTCTTTTGAGTGTACTAATTTGTTGTCTATCTGTTACGGTTTTCTTACGTGTAGCGAAAGTAAAAATTTTGGTTAGGAAGGATGCTATCGGACTTGGTACGCTTTTACAGTTGAATTTACTCCAAAAATGGCATGGGTGCTGATAACATGTACGGGTCGGGAGCTTATGGTTAGGTGCTAACAATCTAGCTGCCAGACATTTCAATCTCTATCACAGACATCTCAGTAAATTGCTGCGTAAACGGTTCTTTACAAAATTCACGTTTGCAAGTACACCTTCCTTGTTGTGAAACACCTGTTTGCCCAGTTCGGGTGTGATTTGCAGCTAAGCATGCCAAGAGGTGCCGCCTACTGGCAGCGCACACGATAACGGTGCTGTCCTGTCTTCTCGCCGTCTAAAGCAAGTGTTTTAATCACATTACCTGTACAAAACCACGATTAAAACGCATGCTAAAACATTCTATTGAAAAGACATTTGATGAGTTACATTTACTTGTCTTTCTCAATAATTGTGCAACAAACTCCTCTTACAAAATGTTGTTCATCTACGAGGGGCGTTAATAAGTCCTTACAAAAAGACAGCAAAACAAATTATGTTTAGTAATTGCTTTATTTTATGTTTCAAGATACACTTGATACACTTTTCTCAACATTTCTTCAGCTGCATCAAGCCTTTCTACAGGTAGAAATTCGGAAGGTCCTCAAAATATTCATTTGTTTGGGAGATGATCTCTTCGTTTTCCGCCGATCCATTTATTACGTTTGGATATAAAAAAAAACACAAACTACTGGAGCTAAATTTGGTGAATAAGGTGCATGCTGTAATAATTTGAACCTTATTTCTACAAGTTTGGCCATCGAAACTGCGCAGTTGTGCACCCTTGCATTGTCTTGATGGAAGAGAATCCTTTTCTTTGCCAAATGAGGGTGTTTTTTTCTTGATTTCTCCGTTCAACCGGTGCAATAACCATGTATGATACTCTCTTTTTGTTATTATTCATTTCTGCAAGTAATCAATGTAGATGATTCTGCATGCATTCCTAAAAACTGAGGCCATTACCTTGTCTGCAGATTTCACCACCTTTGCCTTCTTTGGAGTCGCTTCACTTTTAAGAACCCACTGTTTCAACTGTACTTTTGTCTCTGGAGTGTAGTTATGTATCTATGTTTCATCCAAAATCATGTATCGAAGCAGAAGTCATCAGGATTGTGACGGAAAAATGCCAAACCAGCTTCCGAATAGATCACTTGGTTCCGTTTATTCTCCATTAAGAGCAAATATGACACTCATCCTGCACGAGACGTTTGTCACACCTAATTTAGGTGCGAAATTGAGAACCCTGTACCTTGTGATATATCTGTGGGCGCTACTATTTCGCAAACTTTGATTTGTCGATCA
Organism: Hymenopus coronatus; assembly: GCA_030762935.1. Taxonomy (NCBI): domain Eukaryota; kingdom Metazoa; phylum Arthropoda; class Insecta; order Mantodea; family Hymenopodidae; genus Hymenopus; species Hymenopus coronatus. Next base: position 62,331,967 of record CM060898.1, on the reverse strand, counting down.
CTCAAAACCGTATCCTGGATTTTGCCAATCATTTCGGAGGAAGTCACTTCATTTGTGGATGTACCAACACGTTTAAATTCATTTATCCAATTGTAAATTGTTGCAAACACAGGAGCAGAAGTGCTATGTTCTCCATCCAACTCGTTTTTATTTCTTTCGGTGTTAAGCATCTTAAATACGAATGTTTATTCACCGCACAAAACTCCATCTTTCTAAACAAGCACAAGATTCAATCGCTTATGGCAACGAAACCAGGTGATGGATATAGCTGAAATTTTAACTGTCATCTTATAGGGGACGACCGTTACTAATATACAACATTTTTCGATGTTGCGAGTGTAATTTCTTGGATTTTCTAAGAACTTATTGAACACCTTTAGTATCTTCTTCATGCTAATGAAGATAAATACGGCCGGCAGGTTTTCGTTTCCGTGGGTTTCTTCGAAAGCACAATATGAAATGCCTATCAATCTTCTCAAAGGGGAGAGGGTACACCCTCCTTTGTTACACCCCATCCTACATAGATCTCGGGATGACGGCTTAGCGAAATCTGCTTTGCGTGTGTCTAGTTTTAGAGTTTTTAATCCACTACAGTGACCGTATTTTTATATACACCGATGGAAGTGCGTGCAAAGACGGTGTTGGATGTGCCTCTGTTTATGGAACCGAACCATATATGTACTTTCGGTTTGCTTAGCAGCACATTTATTTATACTGCAGAGCTGTATGCCATACACCGAGCTCTTCTGCATGTCCGCCGTTCAAATTTGGGTGTCTGTCTTATTATGAGTGATTCCCTTAGTGCACTTCAGAGCGTTCATGAGCTGTAAAATTTCCATCACATCGTAAGGCATATTCAGGACACATTTCAGGCGTGTGGAGTGGAGTGTGCAGGGATTTCTGGTCACGTTGGCTTGCCTGAAATTGAACTGTTGTATCATTGGAAAACGCTGAGCTTATATACGATATAAAGTTTTATATTTAACAAACTAATCGTTTTTGAGCTATGTATTTTAGATTCAGGGAACCTCAAAACAAGTACAGAATTCTCGGTATCCAATTTTTGAGTGCCATATAATACCTTCTCTAACTCGATGTACATTATATATACCTACTTGATAAACTGAACCGAAAGAAAAAGAGAACAACGAATGATGACCTTATTTCAAACTAAGGCATTTAAACAAAAAACAAGGAATACCTCTGCAAACAAAATATATTTCACATAAACTGTGCGTTTAACGAGCTCTACATTTTTAGTTTCCGTATAGTAGAAGTATGATACTCCACCTAAAAGCTTGATATCAAAATTCCAGAGTATATGTTATGACGTCTCCAGAATAAAATACAAGCAAAAAAAAAAATCTGGTGTGTTTGTGTACGGGTATGTAAACAGCAAACTTCGGTTCACTAAACACCTAACTTGGTGTATAATTACAGTAATTTCCAAGGATATGACAAAAGCTTTTTGAGAAAATCTGACACTTCCAACTATACCCTGGATGCAATACCTTTTTTTTTAATTTTTGATTTTCTCAAAAGTTACTCTTAACGGCTTTTATTAACTACGTCATCTTTGAGACATTATCATGTGCTTGATTAGCTATTTCTCCAAAAGCCATACCTAACTTCTACCTGTGACTGATTACTGTACAAAGGAGAGAGACAGAGAGAAACTATCCAATAAGCAAATAGCAAAGTTGAACGAACGTAGCTTGCCCTTTATCCAAGAAGGAAACTTCGGGAGGGGCCACACTCTAGAAACATGTACGGAACGCGAAGAGTTTTGCATGGCACTACAGATCATTATTACGTCACGATGATGTATTAAAAACACCGTCAGTAAATGCCTTCTTGTTCCGAAAAATTTCCCAGGGTGACATTACATTGTGATAATCTATAAACTGCACGTAATCACCAGGATCATTTTACTCAAAGTGGGAAATGAGTATAGTGTGAATTTTTATCTGTGAAGCAGATCTCTGAGGTAAACGTTCAATAATTGAACGTCTTGGGTGGCTTCGACCACGAAGATGACACTCTTGGTTGCATATCTCCGTGAAGGAAAAACGTGGGAAGTTGTCTTCAAACATTCATAATGTCACACCTAACCATCATTTCCTGGGTTGTATAATAAAGGATCATAGTTATAGTCAGAGCAAAGCTTGTCACCTTAAAGATAATAAGGTAATAATGTGGGAGCATTGTCATACATCTTCAAGGAACATGACATACACCAGTGAAACAATAGGATCATGATTCATTCCTTTTATCCGTTTTCTTCATCTTTGGTTTTAAAGCCTAAAGATATTGCTTTCCATTGCATATAAATTACACATTAACTGAAGGAAATAAGTTGAGAAGTAGAAGTATAAAAGTCAAATTATCTAACGAGTTGTTGCTGTAACTCCAGAAAAACCAATTTATTGTTCACTGAAGCATTTAAAAACATCGCTGCAGCTGTAACAGTCATTTTAGCCAATCAGAGTCGTAGAGAACTGGCTCTTTCTAGGTGTTTCTAGATACTAGTTCGCTATTTTTATTTGTCAATCTAGACGAAAACATTAACATAGGTAGATTAATATTTAGAAGTAAATTATGCAACTTGTAATTTTTGAATTGAGAGTAATTTAGTAAGGATTCCTTTAACCATTTACTTATTTTTTTACGTAAATATAAGTTATCTATATGAAAAGTCTTAGAAATATTTATAATAATTAATTATTTAATTTTGATTTGCTTGTTCAAAGTTTAGTTTTTAAACGAAGGAATTATGGAGTGTGAACCCATTGGCTTAAATTTAGCTTATTTTTCTACATTTTAGAATACTACTATTTTATTAGCTTCTAGAACCACTATTACATGACGTATCATGGATTATTAGAAAATAATAATAGTTAAGCTACTCAAGGATTAATTTTATACTCTCTACCTACCCACTACCTGCATATTATTCATTAGCCTATAGTAATGCTGATAACACTAATTGGATTTTGATAATTACTTATTTGTTGATTTAAAATCTTTTACCTTTAAAATACTAAAACGTTTGAATGCTTTATTGTTTTTACTATCCTATGTTAGTTTGTCATTCACTAGTCCTTTTATTTCCATTAGTACCTAGTTTTATTTCCATTTTATTCAAATATATGCTGATTTATGTTATTCATTATCGCCTTCCGTGGTTAAGTGGTTACCCTGCTAGTCTCTAAAGACTAAGATTACAGTTTCAAACCTCGCGGAGGGCTTTTCGAACGCAAAAATCTTTAGCATGCCTTCCTTCGGAAGGGAAATAAAACCGGTGATCCCGTGTAATGTTTATTTTATGTAAAAGAACCCCATTGCTTGAAAGAAGAAGATTCCTGGACAAGATGCAGCCATTTCGCGTCCGTAAGTCGTGATTTCGTCCTACAGTGCCACCTGCGTACGAGGACCTGATCCCTCGGCAGCATAGCACATATCCATTTCTGTTGTCATTCGTATTTAGTTTTCCTCTTGAGATTATTTTTCTGCTATGGTTGTTAATTTGTCACAGCAGATGTGGCTTGTTTTCACTGTCTTCTTTTGTAGTTCATCACCTAGTATCGTTTTCTGGTATTCGTGTATGCTCGTATGCCTTTACGCATTTGAGTTGTATTCTCCAGTTTTTTATGTACGTAAGAGGTACTGCATTCCACCCAAAAGTTTAATACCAATATTTCATCGGAAATACATGATTTAAATAAATAAAAAAGCATGTTTAGAAACAGGTCCGTGTGTGTATGTGTGCACGTATGTGTACAGCATAACTCAAACTTGGTATTTAAGTTTAGTATCTTCCAAGGATGCAACACGAAGACTTTCAGAAAAATCCCTCTGCAACACAAAATACCCCTTACATGGAAATTTTTTTGAAAATTTCATTTTTTTTCAAAAATACGTCTGATGCGTTTGCTTAAAATGCCGTATTAAAAAAATTTACATGACAAAATGTGTATTTTAAATTTGCTGGGAACAACCTCTGAAGTTTCTTCATTCTGAATTGCTTTAGTTTAACTGATAAACCATAAGAGATAGACAAAAATTACTACACAATATATTTATATCTCGTTAAAAGACGCAATTTATGTTATATAGTTAACCGTTTCCTATATATTCCTGGTTATTGGTTTCAATTAAAAAAAAACAAAACATTCTCTTAAACGGAACGCCACCATTCTTTTGCTTTTCTCCTCACCACGCAAAGAAGATGAATTTCATTCATATCACATTGCGACGAGCCTTTAACAGACTTGATACCACTTTAGCCTAGTGTATTTCCTTATTTCCCTTCTATTTACAAGCAAGTAAGTAATAAGAGCATTTATGTTAACGTTTATCTAGATTATTATTATGTAGATAACTTTCACTTTAGCCTAGTTTATTCCCTTATTCCTGTTGTATCTACATGGAAATGTGTGAAAGTATTTATACAAAGTAATTTTCTTTTTTAACGAATAGTAGATGAATCAGTTTTTTAAGAATAGATTGCTGAAGAATGGGTAGAGAAAGTAATGTTAATGTAACGCATTAAATGTTAATATTTCTTTAATGAGAAATTTATCTTTGAGTTTTGGGGAAGGGCAGGACTCTACAGTAAAGTTGTTAGGGGAGCAGAAAGTGCCATACTCGGGGGGCAGCGTTCCATTCAGATGACTTTTTCTGAAAACTATTACTACAAAAGATTCTTTTTTTATCTACATTGTGATAAGCGAGATAAAAATTGACAAAAATGATCGTACTATTTGCTGCCTCGTAAGTAGAAGGGAAATATGGGTAAAACAAAGCTGGTGCTTAATGATCGGTTCTCTTTGCATGCTCAGAAATAATGCAAAGGAAACAGGAATGACAAATTCCCGTTTGAGAAAAATTAGTATTTTAAAATTGAACCTCGTCACAAGGGATATCTCGGAGACGGTTAACTCTGCAAAAAACATGTATGACATAAATCGTGTGTTTTAACGAGACTTTAAGTATTTAGTATAGGAAGTCTTTATCTATATTTTACGGTTAACAATTACTCAAAATTCATCCAGAATGAAGACGTCTCTACAGGCTATTCACAGAAAAATCAAGATATATATATTTTATTTGTCATGTAAATATGTTTAGTATACGATATTTTAATCAATATTGTACCAGTCATTTTTGAGAAAAACAGAATTTTCAAACAATTTTCAATGTAATTGGAAGTTTGACTGGAGGAAATTCTTGAAAATCTTCGTGTCGTATCCTTAAAAGAAATTAAACTTAAATACTAAAGTTGGTGATTAAGGATTTTTTGAGCTATGCTATCCGCAGACTCACACGCGAGCGCGCGCGCTCTTTTTGGATTCAGGTAACCGCAAAACAAAAAGTGTTCGGTGAAATCTGCACATCGAATTTTTGAGCTAAAATAAATACCTTTTTTACCTACTTTATGCATGATAAGTATAGAGAAAGTAAAAACCGGTATTAAACATATCCTTGCAGAAATGAGAGACGGTGCAGTATCCAACTGACCAACCTCTACAGGGCGAGCACTACTGAAATTTAGCTACGTTTATGAGAAATTATCACCTTGTTTTGTATACGTGACAAGCACTAATGTTCGTTTGTTTATGGCTGACTTTAAATATCGGAGCTGGAAGCTCAATGGCAACTTTGTTACGAGCAATGCATACTCGGAATGAAACTGACTAGATAACAAGCGTAAGATAGTCAGTGCCTATTATATCTCTGACAGTAGGAGATGGTAGTTAACTAACAAGTGGGAGAAGTTAGTTATCTTATTTCCTGTATTATTGCCGAGAAAACCCCTTTGGGGACATCTACTACCTCCATACGTAACTTTTCATGTTTGGAAAGAGCTGGTTTGCAGTGCTCTTTCTTTTGATTACAGCTTATTCTTTACTTCATATTGCCTCTCTAAAATAGAGAAAAACTATATTTAGCTTAAGACATTTTAAGTAATCTATATATGATTCTTTGTGCACTTGATAATCAGGCAGAAGTTCGAAAAGGCAGTTCATCTGATAGACAAATTTCTATAATTTTTTTTATTGTCTTGAAACTTTTATCACGTATAGAGAAGCACACCACATTGGAATAACAGACATAGTATTAGTCACTTAGAAGCTGGTGGTCTGGGTGCGATCCCAGGAGACCGCATGTGGGATTTGTGGTGGACAAAGCAGCGAAGGGGGAGATTTTCTCCTTGTTATTCGTTTTCCCCGCTATCGCATTCCACCGGTGCTCCATCTTCATCCCATGTATCGTCAGTGTTATGGTGCCTATTTAGAAAATGCGTTAGCACTATAAAACGTCTGATATGTTACATTCACATAACTTTCTCTAGCTGTTCCATATACAAACTGTTCTTACTACGATTTTTATGTATCTACATCGTGCTTATCGAGATAATCATTAGCAGAATTCGTCTTTTTAATTATATTCATTAACCGTTTTTGAGAAGACCAAAATTATTCGAAATTTTTGCTATGTAAAGGGTAGTTTGAAGTGGGAAGATTTACTTGAAAATCTTCGTGTCGCATCCTTGGGAAATACTGAACTTAAATATCAAGTGTGGTATTTAATGGACTTTTCGTTTTTGAGGTATGCTGCCCAGAGACACCTCTCTCTCTCTCTCTCTCTCTCTCTCTTTCTCTCTCTCTCTCACACACACACACACACACACACACACACACACACGGACCTTTTACTAATTTTTTTTTTTATTCAGGGGGCCCAAACAGGTATTTCTGTGAAATTTCGATATATAAATTTTGGGTACATATCAATACCTTCTCTGTACACTATGTACATAGTATGTGTTGTAAAAGGAATGCTTTTTTTGGGTTCAGGGTATAGAGAACGTAATGCTTTTTTTTTTTTTTTTTTTGAATCTGAGGTCCCAAAACATGTATTTCAGATGAAATCTCGGTATGGAATTTGGAGGTGCAATACAATATCTTCTCTATACACTATGTGCATAGAAAATGTTGAGAAAATAAAAATGTATTAGATACCATTTTGGATGGCAGGAAGAAGTGAAACATAAATCAACATGGCAGGACGTCATATATTACATCATTCGTTATGCTTCATAGGCGATAAAACGAGTTATGGGTAGTGATATACGTGAATCAATACATTTTAGATTTTTCTAAAATTGCTGGTCTATTTACTGACGCTGAGTTGTGAGAAAAGCAATAAATCACCGGTTGGTAACAAAACTGACGTTATTATTCGCATTTCTCATTATTAATAGAACGAAGCACCATAAACAACACTGCCTTTACGGTGTGGTATGTGATTAAATGTTAATTAGGCGTTTCACGATGCTGTATTCTTGTATTTTCCATACAAATTCACGGATCAATAATAACTTTTGACAGGCCAGAAAATTATTGTATGAAATGTCCCTTGAACTAGAGATCTCTCCCTACCATTGTCCTTTATTTTTTACTTCATAAACTTGGGAAAGCAATCAGTTTGACAGATGTTGCGTATGGTGTATGTTAGTGTGTAGTACCACAAGATGGCGGTTGAACACAAAAACTTCAGCAAAACGCAAGCATTTCAGCCATCACCCTCCGCCAGTTTTTGACCCGCAATCTTGAGTTTTAGAGCATGGTAACCACTACACCACGCAGATCAAGTTGTTTACTGTTGTACAATTAATGAACTAATTGATTCATATTTTGTTTTAAAGTTTTTGATCTTTCCTTCATAAAACTTTGCAGTGAAAACCTTAGGCACCGTGTAATTTTAGACAATAATTAACATCAATTCATCTTGATACTTAGAATAGTGTTACATTTTCATATTATTACTTTAAATGCTTTGATCAATCTTTGCTTTTCTTGTATACCAATTAAACTAAACATATAATGAAAATAATTGTTGAACTAATTAGAAGACGCCTTTAAGCATCTACTTCCTTATTTCTGTAGTGTGTTTAAGTGTCTTTCTTTTGTTGCAAGGGGAAGTATATAATCATGGATGTAAGAGCAAGGAAACGTATAAACATAATTCCATTTACTTCCTCATAATTAAGAGGAACGTTTAAACAACAAGAAAAGGCTCACTGGTTTGGCATTATGTTCCTGAGAGGAAAATTAAAATCGAAAGGGCAGATCTAACGTGCACTCGAGTTCGCATGATGGCGTTTTGCCCCGGGATATCCGTGCAGAGTGGGGTCTCATACGCTGGAAATGACATCTTCTTTCAAAATAAACAAGCTCCATCTAGAGACCGCATCATTTATCACCCCTCGACCTGATACAAAGAAACCTATTACTCACATGTCGGCTCCGTTAAAAGAAAAGCCTCAAGCTATGCTAAAATCCGCTTTATTATGTTGTTTTTTTATTCGTTTGCACCGCGCATTCCCATTGCGTTCATGTGTTATATGAATGTTTCTTGTTGCGTCGGGCAATTCAAAGGAGTTGTGTGTCGTCTGTTTCTTGCACGATAACCAAGTGCGAGGTCAAAGGTCTTTCTGATATTGGCTCTGCATGCAATCGTCCCGTAGAGATGGCGTTGCCGATTTTAAACACCCATATGTAACCTGCTAATAAATTTAAAAGTGTTTTGAAACGGCAGTAGGTGATGTGCATGAGTTATAGTTACACATACAGAATACAAGCATCATTTCGTAACTTATGGCAAATAATTTATTTCCGACAACTTTATGCGCATATTAAGGGAGTGAACACACGAACCAGTGTGAGAAGTGCCAGACTAAACAATGCAGCAATAAGATTTTGCTTTCTCTACTCCGCACAATAAGTAGAGGAATTAGATATCGTATTCCACCCAACAATTCGATGTCAAGATTTCACCGGAAATATATGCTTTGAGATAATCTGAATCTAAAAAAGGCATTTTCAGAAAAATAACCATGTATGTGTTCTTCTGTGAACTGCATACTTAAAAAAAAATCGTTAAATACCAAACTTATAGTTAAGTCGACATTTTCCAATGATGCAATACGAACATTTTCAAGAAAATCCTCCATCACAATTTTAATAGACAGTTTGAAAAAGAAGGCCTAACGATATTGATTATAATACAATATAATTAAGATATTTTCATAACCTTGATTTACGTAACTGGTAAAAGGTAGAAAATTTACACACAAAACATTAAATTTAGTTAAAAAAGACTATTTATGGCTAATCATTTCCGAGATATTCCTTGTTATTATGGTGAATTTTAAAATACTTACACTTTTCTTAAATGGAATACTAGTTCTGTACATTTTCAATTAATTATTATTGTTTTGCTAATATTTGTGTCGTTATTCGTTTACTCTTCTCCAGATTTAGCTAAGAGAACGGAAATATCAACCAGGCCGCGCCGTGGCCGAGTGATTAGACCACTCACTTCTCACCTAGATGGCCTGGATTCGATCCCAAGCGACCACATGTAAGATTTTTGGTGGACAAAGCGGTGCAGGGGCGGGTTTTCTCCGGATCTGCCAGTTTCCCCCGCCATCGCATTCCACAGGTGCTCTATCTTCATTCCATGTATCACCAGTGTCATCGCCTGCGGTGTCTTGGTAGTAAAAGCGGGCGTTAAACACTGTAAACACACATAACGACCAGCTCCTAAAATCCTTTGTGTATTCTTGTCTAAAGGCAAGTATATATTAAAAGCATTTATGCAAATGTTTAACTGGTTTAACCTGGAATAGATAGAAGAATGCGTTTTTTAAAGAATACTCTACCTATCCAACTCCTGTCCTATACACGGCTTGTGTGAAAAAAATAGTTATTCCAATACCAATTGACCATAATAGTTGGCTATATTATGAATCCTGGGTCTAAATTACTTACAATATTGTAAGTCACCATTGGGATTGTTATCTCAAAATAATTTGAGATCACCTTGTGGTTTACCGGGAAACATGCGAGTCAGTTGATAAATTCAATGCTATGCCGGCATGTTGCCATGGTAGCTCAGTGGCAAGGCAACCGGCTAGAGATCGAGAGCTCCATGGTTCCAATCACGGCTATGACATTGACTTTTTCAGTTTGATTGTACATACCCAACTTATGTTTTTGAAGTGCTTTGAATATTCTAATACATAATTTACATAAAACTCACTACATATTTCGGCCTGCTTATTGTAATATTCTTTGGAATAAGTGAAGTACTTTAGCCAACAACTGAGGTCATGGCAAGTCAGTAAGAGCCTACTAATTTCCACCCTCCGGAACTGCCTCCTTATCCTCGCATCTAAGTCTCGTACTAGGAAGTCGAAGCTATTAATCAATAAATGCTCGTATATTACAGAAAGTGCCTCCGTACAACTCTAGAATTTTATGCAAAATGTATACTTATTTCGAAACTCAAATATCATATATTATTGACAGTGTAACCCAAAGGCATGTGCTGGCTGGTTGACCGGTGTGGCTTGAGGGTCGATGGAAAGTAGTTCATTAGCACCTAAACTTCTCTTCAGCACTGGAATTACATTCAGCCTCACATCATTGCTGAGATATGGGGAGGTTTTTAGTATCGCAATGGTAGAACCCGCAGCTCTGCTCTTGTTAACCTTTCCACTTACTGCTTATCCTCTACTACTTACCTTTAGTAAGTAGAGGAAATATATTCCAACTAAAAATTCGATATCCGGAAATGCATTTTTTGGGAATCCCTGAAACAAAAAACAAGGGTTTTAAAAAGTCCGCAAGTATGTACATACATATAGGTGTATGGGTGTGAATGCACAACTAAATTACAAAAGTTGGTTAAATATCAAACTTGGTATTTAATTTCAAACGTATTAAAGGGACTAACCTGTGAATATTTCAAATTCAATGTTTCTTAAGCAATTACATTCATTTTTATCACTTACCTCTATTATTATTATTATTATTATTATTATTATTATTATGTGTAACTAATTCTGAGATCTTGATAAAATGCAGAAGTAGTTGTTAAGAAAAATATATTAACTGCTCGACTAAAAAGTTCCTTGCGAAATTTTGTTGCAAAACTTCATATTTAAGTTCCAGGAGTATCACTTTAAAACAAGTTATTGGATGAGTTTCAAATTAATTAAATATTATTGTAGGAAAAGGTAGATAAGTTATTCGTTCACACTTTTTTTCATTATTTTTGTGAATTAATATTTACTTACCTAGAAACTTAATTCCATAATTTGTATTTATTATGCTATTAAGGTTCTCTGGTAGAAACATCAAACTGACTGGTTCAAATGTGCACCGCAAGGAGCAGTTTGAATTTGTATATGCATTGGAAAATACATTTAGAGAAACACGCCTTTTAATATTTCAAATGTCATTCGTTACTATTAAAACTTCCATATAAAAGACAAGTGTTAAATTGCAAGTGGCTGAGAATAACTTTGGCATATTAATCTACAAGAACCACGATATATTGTGCTAAAATCCAAAAATAAATATTTTCAAGAACTTTAGTCAGTTTTTACAGGTTGGTCTCCTCATCTAATTTGTAGCACATCTAGTTTATCTTGATACATTAGCTACAGTACTTCTCTGTAAATGTTGATGAAATAAGTATTATCCTCCGTTCTGTGGGTTTGGTGGAACAACTCGCGGCCTCGCGATTACTCGCTAGAAATCGTGTATTTCCGACTTAATGTCTGACTCCTCTGCTACAGTTAGAGTCAGTATGAGATGAGACCTTGGACTCGATGAGTATTTTGTACGTGTTCGTACCACAAGCATGCAAGCATGTGTTCATGTTAAAACGCTTTTCAGAAATAAGAATTTGATTGAGAAAACTAGAAACAAATTAGGCCTAAATTTCCTGACAGATCATGGTACTAATACACACACATTTGAGGACTTAAACATTCTAATACTAGTGCAGAAGGACTGATTCATGTGAATGGTAATTTCATGAGAGGACGTGAAATATGTAAGCCCTTCCAGCACCTTCTATAACAAGGATGAGTGACACATATTGTTGTTTCATCAGTTTGTGTACAATTTCTGCCGAGCGCTCGCGGCACGCGAGACCGGAAGTGTCTCACCAGATGCACAAACCGGCGGGGACAGTTATTCCGTTAACGTTTATTAAGAAGCATTCTCGATGCCTCGTTCTGTAAGAGGGGTGGGGTGGCAAAGGTCGTGCGTAGTTGTCCGTTACTGACAAGTCTCAATCAGACAACGAAATGTGTTCTGATCTATTCTAGATGTGCTGATTTAGATACGTCTTTATTATACAACCGACACACTGACCTTTTTCTAAAATTTGTTTTTATACAGGAGGGCTCATAACATGTATTTCCGGTGAAATCTTGGTATAGAATACAATATCTTCTCTACTCACTATGTGTATAGTACGTTTAGAGAAAGTAAAATCAGCTACAATATCATGGAGAATCGCCAAGAATGTTGCATGGAAATGGTACGGCTTGGGATTAGGTGGTCAAGGCTTACCAACAGCAGAGTGGATAATAGTGCGCGCGCTCTCTCTCTCTCATTCCCATGTTTCAATATAACCCAGAGAGACTGTAGCACTGCAACGAATTCGAAACGAAGATTATCAAAAATAAATAACTAAAATAAATAAAATACCTCCTCACAAACTACCCTTCAGAAGGAAACAATGGGGGGGGGTTATGGAAATGTTTATGGTGTATTTAGCCCTACTTATTATTTTGGCTTTCGTGTTGGAAGACGAGGAAAACTTCTGCAATCTGGTGCAAGGGAAATCGTGTGTTTGGCACATGGTACTTCGCTGATGAATGGAAGCATTGAATTCTGGAAAACCAACACCCTCTGTTATACAGGCCATAGAAAGATCTGCTACAGCCACCGGTGTATCTTACACTTCGAGCCTCAAGAAAACCATAATGGACGGCACATCTATATTGCCGCCATATACCAACACTTTCACCGGGAGTGAAAGGATTGTAGGAAGAATTTTATTAAGAATAGATTAAATTAATATTTTATTTATTTAAGATTTATGGAATGATTATGCTTTAACGTTTTATATGTTTACTCTAAGCATGAAAACAAATACCAAATTCGCATTAGTAATAAAAAAATCAAGTAATGAATAACTTATAATCTAAAAAAAGAACTTTACCTATATCTCTGTAACAAATTATTGTTAAAAATCGAGATAAAATAATGTAAATGGTCTTATTACTTTCTTCCTTGTAAACAGAAGGGAAATAAAGGTATACACTAGGCTAAAGCGATAGTCAAATATTTTAAATGATGGTTGCTATGTGATTGAAACTCGTTGACAAGTTCCTGCTTGAGAAAAGTATAAAGTGTTTTAAAGCTGAAACCAATAACAAGGGATATCTCAGAAACGGCCAGCGCTTCAAAAACAAGAACACACAAAAAGAAGTATGTGACATAAATTATGTGATTTAACAAAACCTACACTTTTTGTATTGTAAGTTTTTGTCTATCGCTTATGGTTTACTAGTTATGTAAAATTCAATAACATTTATGCAGAATAAAGACGGCTTCGGAGGCTATTTCCCGAAAATTCCAGATAAGCATTTTATTTATCGTGTAGGCATCATTAACATACAATATTTTAATCAAAATCGATAGAGTTATTTTAGAGAAAATCACAATTTTCTAAAATTTGTTCATGCAAAGGGTAATTTGAGATTGGGGGGTTTTCTTGAAAATAATCTTCATTTCGCATCCTTGGGAGGTATAAGCTTTAATACCAAATTTGGTATTTAATAGACTTTTCGTGTTTGAGCTATGCTGTCCAAATACATACACAGACACCTGGTCTTCTTCCAAAATGTTTTTTTTTGTTTTTTTTTTGTTTTTTGTTTTGTTTTTTTTTTGTTCAAGGGATTTCAATGCATATATTTCCGGTGAAATCTTGGTATAGAATTTTTGGGTGGAATATAGTATATATCTCTATTCAGTGTGTGCATAATACATGTAGAGAAAGTAAAACTCAGCTGGAATATCGTCATGGAGAACAGCTAAGAAAGTTGCATGGAAGTGGTACGGCTTGGGATTAGACGGTTAAGGCTTACCTATAACAGAGTGGACAATAGTGCATTTTCTCTCTTTCTCTTTTTGATTCCCATGTTTCAACATAACTCAGACAAACTGTAGCATTGCAAGGAATACGAAGTGATGATTGTCAAAAATAAATAAAATAACCCTTCACAAGGAAATGATTTCGTTATTTTTTATTTTATACAAATTGCTTTAACGATTTTTATTAGAATACCACATATTTTAAGGGGATTTATCAAGCGCTATCTCACGAATGCTAAATTGGCTAAGTTAATGTCCGTTTTCTTAGCGCTCACTTGGCATTTTAGATATGTGAGATTTTCATATGACGTTATTCATTTTTTCTGAGCACACCGATTCGTTTTGTTGTTAAAATTTTGATTGAAACAATATTATGATTTGGTATTGGATTAATTTGTTTGTACAAGTCGGTGTACGACAGGAGTGGAATGACTTTGCCTATCCAACTCTAGTCCTACACACGGCTTGTGTGTAAAAAACAATTATTCCAATATCAATTGACCATAGTAGTTGGCTATACTATGAATCATGGGACATAAGTAGGTACTTAGAACATTGTAAGTTGCCATTGGGGTTGTTAACTCAAAATAATTTTAGAACACATTGTGGTTTACCAGGAAACATGCGAGTCAATTAAGAAATCCAATACTATGCCGTCATGTTGTCATGGTAGCTCAGTGGCCAAGCAACCGGCTAGAGATCGGGAGATCCGTGGTTCAAGTCCCGGCTATGGCATTGAATTTTTCAGTCTGACTCTACCCATACAGTTTTATGATTTATTCTAAACTTTTAAAATGTTCAATAACAATTTTCCTTTTTAAAACTACTAATTGAACAATTTAAATAATCTAATTCCATATGTGGTAAACTTTTATGCAGATATGTCTTGTAGCTTAAAATAAAACAAGTAATTCATGTTGAAAAACTTTTTTTTTAATATTTTACATTTAAATTAGTTATTACTCACTAATATTTTATAAATTAATTTATAAAGATAAATATTAAAACATTTAATGAGGAAAACAAAGTTATACAGAATTAACGTATTTTATAAAATACAAAAAGTAAAAAATAAAGTAAAATAAAAAGATTTTATTTGAGGCTTAACGACTACCCTAAGATATTTTGCATGAGAAATGAAATCTTTAGTTCAATCTGATATAAACATACGTTTTTATCCTTTTTTTTAATGTTTATTCATTCAATATACAACACTGTGGTAGCAGAATTTTGACTTGTCACAAAGCATATTGCTATATTCTATTTACAATTAATCAATTAAAGTCAATAAAAAAGTTGTTATACTCTTGTAAAATATTTCAGATTGACTATTACAGAAGAGCTTGGCATACTTTGTTTCTATATAAATGACAGCACCATAAGGGTCATATAATCATGATTTTGCAGCATATATGGTAGGCAAGAAGTCTCCACCAAGCCGACCACGTACCCAAAGAAATCTCTGTAATTAGGTACGGTATTGGTAATAGGTAAAGCAGCGGGTAAAAATCACCAATCATTTGGAGTGAATGTCATACCGGCTTGTTGTCACAGTAGCTTAATAATTAGAAAACCGCACGGAGAGCGGGAGAACCGTGTTCAAATCCCGACTGTGGCATTGAATCTTCAGTTGATCTCAATTACCCAATGTAATATATAGCTGGAGCATTACCAATACAAAAGTAGTGGCCTGATGGTTGGCAATAGCTATATTAATATTATCCGGAAACTAAACATTTACGAATGAACAGTATTTTTCAGATCATGACCTCTACCAAAGGTAGCGTGACTTTAAAATTTTGGGATTAGGAGGTCTGCGGCTAAAATCAACCCTCGCAGTTGCCAAGTCTTCCATTTATTGGTCCCTTAACTGAGGCGCGATTATTAACTTACAAGTAGAGACTTCAGTCTCCAGGAGACAAACATTTTACTACGTTGCCTCTCGCCCCTAGTACAGGTTGTGTTTTGTTTGTTAATGGCTATTGCCCAGCCATAAGGGGGAGCGATCTCGTTTAAAGGCCATCCATCATGTTTTGGAGAAAACTATGTCGCCATTAAGGTGTTCTCTGAAGGGAGACATACCACTTGGTTGACCGGGTGAAGTATCAGAATCAGTTGCAGGTTTGAATGTCATACCGGCATATTGTCACAGTAGCTCAATGGTTAGAGCAATTGTAAGGAGAGTGAAAGAACCATTCAAATAACAGCTGTGGCACTGAATTTTTCAGCTGGTTCTAATAATCTCTGTAATTGTTCAACAGTTATGCCAAAGTATTTTTGTTGGGTTAAAATTATATATGTACATCATCTTCTTTATATACGACTCCTTTGAGCATTTAAGCTGCAAAATTGTCCATATAGGAGTTTATCTTAAAAAGTAATTTTAAAATTACTAACATTTTTAACAGAAAACGAACACAGTCTTGTAGAGTGAGTGTTTTCCCATTCGAGCGCGACATTGCATCTATATGTTACGCTCTTGCACAAGCAAATGTTTTGAAACCGCAAAGTTTGTTCAGCTATTGACCACAAAACCTTCCCGTATAGAACCTCCAGACAGTGGCTTGTTGTTGAAATGATTAGATTCGGCAACCTACACCTTCATCTTGTCCCTTCTGCCGACTTAATGGAATCATGTAACTAGAGGCGTTATTAGTAGCGAAATCTAAGTACTTTACGAGGATAAATCAGATCGCACAAAGGGAACAAAAAGTTTACATTCCAAATAATCCGTAACATAGAAACCGTTGAAAAGTCGATAGCTCCGGTTGACCCAGCTAACTTGAGAGGGAGAGAAAAAAATGAGATGTTACAATCACACGAGTTTCTCTGTTCACTAACGTTTTAATGAGAGTTCTACGAGAGTCGTAAGACATGTTTTGAGACAAGGAATATCGAGTGTCATTTTTTTCCCCCTAATTTTATGTTTGAAGTCTGGAAAGTGTGAACGTTCTTGCCAGTGTAGTACAGATTCAGAGAGAGTATTTTCGTGCAGTGATCTCATACGACTTTAAATGTGACTTAAATGATACGTAGTCACTAGAAGGGAGCTTTTGGAAAGTATTCTCCGTCACGTACCACTGTGTTCTACTGGTTTGTAGAATTAAAGAGCGAGGGACAATGTCTTAAACATGAAGAGAAGAGTGGCAGGCTATCCAACAGTTGCGACAGAAAAACATTACTATTGTGGAAACAATGAGTACGCTAACCTACTAGGATATAAACTCTGGTATTGGTAAATAGCTTGCTGAGTGTCGCAACCATCCTCCATATACAGTTTCGTGTAAAAAAATCAAGACATGTGTTGCATAATTAATCTGAAGCACACACACTCCATAAGGTTGAAGGGGCCAAGAAATGCTACAAACATTTAACTGTCTTGCCATGCTCCAGATACTATTACAAGTGACAGAAGATGGATACATTAGTTTGACCCAGGAACAAAACGTCACTCCGGAATGAACTACCCATCAAGGTCAAGAAAGTAAGTGGTGGAAAGAAAACTGTTGTTTTCTACTCCACAGGTGGTCACTTGACAGTAATTGTGCTTGAAAATCAGAAAACTTTTTCTACAAAATGATAGCACTTTGTCTTCGGAAAGTGTTTCCAAAAATCCCATCGTCCATAGACTGGACTAAGTCGTAAAACTTGTTCCACAGCAAGGAATTCATCCGTCAGTACCTGTGAAATATCAGCTGGTATTCTGACCGCCAAACGTGATGCAGCTAAAAGCTGACACTCGAGTAACACATGCTTCACAGTCAATGGCTCACAACAAAGAGCACAGAACGGTTCAGGGTCTGAAGACAATAAATGACTGTGACTAAAACGACAGGGTCCAATACGTAGTTTACTTAAAATGATCTCTTCGCGACGGGACGCGCGAGAGGAGGTACACCAGTCAACAGAGAAGGGATTCACCTACCAAAGTTTATTCCCTTACAGAGCAGCCCAGTAAGCACTCCAGCGCAAAAGAATTTAACGACATAAAAGGGTGAGGAAATCCTCAGAGGTCACAGATGAGTTAAAACAACTGGGGGTAGAAACGGCGATTCTGAAAAGAACTGAGGTAAAACTATTGATTTATTCACCCTATAGTCCCAATATGATATATTGTGAGTTCTTCCTGTTCCCTACGGTAAAGAATCGGCTTCAAGGTCATCGATTTTCTAGTCCTGAAGAAGCTGTGGCAGCGTGCGAAGAGGACTCATCTGCAATGCCGGAAAAGTGGGTTATTTCAGAAGTGGTTCGAGAGGATGGAATACTACATCAGTGCCAGGGAGAGAAGTCTTCTTTTTTGTGATAGTGTTTACGCCTGCTTTTACTATTGAGGCACCGCAGGCTATGACACTAATACATGGAACGAAGATGGAACACCGTTGGAACGCGCTGGCAGGGAAAACCAGCGAAAACCCGCCCTGCCACAAATCTCACATGCGGTCACTTGGAATCGAACTTGGACCGCCTAGCTGAGAGGCCACGGCGGAGAAAACTCTGAGTAACTGTGATTAACAAAACATTTTCTGTGAGTTGCTACTCAATACTTACCTAGTGATCCTAGTACATACTCTTCTTCTTACTTTTCTAATTATTTCGTGATAATCGAGATAAGCATTAACTGATACACATATTGCGTTGCAAGTAAAAGAGACATAGAGGAAATTGAAGCAACCTGGCCTTAAAATTTCATAGTGTTTGCATGACATCGCGATAAACAGTGAATGGCGCTTTAGAATAATGAGCTGAAATGTGGTGTTCTCGTTCCCGGAATTTTGTTTCTTACATAATTAAATTTCCTTTATTTTAGTAGTTGTATAAATTGTGGCGAACGTTTTAATCAAGCCACCACTTAATTGTTTTTGTAAGAAACAAATGAAGTTGTTCAATCAAATAAGGTTTCAAAATTGTATACAAAAAATTGTATCTTACCCATTAAAATATTTGTTGATGACGTTACCCCTGTACAGTAATGTCCGAAATGTTGCTTATTTGTTGTAAAATGTTCCTTACAACATATTACATTTGAATTTCCGAGAACAGATTTTAAATTTAAATTTTAGTTTTATTTGCATTATCCCTTATTTTATTAATTAATTTATTTATTAAAATTCAAAGGGTTTCACGGCCTGTGTTAGAATCACTTATAGAAAACAAAACCGGGCTTGTAGGCCGTGGTGCACTGGGCCTAGGAGAAGCCCAGTGGACCACGGCCTACAAGCCCGGTTTTGTTTTCTATAAGTATTTATTTATTCATTCATTTTGTTATTTATAAAGGTATAAGCTATATTATAAATACAGTATATAGTTCACAATTTTTTTTTTTAAACTTAAGGACTCATTAATTCTTTATATATATAGTTATGAACTATGTTGTCTGTGCGTTTAAATTAAACATGCGCGGGAAGATGGTAACAAAATGGGAAGATGTGTTTTAATCGTTTTGTTTTCCTCAAACACACACACACACACACACACACACACACACACACACATTCACTCTCACATACATACTTCCAGATTCTCCGGAGGATAAGAAATCATTCTGTTCCCCAGCCGTCAATCGAGCCCGAAACCTTCGGGTGAGAAGTCAGCTCGCTGACCACTCGACCACGGAGGCAGTCTAAACTCGGAATACATCAGAGCTGGATTCCACCAACGGAAGTGGGGATTTAAAGTCACGGGTATACGACCGGTGCCCATTCAGCAAAATAAGTAAAGAGAGGAGCTGCGATAGGCGGTGATCCAGACCATGGCAGCCAACATTCTGGCTGGGGGATAAGTGATTCTGTGAAAAATATGTCCCTGTATCGGTTACATGATCGTTCGCCTCTGCCGTGCGGAAGTGGACGTGAGATTGACACTCGCGCTGGTAGCCCAAGAATGTGGCGACACGCAGTCGTAGCAATAGTAATAGCAATTTTATTACTATTATTATTATTATTATTATAGTACCCAAAATACAAGCCAATAATAACAGGTATCTCAGAAGTATTTCTGCTACAAAATTATTTTTAAATAAACGAATAAACTCTGTGTTTTAAAAAGAGTTACATTTCTTATGTAGTATTTTTACTTTCTCTATACGCACTATGTACATAGTGTATAGATAAGGTATTGCACTCCACCCAAAAATTCAATACCGAGATTTCACCGGAAATATATGTTTTAGGGTCCTCTTTATCTAAAAAAGCATTTTCGGAAAAAGTTCCGTGTGTGTGTATGTGTGTTTGTGTGTCCGTGTGCCTGTGAACACGATAATTCAAAAACGAAAAGTCGGCAAAATACCAAACTTGGTATTTAAGTTTAGTTAGATAAGGTATTGCACTCCACTCAACAATTCAATACCGAGATTTCACCGGAAATATATGTTTTAGGGTCCTCTTTATCTAAAAAAGCATTTTCGGAAAAAGTTCCGTGTGTGTATGTGTGTTTGTGTGTCCGTGTGCCTGTGAACACGATAATTCAAAATCGAAAAGTCGGTAAAATACCAAACTTGGTATTTAAGTTTAGTATCTTCCAGGGATGCGACACGAAGATTTTGAGAAAAATCCCCCTAACCCAAGTACCCTTTACATGGAAGTTTTTTCGAAAGTTTTGATTTTTTCAAAAATAGTTCTAACGATTTTGGTTAAAATGTCGTATACTAAAGATACCTGTCAAATACAATGTATATCTTGAATTTTCTGGGAATAGTCTCTGAAGAGTACTTCATTCTGCATGAATTTTACGGAATCTTGAATAACTGCTAAACCGTAAGAGATGGACAAAAACTTACTGCACGAATAATGTAAAGCGCGTTAATACACACAATTTCAGTTATAAAGTTTTTTGTGGAGTTTATCGTTTTTGAAGCATTCCTTGTTTTTAGTTTCTGCTTTGAAAAACTAATACTTTTCTCAAACAGGAGTTTGTCAACTGCTGTCCATACAAAGGAACTTCAGCCACATAGCAACCAGCTTTTGACTATCACTTTAACCTATGGTACTCTCTTATTTCGCTTCTACTCAGAAGTATAAGCGTTTTAAGAATAATTTGTTGCAGAGATGTAGAGAAAGGCATGTAAATGATACACATCAGAATTGTATATTTCTTATGTTTACGCGTTGTACAAAATTCCTTCTGAAGGAAGAGCACTTCACAGACAATTATAGACAATTTATCATAAAAATATATTAAATAAATTCTAGTTTTATTAGAACTATACGGGCCATTTTCAGAAAATCAGGAAAATGGAACACTACTCTATAAAAACGTCAGTTTTCAGTGTCGCATCTTTGGATATACTATACTTAAACCAAACTTTCTATCAGTCTTACATTTCATTTCTGAGGGTAGCTTAATCATTAGCCTTTTATTTTAAATCTGCTATGAGTGGTTGAATGAGGCAAATTCTATTTAATTTTAATTGTAATGGAACTTAAATTTTAAGTAAAAATTCTTAAATGTTATTGGAGCAATTTTTGGATTGCTAGAAATTATTATGTAAGTTATCTACGCCTTATGTAAAACAATTACATTGTTTTTTCAAACTAAAACTTATCATGTTAATTTTTCTACACGTACTGTTTACATAGTGCACTCCACCAAAAAATTCGATACCGAGATTTCACTGGAAATATATATTTTACGGTCCCCTGTATCCAAAAAAAGAATTTTCACAAAAAGGTCCATGTGTATGTGTATGTGTGTGTGTGTGTCAGTGTGTCCGTGCCTCTGTGAACACGATAACTCAAAAACGAAAAGTCTGTAAAATAGCAAACTTGGTATTTAACTTTAGTATCTTCCAGGGATGCGACACGAAGCTTTTGAGAAAAACCCTCGCACCCAAACTACCCTTTACATTGAACTTTTTTCGAAAATTTTGATTTTCTCAAAAGTGGCTCTAACGATCTTGATTAAAGTATCATATATTAAAGATATTTACCTGGCAAATAAAATGTATATCTTCAATATTCTGGGAATAGCCTCTGAAGACTACTTTATTCTGGATGGAGTTTACGGAATTTTGCATAACTGCTAAACCGTAAGAGATGGAGAAAAACTTAGCACCCAAAAAATATAGAGCACTTTAAAACACACAATTTCTATTATATGCATTTTTTTCGTGTAGTTGAACATTTTGAGATATTCCTTTTTATTGGTTTCAGCTTTAAAAAACTGATGCTTTTCTCACATAGGACTTTGTCAACTTCTATCCTTACAAACAAAGGAACTTCAATCAGATATCAACCAGCTTTTTAACTGTCCCTTTAACCTATGGTACTCCCTTGTTTCGGTTCTACTTACAAGGAAGCAATTAATAATACTATTTCTGCTATTTTTTTCTGGATTAGCATGATGTAAATAGAAGTATAAACGTTTTAACAATAATTTATTGCAGAGATGTAGAGAAAGTCATGTAATTGAAACATCAGATATTTTATTTTTGTATGCATTTATAAACTTTCACACACCGATCTTCTTCTGAAACTGTTTTTTTTTTTTTTTTAAGACTCAATTAGGTACGTCCGTTGATATCTAGACATTTAATTACTTTCTTTAGTATGTATATACATTCAATGTACAAATTGGAAACCGAGATTTCCCAAGAAAGATGTTCTGAGGCTCCTGAGTCCAGTAGTGTTTTTAGAAACACGTCCGTGTGTATGTATGAGTGTGTGTGTGTCTGTGGACAGCATAACTCAAAACTTCAGACCGCTAAACACCAAACTTGGCATTTATGTTAAGTATCTTCCAAGGATTCGACACGAAGATTCCCATTCCAAACTACTATTTACATGGAAATGTTTTCGCAAAATTTTACTTTCTGAAATATGGCACTAACGATTTTGATTAAAATACCGTATAATAGAGATATTCACATGACAAATAAAATACATGTCTTGAATTTTGTGGGAATAGCCTCTAAAGTTTTTCTCTTTCTGGATAAATTTTATATAACTGTTAACCGTAAGAGAGAGAGGGAAAGAGAGAGAGAGAGAGAGAGAGAGAGAGCGCGAGACAAAACTTACTACATAAAACATTTAGATCACGTTAAAACACACTGCTTATTTCATATATGACATTTTTACTGTGGAGTTAACCGTTTCCGATATATTCCATTTTATTGGTTTTAAATTTAAAATACTTTTGACTTTTCTCATAGCCGAATTTGCCAACTCCCGACCAAGCAAATGGAACCGAATTTCATTCACATGATAACCAGGTTTTAAAAGATTTGACTTCGTTTAAGCCTAGTGTATTCCCTTATTTCCCTTTCACTTATAAGGAATCAAGTAATAAGGCCGTTTCTGCTAATGGATATCTTGATTGGCGTGAAGTAGATAGAAGAATAAGCATTATAACAGTAAACCATGACTTGAAGCTTTCCTGGCGGCGGTATGAAAATAACTTTTCTCGGGCTATCAGCCAGGTGAATTCTGGAATAATTTCCAAGCTTTTAAGAGCTAACGTCGCTCTCATCTTCAGGGAATGATGTAGAGACTCCGGGTACGCCTTATATATAGTAGTCCGGTGGGGGGACCGGCCAGATGCCACTCTGTGATTGGCCCGGGTCCGGCATGGGAGGCGTTAACTAGGGACCAATGGTCTCCGTTGCCGGGACGGACTGCTCTGATGTGAGAGATAGAGAAAGTCATGTAGAAAATACATCAAATTTTTACTTTATCTTCGTGTCGCATCCTTGGAAGATACTGAATTTAAATATTAGTTTGGTATTTAACCGACTCTTCATTTTTGATCAATCACTGTCACAGACACATTAAGCTTTTCCTAAAAAAAAAAAAATGTTTTTTAATGTTTATAGAGGAAACCCTCAAACGTATATTTCCAGTGAAATCTCAGGTATTATTGGGTAGTATGCAACACCGTCTCTAGCTATGCAATAAGTATTAAGTAGAAAAAGTATTAAATAAATTTGGACAGTAATCAGGGTCAAAGAGCAAAATACAAAGTAGACAACAAACTAGAATTTTGTAAACATTAGTATGATTGGTAGAAAAGGCATTTTCACTTGTTACGCATAACTCTGCATAAATAAATAAACAACAAATAAAGTATTAAACCCTGCCCAATAGCTCGACAACAGCCCCAAGAAATCCAGCAACTTAGCCTAGTGATTTGTAAGTTGAATGAATGATCGTTATTTTAACACAATGGCAATCCAGAAAGTAAAAACTAATTAAATAATAACGAAAGATATCAACACAAAACTGTATTTACAAAGTTGCAGTTGCTCTATTTCTCAACGTAATCTCCATTGCTATCAAAGTATTGTCAAGTGTTACCGATTATTCAATGCAGGTGTTATACTCTTCTACCGCCAAAGATCTGATGCACTGCCACTTTGAGGTTGGGAATTTTTTTCAGCCAAAAAGTCATGTATGCTGCCTAAAGTGACAAACTGATTTTTCTGAATCCTTAATATTTATTTTCAACTCCTTCATAACGATTGATGAACTTCCACTCCGGTCTTTGTCGTGCATCCTGGTTCTTCCTTAATTACTCCAAAGTATGAGGCATTTCCTAACATAAGACTCGTTCGTTGCATTATAACCATTAAAAAAACAACAACAAAAACAACAACAACTTTGGCGGAAGAAAAGTATAACACCAACATTGAAAAATTGGTACCACGTGACAATAAATGTCTTGAGAGAATAGATGCTAAGTTGAGAAGTAGAGTAAGGTACTGTAACTTTGTAAATAAAGTTGTGTGTTGATGTCTTTCCTTATTATTTAGTTATGTCAAACCTCTGTCACTTTCTGGATTGCCCTCGTATAAGCATAATGATTTATTATATAATTAAAGGATTAGCATAACCAGTTGAAATGTTTACATTAACAGCTTCAAAATATAAATTCTTTTCATGTGTGTGCTTGAACGTTGTATAGAAAGTAGTTTTATAACTATACTGTAGATCTCCATGTAAGGTATTACAATTAAATAGAAACAGTGGTTGAAATTTCGAAATGGAAGTTTAAAAGATAACGGCTTTAGCTTGAGGTCACTGTAAGCTAAACAATGGAGCGTTGTTAAAGCTAAAATAACATTTGCCCATGGTTAGTGTGGTACTAAGTAATGCAGCTGTGCAGCGGCGCGAAATGTTGAGAAAGGAACAATACAGTCATCAAACATAGTTTGAACATTAGGTTAAAGAGCTCTAATGGGAGAGTTTTAACAACGTCAAGTACCGCCCTAAACAACCTGGTAAAACGTAACGAGAGGGGAAGGTTGTACTGCTTTCAACTTTCCAGAGCTTGCATTTGTACTTCCTGGAGTCAAGAACATTGTAGCATACCGGCGAAAAATCTTGCTTTCATCTAATTGTATATTTTAGACAGGCCTGAATTCTAAATTATAAAGTATCCTTTGAAATCTGTATGGAAATAGCAAAGAATGCACTCAGATTTTGGGGGAAAACATCTTTATTTCTCTACATAGTCTCCTTTCAGCTCGATACTTTTTCCCAACGATGTTCAATGGCTTCGATACCCTGCATATAGTGAGAAATATTGAGACCTGCAAAATAGCCAACCACTGCAGACTCCTCCTCTTCATTGTTGGGAAATCTCCTACCACCAAGCCATTTCTTCAAGTTTGGAAACAGAAAATAATCAGAGGGGGCTAAATCTGACGAATAAGCTGCATGAGAAAGCAATTCTAACTCTCACTCATTGATTTTGGCAACGGAAATAATTGACGTGTGAACTGGTGTATTGTCTTGATGAAACAAAACTTTCTTTTTCGCTAAATGCGGCCGTTTTTGCCCAATTTCATCACTTAAATGCTGTAACAAGTTGCTTAATATTCGTCATTGATTAATTTGCGTTTTTTGAGATAATAAATTAAAATCATTCCACGTGCGCCCCAGAAAACTGAGCCATGACCTTCGCCTTCTTTGGAGCCGGTTCTCCCCTTCCAATACACTGCTTTGATTGTTCCTTTGTCTTAGATTTAAAGTAATGGACCAGGTTTCATCTATTGTTATGAATCGATTCAGAAACTCAGTTTTATTGCAGCGAAACATTGCCAAACACTCGACTGAAATATCCTCACGACACTGGATTTGTTCTAATTTGAGCAAACGAGGAACCCACTTGTACAAAACTTTTTCATATGAAAATTTTCAGTCAGTATGCGATGTACAGAACTTTTTGAAATGCCTGCAATGTCTGCAGGCTCACACACTTTCAGCCGACGTCATCTAATACCATTTTGGGATTTTATTTACAATTAATTTTTAGACTGGTAACCTCATTTGGTCGAACACTGCGATATTCGTCATGGCAGCTCGTATGGCCGTACTTAAACTCTGCCACCCAATATTTTACTGTTGTAAACGAAGGAGAAGACTCCCCAAAGTAGATTCTAGCTCAGCTTTAAAATTAGTTGGACTAAGACCTTTCAAATGAAATTATTGTATTACATAACGATGCCCAGTTTTATCTGTTTACAAATTCGTTAAGAGCATCCATTAATGATGGCTGCCAAACAAATGCTAAACAATGTGAAATCGTCAAACTTCAAACTTAAGCTTTCTAAGGTCGGTACTTCTTACCATTGGTGTCGTTTGAAACAACAACCGCTATCTATACGTCAGGTCGGGTACTTCTAGGACAAGATCTGAACATCTAATGTAAAGCATTAATAACACATAGATGCAAGCACATCAAATATCTGGTCATTATAAGCTATTTATACATCAGGTCAGGTGCTTCTGAGACAGCCACTGTACCTTCGAACATGCACATGGTACTGATTTAATGTGTTGTTGTTTTGCCTTCGCTGTTGTTTGACCTTCACAGCACAAGTGTTAACAACTCAACACACTTTTCCTATACTTATTTTGTACGTCTTCTACTCTACAGTGTTAAAGAAATCTGTTGCATGCAGTGTATATCTTCAAAGACTTCTTTGAATTTCAAAATTGGATAGGTGGAGTTAGACTGAATAATTCAATGCATAGTCGGAATTGTAACTATGGACCTCCAGTCTCCATCTAAACTACCGTGACAACATGCTGACATGGTATTAAATTCCCAAACTGACTCGCGTTTGACCCGAAAACCACAAGAAAATCTTAAATTATATTGAGATGACCTACCACCATAGTGACTTACAATATCGTAAGTACTCTTAATTTCTGGGTTTCATGAATTAGTGTTAATTAATATTTTTTCCATACAAGTCTAGGAGTTGGACAGGTAGGGTCAGAGTTAAAAACATGTAATGGCATAGTCTGGATTTGAACCCCGAATCTTCCAGTATATTGTTGCTCTAAATAATGAGCTAACATCCCAACATGCTGACAGACTTTAAATTCCCAAGCTGACTCACCTGGTATGCTTTGACATAGCATTTTTCAGGTTGACTTTAGTAAACTAATTCAAAGTTATCCTCTGCGCTGCTACAAAATGTCTTCTGGTTCTGCTGAATTCATTTCTGAGTCAATCAAACAATCAGCCATTACATTAATTGATACAGCTCCTCCGCCTTATACATGAGACGTGTCCGGAAAAAAGGCATAAAATACTGCCTTCACACATTTATTTGTACATGAATGGTCATTCCTTAACCTATTTTTCGACATATTTGCCACTATTGTACAGGCATTTATCATTGCTGGTAATCAGCTATTTTATGCGATCTTCAAAAAAAGCTGCCGCCCGTGAAGACAGCCACTACTGAACCCTGCGTTTTGTGGAAACATATTACAAAGCATTCTGATTGTGAACGTCTGTTTTTACGAATTGCCTCATTCATTGTTCACCCAAACCATCAGTGACAACAGAAGGCCGTGCTTGGTCATGAACATTGGATCGTCCATTATTGAAATGCCTAACCCACTTTCTCACCATCGTAAATCTCTACAAGTTTGCGACAAATTTGATCTGCCTTAATATTTCCTGGGTTCAAAAACCGTATTTACGGAACGCACTTCACAGTCGGCTGGATCAAAAATTGTCTTAAACATTTTGAACGATCACAATTATGATTGATTATGAATTTTTTGAATATGTTGCGAATTTCCATTTATTTATATGAGTTCTGTATAACACTTGTATATTAAAAACGTAAAGTTCAATATTGGTATTAAATAAGTTGTTATACCGTTGGACGTTTTGGAAATATTTCATATTGGAAGTTATACGTTTCCTAAATGTCACCTTGGCCTTCATTTGATTCTATCGCAAGGAATTCTATAAACCAGGAACAAACATTTGAATGCCGTTTTCTATTTTTACTTTTTGTATTTCGTTGATACGATAGAAGGTACTGCATTCCAACAAAAAATTCGAGATTTCAATGGACATATGAGGTTTAAGGTCTCCTATATCAAAAATGTTGATGTTTTCCATTCACATTACTTTCTCTATATCACTGTAAGAAATTATTGTTAAAAAGATTATTTTATATCTATTTAATTAAAATTAAGATGAATATTAGCAGAAACTGCCTTTAATACTTAGTTTCTTGTAAGTAGTAGGGAAAAAATCGACTGTGTTCCGTTTACATGATGTCATCAAGCTGTTCGACAAACAAATCTTTTGTTCAAAAAATTAATATGCTATGTACATCATGCTAATCAAGATAAACAAGATAGTCTTATTACTATCTTCCTTGTAAGTAGAACGGAAATAAGAAAATGCACGGCTAAATTGATATCCTCGTCCTTTAAAAGACGGTCGCTATGTGAAACAACTGAAATTCCAATCTCTTTGCCTGCCAGGAAGAAACAAACGACAAAGGAGAAGAAAGATGTCTTACCGTTTGAGAAACGTTTAGGCGGCTAAAATTAAAACAATAATCCGGAATATCTCGAAAACGGTTAACAATACAAAAATAAACTATATATATGACATATATTGTGTTTTAATGAGATCTACATTTTTGGGTAGTAAGTTTTTGTATATCTTTTATGGTTTGCCAGTTATACATAAGTCATCAGGATGAAGAGGTCTTCAGAGACTATTTCCAGAAAATTCAAGATGTATAATATCGATTGTCATAAAAATATCTTAAACAGAAGGTAATTTAATCAAAACCGTTAGAGCCGTTTCTGAGAAAATCAATTACTTCCCTTAGCGCATATGTACAACATAGTAAATAGAGAAGGTAGGTATTGTATTCCGACCAAATATTCAATAGCGAGATCTCACCGGAAATACATGTTTTGAAACTCCCTGAAGCAAAAAAGGGAATTTTTAGAAAAAGGTCAGTGCATGTGTGTTTGTGTGTGTATCTGTAGACAGCATAGCTCAAAAAAGAATATACCGTTAAATACTAAATTTATTATTTAAAATAAGTATGTCTTAAAGATGCGACATGAAGATTTTCAAGAAAATCTCCCCCATCGTAATCTACCTTTCACATGGAAAATTTTTCGGAAATTTTGATTTTCAAAAAAATGACAACGATTTTGATTAAACTACCGTGTATTAGAGATAATGCATAAGAAAAAGTATATTTTAATTTCCCTGGAATAGCCTCTGAACACCCTTTTTATTCTGGATGAAAATTGTTGTATTTTACGTAACTAGTAAACCATAATCCGTAAGATGTAGACAAAAACGTTCTACCCTAAAATGTAGACCCCGTTGAAATATATAATTTACCACATAAACGTTTTTCCTTTAGAGTGGACCGTTTTCGAGGTATTCCGTGTATTGGTTTCAGTTTTAAATTACATAAGTTTCTCAAACGAGAGGGCATCTGTCATTTTGCCTCTCCGATTTTAATGCTGGCCATGCAAAGTATATCCCATTATTTCCCTTCTACTTACAAAGAAGCACGTAACTAAATTTGCTAATGTTTATCTCATATAGCATGATGTAAATTAAGAAATAGTATTCTGTAAGTAGATATAGTTTATATGTGCAACATCTAGAGAAAGTCATATGATTGGAACACTTCAAAATTTTACTTTCTCTACACATTACAAGATATTGTAATGTATCTCGATGCCTAGATTTCACCGGAGATACATATTTTGGGACCCTCTAAATCCATAAAAAAGCATTTTAGAAAAACGTCCGTATGTGTGTCTGTCTCTTTCTCTATGTGTGTGTGTGTTTGTGTGTCTGTGGGCAGCATGCGAGATTGCAAATTCTAGTTCAGTTTAAACATGAACTCAGCCATATGTCGTTTGACCAACATGGCTGCACATCGCAAACAGACAGAACGAGCGGAAGACTGTGTATTTTGCATAGGAAAGAAGAGCCGATTTACAGAAACTCCATTTTTACCCCCTATTTCCGTCCAGTTCATTTACACACACCTAACCTAACGTAACCTAACCTCAACGAAATCTCGAAACCTGTCGTTCAGCTGTCACGTAGCCATATTGCATCCGTAACCAATAGGAAAGGCTCAGGAAATATTCTTAGTCTAAAACTGAACTAGAATCTGCAATTTCGCTGGCAATATAGCTCAAAAACAAAATGCCCGTTAAATACCAAACTTTAAATTTAAGTTCAGTATCTCTGAAGGCTACGATACTAAGATTTCCAAGAAAATTCTCTCACCCTCAACTACCCTTTACAGGGAACATATTTCGAAAATTTTAATTTTCTCATAAATGGTTATAATAATTTTGTTGAAAATCTCATAAATTTAAGATAGTTTACATGGCAAATAAAATGCATATCTTGAATTTTCTGGGAATAGCCTCTAAAGACCTTTTTATTCTGGATGCATTGTTTTGATTTTTGCATAACTAATAAAGCGTAAGAGATAGACAAAAACTTATTACAAAAAATATAGAGCTCCTTAAAACATAAATTTATGTCATATACTTTTTTATCCTGGAGTTGACCTTTCCAAGATATTCCTTGTTATTGGTTTGCGTATTAAATTACTTCAGCTTTTATCATAAAGGAACTTGTCAACTCCTGGTTACACAAATAAACGGATTTCAATCTCATAGCAACCACATTTTAAAATAGATCACTGTCGGTTTAGCCTAGTGTATTCCCTTATTTCCCTTCTTCTTATAAGGAACTAAGTAATAAGAACATTCTGCTAATGTTTATCTCGATTAGCATGAAGTGGATTAAAGAATAAGTCTATTAACACTAATTTGGTATACTGATATATAGAGAAAATCATGTGGATGGAACACATCAGATTTTTACTTTCTCTATACGTACTATGTACATAGTCTATTAACACTAATTTGGTACTGATATATAGAGAAAATCATGTGGATGGAACACATCAGATTTTTACTTTCTCTATACGCACTATGTACATAGTGTATAGAGAAGGTATCGCACTCCTCCAAAAAATTCGATACCGAGATTTCACCGGAAATATATGTTTTAGGAAAGGTCCGTGTGTGTGTGTGTGTGTGTGTGTGTGTGTGTGTGTGTGTGTGTGTGTCTGTGTGTCCGTGTGTCTGTGAATTCGGTAAAATACCAAACTTGGTATTTAAGTTTAGTATCTTCCAGGGATGCGAAACGAAGATTTTGAGAAAAATCCCCCACCCTAAACTACCCTTTACATGGAGCTTTTTTCGAAAATTTTAATTTTCTAAAAAATGACTCTAACGATTTTGATTAAAATATCATATATTAAAGATAAAAATAAAATGTATATATATGACAAATAAAAAGTATATCTCCAATTTTCTGGGAATAGCCTCTGAGGAATACTTTATTCTGGAGGAATTTTACGGAATTTTGAATAACTGTTAAATCGTAAGAGATGGACAAAAACTTACTAAACGAAAAATGTAGAGCACTTTAAAACACACAATTTATGCTATATACATTTATTTCCTGGAGTCATCGTTTTGAGTCATTCTTTGTTTTTGGTTTCTACTAAGAAAACTTATACTTTTCTCATATAGGAATTTGTCAGCACCTTCCATACAAACAAAGGAACTTCAGTGACATAGCAACCAGCAAGGAACAAAGCAAGCTTATCAACAAAGTACCAAGTATTAAGACTATTTCTGCTATTTTAGTTTGATTGACATGAAGTAAATAGAAGTATAAGCTTTTTAAGAGTAATTTGTTGCAAAGATGTAGAGAAAGTCTTGTGAGTGTAACACATCAGATTTTTTATGTTAAAATATTTGCCTATCTCTTTAAATAGTAAACGTCTAACTGCGTATCTTTTTCAGTGTGACGTTTTATTACTTCGTCATTTGCATAAAAAAATCATAATTTTGTACATTTTCTTAGTTATATCAGTCATTTTAAAAAGGTAGGTAATAGAAAAGATTCTGTGAATTCCACAAAAATATTAAAAGTACTAAAAGCTATGTTTTCCAGATAGAGAGAAGCAAGAATGTTTCGCAAAAACGCTTATTTATGTTTTTAGAAAAGGAAAAAATTGTAAAATATGAATGAAAACACCTACGGTTGCGCCTACACCGAAAATACTGCACAACTTTATTTATGTAGATATTATTTTTATTTCTCCTAAGCCTATGGCACCTTTAGTTATGCAAGGCACAGAAATACTACGTGTCTGCATTTTGCCTCCTACCTCCTCGGGGCAGCAAAAAGAAAACTAGAAGAATAATAATAGAAAAACACGCAGAGGCGTGTATTACGGAGACCCCCTGCAATATTTTCCTATCTCGTGGGCTATTTGTCCCGGTGTATTGCGGCGGCCTGGAAGTGCTTCGTAATGGAATAGGCGGGTTCGACCCACGTACTGCCCGCTGCCGACCCTTCACGTTCCGATGCACCGATCGCTATGGATAACATCCTGCATGTCCCACAAATGGGCACAACGTAACCTCTGCGGTATGGGGGGCCCACGTGATTCTTGCGATTTAACATGGTTATTGAATCGTGGGTTCCTGGACATATGGGTATCAGCGGAATGAAAACTGCATTAAAGGAGCCAACAAAAATTGTAAAAATTAATAGAATTTACATATTTAATTTAATTGCAAATTCCTCTTTAATGTAATATATATATATTTTATAGCTTCAGCCATAATACTTATATTCTAAATACACTACCATTTATTAATATCAATTCTGCACCGCTTCGCAGGACCAATCAGAGCTCCCATTCTTGTAGCAGTAATTTGGTAAACTTTATCACTTCTTTTAGAGAAGGTTTTGCTTCACAGATTCATACTCACGATAAGACCACTCGCCTGTCACCTATACGGCCCGGGTTCGATCCAAGCGACTGCATGTGAGATTTGTGGTGGACAAAGCGGCGCTGGGTTCTCCGGTTTCCCCCGCCATCGCATTCCACTGGTGCTCCATCTTCATTCCATGTATCATCAGTGTCACCGCCTGCGGTTCCATAAGTAGTTAAAGCGGGCGTTAAACACTACAAAAAAAATCTGTGCTCAAGTAACCTGGTTGGTTTATACTTTCTCTAGCACGTGTGTACAATGTACATAGTGCATACAGAAGGTATTGTATTCCATCAAAAAATTCGATACCGAATTTTCACCGAAAATACATGTTTTAGAGACCTCCGAATACAAGATAAGTACTATGTATCTACATGGTGTGTAGAGAAGGTATTGTATTGCACCCAAAATTCGATGTCGAGATTTCACCATAAACATGTTTTGAGAAACCCCCTGAATCCGAAAAAGATATTTTTAGAGAAAGGTCCGTGTGTGTGTGTGTGTGTCTGTGTGTCTGTGGACAGCATAGCTTAAAAACCAAAAGTCAATTAAACATCAAACCTGTTATTTAAGTCCAGTACCTTCCAAAGATTTTCAAAAAAATCCACTCACCCCAAACTATGTACTCTTTACACGGAAGATTTTTCGAAAAGTTTTATTTTCTCAAAAATGGCTATAACAATTTTGATTAAAATACCGTATATCAAATATATTTACATCATAAAAAGATATATTTTTTAATTTTCTAGGAATAGTCCCTGAAAAGCTCTTTGTTCGGTTGAGTTTTGCAGAATTTTGCTTAACAATTAAACTGTGAGAGATAGATAAAAACTTTCTGCAAAAATGAATTTATGTCATATACATTTCCTCGTAGAGTTGACCGTTTTCGTGGTATTCATTGCTATTTATTTCAATTTTAAACGAACTAAATTTTCTCAAACGGGACCAAGTAAAGCGAAACAAACCTCAATTGTTTCACATAGTGATTAAAAGACTTTACTATTGCTTTAGCCTCTATTTCTCTTCTGCTTACAAGGAAGTAAGTAATAAGACCAAATCTACTAATGGTTATCTGGATTAGGATGACGGAGATAAAAGAATAATCTTTTATAAGAAAGGCTTGTTTGTGTTATAATGATTAAAATCCAAAGTAAAACCAGAAATCCAAAGAAATATATATGAGTTAAACAACATTTCCATACAATTACAGATGACTTCACGGGATATCAACCGAGTTAAATTGGAATCGGAGAAATCCTAGCTTTCAACCATCATGGTCTTGACAATATGATCAAAAGCTTGGATTACTCCGATTCCAATTTTTCTCGGTTGCTATCCCGTGAAGTGGTCTGTAATAACCAACACCAAGAAAGCTTCAAATCTTTATTTTTCAGACAATGTTTGTTTTAACGAGGAAACCTTTGCAGTTTAAGTCGGAATATTAATGAGGCGAAAAAACAATGGATAAAAGAACATCATTGTATTTAGAAGACAGAATCCACTTGCATCCTGAAAAAAACAACAAAAAAAAATCCAAGATACCCTAAGTAGGAGGATAATTTCTAAATTTTTGTACAGATTTTTTTAAAGTTTACCGTGATTGCATTATTATTATTATATTAATATGGATACCAAATTTTATTCAAATTGGGTACATACTTTGAAATATATAAATTATTTCATAAATGTTATATGTAAAAATGTTGCATAACCAAAATGTGCCACACGCCTAAAATTTGAGAACATTTGTTGGTATTTTTAATTGGGTCTTTAAACTACACAAAAGAACTTTAAAGAGAGATATTTCAATAGCTTTGACCTCTTTTAAGAGACTTAGAAGTGTAACCTATAAAATTCATAATTTTTTCATACAAATATAATTTTGTAAAAATTACTAGTGGTATTACGATAATTTGGACCTTTGTAATATTACAATAGATTCTTATGCACATTCTGGGAATTTTTAGATGTATTTAAACCAAAACTGAGATGCGTGGAATATTTTGAAAGTGTGAAGATGTGATTTTGAGAAAAACTCTGCTTAATGAAATAACATGGTAAGGAATAGGAATATTGTATGATCTTTAAACGGCCGTAGAGCCAGAAGCAGAGGGGGACAACTAAGTATTGATTTTCTCTAGATGCCCAAAGCTATTTGTAATAAGAAAGCAATTTTCGATTTTTTGACCGAATGGAGTTAAAATTTTATTCCCAGTGGTCTTTACATAGCTGCTGAGATCATGCACTTTGCATTTTGACGGTTAAGTATTTTGGCATCCTCTGAAACATGGTAATGGTACTCCATATTTATACCATATTACAAATTCCCTTCCTTGTGCAGCAAGATTCGAAACTACTACATTTAAAACAAACTTTCAGAAAAATGTAATTCTTTAAGTAGCTGCCATTGTTAAGCCCATGATGTCAATATTTGTATACAAGGTGTTGATATTACTCCAAGTAGATTGGATTAAAGTATACATATAATTTGAAATTAAGCGACTCAAAGTGTAACTGGTATACTTAAAAAAGAACTGTTTCATTCACATGATTTTCTCTGCCAGTTCTGCAGGCAAAATATTATTACAACAGATTGTTCTGCTATCTACATGATGTAAATCGAAATAAACATCAGCAGAAAGGGTCTTTATACTTGCTTCCTTGTAAGAAGAAGGGAAATAAGGGAATGCACAGGCATGTTAAAATTTGTCGCTATGTGATTGACATTGAAACTCGGTTATCTTTAGATAGCCAAGAGTAATTAAAAGAGATATGAAATAAATGAGGACTTCTCGTTTGAGAAAATTTTTAAATATTTAAAATTTGAAACAAATATCAGGAATATCTCGAAAAGTTTAACTCTAAAAACAGTATATGACAAATTATTTGCTTTAATGAGATCTACATTCTTTGTAGAGTAAATGTTTGCCTATTTCTTACGTTATACAAAAGACATCCAGAATAAAGAGTTCTTCAGATGTTATTCCCACAACATTCAGGATATAGATTTCGTTTGTTATGAAAATATGTTAAATAAATGGGATTTTAATGAAAATTGCTAGAGTCATTTTTGAGACAGTAAACATTTTCAAAAAATCTTTCATGTAAAGAGGTGTTTACGGTGGGGTATTTGCTTAGTAAAAATCTAAAAACTCTCGTGTCGCATCCTTGAAAAATGCCAAACTTAAATATCAATTGTTATATGTATTCAAATTTTTATTTTTGAGCTGTGCTGTACACACTTACAAGAAACCACGGACACACATGAATTTTTTCTAAAATTAATTTTTGGATTCAGGGCAATCAAAAACATATGTTTTCGATGAAATTTCGACATCAGATTTTTGGGTGGAATACAATACTTTATCTACTACTTACACGGCAAGTGTAGAGAAAGTAACAAGAGATTCATCAGTTCACATAGCACGTAACTTATTTTAAGGGCATTTACGTCTGAAAGTTTCAAATTCCAAACAATAATGCTAACCCTTTGAAATATTCACGAAAATATAATATAATCCAAATAAGTTACAGTGAAAATATCATCCATTTTGCTTTAATTCCTTGGAGGTTATGGATAAAGTTATTTATGTTTTCGTCGCGTCACTAAAAAGTTCTTTGCAAAAAAAAAAAAAATAAATAAATAAAACTTTTGATCCAATATTTTAACCTTGGGTTCACAACACATATGTTTTTTTTAAATTGCCCAAGGTTTGTCTGTATCTCCTTTTGTTTAGGTTCCAAAAATGTTTAAAGTTTTGAGTATACTTTTTTGTCATAAAAAATCTAATTTTTATGCTTGAAAATTGATAGCATATATTTAAATACATCTGACAGTAAAACCTAGGAAATTCTTATTCATTGTACCTCTGTGAACATGTACAGAACATTTTATTTGTGTAGCAGAAGAACCTCTCCGGGAGGAGCATTCTGCAGAAAAAAAACTGCTGAAAATATCAATAGCGAGAGAACAAGGAAAGATTGAATGTCTGTCTCGTATTAAAATCCGCCAGGTTTACTCTTCCTCTCCTATGCTGCAGGCTTTTCTGTCCTTTTCTTCTTGCATTGCTGCTTTTCTTCTGCACAACTTAGTTTTTACTTTGCATGATGCGAATGAGATCTCATGGAACTGAAGTTTTTATTACTGAGTCATTTATAGTTCTACATCTAATGCTTTGCAGTAGCTGCAGTTAAAGCATGTAAATTAACATCTGGTGGCCAATTATACCATTTTATATTCAGGTATGTTTAAATTATTTATGAAATTAAAATAAAAGAGTCGATTTTGTTTATTTTTCGTGAAATTTCAGTCAAACATACCCTTAAGAGCGACACCAGCAAGGGAGTGTAATTTTTTGAATAAGATAGAGGCTACAAGAAAAAATCTGATGTGTTCTATTAACATGACTCTCTCTACATCTCTGCAACAAAGTATTGCTAGAAAATGTATGCTTTTATTTATTTCATGCTAATCGAGAAAAAAAAAAGCAGAAATGGTCTTATTACTTACTTCCGTGTAAGTAGAAGAGAAATAAGGGAGTACCATACGTTAAAGTGACAGTAAAAGCAGGTTATTATGTGACTGAAGTTCCTTTTCTTGTATAGACAGGAATTTAAAAATGCCTGTAGGAGAAAAGTATACTTTTTTTTAAAGCTGCACCCAAAAAAAATAAATATCTCAAAAACGATCAATTTCACGAAAAAATGCATTTAACATAAATTGTGTGTTCTAACATGCTCTATTTTTTTATGGGTCCATCTCTTCATCCAGAATAAAGTAATCTTCTGATCCTATTTCCTAAAAATTCAACATACACATTTTATTTGTGAGATAAATATCTTTAATATACGATATTTTAATCAAAATAGTTAGAGTCATTTTTGAGAAAATCAAAAATTTTGAAAAAAGTTCCATGTAAAGGGTAGCTTGGGGTGGGGGGATTTTCTTGAAAATCTTTGTGTCGCATCGTTGGAAAATACCAAACTTAAACACCAAGTTTGGTATTTAACGGTGTTTTCGTTTTTGAGATATTCTATCCACAGACACACAGACACACACGCACCTTTTTCTAAAAATTCTTTTTTGTATTCAGGGGGACCCAAAACATATATTTCCAGTGAAATCTTGGTATCGAATTTTTGGATGGAATGCAATAGCTTCTCTATACACTATGTACATACTAGTGTAGAGAAAATAAAAACAACTAAACAATGAATACCATTTAAATTGTAAACGTACGTAGTGCGATATGCATTTTATGGTACCTCTTAGTTGCGGGCAATTAGCATAGCATAAATGTGTAATATAGCAATGAAATAAATATCGAGGTTTTACATTGCGGTAGAAAGAGAAGAATAGGTACGTTATGTTTTCTACAGTCCCATTTTCTTTATCTCTTCTGAGTATCTGATTAAAGTAATCTACATGTAACAGTAAGTTTGCAGAACAGTTCATGTTCCTCGTTTTATGCTGCTCATAACATTATCATTACTGTATGCTGAGGAGTGGAACTAAATGAGCGTATAACGTCGTCACGTCAATAATAGCAGCAACCGTTGTGGTATGTTAACTGAACTGGTAGATCTTGTTCCTCAGTGATTTGCATATTATAATTCTTATCCTGAGTAGTGCATTAGAACAGAATTTCAAGTTATAAAATACACTACGAGCAGTAACTCATACCTAAATGTTCATAGTACGAGGCACGTTCAGAAAGTAAGTTCCGTTTGGTAATAAAATTAAATTGTGTACAGATACAGAATAATTATTTATTGCACAAAATTCTACAGCTCTTAAACTACTTTTCCACATAACTGCCGAAATTTTGCAGGCATTTGTCATAGCGTGGCACAAGTTTTTGTATACCTTCTTCATAGAAGTTTGCCGCCTGTGTCTTTGGTACCCAACATGAGCAAAGTTTACGAAATTTCGGTTTTTCGGTAATAATGTCATGAATTAGTGATCGTGAGCTTTGGGGAAATTCCATAGCGAGAGCACTAATTGTAAACTTGCGGTTTTCCTGCATCTTGTCATCAATCGCGTGAACCAGTTCTTCTGTAACTAAAGATGGACGCCCACTTCGTTCTTCATCGTGCACTTCACTACGTTCTTCATTGAACTGTCGGACCCATCTTCTCACTATTGAATCACTCATCGCATTTTGTCCGTAAACTTCGCAAATTTGCCGATAAATTTCAATTGGTTTCACTTTCCTAGCATTCAGAAAGCGAATCAAAGCGTATGTGGCTGACAGCGATCTCAAAGTGGCGCACGTTTCTTCTCCTTGATACAGAGCGTCTACCGCGCATGTGCCGAACTGCGATCGCAGCGCTGCAGCGGAGATAAACTGAAACGGAACTTACTTTCTGGACGTACCTCGTATTATAATTGTCCTTGTGCGCTTATTTTCTCTCCCTTCCGCGTCCCTAAGCAGTCATCTCCTGGAACGCCGGTAGACATATGCAAAGATTAAATATTCGATAAAATAGTTTAACGAAAATCAGTTAATATGCAAACATTTCTGAAAGACTAAACATAAACATACTCGTTATTTTTCAAAGAAACTGAAATGTTTCAGAAGAGATGTTTTGTTTTAACATCAAATGTACGAAGAATTTATGAAATGTTGGCCGCTACAAAAAGATTAATGTTAAAAAAGACCATAGCATCACTCAAACGTGGGAGTGTATCATATACCCAAGGTGTTTAAAAAATCCATTTAACATAGAAATCATGTGAATGTCACAAAAACGAAATGACTAGGAAAATAACTTTTAATATTAAGAAATGGAGAAAATCTCTTTTTTAAGGCTCTCTTTAGCAGTGGATAGTGGAGAAACACAATTTATAATCAACAGTATTCATTGGGGAAAAATATCTGAGAAATAAGAACTAAAATAATTATATATTAAAGTTCGGAGCGATAGGGCACACAACAAATATTTTGTATCAGCATAAGGCCTGATTTCATACTCATATAACGTTCACTAAAATTTAATATAATCTACACAAATTATTTTCCCATCTACTAAATATTAATCGAGATAAATGTTTCGGATAGTGTTTAACCTAAATTTATTTATAACTACAAAGAGAATACAGGAGATTGAAGTGAGATTCAGATCTTTGAAAGTGGTGGTTTCGAAATGCATTCATCGAAACAACCAAATGGTGATGCGTGACAGAACATTTAAAATTTAAAATTAAAATGAATATTTTGAAAATTGCCGAAAAGTTTGTTTGCAATCAATTGTGCGTTTGAAAAGCTGCAATTGGTTTCTTTGTGTAGAAATCTTAGTCTATCTTTCATGCCATACAGTCATACAAAATTAATTCCAAAGGAGAGGACTTCAGAGAATATTCCCAAAATTTCAGGATATAACTACATATATTAATTATATAAAATATTGAAACTTATGGTATCTTAATTCAAAATTGTTTCAGCCAATTTAGAGAAACAGAAATCAAAGATAAATTTTAGTATAAATGTAGTTCAAAGAGGGGAGCATTCTTAAAAATTTTCGCAATCTACTTTTTCATCTACTTTCCTCACTCTCATACCTGGTTATGGGCCGATCCTTGCTCCGGGTTCTTCATTCTATGATTAAATTTCGTTGACTTCTCGAGAGACTTCTGGTTCTATGTACTTATGTGTAAGTCCTGGTCTTCAGAGGAGGAGCGTAAGCCGATTAGGTCAAGAAAAAAGGTTTGTAGATGCTACGTAAAATAAGTGATGAGCACAGAAACTTTGAATGTTTCTCGAACACCACAACTTTACACGCCTTAAACATTCTGTTATATGTGAGATATTTTTGGACTTAGAAACTGTTGCCAGGGGCTTCTAGTGAACACCAAACATGGGTTAACATCGACGTTGTACGTAGTTGGCTTACCCTCCCCATATGTAGGACTGACCCCCTCCCAGGACTTACAAGCGGGTGCATAGGGGTCACAAGCCTGTCAGAATGAACCTGGAACAAGTGGACGGCCCTGTAGCCAGACCTGAGCATGAGGAAGTGGATGAAATGGAAGCGAAATGGATGATAGAGAAATGATGATGGAGCAATTAGTGGCGGGGGAAACTGGAGGACTCGGAGAAAACCTACCCAGACGCCGAGTCGCCCACCGAGATGGGAGGTGAGCGGTCTAACCATTCTGCCATGGCGACGCCCAACGTGGCAAAGTATAGAATAGAATAGGAATGTTATTTTATCTTGAGTTCCTCCAATATGAAGATTGGTCTTGTTAAAATTAAGCTTTACTTTCCAATTGAAGTATTCTTCTTTAGTTATCAGTCAATTGACTGGTTCGTAGCGATTCTTCATTCTTATTTTCTCTTTGTCTTTCTTTTACGTTCTGCAATTCATATCATTCTTAATTTGTTCCATATCCTGTAGTCTTACTCTTCCTTTGTAAGTGCGTTAGTGTCTTAATACATATCCTATTAAGTTTATTACTATATTGCTTATTCGATCCAAGTTTACCACTTCAAAAATTTGCAACAATTTTCTGTGATACTGTGTTTCAGAAGCTTCTATTTTTCTTCTTTTTGATTTTAGTATTGACTAATCTGTACATCCATTTAATATTATGCTCCATACATAATATGTTTTCGATAAGTTCTTCCTAACTTCTAAACAACAACAACAACCACAAGAACAGCAATAATAATAACAACAATTTGTTTTTCTTACTGAAGCCAAGTTTTGCGTGACATATTCTACTAATAATTTGTTTTTACTTGTTCCATCATATACGATATTATCTTGTTACCTAGGTATTGTAATTCTGTAGCTCTATCTAAGAACGTTCTATTTAATCCAAGCATTGAGGCATTAGTCTTGACATAACCGTTGTAGATTTTTACTTAAAATAATTATTTAGACGCCAATAATTGTTTTGATTTCTGAATTAATATAAATTTTTAAAGCGAGTAGAAGTTTAACCTCTAAAATTAATTATTTATTCATAAAAATAATGTTTTTGAAAACTTACAATTGATATTGGAATAATTGTGTTTTTTGTAATATTACAATAGATACATCTGCACATTCTGGAAAATTTTATTTGTACTTAAACAAAAAACTGAATAATATGGAACATTTTGAAAGTGTGGACATTAAGTTTTAGGGAAAACGCTTTTTAATGAAATAGTATGCTAGGAAAAAAGTGTATATTTCCATCTTTAAATGAGTCCAAAGCAAGGAAAGGATGTAAAATGTTGATTTTCTATTGGCCGATTGTAGACAAAATTTCAATCCCTGTGTCTGTTAAAGGTTGTACAAGATAGAGCCAGTTCGCCACTGTAAAACATGTTGTTCGTTTTGTTTTTGGTAGCGCCTGAATCCTCCCCAGTCTATTTAGCACCTCGTTGTTTCAGTTATGGGAAACAGGGCTAGGCCAGGTCCGTATGCTATGAGCAAATTGCTTTCGAGACGCGCGGGGTCAGACCGAGGTCTTCATTGTTGCCCGACCATAACACCTGGATGGCTGCCGGTAATAGCCTAGCACGAGCTCATAGCAACCTGGCCTCTGATCTAATTTTGTTACCCCCTCCTCAACCAAATTACCGTTTGCACGCACGCACGTTTCGTAAAAACGTACGTACCTCAGCAATCTACACCATAGCCTTAGGATATCGGCCTGTATACTGCAGCAGAATCGATATAAATTGGGTGTTACGATTTACAATCTGAGGTCGAAGCATTTGCCAACCTGGTGCGATACCGCGGAACAGCCAATCATCGTATGTGTGAATTAAAATGGATATAGAAAGATTCGTACGCCAGCCTAAAAAACGATCTCATATTAAACCCTGATTTTACCGGTAATTTTCAGATTAAAGAAGTATCCGTTTATATAAATTAGATCCCAGCAGTAATTATTTAAAGAGAGGCTAAAATAATAAACATTGGCCAAAAAGTCATTACATTTTTGTGCAGCTTTACTAACTAATTAGAGGTTCGTATTTAATGTGATATGTATTTTATTATATGTGCAAGGAGACTTGCATGGTCCGACCCAGACCCAGAGCAATTGGCAGGCTGAGGGCAGCCCGAGGTGTGTTAGACGTGTCCCTGTTCTCGGAGAGAACTTAACCACGTACTGACGGGATTGTGGTGTTTGCAGGATGGCGGGTGAGGTTTGGGGTTGTGGGGTGACAGGAGGAGGCAAGTATTGCTCCTCGACGGATGCCTGTAATGGTGCAACGGACCTTGTGCACCGCTGGTGTGAAGTTTATTCAAAAGTTTATTTTGGGTATTTTAATTTTGATATCCAAGCAACTCTTGAAGGATTGTAAGGAGCTTAGCCTTAGCAGCTGTTGGAGATGCTCCTTCGTTACCGGGGATGCCCGCAAGCCATGCGGGGAAGCCGGTATCACCTGAAGCGGCGGTTTGTGGGATCATAATCCCCAAGAGACCTAACGAGGGCGCTTCGATGGAATGCATGGTCCGAAATTCTTAGGCCCGGCAATATGTAGGTCCGTCCCGGCTCGATCCGGCCCATTCCGGTCCTATCCGAACAGAGCCCGGACTCGAGAATAGGTTATACTGTATGCAAGATTGCAGTTCTACTTCAATTTTTTGGACTGAGCCTTTCCTATTAGTTACGGAGACAATATGGCTACGAGACAGGTGAACGACAGGTTTCGAGATTTCGTTGAGATTAAGTTACATTAGGTTAGATATGTGTAAATGAACTGGATTGAAATAAGGTGTAAAAATGGAGTATCTGAAAATCGTCTCTTCTTTCCAATGCGAAATACCCCGTCTTCCGTTCGTTCTGTCTGCTTGCGCATGCGCAGCCATGTTGGTCATTCGATCAATGGCAGAGTCCAAATCTAAAACTGAGCTAGAATCTGCACTGTCAAGTACTGACAACTGTGCTACCATTTCTTTTTAATGGTCCATTTATACTCCGCTTTTAATGACAAAGATCACATTGGTGGATTTTTACCTTTGGAACATAATATGCCTATCGGCTAATTTGCACTCATTTAGTTATTATTGTATTTCTGTTTGTCTTTTTGGTTTTGTTTTTCTGATTTTTATAGCTAGTTCACAAATTGGTGATCCATAGGTTACAACCGGTGCAATTGCGCCTTTATAGATAATCCTCAATGATTGGTGCGTTGACCCTATTGTAATTTTGCAGTTTTCTTTTTTTTTTTATTATTGTTTCATTTATATAGCCCCCTTTAACATCTAAGTCGGGGGCTTTGCATTTGAAACAACTCGTTGTCTGTAGGTTCTTTACGTTGGGCAAATCATTTTATTTTTCTCAAATACACACACATTCACTCTCACATACATACTTCCAGACTCTGTGGGGGATAAGGAATAAATCTGGCTAAAGAAAAATTCCCCGCCCAGTCGGGAATCGAACCCGGGACCTCCGGGTGAAATTTTGCAGTTTTGTTTAGCATACTTTTTAGGATAAGTGCCTTTTATTTTTCATTAGCCGCGTGTTTATTAAATTTAAATATTTATCTAAGAAAATTCACAGTTACTTTAGTTACACTTTTATCAATTTTTTTATGCTTTATATAAATATTAATTGATTCGGATATCTTTCTTGCTGTCGTTGAAGTGTAATTTGTTATGCAGTGCCAAATTTTCACTTTTCAAATGTCTGAATTTGTGTACTTTTCTGCTTCTTTACTGTTTCTTCCTTGGGTTAGTACCAAGTTAATAAACTTTAATAATTTTTGCGAAATTAATAACTTTTGAATTACCTGAAAATTCATGACTGACTAGTTAGTTGTGGACATGAGCCTTGTGGACAGCCATTGCTCACTTTTTTGTCCACT
Source organism: Hymenopus coronatus (assembly GCA_030762935.1). NCBI lineage: Eukaryota > Metazoa > Arthropoda > Insecta > Mantodea > Hymenopodidae > Hymenopus > Hymenopus coronatus. The sequence goes on along the minus strand of CM060898.1, from coordinate 62,287,021 downwards.
TTGCAAGTATTTGTCAATAGATCTGCAATTCTGTTATTGCAAGAGCTTTCGGACAAACAATACAAAACTTTAAGACATCAAAATTCTTTTAGGTTAAGTAGAATTTTGGGCCACCAGACGGCATTGAACGCTTCATGGACATCTAGATTCACTACAACAGCATAGTTCTCCTTACAGATTTCCCTCAATGGACGGCTTTGCTCTTCCATATGTTTTAAAGCCTTTTTACTTTCCTTACACGTACATACTATGTACATAGTGTATAGAGGAAGTATTGTATTCCACCCTAAAATTCGATACCGAGATTTCACCGGAAATACATGTATTGGGTCGTCCTGAATCCAAAAAAAGCATCTTTACAAAAAGGTCCGGGTGCGCGCGCGCGCGTGTGTGTATGTGTGTGTGTCTGTGGACGGCATAGCTCAAAAACGAAAAGACCGTTAAACACCAAACTTGGTGTTTAAGTTTGGTACCTTCCAAAGATGTGCACAAAGATTTAAAAAAAAAAAAACCCACCCCCAACTACCGTTTACATGGAACTTTTTTCAAAATTTTTAATTTTCTTAAAAATGGCTGTAACAATTTTGATTAAAATACCGTATATTAAAGATATTTACCTGACAAATAAAATGTATATCTTGAATTTTCTGGGAAAAGCCTCTGAAGGCTACCTTATACTGGATCAATTTTACGAAATTTTGCATTACTGCTAAACCGTAAGAGATGGACAAAAACTTACCAAACAAAAAATGTAGAGCACGTTAAAACACACATTTACGTTATATATATTTTTTCGTGGAGCTGATCCTTTTTTAGATATTCCTTGTTTTTGGTTTCAGCTTTCAAAAACGTATACTTTTCTCATACAGGAATTTGTCAACTCGTGTCCATAGAAACAAAGGAACCTCAGTCACATAGCAACCAGCTTTTGACTATCACTTTAACCTATGGTGCTCCCTTATTTCGCTTTTACTAACAAGGAAACAAGTAATAAGACTGTTTCTGCTAATCTTTTCTCGATTAGCATGAAGTAAATAGAAGCATAAGCTTTTTAACAATTATTTATAACAGAGATGTAGAGAAAGTCATGTGAATGGAAAACATCCGAGCCTGTCATGAGTACGAGGTGTAGGGTAAGCCGGCATTGGCTATGACGCACAACACTGTGAGCGTCAGGCTTTGTACAAATGCGTATATCATATAATGCTTTGAGTGTAGATAAAATGAAGCCAACTGCTTAATAAATTCTGTGTCTGGTTAAGAGTAAACAGAAGTGTTTTCACTCATATATTTCTCTAATCAGGAGGGGCACCCTTTACCCACCGAAACGTCACAATCAATGTGCTGTTGTCTGAATACATTTTTTTTAAAAGTATTTGAATCCTAATTAGGACTTTCTCACAGTTAGAAAAATATAGAAACATTATTTTATAAAAAAATTAGCTAAATGCATGTAAACTTATGATGTAGGAGCAATTGGCATTTTGGTTCAACTTATCATTGAAATTATGCATAAAATGTATAAAAATGAGTCAATGTACGAACACTTGCTGATGTTTTCACGGATTTTAGAACTTTCCATCTTTAAAAGATCATTGCATTCCGACACTAGCGGAGCGCCTGGTATAATTTTTTCTGAGCTATACTGGTCCGCAGTTATTAGTTTTATAAACAAAGGAGATTTTCAGACAGCTTCTGGTGATCGAGAGGAAAAGGTTGCAATATTTTTCCCAATTATTGGACGTTTCCTTCTGGCTGGAACCCCCTCTTTTTTTTTCTTTTTGGTAGTGTTTAGCGTCCGCTTTAACTACTTCCGGCACCGCAGGCGGTGACATTGATGATACATGAATGATGATGGAGCACCGGTGGAATGCAATGGTGGGGGAAACCAGAGTACCCGGAGAAAACCCGCCCCAGTGCCGCTTGGTCCACCACAAATCTCACATGCGGTCACTTGGGATCGAATCCCGGCCGTCTAGGTGAGAGTCGAGTAGTCTAACCCCTCGGCCACGGCGCCGCCTGACTCCTTCATGCCACATAGCTTCTACACCTCTATGGTAACTCTACTAATACAGCTTTGTTATAATGTTTGAAAAAAGGATTCTTCAAATATTTAATTGATCTCATGCAGTTTTGAATCATTACCACCTTACATTTATTTCCAATTTTATAATTAATAAAATGAGCACGACAAATATGAATAATTATGAATTTGTCATTGATAGAGAAGGTTAAGTAAACTTTCATATTAGTTTATATAAAAATAAAATACAGAATTTAAACTCAAGCTGTAGTAACTTTTCTTTCTCTACCATGTAAATAGTAGGTAGACAATTTATTGCATTCCACGAATTTTTGATACTGCGATTTCTCCGGAAATATATGTTTCGAAGACCCTGATTCCGAACAAAAGCCATTTTTAGAAAGCTCCGTGCTAGTATTTGGTGTATCTTTCTTTCTCTCTTTTTATCTCTTTCTTTGTGCATGTGTGTCCATGAACACTCAAAAATGAAAATACGGATATTAACGTAGGACTAACGTGATTATTATCTTCAAAAATACACGACATGAAGATTTTCAGCAAAATCTCCGCACCCCAATTACTGTTTACATGGAAAACTTTTGAAATTGTTAATTTCATTTTATCTGCCACGTGCAATGTGCATAGTAGGTAGAGAAGGTATTGCATTCCAACAAGGTGCGCGCGTGTATGTGAGTGTGGATAACACAAAAACAAAAGATCCTTCAAATATTAAAATGTATATTACTTTCAGCATTTTCCAAAAATGTGGCACGAAAATTTACCCTATTCCAAACTTCTCTTTACATGGAATAATTTTCAAAAATTTTGATTTTCTCAAAATTGGCTCTAATGATTTTCATTAAAAGATAATATGCTTTGCTATACTTATGGGAAACGAAATGCACATCTGGATTTTTCTGGAAATTGCCTCTGAAATCCTTTTCATCCTGAATGAAGTGTGTATATCTGTAAGAGTTCAAAATCTTTTTACACAAACATGCAGTTTCGTAAAAGCACACAATTTATGATTTTTGGTGGAGTTGACCATTTCCGAGATACTCCTTGTTATTGTTTTCAATGCTAACTACGTATCTTCTCAAAGAGGATACCTTTCGTGTTATCCTTCATCTGTTTTTATCTTATGCGAAACGAAGCGTACTTCAATTGTTCACATATCGAGCGGCTTTTAAAGGATTTGAATCGCTTTATCCTGGTACATCCCTTTATTTCCGTTATAAAGAACTAAGTAGTAAGACCAATACTGTGTTAATATTTATCTCGTATAGCATGATGTAGATAGAATAATAATCTTTGGTAAGAATAATAGGTAGAGCAAGTCATGTGAATGCAACACATCAGATGTTTACGTTTTGTAGTTTTCAGAATTTAATGTATAATATAAAATATCTGATACAGCGAATTTATTTTAAGATGATCTACATATTTCTTCCAATATTTCGCTTTCAAAGTAACTTCCATAGTACTGAAGAAACACAAGCCACTCTTTCTAGGAAAGTTCTGAAACATCCTGCAACAACCTTTTTATAAAGTACGGTTGAGAAAACGTAGCATTTCCTCTATATAACGTCACGTGGGAACCTAACTTTTATCCGCCTTTCTTTCTGTTTACCCTCCTCTTATGTTGGACTTACACCCCCTCAAGGCTTAAAAGTCAATGCCTTGGTCAGATTTCTGTTGAGGAGCATACACACTAGGTTAGAGAGAAGCCAGGATGGATGATCAGCCCGATGCTTGGTATAAAATTATGGAAGAGTATAATACGAAACGACAATGAAGTTGATGACAGAAAAACGATGATGGAGAAATTTGTGGATGAATGGCGGGGAGCCGTAGAATCCGGAGAAAAGTCGCCCAGACATCGCTTCGTCGAACACAAATACCACAAATACCCTGGAATCAAACCCGGGCCACCTAGGTGAGGGTGGAGCGGTCTAACCACTCTGCCACGGGGCCGCCCACTCTGTTCTTCAGAGTTTTTAATTTCGCAAACCGGTGCTTTTAATGGAATATTGTAATTAAGGCAAGAACAAAGCAACCATTAAATTCTTTTTCGTTTTTATCGCTAAGTTTAATAGTTTCACTATAATTAAAATCTCTAAACTAAATGTAATGTGTTGTATGTTATTGATATTGCATTGTTTAATATGGATCAAGCTCTAAAAGCATATTTTTTAGGCTAATAAAGTTAATTTGCTCCAGATTCTTAAAGATAGAAGGTGTTTCAGTTTTAATATTTTTATTTCATAGTACAGGATGTTTTGAAAGTTCCTCACACCCAATATATCGAATATAACTCTCCAAGAGTAAGAAATAAAAGCATTATTCTTATTGTTACTTTAAGATATACCTTTTTGATAACCCACTATGACTTTAAATGTTTTGAATGATGTCCAGTGTTGCTATGGTACTCAAAAATCAGTTTTCCGAAACAGTCAATCAAAGGCATGATTTTCTATTGGACAATGGATGCCCACTCTTCCTCCACTTTTGCAATGAGCTCATATCTGTTGCATGGTTTTTCTGAGCACGCTGTCCTACAGATTAACCCAAAAATTCTCATAAAGTTTTAGTCTGAAGAGTTTCCTGGAAAAACATTGAAGTTCTTCCGAATGACTTCGATAGTTCGTTTAGCGGTATATGCTGTTGCACCATCTTGCATCAGAATCCCAGGCAAATGACATTGGAATTGTCTTGTATCATAGAGTGCCGGTTTCGTTCACAGGTAGAATTTTTACTTACTCTACACGAACCACATACACAGTAGGTAGAGGTTATATTATTCCACCCAAAAATTTGATGTCGAGATTTCACCTTTAGGATTTGGTGTTTCAATACAAACTATTATTACTAGGGATAGCATCGTCGGAACCGATAGCGAGGCAGCTAATACCAGTTACATACATACCGAGTAAAGATCGACCTACTTTGGCGACTGTATATAAATAAACTGTAGTAACTCTTCTGGTGGTTTGGCTGGATTTTCATCACTTGTGAAGTGTTTTGTGCAAGATTATCATGAATAAATCTTTTGCAAAATTTCACTTGGTCTCACACTACTGTAAGAATAGACCCTACTGTTTCTTTATAGGCATCCTTCTCCAATCTGCAGATTTGACGTGACGTCTGACTTGATTTCGGTCTTTAAAATCATCAGAAAGGTTTAGTTTCTTTTCCACACTTATTACTCCTGTGATCTGACTCATTCACAAATGCCTAGCTGTGAATGTATTACTACACTCATATTGCGAATACCCGAAAAGTTTTTCTGTTTCATCTATGTGCTATGAAAAGCTCATGCTCCAAATGTATGTAAAACTTTTATTTTCAACTTGAGGTACACACAATGAATTGGAATGTAGGAGACATAGCACAATTATCATTTCATGGTTATTTATTGTGCATGGTGCCAAAAGAACTTGTGTTTTAACCATTACATCACTACTAATATCTTCTGTTTCACTTTGGTACCTGCAAGACGCTAACCAGACGGTCGTCTCCGCGCATCCGAAATGTCGGCCTGGAGATAAGGGATGTTCATCTCCTGGTGTCCAATCCGGTTTGATGCATTTTCCAGGCTAATTCAAGTATTTAGTGTATGGTATTACACTACCTAGATGACACTGGAACATGTTTGAGGTATTTGATATGCGTATAGTGATATATTTTTATTAGTCCTAGGAGTAATTTTGTTGGTCTACCACGTCTCAGAGCCTGTGACACGTCACCACCGTCTTTCCTTGTCAATTTTCTGATTGTGTTTCGGTCAATTTTCAATGTTTGACTTATCTTCTTAAGTGTCGGACTGATGCAGACATTGAATTTTAGACCTTACATATTCCCGCTCTAAGGGTGATATCTACTACAATCGAAAAATAATTCTTAGTCATACTGACTTGCTTTACGCAAAAATTAACCGATACATGTGTTCTGTACGTGGACCGTAAGTTTCAAACCCCGAGGAAAAACATTTGATTCAAATTAAGCCTGTATCAGTATTAAAACCATGCAATTCTTTTATACTGAATGTGAAAGAATAAACCCAGGATATTGAGAACTACAATAGTATCAAATATGGCTTATCTTTGATGATAAAGCATGGCTATAGACATAAAAAGAGTGAAAAAAAGATTATGTTTCAAAACAGTATTCTTCATATGCGTGGTGCTAATGCAATACAATGCCGCGAATGTGAATGCCCCGCCTGGTGCTTTCGCATGAGCTGCTAACGTTAATAATAATAATGAATGATTACAAAACATGCAATGGGAATTAAAACACCTTAGAGCCACTCTAATTTGAGAACTTCTTGCAAAACATTTCTTATAATTTTATATATCTTATATATTCACTCGAACTATACATAACTATTTAAGTATGTTCGTCAAAATGCTTATGTATTATAATAATTTACCGGAAATACTTTGACAAAAACGTTAGGTTTAAAAATTTTTAGTTGCAGAATTTATATACCTTTTATAATTTGCAATTGACTTATCGAAACATTCCGAGATATCGGTCAATGTTTGTTTGTACCTTCAAGTGTAAAGAAAACGTATATAACAGTTCCTACACAAACGACCAAACAGTAAATCAAGATAGACAAGGAGGTGTCCGTATCGAAACCTGATCTCGCCTTTCGTTTGTAATTTAAAATGGAAGTGAACAATAAGTTCACGAACAGGAATATCGATCATTCCAAACCAAACCCTTCGCGATATTGTCGATATTACTTGTGAGTGGGAGATGAAATACGAGCCTTTCCTTGCTGGAGCATAACGTTGGCATTGCTGTTCCACATTTCGACAGCAAGCCGCGCAACAGTGTAATTCCCTACATAGAATGCTTTGCAAATTGGCCGCCAGGCTATCTGTCATACGCTAACATCGAGGAAGAGAAGATTACTGCAGCCATTTCCTTGGTCTAAGCCATGATCTTCACGATCTAACCAGTTATGTGGAACTATACAAGTGCCATCATCCCGTCTGACACATCTGATGTGGTCATGAACATTACTTCCGCACAGCCCGTATTCCAAGCAGATCATCCTCGTAAGATTACCACAAAGCAATCATGGTTTCATTATTGCATGCAGGTGATAAGCTTAGTGATTTCATACATATTGCAAGTGCCATGATAGTGAACTCGATTAGAAACAAAAAACTCTCTTGTTCTTCATTTTTCAACCGTTAGACATTTTTCTAATCCAGCTGAATCTCTTCCTGGATCAGCCATTCCTATCGCTTCTTTGGAATGTGCATTCCTAGCTTGCAAATTACTAGCTCCACTATGTGCTTTAGATTCTTGAAGCATTTATCTATGTTGTGCTCAAAATCTCATATTTATTACATTAACTACATATTTTGACTTGTTTTTGGAGACAGTCAGTTTGTTCTACATCATCTGAGGATAAGTTACAAAGGATCGTGTAGGCGTTCAATGAAGTGGGGAAAAATTATCTATTAAAGATTTCCCCGAAGAAGATCAACATTTTAGCATTTTAGGGAAAAGATCATCTTATAAACAAAATTGTAATTGCGAAAAAAATATTAGAGTTAACTAACCTCTTCAATTTTATTGTTGTGAGATCTCTTATTTATATGCTAAGGATCACAAAATATATATTACATGAGTTACAACAAATGGTTGGTATTATAAAAAAAAAAAAAGAATACTGTATAAAAAGTAAGGAAAGAGATTACCCTGAAAGTATATAAAGTTTTAACCATGCCTATGTTACTTTATGGTGTAGAAGCCTGGACTTCAACAACTAGAATTGAAGCAGAGACCTGACTATTAAGATCATTGGCAGTTTACCAAATGTGGGATCACAAAAGAAACCAGGAAATTTGAGATCAACTACCTTTATGGGAACAACAGAGAAGATTTACCAATATATAAATAAATGACATGAATATTTGATACGAATGGAGCAATCCTAAAGAACTTTATGAGCATAAACCGCAAGGGGGATTATATTCGTTGGATGACCTACTAAGCGATGGAAGGGTTGGTTGTAAATTGTTGGTTTCTAACAGACAATACTGTCTAACCCAAAATATATAAATAAATGTATATACATATTATAAGATGACTAGATGTTTGGATAATCTATTGAGAAAAAAGTGTAACAGAACCTATTTGATCTTATCCAGTGTAAACCCTACACTAATACTGCAAATTCTACTTTCTCTACAGTGCCATGTACAGTGTATAGAGGCGGTATTGTATTGCAACTAAAAATTCAATTCCGAGATTTCACCGCAAATACATGCACTTTTAGAAAAAGGACCGCGTGTGTGTGTGTTTTTTGTGTGTGTGTGATTGAGTGTGTGTGCATGTGGGCAGCATAGCTCAAAAACGAAAAGTCCGTAAAATACAAAACTTGATATTTAAGTTCAGTATCTTCCAAGGATGGGACACGAAGATTTTCAAGAAAATCCCGCACTCCAACTTACCTTTGCATGGAAACAATTAGAAAATGTTTGATTTTCTCAAAAATGGCTCTAGCGATTTTGATTAAAATCTCTTACATGACAAATAAAATGCACATCTTAAATTTTCTAGAAATAGCCTCTAAGACATTTTTATTCTGAGTGAATTTTGCAGAATTTTGCATAAGTGATAAACTGTAAAAGATAAGGCAAAATTTAATTTACAAAAACGTAAAGCTCGTTAAAAGATACAATTTGTGCTATGTACATTATTTTCGTGGAGTGGACCATTTTTGAGATATTCCTTGTTATTGATTTCAGTTTTAAAATACTTTACTTTTCTTATACAGGAACTTGTCAAACACCTGGCCACGCAAAGAAATGGATTTTTATACCATAGCAACCATATTTTAAAACACTTGACTGTCTGTTTAGCCTAATGTATTTCCTTATTTCCCTTCTATTTATAAGAAGCAAGTAATAAAACCGTTTCTGCTAATGTTTATCTCGATTAGTATGAAGTAGACAGAAGAATAAGCTTATTAGCAATAATTTGTTACAGAGATGCAGAGAAAGTCATGTGAATGGAGCACATCAGGTTTTTCTATGCTTAGTATCAATGTAAATAAATTACCAGTGTAATATCCTGTCCGTCTGAAACCATGTTGCTCTACTCAAGCGTATTAGAGCCTAATATTATTTGAATAGGTTCTAATATTATTTGGAAGTAGATTAAAACCAACACATAGTGCTCTCACTAAAAAGCCTATCCCACAAAATTTTAATGAATTTTTGTAAAAGATTAATTTATATGCATTTAAGAATAAGAGATGTTTGACATAATTTCTAAAATTATGCATTTTAAAATGTATTAACAAAAAGGGTAAAATACTACTACAGGAAGCCTCCTTCGATAGAAATTATGAATAATTAAGATTTTTAAAATGTTAATTCCATTATTCAAAATAAATCATAAGTTTATGTGTTCTTTAAAATTTACAAAATCAAATTCATAGAAATCTGATGAGTCCCATGACTTTCTCTACATTTCGGTAACAAAGTTTGTTAATAAGCTTATTCTTCTATCTACTTCATTCTAATCAAGATAAACATTAGCAGAAATCGCCTTATTACTTCGTTCCTTATAGGTATAAGGGAAATAAGGGAATGCACTAAGCTAAATTGTCAGTCAACTTTTTAAAATTTGATGGCTATGGAATTGAAATCCGTTGCTTTGCGTGACAAGGAGTTGACAAGTTCCTGTATGAGAAAAATTAAAGTATTTTAAAACTGAAACCAATATCAAGGAATATCTCGAAAACGGCCAAATCCACGAGAAAAATGTATATGACATAAATGGTGTATTTTAAGGAGCTCTACAGTTTTTATGTAGTAATTTTTGACTATCTCTTACAGCTTAACGGTTACACAAAATTCAGAAAAAAATCATCCAGAATAAAGTGGTCTTCAGATGCCATTTTCCCAGAAATACATTTTCCCAAGATATACATTTTATTTGTCGTGTAAATATCTTAAATATATGAGATTTCAATCAAAAGCATTAGAGCCATTTTTTTCGTGTAAAGGATAGTTGGGGTTGGGGGATTTTCTTGAAAATCTTCGTTCGCATTCTTGGAGATAGTGAACTTAAATATTATGGTATTTCTTTTTTGGCATGTTAACCATAGTAGGACCTATGGGGGTACTCTGCCCCAGTAAGCAGGGAACTCTGTTCGGGAATTAATCCTATCCTAGACCTAAGTAGTACTGTAGTAAACAATAGAAATACTAAATCCTATATTGTTTCTACTATATGAGGAACATAGTTCCCGGACTACACAGAAATAAAGTACGGAAGGTATTAATAAGACCCTTTACCCTTAAGGTAATGTATCGTTGAAGGCCAAAAAGTATTAACATTTTTACAAATATTCTTTTTTCCATAATAAGATGATGGCATTCACACTTTAGGAGCATATATATTTTTTTTCTCGCTTGGCATACTGTAACTACCAAGTAGCTGAAGCTATAAATGGTTAGGTGCACGTTTATTTATTAGTATTAGCATTAGCCCATAGCGTCCCCTGGGGGCACGGGACTCTATCCATTAATTGGCTCTCCCAACTTAAAATGTGTTTTCTCGCAAAGTTTTTTCCAACAGTTTTCCACAACAAAAATGCTCCACATGATGTCTTTTACTAATTTGTTTCAAATGGTTTTTCAAAACATATTAAAGAAAACAGTATATAGTTTTTTGAAATAATGCTCCCTTTTTGAGAAAGCGAGTTGACTTCTCATAAAGTCTAGAAGTATGAATGTGCATGTGTTTAATTATATAAAATGATTAATCTAATGTGCTTAACCCACAGATGATATGAGTTGTTTAACAAGTCAAAACCCCCGATATAACCATTGAGGTTAAAGTTGGCTTTATAAATAGAAAAAGATGGAAAACTTTTCTATATTAATTAGGATGAATATAAAAAATCTGATTATTCTATTAACGTAAATCTCTCTAGCTATTCTAAGTACAAACCAGTCTTACAAAAAGTATTCTTTGATTTACATCATGCTAATCGGGATATACATTTTCAGACTTGATGTTGTTGCTTGCTTCATTGTAAGTAGAAGAAAAATAAAGCAATACATTATGTTAAACCGATGTCAAATCTTTTAAAAGGTGCTCCCTATGTGAAACAATTGAGGTTCGTTTCGCTTTGCATCGTCCCGTTTGAAAAAAATTAGTTTAAAACTAAAACCAAAACAGAAATATCTCCAAAACGGTTAACCATAGAAATATAACATAATGTATGTGTTTAAGGAGATTTACATTTTTTGTGTTTTAAGATTTTATCTATAGCTTATGTTTAACCGTTATACAAAATTCTGCAGAATTCATCCAGAAAAAAGAGGTCTTCAAGGGCTATTCCCTGAAAATTCAAAATACACATTTTATTTGGATGTAAATATCTTTAATATACGGCATTTTGATCAAAATATATACAGCCATTTTCGAGAAAAACAAAACATTCAAACATTTTTCCATATAAAATGTGGTTTGCAGAGGGAAAATCTTCGTGTCGCATTCTTGGAAGATACCAAACATAAATACCAACTTTTTTAACGGTCTTCTCGTTTTTACTTTCTCTACACGCACTATGTGCATAGTGTATAGAGATGCACTCCACCCAAAAATTCGATACCGAGATTTCACCGGAATTATATGTTTTAGGGTCCCTTATACCTAAAAAAACATTTTAGCAAAAAGGTCCGAGTGTGTGTGTGTGTGTGTCTGTGTGTCTGTGCGTCCGTGTGTCCGTATGTCCGTATCTATGAACAAGATAACTGAAAAACGAAAAGTCGGTAAAATACCAAACTTGAGATTTTGAAAACATTCCCCCACCCCAAACTACCCTTTACATGGAATTTTTTTCGAAAATGTTGATTTTCGCAAAAATGGCTCTAAAATGTTGATTAAAATATCATATATTAAAAATATTTACCTGACAAACAAAATATATATCTTGAATTTTCTGGGAACATCCTCTGGAGACTACTTTATTCTGGACGAATTTTACGGAACTTTGCATAACTGCTAAACCTTAAGGGATGGACAAAAACTTACCACAAAACAAATGTGGAGCACTTAAAAAAAACAAAAAACAAAAAAAAACACAATTTATGGTATACACATTTTTTCGTGGGGTTGATCGTTTTTGAGATATTCATTGTTTTTGGTTTCAGCTATGAAAAACTTACTTTTCTCATATAGGAATTTGTCAACTTCCGCCCATATAAACAAAGGAACTTCAGTCACATAGCAACCACCTTTTGACACTTTAACCTATGATAGTCTCTTATTTCGCTTCTACTTACAAGGAAACAAATAATAAGACTATTTCTGCTAATTTGTTCTCGAGTAGCAGGATGTAAATAGAGGCATAGGCCTTTTAACAATAATTTTTTGCAGAGATGTAGAGAAATTTATGTAAATGGTACACATCAGATTTTTAAGTAACGTTGTCCACAGACACACATACCCGGACATTCTTCTAGAAAGCCTTTTTCGGACTCAGGGGACCTCGAAACATATTTCCGGTGAAAACTTCCATTTTTTGGGTGAAATATAATGCCATCTCTGGTTACTAAGTATATTATATATACGTGCTAGAGAAAGTAATATGGTATGACAGATCAATATGTTAACTCGTTTACTATTTAACTGAATTTTTACTTTAATAGTTTTAAAAGTGAATCACGAGGCGCATTACTATTAGAATACAAATTTAGATAGTAAAATGTTACGAATTATTTAAAGAAATATGTAAGCCGGAGTCTTCACTCGTGTCAAAACTATCACTATTGCTTATAATGATTAATAAAAGTGTCTATAAGATATTTCAAATACTGTGGATTTTTTCAAATTTCACAGATGCATTGCTTTATATCTACATAACAAAGAGCAGGAAGAGGCAGAAACCTTCACATTGTAAATGGATCCATGGAACCGTGAAAAACCAACACGTTGACTCGTGGAATTCAAGAGAAATACCTGGTAAATTATAAACCACTGACCTCTAGGCTAATTCCTTATTCTTTTTAAAGTTCCATGTTGTAGAAAAAGGAATGTGTGCACCTGCTTCCCGGCAAATTCATGGTCATCTACATCACTTGTCTAATGGCTTGGAATACCTAACATTCTTCTAAGTTTCGTAGGTAGCAAAGCTGTCAGTTATATTTAATCTAATGCAGCTTTAACGTGTTTATGTTTTCCAATATTTCCGAGCAAAAATTTGATTTTTGCAATTTAACATATCTAAATATATTAATTTCGTTTCGTTTCGTTTCGTAATCAGTTTACCTTCCTCATATTTGTAGGATTGACCCCCCCCCTAGGACTTACTAGGGGTTAGAAGGCTGTCAGGGAGCCTACAGCACGAAACCACAGAATGGAGTACCTGTTACGAGGGGTCGGCCCATACCCAGACATGAAAAAGGAGGAAGCGGATGATATATATTTTTGGTAGTGTTTAACGCCCACTTTAACTACTTATGGCACCGCAGGCGGTGACACTGATGATACATGAATAAAGAGGGAGTACCGGTGGAATGCGATGGCGGGGGATACCGGAGAACCCAGAGAAAACCCGCCCCAGCGCCGCGGATGATATGAAATGTAAACGAAATTGTTGACTGGAATTGTTGACTGATAGTGGAGCAATTGGGGAATGGGTGGTGGGGAAACCAGAGGGTCCAGAGAAAACCCACCCAGACGCCGCTTCGTCCACCACAAATCCCACATGAGGGCGCTCGGGATCGAACCCGGGCCACCTAGATGGAGGCAAATGGTCTAACCACTCAACAACAGCGCCACCCTAAATATATGAATTATCATTTATAATGCCATAACATTATACTAGTTACATACTATACTTTTATATATTACATATTCATTCAAACATGTTAATTCTTTTAACGTTACATTTAAAGGGTTGAGTAAAAGAAAATATATTCACTAACATAATTCCGATAAAAAGGACGATTTTACTTTTTCTAGCAAGTATGTACGTACAGCGTACATAGTAGTTAGAAAATATATAGTATTTCACCCAAAAAATCGATATTTCACCGAAAATTATGTTTTGAGGTCCCCCAGTCGAAAAAAAATTAGGAATAGGTCCGTATGTGTATGTTTCTGTGGACAACATAGCTCCAAAAACGTAGAGACCTTTAAATACCAAACTTGGTATTTATGTTTAGGATTTTCTGAGAATACGACCGAAGAATTTCAAAAAATCCCCCAACCACAAACTACCCTTTACATGAAACAAAATTTGAAAATATAGTTTTGCTCAAAAATGTCTATTTTGATTAAAACACCATTACATCTCAAGTAAAATGCTTATTTTGAATTTTCTGGGAATAGCCTCTGAAGACCTCTTTATTCTGGATGATTTGTGCATAACGGTTAAACAGTGAGAGATAGACCAAAACTTACAAAACAAAAAACGTAAATTTCGCTAAAACACATAACTTTTGTCTTGTACGGTTTTCTTGTAGAGTTGGCCATTTTCGAGCTATTCCTTGTTATTGGTTACCATTTTAGACTGCGTAACTTTTATGAAACGGTACTATGCTAAGCAAACCGAACCTGAATTGTTTTACTCAGCGACCAGCTTTTAAAAGGTTTGGCTACCGTTTTAGCGTATATTACTCCCTTATTTCCCTTCTGCTTATAAGAAAGTAAGTAATTCTGCTAATGTTTATTTCGATTAGTATGATGTATATAAAAGAATAAGCCTTATACAAGCAGTTTGTATATGGAACAGCTCGAGAAGATTATGTGAATGTTTTTTTCAATCTATTTTAAACCTTTAAGGGTCTGATGCTTTCTATTGCTCTGGAGCTGGAAGTCATTTTCCAAAGAATTAGGGTATAGCTTTGAAGTTTTACATATCACTAGTAACAAACGAAGTACTTGCAGATAGACATACCAAGCATCAGCACAATATTGTAACAAAACCATCTATATTTTTCAACAAACAACTCTTTATTTCTTCTACTGATTTGAAATGAAAGTCTGCTCACAAATAATTGTATTTCTTCAATGTTTTCGTAACAATTTCGGCACTCGGCGGCTGCGGCTATTACTGTTGGCTCCGAATTTCTCGTCTAAAACATCTCAACTGTTATTCTCCATGCTTTCCCAGTTGAGACTAAACTCTGGGCATTTTTAAAGGGGGAAACAGGAATTAAAATGAGCGTTGACAGGTTGTGATGGAGTGAAGGATGAAGGAGAGAAAGTATTTTGTTCTCTGGCAACTGTTTTTAATGTATGGACACTTATTTTGGGGAGAAAAACTGATGCCCGGCACCCGGGGGTTTGTGGGTACTTTTACGAAGCCATAAAGGATGCGGTGCTTGTACCTTGTCGATACCCAGACACCCACGTTATTAAGGGTGCTAATTTAATGTCTGATGGGGTGACGTTCATGTGCTGAGAGTGCCGATGATGCTGAGGCGTTTTTGTCTTTGGCTGTTAGCGTCGGTGTCGTTGCTGTCCTGAAAGTTTAGTGCTTGGAGTTGATTTGTCACAGTGTCGTTTAAAAGCACGAAATCACCGTGATTTGGCCGATTATGCGAGTAATTACTTTGGTGGTGAATTTGTCTTTCACATTTATGGACCTCCATTCTTGAGACTTCTTCGCTGAATTTTGGTGGAAATTTCCTGAACGCATTTCGACAATAGCTGAATTCTGTCATTTCTGTAGCATACCATTTTTGTCCACAGATCTCTTAGTGCTGGGCAGCTTTAGCTCTGCTTCTATACGTGATGGACAGATGACTACTCCACAGAAACCTTAGTGCCACGCAACTGTATCTCTGCTTCTATACGTGATGATGACAACTCCACAGAGACCTTAGTGCCACACAACTGTATCTCTGCTTCTATACGTCATGGACAGATGACTACTCCACAGAAACCTTAGTGCCACGCAACTGTATCTCTGCTTCTATACGTGATGGACAGATGACTACTCCACAGAAACCTTAGTGCCACGCAACTGTATCTCTGCTTCTATACGTGATGGACAGATGACTACTCCACAGAAACCTTAGTGCCACACAACTGTATCTCTGCTTCTATACGTGATGGACAGATGACAACTTCACAGAGACCTTAGTACCACACAATTGTTCCTCTGCTTCTATACGTGATGGACAGATGACTACTCCACAGAGACCTTAGTATCACACAATTGTACCTCTGCTTCTATACGTGGTGGACAGATGACTACTCAACAGATACCTTAGTACCACATAATTGTACCTCTGCTTCTATACGTGGTGGACAGATGACAACTTCACAGAGACCTTAGTACCACACAATTGTTCCTCTGCTTCTATACGTGATGGACAGATGACTACTCCACAGAGACCTTAGTATCACACAATTGTACCTCTGCTTCTATACGTGGTGGACAGATGACTACTCAACAGATACCTTAGTACCACATAATTGTACCTCTGCTTCTATACGTGGTGGACAGATGACAACTTCACAGAGACCTTAGTACCACACAATTGTTCCTCTGCTTCTATACGTGATGGACAGATGACTACTCCACAGAGACCTTAGTATCACACAATTGTACCTCTGCTTCTATACGTGGTGGACAGATGACTACTCAACAGATACCTTAGTACCACATAATTGTACCTCTGCTTCTATACGTGGTGGACAGATGACAACTTCACAGAGACCTTAGTACCACACAATTGTTCCTCTGCTTCTATACGTGGTGGACAGATGACTACTCAACAGATACCTTAGTACCACATAATTGTACCTCTGCTTCTATACGTGATGGACAGATTACTACTCAACAGATACCTTAGTACCACACAATTGTTCCTCTGCTTCTATACGTGGTGGACAGATGACTACTCCACAGAGACCTTAGTGCCGCACAATTGTACCTCTGCTTCTATAGACAGATGACTATATGGATGCAACTCCACAGAGACCTTGGTACCACACAACTGCATCTCTGCTTCTATAGACAGATGACTATATGGATGCAACTCCACAGAGACCTTGGTACCACACAACTGTATCTCTGCTTCTATAGACAGATGACTATATGGATGCAACTCACAGAGACCTTGGTACCACACAACTGTATCTCTGCTTCTATAGACAGATGACTATATGGATGCAACTCCACAGAGACCTTGGTACCACACAACTGTATCTCTGCTTCATTAGACAGATGACTATATGGATGCAACTCACAGACACCTTGGTACCACACAACTGTATCTCTGCTTCTATAGACAGATGACTATATGGATGCAACTCCACAGAGACCTTGGTACCACACAACTGTATCTCTGCTTCTATAGACAGATGACTATATGGATGCAACTCCACAGAGACCTTGGTACCACACAGCTGCATCTCTGCTTCTATAGTCAGATGACTATATGGATACAACTCCACAGAGACCTTAGTACCCCACAACTGTATCTCTGTTCCATACGCGCCGGGCATATGATATTAAGCTGACGTCTACTCTATCCTGTGAATAGATTCGGTACTCATTTATTTTTAATTTTACCTGCTGTTATTAAAATTACTAAAGAACTCGGATGGCGGTATTAAAAATAGAATTAGATATTTATCCTGGCAAACGAGTTAACGAACGGAGAAAAACACATTTAAGTTGGTTGGCTCACGAGATTTGAACCCAGGATCTCCCAAATGCAGGCCAGAAACGCTACTGCCTGAGACAAAAGTTGATTTTATTTCCACATTTTGCATATAAATAAATCTGTGTTAGAATTGCTATATAGTCAGCGACATGCCTTCCCACCCATTTGTGGGTTCGATTCCCGGCAGAGGTGGGAAATGTTTGTTTCTCAGAATTATTTCTTTGAAGCTAACGTGGATTAAAGTGTGGGTTTTATTTTAGTCTTTTTACTTTCTATAGGGCGCATGTACAATGTACATACTGTATAGGGAAAGTAGTATATTCCAGCTAAAAATTCAATAACGATATTTCGCCGGAAATAGATGTTTTGAGATTCCCTGAAATAAAAAAAGCTTTTTAGAAACATGTCTGTGGGCTCATAAACTAAGAGTCGGTTATATACCAAACTTGGTATTTATGTTCAGTATCTTACAAGGATGCCACACAAAGATTTTCAAGCAAACCTGCCCACCCCCAAGTACCCTTTACAAGAGACATTTTTCAAAATTGACTGTAACGACTTTTATTTAAATGTCACATGTTTATGCTATTTTTATGACAAACAAAATGTATATCTCGAATTTTCTGGAAATAGCCTCTGAAGACCTCTTCATTCTGGATGGATTTTGTATAGCGTTAGTATAACTGGTAAGCGTAAGAGATACATAAAAACTCCGAACACAAAAATTATAGATACACAATATTTGTCAAGTACATTTTTTGTGGAGTTAATCGTTTTCAAGATATTCCGAATTATTGGTTTCAGTTTTAAGCTACTTAAACTTTTTTCGAACTCATAGCGAGCAAATAGAACCGAATTCAGTTCCTTCACATAGCGACCAGATTTTAGAAGATTTGAATATCGCTTTAGCCTGGTGTATTCCTTTGCTTCCCTTCTATTTACAAAGAAGCAAGAAATAATTTCAATTGTGGTACCTAATATTTATTTTGATTAGTATGAGGTAGATAAAAAATAATCTTTTTTAAAAAGAATTGTTTGTGAAATAGCTAGAGAAAGTCATATGAATGAAGCATAGCACATTTTTTTTGTACAAAGAGTTCTAAATGTTGTATCTATATTTCCCTAAAACCATAACCTCACTATAGAATAATGGATGTTCATCCACTGCAGGGCTATGTGTAGGGCTCGGACTTTTACGTAAATACATATTCTGCATGAACTTGAAACTGAGTTTAATGTTCTCTGGATATATACACAAGCCCAAATATTTTGAGTTTTATTACACATAAAAATGCATATTTTCTGATTGTTTATGTAAATAAATATTTCTGGATATTCACGTACATTACACAAACATCTAATAAAAGAAATCCTTTTTAAAATTCACATAGTTTCATAAAATCACAAAAGCTGTAGCAAAATTATTTTTAACAAGTCACTATGCATGTCTGTAGTGATCAATTACGCATGCCAAACAATGCAATATGTAGTTAATTATTGGAAGAACTGATATGTCAGCTATAGTAGCCCTTTATTTTGAAGAAAACATGCATGAACTTCTTGCGTTCATGAGCTCGCAAGGTAAGAACGGGCATTCCTCCACTAACATATGCTTGAAATAAATAAACACCTGTTATCGCTCTGCAGCCCGGCTAGTATATACACTGATACTTGTTAAACTGTAGACATAGTCAATTAGTCACTTGTTTGTCATTTGTCAATTTGTGAATCTGAAAAGCTTAGACAACCTTCTAGTTGTGTTGGGAAGTTTTTTAAAAACATTGTATTTGTTTTGACACATATTTTTATCATTTTAAGCACCCATGTTTTAGCACATAAAAATCCATGCCCTAGTTGTGAGTTATCACAAACCGTTGTGGCACCAAATTCCTATTGTAACCATCTGTTCTTGTGTTTTCCTGAGTTTGTCATTTTCGGAACAATTATTTTAGCAAATGTTTCTATTTACTTCATGCTAATCGAGAAAAAATTAGCAGAAATAGTGTTATTACTTGCTTCCTTGTAAGTAGAAGAAAAATAAGGGAGTAGCATAGATTAAGGTGATAATCTAAAGCTGATTCCATTTTTTGTATGGGCCGGAATTGACATAATTTTTTAATTTAATATATAACATAATTTTTTTAACGTGCTCTACATTTTTTTGTGTGATAAATTTTTGTCCATCTCTTACGGTTTAGCAGTTATGCAAAATTCCGTAAAATTCATCCAGAATAAAGTAGTATTCAGAAGCTATTCGCAGAAAATTGAAGATATACATTTATATATCAGGCAAATATCTTCAATATACGATCCATTAATCAGAATCG
Source organism: Hymenopus coronatus (assembly GCA_030762935.1). NCBI lineage: Eukaryota > Metazoa > Arthropoda > Insecta > Mantodea > Hymenopodidae > Hymenopus > Hymenopus coronatus. The sequence continues at coordinate 62,267,003 of CM060898.1, read as the reverse complement.
TTAGAAAATCAATATTTTCGAAAAAAAGTTCCAGGTGGGAGTGGGAGATTTTCTTGAAAATTTTCGTGTCGCAAGCTTGGTATTCAACCGTCTTTTCGTTTTTGAGCTACGCTGTCCACAGACACACACACGGACATTTTTTCTAAAAATACTTTTTGTGGATTCAGAAGGACCCAAAATGTGTGTTACCGGTGAAATTTTGCTATCGAATTTTGGGTGGAATGCAATACCTTCTCTATACAAATATACATAGTACATGTAGAGAAAGTAATTAAATTTCAGAATTATTGTTCGATGTTTAAGCAACTATAATTTACTTGCTTTTTAAATTTACCTAATTTGTTTCAATCTCCCAAAAGGTCATCTTCAGACTCAAGAGGTGTGGCCTTTTGGAAGGTCTTCTATATTTTCTGTGTCATGTGGCCCACAGTTTGCGAGGAGTGTGCATATACACCAGATGATTGATATCTTCATTTTTGTAATTTGATATTTGGCACGTTAGAAAGGTGAATTAGGAGATCAACGCATACTTCTTTTTTTTATTTACTACATCAATCCTGTACTTTAAGATACGTCTTTCCATATTTCGCCTATGGTCATAGCGATTTATAACTTAATGCGATTTATATTGGTCTCCTCACAAATTATCGCTTAACCCACGCAGAAGATTCGTCTTCCTCTCTTCGGCACCTTGAGTAATGCCTCTAATATCTAACTCGACGTTTACGACCAAATTGCTGACAGTTAACACGCTTTAAATTTGAGGCGCTTAGCCCATGCATGACAGACAGCAATATTTAAGCAAGTATTATAGGGTGAGAAATGTCTAATTGTATTGTTTATCAGTCCATCAAAACATACCAATTAAGGTGAAATTTAAGGCCCTATCCCACAAATATTAAACCTTCTAAATGTCCGGCTCTGTAATGTATAGGTAGCGTATCTGCCTCAAATTCATGAGGTTCTGAGTTTGAATCTCGATTAGACGGAATTGACCGGATAAGGTTTTGTACCGGGGTTTTCCCTTTACCTGAGAGGAAGAATGCCGAATAACTTATGTTCTAGTTCAGCATCATTTCATCAGATGTAACCTACCAGATTAAAGGAACTACCCAAAAAGAATAATAATAATAATAATAATAATAATAATAATAAATCTGTCAAATCAATGTCAAATTATTCAACTACACAGTACTTCGAAACTCTTTTAGGCATGTATATATGTAAAACTGCATAATTTTGAGATTAGGGAGCGCAGGAAGTAGAAGTGTGTGATGCCACATCTCACACTTCAGAGGGTGTTCTTGGCAAACATGTGTCTTAAAAGCAAACGAATTTACTATCAGCAAATTACCCTAGCTTTCAGGTAAAGGGGCAAAGTGCATTTGCCTTCTCAAGTGACTAGTTACTCGTATGGCTTGAACGATTTCGAGGCTTCTCTTGAATGCAAAACATACGTATTTTGCCATAACCTCGTGTATCTTGTACTTGTTGCCCTATTACTTTTGTAATTATAAACAACTTAATATAAACATTAAGCTTTTTCTATTACAAACAAATGTTTCATTTATAATTGCCAGTTAAAGGCAGTAAAATACACTTGTTCCTCTGCAAGAGCAACAAGTCCTTTGGTAGTATTCTAATGCTGTTCTCGCCCCTGTAGTCTTATAATCAGTTTCTTGGCTCCATCCTCCAATGTTAACTTGTCTCTAAAAATGATAGTATTGATGATGTATGTATCTCAGCTTATTTTCCCAGTCTTTTGTTTCATTCATTTTTGTTATGATGACAATATAATATGTTGGAAGAATAAGCAAATAACTAAAGGCATGGGTTCCCTAGCATGGGTTCGTAAGACAAGGAATATCTCAGTGCTAGCTGTCACAGTACAGCATGTTGGTATGTTACGAAAACATCACTAAAGCACGCGACGCGGGTCTTCCCACCCTATCTGAGTTACCTCCGATAACTTGGGCAGGACGTATTTTTGGGTAGCTACCTAATCCACCAAGACTGACCGAGGCATTCTTCGCTTTCTCTACTTAGTACAAAGTACATAGAGGAGGTATTGCATTCTACGAAAAATTCTGTACCGGTATTAAACTAGAAATACATGGGGATCCTGGATGCAAAAAAGGCATTTTTAGAAAAAGGCTCTTAAGTGTGTGTATCAGTAAATACGATAATTCAAAAACAAAATTCGGTAAAACAGCAAACTTGATATTTAGATTTAATATCTAAAGGAAGTGTCACGAAGATTTTGAAAAAAAAAAAAAGTCTCATAAATCTCTCAATTCTAGTGTCAGGCATTCTTTCTATGTGTTCCTTCCATTACTTGTTAAACACTTTTTAGACTTTCATTCATGTTAAAATTATTAGTTCTGTAAATTCTTTGGCTTTCACGGTTAGCGTTGTCACTTTCATTACGCGTTCACCCTGGTCCAGATGTTTCCTTTACCGTTTCGCCCGAAACTGCGTCCGGCATCTTTAGGGTAGATAAGGTAATGACTGCAGCTCTGGAATCTAGATAAGAATTATTGGTTCTTCTCTTATACCTTCATTTCTGATATCATTTTGTGCAGCCCTTACACTCCTAAAAATATAATTTCTCAAGTTTTATATTACTTAGTCATTTAGTTAGAGTCCAAGCTTCGCTTCCATACACTAGATTCAACAATAATTTTATAAGATTTTATTTTTTCTCTTTACGTACCTTGTTTCTGAATATTTGTCCATCGCTCCAAATATTTCTTAAATTTACATATTTTTATTGTTAACAATTTTCTGTATTATAGTTAATATAAATCCCATGTAACTAAAATGAATCATCTGCTTGGTGAATTTATTGCAGATATAAGTACTTTTTGCTCTAATTGGTAGTATAGTGTCGCTATCCAAGCAAAATAACTATTACAAAAACCCAGAGGAATCGTTAAAAAATAAAAATTTCCTTAAAGGCTAAGAGAGAAAGATTCCAGGAAACTGCAAGTAAACACTGGCCTAGTTTCACAATTTATTGGTTTTATATCTTTTAACAAGCAGCCAATAAATATATAACTGACTTTACTGTTAAAATATTTTGTTTAGAATAAGCTTACTTTTGTAAGTAACAGGCCTTGAATTAGCAATCTTAAACATAAATATTGTGATGAAAGAAAAGTCTGATTTTTCCTACTAGGAAAGTGGGTTTCCATAATAATAATAATAATAATAATAATAATAATAATAATAATAATAATAATAATAATAATTTAGACTCACTGAAAAATATTAAATCCAAATTTTGCCCAAGCTGAAAAAAACCCACTTTTGCCTGCCCTTGGCGGCTTCGCAATGAAACTTCACTTTACTCGTAAAGACGATCTTCCCTCGGCGAATATCCAACTAGAACGAACCACTTTCTCCCCCAAAGGCTCACCGAACAACAGAGGAATGAGTAGTTCGAACTTTTCTCACCAAGTCACAGCTGAATCTCATATACGTCACTCTGAAGATGGTGAGAGATGTTGTTTGTCTCATCAATACGTGACGTCAGTGGATATAGCCATCTCTGGCTCACAATTTGTGAAAGGGGGTAGACAAACAGCTCAAAATATCCCTATAGCTCTCACTGCCTTTTTCTCTGTGCTAGGAATATTCATATTATGTTGCTCACAAAATTTTATTTTTGTAGGCCATACTCATTATTTTGGATAATTATTAAATAATCTGAAAATAACGATAGTTATTACCCTTTATACAAAATAAAAGAAAAAGTTAAAAATATTATCTTGGCGTAGACATCCCTGCAGTTGGAGGTCATATCCCTTCAGGCATCACAAAAGTTGAACGTAATTGTTATATACTCAGATAATTGTTGTCAAATTAGGATAAAAATCATTCTTTTTTCTAAAAGACAGTACATTTCCTAAAGCATAACTGTTTCTACGAGATGCTTCTCTTACGGTAGAGCGACGCAAGATTTATGTCACGTTGTTAAAACCACCATTAACGATTTTCCCAGTAATCTAGCTCACAAAAAAGGAGCAGGTTTTTCCTCACATTCCACCTACATTTTATTACTTTAAGTGAAGCTATGCGTGACGAACGACCGGAAGGAATTCTTAATTTGTCTAATTGTCTCTGAATTAATGGACAAAATTATGTTCCACTTCATTTTAAGACTTTTTGTTTTGGATGAAAAGGTATCAGATAAACTCAATTGCCTAAATTAAAGCTGTCCAAGTTCTCACCACAATTTTACGCGTTCAGGAACCGTGTAATGTGTATTAAATTAGTGAAATATTTCACGGAGAATCTGCTCTGTGGTGTACATACATTTGTTACCGGCACCTTGTGAAAATACGCGTAAGTAAATACTAACATTCTGCAGCAATGTTCATGTCGTTTTCTGAAATAAGGATAGCCCTTGAAGGCGTTTGTTATAAACAATAAATCCTATACTACATGATTCTCATTCCTGAGCAGTTTCAGTATTATTGCATTAGGTATAAGCCGGCCAAGGCGAGTGCAGTCTTACTCTGGGAGCAGGCGAACTAACGTGATGAGGCAATACGTCATGAAATGTTGTACGGTCTAGTTTACTTCACTAGCACACCGCGTAGTATTCAGTGACAGTGATGGAACACAAAGCGTGTTATTTTTAGTGTTCTTAGGATTTGTGAAGAGAAGAAAGAAGCTTAGAAAATACAAATTATAAATGCTACTGAACTTGATGTGGCTTCTATCTTTTAGAATAAGGCAATGATATGCAAGATCAGAAAGGAGGGCCTGCTTGAAGAAGGTGAGAGAGCAAAGTTATATTACCTCACAAGATTGGTAAAACTCTGGCAACAAAGTCGTTTTGGAACGATATGAGCGAGTTTGTTATTAAAAGAAATTATCAGGAGTATTGCGAGGTAAAAAAGAAACCCCTACCTATTGACCTTTTGTAAGAAGGAGATTAATTTATTTGGATGTAAAAAAAGTCTAGGAAAATATTGAAATTTAAAAAGTGTAAAGATAAACGCAGTTTACTGAGAGAACGCTGTGACGTAGTGGCTCAAAGAACATAATTTCTTAGAACTCTATTCGGCCAACAACAGCAAATGACTGAAAAAACTCGGCTCAGAAGGTGAAAAACATTCAAGAAACATGTTGAAATAGAGACGTACTAATGGAGAAAGAAATGGAAAGGATAATAATCAATCCAGGATTCGACAGCAACAAGCGAGGGAGATATCACGGAATAATGCCAAACACACGAGAGAGTGAAAGAAATGTACAAATTTTTATTGTAATGGATTTGAGAATATATTTGTTTGGTTATGATATGAATATATGTTAAAATCGTGTAAACACGCATGGGAATAGACTCTGAAAACCTCTTCATTCTGGATGGCTTTTGTATAAATTTTGTATAACTGGTAACCCGTAGGAGATAGGCAAAAACTTACCACAAGAAAATATGTAGAACTCGTTATGCCATTTAAATAGAGTTGTAGAGTTAACAGTTTTCAAGATGTTACGGGATATTGACTTTAGTTTTAAGCCAATTAACTTTTCTCAAACGACAGGCTACCTTTCTTTTGCAAAAATAACTGAATTTCAATTGTTTCACATAGCGACCAGCTTTAAAAAAATGAAATGTAGTTTTATTTATAAATGCTCTAAAATTATAGTGTTTGTCAACGTACCATTCTATATAGGGCGTAAAAGGCCGTTTTTAATTTTGCCCAGAGGCCTCTTTATCAGGCTTGAAGTTCTTTTTACGTGCCGTAAATCTACGACACGGGACCAACGGCTTTACTTCCCTTCCGAAGGAACAATGGTAAGGGACTTTTAAGGGATGTAACTATCAATCTTGTGCACCCCCTTATTGCCTTCTACTTACAAAAAACTAAATAATAAGATCAATTCTGCTAATGTTTATCTTAATTAGCATTTTGTAGATAAAAAATATTCTTTTATAAAAATAGTTGTTTCTGGAACAGGTAGAGAAAGTCGTGTGAGTAGAGAGTTTTAGAAAAAGGTCCGTGTGTGTGTCTGTGGGCAGCAGGGCTCAAAAACAAAAAAGTCGTTAAATATCCAAAAAAAAAAAATCCCCCAACCCCAGACTACCAGACATGCAAAACATTTGATTATTTTGTTTTACTTTTAAAGTGGATCTAACGATATTGATTAAAATACTATATATACAGACTACCAGACATGCAAAACATTTGATTATTTTGTTTTACTTTTAAAGTGGATCTAACGATATTGATTAAAATACTATATATTAAAAATATTTTCATCATAGAAAATATGTCTTGAATTTTTTGGGAATATTCCCTGAAGAGCTGTTTATTCTTTTAATTTTGCTAAATTTTATATAAATCATAAACCACAAGAGATAAAACAAAAACCTACTCCAAAAAATATAGATCTAATTAAAACAGATAATTTATATTCTAAAAGTGTTTCTTGTAGATTTGATGTTTTTGAGATATTTCTTGTTGTTGGCTCCAATTTTAAACTGCGTTAACTCTTCTCAAACAGGAGGCCACTTTCTTTTTCACTAGTTTTATTGCTGGCTATTGTTTCTCATAACGATCAGCTTTTAAAAGATTTGACTATCGCACAAGAAGTAAGTAATAGGACCATTAGAATGCTGTAGATAATATTTATTAAGAATAGTTGATTCATGGAGACGCTAGAAAAAGGTATGTGAATAGATAACCTAGATTTTTTATTCATTCATAGCATCATGCTAGTCAGAAATTAATTAATAAGCAGTTTCCTTTAAGAGGTAGCTTCCCCATTCTAGTTGTCTATTTCCCTTTGGAAAGGAGGACTTTTTATTCCCTCTGGTACCTAAGTACAGTTTACTTAGTAGGTGGAGAAGGTATTGTAATGCAACAAAACATTCGATACTGATATATCACCGGAAATGCATGTTTTGAGGGCTCCAAATGCAGAAAAAGCCTTTTTAGAAAAAGGCCAGTGTGTGCGTGAGTTTGTAGGCATAATAAAAAACGAAAAGTCGGTTGGATACCAAACTTGTATTTAACTCATAACTGGTATTATGCGGTCTTGTGGACCGCCGGTGAAATGTTGAGTGATATATTTTCGCGCTTTATTAAGATATACACATCTGCACCCCACTATCTTCTTATCAGTGAGTCTGCAATCTGTGTAGGAAGTGGAAATATTCTGCTTGTTTGCATTGTTGAGTTATACTGTCTGGAACTCAAGAAGCGGTCTCTCAGACCTCTAGTACCAGTTACGATATTTGATTCTAACAAAGTAAATATACATATCTAGTATGTTTTTTTAATAGTTGGGATATTAGCATTATTTTCCTCAATAATTAAAATGGAAAATTAAAAATATGAATAGCTAAAAATATTTACTTTGGTAACATCCCAAACCCCAAAATGTATGACAATTATTACTCAACAACGAAATGGGGCTGTGCCATGGCCGAGTGGTTAGACTACTCACCTCTGATCTAGACGGTCCAAGCAACCGCATGTGAGATTTGTGGTGGACAAAGCGGCCGTAGGGTCGGGTTTTCTCCGGGTTCTCCGGTTTCCCCCGGAGACTCACCTAAGAGGAAGACTTTCACACAATTTACTCCAAGAATTGAAACTCAATGTAAGAAGAATTTTGAGGCTCCCTGATAAAATTTCAGAAGAGGTTTCTGAAAACAGAAAAACGTGTACTCTAAGCCCTTCGAAACTGAAAATAAAGACAGGATACCCTTGCTACAAATGTCAGCGTGCAATTGTCATAAAAAGTGTGTCAAATTTCTGCAGAGAGAGACTGGCTGTATTACACAAAAGTGCTCAGTTTTCCAAATTTGCTCAATACTATAAAGTTATTTAAGTCAAAAAGTGTTTATTAGTGAACTTTTTAATAGAGTGAAACAGTTTTTAAACAATTATATTTTTAGGATTGTTAGCCGCAATTGTTTTAAACCTACGCTGTCTCTCAGATCTCCTGTACCAATTATGTTATATTTTCGTACCTTACCAGTTGAGGGTTAAGTTTAGTATCTTCCAAGAATTTGACACGAACATTATCGGAATAATTTCCCCATGTCAAACTACGCTTCACATGGCAAATTTTTCGAAATGTTAAGTTTTCTGGAAGTGAATCTACGATTTTGATTAAAATGCCTTATATTAAAGATGGCAATTAAAATGTATATCCTGAGTTTCTTTGGAGTAGCCCCTGCGCGGCCTCACACCATTTATGTCAGAAATACCTTTTAAAGACCTAATTTTTTCAAAGATATTTCCGTTTCAATGACAATTGTGTAGCTTTTAAAATATTTGAAGGTAGTTTTATCCTGATGCTTTCTTTTATTTCCCTTCTACTTACAAGAAAGCAAGTAATAAGACCAATTCTGGCATTGAAATGACTTTGGTACAGTATATGAAAGAGGCAGACCTGTGAATGGAACACATCAGATTTTTTATTTAATTTTGAGATGTTTATTAATGTATATCTTATAACAACTTAATAATTTGCACTGTCATTATTCCGAGGTCCATGAACTGTAGTTATTTTGATAAATGTAGTTACATTAATTTATGCGTGTGTTTAAATGAAATATATCTTTGGCACACCAGTAGTGAAATGTATAGCCTATAAGGACGATTTAATAAGTTGTACTTATTTCCTGTACATATGATAAATAAAAATCTGTCTTGGGTTCCGAATCGCACACAGTTACGAACACTCAGAGCAGTCACCGGTATAAAGAACGGGTAGTGGGAGGTGTTTGTAGCGTAAACATACACATGTTTAGGTATATTCTGCTCCAAAAGTAGCTAACTATATGTGCATCGTTCTAATTCATAAAGTAATACAATATAGCAATTATTTTGTAATATGATTAGTACTTTTAAAACTAATAGTATAAAACTTGATACAAAAAGATCAGATAATAATATGCAGAACTTTTTGAAGACAATGAACATGAATCAACCAAACTTACTCAGAATTCACTGCAGTGAACTACAAGATACGATTTTGCTGCATCGAAAGAAAAGGTTCTCCTCTTACCACTCAAGAAATGTTTGACTCATCCACAAGTTTTTTCAGTGTCAAACGCCTACCATTTCATATTTTCCACATGTTTCAATCTGTGCTCTCTATCAATGTTCATTGTCTACTAGCAGGAACTATGCGAGACCATGCAGTGAGCAATGCCAGTTAGAGCACACGTTTCGAAACGGGATGTAGAGACCGCGCCTACTCCATTACTTATAATTATACTCCTTGGCCCCGAACGTCAATCTGGCAGTGTAAAGCACCAGAAACAAGGAGGGCTGTCCGTGAGCTTGATTACAATTTTCTCGGAAAGCCATAAAGAGCTTCTACCTGTTAGCAGAAGTTACCGTGCAACGGCGTAAGAGGGATGGGGAAAGAGGCAATCCATCCGCAAACCCGTGGGAGGGGGGTCGGGGATCGAATGAACGTAGCTGGCTAAGATCTCTAAGAAGCGAAGTGGTCAAACGCGACAAAAATAAACCGAACACAAAGCATGTTTTGCATCACACAGGTCTACAGCAAGATGCCGGCAGTCATAAAATTGCATATTCACACAGATAAAAGGACAATAAAATGAAACTTTAAAATATGTGCCTCAGAGCACATATGATGATTATTTGCTCAGATGCCTATTTATCAAACTTGAGGTTGTTTTATGTGCTCTAAATCTACGACGCGGAAACAAAGGCTTTGCTTCTCTTCCGAGGGAAGCCATGCTAAGGATAGTTATGCCTGAAAAAGTCACTCTTCGCCGGTTTGTACCCGCAGCCATTTAGGACCTAAGTAACATGTTTATGTCTATCTCCATTAGCGAAGTAGAGAAAAAATAAGCTTTTGTAAGAATAATTTGTTGCTGAATAGTTAGAGAAAGTCATATAAATAAAACGCACTGGATCTTTTCACAACTTTGCTGGTTTTAGACCGTACTCGCTCTAGTAAATCACTGAACATCGAAAATAATAGGTTTTCCTTAAAGCTTGTGTCGCCACAACAGTATTCGTAGCGAGTCCATGATGATTGTGCGGTTATTCACCGTTCCGTATTTAAATCCAAGTTGATTTATTGCCCTTCTCTGTGTGGACCTGCAAATGAACAACAATTCTTTTAAGGTAGGAAGCGTTCCTTTTGAAAACGGTTTGTAGCTTTCCATCCGAATGACGGCACATAAAATTCTCCATCTTTTCCAATCATTTTTACTTTCTCTAAGCGAACTATGTACTAGTGTATAGAGATGATATTCTATTGCACCCAAAATGTTAATACCGAAATTTCACCGGAAATACATGATCTGGGACCCCCTGAATCCAAAATAAAAAGCATTTATAGAAAAAGGTTCCTGTGTGTGTCTATATGTGTCTTTGGGCAGCATAGCTCAAAAACAAAAAGTCCGTTCAATATCTCCCAAGGATGCGATACAAGGTTTCAAGAAAATGCCCCCACCCCCAACTACCCTTTACATGGATAAAATCTCGGCAATTTTGATTTTGTCAAAAATGTCAGACGAATTTTGTTCATGACCCTTGATCGTAGGAAGAGGCCAATATTGGCGTGTAAAACTCTAACCAATCGCAACTCATTATCTCTGCATTTAAATCGTTTTTTTTTATCACACCCAAGTGAAATTGTTTTTGTAAATTACTTACAGTATACTTTATATTCACAGATTCCATTGTTGTAGAAAAAGTAAAAAATGGAATCTGTGAGAATATAAATATACTAAAATTATTGTTAACGGAACCGATATTTTATTTTTTCTTAAAAGTTTGACTTTTGGGCAAAAATTGCTTTTTTGGAATCGCACCCACGTGCATTTGATATCTCTCTGAATGCCACTGCACACTGATATTCAGAGAACATAATGGTGGAAGTTTCACTAGACATTTTAAATCAATCATGCTTTGCTAAGCCAGTATAATAGAATGTAGCAATACAAAGAGATCTGAACTTTATGATATGGACATTAAGTTGCAGTGATTGGTGCAAATATACGTCAAAACAAATGGGATTTTTGGAATATCGTTCTTCGTGTCCATAAAGGCTAATCATTGTTACTTTATTCACCAAATATCATATTAAATACAACTCGAGTTACAACTTTTCTTAGATAACATTTGGAGCTCTCGTTATATTACTTATGATAAACAAAATGTATATCTTGAATTTCCTGGTGGTAGCCTCTGAAGACCTGTTTATTCTGGATACATTTTTCTTAATTTGTCATAATTAGTAAACCGTAAGAGATAGACAAAAGCTTACGATACAAAAAATGTAGAGCTACATAATGCAAACAATTTATGTCATATACATTTTTTCGTGGATTTGACCATTTTAGAGATATTCCTTGTTATTGGTTTTAGTTTTAAAATATGTTTCTCATATAGGAACTTATCGACTCCAGGACACGCAAAGAAACGGATTTTATTCCCATAGCAACAACGTTTTAAAACATGTGACTACGGTTTAGCTTATGTATTGCCTTATTGCCCTTCTGCTTGTATAAGAAACTAAGCATTAAGACCGTTTCTGCTAGTGTTTTTCTCGATTGGCACGAAGTGGATAGAAGAATACGCTTATTAATAATAATTTGTTAGATAGAGAGGTCATGTAAATGGAACACATGAGCTTTTTTTATTGGCTTTTGTGCAGATTTTTGGCATCATTATAGGCTTTTATCCATTATCTGAACAAACTCTACATTCTTGCCTGTTCTTAATTGACTTTGGTCTAATTTACTTTTAATAGCATAATTAATAGCATAAATTGTGCTGCAAATTAATTTTTGAGGTTGCTCACCTAGAGTGGCTATAATTATTTTCGCCCTAGTCGTAATGCTGGACGAAGGCTCCTCATCAATAGTGGTATCCTCAGCTTGTTCTCATTTTTACTTTCTCTACACGTACTATGAATAAACTACTGTATAGAGAAGGTATTTTATTCCACCTAAAAATTCGATACAAAGATTTCACCGGAAATATAGGTTCTGCTGGTCCCCTGAGTCCGAATTTTTTTTAGAAAAAGGTCCGCGTGGGGGACTGTGTGTGTGTGTGTGTGTCTGTGGACAGCTTAGCTCAAAAACGAAAAGACTATTAAATACCAAACTTAGTATTTAGTATCTTTCAAGTATTTTTCAAGGAAATCTCCTCACCCCAAACTGGTTTTTACATGGAACATTTTCGAAAAGTTTGATTTTTTCAAAAGTGGCTCCAACGATTTCGATTAAAATACCACATATAAAAGCCATTTCCATCACAAATAAAATGTATAATTTGAATTTCTTGTGAATAGCCTCTGAAGGCACCTTTATTCTGGATCAATTTTGCGGAATTTTGCATTCCTGGAAAACGATAACAAATAGATATAAAACTTATTGCACAAAAAATGCATATCTCGTCAAAATATATAATTGATGTCATATATCATCTTTTTCGTGAAGTTTACCAATTTTGAGACATTCTTTGTATTGGTTTCAGTTTTAAAATACCTAAAAATTTCACATGCGGGAGCTTGTCATACTTTAGGCCACGCAAAGAAACGGATTTCAATTCCATAGCACCCACATTTTAAAACATTCGAATGTCGGTTTAATACATCCATTTTTGCTAATTTATGTCTCGATTAGCATGAATAAGAATGAGCTTTTTGTAAAAGAGACATAGAAAATTCATGTGAATGGAGCACATCAGATTTCTCCCAAAGCCTCCACGTTATTTCAGCACTAGGCGAGGCCCGGCAAACGAGCACAGGCAGTCTCTATCTTCTACTCCACGTGGAGTTGATTTTCAGCGACTCTGAATAACAGGTACACTACAATTGGTTAAAAGAGGAACGCCGATGGAAAGACACTAAATGTGGTCGCGATCCACAGCAATTTCTGAAACGAGGTCTGAGTATTCATCCCTCTATACTGAGACGTTTACGAAGCTTTTGCATACTATAGTAAATATCTCGTTAATAAAGTAAAAAGACGACTATGTGATATAAACAGGCAGAAAATAGAATCTGAATGTAGAATACATTGTAATTGAGCTTCAAAATTAAATAAAAATTGGGTGGGGTAAAGAAACATATTACAGAAATTGGTATGAAACACAGAACGGGAAGAGCGTGGCTCAGGTTGTGAGGGTGTAAAATTCGTAAAGAAGTTGATGAAGTAGGAGGATTTGCCTATTGTGCGGGTATTAGGAAGACTGGACGTATATTTTGGCAGATTGCATGCGGATAAAGGATGTTAGGAAAACATTATTGCTGGAAGTATTTTTAGCTTCAAACAGACGGAGTACAGCATGCTGGGACTTAATTGTAAACAGCCAAAAGTGGCCAAGCCTGGGCACATACATAACGGAAATACGTGCACTAAGAGACAAGATATTTGTATAAATATTGTATAGACATAGTACGAGTGTGTACAGTGTGTGTCGTGAGTGTTGTTGTAGCGCACGCGCGCGTGAATGTATTTCATTATTGCGAAAGTATGTAAAATAGATATGAAAGTAATATATTAAATCCAAGTATTTTTAGACAGCACTTACGGTTATGCGACCCATGTGACTGTGCAACGCAAATATTGTATTATTGTAAACTTAATAAATAATACTGCTACTATAGTAAATAACGTTACGCCGAACATAAAATAGGAACTGTGAAGGTTAAGCGTAAGAAACAGAGGTTATTTATGTATGGGTGGACGTTACTGGCTGATTAGAGCACCCAACATATTACGCATGAAACGATTATTTGCTCAAAATTAAGAGTGAAAGGTACAGAAGCGACGCAGGAAAATTCCCTTTTGTTAATAGAACCATTACAGAATAACATGAATTATATGTAGCGGTCTTTCAGAGCCGACCTCTACCCTTGAAGAAATTTAGGAAACATTTCAATTCAACAAATGTAGAATAATAATTTTAATGACCTCATATTTTGTGATTTCATATTTTTGTAAATAGTATAAAGTTATTGGTGATACTAATTAGACAGCTAATGAATGGAATAGTTAAATAAATAATGGATTCATAACCGTCAATTATGAAGTATCATACCTAGTTGTACAAAACCATAAACTGGTAACTATTATAATATGTTTTGAAACTGTTGGTTCACATCATTTTTAATTTTTATTTATTTATTTATTTCATTTTGCTTTGCTTAACGCCATTTAACCTTGTTTGTCATATAGCATACGATGAATACAATTTGACGACATTCAGAGTAACGGAAAACCGCGCGTAAATCAGCCTAAGCGAGATTCAAACTCGCGAGCTTTGAATGTGAGGCAAACAGCTTTTATTAATTGTTTACTTAATGTAATTAGATTCGTAATTGGATTGTTTTGTGCTTATACTTATTTATTGTTCATTGTATTATTTTTGAGATCTTATTTTGTAGGTATATTAAATCTGTCACCGGATAGTACCCATTTGCAGAGAATAAATATATACAAATATCATTATGGTGCAGGGGCGTGAGCTAGGCTGCCGCAGAGTGAGGTCATTCACCCGATATCAGATATAAGGGAAACTAGGCAGCTGCTAGTCGCATTATTCAAGATAACCGTGCTGTTTCACCAACATTCACACTGCGACTATTTTCACACAGACGATTTTAGTGTCTACCAGACGATTTGTTTTAGAAAAGATTGATTTGCTTTACTAAATGGATTGTTTCAGACAAAGTAAGGTTTCATAGCTTCACCGAGTCTTTATGGAGTCTTCTTTCAGTGACAGCGATATGCTAACATTATAACACTATTTCCTTCACTATCTAAGTTGCAGAAATGGAGTGAGTTGTTATTGACAGTTATAGCAGAAAATATCTGATGTGTTCCACTCACATTACCTTTCCTAGCTGTTCCACAAACAAATTTTTCTAATAAAAGGTTATTATTTTATCCACGTCATGTTAATCTAATAATCATTAGTAGAATTGGTCTTATTATTTGCTTCGTTGTAAGTAGGAGGGAAATAAGGGAATAAATTATGCTAAAGCGAGTCAAATCTTTTAAAAGCTGGTCCCTATGTGAAACAATTGAAGTTCGGTACGCTTTGCATTGTTCCGTTTGATAAAAGTTGATTAGTTAAAAATTGAAACCAATAAGAATGAATATCTCGAAAACCGTCAACTGTATAAGATTATATATATATATATATGACATAATTTATGTGGTTTAACGAGATCTACATTTTTGTGCAGCAAGTTTCTCTCTATCTCTAATGCAAAATTCTGCAAAACTCAACCAGAATAAGGACCCTTCAGAGGCTATTCCAAGAAAATTTAAAATATAGATTTTATTTGTGATGTGAATATATTTAATATATGCAATTTTGTTCAGCAGGAGACAAATTATATATTCATTCAATTATATATTTATTTGTGATGCATATAAAACTGATCAATTAGAAATTATACGATAGTTTGATTACATATTTTTAGTAAAAGGTTATTGGGTAAAAGATTTAAAGTTAATTTATTTTCTAAAATTTTATATAGATTTATGTCAAAATCGTTATGGCCATTTTTGATACACACATACAAGCACGGAGCTTTTTCTAAAAATGTTTTTTTCGCATTCAGTGGACCTCAAAACGTATATTTATATATCATATATCAAAATTTTGGGAACAATCAATACCTCTTTATCCACTATGTACATTGTACAACGGCTAGAGAAAGTAAAATAAATTATTCAAATAGTCTTAACGTCCAAGGAAGTCGATGGGAAATTTATTTTGTTTTGCTAAAGGTAAATCAGGCGTGGCGTAACCGTCTTCCCTAATCGAGTGCCAGAACTAGGAAGCTAGCAGCACGTAAAATCCAGCGAGAAGCTGCAGAAGAAGTGACGGGGTGTTTTTAAAGATTATTTTTGTTTTGATTTAGGATAAGTATAGCAATGCTACCTTCACAAACTGATGAGGTTTATTCTTAGTTTTTTTTATGGTAAAAGTTCTTTGAAATATTAATAATTTTATTTTTGTTCTATTAGCTACAGGAATTATTATTCCATGAATTATCATGGATTATTAGAAAATGCCCTTCCCTAACCTGAGCCAAAGGAACTCAATAAATTAGCTGATGTAAATAATTGTATCACTTTATGTCCAAATTACAAACAAATAGCACTTATTTGCCATACTAAATGTAACCTTGCAATCCATTTTACTGTCACCTTGATGTTTTAGAAATGGATTTGTTTTGTCTATGGTATATAAACAAGCAGTACCAAGCCGTTTATCTCCAAATCGACATTTGTTACTCACGATCAACTGCACTGGAAAAAGAATAACCTTGGTCGTATTGTCAGCGTTGTGTGTTTTAACCTGGCTATGGCAGGATAATTTTTTCAGTTAAATTCATTCCCTGCGTTTCGCACCGTCTTGAAGTTTGTATACTGAACTGAATGTATTTGTGTATGTGTGCACGCATGTGTGTGTGTTTTCTAATTAAAATTAATAAAACCCAACAGCAAAAACCTACAATTAATAAGTTAGTTGTTATCTAATGTTGATATGACCACAGGGGGAGGGTATATAATCGAACAATGATAGTTCAGAAATAGCTAAAGCTAAGAACACTATTTTAAATTATTCCATTTAGTCAACTGTGTAATTCTTTTGTAGTCGGTCCCCGCAGTTTTTTTTTTTAGTTTCCTGAATAAGAACAAATAAAGCTCCAGATGTAGTTTATTTGTTACCTCGAATCTTAACCATATGAACCCTTTTAGGGGAAATTCTTTGAAAACATTCACATTCCATAGCAAAAGGATTCTCGCTTAGGTTTGAAAATTGATTTGCATTAATATTTACTCTTTCTGTTACTCTTGTCTCCCTTACCCTCATACATATACACAGACATCTCCCTCCGTCTCTTTTTTATATTTAGAGACCATAAAATGTTGATTTTTGACTCTTGTGTGAGTTGTCTGGCTTATTATTTCCTGCGAACTTACAATTGGGATTTAAACCAGCTTTTTAACTGAGACAGTAGTGCAAGAAATAGCTTAATTAGAGTAGCTGGCTATCAGTTACTTATTCTGGATTCCAGTATTCCAGTACAAATATTTATATTTAATTTATAAAAAGGGTACCTTTGTAGTTTTATTTTAATTTAAATATAAAAGTGTCAAAAATATAAAGTAAGAAAAAACCGAACAAAATAATAGAAAATGAACGATGGAAGTACATTAAATAATTTTAAAAAAAAGGAAGAATTACGTTGAAAATTAATTAAGTTTATATATATATATATATATATATATATATATATATATATGTGTGATTTAAAGACAAGTAGTAATACGTATTATAATTGATAATTTGTTATAAATTTTGTAGCTACGATTTTTAAACTCTGTAAATTAAAATAAATACAGAAGATAATTTCATACTTGGACAATTTATATTAATGAAAAATATAATAAAATATGAGTATATAAAATTATGTTTGAAGTGTATAAAAAGGTAATACGTATGTTTTAATTTAATAATTATATTTAATAAGGTTAATTTGTTTTAAGAATATTTCAGTGAGTAGTATTTAGAGGTATTGATACATTTTTTGTAAAATAATGGATGGAAGAACAATTTTAAGTGTGTGAATAAATAATAAATATTTGCATTACGTGCCCTGGTGCCAGATATTTCAGATTTTTATTTTATATTTTATTTCTAACTCATAATAAAACCTGAGTTTTGGGATTCCAGAAGCGAGTGCTTTCCCAAGGATTATCCTGGTAATGAATGCAATCCGGTAGTTGTGAAGGAGCTTTAACTACATGCTGATTGAGAGATGTTTAGTTTTTAAGAGAGAATTCCAACACTTCACTTGTAGTGGCTAGAGTAAGAACTCTTGAGAACACTCGACGACTCCACCAAATGGTAAACTCATGTAACTTACATTGCCAAGTTGCATTACTCAGTCTTACTTAACCGTAGTTTCTATTCCTACTTCTTTTTTTGTAACCCTCGCCTTAAACTTCGTTATTCTGTTTTTACTTTCTCTACACATACTATGTGCATAATGTATAGAGAAAGTATTGTATTGCACACAATAATTCATACGGATATTTCACCAGAAATATATATATATATATTGACACACCCTGAATACAAAAAGAGCATTTTTAGAAAAATGTCCGTGTGTGTCTGTCTGTGTCTGTGTGTTTGTGTGCCTGTGGGCTGCATAGCTCAAACACGAAAAGTCCGTTGAATACCTTATTTGGTATTTAAGTTCAGTATTTTCCAAGGATGCAACACAAAGATTTTCAATAGAATCCTCCCACCCCCAACTACCCTTTACATGGAAAAATTTTCGAAAATTTTGATTTTCTCAAAAATCGCTATAACGATTTTGATTAAAATATCGTATATTAAATATATTTACATGACAAATAAAATGTATGTTTTGAATTTTCTCGAATTAGCCTTTGAAGGTGACTTTATTCTGGATGAATTTTGATGAACTTTGCATAACTGGTAAACCTTAAGTGATAGACAAAAATGTACTTAATAGAAAATGTAGATCTCGCTAAATCACACAATTTATGTTATATACATTTTTATCGTGCAGTTGATCATTTTTTAGATCTTCCTTGTTATTGGTTTCAGATATAAAATACTTTTACTTTTCTCATACGCGAATTTGCCAACCCCTGTCCGTACAAACAAAGGAACTTCAATCACATAGCAACCAGCTTTTTACTATCGATTTAGTCTATGGTACTCCCTTATTTCTCTTCTAATTACCATTTCTGCTACTTTTTCTTGATTTTCTTAAATATAAGAATAAGCTTTTTAACAATAATTTGTTGTAGAGAAAGTCTTTTGAATGGAACACATAAGATTTTTAAGGGAGAACTGCAACACTTCACCTGTAAAGGCTGTACTAAGTGTCTCTTGAGAACACTCGAGCACTCCACCAAATAACAATCTCATGTAACTGCATTGCTAAGTTGCATTACTGAGTCTTACTTAAGCGGTGGTTTATGTTCCTGCTTCTTGTTTTGTAACCCTCGCCTTTAAGTTCGTTATTCTGTTTTATTATCATTTCCCATTAACTATTACGTAACTTTTATTACGAACCTGTGATAAAACAGCAACCTAGAGGATTTTAAACCAACATTATTAATACCATCGACGTGACGGTACTAGGAAAGTTTTTAAACGAATCGACAATGGCGTTTTCTTGTGCAAGCGAGCTCTCATGACTTCGCTGTTTAATTGCTGAGAGGTTAACAGTGATTTTAATGAGCTGAGAGTTATGGGCACTTGTAGAAATACAAGTTTGGCTTTAAATGAGCGAGCACGCCAGACTGGTAAGGTTGCCAGGAGCGTTTTTCCCTTATTTTATTTTAAATTAAGAAGTCTGTTAGATTAATGCGCATTCCATGTTGGAATAACCCTACGCCCCCGCGGGCACATCGGCGTGGGCACTGGCCCCGGTGGTAACTAGTTTCGGAAATAGTTCCATGACTCAACAGCCTGTTGTAACTTGCAGTATTTTCCGAGCTGTAGGGCAAATGTGTAGCAGTTACATTGCAAATGTTAATCTTAATTAAACAACAAAATCTACCTCACGCTATATTTAAATCATTCAGACAGCAACCAGAATACTGCTAGTGATAAACGCGGCCCTTTGGATAAATTAGTTTAGCAATGCATGTCTAAACTTACAGACCTGCGCGGGAAAGCAATCATTGCTGTACACCAATGAGCATAAAAAGTGGACCACTTCTCTAGATCAGGTATAGGAGAAAGCGGATCACTTCACAGGAAGGAGAGGGAATGGAGGAGTGCTGTGACGTAAATAATTTCCCTTCTATTGGACCAGTGACGTAATACAATTACGTTATGAAAATCCTAAAATTACTATTAAAATGCAAAGTATGTTTTAAATGGCAAACAAAATCTGATCTTTATCACCCGAAGGTCTCGTATTCAATTCCCAGCTGGGGCGGGAAATTTTTCTTTAACCAGAATTATTCACTGTCTCCTACAGAGTCTGGAAGTATGTATGTGATAGTGAATATGTGTGTATGTGTGTATGTGTGTGCGTTTTAGGAAAAAAAATATTTAAAACCTAACATCTCAACCTATAGACGAGTTGTTTCTAATGCATCTTTTTTCTTTGACAGTGTTTAATGCCCGCATTTACTACTTTGGCACCGCAGGCAATGACTCTGATGATGGATGGAATGTGATGGTGGGAAACCGAAAAACCCGGAGAAAACCCGCCCTGCGCCGCTTTGTCCACCACAAATCTCCCATGCTGTTGTTTGGGATCGAAACCGGGCCGTCTAGGAGAGAGGCGAGTGGTCTAACCACTCGGTTCTAATGTAAAGCCCCCGATATGACCTTAGATGTTAAGGGGGATTATATAAATGAAGAAATAAAACAACTGACCTGTTTCGTTCCCTTCTTAAGCTGGCATGGTGCGGGCCCTGCGGACCCTTAGAACCTGTGGTACCTCTGGCGTGACCATAAGGACGTCGGGCCGAATGTGTGTATTTTGGGATATGTGTGTGTGTGTGAATGTATGTATGTATGTTCATTAAATTGTAAGGTAACCCCTCTCGCGGCCTCTTTCCACTGAGCAAGAGGAGTGTCGCCGGAAAAGTGGTGCCGGCAAAGGCGTACTGGAGTCCTTACCTTAAACAAGTGCTGAAAATGTTGGTGTGCTTCCAAACAGACAGCAATCTCAAGTAAAAATATGTTTTCAGTCACAGTTAAGCTGAGCAGCAGAGATCCCTGTGTATCTACAGAAACCTAGTGATAACTTCATGCAAAAAACCACAAGAACGCCTGCTGCTAAGCTTAGACGAATGAGCGAGAATATTTTCACAAAATGTGCTGTTTGTGTGTGGGCAGAAGGTCAACATTTCCGGAATTTACCTTAAAATACGTATTTTAGTGCGACTTTACCGAACCTACTTTTCCGGCGACTCTCGGATCTCTTGCGCAGAGGAAAGAGTCCGCGACAGAAGTTACCTTATAATTTAACGACCCTATATGTATATATATTTGTATATTATAATTATTATTTCATGTTCTGCTTTATACAGTTGTAACTTTGTTAACAGTTGTGTATATTGTTTACAATTTAAATTATATGTTTGTATATCCTTTTATTGTTTATGCCAGACTCAAGTTTTAAGTGTTGTGACAATAGATAGACAGATACTTATTATAAATTCAGCTTCCCCAAGTGGATGGTGCTACTTATATGAAAGAGCCCGGTTTTCCTTGAATATTGTGGAATAATCTGGTAATTCCGTACAGGAGTGTTCTACCACATCTTGTGTGTTGTTAACAGCAAATCAGGAGAAATGGATTGGAAACCCCACGGTAGCCCATCATGCTGAAAA
The DNA here is from genome assembly GCA_030762935.1 of Hymenopus coronatus. Taxonomy (NCBI): domain Eukaryota; kingdom Metazoa; phylum Arthropoda; class Insecta; order Mantodea; family Hymenopodidae; genus Hymenopus; species Hymenopus coronatus. Next base: position 62,245,627 of record CM060898.1, on the reverse strand, counting down.
ACAAATTTGAGCACTCCTAGGTATTCTAAAAATGAAATTAAATATAATTCCATTTAATATACAAACCAAATAAAAAATTACAAAATATAATTTCATCGGCATTAAGAATGCCCTTGCCTGCTCTTGATTCTGTCGGTCTGGGAAGCTCAGTTTGTTAGGTGCTGGCCTTCTGAACTGGAGGCCGCGGGTTCAAACCCATCCCAGGCCGATGGCTTTTCAGCAACAGCCCTGCGTCAGTAGATTTACTGGTATGTCAAAGAACTTCTGCGGGACTAAATTCCGGCACGCGTCGTTAACAAATAAGATAAAAAATAAAATGCTCTAGATTGTGATAGTGTCTTTTTCCAAAGGGTAACCATACTTTGACTCCTTCCTGCGACAGCAGTTGTGTGTGATATTGAAAAACAAACAATTAAGGCGAGCCGTCCCTCTTGTAATTGGTAAGACGCGGTCAGCCCGGTTGTCACAGAAATCACACCCCCCCCCCTTTAGCGTACGAATTGAACTGTCACTGCCCTAAAGTAATTGAAATTCTACTGTATACACAACATGATAGAGAAGTAAAATGCCCACACACTCACACACGCAGACGTTTTTCTAAAAAAAAAATTGATTTAGGTGGTCTCAAAACATATATTTCCAATGAAATCTAGGTATCGAATTTTTGGGTGCCATACAATAAAACCTCTATACACTATGTACATAGTACGTGTAGAGAAAGTACTACTCAGTACTCTCCAAATTATACTTTTCAAAGAACATTTTTTGAAAATTTTGATTTTCTCAAAAATGACTAAGATTTTGATTCAATTATTTTCTGGAAATAACCTTTCAAGTCCTCTTCATTCTGAATGCTTTATTGTAATTAGTAAACCATAAGAAATAGACAAAATCATTTGACATAAAAAGTGTAGATTTCAATAAAACAAGACTGTGTGCAGTTATGTATCAATTACATATATGGCCAGTTTTATGCTTGGTTAAATGAGTAAGCTGGTTTATTCACTCCTGAAACAAATAGTTAACATTTTCTAACTATAAAATAAGTTCTCATGCGAGTAAAGTTACCAATAACAGTGCTATAGAAACGAAATGACCACACTCTACATGTGAAAGAAATTGCCAATTTAACACTGTTAGCTATTTTGTATGCATTTTCAAGACTTGCTTAGCAGAATATTTATTGGAGCAAAGTCGCAACTGCAAGGATATTAGCATTGATATACCTACCACATCACTTAGCCATTTATTATAACAAATTAATTGCAGAGATAAAATGTTATGGTTTTATGTTGGGGGATTATCCCCTTAATGTTATCCTTTTAATGAGCAAACTATTGCTTTGAAATTAGAATTTTGCACAAGTTAGGTTAGTCAGAATTAACGTTTGGAGTGATTTATCATAATAGCCTGACTGATTTTAAGTTATACAGAGACTTAATGTCGATGTGGTATCATAGACAAAAAACGTACTGCACAAATAATGTACATTTCGTCAAAACACACAATTTATTCCTTTACGTTTTTGTTATACAGGTAGCCGTTTCCGAGATATTCCTTGTTTTTGGTTTCAATTGTAAATTACTTATACTTTTCTCAGTCAGGAGTTTTCGTTTTTCTTTTGTTCTATTCCTGGTCAAGCAAAGAAGCGATTTGCAATGAAAATCGTATAACGACAGGTTTTAAAACATTTGACTATCACTTTAGCCTAGTGCGTTTACTTAGTTCACTTCTACGTATAACGAACTAAGTAATATGAACATTCTGATAATGTTTATTTCAATTAGCATTGTGTAGAAAGAAGAATAATCTTTTGTAAGAAGTTTGTTTGTAGAACAGTTAGAGAAAGTCATATGAGTGTAAGACATCAGATTTTTTTTTAAATCTTCCTATATCTATATCTTTGGAAGGTGCTGAATTTAAATACCAAGCTCGGTAGTCAACGTACTTAACGCTTTTGAACTATGCTGTTATAGTGTTTCATTCGGTAGGTTTCACGCAATTTCTGAAACAGAGCAGAGCGACAACTTGGAGATATGAAATACTCTATACACCCTGACATCTAATGGCTTCAATGCTAAGGTTTCATTCTGTTTGTAAATCCCAGAGTCACCCACATGCATGTGCGCTGTGTTTTCTGTAATAATTCCGCAGGTCATGGTAAGTCAGTTACCATATTACCATCATGGTGAGAGCCTCTAAGAAAGAAACCTTCCTTTGTTGACAAAACTGCAAAATACAGGCGGGTTAGCTCACTCTTCTTCCACCCCCGCCCCCCGGCCCGCGCTTAACCGTAAATGTAACGATAAAAAAAGGTGCATGCATAGTCCACAATGACTTTCTTTTTAAAATGCTTTATTTTTGTTTAAGGAGACCTCAAAGCAGTGACATATCTACATCAATTTTTGGGGGTGGAATACAATATTTTTTCTACCTACTATGCACGTAGAAAAAGTAAAAGTATTTATGTTATCAGTTTTAATACATTACAAGAATATGTAAGTTGTGCAGAGAGAGAGAATAAGAGTAAGAGTAACAGGGTGAAAGAGGAGAAAATAATCAGTGAGAGGAAAGCATATAGGGGTAGACAGTAAGATTGAGGTATAAACAGAGAGAGTGTATTACCTATATTACCTATCACATACCTGTGTCACAGAAATGTGGTAACTAGAGCCCGGATATTTATGTAATATCAAGGTGCGAAATATGTACGTATTTATGTAACAAAAACATCAAAATATGTAATGAAACATATAATATATATATAATATAAATAAAATATGCAAAATTATGTAATATTCTAAATATTTTGATTACCACCTCAAATCTAAATGCAGATGCAACTTACCAGCATTTTGTAATTTGATGGGTAAGTACGTAAATTAATTACAATACGTTAACATTTAAACATTAAATATAGAATTAATTATAGGGAAAATGTTTTGTTTTGTGCAAAGTTTACCTAATATTTATTTTCAAGTAGGTATTTGCAGAATAAGAACTATGTGCTTTGGATTATATTTATTAAAATTACTCATTGGTAATTATTTTATTTAAATTTTAGACGGTAAAGCGATGTTGAAATACTGGACCAATTTATCAATGAGTGAAACAATCAATGCAAAATAATTAAATGTTATAATGAGCTAGCATTTTCAGTTTTCTCTCTTGACATACAATGAACAACCAGGCATTTTCAATTTGAGTCTTTTGCTTCCTTCAACGTACAGTGAATAACCATATACTTTTCCATATTTTCAGGGGTCATTGTTTGTCTCTTATCGATAAAATGTTCTTATAAGCAGAGAAGCTTCTCTCCACGTCACACGAAGTAACAGGAGCATATTTTAGCATAGGAATCTGATTTACAGAGAAATGTCTTGGTAAATCGACACTGTCCCCATTTACCACTTTAGACACGGACACAAGCGTAGAGTAACCTGGATTCCTGTTTAGTACAGCTTTGAATTTTTCACCTACCTTCCTACGTCTCCTGCAACTTCACTAAGCTTCTGTGATGCACGTTCCATCAAATCCATAGATTCGTGAAGAAGGAACCTGATGTTTTGATGGTGCTAGGCAACCAGCCGAAGTTACTTTTGATGTAAACACAGGAGCTTGCCACTTTCGGATCTTTAAACATGTCCTGAGTTTCGCGTATAGAAACAACTACTTCTGAAGAGAACATGTTCACCACTGACTAGACTACTTCAAAGTGTTCACAATAGAAGTTCACAGCTTCTAACCACGTACCCCATCTTGTAAGTACTGACTCAAGAGGCAATTCCGTGCGGTGCTTTCACGAAGACCCTTTTTGTTGCCGATATCAACTTATTCACACAGGGAAAATTACTTCTTACTTCTTCAGCAACACGTTGCAATGCATGGGCCAAGCAGGTGAAGTGAAGTACATTTGGGTAGAAAACCTTAAGAGCAGTAGCAGCTTTAATTATGTACGCTGCGGTATCTGGATACATAATTAAAACCTTTTCGTCACACACACCCTCTAGTCACAGAATCTTCATCCCATCATTTACGAATCTTGCAATTGTAGAATTATTTGTTTGTTCTAACACCTTGCAACAGATTAGAAATGGACTTGCTGGACTTTCGGAATCTACTTTTCCTACTACTAAATTTGCTATTTACCGACCCATGACATCTGTAGTTTCATCGACGGCAAACCAAATTCACGAGTCTCCAATTTCATTTTGTATATGAGTAACTGCTTCTTCATAACACACATGTAGATACCTTTTCCTCAGAGTAGATTCGTCAGGAATAACCTTCTTGCAATATTTTTCTAGTTAAGAACGAAATTGAGGAATTTGAAGTTTATGCCACGGAACATTATCTGCAACCATTGCACTACACAGGTCTTTAAAAAAATCATTTCCGGACCGTTTCTGTTGCATTTGTGTCAACAGAACTTGCTTTCTAGGTGTTTGTTGCGTATGTGAAGAGCACTCTTGATATGTTGTTCCAATTGTGATTTCATGGAACAGCCAATTCTTCTACTGCATGCTTGACGTCGATTGTAAAGGCGCTATCTAATTTCACCCATGAATTCAACTTGCATGATAGCGAGGACGCTAAACATTTTTAACTTTTTTTTTTTTTTTTTTGAGGATTCAGAAGGTCCTAAACATGTGTTTCCGGTGAAATCTCGGTATCGAAATTTTGGCTGACATACAACATTTCTTCTATACACTATGCACATAGTACGTGTAGAGAAAGTAAAAATTACTTTTGGTATTATCTCAAAGTACAAAAAAATCCCTAGTGTGGTCACAACAAAAGCGTATAAAATGATTAGTGAATTTATTACCATATGAAATAGTTCAGCTACAGCATGGTCACGTGAACACTCGCTAAGAATAATTTTGGGCGTGGTAATTACAGTGTAGTGTGTGAATGTTTTAATACGTTGCGATGAAAATGTTAAAATGAAACAATGCACTGTGTAATTAATTTTAATAGCATTGATGGAGGCCAGATCCACACGCTGCCTGTTAATATGCGAAATTCCATACCAACTCCGCCACCCATTAGGATTGTATTCTCTTTGTGAAGATCCGGGTCGAAATATGAATCATAACTCGAGTAATACACAAGGAGGAGCTTAAATAACCAACTGAATATTTTAATTTTTAGCAAACATGAATTCTAGCTTACTTTATTTTCTCTACACGTACTATGTACATAGTGTATAGAGAAGGTATTGTAAATCACCCAAAAATTCGATACCGAGATTTCACCGGAAATACATATTTTGGGTCCCCCTAAATCCAAAAAAGGCATTTTTGGAAAAAGGTCTGTGTGTGTTTATCTGTCAGTCTGTCTGTGGACAGCATAGCTCAAACACAAAAAGACCGTTAAATACCAAACTTGGTATTTAAGTTTGGTATCTTCCAAGGATGCAACACGAGGATTTTCAAGAAAATCCCCACCCCCAACTATCCTTTACATGAAACTATTTTCAAAAATTTTGATTTTCTCAAACATGGCTCTAAAGATTTTGATTAAAATATCGTTTGTTAAATATATTTACCTGACAAATGAAGTGAATTTTCTGGGAATAGCCTCTTAGGACCGCTTTATTCTGGATGAATTTTACGGAATTTTGCATAAATGCTAAACAGTAACAGGTAGACAAAAATGTACCACATAAAAATGTAGAGCACATTAAAACACACAATTTACGTTCTTTACTTTTTTTCGTGGAGTTCATCGTTTTTGAGATATTCCTTGTTTTTCGTTTCAGCTTTGAAAAACTTATACTTTTCTCACACAGGAATTTGTGAACTCCGGTCCATACAAACAAAGGAACTTTGGTCTCATAGCAACCAGCGTTTGACTATCACTTTAACCTATAGTACTCCCTTACTTCGCTTTTACTTACAAGGGAGCAAGCAATAAGACTATTTCTGCTAATTTTTTTCTCGAATAGCATGAAGTAAATAGAAGCATAAGCTTTTTAACAACAATTTGTTGTAGAGATGTAGAGAAAGTAATACGAATGGAACACATCAGATTTTTTTCTTTTAGCCCTGGTTATAAAGATGCAAACAATTTATGAGTTGGCGAGAATTGGCAGTCCTTCACAATGGAAAAGAAACTAAATGAGACAAGAAGATAAAAAAGATGGCTCGGTAGTAAATTTTGATTTCGATTCTCAATGACTAGATGTATTTTTCGTGGTTTTCCTTGTGCTTGGTTGAAGTATATTTTATTCTGGTAAATGCTCCTTCTCTGGCACGATTGTACAATGTACATAGCAGGTAGAGAAGGTATTGCATTCCTACCATAATTGGATAGTGAGATTTCTCCGGAAATGTATGTTTTCTCCGGAAATGTACGTTTTGTGGTCTCCTAAGTCCAAAAGAAAGCATTTTTAGAAAAAGGTTCATGTGTGTCTATGAACACAATAGCTCAAAAGCGAAAAGTCGGTAAAATACCAAACTTGCTATTTAAGTTAAGTATATATTGACCATAATATTTGGCTATACTATGAATACTGGGTCTAAAGTACTTACAACATTGTAAGTCGTCCTTGGGGTTGGCATTTCAAAATAATTTGACAACTTGTGATTTACTGGGAAACATGGGTCAGTTGAGAAATTCAATGCTATGCCGGCATTTTGCCATGGTAGCTCAGTAGCAGAGCAACTGGCTGGAAATTGGGAGATCCGTAATTCAAATCCCGGCTATGTCATTGAATTTTTTAGACTGACTCTACCTATCCAATTTTGAAATGTTACATTTTTATGCCTATTGTGTAGCAATAATTTTTAGCATACATAGGTAATTTTACTTGGATTACGTTTTAAAAAATATGATGTGTTCCATTCACATGAATTTCTCTACCTCTATGCAACAAATTATTGTTAATAAGCTTATTCTTCTATTTACTTCAAGCTAATCGAGAAAAAATTAGCAGAAATAACCTATTACTTGCTTCCTTGTAAGTAGAAGCAAAATATGGAAGTATCATAGGTTAAAGTGAAGTCAAAAGCTGGTTACTATGGACTGAAGTTCCTTTGTTTGTATGATCACGAGCTGACAAATTCCTGTATGAGAAAAGAATAAAATTTTCAAAGCTGAAATCAAAAACAAGGAATATCTCAAAAACGATCAACTCCAAGAAAAAAATGTATGTAACATAAAGTGTATGTTTTAATGCGCTCTACATTTTTATGTGATACATCTGTTACTGTTTAACATTTATGCAAAATTCCGTAAAATTCATCCACAATAAAGTAGTCTTAAGAGGCTATTCCCAGAAAATTCAAGATATGCATTTCATTTGTCAGGTAAATATCTTTAATACACAATTTTTAATTAAAATTTTTAGCGCATGTTTGAGAACACTTCCCTGTGTTCTTAAAGAGATCGACCACTTTTGTGAGGAAGGCTTTCATATATCTCTTAAGCATTAATAATTATATGCACGCTCGTAAAAGATTAAACCTAATACTTTCCAAAAGAAAAGGACTTCACAAGCTATTCCCAGAAAATTAAAATATACACTTTATTTACAATGTTAATGTTTTAATATACAGTATTTTAATCAAAAATTGCTAGTCATATTTGAGAAAATAAAACATTTCCAAAATGTTTCCACATACAAGTTTTGGTTGGGGAGCTTCTGTAATATATTCTTGTTCTATATTTGGAAGTCACTGAACTTAAATACCTACTGTTTGATGTTTAAACCGACTTTTCAATTTAGAATTATTATCTTGAGAGACAGGTACAAACTCTCTGCCAATTTTTATTCAGGCGGCCTCCAGAGTTTTGGGGTGGAATACAATTCTTCTACTTACTATATGTACCTGGTAGAGAAAGCAAAAATAGAACGTAGTCCGTGTGTGCAAGTATGCGCACATCTGTTGATGTGGACAGCATTACTCTGACATATACGGTTTTTTTTTTTTTTTTCTTCAGGATAAGGGAAAATCCCTGAATAAAACTTAGCCAAGATTCAATTTTTTCTTTCTCTAGTCCCGTATGTACAATGTACATAGGGGTAGAGAAGTATTGTATTCCATCCAAAAATTCGATGTCGAGATTTCACAGATTTAACCGGAAATAGCTCAAAAACGAAAAGATCGTTATATACCAAACTTGTAATTTAAGTTTGGTATCTCCCAAGGATGCGACACAAAGATTTTCAAGAAAATCCCCAGCCCTAACTACCCTTTTTCGAAAATTTTGTTTTTCTTAAAGATGACTGTAACGATTGTAACGGGATTTTTATGCGTTACTAGCCCTCGTTGGGCAGTTATATGGTGGTGGTTTGTAGTTTGCACCGCACGTCGGACAGTCATAGGTAATAGGAATTTTACGTTGTTAAGTTTTACGCCTCAACGCGGGTGCTTATGTGCGGTGTACCTAAGCGTCACTTCAAATCAACTCCACTACACTCACGTACCTGGTACTAAAGCTCTTCTTGGATGGGTTGCCCCGGTGTTGCTTAGTCTTGCACGATCATTGACTCTCTCTGGCGTGGATTTGGCAAGTGAGAAAAATCTTACTTCGCGGATAGAGTTTTACAGTTGCACGTCATTACTTCGCGAGCAGAGTTTTTTTTTTCTTTTTTTTTTTTTTTTTCTTTTTTACAGGACGACGACCTACCGCATCTCATGGACAGATTCTTGGCAAAACGACGTTACCTCTCACGGCAAATTCTTAGCAAAACGACGTTGCCTCTCGCGGGCAGATTCTTGACAAAAGATGTTCCTCTCGCGGGCAGATTCTTGACAAACGATCTCGATGTGTTGAACCCTACTTCTTTTATACTAAAAACGGTGTCATGGTGGCTTCTTCCTGATTGGTTAGAAAGTCCGCCAAAATGACACCATCGTGACCCAAAAACCATTGCGAATCTCCCAGAATGCGTCTAATAACCACGTGATACTACGAATATAAAGCAGAAGTCCCCTCGTGAGTTTTAAAATGGACTACCCCTGTATAAAGAAATCATACGTGACTTGCACAAAAGAAGCAACTTCTCACCCCTCTATATAGACTGGCGTCAGGATTCTGTGTAGCTTTCAAGTCAACAACTGACTTCTTGGTTCCTATGTATACAATTTAATAAATTAACTTTCTTTACTTATATACATCTAGATAATTAATAGAATGATTGTCATTGTTACGACGAGGCTAATTAACGGTCTCACGATTTTGATTAAAACACCACATATTAAAGCCATATCTATCACAAATAAAATGTATATCTTGAATTTTCTGGGAATAACTTCTAAATACCTGTTTATTCTGGATGAATTTTGCTTAATATGGTGTAACTAGTAAACCGTAAGAGATATAGACAAAGTTTACTCTACAAAAAATGTAAATCTAGTTAAAATACACAAGTTATGTAATATACATTTTTTTCGTGGAGTTTACTGTTTTCGAGGTATTCCTTGTTATAAGTTTCAATTGTTAAGTACTTATACTTTTCTCAGATGGAAGTGTCAGTTTTTCTTCTGTTATACTCCTGGCCAAGCAAAGAAGTGATTTGTAATGACAGTCTCATAACAACAGCTTTTAAAGCACTTGACTATCACTTTAGCCTCGATTAGCATGGTGCTGAAAGAAGAATTATCTTTTGTGAGAAGTTTGTTTATAGAGTAACTAGTATTTAACGCCCGCGTTTACTACTTGTAGCACCTTAGGCGATGAATACATGAATGAAGATGGAGCACCGGTGGAATGCGATGGCGGAGGAAACCGGAGAACTCGATGAAAACCCACCTCTGCGCCGCTTAGTCCACCACAAATGTCACATATGGTCGCTTGGGATCGAACCCGTTCTGACCGAGATTCAAACTCTCTACCTCTTGAATGTGAGGCAAAATGCCACACTATAGAAGGGAGTTTAATATAAGTCTTTATTGAGCCAGACTAATTTATACATGACAGATAAAAATTCTTAAGAAATGGTTGTCATCCTAAACTACACTAAATGCACATTATAAATGGCTCTAAATATGTTGCACAAAAATCAGTTTTGAGGCATGGAAAGTGCGCGGAAATCTATTTCTTATCATTGCTGAAAGAAGCCTATGAAGTGTGTCTCCATCCATCCATCCTCCATCATCATGATTATAAGGTCATCATCCTCTTCTGCTATTGCCAAAATTTACCCTATTAGCTCCCTGCGAAGCCAAACTGATCAAGTTTACCATTTTTGGGCTTTTTACATTAATTTTTATGTGATCTGGACAGGTGAACAACCTCAAGTAGAATTTTTTGTTAGTGGGGATGCCACCTAGCTCAAGAAAGGCAAGCGAAAGGCTTGTTTAAAGACAAACAGTATCCTTGAAATGTTAAATAGATTTGGGTTTCTTTTATACCTTCTCTACACGTACGATGCACATAGTTTATACAGAAGGTATTAGCTTCCATCCAAATATTAGATACCGAGATTTCACCGCAAATACACATTCATCTCCTGTATTCAAAAAGTTACTTTTTACTTTCTCTACATGTTTTATTACATAGTGTATAACAAAGGTATTGCATTCCACCCAAAAATTCGATACCGAGATTCTATAAGAAATAAACGATTTAGGGACCCCTATCCCTAAAAACAATGTGTGTGTGTCCGTGTGTCTGGCAACACGATAACTCAAAATCGAAAAGTCGTTAAAATACTCTACTTAGGATGCGACACGAATATTTTGAAAAAATAACCCTACCCCAAACTATCCTTTACATGCAAAAAATTTCGAAATTTTTCATTTTCTCAATAATGGCTCAAACGATTTTTATTTGAATTATATTAAAATAGTTTTTTTTTCCTTCTTTTTTTGGTAGCTTAACGTCTTTTAACCTGGTTGGTCAAATCGGACGATGAATGGAATTGGTGAAATGATGCTCAAATGAGCTCGGGGTCCATGTAGCTTAAAGTTACTCGACATTCTTCTCAGAATAAGGGAAAACCCCCCAAAAAAACCTCATCCGAATAACTCACCCTAAGCGAGATTCGAACTCACGACCTTTGAATGTGAGACAGACACGCTACCACCACACTACCCAGATGGGCTAAAGAAGTTTATATTGCAAATAAAATGTATATCTTGAATGTTTATTCTGAATGAATTTTGCTAAATAAAATTTTGTGTAACCGGTAAAACGATAGGCTAATACGATAGTCAAATCTTTTAAAAACTGGTTTCCATTTGGTTCAAATTCGTTTCTGTGTATGGCCAGAATTTTACAAATTTTCTTGTGAGAAATATATCTTAAATGGTCAACTCCAGGAACAACGTATAGGACATAAATTGTGTGTTATAGGAGATCTATATTTCTTGTGTAGTAAGTTTTTAGCTATCTCTTACGGTTTACCAGTTACGCAAATTCCAGCAAAATGCATCTAGAATAAAGAAGTCTTTAGAATTTATGAGGACGGTATATAAGAGTATGTAAAGAGGACTGCTTAACTTTCAGATTTCTCTAGGTTTTCCCCGGGACGCAACAGCTCTTACCAACCCGACTGCCGCTCTCACGCCTGAGGTAAGTGATCATCTTACAGTTACATGGAGGTGATATGATCATTATCATATATACCCTAGTGGAAAGTTGACTTCGTGTCCGATAACTTTATCCTTCAGATTTATGAACCCGTTATCTGAGAAAAACTTGGGCTTAACATTCTTACTTTCTCCATTTATTGTTTACACGCTGCTACAAAAACATTATACTAATACTTGCTATTTAAACTTGTAAATAACATAATCTGTCCAAAATATGCATACAAACTTTTATAACGTATTCTTTCATTAAACACCAAAACTAAGCGCGATTATTTTGAGTTTTTACTTTCTCTACCTGTGTAATGTATGTAGATACATAGAAGATAGAGATCATATTATATTGCAGACAAAATTTCGATACTGAGATTTCACCGAAAATACACGATTTGAGATCTCGGAATCCAAGAAAAGCTTTTTTAGAAACGCTTCGTGTGTGCGCGCGTGTACATGTTTGGAGTTTCAGAAAATTTCAAGGTTGCGAAAATTTCCAAGAAAATCCCTTCACTCAAAACTCACCTTCATATTGAAAAACATACGAAAATGTTGATTTCATCAAAGGAGTTCTAAGGATTTTTTATTAAAATACGGTACGTTAAAGATATTACATGACAAATAAAATGTATATCTTGAATTTAGTGGAATAAATCTCTAGAGCCCTCTTCATTGTGGTGCCTTTTGCATAATTGCTAAACTGTAAGACATAGTCAAAAGGTTACACTACAAAACATGTAGATCTCGTTGAAGCACAGTTTGCGCCATATACCTTTTTTTTTTTTTGTGGAGTTGACGATTTCCGACATATTCCCTGTAATTGGCTTTAAATTTAAAATACACAAACTGCTCTCACATTGAAAGGCCTCATCTATTTCATATCTCTTTTGCCTTACTCCTGGCCATGGAAAGGGAACTCAATTTCAATGTTGAAACTGATTTAAGCTACAGTAGCCAAAATAGTTTCCAAATATAAATTGAAACTTTATCACGTATCAGATAATAAGTATGTGAAATGAGACGAAGAGAGAAGGTGCTGCTACAAATTATATTACGCGCGATGTTTGGAAAAGTTTTACGCAAAGGTATATTAACAGAAGTAATATCTTATAAACATGTATCTAGCTAAATAATATAGTTTCAGGGTATATTAATATATGTTATAAAATTTATATTTAACATAAATATTACATTTAATATAACAGAAATGAAATATGTAATTTAAAGTGTAACCTGGGTTCTTAATGAAACTAGCAAACAAAAATTAATGGTATATTAAAAAAATCCGATGTGATGCATTCACATAACTTTCACTACATCTCTGCAACAAATTATTGCTAAAAAAGCTTATGGTTCTATTTACTTCATTATAATCGAGAAAAAAATAGCAGAAATAGTCTTATTACTTGTTTCTTTCTAAGTAGAAGTGGAATAAGGGAGCACCAAAGGTTAAACTGATAGCCAAAAGCTGATTGCTATGTGACTGAAGTTCCTTTGTTGGTTTGGACAGGAATTGACAAATTCCTGCATGAGAAAAGTATATGTTTTTCAAATCTGCAACAAAAAAGTTAGGAATATCTTTAAAACGAGCAATTCCACGAACAAAACATATATAGCATAAATTGTGTGTTTTAATGTGCTCTACACTTTTGTGTGGTAAGTTTTTGTCCACCCCTTATGGTTTAGCAGTTATGCAAATTCCGTGAAATTCATCCAGAATAAAGTAATCTTCAGAGGCTAATCCCATAAAATTCAAAATATACATATTATTTGTCAGGTAAATATATTTAATATACGAAATTTTAATCAACGTCGTTAGAGCCATAAAAATTTACGAAAAAAGTTCCATGTAAAGGGTAGTTTCGAGTGACGGGATTTTTCTCAAAATCTTCGTCTACTAAACTTAAACACCAGGTTTGTTATTTTACCGACTTTTCGTTTTTGAATTATCGTGTTCACAGAAACTCAGACACAAGGACACACGGACTCACTGACGCACACACACACACATAAGGACACACTGACCCGTTTCCGAAAATGCTGTTTTTAGATAAAGGGGACCTAAAATATATATTTCCGGTGAAATCTCGGTATCGAATTTTCGGGTGGAGTGCAATACCTTCTCTATACACTATGTACATAGTGCGTATAGAAAAAATCTGATGTGTACCATTCACATGAATGTCTCTACATGTCTTCAACAAATTATTCTTAAAAAGCTTATACTTTCATTTGCTTCATGCTAATCAGAAAAATTCTAATGTGTACCATTCACATGACTTTCTCTACATCTCTGCAACAAATTATTTTTAAAAAACTTATACTTCTATTTACTTCATGCTAATCAGTAAAAAATTAGTAGAAATAGCCATTTTACTTGCTTCCTTGTAAGTAGAAGCGAAATGATGGAGTACCATATGTAAAACTGATAATCAAAAGCTGGTTGCTATGTCACTGAAGTTCCTTTGTTTGTATGGACAGCAGTTGACAAATTCCTGTATGAGAATGTATAAGTTTATCATAGCAGAAACCAAAAATAAGGAATGTCTCAAAAACGACGAACTCCACGAAAAAAATGTATGTAACATAAATTGTGTGTTTTAACGTGCTCTACATTTTTTGTGTAGTAAGTTTTTATCTATCTCTTATGGTTTAGGAGCTATGCAAAATTTCATTCAGAATAAAGTAAGCTAATATTTTAATCAAAATCTTTAGAGCCATTTTTAAGAAAATCAAAATTTTCGAAAAAAGTTCCATGTAAATGGTAGTTTGGGGTGGGGGTGTTTTTCTCAAAATCTTCGTGTTGCATCCCTCGAAGATACTAAATTTAAGTACCAAGTTTGGTATTTTGCCGACTTTTCATTTTTGAGTTATCGTGTTCACAGACACACGGACCACATGAACCTTTTTCCGAAAATGCTTTTTTTTTATACAGGAGATCCAAAAATATATATTTCCAGTGAAATCTCGATATCGATTTTTTGGGTGGGGTGCAATACCTTCTCTATTCACTATGTATGTAGGACGTATAGAGAAAGTAATAAATGTGTACACACCTCCTTGATGTTCTATGATGCGCCGGCTAAGCTCATCAATGTTAGAACACACAAATTCGACTGTCACTGAGGGGAGGAAGAATAACATGTGTATGTCACACTGGGTACACAGAAATAAGTACTTCACTTAGATTCATCAGAATTGATGCTGTTTATTCATAGTTATTATTATAGAGGCATTAATCCTTCGGGCGACTCCCGACATAGTTCTTGTAGAGCTAGTAAATAGTTAATTTTTTATTTTATTGTTATAACTTTTATTGTTGCACATCTTTTATAATCTGTTACAATTTGTTTTCATATCTTAATTTTATATAACTATTATAACGTATGATAAAAATATTGTTTGCAATACTCATAACATTTTTTTTGTTAAAAACCTTTAAATGTTTATTTTTCTGAGTCACTTGGAAAACTCATTTATGAGTCAGACTAATAAATAAATAAAATGGTATAACTGGTGCTATTTATTCTGCATAAAAAGTTTCTCATTGTTACGGTCGTTAATAGTTATCACTTATTTTACTATTACGCGATATAAAACTTACATATAAAATAATAAAGTGATGGCCTCGGGGCTGTTAGGATGTATGCAGAATCATCTACATTGGTTACTTTCAGAAAGGAAGAACGATAAATGGAGATTATTATTATTATTATTATGAAGAGGTCATCTCCGAAACAGATGCCTGTATTCAGGACCTTCCAAAATCCTACTTTTTGGAAGGCTAAAACATTTGGAGAAGAGATCGTAGTACATATTACGCGATTCCGAAACGTAATAAAGCCCTATTATTACAACCAACGAGTTCATATTATGTCAATCACATAGTGATAGCTTTTCAAATAGAAATTTGACTATAGATTTAGCCTAGTGTATTCCCTTATTTCCCTTCTATTTACAAGAAAACAAGCAATACGAACATTTGCGCCAAGTTATATCTCGATTTGCATGATGAACATAAGGAATAATTGTTTGTAAGAATAATTTATTTTCAGAACAAATAGAGAAAGTCATATGAATGAAACACATCAGGTTTTCTTCCCGTACCTTTAATCGTTAAGAAATTCGGCCGACTGCACTTACTTTTAAACTTCTGGCTTCAGAATAGGCGATTACACATATTCATCAAATATGCTTCCAAAATGAGAACTATTAGATACGTTTTCTTTCTGTACAAGTATTATTTACATATTAGTAGGTGGAGAAGGTATTGTTTTCCACCCAAAAATCTATGTCCAGATTTCACCAGAAATACATGGTTTTTTTTATTTTCTCTACACGTACTATGTACATAGACTATAGAGAAGGTATTGCATTCCACCTAAAAATTCGATACCGAGATTTTACTGGAAATACAAGTTTTGGGACCCCTGAATAAAAAAAAAAAAGCATTTTTAGAAAAATGTCCGTGTGTGCGTGTGTGTGTCTGTGTATTTTTGGACAGCATAGCTCAAAAACTACACGACCGTTAAATACCAAACTTGGTATTTAGGTTTGGTAGCTTCCAAGAATCCGACGTGAAGATTTTAAAGAAAATTCCCCCACCACAGACTACCCTTTAAATGGAAAAATGTCGCTAACGATTTTGATTAAAGTCTCTTATATATATATGAATGAATCGCCGAAATGTTTATACGCGTATCCTTCCGAACGACCACAGCAAATTGAACAATTCTTTCTTTGTTGTGTTCGTTATTGCCACGACAAGTTTTGTGGAAAAGAAAATGTTTAAAAATAGCACGGGAAAGTATTTAAAATCTCATAATATGAATAAAAACCGTGCCAAGTGAACGCATTTCGGTTAATATCCAACAGATGGGAGTGGTATCACGGTTATTTTTTGCTAAATGGTCGTAGTGTTGCTATATTTTTCCTTCCCCATTCAATGTTAAGGTAACACACCAGTTTATCGACACAATGACGCAAAGCAGCAGAAAAATTCAAATACATTTTTATATATTAACTGTCCTTTCCTCGCTTCTATTGGTTAAAATAATAACTTTCCTAGCGATGAACACATAGAGTAAGTACCTATTTATTTTCCGATAGATAGCAATAGTAGTATTTTCCCTCCCCATCCAAGTTAACGCAACAATTTATCGAGATGACATAACGCTGCAGTGAAATTCAAATACATTTTTATATATTAACTGTTCTTTCCTTACTCCTATCGTTTAAAATAAAGAAGCTTTCCTGGCCACAAACTCCTGAAATACGTACTTATCATTTGCCACCAGATGGCCGTAATACCTACAGCTCTATTTCTTTTCTTCAATGCTAAGGGAATGCACCCAGTTATGGAGAAAATGACGCAGGATAACTGTGAAAATCAAATATATTTCTTATGTATTAACTATCACTTTGTAACATCGCCTAAATATAAAAATAAGTATATTTTTGTTGTAATTCTTTAAAACGAACAAGTTATAAATAATGCACATAACCATTAACCCTTCTTGGAATCTGAAAATAACAGGACCCGTTTTAGGCTTAACTTCCTATTGCAGATGTTTGTTATTTGACGTTATGGGATACATGAGCTAGCTAAAGAACATGAAGATACCCGCGTCACTACCACACTACAATTGCGGTGCTCTTAATACATTTGAACAAGTAATATTTTAGGTTAAATGAAGAAATGTAATACACAAAGCTATCATCAAATAAAAGCTTATCAATTGCCCAACCAGATCTATTTGCTCTTTAGTTACGTCATTGTTAGCCTTAGAAATGGCTGTTTTGACATAGAAGAAAATAAAGAAAAAGGTGGAAAACATTAAGAGTAATGGAAAGAAAGAGATTCTGAAGAAGCATGAATGTTACTTTGTGACCTTCTCCTTAATGTAGTTCATTACCTATGCCAGCGTATACCTGCACACTATGAATGCGCTGCCATTACCGTTATTATGCCAACGACATCTTGGTTGCCCACGTTGTTAACTGCATATATCATCCTTTCCACACTAACTTATGGGTGCTCTGACTTCGTCCTTTTCGCAATACCAACTATATATGCTACATGGCGCAGATCTTTGCGCTTCATTGCACTTTTCAGATGCAAAGGCATTATTAGACATTGACACTGGAAACATTTATGTTGACACTTCCACTGGCCTCATTTCGTTTCCATCAAATCTTTGTCACTTCACAACGTCAAAGGAATAATTAATATTGAAAGTGTTTCCAAATATTGGTGCAAATTACAAAAACTATGCTTGGTTGAGCAAACGAGCCATTTTAGCAGCAACTGGTAGATGTATAATATTAGAATGTATAAATTCAGGTTAAAATTGATGGACAAATGCATTCATTTAAGTCGATTAATTCCATTACCAATCCAAATGATCGTCTCAAATATCTAACTACATTCATTGGATTTGCAAGGATTCCCGTCACACAATTTACAGTTCAAGCTAGACTCGGTGCTACGCAATATCAATCAGCCGAAATTATACAACGGAACAAGATTCACTATTAAAAAAAGTTATGGAAATTTTGATTTAAATTACTATAACATAGGAAAGTTCAAAGGCGAGGATATAATTATTCCAAGAATACCACTAATGTCAGCCGATTTTCCGATTCAATTTAAGCGCGCCTTGCATTCGCAATGACAATAAATCCCAAGATTCAATCGGTTAGAAGTGTGTGTAATATACCTTGAATTGTGTTTTCCCATGTTGAAGTTTGCGTGCTCGAGAGTCTACAAGCTATCGGAGCTATTTTTTTCTCTCCAGAAAGAAAATTGTACATTACAAGGCATTACAATAAAGCTTTGTCAAATTATGTAATTGTAGTTTTATTTCATTGCATGGTCGCACTGTAAACGGAAGATTTTGTCTGAGTTTTCTTCATTAGGTACACCACCCGTGCGAAACCGGGGCGGGCAGCCAGATTAAGATATTTACATACCAAATAAAATGTATATGTTGAATAGCCTATAAAGACCTCTTTCTGCTGGATAATTTTTATTGATTTTTGAATAACTGGTAAACGGTAAGAGATAGACAAAAACGTATTACACGAAAAATGTGGATTACGATAAAACACACAATTTATGTAATGTACATTTTTTCGTGGAGTTGGCCGTTTTGGAGATATTCGTGTTATTGAGTTCAGTTTTAAAATACTTAAACTTTTCTCATACGGGAACTTGTCAACAGTTGGCCACGCAAAGAAACGGATTTCAATCCCAGAGCAACCACATTTTAAAATATTTTACTGTCGCTTTAGCTTAGTGTATTCCCTTATTTCCCTTCTACTTATAAAGGAACTAAGTTTCTGATAATTTTTTAGCAATAAATAGATAGAAGAATAAGCTTATTAACAATATGTTATTACAGAGATGTAGAGCACATCAGAGTTTTTATTCTAAAAATACTTTTTTCGATACAAGAGAGCCTAAAACGTGAACTTCCGGTGAAATCTCGGTATCGAATTGCAGTGAAATACTTTTTCTACCTCTGTACTATGTAAAAATATACCTTAATCCTTTTGGATGCGCACACAACATGCCTTTTGTGTTATCCAATTTATTCACCCTTAAATCGTTTATAACAGTGATGGGACAAATTATTAAGGAAAGCATAATACAAAATAGCGCATTACTCTTCTCGGCCATGTGGAAAATGTGATAGCGTCCATTCTAAGCACGTTTTCTGCATGGATTAGCAAGCTTCTAGCTGACTAGCGAATTTTACAGCTTTGGCTATTAAGGAGTAAAAAGAGGTTCACCCTGCAGTAATAAACTACATCGCTTAAGGAGCTGCGTACAAAGGACGAGTATAAAATGTTAAGTTTTAATAACCCGGACATGTTTCTTTGGCAGAAGCGCTTTTTGAATTAGTAACGATCTGCGGTATTGTCCGCTGTGTGAATAGGGCTTTAACAGCCATAACATGTAGTAGGGGACGTATACTGTTTCATTCTAGCACTCATCTCTATAAGTAGAGCCTGGGAAATCGATCAACTAAAAACAGTCGAATGAGTAATACTCACGCGACATCTCTACCCTTTACACTTCACAAGAATCTCTTAAGCTATTCCGGTTTGTGTTGCTGACGATAATATTTGCCTGTAAATAATTTCGAATGAGCCAATATGGTCTTGTTTTTATGTACAATGCGAAAAAAAAGCTAAAATATTTACACCAAAAGCCAAATTTTACTTTTTCTATCACGTGGTAATAATAATAATAATAATAATAATAAAAGTTTACTTTGAATACAGAACGGAATTAATACAAAAAACCCATAATTTACATTGCTTTTGGAAAAACCCTTAGAAATAGTTTTAGAAACTTCATTTACCCCTTATTTTCACACACTAATGAACCTGACCTCAACAAAATCTCGAAACAAAACAAACCTGTCGTCCATTCGTCCCATATTCGTTATCCAAAAAACACCAGATACATTCAAGTTTAATTAAACTCCTGCGCAACAGCCCACAAGACAAGGCCTATCGCCCGGCTGCTGCGGCCCCCATTTCGACCCACGATAGGCGTCAGGGATTCGGGCGGGAGCTGTAGTGGAGGGTGCGACGGGACCAGCGCCTCGAATCCCTTCCGGCCGGTTAATGCTGTCCTTTCAATCTGGGGTCGCTAATTCTCCATCAAATAGTTTCCCCCCACCCCAGGGACCTTATGAGGCTGGATGCATCCCGAACCAGGTCTAACAGCGGGAGAAAAATCCCCACGCCGGTACCAGGAATCGAACCCAGACGCACTACCACAGCGCTAAGGAGAATCATAGTGACTACTTACTTTCTCTAGTACGTAAGTAATACAATAGACATAGTAGCTAGAGAAGGTATAGAATTCCATCCAAAAATTCGATGTCGAGATTTCACCGAAAATAGATTTTTGAGGACCCCGGAGAGGAAAACGTATACTTTGAGAAAAAAAGCTCCGTGTGTGCGTGGATAGAATAGATCAAAAACGAAAATTCCGTTAAATATCAAACTTTAGTATCTCATCTTTGGTATCTTCCAAGATTGCGACAAGAAAATTCCATTGCCCAAAACTATCCTTTACATAGAAAAATATTTTGAAAATGTTGCTTTCACAAACATGACTCTAACGATTTGGATTAAAATATCAAGACTATTACATTACAATTAAAATGTATATCTTGAATTTTTTTCCGAAGAACTCCTTATTCTGGATGAATTTTGCTAATTTTTTACAAATTGATAAACTGTTAGATGTAAATGTACTGCACAAAAAATGTAAATCTGGTTAAAACACATACTTATTCATATACCTACATTTTTTTGTAGAGTTAACGGTTTCATGGTTATTCTTGTTATTGGTTTAAATTTTAAAATACGTAACGTTTCTTAAACATGAAGTCAGCTTTCGTTTCATCTCTCTTTTGTTTTATTTCCGGGAATGCAAAAGAGAAGCGCATTGCAATTGTTTTACATAGCGACATTTTTAAAAGAGTTAACCAGCTCTTTATCCTAGTGTGTTTCTTATTTACCTTCTACTTGCAAAAAAGTAAGTAATAAGACCAATTCTGATGTATATCTCGATTACTATGATATAGATAAAAGAATAATCTTTTGTAAGAATAGTTTCTAAGTGGAACAGCTAAAGAAAGTCATGTGACAGTTTGTTTGCGTGTGTTTGTGTGCGAGAAGCAAGTGAACATCGAAAGGACTTTAAAAGAGTCATAGAAGTGTTGAGCGATTGAACCGTAACTAATATCTGAAATGGCAATTTAAAATAAATTGGGACACACAAATCACTTATTTATCAGTTGTATAATAATATACAAGATTCCTTCTGGATGAAGAAGATTTCAAAGGCTATTCCCAGAAAATTCAAAATATACATCGCATCTTTTGCAGATTCTGAAATTAAAAATTACAAGTTTGGTATTTAAACGACTTTTTGTTTAGCTGATCGTTCACACGCAAACACACACACACGCGGATCCTCTTTCTAACACAGTTTTCTCCTTGTATGTACAATGCACATAGTAGGAAGAGAAGGTATTTTATTCCAACTAAAATTCGCCACCGATTATGTAGAAATATATGTTTTGAGGACATCTGAATCTAAAAACAGTTTTAGAAAAATATCCATATATGTACATATGTCTGTGGAAATGTGCCCCGTTATTGATTTCAATTTTAAGCTTTTTCAAATGGGAAGTATTCGTCTGTTTCACATTCTCTTTTGGATTACCAGAATCGAATTTCACTGACAATCGCGTAGCAATAGCTTTTAAAGCATGTAACTATCCCTTTAGCCTAGTGTATTCCCCTGTTTCCCTTCTACTCATAAGACACTAAATAATAATAATAATAATAATAATAATAATAAAAATACCATTTCTGTTAATGTTGATCTTGATTAGCACTACATAGATGCAAGAATAATCTTTTAAAAAAATAGATTGTTTGCAGAAAGATAGAGAACGTTGTGTGAATGGAACAAAACTGATGTTTTTATTCAGGGTATCTCAAAATCTGTAAAAGCTCGCAAAATCATATAGTACAAATGTTCAATATTTCGGGTTCGGGTTTAAAAACAGACACACATATATACAAAATGTAGTTGAGTCGTCTGTACTGGTTAATAATAATAACAATAATAATAATAATAATAACAAAAAGAATAATAATAACAACAATAATAATAATAACAATAACAACAACAATAATGATAATAAACAGAGCCCATAATATCCCTTCAGGGCAAGGGCCTTCTACTTGTGTAGGGATAGCTCGGAATTTGTACTCTAACTTGGGGAGCCAATCCATGAGAGTTTGGGTGTTTTTCCAATATTTTAGCTTTCTAATCACTTCTTCAACTTGTTCACTTGTAATATGTAATGTTATATTCTACTCCTATAATTGGTTTTGTCTGCGACATCAGTTTTTATCTCATTTTTCACTATCACTCATTTTTACTGTTATGTGCTGCACTTTCTTATCTGCCTCCTAGCCTTCTCCATTTCGCTCAGTCCTTTGCGATCCTCGGCCAAGTGGTTAATAATATGCAACATAAATTTTGTTTTCTTCTTGTAATCAGCTTTTAGATAGCTTAGAAAAACAAGACATGTGAGGTACACTAACACGACCTCTCCCAGTCGGCTTCTGACACAAGAAGTTTACTTCCCATTTAGCGTGACGTATGGAACAAAGTTCTTGTAGAGTTGGTGTTGTAATAACGCCTTCATCCGAGAAATGTCGGTGTTTCCAGCTCGGGCACGTAACTTCATTGATTGGACAAGCTCTATGCGTCGGTATTATCGACTACCGAAGCATAAAGCCAGACTTGCAAGAAGTGCATTCCCTCAATAACTGCACCGTCCGTTGCAGTTTAACTTTACCGCTCAACGGTAGGTAAACTCAAAGAACGTGTCACGCGCATTTCCCTTAAATTTACCGCGCTATTGCTCTCTTTAGAGAGTCTTACAAGCAGAAATATCTTATGTGTTCCATTCACATTACTTTCGCCACATCTCTACAATAAAATATTTTTAAAAACATATCCTTCTATCTACATTATGATAATTGAGATGGGCATTATGAAAGTGTCTTAATTACTTGCTTCCTTGTAAGCAATATGCTAAAACGATAGTCAACTCTTTCAAAAGCTGGTTGCCATGTTGTTGAAATCCGTTTTTATGCAGGACCAGTAGTTCTATAACTCTCCTTGTGAGAAAATGTTAAGTATTTTAAATCTGTAACAAATAAGGAATGCCTCAGAAATAGCCAATTCCAAGAAAAAACGTATATGGTATAAATTGTGTGTTTTAACGTGATCTGCATTTTGTGTGCAGTAAGTTTTTGTCTATTTTTATGGGTTACCAGTTACGGAAGTTTCAGCAAAATGCATTCAGAATAAGAGATATTTAAAGGCCATTCCTAGAAAATTCAAGATATATATTTTATTTGTCATGTAAATATCTTAAATATAAGAGATTTTAATAAAAATCTTTAGAGTCATTTTTGAGAAAATCAAAGTTCTCAAAATCTTCCCTGAAAGATACTAAACTCAAATATCAAGTTTGGTTATTTACCGATTTTTCGTTTTTGAGTTATCGTGTTCACAGACACACGGAAACACACACGGATCGTTTTCTAACAATAATGTGTTCCAGTCACATGACTTTAGCTACAGCACTGTAACACATTATTGTTAGAAAGCTTATTCTTCTATCTACTTAATATCAATTGACATAAACATTAGCAGAAATTGTCTTAATTACTTCCTCTTCGTAAGTAAAAGAAAAATAAAAAGGAATACACTAGGCTAAAACGACAGTCAAATATTTTAAAAGCTGGTTGCCAAGTGGTTGTAATCCATTTCTACCATGAGCCAGAAGTGTGAGAAAAGTTTCAGTACTTTAAACCTGAAACAAATAACAAGGAATATTCCTAGTAATGGCCAATTCCAAGAAAAGAACGTGTATGACATAAATTGTGTATTCTAACGTCATCTAGATTTTTTGAGTAGTAGGTTTATACCTATCTATTACCGTTTACCAGTTATACAAAATTCCGCAAAATTCATCCAGAATAAACATGTCTTCAGATGCTACTCCCAGAAAATTGAAGATATACATTTTATTTGCCATATAAATATCTTTAATATACGGTATTTTAATCAAAACCATTAGAGTCATTTTTGAGAACATGAACCTTTTCGAAACATTTTCCATGTAAAGGGTAGTTGGGGTAGGGGGATTTCTTGAAAATCTTCATGTCGAATTCTTGGGAGATTCCGAACTTAAATAACAAGTTTGGTATTTAACGGTCTTTTCGTTTTTGAGTTATGCTGCCCACAGAAACACACACACACACACACACAGACATGCAGACTCATCGGACATTTTTCTAAAATGCCTTTTTTTTGGATTCAGGGGTTCTCAAAACATACATTTCCAGTGAAATCTCGGTATCGAATTTTTGGGTGGATTCTGCACTTAGACTGCAAAAGCTTCTAAATGTTTCATTTAATTGGAGGTTTCTACAACTAACGACCTTCATTACAGATCTGGCATAGAGCACGAGTCGCACTCTTCTTCATTTCCAACATCTAATACTTCTACAAGCTGCAATTTGAGCTAAACATTATTGATTATTCCAATCACATAATTTTCTCTACCTATTCTTAATAAGCGTATTCTTCTAAATACTGCACTTTAATCCGATAAACGTGTTCATTACCTATTTCATTGTAAATAAAAAAGAAGGAGAGAATACACTAGGCTAAAGCGAAAGTCAGGTCTTTTCAAGGCTGGGCGCTATGTGATGAGCTTTTTTCTTTGCTTGACTAGGAGCAAGAAAACCAATAACGAAATCCAATTTGAGGAGAGTATAAGTATTTTAACTGATTAACTCTACAAATAAAAGATGAATTACAAATAATCTGTGTCTTGTTACGAGATCTCCATTTTTTCTATCGCTTATGGTTTCCTGGTAATGCAAAAGTAATCCAGAATGAACAGAGTTTCAGAGGCTATTCCCAGAATATTCAATATATAAATTTTATTGACGTAAGAATAGCTTTAGCATATAGCATTTTAACCAAAATCGATACCGCCATTTTTTCAGCAAAACAAATATTTCGAAAATCCTCGAAATATACCCAACTGAAGCACTAAATTTGCATTTTTACGGCTTCTCTCGCTCTCATTTATAAACAGAATATCTCTAAATAAAACTAAAAATAACTCTCACAAACTACTTATGATACAGCTTTAAGTAAACATATCTTAAGAATACCTTTCAGGTTCAAGAGTCTAAAGAACTATTTTTCGGTGAGATCTCGAAATCGAAATTTTCGGCCGCAGTACAAAGTGAAAATATCTTCCGTCAGCGGTCCATATCCCTAATTTCCCCCCATATAATTTACTGCCGTAAACAGAGAGAAAGTAACCGTAAATACTGTGACTGGCTGCAAGGCAATGTATTCCCTTCAGGTAAATCTCTTCACAAGCCACACTTATAATGTTGTTTAAAGTCCGATTTGCATAATTATCATAAAAAACAGTGTGAAACTTAAGGGGATCCGGTAAGGCATATAATGACAATGTTAAAATTTAAGCTTTCAAGGAACATTTTCTCAGAAACTATTTATTACAGTACATTATATGGATGTTTGTATACACACTTTAACATAGGTTTTTTGTAGAATAATTGTTTGAAGAGTAAATAATTTTTTGTAGTAGTTAATATTTTCATTAAAAATATCATAATAATCACATAAAATTTAAAAACTATAGATTATTTTATAAAATAGTCCTGTTAAAATATTTGTCATTTATATAAACAAAATGCCTGAAAGTATGAGCTTTCTATATCTAAAAGTTTCTGAGAAAATGTTCCTTATGTATAAAAAAATGCAGTTTTGAGATTTCCAGCTTCAAAGTTAGAACTAATCTTTTCAATATATTCCAGCTTTATAGGAGGGATTGTCAGGGTTATGAAGAATATCTTATAATATTGAATATTTATTATTTCATTAGTACTATTTTCATCAGCATCTTTCAATAAATTATTATATTCATCTCCATAGTTCTGCAGTTTTTTTTAGAAGAAGTATTACACTTCACCATTACTTTTACCTACTTCAGTGTTTATTTCAACCTCCATATGTAGATCTGTAATATAAACATTATTTGCAGTGATATATTTTTTTTTTCCAACATTGTTCCGCTTTCTGCGTCGTGGCATTGTAAACAAATTGAAATAATAACCAATCACAACAACAAAATATTCACAATCACATCAATAACAAACTAAGATGTTTACAGAAAACAATCTGGCTAGATTAGAATGCCATGATAAATCAGTAATCAGTGTTACCAAAAATCAGTACATCCATTTCAAAAATTACCCCCAGCATTTCCTTCCTAAAAAAAACGGGAACATCGTTGCTTATAAAACATCTGATGGTATCGGAGTGATCCTCGATCCTAATGTTCGTTTTGAGTCTCATTGTGAACAACCTGAAGAAGTAGACACAGAAGAAAAGGCTATTTATGAATCTACCATTCCCTTTTACAAGGGAAAATATAATCTTAAAAAAAATATCAGTCACCAGATTAATGATAGGGACCAGAGGGACAATACTCCTCCCCCAAAATACTTAAATTTTGGGTAATTACAATAGCGATCATGGCAATCAGAGGATCTATTCTCATCCTCAGGAATCATTTGTATTCGTTTTAATGCTGATGATATGTAAGTTCATTAAATGTTGAATGATTTGAAATTAATAATGTAGTGTTATTATGTTAAGATTGATATGTGTTATTTGTATTAGATTTCAAGTTTATCGTTTCTAATTTGATATCTTTTCTATACAATTTATTTGTATCACTGTAAATTATTTTTAAAAATGCTAATTTTTAGTTATACTACATGGCAGCCCTCAACTGAGGAAAGGAACTAAAAATAATAAATTCTAATTCCATTTACAGCAAAAACAAATGTCAATAAATTGACCGACCTCGCCCACTAAATACAGCCGCTTAGTAAATACTCTATAAAATCCTTAGAATAGTGATATCAAGATAAAAAGTGAAGCATTTAACTCAGAAAATTCTCTAGCTACTTTCTTTACACGTACTATGTACGTAATGTATAGAGAAGGTATTGTAATGCACACAAAAATTCGATGAAGAGATTTCACCGGAAATATGTGTTTTCAGATCCACTGAATGCAAAACAAGTATTTTTAGAAAAATGTTCATATGTGTCTGTCTGTCTTGGTGTATGAGTGTGTGTGTGTGTGTGTGTGTGTGTGTGTCTGAGGGCAGCAAATCTCAAAAACGAAAATCCTTTAAATACCAAACTTGGTATTTAAGTTCAGCATCTTCCAAGGATGCGACACGAAGATTTTAAAAAATATCCCCACCCCAAGCTACCCTTTACATGGATAAATTTTCGAAAAAATTATTTTCTTAAAAATGGCACTAACTATTTATATTAAAATATCGTATATTACATATATTTACCTGACAAATAAAATGTATATTTTGAATTTCCAGGGGATAGGTTCTGAAAACTACCTTATTCTGGATGGATTTTTCATAATTACTAAACCGTAAGAGATGGACAAAAACTTAACGCACAAAAATGTAGAGCACATTAAAACACGCAATTTATGTTATATACATTTTTTTCGTGCAGTTGATCGTTTTTGAGATATTCCTTTTTCTTGGTTTCAGCTTTGAAAAACTTATACTTTTCTCATACAGGAATTTGTCAACTCCTGTCCATACAAACAAAGGAACATCAGTCACATAGCAACCAGCTTTTGGCTTTCATTTTAACCTATGGTTTCGGTTCTACTTACAATAAAGCAAGAAATAAGACTATTTCTGCTAATTTTTTCTGATGAGCATACAGTAAATAGAAGTATAAGCTTTTTAAGAATAATTTGTTGCAGAGGTATAGAGAAAGTCACGTGAATGGTACACATCAGATTTTTTTTCGTGGAGTTGATCGTTTTTGAGATATTCCATGTTTTTGGTTTCAGCTTTGAAAAACGTACAGGAATTTGTGAACTCCTGTCCATATAAACAAAGGAACTTCAGTCACATAGTAACCAACTTTTGACTACCGTTTTATGCTATGTTACTCCTTTATTTTGCTTCTACTTACAAAGAAGCAAGAATATTTCTGCTAATTTTTACTCACTTAGCAGGAAGTAAATAGAAGCATAAGCTTTTTAACAATAATTTGTTGCAGAGATGTAGAGGAAGTCATGTGAATGGAACACATCAGATTTTATTTTTACATACAAAAAACAAAAAATGTATTTTTATTCATATATGCCCTACCGGGTTCGTTTAAGGGTTGACAGAGCTCGGTGTGGGAGGTCTACCAAGAGCGGTGCAGTACCTATGCCACCCTGATGCACTCGGCCATAAATGAGATATGAGGCTCACTTACTTTAGATTTCATTGCTGCAAGTCGCAATGGGTGTGTAGGGCAATAAAAGGCGCCTCACATTAATCATCCATGCCGTTGTTAACGAGAATACTCCCCCACGTAGGAGAAAATCTGTATCAATTGTTGTCAACCGTGACACACCCTGACAATATACACGAAGCAATAATATCTGGTCCTCATTAGAGTTGGACTCTAACGGGTTTCTTGGTCGTTATATGGAAACACGGCCGCTAATCTTGAGTTATAAAAACGATATTATCGTCATTCAGAAAATACGAAAGGGCCTCGTAGGCCCTTCAGCGTTATTGTTATGATATTGCGTTGTCAATTTAGCATAAAGGCGTAGCAACTCATCCTCGAGTAAACAAAGCACAGTAATGATATTTATGTTCTTCTTAGATTTCTTTGTAGGTTTTTGGAGGCCTGTCTGGGATGTAGAGTCATACAAAAGCTATGTTGTCTACTCTACGTTCCATTTAGACAATTTATTTACCCCATTTAAAAAGAGAAACGGACTTATAAAATGCAGAGCAAGTGCTTGTGACCATTAAAGAACAGTAACTTTCTCTCTATTCCAAGGTTAAGCCTTTCGGAGTAACCGGTGCCTTTGTTGCACCATCTTAGAACCATTCTAACAAAAGTTTCGTTAGTAGTGGCTTAGGTAAGCCGAATAGTTCCTAAGCCACTACAGATTTATGCTACGCACTTAAGAGTTTCTGTGAAAAAAAAATAAGAATTATGTTAATACTTTGGTACCGATAAACTTAACAATAGTTCCTCATTTTTAATTTGTTTATTCTCAACACTTCTATAGCACTATAACATAATCCTTGTAATGATATTTCCTGAATATATAAGAAATCATTCTCCATAAAAGGTATTTAGTGACATATTTTGCACTGTAGATATGGAATATAATCAGATTTGATGGGTAAATTATACCATTAAAATATTTTAACCTATGTCTTTACTTCATTTTTATTTCACAAAATATATTCAAATATATTCGTGGTGGGTAGCTTTAAGTAAGTAATGCTGCTATATATGAATTAGTAACGAATCCCCACGTCGGTTCCGTATTTATAATTTTAACCAACAAACATAACGCACAGATATATTTTTCAAATTCCCCACCTACTTTCAAAGATATCACAAAGTTATTCAATGTGCACAACTGTTCCTAATTACAACTCTAGTAATTGGTCTAACATATATAGCATAAAAAATTAAGATCAAGAATAGTTTTGAAATTCAGTCAATAAACTTGTTTAACATTTTATTAAATAATGTGAAAAATCTTTCGTTTTCAGTTTTTAAGAGAACTATGAAATCAATATTGTTATCTAATCCTTTGTATTGTCTTAAAGAATTTTATGACTGCAGAATATTTTAATGTTTTATGTAACATATTGTAATTTTAGTGTATTGTTTCAACGTTGCTATACAATTTATATTGTCCTGGCAAATAAAGATATCTATCTATTTATGATTTACATTGATACAGGTAACAAAGCTAACGTCATCTGCTTAAACTGACTTTGAGATTTCTTTACAAAATATACATTTTTTGAAAATTCTTTTATGTATAATTTCTAAAGTAGATGCATTTTATGATACCTTTTTTTTTTTTTTTTTGGTAGTTTAACATCCTATAATCTGGTTGGTCATGTCGGAGGATGATTCATAATTGGCGAAATGATGCTCAAATGATCTCGGGACATTCTTCTCAGGATAAAGAAAAACCCCAAGAAAAAAACTTATTCTAGTAACTCACCCTCAGCGAGATTCGAACTCACGACCTATTGAATGTGAGGTACTTATTCTACCTCACGGGTTTAATATACTTTTAAACTATACGTTCTTCTTTCCTCAACATTTCCAGGTTTAGAAGGAATACCTCGACCTCGACGATATGTCAGTCCGGCGAAGGACGATGAATTTTTTCTGGCGTAAAAATCCTTAGCATGGCTTCTTTCGGAAAGGAAATAAAACCGTTGGTCCCGTGTCGTAGATTTACGGCCTCTGAGCAAAATTAAGCGGTCTTTCAGGCCCAGTATAAAATGGGACGCTAAGAACCATATCAGTTAAAGAGCGTCCATAAATAAAACTCCATTTACATTTATTTGCTATATGAGTGCTAAAGTAACATTGTTATACATAATTTCAAACTAATAAAAGGTAATGCATACATACATGCATACACACATACATACATACATACATACATACATACATACATACATACATACATACATACATACATACATACATACATACATACATACATACATACATACATACATACATACATACATACATACATACATACATACATACATACATACATACATACATACATACATACATACATACATACATACATACATACATACATACATACATACATACATACATACATACATACATACATACATACATACATACATACATACATACATACATACATACATACATACATACATACATACACACACACACACGCACACACGCACACACGCACACACGCATACACGCATACACATATACATACATACATACACACACACGCACACACGCACACACGCACACACGCATACACGCACACACGCACACACGCACACACGCACACACGCATACACGCATACACGCATACATATATATATATATATATATATATATATACATACATACATATATTTTCCTAAACGCTCTATAAGCATCAGTCGTAGACAACGCATATTTGCAGCAGGTGCATTCCATTTGGGCTACGCTACATTGCACATTTAAACTGTTACCTCATTGTTATTCTAACCAAAAAGTCTCAACTGGAAGACATGTCCCACATGAGATCGCTGAACCAACAATGTGTCCTGAGGGAGTTTGTTTTCGCCCAAGTGCTCGCCATCTCGGCAGAGAATCTGTTCACGAAGCGTGTGGCAACCAAGCGTAGCGGGTCGTCACGACAACGTGTCCATCACGGCGATAACACCGCAAGACACGCTCCGAGATGCCTTATGATGTGGGCAAAGGATTCTGCGCAATGTGGAATGAGGAAAGAAACAACAAAAATTGTAGGGATGCCTTGCACGCAAGTTCCTGTAGTGCCACTCACAGAACCCAGTGCCCAGGCAGGCGCGGCTTCTAGTGCGCTGCAAAAACAACACACGCCCGCCAAACTATCCAGTCTCTATCCACGAAATAGAATATAAGATATCATTTTGCTTTCTCCACACATAGAATGTATATAGTGTATAGAGGAGGTATTCTATTGCACCCAAAAAGTCAATACCGAGGGTGTCTGTACGTATGGTGCGTGTTTTTTTTTTTGTTTTTTTTTATAGTGTTTAACGCCCGCTTTAACTACTAATGGCACCGCAGGCGGTGACACTAATGATACATGAATGATGATGGAGCACCGGTGGAATACGATGGCGGGAGAAACTGAAGTACCCGGAGAAAACCCGCCCCAGGGCCGTTTTGTCCACCACAAATCTCACATGCGGTCGCTTGGGATTGAACCCCGGCCGTGTAGGTGAGAGTCGAGTGGTCTAACCACTCGGCCACGGCGCGGCCTGTGTATGTGTGTGTTTGTGGACAGCATAGCTCAAAAACGAAAAGTCCGTTAAATACAAACATTGAAATTTAAGTTTGGTATCTTCCAAGAATGCGACACGAAAATTCTCAAGAAAATTCCTTCACCTCTAGCTAACCTTTACATGGAAAACATTTTAAAAAATTTGAATTTCTCAAAAACGGCTCTAACGATTTTGATTAAAATCTCTTAAACATAAGATGTTTATGTGACACTTAAATGTATATTTTAAAGACATCTTTATTCCTAATGAGATTTATTTTAATTTTGTGTAACTAGTACGCCGTAAGAGATAGACAAAAACCTACTGCACAAAAATACAGATTTCATTAAAACACACAATTGAAGCCATATATTACTTTCTCTAAACGCACTATGTACATAGTGTATAGAGAAGGTATCTATTGTATTACACCCAAAAATTCGATATCAAGATTTCACCGGAAATACATGTTTTGACACACCCTGAATACAAAAAAAGAGCATTTTTAGAAAAATGTCCATGTGGGTCTATCAGTGTGTCTGTGGACAGCATAGCGCAAAAACGAAAAGTCTGTTGAATATAAATTTGATATTTAAGTTCAGTATCTTCCAAGGATACGACACAAAGATTTTCAAGAAAATCCCCCACCCTCAACTACCCTTTACGTGGAAAAAATTTCTAAAATTTTAATTTTCTCAAAAATGACTAACGATTTTGATTAAAATATGTTACATTTAAGAACTTTATATGAGAGATAAAATGAATAAATAAAACAAAAATTAATTTTCTGGGAATAGCCTCTGAAAACCGTTTATTATGGATGATTGGTTTTTTGGAAGTTTTGCATAACTGATAAACCGTAAAAGATAGTCAAAACTTACCATACAAAAATGTATAGCTCGTTAAAATACACAATTAATGCCATATAATACTTTCTCTATCCGTACTATGTACATGATGTATAGAGAAAATATTGTATTGCACCCAAAAATTTCATACCGATATTTCACCGGAAATACATGTTCTGAGACCCCCTGAATACAAAAAAAAAACAATTTTTAGAAAAATGTGCGTGTGTGTGCTTCTGTCTGTGCCTGTGGACAGCATAGCTCAAAAACGAAAAGTCCGCTAAATACAAAATTGATATTTTAGCCCAACTACCCTTTACATGGAAAAAGTTAGAAAATTTTGATTTATCAAAAATGACTAACGATTTTGATTAAAATCTCTTATATTTAAGATTTTTATGTGACAAATAAAATATATATCTTCAATTTTCTGGGAATATCCTCTAAAGATATATTGAATCTAGATGATTTTCTTTCTGAATTTTGCATAACTAGTAAACCGTAAGATACAGACAAAAGCTTACCTCTCAAAAAATTTAGAGCTCATTAAAACACACAATTTATGTTATATACATTTTTTTCGTGGAGTTTACCGTTTTTGGGATATTCTTTGTTATTTTTGATAGTGTTTAACGCACACTTTTACTACCATGACCCCGCAGGCGATTCTTTGTTATTGGTTTCAGTTTTAAAATACTTTTCTCATACGGATACTTGTCAACGCTTGGTCACACAAAGAAACGGATTTCAATCCCGTAGCAACTACATTTTAAAACATTTGAATGTCAGTTTAGCCTAGTGTAAATAAGGAACTAAGTTTAATCTATGAGTAGTTGGTTAATCTTTAAGTACAGTGCGTTCCCTGAGCGACCGGACCGTTTCTCGGTGGTCGGTCCTCACCCGTTACGGGACAGCCAGGGGCGGTTCGGTCGCTCAGGGAACGCACTGTACTTAGTACATCGTAAGTTACCATTGGAGCATGTCATCTCTAACAATGAGAGAAAAATGAATCCAAAAATATTCTAAGATACTCCTTTTCGCTATTTAATATGTGACCAGCTATTATTAATAGCTTATTATTCTCTTCACTTAATATTAATTCAGATAAACATTACGAGAAATGATTTTGTTACATAGTTCCTTCTAAATAAGGCTAAAGGAAAGTCAAATATTTTAAAGCTGGTCGCTATGAAACGCTATGAAACGCCATCGAAATATTCTCTTTTTTACATGGCCTTAATGAAAAAAGGGAATAACGACTTCTAATTTGAGAAAAGTTTCTATGTGACATTTTTTTTTGTTTTTTTTTTTTTTTGTTTATCTTTTACAGGATGCCAGTTATGCAAAAATCATTCAGTGTGGACTTCAGAGGCTATTCTCAACAAATTAAATAAATGCATTTTATTTACTTGATTATCTTAATGTAATCAAAATCAATAGAGCTTTTATTGAGAAAATAGACAGTTTCAAAAAAATGTAATGTAAAAGGTAGTTTAGGGATGATGATTTTTTTAAATCCTCTTACAGCATCTGTGGAATGTAACAAACATAAATACTAAGTTTGGTGTTTGGTATTTTAGTAAATTTTCGATTTTTGTTCATGATGTCCAAACACACACACACACACTCAAATACACGCGGATCGTTTTCTAATATTACTTTTGTGAATAGGTATTTAGGAAACGGTTAACTGAACAAAAATTGTATAGTACATAATTTATCATGAATTTTGTATAACGTTTTAATAAAATACCGTATGTTTAATATATGTTTATAACAAATGAAATGCATCTTAAATTTTCTGGGAATAGCTTCTGAAGACTTCTTCAATCCGGATGACGTTTACTTAACTGCTAAAGCATAAAAGCTTGACAAAAGCTTTCTACACAAAAAATGTAGACTATCGCTTTAGCCTAATGATTTTTTTTTCCCACCTACTCAGAAGTAACAAGTGATAAAGCGATTTCAGCTGATGCTTATCTCGAGTAGAATGATGTAGATAAAATAATAATAATAATATCTGTAACAATAGTTTGTAGAGAAGGTCATGTGAATGGAACGTATATTTGACTTCAATTTGTAAGCAAAATCCGAATGAAGTTTCTCTGTATATGACAGAGTATATCTCTGTATATTTTAAGAGACTTCAAAGCAACATCGAATTTTACAGCAGGCAAAATGGTTTAGCTCGAAAAAAAATTGGTAGAATTAACCTAGTAATTATGCCCTTAAACCATATTTTACAATGTATCAAAATTCTGACCTGCATAATTATTTAAATGATAATTTTATTGTCTAAATTCATTGTTCTAATGAAAATGAACCCCGTGATAAATTTTTAAAATATCCACATTAGAGCTTCAAGTATTTTCAGTGAATCAGTTTATAAATATAATATTATATCAGATATTTTATATTAATCCTAATAATTGTAGGAAAATATTACTTATCATAATCGTCAAATTTTTTAATTTTCAAAAGTTAGTATTTTATTTCTCAAATTTGGAGCGTCATTCCTTTAATGTTCTTTCGAGAGGCAGAAAAAATGTTTGAAATAAATTAATATAAAATTGCATCGTGTGGAACATTTTGGGTATGGAAAGGTATTGGAAGAACCTTTGCATGAAAACAAGGCTAAAATTGGGCATATCTTAATAAATATGCGCCTACCCATTTATAGATGCAGTTAATAGTAGTTAAAATGTATCAAATATGAGAAAGTTGTTTTTTATTAAAGTTTAGAAATCATAATTTCTAATTTTTCACAATTTTGGACACATTTCAAAGATGCATAAATTAATAAAATATAAAAGTATTAAAAACCTAACTTTACTGTTAAAATTCCAATGCAGTATGACATTAGTATTCTTCAATGCACATCACGAACTAAAATGCTGTTAACAATTCCTGTAGTTTCCAATGTAATCAAGCATGCAGTGGCACTTGGCTCTATGTCAGCTGATCGCGTTGCGGAACTGCAGATGCTGATTGACTGATTTGATGCTGCTGGAATCTAACTAACCAAACAATGTTGTTATTTGGTAATCACTGGAGGATAAATATTGGATAACACCAGCGATTCATACAGGAAACATATGGAGAATTCCTTCTATCAAGATCCATTCTTTCCCGTTTATTCTTCCATCTTGAAAAAATCTGATGTGTTCCATTCACATGACTTTCTCTACTTCTGTGTAGCAAATTATTGTTAATAAGCTTAGTCTTCTATTTATTAGCAGAAATAGTCTTATTACTTGCTTCCGTAAGTAGAAGTGAAATATGAGAGTATCATAGGTTAAAGTGAAGTCAAAAGCTGGTTACTATGTGACTGAAGTTCCTTTGTTCGTATGGACACGAGTTGACAAATTCTTGTATGAGAAAATTAGTTTTTTAAACCTGAAACCAAATATAAGAAATATCTCAAAAACGATGAACTCCTCGAAAAACATTTATATATCATAAATTGTGTGTTTTAATATGCTCTACATTTTTTGTGCGGTAAGTTTTTGTCCCTTTCTCACACATTAGGAGTTATGTAAAATTCATCCAGAATAAGGTAGTCTTCAGAGGCTATTCCTAGAAAATTCAAGATATACATATTACTTGTCAGGTAAATATCTTTAATATATGATATTTTAATCAAAACCGCTAGAGCCATTTTTGAGAAAATCAAAATTTTCGTTAAAAATTCCATGTAAAGGGTAGTTGGGGATGGGGGGATTTTCTTAAAAATCTTCGTGTCGCATCCTTGGCAGATACCAAACTTAAATACCAAGTTTGGTATTTAAAGGTCTTTTCGTTTTTGAGATATGCTGTCTACAGACACACACACACGCACACGCAGACACGGACCTTTTTTTAAAAAATGCTTTTTTTATTCAGGGGGATTCAAAACATGTATTTCTAGTAAAATTTCGGTATCGAAATTTTGGGTGCAATACAATACCGTCTCTATACACCATGTACATAGTACGTGTAGAGAAAGTAAAAATAATTCAAGACTGTAGGGGAAGGAGACATATATTGGTTATGTGCAATGTTTTAAGGTTATAAATTGTCCAGTGGAAATATTCCTAATCTGAGTCTGTAGTGAATCATCATCTCTGATGTTCTCTTTAGGCTCAGCATACATGCAGGTGTTCCAATTGCGATCCCACATGGCCATGAGCGGAATCCCTTGATAATCTATGGATTTCCTCGCCTCGTCCGTCTCACCGAATTACTATGGTCACATACAGACAAAATCCTACTCCAATGTTTCCTATCCTAACTATCGAAAACCTATTCATGTCAATAATAGTATTTCAGTAAGGTGCAAAAACAGCGACCGTCATGACGAAGCGGAATGACGTTAGAGCAGGCGCTGACTGTGCGGGCAACACGGACAGGGCAGAGAGGAAATCATTATTTATCTATAGATGTACCGTAGTGGCGATAATGTAGATGCAGTTGTCATTCTTTCAGTAGCGGTTCGTGTATGCAAGTTCACAATTCCAGAAGTGATTGAAGAATTCGACTCCAGATTTAAAGAAATTATAGACCTGGAACATGATATTCAATTATTTGGTACACCTTTCTCTAGATGACACTATTTCTACACACTGTAACTAGAAGTGAAAGATTTTTAGAATTACACAGAACTCAAAGACAATTCCAGAATAGAAAGAATCTGAGTTACTTCTTCAGTAATTTCCCTCGATCACACTTTCCAGACTTTGCCATTTTGTTGCTTGGTATTTTAGTATGTTCGCGTGGACATATTTATGTGAGCATTGTTTTCACTGATGAGGAATTGTAGAACATCACAGAGTCCAGCTATCAACCAAAACTTAAAATGTATACTTCGTTTGTATGTAAATTAGAGAATAGTGCCTAATGTTAAAAACTATTGCAGGATAAATGAATTAAAATATCTCCACGACGTAGTACAAGTTAACAATAAATTTATACTCTGGCCACACCAACAGGGTATGCATTGTAAAAGAGTAACCCATTTTCACAAGGACAAATTAATATGTATAATCTTCAGATTTAATCATCATTTCTAAGGCATGATAAAAAAAGTTTTTAATGCGCTGTGTGTGCAATTTGGCCACGCGATAAGTAATAGTATTTTAATTATAAATTCACAGAATAATAACCGAGTTAAATTTGAGTCGTGAAAATATAAGCTTTCGAGCATCTTAACTCTGTGATCGGTTCAGAGGTACATTTGGCCAAGAACAATGCACATAAGAACATCTAACAATGTTTTAAGGCAAATTCAATAAATATCAATTTTTTCCTAGTGATGAATTTCGTGAACGACGCCCAAGAGCTATGGGCGAGTAATGCTTGAAGAACACCGACGGAAATCTTATGAATCTATTCCGCCAACATCCGGCATTGGTATAAATCAAATCCAAAAGTTTTTCATCAACAGGTAGACGTGAGAAAACTTTATTATTACGACCTCTCTTTCAATTGTGATACTCAAATACAAACAATAAAATTACCTTATTTCATTATATACGCAATAAAACTTCTCTCACGAAACTCAGCTTTCCAACAATGTTTGTTTTTATAACAAAGGGTATAAAACGAGTCGCGTCACGCAAGGAATAGATATGTTCAGAAGTATGGGGTCACAGCATCTCTCAGACCCACATTTACAGTTGTCTCATGAACGGTTCGTTTGTGGATCCATGTTTGTAGACACGTTTTGTTATAGGTTGAAGAGGAAACCGATGTGACAGTCACATATTTAAAAGATAGTCATTACATTTTTATTTTGGCAAAGATAAAAGAACTAGCAAATAAAAATCAAACTGCTTAAAATGTCATTGAATTAATGGTAGCAGCAGCAGCTGAAGCAATAATAATAATAATAATAATAATAATAATAATAATAATAATAATAATAATAATAATAATAATAATAATAATAAAATTAATAATAATAATGCCACGGTATTACTTTATTGTTGAAGAGATTATAATACATTTAAATAAAAGGAATCAATAGTTGAAATAAAGTGTGTCTTTAGATCTACATTTTTATTTTCTCTAGCACGTAAGTGCAATGTATATAGTGGATAGAGAACGGATTGTTCCACCCGAAAATTCGAAACCGAGAGTTCACCGGAAATACATGTCTTGCGACCTCCTGAATCTAAAAAAAAAAAAGGAACATGACCATGTCCGTGTGTGTGTGTGTGTGTGTGTGTGTGTGTGTATGTGTGTGTATGTGTGCGTGAGAGAGCAGCATAGCTCAAAAATGAAAAATCAGTTAAATACGAAACTTGGTATTTAAGTTCAGTATATTTTAAGGATAGGATATGAAGATTTTCAAGAAGAACGCCTCACCCCCAATTGAGGACCGTTTTAACAAAACTCAAAAACGCCACTTTTTCCGAAATGCAGGTTTTGACGGATTCTGGTCAATTGTAATGAGAGGAAGAGAATGCAATTTTCATAACATCAGAAAACTCAATATTTCCCACTGAAAAGAGTGCCTCAAGAGCGTTTTCACGAAACTCAACATCTCCATTTCTTAA
Source organism: Hymenopus coronatus (assembly GCA_030762935.1). NCBI lineage: Eukaryota > Metazoa > Arthropoda > Insecta > Mantodea > Hymenopodidae > Hymenopus > Hymenopus coronatus. The sequence goes on along the minus strand of CM060898.1, from coordinate 62,206,151 downwards.
ATTTTCACAAAACTCAACATATCCTTCAATAAATCATCAACATCTCACACTTTTATCCCATTATCATCAAATGCAGTGTTACAACAATGCGATGCGTTTGTTTTCGACAACAATAGGAGAGCTGTTGGATGCTAAAGCAATATATATTTTGTTTTCTATGTTGATTCAGGTATTTTTCGCCACTATGGTGAGGGAATGTGGCGAAAATGAATAACAATCCTGAATGTTCAGAAGCGGTTCAAATGACTGAAAATGGCAGGAAGGGTAGGAGGAGAGTACGTCCATCTAAAAGTGGCAGATATACAGTTGTCTCTAAAATGGCGACATTAATCCCAATTTTAATCATTTAGAACAGGGAAAAGGAAGTAAATGTACTGCCGGTTCTCACTGCTTAAAATTATCTATTTCATTTTCGAGACAATTTGAAAAGAAACAGTACAAAAGTGAAACACGATAGCTTTTTGCTAAGATGTATTAAAGTTGATCAACCTAACCGGTATAGAGTAAAGAAGAACTTCAAAAAGCTAGAAAGGTCTGTGTCTGTTTCAAATTTCATAAGAGGTAAAAATGGAGATGACTTCCTAGTATGTGCTGCTACGTTTAGATTAGTGACATGTACGTTATTATGACTGATGTTTGTAATCACAAATATTTATTGAATATCTGCATTGTTAGTAACCAACAATGTATTTTTGATAGGTGTTTCTGGAGATAGATTAAGACGTATTGCTAAAGGATACAAACTGGAAGGTCTTGCACCTAAGGAGGGCGAGTTCGGGAAATTTGCGAGAGGGATGAAGAACAGACTGAGTGTATTAAGAGAGACATGCTGAAATATATCTGTCGTGTGGCACATTCTTCAAGAAATAAAATAGTACACTCCTATCTTTCACCAGAATTGAACTGGAAAAAAATATATTACACATATTGTGCCTCTAGAATGAGGGAAGGGCATATTTTAGCATGTTCTATTTCTAAGTACAAATCAGTGTTTTACAAACATTCCAATTTAGGCTTTGAGAATCCATACTGACACATGTTCATCATGTGCAAAACTTTTACTAGAAAAAAAGTGGCAAGAACTTATTACAGGTTGCATAAATTAATGGCAAAAAAGTTGTTCACTATTTTAAACGACAATAATAATACAGATAATGTATCTGTTTGCTTTGATTGCCAACAAAACCAGTTACTGCCCAAAATTCCAATATTCTCGCCAAGTAATCTTACAGCATTCACAAAAAAAAAAAAAAAAAAAAAAAAAAAATCCAAATATAGCTTGAATATACTTGTCTTGAAACAGGTGCTGGGCGAGGTGCAAACGAAGTAGCCTCAGCCTTGAGGGATTAAATAGGTAATTTAGAAAAAAAAATAATCACAGAATACTCCAGAAATTTAGCCCTTCGATTGTTTTCTGATTCTTGTAGGTCTCAAAATAAGAATTCTTTAATTATGGCTATGCCCGTTGGTTATCTGGAAGGCTCTAAAGTTTTTAAAGAAATTACACATTTCTTTCCTACCCGAGGGCACAGCTACATGTCTCTGGACAGTGTGTTCGGTTTGATAGAGAAAGAAATGAGAAAACACGAATCGATCACATTGCCATCTGAGTATTATGGAATTATGGGGAACTTTGGGGAGATAAAAGTTTTGGATAAAGAATGGCGTACCTATTATTTAAAATCGATGGCAAAAAATATTGTAAAAGGTAATTACACAGGTGCGAATATTTAGATAAAAAAAAAAAAACCTTGTAATAATCGTGTACAGTGTTACGTACAAAATATTTATTTTTTTGCACCAATAGAAGTTGAAATGTATAAACCAAATGTAATTTCTAAAGCACCTAAACTTCCAATGGTGAAACATGTCAGGAAAAAGAAAGCCAATGACGTGAAGAAGCTAATGTGCTACTTCCATAATGAATCGGAAGAGGGTAAAGTATTTTATGGCAAAGTTCTAAAAGGACGTGACAAAGATTCTGACAACAGAATGGGTTATGATGAGAACCATTGCATTGAGATTTTGTACATCAAATTTTCCGCGATTTTGGGTATTGAAAAAAAAAATAATAAAATAGAAAGAAAAAAGCTTAATCCTGCATTGAAGTTTTTCTCTATATCAATAATTTTGAATAAATTAGGGTTAAATGTGTTTAAATTAACAATTTTCAATTCAGCTATATTTAAGCATTATTATACAACACATGTTAATGATTTTGATGAGGTTTTTGACAGCTGTGAACGAGAAATAGTTAAACATTTTAAGTTAGGTATACTTCAAAAAATGGATATGTTGAGCTTTGTAAAATTCTTAAGTCTTATCGTATTTTTTCCAAATAAATAAAATAACAAATGTAGTTGTTCTGCCTATCAATAAATGCATTTCAAAAAGAGAAACACTAACATTTTTTTTTTTCCGGAGTTACTATATCAAACGCCTCAGAGCAAACTAAAAAAGAAGTTTCGTGTAAACATTTTAAAATGGTGTTAGTTGAGTTTTGTTAAAACAGTTATCAATTACTCTTAACATTGAATATATTTCGAAAATTTTGATTTTCTCAAAAATGTCTCTAATGATTTTGATTGAAATGCCATATGTTTAGAACATTTCCATGGCAAAGGATATGTCTATGTTGAATTTACTGGGAATAGCCTCTGAAGACCTCTTCATTCTGAATGATATGTATAACGTTTGTATATTAGGTGAACCGCAAGAGATAGACTAAAGCTTACCGCACAAAAAATGAGACCTCGTGAAAACACACAATTTATATGATATAACATTTTTGTACATTTAACCGTTTTCGCGATATTGCAAGTTATTGCTTTCAGTTTTTAGGTACCTAAACCTTTCTCAAACGGAAACTACGTTGTTCTTTTTTTTTTTTTTCGTTTCTCTTTAGTTTATTCTTAGCTATCTAAGAGTAATGAATTGCAATTATTTCACATATCGGCCGGCTTTTAAAAGATTTGACTGTCACTTTATCCTAGTGTGCTCTCTTATTTCCATTTTATTTACAAAGAAGCAAGCAATAATAATAATTCTGCTAATGTTTATCATGATGTGGATAAAAGAATAACCTTATGTAACTAAAGTTTGCGGAATAGCAGGAGAAATTCATATGAATGGAACACATCCCATTTTGTTATCAGCTTGTTTATTACTCTCACAGTTTACAGTTACATATAATTATAGATAATTTCTTGAATATGAAAATACTTCAAAGATTATTCACAGGAATTCATTTTGTTTATAACCTAACTATCTTAGATAGGTGGTATTTTCATCCAAATTATTAGATCTACTTTTGAGAAAAATTTGTCATGTACAGGTTATATCATCAGAACCTACAGAAACTTTGGTATACATCTGCTATTTCGTTTTCACTTTCTTTACACGTACTATGTATATAGAGAAGGTATTGCATTCCAACCAAAATTCGATGCCGAGATTTCACCGGAAATACACGTTTTAGAGTCCCCTGTATTAAAATAAGCATTTTCAGAAAAAAGTCCGTGAGTGTGTGTGTGTTCATCTGTTCATGTAGCTGTGCACACGCTACAAATAGTCAAAAACAAATAGTTGGTAAAATACCAAATTTCGTATTTAAGTTTAGTATTTTCCAGGGTTAGGACATGAAGGTTTTGAGAAATATCCCCCATTCCAAACTACCCTTTACAAGGAGAAAAATTTGAAAATTTTTATTTTTTCAAAAATGGCTGTAAAGATTTCGATTAAAATACGTATACTAAAGATATATGGCAAATAAAATGCATATCTTGAATTTTTAGGGAATAGCCTCTGAATACCCCTTTATTTGGAATGAATTTGTCTGAATTTTGCGTAACTGGTATACTGTAAGAGATATAAAAGAACTTACTGCACAGAAAATGTAGATCACGTTAAAACACACAATTTATGTAATATACATTTTTTCGTGGAATTGGCCATTTCTGAGATATTCCTTGTTATTTGCTTCAGCTTTAAAATACTTAAAACTTTTCTCACACGGAAAGTTGTACATTCCTAGTCCTGCATACAAACAGATTTTAACCACATGGCAACCAGCTATTAAGAGATTTGACTATCGATTTAACCTTTTCTTCTACTTACAAGGAAGCAAGTAATTAGGATAAATTCTGCTAATGTTTATCTCGATTATCATTCATTAGACAGAAGAAAATGTTTTTATCAATAGTTTTTACAATGATGTAGAAAAAGTCAGTGAATGCAACACATCAGACATACACTAAAATATATTTAAAGCCACTTTTTCAGGTGACTTCTAAACATGTATTTCCGGTCATGTCATCTTTATTATTTGAATGCACATTCTTCAGCGTTTAACCTCTGGTGCTTTCTTTATGCCTCTAATTCAATTACTGTTCCCTCAGCTCTCTTTCAAGCAAATAATCTGAACTGTCCTTTTTGCTTCTAGTAAAATTTTATACTGAGAATATTTTATTTGCTTTTAATTAATTAAAGTTATAAATGGCCATGTAAATAGGAAATTTCTGTAGCCAAGTTATAAATTATATTGTTTCACTTTCACGGTTATAGATTTCTCCATATTAATTGCCGGCCTAAAGGCATCTATTAATATGTATACCTTGATGGAATATTTAGTTTCGTCTTTCGCTTATCTTTAGTCATATCTACCTGAAAGTCATATTTTTTATACTTTTAAATCGTTTTTCAGATTTGCACGGCACCTACAGCAAAAAAAAAATAAATATAAAATTCCGAGGTCATACCAAGGATTTACCTGAAGGGTAGAAAGCTTTGAATAAACTTGTATATTAAGTGCCGAAGAAGAAAATATTTCATAATTACTTTTCAATTAGTGCGGTAAATGGCTATAAATTTCTTGGAAGTTTATTTAGATGCGGTTTTAACGGACAAGTGCGAGAGAAATATACCACAATGTTCTGGATGGAAAATCAATCGAGCATGACAACAAATTGCTTGGTATGACTTCAGCAGTGCCACTACTAAATCACTTTATGAGTTTATTAACAAATGATCTGTATGATAAATGCCTCACTCAAAGCATTTCCTCCCTTGTGTAATTTATAGGAAGTTTTTGCATCACGATGATTTCAGGTTTCTGCAACAGGTTTCTTGTTGATTCATAATGTAAATGGCGAGTTTGATCGTTACATCCAATGAGTTATTTTTTTCAGCAAGTTAGTGACAGCTTCGTTAGTGAAAAGGTCTGACCTTCAAGTCTCGCAGTAGGGATCTCTCTTTCAATTGGATTTGAATGTAGCTATTTTATAATTTCTCTTCTATGCCAAGATTAGATTTAGATTAGATTAGATGTTTGAGAGGGAGATGAACAGGAAGGACATGTCCCTACCCGCGTGTACTGAAACCTTAGGTTTATTTTACCCTTTTCTTCCTGTTTTTCTTTCCTGAACTCCAGTAAGTCTCACGAGTAGATTAATTAGGTTTTAATTATATACTATCTTATTTGGATCAAACGTTTACCAAACTGATTATTAGAGGTTGATCCGGGGTCATGAAATTGCCAGATTAAGATTCGGCGTACACAGAGTATATCAATGACATGATGGAGTAGGCGTGGCCTCTACATCCCGTTTCAAAACAAGTTGCATATTATCTAGCATTGCTCACTGCCTGGCCTCATTCAATTCCTGCTAACAGATATACCAGTTAACACTGAAGAGGAGCGCAGATTAAACAATGTCGAAAATACGAAAGGGTAAGGTCAACATTGAACAAACCTGTGGACGATTCAAACATATTTTTAGAGACAGAAGGAGAGCCTTTTCTCGATGTAGTAATTCACTGCAAGGAATTCTGAGTTAGTGCTTGATTTATATTCAATATTTTATTTTCACTCCTTCTAAGTTCTTCATTCTGCGACAGGTTTCTGACCCCTAGGCACCATTTGTAGGTCCTAGAGGGATGTCAATTCTACGTATGGGGAGGGTAAGCCGACTACGTAACGCAAAACTTTTGTTGTAGAAGTAACCGTTTCCGAAATATTCCTTGTTTTTGGTTTCAATTTTAAAATACTTTTTTTTTTTTTTTCTCAGACAGGAAGTTTCCAGCTCGCAAAGAAGCGAATTTTCATGCAATCGCAAAACAACAGTTTATAGAACATTTTATTATCGATTTAGCATTATGTGTTGCTTTAGTTCCTTTTTACTTATTAGGAACTAAGTAATTAGAAAATTCTGCTAATGCTTATCTCGATTAGCATGGTGCAGAGAGAAGACAAATCTTTTGTAAGAAGTTTATTTGTAGAATAGCTAGAGATAGTCAAATATGTGTAACATATCAGACATTTACTTATTTTATTTTATTTATTTATTTATTTGTTGAACAAATATGGAAGGACATGTGAAAGACGCACATGATATTTTTACTTTTCCAACATAGTACACGGTACTTAGGTGGAGAAAGAGAGATGGTATCGAAATTTCTCAGAAATAGGGTCCCGGTGTCCAAAAAAGTATCTTTAGAAAAAAGGACCTTGTCCTTGTATCTGTGAATACGATAACTCAACAGCGAAGTCGGTAAAATACCAAACTTGGTATTTCAGTTTAGTTTCTTTCAAGGACGCAACGCGAAGATTTTGAAACCAGTTCCCTCACCTCAAATTACCCTTTTTTACATGGAAAACGTTTAGAAAAAATTGATTTTGTCAAAAAGAGGTCTAACAATTTTGATTAATGTATATAATGTATATTTTGAATTTTCTGAAGATCTTTTTTTTTTTTTTTTCTGAATGAATCTTACTGAATTTTGCATAACTGGTAAACCGTAAGGCATAGCCAAACGCTTACTAGATATAAAATGTAGATCTCGTTAAAAAGGCATAAAAATGTGAAATACCTACCTTTTTTGTTGTTGTTGTTGTTGTAGAGCTGACCGTTGTAATTGGTTTCAATATTAAACTACCTAACGTTTTACAGACCGGACAATACAAAGCGAACCGAAACTCAATTGTTCGACATAGCGACCAGCTTTTAAAAGATTTGACTATCGCTTTAGCTCATGTATTCCCTGGTTTCGCTTCTACTTAGAAGGAAGCAAGTAGTGAGACCAGTTCTGAGGTGTTCCATTCATATGACTTTCTCTACATCTCTGCAGCAATTTATTGTTAAAAAGTTTCTTCTTCTATTTACTTCATGCTAATTGAGAAAAAAAAAATAGCAGAAATAATCTCATTACTTGCTTCCTTGTAAGTAGAAGAGAAGTAAGGTAGAGTACCATAGTCTACAGCGACAGTCAAATCTTTTAAAATCTGATTGTTAATGTAATTGAAGTTCCTTTGTATAGCCAGAAGTTGACCAATTCCCGTTTGGGAAAAGTACAAGTATTTTAAAACTGAAAGCAACAACAAGGAATTGCTAAAAAACGGTCAATTCTACAAAAAAAAAAATAAATACACATATTATAATTGGTGTGTTTTAAGAGAAGTACATTTTTTTGTTAAGTAGCTGAATAAATATGTCTTCAGGCGCTATTCCCAGAAAACTTAAGATATGCACTTTATTTGACATGTAAATATCTTTAATATACGATATTTTAATGAAAATCGTTAGAGCCATTTTCGTGAAAATCAAAAATTTTGAAAATTTTTGCATGTAAAGGGTGATTGAGGATGAGGGAATTTTCTTGAAAATGTTCGTGTGGCATCCAAACTTAAATATCAAGTTTGATATGTAAGGGACTTTACGTTTTTGAGCTATGCTGCCCCCCCCCTACACACACACAGACTAATAGATAGACACACATGGACATTTCATTTTTGGACGCAGGGATCCCAAAACATATATATTTTCTGTGAAATTTCGGTATTGAATTTTTGGGTGCAGTATAATACCTTCTCAGTACACTATGTAATGCGCTTTTAAACAATAATTTACCACAGAGATGTAGGGAAAGTCATGTGAATGGAACACATCAGGTTTTTAATGATGCACTCCACACTAAATCAATCCTAAGCAGAACCTATCGTTATCTATGAACTAGTCGGAGTTAATGGGCATTCTCGCCAATTGCTGAGGATGGATAGCTTTCATTCAGTCCTACGTACCGTGTTTCAAATAGAAATTTATGGATTAATAAATGAAATGGCTGTAACTAATACATTATTTATTGGCGATAGGAGATCTAGCATTATGTGAGGCAGTCAACCGTTCAGGAACTTGGCTTGAGTTTGTCTGCCAGTTTTAATGTTTTCACCACCTCACTATCGTGCTTCCTGGCGACGTTTATTGGCACTAACGTTGAGTATTGCCATTTAGAGTAACCACGATCAGTCCCACGTACACTTGTGGTGTAAGCACTGGAACCAGCCTTGGTCAGAACCTTCCAGTAGAACGTTCCAGCTAACTATTCCTTCTGAGTGTCCTTGATAGCATTACTTCTAAATCCAGGTGTAGCGTATAATACAAAGCTCTTTTATTAATGTTTTAACTCCTTTTAATGGCTTTGATTTTTAATTAAGTTCTCCAACTTGTATGTAAAGTTCTTTTCAGAACATGATAACTTTATTAGAATTAGGAAGTGTGCGGTTGGAAAGCAACCCTCGCAAAGTCATCCACTTACTGGTCCCTTAACTGGGACACGAATCTCGACTTGCAAGTATAGTCTTCGAGTCTCCAGGAAACAGAGATTTTACTACGTTGCTGTCACTCCTAGTACAGGGTTGTCTTTTGTTTGCTAATGGTTATTGCTCAGTGGTAAGGGGGGAGCGGTCACGCGGATCATGTTTTGGAGAAAACTATACAGCGTATATAGTAGCTAGAGAAGGAAAATGCATTCCACCCAAAAGTTCGATGTCAGTATATCGCCGCAAGTATGTATATTTTGAGGTCCCCTGAGTTAGAAAAAAACATTTATAGAAAAAGATCCCTGTGTGTGACTTTGGACAGCATAGCTCAAAAATGAAAAGACTGTTAATAACCAAACTTGGTATTATATTTCTTTCATTCTCTTTCAAGGATTTGCATAAAGATTTCAAAAAAATCCCCCACCACAAATTACACTTTACATGGAAAGATGCCTTAAATTTTTATTTTTTTTCAAGAATTCCTCTAACGATTTTGATTAAAGTACCGTATATTAAAGATATTTCATCAGAAATAAAACATATATTTTGAATTTTCTGGGAATAGCCTCTGAAGATCTCTTTATTCTGGATGAGTTTTTTAGCATTTTGCATAACGGTTAAACTCTAATAGATACACAAAGACGTAATGTACAAAAACTGTAGATCCCGTTAAAACACATAATTTATGTCAGTTGGTTTTTCTTGAACAGTTGACCTTTTTCTTTTTTTAGGTATTCCTTGTTACTGATTTCAGTTTTAAACTACATAACTTTTCTCAAACGGGACCATGCAAAGTGTACTCAATCTCAATTGTTTCGCATAGTGATCTGCTTTGAAAAGATATGCCTATCGCTTTAGCATAACATATTCCCTTATTTCCCTTCTACCTTACAATGAAGCAAAAATATCAATTCTACTAATGTTTATGTCAATTAGCATTATGTAGATAAAAGAATAATATTATGTAAGAATAGTTTGTATTTGAAACAGCTAGGAAAAGTTATGTGAATGGGACACACCAGAGTTTTTTTCTTGTTATAGTAACCTTTAACAATAAAATACACTTATTTATAACTGTTATATATTATAAAGCATTAACCTTTTGTATTAAAATCTTTCTTTATTTTAAGAAGAAAAGCAAAATCCACGTAGCTGCAGTCAAATGTAGCCCCGTCGGCTTTCAAGGTGTCATTTCGCGTTTATTTTACTTTGACTCTCTCCGTCCTTTCCACAGGCACATTTGACCGAGTTGCCGGGATTCAATCTCGCGGCGTTAGGCTTTGAATGGATAGCCACTCGAACCACTTCTGCTGTGGTGCCTGATGACGGAGTATGAAGACCGTTTAGGGTTTGGAGGAAGAGCGGCATATATACCACAATAATTCAGGCATTAAGAGATTAAGGAATACGTCTGTGGCTGCTTTTGTGGTCGAATAATCAACGTTCTGTCTTTTCAGTAGAAGAGATCATGAGTTCAATTCCCCGCTGTGGAATTTGTATTTGATCGAAATCATTTCCTATCCTCTGCAGAGATTGGAAGTGAGAGAGAGAGAGAGAGAGAGAGAGAGTGAAAACGAGTGTGTTCAGTAGCAAAACATACTAAAATTCTATGTTTAGGTAACTGAATTCAATGAATGTCACTGTCCGTTGTTTCTCAAGTCAAATAGAAGTTAAACGGACTATGCAAAAAAAAAAAAAAAAAAATTAAAAATACGCCTAGCTCTGTGAACGATTACCATTAATGCTATACCACGCGAGTAAGAAAACGCAAAACCGATTGGTCAATCCACCCCTTTATCTCTCAACCCCGTTCGACGCTCCATTAGAATATGTTGACTTGTATAAGCAGTGAATTAATTTAGTCCACCAGGTGCGCGTTTTACATGGCATAGAACTTCAATATGAAGCGCAAAGAAACGATTAAACCCATTTTGTAACACCCGGAGGGAAGGGTCAGTATTGTCCAACTAGAGAGTTTGGGGTCACCAGTTCGCAACTGAGAACTTCATATCTCACAAGTTACTTATTCAACCCCTTCCCTTCCGTAACGTGGCCTGTCCAATACCTTTTTAAGAGTATAGCAAACAGATGAAAGTCACGGGTGGAGTCAGTGATAATAATACTTACGATAAGTATTTCCAGGCGTATTTTTATTGCCTTTGAGTGTACGGCGACAAACCTGAAAGGCTCCTCTACAATATACCTGTCAACGAGGAATCCTACTACGAAACAGAACCTTCGCGATATGACCTAGAATTTAAAGCGAAGTTAAAGAGATAGAACTAAAAATCTTATGTGTTCCAGTCACATGACTTTCTCTACATCACTGCAACTTATTATTCTATTTACTTCATCTAATCGAGAAAAAAATAGCAGAAATAGTCTTATTACTTGCTTCCTTGTTAGTAGAAGCGAAATAAGGGGGTACCATAGGCTAAAGTGATAATAATAAAGATGGTTGCTATGTGACTGAAGTTCCTTTTGTTTGTATGGACACGAGTTCACAAAGTCCAGTTTGATAAAAGTATAAGTTTTTAATACCTGAAACCAGAAACAAGGAATATCTCAAAAACACTCAACTCCATGAAAAAATGTATGTAACATAAATTGTGTATTTTAAAGTGCTCTACATTTGTTGTGTGGTAAGATTTTGTCCATCTCATACAGTTTAACTGTTATGCAAAATTCCGTAAAATTGACTCCGAATAAAGTAGTCTTCAGAGGCTATTCCCAGAAGATTCAAAATATACATTTTATTTGTCAGGTAAATATCTTTAATATACGATGTTTTAATAAAAATCGTTTGAGCCATTTTTTAGAAAATCAAAATTTTCGAAAAAAGTTCCATGTAAAGGGTAGTTTGGGGTGGGGGGATTTTTTCAAAATCTTTGTGTTGCATCCCTGGAAGATACTAAACTTAAATACCAAGTTTGGTATTTTACCGACTTTTCGTTTTTGAGTTATCGTGTTCACAGGCACACGGATACACTGACACATGGACACATGGTCACACACACGGACCTTTTTCTGAAAATACTTTTTTTAGATACAGCGGACCCTAAAACATATATTTCCGGTGAAATCTCGGTATCGAATTTTTGGGTGGAGTGCAATACTTTCTCTATACACTATGTACATAGTACGTATAGAGAAAATAAAAATAGTATGTGTGTATGCATGTAAGTGTATGTGTATGCGAGCGCGCGATTTGTGTTTGGGCTGCTCTACTCGTAAACCAAAGTTGTGTAAATAATATTTCATGAGCATATGGTTCTTAGATAAACTCAAATAATTTCTTCCACCAAGGCGTCTTAGTTTGAGGCCGAACCAGAGCCTCGCCAATTCAGAATTGCGCAGATATTCCTAGGATTTCAACAGGCAGGCTGCTCAGAAAGGATTACCTCTGGCGGAACCAAGGAGAATGCGACTCACTTGATGCGACTCAAAAAGGCGGGAAGAAGTATTCAATGAGTAAGCATTTGCACCATATATTTGACATGCACCATCACTCACAGCCTTCCTGAAACGAAATGATATGAAAGGAGGGAAAGGAAATACATGGTAGAATATTAGTGTTCGCCTTTCTAACTAGGAAAAAACTATGTACAGGATGGTCCGACCTAGGAATCAAAACCAGCGCCTCCGGAATGCGAGCTTCGGAAATTTAGAAACATAAATGAACACACTTTAAATGTAAATATAAAAAAAAACTATGTTAAATTCACATGAGTTTTTCTGTCTATTCTACAACAAACTATTCTTTCACAATATTCTGTCTAATTCATGACTAATTGAGATAAGCATTAGCAGAAAAGGTTTTATTACACATTTGCTTTAGTAACCAGTGGAATAGAGAAATACACTAGGCTAAACGATAATCGAATATATTAAGAACTGATCGCTATTTGAAAGTAACAAAATTCCGTTCTTTCTGCATGACCGGAATGAAAACAAGTGAATAACGATTTCCCATTTGAGGAAGGCATAAATACTGAAATAATAAGACAATAACAAGTAAATTTATCCCAAAAATGATTAACTCCACTTAAAAGGTATTGATATGAATTGTATACTCTTGGAGAGATCAACATTTTTTAGAATTAAATCATTATCTATCTCCTACGGTTTTCCAGAAATGCAAAAATCGTCCACAATGAGGAGAATTTCAGAGACTTTTCCCTGAAAATTCAAAATACAGATTTCATTGTTGTGAATATATCTTAAACGTGTGGTATTTTAACAAAAATTATGAGGCATTTTTGAGAAAATCAAAGATTTTTCAAAAAGTTCCATATAAAAGTAGGTTTAGACATTACAGTGTTCGTATCGCATTCTTGGAAAATGTTGAATTTAAATATGAAGTTTAGTATTTAACAACTTTTCATTTTGAGTTATGTTGTTCATATACACACGCGACCGATTTTTTTTTGGATTCAAGGAGCCTGAAATACATTTTTTCGGCGAAATCTCGATATCCAATTTTTGGGCGAAATATAATAGGTATTTATCCTACTTGCTATTCTGCAGAGAAATAAAAAAAAATTGTAAAACACTGCCAATGTTCCCCCATTTTAAGATATTGATTTAAATTTTTCTATCACTGTACATAGTAACTAGATAAGGTACTATATGCCACACGACAATTCGACACCGAAATTTTACCGGAAATATATGCTTTGATGTCCCTTGAATGAAAACAGCATTTATAGAAAAAGATGTGTGAACAGTATAACTAAAAATAAAATCTGATGTGTTCCATTCACATGACTTTCTTTATATCTCTGTAACAAATTATTGTTAATAAGCTTATCTTTTATTTATTTCATGCTATCGAGAAAAATTAGCAGAAATAGTCTTATTTCTTGCTTTATTGTAAGTAGAAGCGAAATAAGAGAGTACTATAAGTTAAAGTGAAAACCAAAAGCTGGTTGCTATGTGACTGATGTTCCTTTGTTTGTATGGACAGGAGTTGACAAATTCCTGTATGAGAAAAGCATAACTTTTTCAATGCTGAAACCAAGAAAAAGGAATATCTCAAAAAGATCAACTCCACGAAAAAAATGTATATAACATAAATTGTGTGTTTTAACGTACTCCACATTTTTTTGTGTCTTAAGTTTTCGTCCATCTCTTACGGTTTAGTAGTTATGCAACATTCATCCAGAATAAAGTAGTTTTCAGAGGCTGTTCCCAGAAAATTCCAAATATACATTTTATTTGACAGGTAAACCTCTTTAATATATGATATTTTAACCAAAATCGTTAGAGCCATTTTTTAGAAAATCAAAATTTTCGAAAAAATTTCCATGTAAAGGGTAGTTTAGGGTTAGGGGATTTTTCTCAAAATCTTCATGTCGCATCCCTGGAAGATACTAAACTTAAATACCTAGTTTGGTATTTTACCGACTTTTCGTTTTTGAGTTATCGTGTTCACAGACCCACGGACACACGGACACACACACACACACGGACCTTTTTCTGAAGATACTTTTTTTGGGCACAGGGGACCCTAAAACATATATTTCCGGTGAAATCTCGGTATCGAATTTTTAGCGGAGTGCAATACCTTCTCTATGTACATAGTACGTATAGAGAAAGTAAGGAGAACTCCGCGATATACCAAACTTTATTTTTAGTAGCAGTTATTTCCCAGAATGTGACACGAACACTTTAAAAAAATTCCCCATTTACCCTAAACTATACTTTACTTTACTTTCGATTTTTTTTCTTTCTCTACACACACTATTTATATAGTGTATAGAAGCGGTATTGTTTTGCACCCAAAAATTCCAAACCGGATTTGCACCGGAAATGCATGTTTTGGGGATCCCTGAATCCAAAAAGCATTTTTAGAAAAATGTCCGTGTGTATCTCTGTCTATGAGAAGCATAACTCAAAACCAAAAAGTCCGTTAAATACCAAACTTGATATTTAAGTTCGGTATCTTCCAATGATGCTTCTCATTTAATTCCAATTAAATAAGGCTAATTATTTGTCTTACTGGCAAGTCGAAACTGATTACAATTAATTTGCTTCTTACTCAATAAGGAAGATTGGTATTCCAACACTTTTTGAGTGCAAATATTATACTTTTCAAGAAAATCCCGCCACTCCCAACTACCCTTTACATGGAAAAAATTTAGAAAAAAATTGGTTTTTCTCCAAAATGGTTGTATCGATTTTCATTAAAATGTCTTATATTTACGATATTTGCATGACAAATAAAACGTATGTCTTGAACAGCCTCTTAACATCTCTTTATTCTGGATGCATTTATCTGAATTTTGCATAACTAGTAAATGGCAAGTTATAAGCAAAAACTTATTTCACTTTAGTATAGATCTCCTTAAGACACAGAATTTATGCCATATACATTTTTCGTGCAGTTGATCGTTTTCGAGATATTCCTTACTATTGGTTACAGTTTTAAAAACTTTAACTTTTCTGATACGGGAACTTAGCAACCCCTGACCACGCAAAGAAACGGAATTCAATCCCATAGCAATCAAATTTTAAAACATTTGACTGTCGGTTTAACCGAGTGTATTCCCTTGTTTCCCTTTTACTTATAAGAAATTAAGTAATAAGATCGTTTCTGGTAATGTTTATCTTGATTGACATGAAGTAGATAGAAGAATAAACTTATAAACAATAGTTTGTTACAGAGATGTAGATTATGTCATGTGAATGGAACACATCAATGTTTTCTAAACGTCTATAACGATCTTAATTAAAATACCTTCTGTTTATAATATTTTTATTACGAATGAAATGTAATATATTAAATTTTCTGGAATAACCTCTGAAGCGATCTTAACTCGGAATGACTTATGTATTACCGTTATACCACAAGAGACAGAAAATGTGTAGATCTCAAAGGATATATGCCATGTACTTTTTTTTTGTAAAGTTAACGACTTTATCATATTCCTCGTTATTGGTTAAACTTTAACTTTTCTCAATCGGGAAGATGATATTCTCTTTTGTTTTACTTGTGCTCATGATTAGCGAATAGCTTTTAGGAGATTTGACTATAGCTTTAGTCTTTCTAAGTGTAAGAATTAGAATGGTCATTTCTCCTATATCGTAACTTAACTCTCTTATAAGAATAGCTTTTAAAGTACAGTACAGAAAGTTAAATGAATATAAAATATCAGATTGTTTTAATAATTTCATACTATACAGTCATGCATAGTAGCGAAATTTAAAATTATCATTGTAAAACGCACTGTAGTTATTGATTTATCTACAGGACAAGTTTAAAAAAAATCTGATATGTTCCATTCACACGACATTCTCTTCCTATTCTGCACACAAACTTCTTACAAAAGTGTATTCCTCATATACTTCACAATAATCCAAATAAACATTAGCAAAAATGATATAGTCACTCAATTTCTTGTAAGTAGAAGGGAATTAGCGAATACACTGGGCTAAAACGAAATGCAAATTTCTAAAAGCCATCGTTGTGCAATTGACATTCCAATTTGGATCTCTTTGCATGGTCAGGTAAAGCAAAAGAAACACGGATGGTGTTTCAGAAAATGATAAGTATTGTAAAACTGACAATAACAAAGAATGTTTTGGAAATGTTAGCTCTAGAACAATAAGGTATAAACATAATTCGTGTGTGTTAACGAGATCTAATGGTCTGTATAGTAAGTTTTTGCCATCTCTTACGGTTTCCCAGTTATGGAAAAGCCATTCAGAATGAAGAGGACTTCATAGACTATTTCCAGGAAATTCAAGATACATTTTATTTGTAATGTAAATATATTTAATATAAATCGTAACAACCACTTTTGAGAAATTCAAACTGTTGGTACATTTTGCATATAAAATATGGTTTGGAGAAGGGGAATTTTCTTGAAAATCTTCCTGCCGCAACCTTGAAATATACCTAATTTGGTATTTAACGCCAAACGCACACACTCATACGGGCATGGACAACTTTTAGTATTAAGGAATCCTCAAAAAAGTATTTCCTGTGTCTGTATGGAATATTTGGGTCGAGTACAATAACTTCTCTACCTGCTATGGACAGAGAACTCGGTAGAGAAATTACAAAGCATAATTCTTATTTTGTATTTATACCTTCATATTCTACAGAATAATATTGTGTTCAGTTTTAATGATGGTGTGTAACAAGCACACGGACTTATTCTGTCTGCGTGTTTGTTTTCGTAATCTTGAAGAGACTGCATTGATTTCTTGAATTTAATTTATGTAGTTGCTAGGAATCGAACAGAGGTCGTACCTTTAACGGCAATACAAGTCACGGCGGAATTATTCCTTTGGCTCTTCACCTCATCTTTCGCTTATTTTCTGTTTCTCATTTATTGACGTAATTTGAGGGCAAGGCAGCAGTGATTTATAGGCACTACATTCCTTGAGATTACTTCAACTTAAAATTCCAGTTCCGTACGGCCTGAACAGTGCGCGACCTGACCCGGCTGTTTTCGCTCGCCACTACGGCAGCATATTCGAATTAACTCCCGAAACGAAAGAGGTTTCACTTATTAAATATTGCATGATTTGTGTTTTGAGGTGGAACGTAATAAATTAATACAAGACGTTTTAATAGATTCCTAGGGTTTTAAAGTTTTAAAAAACATTTTTCGTGACAAGCGGAAGAACTTCTAGTTGGTAACCAAGATCCATGTCTGACTGCCGAAACTTTTCAGACAGAACACGCTTTTAACAAATGAATATGATTATGTTGATTACCCAATAATTTACATTTAAATTGAGATGACTGGCTAGCAGAAGCGTTGGTATATTAGCTAGCAATCCGCCCTCGCAAAATTGCTAAGCTCTTAATCAAATAATTCTGCAATTATAGTGATTACTTAGAGGTATTAGTGTTTGCATCTCGTATTTAGGTCTTGAATCCAGATTTAATCTACCAGCCAGTTTAATATACTTATATAGTGAATAGGTAGAGAGGGTATTGCTTTTCAAAGAGAAATGCAATACAAAAACTTCACTAGAAATACATATTTTAAAGCTTCCTAAATCCAAAAAATAGCATTTTTAGAAAAAACTTCCTTGTGACTGTGAAAACTCCTAAACACAACTGCGTTAAAAACAAATCTTGGTATCTAAGTTCAACGTCTATCTAGTATGCAACACAAAGATTTTCAAGAAAAATTCTCCAATCCCAAGCTAGCATTTACATTGAACATTCTGATCTTCTCAAAAATGGCTCTAGAGATTCTGATTAAAATACAATATATTTAACTTATTTTTATGACAAATAAGCTGTATTATGTTGAAGTCCTATCACTCTGGATGACTTTAGCGTAGCAATAAATCGTAAGAGATAGATAAAAACTTGCTTCACAAAAAATTAGATCTCACCAAAGCACATTATTTATGCCAAATACATTTTTTGTGGAGTTATCATTTAATGACATATGACATATTTCTTGTTATTGTTTTAACATTTCCAATACCTTTACTTTTCTCAAGTTGGAATTCGTTATTCGTTTATATTTTGTTTCCATTCTCGGACATGCAAAAATAACTGCATCTTTTCGGCATCACATTGCTAATATATCCGTCGTATCTACAAGGAACTAAGTAATAAGACAATGCAAAGAGAATAGAATTCCAACTGGAAATTTAAAAACCAATTATAAGGAATCTCGGAAATAGTTAAGTCCACACCCATTCACACTCATACACATGGAGAATGTATATGCCATAAATCGCGTGTTTTAACGAAATTTATATTTTGGGCTTACGATTTACCAGTTATGTAAAAATCATCCAAACTGAAGAGGTTTAAAGTGACTATTAACAGAAAACTCCAGATATGCATTAATTTGTGTTGTAAATATTATTAATATACGCTATTTTAATAACAATCGTTACAGCCATTTTTGCGAATATGAAAATGCTTCCATGTAAAGGGTAGTTTGGGGTGGGGGTGGGATTTTATTGAAAATCTTCGTGTTACACTTAGTTAATAATTAGAATTAGGTATACTTATAAACTATTGTTGGTTATCAGTTATAGTTTATTATTTACCAGTAAATAAGTTTTAGGAACAAAGAACAAACAAAAACAGCAAAAATAAAATACAAATAAATATATATGAGTATAAATTTCTATAAATATATATAAATAGGTATATGAATAAATATAAGTATATAATAATAGATAGCTATAACAATAATACGTAATAATGATAATGTTAGTGATGATAATAATAACAACAACAAAAACAACAATAATAATAATAGTAATCGTAGAAAGAAGCAAAAAGAGAATAATACATTTAAAATAGAGTTATTTATAATATAAAACAAAAATATATTGTAAACAATATATAAATAAAATATGATAATATATTTTGATAGAATATATAAAAATAAAAATGTATTAATTAGATACGTAATATGTTATAAAATGAATTATCGATAAATAAAATATATTAATAAACGAGAAAATTATACATACTTATTATAAAAATTTAATATAGATAATTATAAAGA
The DNA here is from genome assembly GCA_030762935.1 of Hymenopus coronatus. Lineage (NCBI taxonomy): Eukaryota > Metazoa > Arthropoda > Insecta > Mantodea > Hymenopodidae > Hymenopus > Hymenopus coronatus. The sequence continues at coordinate 62,187,059 of CM060898.1, read as the reverse complement.
ATTTTAGGAATTATGAAATTATTAAAATAAAATTAAGAGTGTTGTATTAGTTGAACTTCTATTTAGTTGCATATGGTAAATAATTCTTTTTAAATTCAATTTTATTATTTTTAAATGTTTTATTTTAAGTTTATTTGTGTAGTTAATTTTTAAATTTTTTTTTAGTAGTTGTGGTTTATTATCGGTAGAGTAATTGTATAAAAATGGTAGATAAAAAGTTTGAAAATAAATAGTAAGATCTCACAACTAAACCTGGTATTAGGTGCCAGGGTATAGTATTCAGAATTTCTTTTTTACACTTTATTTTTATTTTGTTGCATCCTTGTAAGATGCTGAACTAAATGTCAAGCTTAGTAATTAATCTACTTTTGATTTTTGAGTTGCGTTGTGCACACACACACACACACACACACACAGATGACCGCGCCGTAGCCGAGTGGTTCGACCTAGTCTCTCACCTAGGCGGCCCGGGTTTGATCCCAAGCATGTGGGATTTCTGGTGGACAAAGCGGCGCAGTAACGGATTTTCTCCGGGTTCTCCGGTTTTCCTAGCCATTGCATTTCACCGGTACTCCATCTTCATTCCATTTATCTTCAATGTCATCGCCTGCGCTGCCAATTATAGTAAAAGAGGGCGTTACATATAAAAAACTTACACACACACATGAACCTTTTACTAAAAGGCTATATGTTTCATTCATATAACACTTACTAGCTGTTGCTTATACAAACTATTCTTAAAAAATCTTCTATCTTCGTCATGCTAATCGATATAAACATTACAAGAAATAGAATTGTCTTATTACTTGCTTCCATGTAAGTAGAAGGGAAATAAAAGCGTGCACTAGGCTAAAATGACAGTCGAATCTTTTAAAGTTTCATCACTACCTGAACCTTTCGAAAGTTTTTCTTGGTCTCAGTTGAGAAATTTTGATAGTTGAACATTAAAACATCTCGAAAACGGTCAACTCTACAAAAAACACGTATATGAAATGAATTTTGTATTTTAACGTAATCTATATTTTTTGTTATGCAAAATTAAAAAAAAAATCATCCAGAATAAAGAAGTCTTCAGAGGCTACTCCAAGAAAATTCAAGATATACATTTTAATTGGCATGTACATATCTTAAATTACGATATTTTAACCATATTTTGAGCCATTTTTGAGAAAATGAAAATTTGTGAAATTTTTTTAATATAAAGTGTAGTTGGGGGTGAGGGGATTTTTTTTTAAAATCTTCTTTGTGAGACACTAAACTTAAATACCAATTTTTGAGCTATGCTGTTCACACTTACACATTCATACACGGATCTTTTTATAAAAATACTTTTTTTTGAACTCAGGAGACCTCAAAACTTATTTATCGACATCTAATTTTTGGGTAGAATACAATACCATTCTAGCAGCTATGTACATTGTTGTATGTACCTATATATGAGCTAGGGAAATTAAAACTGATTATTTTGGATAAAAGTTGGATATATTGTACTATGCACTAAGTTTAGAAAGCAATTACGTGACCCCTCCGACCGTTACTGTCGCAGAGAAGGTAAAGGAAATCAGACGTTAGACGTTCTGTCTATGTTTCTTTTTCTTTTGCCAACTATGAGGGACTATTCGAAATTATAAATGGTAAATAAAATGAATTAGATGCTCAATGGAGTTGATAGAGCTACCTGTGTTAGTCTATTATAAAGACAAATTTAGCATTTACTACCACAGTACTTCAGAGTTTGCCAAAACCTGACATTGTTTAGATTTTGTAAAGCCTGCGGGTATGTCTTAATAGGGAAGTGTTTTTCTGCACATACAGAAGAGAAAGTGCTGGTATGATAAAGCATGTCGGTAACAGTAACTGATGATTGGTCAGCCATTTGTTCATTTTCACTGCCGAAGAGGCAACTCATCTATGCCACAAAAACTGGTCAGCAGGCATGTAGTATGTACAACACTAATATTGTCATTACACAACGGATATAATGCCTCTTATTGCCTAACTCAATTTCTCCCGTTGCAGATTAATGTTCCTCTTTATTCTGCACCAGTAATGGCATACCACAATAGCAGATTATGAAAGAGCTCCAACACCAAATTGATGAAACAATCGAAGAAGGCTGTTCTCGGCCGATTGGCAATTATAAGCTTCAATGAGCGCCTGGTAATTTCATCAGATCGATATATCTTCTACGCAGCAGTTTCACTATCATTGTGCAATCTTATCGATCAAACAATGCCTCCCAAAGTATCGAACCCTAACCTCTAATTAAGGTCAATAAAGGATAGAATACTTTGGAACTCTTTGATCGGATCTTACCGAGCTTTCCAGCACATCTCAACGTTTGTTTTAGCGCTCCACTTTGGCGATTGTTTCAAAGGGTTACTAAGCGAGTTTAGTATTCAAATACTACCATCTGTTGGTTATAGTTCATACTATATTTTATACATACTGTACAAAAATAATTTGAAGGGTTTTGTGCCATAAAAACAAACAACTACTTTGGAATCCTTTGATCAGATTTTACCGAGTTTTCCAGCATATCTCAACGTTTGATTTAGCGCTCCACTTTGGTGATTGTTTCAAAGGGTTACTGAGCGAGTTTAGTATTCAAATAATACCATCTGTTCATTATATCTACTTTACAAACATAATTTGAAGGGTTTGGTGCCATAAAACACAAGCAACATACTGAATGATTTTAAATATAACATTTTTGAGTTTTAAAAAGGCCTGTAGTTATTACTCTGGTATGCAAAATTTAACTTTCTGCCTGGGTTTATATTTTAATATGTCGTTATCCCTAACATGGGTGACTTGAATTAGAATATGAACTTTGTTTTTCTCCATATCATACCGATTTTAAATAATATAAGAAGTAGTAAAATATGAATTTTTATACTCGGCTCTATCGAATTTAAGTTATATTATTAAATAGAAGTAAATAAATCCATATCTGTCATCGCAACACTCTTCACAACTAACTAATATTTCACATCATCACTTACGTTTGAAAATTAGACCAGTTTTTATATGCTGTTTTGAAATGAACACTTTTTAGAGTTCCTACTATAGAAATAATTTGATACATCTCTTTTTAGCGACCAGCAATAGTCAGCTATCATATTCACATTCCACTTTTCCTGGTAAGGTCTTTCCATTTCCTTTATCTCCTGGAGAAATCTTTCACCCTGCTCCTCACTGACACAGCGGAGGTTTCCTGGAAAAAAATCCGAATGAGAGAGTAGGAAACGTATTTTCACACTCATATTACAGCCCAGCTTTCGAAAGATCTAAAACATATTTTCTACAAAATGTTTGTAATTTGAAACCTTGTAATTTCCCAGAAAGTTTTCGATGTCACTCTTAAAATTAATTCATGCCTGTTTTTTAAGTATCTGTTATCGTTTCTTCAAATAAGGCATCGCAAATGTGGTCCAACAAATTTCCCTCTTTAGCTTTAGCATCAGATATTCCAGGGAATTTCTTGCAGATATATTTGTAGCGGTTGACATCTTAATTAAAAATCCTTCATATATTGTTTCATTGGGACTAATTGTATGCGCAAAGGTGATAAAAGAACATTTTGGGTCCACAAGACACTCATGAATTATTGTTTTCATTTCTGGCACGAGATTATCACTCTGCTTCTAATTATTCTTTGTCCATTAATCGGATTGAGTTCTACTATCCCATTCACAAATAAAACATGTTATTTTAGTGTAGCCTGGTTGCTGCCCTAATAGCATGCCAATAACTTTTAAATTTCCACATACCTGCCACTTCTGTTCTGCATATTTGACATTTTCTAGAAGTAATTTTAAGTTATATGTTTCTTTGAGGTAAATTTAATGGGCTAATAGAACTGATGCATATTTATCTCCGTCATACAAGAGTACACCTTTCAGGCTAATTTTAGAGGAATCTATAAAAAGTCTCCATTCACCTAAAATGTATTCAGCTGCTCCCAAAGCAATCCCCAAACTAGGAATATTGTGACAATATGCAAGATTTTCTTCCTAAGAGAAATATGGAACAAATTCCACTTCACGGTGTCTGTACCAGAAAATGACGTTCCCGAAGAGAGTAGTTGCTTTTGTTTTAATCTGGATCCCAATAATACAGCAGAATCCTTAGAAAAATTTATGTCTCTAACCAAAGCATTGAGTTCTGCTTTTTTTTTTTTTTTTTCAGAATCTGATGACCACTCTTTTCCAAATGCTTCTAATAAAGAAGAAGGGAGCCGTGTGATACGGGTCTGTTTGCTGACAATACATTTGGATAAATGATTTCTTTAATATTTTTGTGTTGTAACCTGTAACATTACGTACGCAAAAATAATAATCACGACATAGCTTTGAGGCGCATGCCAGATCATAGGAATAGCAAAGGGTATATTAGCTTTTTATCCTTTACTCCATTTCCTTAGTTATTCAACGCAAGTATGACATTCTTTTATGGAGCCCTCTTTTTTTATCAAGATCTCCAGGCTTCATATGAAAATAGGCATTGTAATATATTGTCTTCTCTTTCGAACAACAAAATTGCCACAGATATGGGAAAATACATCAGATTTGTTTTTACACTTTCTATAAGACCTGTTGCTTCAAATTACACAAATTTCCACAGATATGGCAATACGATTCTTTTTCTGGATACAGGGAATCCTAAAACGCCTATTTCCGGCGAAATTTCCGTATCGATTTTTGGGTGGAATGCAATACCTTCTCTATACATATAGTATGTGAGGGAAAGTAAAATTGTGAAATACTTTACTGGGTGATAAGAAGTGCTATTAATTGCTGCTACCATCTGTTAAAGAATCGTTGTACTCATTCCACAGATTGGGTAAACAGATTCCCGTGACCAAACACGTAAAAGAACTCAGTTTAAGCATAAATGCGGCTTTTTTCCTTATTGCAACACGCCCTTCATAATATAATGATATTTCTTGTTTGTTTTTCTCTACCCATTATCGTTTCTTGAAAACGTTTATTGTGGTAGCGCCGTGGCCGAGTGATTAGACTGCTCACCTCTTACCAAAGCGGCTTGGTCCGATCCCAGAGAACACTATGTGAGATTTGAGATGTACAACGCAGCTCGGGAGGTTTTCTCTCCTCCGGGCTCTCAGGTTTCCGCCACCATTCATTCCACCACCTGCTACATATTTACTTCCTTTCATCCGTTTAATACAAAGCTTATTTTTACCTATTTTGAATTAATTGAAGTAGCAGTAACATAAATAATTGCATTACGTTGTGGTAAAAATGAAATAGTGAAATTTCATGCTCTTTCCATACCATAGTAAGGAACAACTGAAGAGTGGCAACACTTAAAAAATCAAAAAAGCATTAGACAATTCAAATAAATTCAGAAATTGCTGCTTTTACAAAAGACGCGATCTTAAATGAATTTTCTCTTGATAACACCTACATATTCTATGCAGTATCTAGTTTTTGTCCATCTCTTATAGTTTACCCGTTATATCGAGTTATGTGACGTCCTTTCTGAATGAGGAGGACTTCATCGCCTGTTCCAGAAAATTCATATAACATTTACTTGGTATATGAATAAGTAATACCTTCTTTTGCGAAATCTTGTTATACTCACAGAAGTGTTTGGTGGTAAACTAGGTTCATAGAAGAGGAAGTAAAAATCAAAAATAATTATTTACAATCAGAAAAATTATAAAGAGGACCTATAAAATAAGAACTGAAGCTTTCCTGGCGACGTGTTAATTCAAAATCTTCTCGGGCTTCTTCTCTGATCTTTATTCAGTTCACCCTGAAGACGAGGAAGATGCACTTCTTCGAAACGTTGGTGTCAAGCCAAATTTTTACCTGGCTAGAAGCCCGAGAAGATTTTGAATTAAGAGGACCTATGTTCCACATTTGGACAGGAGCTTTCCATAGCCATATCGATCACTTTCATATTTAACAGAGATTTTCATAATGACAATAAAAATAATGATCCACATAATTGTTAAGAACACAAGTAAAAAATAATGACAATAACACCAATCAAAGAGGAAGTCTGATAATCTAGCATATCTACTATCGTTATGCGTAAAATATGAAAATCATATAAATACGCTCATTGCTTGAAAATCATGATAGGGTTTAAATCCTTTAATGATTGATTTTTCATTCAAGTAAAACTTTGATAGAAAATCTTTAAACACAAATTGAATAATTAATATTGAAGCATAAAGTCAAGGATCTCTTTCACGTTAATTACCTAAAACTTGTCATGCTGATAACAGTTTTCCGCTCAATTGCCTGATGGGAGTGAGAATTTTTCTCTAGCCCAGATTATTCCCTATGCTCCCCAGAGTCTGGGAGTTTCAATGAGAGTGTAAATGTGTGTGTGTGTGTGTGCTACAATGAATACAATCAAAGAAAAATAAACCTAACGACAACAAATAGTGCATTAGATAACATGGCCGAAAGGCAAGTGTTCCACAGGAAAATGCCGCCGATAGGATCATGCTCCATGCAATTAAATGCGCGGTATAAACGGAACAATTAAATAAACAAACAAAAAATGTTGCACCTTACCGTTCTCATGCTTCTCAATACCCCTCTTTCTTTTGACTTTGTTATACCTAACAGTTCATTTAGGAACTGGTAATTTTGTGTACTTGTTTTGTAGTATGCAAATCACTGAATATTGCTTTTGTAATTTTATAAATTGTTATTCATTTTATCCTAAATTAATGATATTGTGATAATGCCATTCCGGTATATGATTGCTCTCATGTTCGCTCTGGTATGCGGCGGTGGAGCTGTAATGTGAGACATCGCAGTTGGACGTGTAAACAACGGGGCACCGTAACAGGATCCTTCGGAACGCGAGACTCTTCTCACGACATCATGATTTTTTCCGATATTCTAGGTGTTTCTGCAAGCTTCGGTTTTTAGTACCTTGAACACGTTTCCAGAAAGTCTGTGACGTAATTTTCTCGCTATAAATGACGAAGAATTGCAGTTGTAAATTATACTGAGCCGTGAGTGACTGTATGTTAGCATGCAGTGGTGCTTGAGACATGGGTGGTGTGCGGCCGCAAACTAACGTCGAGTGAATCATTTGTAGTGGTGAAAATAAGATTTTATTTGTAACTATATACTGAGTCAATAAAGGCATTTGTAACAATTTCAATGGTTCAATTTAATAACTGAATTGTTTCGCCTTAGTAGGCACTATGTTGTGTAAGTATTCTTCACAAATTCTATCAGAAAATTTTCAGTTGCAGCCTTGATATATGCACATAAATATATCATAAAAATATGACCACAATAAGTAGCTATGTGAAATAAGTGATGTGTTCCATTCATATTACTTTCTCCAGCTGTTTCATAAACAAACTTTCTTTATAAAAGATTATTTTTTTACCTACGTCAGGCTAATATAGTAATTTAGCAGAAATGATTTTATTGCTTGCTTCTTTGTAAGTAGAAGGGAAATAGGCAATACACTAGACTAAAACTATAGTCAAATCTTTTAAAAATAATTGCTATGTGAAACAGTTGAAATTGGTTTTCTTTTGCATACTCGGGAGTAAAACAAAGGGGATAAAACAAAAGTTGATTCCTTTGAGAAATACATAAGTAGCTTAAAACTGAAATTAATAACCAGGAATATCTCGGAAACGGTTAATTCTACAAAAATGCATATGACAAACGGTGTATTTAATGAGATCTACATCTTTGGTGTAGAAAGTGTTTTCTATCTCTTATTATGCTTATTAGTTACACAAAAGTCATCTAGAATGAAGAGGTCCTAATAGGCTATTCCCATAAAATACAGGATAAGCATTTCCTTTGTTGTGAAAATATCTTAGATATATAGTATGTTAATCACAGTCGTTAGAACCACTTTTGAGAGAATCAAAATTTTCGAAAAATATTCCATGTGAAGAGTATTTGGGATTGGGGAGACTTTCTTGAAAATCTTCGTATATCCTTTGAAGATACTGAACTTAAATACCACGTTTGGTATTTAACGACTCTTCGTTTCTAAGCTATGCTACCCATAGACACACACATACACACGCACATTTCGGGAAGTGTTTCTAAATTTTTTTTTAAATTCGGGGTTCTCAAAACATGTATTTCTGATGAAATTTTACCAAATAATTTTTAGTGAAATACAATGCCTTCTCTATCTAATTATATATTGTACATTCTTGTTAGAAAAAGTAAAATAGATAGGAATTCGATGAAAACTACAGAGAAAACAATAAAAAACAAAACATGATTTGTGAACTAAAATGTTTAGTGATAATCATCAAAAACGTGCTGCTTGTAAGTCAAAAAAAATAATTTAATGAGTTTAATACTCACTACTGTATTATTCAAATTGGGTTATCAAGTGTATATTTTGCTTATGTGACGTCATCAGAAAGCATATCAATTAAATGAAACAAAGCATTGGATTTTGAGTGGCCACGATGGATATCACAGCGAAGTACATTTTATCATCAGTTCCTCTAAATATTGCCTGTAATCATTCATGATATAGATATTATTATTATTGGTCGATTTTATAGGAACTATATTTAAAATATACTTTATTCTTACAAGGAGATTTTATTTTTTTTTTCTTTCGTAGTCGGTTACCCTCTCCGCATTTAGGACTGACACCCCCTGGGACTAACAAGCGGATGCCTAGGGGTCAGGAGCCTGTCGGCGAGCCAACGGCACGAAACCACAAAATGGAGAACCTAGAACGGTATTCGGCCAGTAGCCAAGCATGAGCATGAGGAAGTGGATGCTTTGAAATGCAAACAATGATAGGAACGGTAATGATGAAGCAATCGGTGGAATGAGTGGCGGAGAAAACCAGGGGTACCCTGAAAAAAAACCCACCCAGGCACCGCTTCGTCCACCACAAATCCCATATACAGACACTTGGGATCGAAGACGGGCCACCTAGGAGAGAGGCAAGCAGTCTAACCACTTGGCCACGGCGCCGCCCGTTAATGGAGATGCGGGTACCAATCCTGCTCACTACGTTCGTGAACTTAATAGCAAACCGGTATCATGTTATATAATGATAATGTAACAATAAATATTTTGGGGATAATAATAATAATAATAATAATAATAATAATAGTTATAATAATAATAATAATAATAATAATAATAATAATAATAATAATAATAATAACTCGAGCTTCCCATTATTAGAGGCAACAAAAGAAAAATAAACACTAAAGTAAAACCAAATGCAATATAATACGAGCATAAAAGCCTTACTAAGAAATGTCACAAAACCATTTGACGATAGTTGACGGCCGCGCCGTGGCCGAGTGGTCAGACCATTCGTCTCTCACCTAGACGGCCCGGGTTCGATCCCAAGCGACCGTATATGAGATTTGTGGTGGACAAAGCGGCGCAGGGGCGGCTTTTCTCCGGGTTCTCCAGTTTCCTCCGCCATCTCATTCCACCGGGGCTCCATCTTCATGTATCATCAGAGTCGTAGCCTGCGGTGCCAGAGCAGTAAAAGCGGACGTTAAACACTACAAAAAAACAAAAAAAAAAAAAACATACTTGACGCCAGCTATGTCTGTTTTTATGGATATCAAAACAATTAAGCCAAGTTTAAACTGATAACTTAATCAAAATAGACGAATGGACCATAAAAAATGCCTGTTTTGGACTCAGAAAACTTCAAAATAAATATTTCCGGTTACATCCCGACATAGAATTTTGGGAGGAATACAAAACCTTCTCTACATAATATGCATACAGTTCGTGTAGAGAGAGAGTAAACTGCATTTTTAGAAAAAGGTCTGCTTGTGTGTGTGTGTGTGTGTGTGTGTGTGTGTGTGTGTGCTTCCGTCCGGCCGTGGACAGCATAGCTCAAAATTTAAAAGTCAATTAAATACTAAACTTGATATCTTAGTTCAGCGTCTTCCAAAGTTGCAAAACGACGATTTTTAAGAAAATTCCTCAATCCAAACTACCTTTTACATGGAACATTTTTGGAACACTTTCATTTTCTCAAAATTACACTAGCAAACATTTTTGCATGGAGTGCAATTACCTTCTCCACGCGTACTAAGATCCCGAGATTTCACCGGAAATATATGCTTTAAGGTCTCCTATATCCAATAAAAGCATTTTTAGAAGTATGCCTGTAAACCCGATAACTCAAAAAGGAAAAGTCGGAAAATTACTGAACTTGGTATTTAAGTTCAGTATGTTCCAGGGATGCGACACGAAGATTTTGATCAAAATTCTCCGACCTAAACTACTCTTTACTTGAAAACAATTTTGAAAATTTAGAATTTCTCAAAAATGGCTCTGCAGATTTTTATTAAAATTCTGTATATTAAATATATTTATATGACATATAAAATGTATATATTGAATTTTCTAGGAATAACCTCTAGAGACCTCTTAATTCTGATTGCATTTTGCTGAGTTTTGCGTAACTGGTAAGCCATAAGAGTAGACAAAAGCTTACTACATAAAAAATGTAAATCATGTTAAAACACACAATTTATATCATATACGTTTTTTTCGTGGAATTGACTATTTCTGAGATATTTCTTGTTTTTTGTTTCAGATTTAAAATACTTTTCTCACGCGATAAGTTGTAAACTCCTGGCCCTGCACAGAAACGGATTTCAACCACATGGTAACTAGCTCTTAAAACATTTGACAGTGGTTTTTGTCTAGTGTATTCCCTTCTTTCCCTTCTAATTACAAGGAAGCAAGTAATTAAGACAATGGTTATGTCGATTATCATGTAGTGGACAGAAGAATATCCTTTTTAACAATAACTTGTTAAGTAGATGTAGAGAAAGTCATGTGAATGGAACACATCAGATTTTTATTAAAATATCATATGATTAAGATATGTTTGACAAATGTGAATATTTTGCATTTCTGTAGTACATAATTTCACCCAAACTATATATCAAATCCTGAGACGTTCGAGACAGTTATGAAATACAAATGCCATACAGAAAGTGACAGACAATTTGGCATAAATAAGCAAAAACGAAATTTATTACAGTACCTTACTCTATTTCTCAACGTAATCGTCATTGCTATCAATTGTCACGTATCGTGTCACTCACTCCAGTCTTTATCGTATACATTGGTTCGTCCTTGATTACTCGTAAATTATGCGCATTTCCTCACTGAAGACTCGTTCATTGCATTATCACTACACACTTGCGTTATTTGTATATAAAATTCGATTGACCAAACATTTTGTGCATTCAAAAAGGGAACAGATTCTTGACGGTAGAAAAGTATAACATCGGTACCACGTGACAATAAATGTCTTGACAGAATGGAGAGTAACTTTGTAAATAAAGTTTTGTGCTGATAACTTTTGTTATCATTTAGTTATGCGAAATCGTTTGTCACTTTCTGAATGATCCTTGTAGATGTGTTATTCTCCAACAACTGCAACCTGAACAAATATGGTGGGTTTGCTACAAAGTGAATCGCTCTCGTAAGAGCTAATGCATCCTGTAGGAAGATGAATCGTTATGGCACGGTTCAATATTTTCAAGTCTTTAAACTATCATTTATTAGCGAGATGCAGCTGTTCCTTGGAGATTAATTAGCAGCGATTAGGAAACAATAGTCGATATTTTTCAGCGCCTCCTTCAGCTTTCGCACGCCAACAAGGAAAAAAAAAATATATATATATATATATATATATATATATATATATATATATATATATATTCTGATGCTACACACATGTCTTTCTCTACAATCGTCTATATTTATAGACCTGCTATAACTTTTCTTACGAAAATGCTATTTTTGTCTACGTCTTGTTAATTTAAAAAGTATTTATAGAAATATACGTAGATATAAGCTATAATTACATAAATATCTTCATAACAAATTTCTTTGCAGATACAAGAACGATAGGGGTAACCGAATCTATAGTAAAATGCTTAAATAGCCTTGAATGCACCTTTAGAAATGCCATACTCATTCCATGATCTTTCGAGAAACAAGTGAATAGCTGGAAAGGTAAGAGTCAGATTGAAAAACTCCTGCCATAGCTGGGGTTTGAACCACGCACGGATCTGCTGGTTTCCGAGCAATTGCACTAACCACATATTAACCACAACATTATATAACTCGCGATTATCCCGGTAAACCAAAAGGAGCTCTCAAATAATTTTGAGATCATATACCCAGTTCATAAGTACCGGCTATTAGATCAACCATTGTAAACTAATAGCTTTTTCCACTAGTCAATTGTGCAGGACAGGAGTTGGAAAGCAGCTATTTTTACTTTCTCTACACGTACAATGTACATAAAATGTTGAGAAAGTGTAGCACTCCACCCACATAATCGAAAATATGTTTTGAGGTCGCCTAAGTACAAAAAAGCATTTTAGGAAAAGGTCCGCGTATGTCTGTGTGTGTTTGTGTATCTGTGGACACATAGCTCAAAAGCTAAAAGACCAAATTTGGTATTTATGTTTGGTATCGTCCAAGGATACGAAACGAAGATTATCAAGAAAACCCCACTCCCATAAAGTATCCTTTATATGGAAAAAATGTTTGCAATTTTTATTTTTCTCAAAAATGTCCCTAACGTCTGCCATCTGGGCGTCCCGGGTTCGATCCCAAGCGCCCGCATGTGGGATTTGTGGTGGACGAAGTGGTGTCTGGACGAGTTTTCTCCGGATCCTCCGGTTTCCCTCGCTACTCATTCCACAAATTTCTTCATCACTTTTCCTATAATCTATTTTATTTGGTTTTCATATCATCCCCTTCCTCACGTTCATGCCGAGCTACAGACCCACCACTAGTCCCATATAAAGGTTGGTTTGGAATCTATGATACTGAACTAATATAGTTTCGTATTTTTTTCGACTACATTTTTAATTATGCCATTAGCAGGCACACATACACCTACACTTTTTCAAAAATTCTTTTTGTTTTCCGATGTGTATCCGATGAAATCTCAATATAGATATTTTGGGTGATATGCATGCATTCCTTGTCTCCTACTCAGCACGGTTTAAGAGTACAACATGTCGGATGTTATATTTACATGAATTTTCCATCTGTTCTGCAAACAATAGTTTTACAAGATTATTCCTTTATCTACATCATGCTAATCGATAAGCATTAGCAGAAATTGTTTTATTTATCCCTCCTTGTAAATAGAAGGGAGAAATGAGAATACACTAGGCTAAAGCGTTAATCAAATCCTTTATAATATGTTCGTTATGTGAAACAATTGAAATTCAATTCTCTTTGCATGACCAGATGCAAAACAAAAAGAGATATGAAACAAAAGATAACTTTACTTTAAGAAAAGTTAATAGTTTAAAATCGAATCCAATAACAACAAATATTTCGGAAACGGTCAACTCTATAACAAAAATGCATATGACATAAACTGTGTGTTTTAACGAGCTCCTAAATTGTTTGTGAAATAAGTTTTCATATATTTTACGGTTTCCCAGTGCTACAAAAGCCATCCAGGGTGAAAAAGTCTTAAGAGACTAATCCTAAAAATTCAAGATATACCCCTTATTTGTCTTGTAAATATCGTTAATATACGGTACTTTAATCAAAATCCCTATAATACTTTTTGAGAAAATAAAACTGTCAACATTATTTCCATCTAAAGAGTGGTTTTGGTTGGGAGGATTTTCTTAAAAAATTCACATCCTTGGAAGACACTAAGCTTAAATACCACTTTGGTACTTTATAGACTTTTCGTTTTTGGGCCATGCTGACCACAGTCACACAAACACTACACACGAACCTTTATCTAAAAATCTGATGTTTCCATTCACATAACTTTCTGTACTTCTCAGTAATAAATTATGATTAAAAAGTTTATTCTTCTATTTACTTTAGATAATCGAGATAAACATTACAAAAATTGCCTTAATTACTTGCTTCCTTGCAAGTAGAAGGCCAATAAGAGAATACATTAGGCTAAAACGTTAGTCAAATCTTTTAAACGTTGGTTGCCATGTGCTTGATATCCTTTTCTATGCATAGCTAGAAGTTTACAAATTTCGGTGTGACAAAAGTATAATTTTTCTTAATAACAAGGAATGTCTCAGAAATGGTCAACTCAGAGACAGAGAGAGGAAGAGAGAGACAGAGAGAGAGATGTATATGAGATATATTGTGTACATTTTTGCCTATCTCTTACGGTTTACCAGTTACTCAAAATTGCGCAAAATTCATCCATGTCTTCAGAGGCTATTCCCAGAAAATTTCAGTTATACATATTATTTGTCATTTATTTGTCATGTAAATATCTTTAATATAAGATATTTAATCAAAATCGTTTGAGCCATTTCTGAGAAAATCAAAATTTTCGAAAAAGGTAGTTGTGGCGTGGGGAATTTTCTTGAAAATCTTTGTGCACATCCTTGGAAGATACTGAACTTAAATACCAAGTTTGGTATTTAACGATTTTTCGTTTTTGAATTATCGTTTTCACAGACATACATACACAATGACCCTAAAACGTCTATTTCCGCCGAAAACTTGGTATCGAGGTTTTGGGTGGAATGCAATACTTTCTCTATTCACTATGTATGTACATAGTACATGTAGATAAAAGTAAAAAGGCTTGTTTTTGGATGCATGAGTCCACAAATAGTGTATTTCCAGTGAAACCTCGGTATCAATCTTTAATGTAATTTAATCCTTTTCCACCTACTTTATACGAGTTAGTAGTCGGTAGAGAAACTAAAAACATTTTTATATGGAGCACAATCTCGTATGTAATTTGCAAACACAAGCAGCAAGTTTTATGAGCCGTGGATGCAACAATGAGACTCTATTTCGGATTTTGCCACTCCTCATAAACACATCAAGCATTACAATGCTAAACGAATTCAACGCCCGCTCTTGTACGAGTTCAAATGGAAGCAGAACCTCCTGGAGATGAAATGACCTCTGTGTAAAACACTCCAAGGCCTCCTGCAGCCCTTCGTGCGTACTTCCATTGTTTGTTCAACAGGTTTCTAGAGTAGTCATGTAAACTCTTGGCCTCCTGTGGTAAGTTGAAGCAGGGCAGCCATTTGGCGACTTTTTAGGGCCATTATTTATTCAAAGGTTTCTTTTGACCGGCGTAATTTAAAATCACGACGCGGTTTGGCAGGAGTTACTCTGCGCTCGGCAATGTATTATTCATTAGATATTTTATGCCATTAATCCATCCCAGTTTGTCGAAGAGGGTGTATATACTCTTTGAGAAGCGTTTAAAAGCGTTATATCCAAATCAGATAAACTATTTTACCGTAGTTCAATTCAATGCACTTTTTCTTTACTTCCGCTTATTTATATTAGCTAGACATATTATTGAATTCCATCGAAAAGTTTTATATCAAGATTCATAGCAACAGAATTTTGGGTGTCCTGAAGAACATACCATTTTTAATTCCTCTAGCATGTATATACAATGTAAATAGTAGATAGAGAACTTATGACATTCCACATAAAAATTCGATATCGAGATTTCATCGGAAATACACGCTTTTGAAATACTTGATATGTAAGTTAATCATTCTGAATACATATTTGGTAATGTAAGCTAAATTTACAGTTCATTTATTAGTTGCCATGCCAACAAGCACTGTAAAGTAAGAGTTTGAGATGTCATTAATACTTACAGTACAATTAGGAAATGACGTAACGCTCAAGACATGTGCTACTTCAAGTAAAGAATCTATTGCAAAATTCATTAACAAAAGGGAGTACAAGAGAGCTTTGTCCATACAATTTAGATGTAGCCTTTTATTTGTTCACATCGAGAATTCATTTTTACTTTCTCTACACGTACTATGGACATAGTGTGCAGAGACGGTATTGTAATGCACCCAACATTTCGATACCGAGCTTTCACCGGAAATACATATGTTGGGTCCCCCTGAATCCAAAAAAAAAAAAAAACATTTTTGGAAAAAGGTCCATGTGTGTGTGTCTGTGAACAGCAGAGCTCAGAAACGAAAAGATTCTAAATACCAAACTTGGTATTTAAGTTTGGTATCTCCTAAGGATGCGACACGAAGATTTTCAAGAAAATCCTCCACCCCCAACAGCCTTTACATAGAACTTTTTAAAAAAATTGATTTTCTTAAAAATGGCTCTAACGATTTTGATTAAATGATCATATATTAAATATATTTACATGACACATGTATATCTTGAATTTTCTGAGAATAGCCTCTGAAGACTACTTTATTCTGAATGAATTTTACTGCATTTTGCATAACTACCGTCAGAGATAGACAATAACTTACCACACAAAAAATTTAGTTACACAAAAAACACACAATTAATGTAATATTCATTTTTATCGTGGAGTCGGTCATTTTTAAAGATATTCCTTGTTATTGGTTTCAGCTTTGAAAAACTTATACTTTTCTCATACAATAATTTGTCAACTCGTGTCCATACAAACAGAGAACAAAGGAGCTTCAGTCACATAGCAACCAGCTTTTGACTATCACTTTAACCTATGGTACTCCCTTATTTGCCTTCTACTTACAAGGAAAAACAGTAATATGTAATTAAATAAATGGAAGAATAATCTTTTTAACAATGATTTGTTGCAGATATGTAGAGAAAGTCCTGTGAATGGAATATATCAGATTTTTTCTTAACGTTCAATCAAATACTGAAAAGCATATTGGTTTATTATTGTTTTTCAAGCATTTCAAAAAGTAATTGACTAACTAGGAACTGTAAGTTAATTATCAGATCTTAGTACGCAATATACTATTTAGGATCCCATGTATCCAAAAAAGAATTTTTACAAAAATATCCGTATGTGTCCATGTGTCAGTGTGTTCGTGGCTCTGTGAACACGATAACTCAAAAACGAAAAGACGGTAAAATACCAAATTTGGTATTTTGGTTTAGTATCTACCAGGGATGCGACGACATGAAGCTATAGAAAAAAAATCCCCGCCCAAAACCCCCTTTAGATGGAAAAAATTTCGAAAATTATGATTTTCTCAAAAATGACTGTAATGATTCAAACTGAAATGCGTGGGGCAGCATAGCTCAAAAATGAAAAGTCCGTTAAATATCAAACTTGGTATTTAACTTAAGTATCTTCCAGGATGCGCCAAAAAGATTTTCAAGCAAATCTCCCCACCCAACTAGGTATCCTTTACATGGAACAATTTAAAAAAAAAATATTTTCTCAAAAATGGATTTAACGATTTTGATAAAAGTATTGCATATTGAAGATATTTATTTAAATTACAAATAAAATGTATACATCTTGAATTTCCTGGTAATAGACTATAAATACACCTTTATTCTGGATGAAGTTTTCTGAATTTTGCATAATTGATAAACTGTAACAGTTAGACAGAAATTTACTAAATAAATAATGTAGATCTCTTAAAAACACACTTTATGTCAAATACTTTTTTCGTGGAATTGCCCATTTCTGAGATATTTCAAGCTATTTGTTTCAGATTTAAAATATTTAAATTGTTTTCACACCTTTCTGCTGGCCATGAATACAAGCGGATTTCAGCCACATGGCAACTAGCTTTTAAAAGATTTGACTATCATTTTCGCCTAGTGTATGCCCTTATTTTCCTTATACTTACAAGGCAGCAAGTAATTAAAACTCTTTATACTAATATTAATCCCTATTATCATATTGTATATAGAGGAATATGCTTTTTAACAATAATTTGTTATAGTAATGTAGAGAAAGTCATGTGAATGGAACACATCAGATTTTTTTTTAATTATGCTGTCCACAGACAGAAAAACACACACGTACTCAGCATTGTTCTAATCAGAGAATCTCAACCCGGTATTTCTGATAAAATCTATAGAATCTGTGAAATCTAAGATATTTTCGGGTGAAATGCATCCCTACTATAGGCTAGTGGTACAGAAAGTAAAAATTAATCTAAGAATTTTAATTAATTTTCATATTTTTGATATGGTGGCATGACTGATTAAACTTATGTTGGAAATGCTTAACTCCATAAAATATGTACACAACATACATTGTTGGCTTCAACGAGAGCTATATATTTTAGATATCAATTTGTCTGCTCTATGCAAAAGTCATCCAGAATGAAGAGGACAAGAGGCTTCTCCCAAAAATTTTCAAGATGCAATAATATTTCATTAACTTTGAAAATAACTTAAACAGTGATCTTTTATTCAAAATAATTATTGGAGTAACTTGTTTAGAAAATCACACTTTTTGAAAAAACTCTTCAAAATATTTATGCTGCATCATTGGCGAAGCTGAACTTAAATACAAATTTGGTGTTTAAGAGACCGTTCTTGATTCACGATATTCACACGCACACACACATACACTCAGATATGTCGGATGATTTTCTAAACATACTTTTTTGGATTCGGGAGACCTTAAAATGTATTTCCGGTGAATTCTCGACATCAAATTTTTGTGTGTATTATACTATCTAAATACTATGCGTATAAGAGTCAGAGTGAGAGAGAGAGAGACGAACTCCTAAAATTGCTCAGTTTTTTTCAAATTTGGGGATTACATTGTTGGTTTTGGGGATATTTTCTTTTAATATTTAAGCTGTATCATATTGAAAATTTGAGATTCATAACATATTTGAAAATGATTACTCCACTGTACTATTTCTTTTGTTTTAAGCTCTTTGCTATCAAAAACTGGCCTGTGGTGCAAGAAGTTGGATGTTGCTTCCCCACGTTATATGGAACTAGTTCGTTGATGGATATATGTGTACTAATTTGTAATTGGTAAAGACAGTTGTGTTGAAAAACGGGTTTATCAAAACATTTATGTAGAGCGATAGCCTTTATAGCTTGAGAAATTCCACAGCCAGTTGAGGTTGCCATTTGCCTATTTATTCGTTCCGTCGTTTGAAAAAGTGAAGGTTTTGTATACGAGTGCCATCCAGAAAGTAACGAACGATTTGGCATAACTAAATAGCAGCCAAAGATATCATCTCGAAACTTTATTTACGAAGTTACAGTACTTTGCTCTGTTTCGGAACATAATCGCCAAGGTATTATCGTGCGTTAAAAGAGTTGCAGAACTCTACGGGGCTATTTCATGTTAAAAATCGCCAGTTCTCCACTGCACCAAGGGACATTGCATTCTTCATATATGAAGCAGTTGGGTCACCTGGTATATTATTGCCTATTTTAATCTGGTGTGGCGTCAATTAACATGCCTATTTTAAGTTTCATAGCGCCTACTGTGTGGAGCTATAACAATCAGTTTAGTGCAGAGCAGTAGTAACCAACCAGCTGATTTCGTGTTAGGTTAGCCAGAGACATTGATTATATACAGCTCATGATGAAAGCCAGTATGTGTTAAACTCCGTCAAAATCTCACAGTAATATGTAGATATTTTATTACTGTCAACTATAAAACTACAGTTTATTGACTACTGTCAGGTAACACACGCTGAACGATACAGTTCAGCTGTATCTTAGCAGGCTCAACTTCTTACTATTGCATGCTATGTATACAAACTGTGAAGTTCACTTCATCATTGTTGATGCAAATATAATGAAATACACAATTTTGTTTCAAAGTTTGCCAAACTGAAACCAATAAAAAGAAGTATCTTAAAACGGTCAACTCCGCGAAAAAAATATATAACATAAATTGTGTGTTTTAACGAGAATTACATGTTTTGTTAGTGCGCTTTTGTCTATATCTTATGGTTTACTGGTTACACAAAGTTCCGCAAAATTCATCCAGAATAAAGTTGTCTTCAGAGGCTATTCCCAAAAAATTCAAGATATACATTTTATTTGTGAAATAAATATCTTTAAAATGCAATATTATTACCAAAATCGTTAGATACATTTTTGAGAAAATCAAATATTTTTTTAAAGTTTTCCATATAGAGGGTACCTAGTTGGTGTGGGGGGGATTTTCTTGAAACTATTTTTGTCGCAGCTGTGGAAGATACTGAACTCTTCGTTTTTGAGCTATGCTGCCCAGAGACAGACACACACGCGGACTTTTTTTTCTGTAAATGCTTTGTGCAATACAATATCTTCTATATATACATATGTGTAGAGAAAGTAACAATAATAATAATAGAAAATGTAGCTGCTAGTAAACTTGAGCACCTTTTGCTACCACAAACAGCGCTGAAAGTTTACACAAGGAAGTGTGGTGCTACCGAGCTCTTCTTGTCACACCTGACACATTTCCTCTAGAATTAAACGCTTTGCCTGAGCGTGGTTGATGTAAAGTTTCAGCAACTTACCTTAGCATTATCTTATGAAGGATTGCACGATCGTTAGCTGTTGTAACGATTTACATTCCTGTGTACGCTTTGGACGTGTATGGAATACAACCCTACCACAACGGTCCTTCGTGTACCGTGGCACGCGAACCAACAAGAACCGAAAAATGGTCGTCCTTGAACTCCCGTTTCGTGAATACCATTGGCAGCGCTAACCCAGTACATGCCTAATGAGTTGCTTGACCTTCAACTTGAACAAAATATAGCTAATGAACTGGTAAACCTTCTCCAACTGCAGTGATTCCGGTCATACTGCACTTGCATTGTTGCAGCTTGACGTCCTTCATCAGAGCTGTCAATTATTATAGTTAAGAATAAATGTTCCAAAAATGATATGATTTTTACTGAACAAAAATTAAGCCAACAGGTAAAAGGCATGTAGTTTTGCAACTACTAAACGTTGGTCCAAATAACTTTGAACGGTTTGTTTTGAAATAGTTATCCTTATCACAAACGGGAAGCCTCGTTCGTTTCATATCCCTTATGTTTTACTCCTGGATATGCAAACATAACCGAATTTAGGATTTGGCTATTGTTCTAGGCTAGTGCATTCCCTTATTTCTTTCCTACTTATAAGATATCAAGTAATTAGGCCGTTTCTGTCAATGTTTATCATGATTAGCATCGTATACATAATGTAAGAATAGTTTCTTTATTGCATAGGTAGAGAATATTGAATGGAACACATTAATTAGCTTTTTGTAATCCATTCCGATAGTAGAGAGTATGTTGCACTGCAATTAATCAACCATGCGGGATCTTGGAACCATCCCTGGTTCCAAGTTGCAAATACGGCAACACCCAGAAGAATTTTTCGAGTGCCAATTCTATTGAGCTATTGAGCTTATGTGAAACATAATCATTAGAATCATGGATATGTATATGTATGTAAGACTCTTACTACAGCCACAATGGACATCAATTACTTCAACTTGATTTAAGATAGGAAATATTTTAATGAGTATACTTTTTGGACGTCCAATATTTACACTTTCTTCGCTCCGCAGACCTGCTAGGGATAGCATCTTGGGGACCGACAGCTGGACAAAATCGAAGTTAGCGCAGCATGGTATGTATATAGTTGTGAGGTGTTGACAATGTAGTTGTCTGTATTCACAGCTCCAGTGGGAACGTGATGCTTAAACTATGCAGCCAGGTTGATGCCACACTTGGGTATAAGACTGGTGCTTACTCAGCATCGTGAGGAAACTGAACAGCTGCGATAGACAGCGATCCCGGCCAAAAAAGCCAGCTTTCCGGCTGGGGGAAACATCATTCTGGCCATATTACCTCCTAGTATTTCCCACCGCTGCCAAGCATGCGTGGGCGTAAGTTCGGCAACCGCTTAGCAAACTTAGACCCAGGCCCTACGTGGGCTATAGCGCCGGTGCCTCGTCTGCTTATAGAATCATCCCCATGAATAGAAAAATCGAATCTTTAAAACACGTTTATTAATAAAGCGATTAATTTATTTCGCAAAAACACGTATATTACGTGTAATGTTTGTGATTAGATTCCAAAGATTTAATTTTTAAGGTGATTTAAATTTTAAATCGATTAGTACATCCTGGTTGTTCATATATTAATGTGTGTATGTGTTTCAACAAAGATCTTTTCTTAACAGAAAGGTTTATTTTCAATTAAAAATTTGACAACGCTCGTCCACTCACTGCTGGCACAGCCCATCGGCTCCTTGAACAATTTCAATGGGACATTTTTGATCATCCGCCGTACAGTCCTGACCTGGCACCCAGCGACTTTCATCTTTTCTCTGAACTGAAGACGTGGCTAGGAGGGGCAGCACTTTCATACCAACGAAGATTTTCAAAACAACGTCAATACTCATTTGAAATCATTGGCGGCAACATTTTTTGAAGCGGGTATTGCAAAGTTTTTGCGCAGATACGGTAAATGTCTCAATTTTTTCGATGATTATTTTGAAAAGTAACCATAAGTGTGCAGAACTTTTAGCAATAAAATAATTATTTACTATGAATTTGTCTTTTGTTTATAGCTTATCAGATGTTGAAAACAAAACGGCCCTCGTACATAATTAAAAAGCTGATGTTTTTCATTCACGTAACTTTCTCTAAATCCCCGTAACAACTTATGCTTCTATCGACTTCTTGCTAATCGAAAAAGATTAGCAGAAACTGTCTTATTACTTGTTTCTTTGTAGGCAGAAGGGAAATAAGGGCAAACGTTATACTAAAACGATAGTCAAATCTTCTAAAATTTGGTTGCTATGTGATTGAAATTCGTTCTCTTTGCATGGTCAGAAGTTGACAAGTTCCCGTATGAAAAAATGTGAAGTATTTTTAACAAACCAATTACAAGGAATATGTCAGAAATAAAAAAAAAAAGATATATATGACCTAGTGTTTTAACGAGATCTAAAATGTTCGTTCAGTAAGTGTTTACGTACGGTTTACTCAAAATTCAGCAAAATTCATTCAAAATGAAGAGTTCTTCAGAGGATATTATCAGAAAATTCAAATTATATATCTTATTTTTCATCTAAATATCTTTAATATACGGTATTTTGATCATTAAAATAAAAATTTTTGAAAATAGTAGTTTGGGATGGGGGATTTTCCTCGAAATCTTCATGTCGGATCCTTGAAATATACCTAACTTAAATATCAAGTTTTGTATTAAACGGCTTTTTCGTTTTTTAAGTTATGCTATCCACAAACACACACTGACCTTTTTCTAAAAAGGTTTTTAATCAGGGGTCTCAAAACATATTTCCGATGAAATCTCGATATCGAATTTTTGGGTGGAACACAATACCTTCTCTATACACTATGTACCTGCATAGTACGTGTACAGAAAATAAAAAGAGGACAGTCTTATGGTAATCCTTTAATGGTTATAATTTGTGTTTTTAGTAGGTAAAATATATTTCTATTATCTGGAGCTATATTACTCAGATTTTCGTGATACATTTGTAGCGTTTTACTTATTCTGTATCATCGTAAGATTGATGTTTTGCTCCAAATTACTTTTCTTTTAATACTCTAGTTACAAATCCAAGGTTATGAAGTTCATTTATAGGGCTCGAGGCAGAGATATGTTTACTTTCTCAATATGTACTATGTACATAGTGTATAGAGAAGCTATTGCACTCCACCCAAAAAACCGATACCGAGATTTCACCGGAAATATATGTTTTAGGGTCCCCTGTATCCAAAAAAAAAACAAAAAAAATTCAAAAAATCGTTCGTGTGTGTGTGTCCGTGTGTCCATGTGTCAGTGTGTCCGTGTGTCTGTGAACACGATAACTCAAAAACGAAAAGTCGGTAAAATACCAAATTTGGTATTTAAGTTCAGTATCTTCCAGGGATGCGACCCGAAGATTTTGAGAAAAATCCCCCACCCCAAACTACCCTTTACATGGAACTTTTTTCGAAAATTTTGATTTTTTTTAAAAATGGCTCTAACAATTTTGATTAAAATATCGTATATTAAACATATTTACTATCAAATAAAATATATATCTTCAATTTTCTGGGAATAGCCTCGGAAGTTTATTTTATTCTGGATGAAATTTACGGAATTTTGCATAGCTTCTAAACTGTAAGAGATAGATAAAAACTTACTATATAAAAATGTAGAACACGTTAAAACACACAAGTTATGTTATATACATTTTTTTCATGGGGTTAATCGTTTTTTGGATATTCCTTGTTTTAGGTTTCAGCTTTAAAAAACAAACTTTTCTCATACAGGAATTTGTCACTCCTGTCCACACAAATAAAGGAACTTCAGTGACTTAGAAACCAGATTTTGACTGTCACTTTAACCTATGGTACTCCCAAATTCCCTTTCTACTTTTAAGGAAGCAACTTATAAGACTATTTCTGCTGATTTTTTCTCGATTATCATGAAGTAAATAGAAGTATAAGTTTTCTAACAATAATTTGTTGTAGATATATATAAAGAAAGCTATGTAAATGAAACACATCAGATTTTTTTATATTGCATTCATTTTATTCTCAACGCTATTTGAATATCTAGATTGAAGTTGTTCAATAAATGCATGTATATATTAATGGATACTGACTATTTAAATTAATATTGTGACCAGAAGTACAGAGCTTCATACAAAACTGGAACTCGCTCAAGGATTGCATGCATTATAGATGAGGTCGTGAATGACTTCAAAGAAGCCGACGAAAGCTGTCGCTGTCGTATTATTTTTTTTTTTTTTCCCGAAAATGTCAATAGACTATTCATTTTTACGAAGCTTTTTCTGTTATGGTACTTTGTAGCGTCAAATACGAGAATTTCTTGCAATATAACTGTTTCAAAATAAAGTGGGAAGGCAAGAATATTCTAGTAGGAAAGGTATTTGTTGATGGAGGTCGAGGGGATGTAGTCCAAGCTTGCAGCACCATGTTCACGAGACTTCTCCATTTTACAAGTAGCACTTCCCGTGTAGGCGAGCATGGAGTAAGGTGCACTCATTAAGGTAGGAGTATTATGTGAAATTTATAGAATGTAGGGTCTATGCATACCTCGGGCTGTGAAGGAAGGAGATTGAAAAGCTGGAACAAGCTGTCGGGAGCAAGTAATAGAGTAACATTCCACCCGAGCACGCGCTTTAGCCTGGTTTCCGCTTAATCACCTCTTAACCTATGCTCGCTAAGGCGTCTCGCTTTGGTGCTCCGTGGGCAGGGGATCGTGGGTTCGAGTCCCGCCTTGGGCATGGGTGTTATATGTTTGTGCAATGTGTTTGTGTAAAGGAACAGTAAAACCAGTATTCATACAGTAACTTAGGGGGGGGGTGTAAACGGGGATACAGCGCCGGAGTCCTAATCAGACTCCAGTACTGTTTAAAAAAAAAAAAAAAAAAAACTGTCTGGTACCCATGGCAGCGCTTCGTAGCGCAGGGGATCGTCGGTTCGAGTCCCGCCTGGGCATGGGTGTTATATGTTTATTTGTGTCTGACAGAAGAAAACAGCAATTCAGTAATGATACAGCAAACAAAGTAAAAAAAAAAAATAGGTAAATAAATGTAGGGCATACAGCGCTGGAGTCCTGGCCAGACTCCGGAACTATATATATATAAACTCTGCAGAGAAACCTTTGCAAGAAACGCAATATACGAGGGAATACAATAGTAATAGACGAATTGGCATAATTAAAATAACGAAAGATATCAACAAAAAACTTTATTTACAAAATTACAGAACCTTACTCTAATTCTGAACGTAATCAAGGTATTTATTGTCACGCGGTACCGGTTTTCCAGTGCAGATGTTATACTCTTCTACCGCCAAAGAGCCAATATATACTGGGTTGGGGAATTTGAGGTTGTAAAATTATTTTACCGAAAAAGACAAGTATGGTGTCCAAAGTGAAACACCGGTTTTTCTGAATTCCTTTGTCAACGTTTACTTTCAACTCCTCCATAACGATTGATGAACTTCCACTCCGATCTTTGTCTTCCTTGATTACTCTAAATTATGAACCATTTCCTAACTGAAGACTCGTTCATTGTATTATCACCTTACACTTGCGCTATCTGACTATAACGTTTGATTGACGAACATTTTGTACATTAAAAAAACAACAATAAGTTCTTTGGCGGTAGAAAAGTATAATATCGGCATTGAAAAACTGGTACCACGTGACAATAAATGTCTTGAGAGAATGGAGATTACATTGAGAAATATAGTTAGGCACTGTAACTTTGCAAATAGTTTTGTGTTGATATCTTTCGTTATTATTTAGGTATACGTAATCGTCTGTTACTTTTGGGATTGCCCTCGTATAATCCATGGAGGTAAATGACACCAACATAGTACATAGATGAATAGCAGTAAGAAAGGAGAGGATGTGTTACAGTAGTGGTATTACTTCTGGGCATTTTGTTGTTGTTGTTGTTAAATTACATTTAAAATGTTAATATCGCATTCAACTAACATTCTGGATCATTCTTATTTAATTAATTATACAGAAAATGTGCCATAATACATACAGTATTTAACCTGTTGCCATAAACTGGAGCTAATTTAGCCCCCAGTGAAATTCTTTGACCCTTTGGGAAGTATATCATTTTATAAATACAAACACATATGTATATGTTTTTTATTTCAAGTATTCAATGCGAAAAACAGAATTATTGCCCTCATTTTGGATAAAAGAGCCCAAATTTTGGGAAAGTAGTAATAATATTAGGAGTGTACATTTCAATATTATGAGCAACACTATCAACACTATAAATTTAATATCACGTTTACTCAATTTTAAGACCTCTATTATGTGGGAGTAAAATGAATTATTTTTCATACTGGATGCATGATAAAATGAAACGTATATTTGGGAATTATGTTTTTGATATTATACTGTATCCAATAAGAAATATAATGAATTTATTATGATGATCATGTTGTTGAATTGTCATAATCTTTAAATTAATAGATTTCTTCAAATATTGTTTCTGTGTAATATGAGAGAAATAAATCCAATTTTCATATTGGATACAATATAAAATAAAAAGATATGTGTGTATATTTATAAAATAACATACTTCCCAAAGTTGGTCAAAGTAACATATTAAGGACCAAATTAGCTACGGTTTATGGTAAAAGGTTCAATACTGTATTGCGGTAACTCTTCCAGGTTATAATTTTTCAGATAAGATTAATCCTGAATGATATTTGAGTACAATATTCAAGTTAAGTTGAGAAAAAGTATCTAATGCCACTACTGCACAAAATGGTTTGATAATGTGTCACTAACTTTGCCAAAACAGAAAACTTCGGTGGTTCGCGTCAATGTTCTTTTTGCATAGCCACCGTGACGAGATACCCGTATGTTCGATTAAAGTATTTCAATGGACCTATAAAGTTATCTTCAAGGCAACTTACTGGATTGCAGGTGCTTAATTTTTCGAACAAATTACAGTTACAGACTATTCGTTACAATCGTAAAATCCATTGTGTGTACGGACGTGAATAAAAAACGAAAAAAGAAATTGTCAGCTTTTAGAAATTGAAATCTGAGAAACATTATTGAAATTTGGTGGACTCAGAAAACATCAAACGTAGATTTGTGGAATAAATCAGATCAGAAGGAAATCAGCACAGAAATCAAGATCAAAAAGAGGAAAAAACTAGGATGACTTAGTGCAACATGGGGGAGCTAAAGATGGCAGAGAATAGTTGAAATGAGATAAAGTCAATTCAAAATCTTCTCGGGCTTCTAGCCAGGTAAAAACTTGGCTTGACACCAACGTTTCGAAGAAGTGCATCTTCCTCGTCTTCAGGGTGAACTGATCAAGTGTCAAGCCAAGTTTTTACCTGGCTAGAAGCCCGAGAAGATTTTGAATTAACACGTCGCCAGGAAAGCTTCAGTTCTTATTTTGAGATAAAGTCGTTGGATAAATACCAAATTCGTTGGCATGTCTTCATTAAGGCCCCTTGCATCAACGAAGAGTGAAAAGTATACTAAAAACGTTTCTATTCATGATATTGGTTTGAAAAGTTTTGAATGTGGATATAATATACTAACATCAATACTAGTATAGTAACTTGTCAATTTTCAATTCAGGCATCGCATTAATCAATAATTCTTCTCGAAAATTAGCACAAAATATAGGAGGTTTTAAAAAATCTGATGTGTTCCATTCATATGACTTTCTCTACGTCTCTGTTAAAAAAGCTTATTATTCTATCTACTTTATGCTAATTGAGAAATACTTTCTTGTAAGTAGAGGGTAAATAAGGAAATACACTAGGCTAAAAAGATAGTCAAATCTTTTAAAAGCTGGTTGCCATGTTGGTGAAACCCGTTTCTTTACATTGCCAGCAGTTAAATTCCCGTGTTTTAAAACTGAAACCAAAAGCTAGGAATATCTAATAAAAAATGTATATGACATAAATTGGGTGTTTCAATGAGATCTACATATTTTATGCAGTAAGCTTTTATCTGTCTCTTACGGTTCACTAGTTACGCAACATCTAGGAAATTCATGCCTGCTAAAGAGGCCTTTAGAGGCTATTCTCAGGAAATTTAAGATATGCATTTTATTTGTTGTGTACATATCTTTAATATGCGGTATTTTAATCAAAATCTTTAGAGCCATTTTTGAGAAAATCAAAATATTTCGATGGGCAGTTTGTGGTCCGGGGGTTTTCTTCAAAACCTTCTTATTGCATCCTTAGAAGATATTAAACTTAAATACCAGGTTTGGTATTTTACCTACTTTTCGTTTTGGAGTTATTGTGTTCAGAGACACACGGACACACACGGACCTTTTTCTAAAAATTCTGTTTTAGATACTGCGGACTCTTAAAACATCTATTTCCGGTGAAATCTCGGTATCGAGTTTTGGGATGAACGTTATACCTTCTCTATAAACTATGTGCATAGTACGTGTAGAGAAAGTAAAAACTGTCAAAACAAAATCTTGTCTCTGCAAGTGATTACAGAAACCATCCTACATAAAAAGAGACAAGTCTTCAGAGGAGTTAAGATTCTCTGTGCTAAGCCTACAACTTAAGGACAGCTAATTCCTTGAGAGGTAAGGGGCATGTATTCCAGAGGAATAAAAAGTGCCAGGGGCTTGTAGCGCCATCTTGCTAATAATGGCTATTTGACTGCTGCAACATGAGCGGAAAGTACACCTACAACACCTATTGCTTTTTTTCAGAATCGTTCTCGAAACCTTGCACAACTTTCAATGTGACCACATGAAAAACATTTGTCCGAGAAACACAGTTGCAGGGTGTGAAAAGTAGGTTTCTCAAACATCTACTACAAGATTCTGTATTTCGCTTTCGAGGACGTGCTATTAGTTTTTATAAAGTAATCTGGTCATTTTAAGGCTCATTTTTCTCCTCATAAGTGCTCTTTCGGATTCTGAGAGGAGAACTGTTTTCTTCAGAAGTCTAAGGTTAAACTAGCAATTTTGGCCTACTTAGCCAGAAGTCCTTCAATCTTTTATTTTATTGTCATATGATTTTTACGTACGACTTATATAGTTGTTAAAGTGAGAAATTACAACTGCTGCTCCATTTAGAAAATACCTCGCATGTGAATATCTTCCGTGTCAGTTGAGGCGGGAATTTCTTCCCAGCCATCTAATTGTTTATCAATGTATATATGTGAGTTTATTTTTATTTGTAGTAATATAATAGAATTTAGGATATTACTCCAACTATAACTCCATGGCACGACAGCTCACGGGGAACCTTGGCCTACCGCCCGGCCGCTGCGTCCCCCATCTCGGTATTTAGGATATTTCATTACTAATATTTAAAACAGAATATATATACATATATTGGTATATATACGTGACCTTATATGTGAACCTGGGGTGTTTTTTTGAGAGAAAAAAGCAGTTTTTCGCAGGTATTTCGGAAAGGGCCGAAGTCGCTAGAAAAGTTACCGTATGTTGCTATTGAATTCCAAAAGTCCTGTTCAGTGCGCGAGGTCAATGGAAGTCACCAGAAATTTTCGATATTTGTCACGTCTATCCCCCCCCCCCCCCGTATATGAATGTTGGCCATTAGGAAGCCGACTTCCGGGAAATTAAGAAACCGACGCGAAAACATTCGGCTAATAAGGTGATTTTAAGGCGCAAAGCCAAGTTTAAAAACTACATAAATACGGATGTCCGGGACACACAGGTTTTGTTTCTTGTTTCGTTCGGTTGTTAAAGAGTGCTCTAGTGCCCAGCAGGAAAGCGCGGTAAAGAAGATAAAGTAATCGTGCGTGAGTTAAGTTCGTTCAAAGTGATGCTCGCGTCTGAGTAAAGAAAATCGCGAAGTGAGAAGTTCTTATCGCATTGCTCGAGGTCTCGAGCCACGAGAACAGCAACATTAAAAATTCAGGTCGACTTCTCAACCAGCAAATAAATAGGAGTCAGTAGAAATGTCTCATGTCCTTTCTGTTCTTCATCTTCTGAGAAAGAGACACGTCTCATGATATTTCAGCCGCCGGCACGAAGATACCGCAGCGCCCAGGGATAGAGAGTAAGACGGCAAGAGAAATTACCAGAGCAGGTGACAGACGAGAAGCGGATCGGTCGCACAGTGAAAGAAGCTATATTCCCTTATATCTGGTAGCCATTTCGACGAGCAATGTCTGACTGCATCTTAAATCTTATATGTATGCTGACTGCTAAATTTACCTACATTACGGTGTTTCTAGTTCTTCCTTTAAAGGATGGGGCATTGTTGTCCCATCCCGAGCTAATTGTATACCTTCCATCTTGTTGGGCGATTAAGGTTATGTTTCTCAACGGATCGCTAAAAATATGCTTGCCACGGAAGCCTGTCTTTGGTCATTAATATGGTAGTTTGTGGTAGAAGATAATGAACTTAAATATCAAGTTAATGTTCATCATAATTTTCGTTTTTGAGTTATGCGTTCCCACATAAACACAGATAGGGATCTCTTTCTGAAACTGCTTATTTTGGATTCAAGGGTTCTCAAAACATATATTTCTGGTGACTTCAAACTACTAATTACATGAAATTTTTTTCAAAAACCTTGATTTTCTTAAAAATTCATATTTATGTTTGCTATCTTTGCTTCCTAAACAACGTAGAAAATTGTTATACTGTAGCATTTCATAATTTCTGAAATAGCCTGAATAGCACCTGGAATTGGGAACTTAGAAAGCCTTAGGTGAGCATTGGGGAGCTGGTAAACAGAGGGGAAGTGGGAAGCTCCATTCCACCTAGAATTGTTCGGCAAGTAAACTACAACAGTGACGGAGCTAGCCAATTTTAAAGGTGAGTGACCGGGTACCAAAATATGTTTTGTAGTCTTTCTTCCTCAATGAGGCTTTAGAAGCCTTTTTTTGGGCAGTTAGCAGAGTCCCGATAACTTTGTTCGATACAGACGACTCTTGTTTTTAACTCACTAAACCACATTTCTCCAGAAAGTTTTCACGCAAGTCAAGCAAGAGTTTTAATTTCAGCATGGTCAGTTCTTTATTTTGAAGCCAGTTTCCTCTGTAATTTTCTTAATTTGAACTCTTCTCTGAGGCTTCTCAAAAGTCTATCTTCTGTTTTCGTTTTATTGTATTCTTATTGAGCATTTTTGACTTTCACTTACAACTTTTAGCTGGAATTGGGTATTTCGTCGGTTACGAGATATTTTTTGAACATGGCTCCTTTGCTCTAAAAGAACTGATGGGTTATTTATGTCATAAGGTGGTGCAAAATTTTCATCTTCTTTGTTCTGTTATATGATATTGGCATATTTATGGCTTATAAAACACAACAATCAAACTTAATCAAATTGTTGGAAAATTATTAATATAACGGCTAGTCCATTTGAAATTAGATTAAGTTTTATTTATGGATGCTGGAGTGCTTAGCGTCCCATTCTATATTAGGCGTGAAAGACCGCTTAAGTTCACTCAGAAGCCTTTTATCAGGTTCTTTTAGGTGCCGTAAATCTAGGACTTCATTTCCCTTTCGACGGTAGACATGCTAAGGGTTTTTACGCCTGAAAAAATCAATTGCCCTCCGCTGTGTTCGCGCCCACGACATTGGGAATAGTTACCCTTAGACCACGGAGCGATTAGTAGGCTCAGTGTACTTTACCAAAACGTGTAAAAATGTTTGCGGGTTACCCCATTGTATGTCGTTGAAAAGATGACTCTATTTACATCAGCAACATCAATATAAACTTTCAACCGCCCAGATACGCAGCTGCAAGTCATTACTGCACACAAGCACTACATCTTAAGAGGGCTACCGTATACGTTTATTTTCCAGAAGAACGTATTTACTTTCAAGGACTCTAAAAAAAATACATTACAGGAAGAGGAAAGCTCTAAATATCAACAGAGTATTGTAATGAAGCTAAAGACCAATCTCCTATATAAATGTCGTCACACAAAAATGTAGGGTTGTAAAGCTATTTACAGTGTGCCAATTTGACCCGATAACCAAATAGACCCAAGACTCCAATGGGATACAATGCAGCAAAATCACAATGCATAATTAACTTTTCGGTATTAATAAAGATCACGCATCACTAACTTGCTTGATTTTGTGTTAGAGTAAGTACCTTGCACTGCAGTGAGTAAACGCGTGATATCAGTCTGAGAGCAGCGGTGGGTTTTTCGTTCCTTGCACAGTGTGTTGTGTGACAGTTTATGTCGGGAACAGCAAAGAATCGACACGCTGACCATTGATTCCTACGTTTATTCTACCTGGAAGTAATGTTTCTTAGATACAAAAGGTAGTGGAATGAAAGTTCTGCTCCCAGGAACAAAATTCAATTTTTGATATGTAAGCTAATATTCTGAATACATATTTGGTAATGTAAGCTAAATTTACAATTCATTTATTAATTACCATGCCAACAAGCACTATAAGTACTTACAGTAAGAGTTTGAGAGGTCGTTACAATACAATTAGGAAATTACGTAACATTTAAGACATGTGCTACTTCAAGTAAAGAATCTATTGTAAAATCCACTAACAAGGCAGTGTATAAGAAGGCTTAGTCCATATAATTTAGATTTAGCTTTTCATTTGTTCATATCGAGAATTCATTTTTTCTTAATATTCAATAAAATACTGAAAAGCAATTTTGATTTATTATTGTTTAACATGCGTTCTCGACATGATAAGTATAACCTACAGTTCTTAGTACGCAATATACTATTTCAGCGTCATTGCATAATCCATGCAAGTGAGTATAACATTTACCAATCAAAAGGATCTTTTTAAAATTCCGTTAGGAAGCAATTAGTTATGAAGATGCGTGTTCATATTCGCTGCTTTAAACGTGAAAATTTTACATTACAAATTAATACATACTACGATTATAATGATATTGATAAAGCTAAGGAGCTTTTTATACTATGTTAATGCTGTAATAATTGCCATTATTTTTAAAGTTATTTAACTTTAATCTACCAAACCTAGGGAAATATATGTCCATATCGTAAATATGAAATATAAATAAGATACATTATAATATAGTATTTATTCTACCAATTATTATCCTAAGTAACTTATGAACCGTGGATTGCGCAAAAAAATGTTGCATGCCGTCACTGCACTTCACTGCACTTATGGAATTATCTGGTCCTGCTTTCCGCGCAATAGAAGGTCACGCAGTTCACAGCATGCGATTTATCTTATTCAAGGAGTAACCTGTTGGCGACGCTGCGTCAAGCAGAAGAGCTAGAAGTTTCAATGTCATGTTTCAACAGTAATCACAAATAAATAACAGGTTTCAGCAAAAGTGTAGAAAAGTATTGTCTTGCTAATGAAGGATATTGTTTGTAATTTTCTGTATGTTTTTATGTTGCACGTTTATGTCAGACAGTAAACTGCTGAAACTAAAATTACCTTCCAGCAATTTAATGCGAACGGTAATAAATAAACATGGATGACATCTTATTTTATTGCCCATTAACCTCTAGTGACACAAAAGTTAATGACCAGAAAGTATAATGTGACATTCAAGCAATAAAATATTAGTTCCATGATTACATTAGATATTATTTTTATGTGCAACATTGTTTAGGTGTTACATAAACATTTACCTCCAAAAATGGCGAGAAAGCGTAAACAAACCAAAATATACTTAGAAAACCTGTTCTTCCACCTGCTTCATACTAATCGGAACAAACATTAACAGAAATAAAAGGTAATACACCAGGCTAAAGCGATAGTTAAATCTTATAATGGCTGATCGTTGTTATCATATTGAAATTCGATTCTATTTGCAAGACATGGAGAAAAACTAACGACTTTCCATTTATCTAGTAGGGGGCTATTGTCACATTGATGTCACAAATTGAGGTGCAATTTTTTATAGTGAAAATACATGGAAAACAAGAACACCCTATCTTGACATTCTGCCCCACATGCTGTCTATTCGAAAAAGATCTGACGTGTTACACTCACATGACTTTCTCAAGCTGCTCTACAAAGAAACATCTTACAAAAGGTTATTCTTCTTTCTACAAAATGTTAATCGCGATAAACATTAGCAGAATTTTCTTATTACTTAGTTCCTTGTAAGTGTAAAGGAAAACTAAAAGAATGTACTAGGTTAAAGTGATAGTCAAAAGCTGTCACTATGCGATTGTCATTGCAAATCGTTTCTTTTCTTTGGCAGGAGTAGAACAAAAGAAAAACGGACTTTTTCTGAGAAAAGTGTAAGTACTTTACAATTGAAACTAATAACAAGGAATAGCTCGAAAACGGTGAACTCCACAAAAAAAAATGTATATGATATAAATTATGTATTTTAACAAGATCTATATCTTTGTGTAGTAATTTTCTGTTTACCAGTTATACAAATTCAGCAAAATTCATCCAGAATAAATCGGTCTTCAGAAGCTATTCCCAGAAAATTCAAAATATACATTTTATTTTGATGGAAATGGCTTTATCGTGTGGTATTTTAATCAAAATAGTTACAGCTATTTTTAAGTAAATCAGCATTTTTGAAAAAAATCGTATGTAAAGTGTAGTTAGGGGTGGGGGGATTTTCTTGAAAATCTACGAATCACATCCTTGGAAGATACCAAACTTAAATGCCAAGTTTGGTATTTAACCGTATTTGCTGTGAAATGTCGATATCGAATTTTTGGGTGGAATACAATACCTTCTCTAACCACTATGTACATTGGACATACGGGGCTAGAGAAAGTAAAAATTCAGTTTAGGTTACAAAGGCTGACATTAGGTCTATTTTCTGCTCAATGATCAGATGTCTGGTATTACGACAATGAACTTTGCCCGCACCGAGGCAACAAAGATTCTGAACTTTAGAGCGCACTAAAGGAAATTGCAATCTCTAGTTCATTTAGCGAAGAGAATATCGGCCGTATATATGCTTCATTGTTTCCAGTGATGTGTGCCTCCAAGAAAAGGAAACTGAAAAAATAAAAATTACTTATTACTTTCTCTACAATGTAGAAAAGGTACGTATTCACCCAAAAAATCAATGTCGATATTTCACCGGAATTATGTTTTGAGGCTCCCTGAATCCAAAACGTATTTTTAGAAATAGGTCCGTGGCAGCATAGCTCAAAAACAAAATGACAGTTAAATACTAAACTTGGTATTTATGTGCAGTACCTTCCAAGGACACAAATATTTTGAGGAAACTCTCTACCTCAAGCTATCTGTTACATGGAAAATATTTCGAAATTTTGTTTTTCTCAAATGTGGCTCCAACCATTTTGATAAAAATACCCTATATAATAGACATTTACATGAAAAATAAAATAAATATTTTGAATTTTGTGGGAATAGCTTTTGATCACATCTTCATTCTGGATTACCTTTGTAGAACTGTTGCATAAAAAATACGATAAAATATGCAGTTTATGTTCAAATACATTTTTTTCGTGGATTTGGCCGTTTATGAGATATTCCTTGATATTGATTTCAGTGTTAAAATACTTCAACTTTTCTCATACGGGAACTTGCCAACGCTTGGTCACGCAAAGAAACGAATTTAAATCCCATAACAACATTTTAAGACATTGGATCATCGGTTTAGCTTAGCGTATTCCCTTATTTCCCTTGTACTGACAAGGAACTAAATAATAAGACTGTTTCTGCTAATGTTTTAGCATGGAATAGAAGAATCCGTTGTTACAGAGATGTAGAGAAAGTCATGTGAATGGAACATATCAGATATTTATCAGAAAGGAATGCCGCATATACAGTCTGTGTTAGAGTTGAAGACAGCTCATTGGCAGCATTGTTGTAAAGATATTCTGGAAACTTTTTAATCGCGCCTCGTATTCTCCGGCTCTAACCTGAACAATAATGCCGGATTCACAATGGAAGCGATACTGGCGACGCGACTTGGGTCTCATCGCGACCCGCACTGGTCATGGAAACTAGTGTTCACAATAGGGTGGTACAATTTGACATTACTGAGCGGTGCCGGTGCATAGCATACTCGAAGCAAGTTTTAAAACAAGTTCTTGCTCTGTATCTTCTAAAAAGAAGAAACGACAGAAACAATCGACACAGAAGATAGCAGAAGATCCGTCGTTGATGGGTTCGATCTATACACAATTGGGGATTTTCATACCCTAATCTCGAATATGATAATGACGGATCTCAAATCTTATTACAATTGCATACAAATGCCACCGTCACAATTTGATGATCTATTGCACATCATTGGTCCTCATATAGAGAGAAACAGTCAATTCGAAAGCCAATATATTCAGCAAAGCGCCTTTGTGTAACTTTGAGGTTAACATAGGAGGAGCATAGACGTGGTTTTAATTAGGTGGCAAGATTATTCTGGAATGAAGGCATAATTTTGTTTGTCTAAGACAGTTACCATTTTCTGTAGCGTTTGTATTACCATTATTACTCAGTTAAAAAAGCATAATATAAAAAAAAATCTGATGTGTGAAAATCACATGACTTTCGCTATATCTCTGTGACAAATTAGTGTTAAAAAGTTTATTCTTCTATATATTTCATGATAATCGAGATAAACATTAACAGAAATTATCTCAATTACTTGCTTTCTTGTATGCAGAAGGTAAATAGGGAAATACACTAGGCTAAAGCGATAGTCAAATCTTTTAAAAGCCAGTTGCTATATGGATAAAATCCGTTTCTATGCAGGGCCAGGAATTCACAATTTTCTGGATGCAAAATTTTTAATTATTTTAGATCCGAAACAAATAATATGGAATATTTCAGAAATGGTCAATTCCACGAAAAAAACGTACATGTCATAAATTGTGTATTTTAACGTGATCTACAATTGTTGTGTGGTAAGTTTTTGTCTATCTTTTACGCTTTACCAGTTACGCAAAATTAAGCAAAATTCACTCAGAATAAAGAGGTCTTTAGAGGCTATTCCCAGAAAATTCAAGATATACATTTTATTTTGCATATAAATATCTTTCATATACGGTATTTTAATCAAAATCGTTAGAACCATTTTTAAGAAAATAAAAATTTTCAAACTTTTTTCCATGTGAAGGGTAGTTTGGGATGGGGGGATTTTCTTGAAAATCTTCGTGTCGCATCCTTGGAAGATACCAAACTTAAATACCAAATTTGGGCTTCTTTGCTGCCCACAGACACACAGACACACACACACACACACACACATACACACAGACAGACACACATACGGACATTTTTCTAAATTTTTTTTTGGATGCAGGGAGTCTCAAAACATGTATTTCTGGCGAAATCTCGGTATCGAATTTTTGGGTACAATGCAATAACTTCTTTATACACTATGTACATAGTTCGCATAGAGAAAGTAAAAAAAAAAAACGAACTAAAGAACTTCCGTTGATGTTGACGCCACCTTTAACAGCTTTAACAAGGACCACAGAATATCAAACAACAGGAGTCTATGGATGACGCCCATGCCGCGCGGTAAAAGTTAAATCCAATTCAACTTTCTTCGCACGGATTTCGTCGCGTCCGTTCTGAATTCCTATTGGTCAATCGTTTTGCAGCGCTTGCCGCGACGCCAAAACCCTCCATTGTGAATCCGGCATTAGTAGACATAAGCTGATAAAAATCGCCCCCTCCGAGGTTTTCGGTAGCCTTCCCCTTTGGGGTTGACGAGCCTAAGTGGTGTATCCACTTCCATCCTTGCTTGCAAGGAAGGCCGGAGTATAAAATAGGAACCGGCCTAAAGGAAAAGCCCAGGGACTGTTCCCTGGGACTTCCACATACTGAGTAGTCCGGTCACTACTCATCCTTCAGGAGTCAGAGCATACGGAAATTACACCCTATGTGAGCTAAGTTGCCACTGTTCTTAAAGTTCTCAATGGTTTTTCCTGAAATTTTTATGAACTATTCTAGAAATCACTAAAATTATTTCAAATGGTTGTTTGCATTGATAACTTATGTGGCTGATCCTCAAAAAAGATATTTCAGTCAGTAACAAAATAATAAAATTTACTCTTAAAACCTGTGACTTTATGTATCTGCCCTTTTCTCCGATATTACTTGGAATATAGAATCACATATTTGCACGCTTGCTTTTAGTATAATCCACCATCTTCTGAATCTAGTTTTATATATGTATATATCATTTCACTATAAATTGAAAAAACAATTATTTGCAAAATCAAAAAATTCAATATGTGGAACATTTCCATATTGTTGCTTTTATAATATCACTAATATATATTATAAACGTATGAATGTGACTCAGAAAGTTCAACTATGTGTTGTATACAGACACTGAAAATTTCATCTCTCTATCGCTTATACTTTCTGATAAAAAAAAAAAAAAGATACATAAGTATCCAAAAAAGTTGTTTTGAGAAAACTGAATTTAAAGATTCAAATATTCTGCAAAGGATAATTGCACTACAGCTTTAAAGGTATTCAGGCTAGCATTTGAATGTTATTTAAATGCCCTAAAATCCTCTTCACCACCCAAAAGGATATATTTTCAGAAACTGGAAATAATAGAGATTTTATTAGTGCCTAAAACAAAAATTTTGAGCATTTCAGAGTACCTTTTCCCTTAATTAGCTTCTCAACCCCCCCCCCCCCCGAGGACCTCTGGAGGCTGAGTACACTCATAATTAGGTCTCCTAGCGCAGAAAATTTATGGAATTGAACCCGGGCATCCCGATTGGTACGCAGAAGCGCTACCACCGCGCTAAATAGATGACCTGAATACAATTCATTTGAATAAGACAGAATCATGGACTCTAGTCCACACCTCCATGCGAATTATTTAGTCAGAATACAATACACCTAATGCGCTGTGTTACACCAGGTACCTGAGCCACAGGGTGGGGCTGTTGTCATTGTTTGAATGATTCCCCACGAAGCAAATGATCACCTGCGCGTTGTCCGTTAACAAGAAGTTTACTGCTCTATGGATGTTAAAAATAGGGTGAATGAGATAGCCGTGGGTAGTATTTTATTGCAGTGAAGATTCAAACACAAGATGGTAAGTTACAGCAACGCCTGCAAGACTGATTGCTTTGCTCTAATCGCGCTCTAACGCCTACAAAGTTGCGATGAGCTAGCTACACAGAGGCTAGCGTATAAGGTGCTAAAAGCTTGGGCACTCGCCACGTGGGCGGCGGTTATATTTCACCGGTAAACCCGAGTCGTGATGAGATGATAAGCCACTGTTGTACTCCATTTGTACCTTAATACAGAGCAGCAAGTTCATCACCAAGCTCGGTGCAATAATAAACTGCCTCAACATGAGCCATCTGCGCTCTTAGCAAATGTACTTGCTGATTATCTTGGCTAATTATTTCTCCTCACTAGGATGTCAAGGCTGAAGACATAGGTAATCAAAACATGTGGACAAAATCTGATATGTGATATTCACACGAATTTCTTTACTTATTCTGAATACATGTAATCTGTTCCATTTTCACTAACAGTAACTTATACGTGAATTAATTGATTTAGCTGTGACTGGCGTCGTAGAGTAACCCTGTAGCTTTTGTCTTTTTATTTTCATATTTACTCTTTTAATTCTTTGTTTTTGTTGTTTTAATATTGTTTTAAGTGTTTATTACAAAAGCACGTACGGTCTGTGGACCCGTGCGATTGTTGAAATTCTATGTATGATATTGTTATGTAATAAATAGATTTATTCACTCATT
Source organism: Hymenopus coronatus (assembly GCA_030762935.1). Lineage (NCBI taxonomy): Eukaryota > Metazoa > Arthropoda > Insecta > Mantodea > Hymenopodidae > Hymenopus > Hymenopus coronatus. The sequence goes on along the minus strand of CM060898.1, from coordinate 62,147,205 downwards.
CATACTTATTCTGAAACATCTATTGCTTATTTTTTACTTTCTATAGTCCGCATATACAATGTACATGGTGGATGGAGCAGGTATGTGCATTCCACCCAAAAATTCGATGTCGAAATTTCACCAGGAATAAATGTTTTGGGGTCCCCGGAGTCCGAAAAAAACATTTTTAGAAAAAGATCCGTGTGTGTCTGAATTTTCAAGAAAATTCTCTCATCCACAACTACCCTTTACATGGAAAAAGACTACTTTATTCTAGATTAGTTTTTACGAAATTTTGCATAACTGCTAAAGCGTAAGAGCTGGACAAAAAATTACCACACAGAAAATGTAGAGCACAGTAAAACACACAATTTATGTTATATATAATATTATGTTATAAATAATTTCTCGTGGAGTTGATCGTTTTTAAGATATTCCTTGTTTTTAGTTTCAGCTTTGAAAAACATACTTTTCTCATACAGGAATTTGTAAACTTCTGTCCATACAAACAAAGAACTTCAGCAACCAACTTTTGACTATCACTTTAACTTATGGTACTCCCTTATTTCGCTTGTACTTACAAGGAAGCAAGCAATAAGACTGTTTCTACTATTTTTTTTTTCTCTTTTACGATTAGGATAAAGTAAATAGAAGCATAAGCTTTTTAACAATAATTTGTTGCAAAGATGTAGAGAAAGACATGTAAAGACATTAGATCTTTTTTTCCTGACAGGCACATGGTATGGAGGTTCCTCTTATATAAAAAATCTGATATGTACCTTTCACATCACCTTCTCTAACTATTGCAAATACAAACTATTCTTACAAAAGATTATTGCTTTATCAACATAATACTAATCGAGACAAATTAACAGAATTGGTAGGTATTATTATTTTCTTTATTCCAAGAAAAAGGGGAAGTAAGGGAATACATTGTACTAACGCAAAAATCAAATCTTTTAAAAGCTGGTCGCTATATGAAACAATTGAGGTTCGGTTCGCTTTGCATGTTCCCGTTTGTGAAAAATTAGTTCGTTTAAAACTGAAGCAAATAACAAGGAATATCTAAAAAAAGACGGTCAACTGCACAAGCAAAACGTGAATAACATAAGATATGTTTTAACGAATATGCATTATTTTTGTGTATTAAGATTTTGTCTATGTCTTACGGTTTACCCGCTATGCAAAATTCTGCAAAACTCATCCAGAGGTCTTCAGAGGCTATTCTCAGAAAATCAAAATATACATTTTATTTGTGATGTAAATATCTTCAATAAACGGTATTTTAACGGTGTTAGAGCCACTGTTCAGAAACTAAAGTTTTCAAAATATGTTCTATGTAAAGGATAGTTGGGATTGGGGGATTTTCCTGAAACTTTTTTGTGTCGTTTAGAATTTATTGACCTTAAATAATATATTTGGTACTTAATCGTCTTTTCGTTTTTGAGCTATGCTGTTTATAGACACACGTAAATATACACGTAGACACACACGCACACACACACACACACAGACACACACGCGCACGCGGACTTTTTTATTTTTTTTTATTCAGAGGACTCTAAAACACGTATTTCCAATGAAATCTCGATATTGAATTTTCTGGTGGAATACAATGCCTTCTCTGTCTATTGTGAACATTGTACACGCGTGTTAGAGAAACCAAAAGGTCTAAAAAGCATGTCCTCTTTGAAAATAACCCTTTCAGTGCAATGCATGGAATGACAAACATTGATGATGTGAAAAAACAACAATAAACAACATTAAAAGAACAATGGAGCAACAGAAAATAACAGAACAAAAGGCTGACCACAGTACGTGTTCTACTTCTTAACAAACCTTTTGCCACAAGCCTTGAAGGTATCAAAAGCGTCTAAATCTATATTTGCTAGATTATTCCATGACCTTCTCGTCAGTTTATGAAAGCGAATATCCCGCTGTTCATTTATTAATTTCATCCATCACTCTGAGGACCTCCGACCCGGCGGTGCATGGACATACAAGCTCTAATTCGTGGAAGGACACCGGGAGTTTGCCACCTGTTACGGTCATTATTGCCATGATACTGTTGTTTGTTGCTTCCAGATGTGCAATTAACCCACTTTCACTTTTGTACTGATGTGGTGGTATTGTGTAGAGCACACATACACACAAATTACAAGTGTTATATGTGCACAGCGTCCTACATGCTGCAAATCACATGGCTATCGTGCAGCTCTTGGGCATGCCCGTATTGTTTATAGGTCTAGTTTCCTTTAATAACTACGTAATGTGATGTAGATTGTAAATATTCTCCACCTTCTCCTCCTGTTCTTCTTCTTACTCTTCTCCTTGTACGCATGTCTTTCATCCAGAGCTGATACATAAGCAAGAGTAACGTTTCTTGAAAGCCTTCAGTGGTGTTTCGTTCTGATGTTTTTAATATGATGCATCTGCGAAATTTGGAAACTCCGAATTATTAAGATCTTATTGGAATTTATACACTACATATCTATGCAACTCCTGTCCTACTCACAGTTTCTGTGCTAAAACAATTATATTATCAACTGCCAATAACAGTTGGCTTTACTATGAATCCTGGGTTTTGAAGAACGTACCACAATGTGAGTCGCCGTTGGGGTTTGTCATCTCAAAATAATTTGAGATCATCTTGTGGTTTACCGGGAAACATGCGGGTCAGTTGAGAAATTTAATGCTATGCCGGTATGTTTCCATGGTAACTCAGCAACCGGCTAGAGACTGGGAGATCCGTGGTTCAAATCCCGGCTATGGCATTGCATTTTTCAGTCTGACTCTACCTATCCAACTCCTGTTCTACTCCGTATCTGTGAAAGAACAATTAAATTATAGCAATAATATTTTTACCGTTTATCAAAATTCTATCTTGGATGGTTATTTAAATAATTCTTATTCGCTAAGTTCATTGTTCAAATGAAAATTAGCAATGAGATGCATTTTTAAACTTTTGATGTGTTCCATTCACATGACTTTGTCTATCTGTTACGCAAACAAACTTCTTTACTTTTTAATCGAAATAAACATTTAGAATTTGTCTTATTACTTGCTTCTTTGTAAGTAGAAGGAAAATAAATGCACTAGGCTAGAGCGATAATCGTCCTTTAAAAGCCGGTCGCCTGTGAAACAATTGAAATCGGTTCTCTTTGTACTAGTAAAACAAACGAGAGACAAAAATAAAGATAACCTCGTTTGAGAAAAGTTTTAAGTAACTTAAAGTTGAAACCAATAATACGGAATATCTAGGGAAGATTAGAAATTAAAAAAAAAAAAAAAAAGAAATAGAAATGTATATGACAAATGGTGTTTTTTTAACAAGATCTACATTTTTGTGCAGTAGCCTTTGTCTTTCTCTTACGGCTTACTAGTTCTATAAAGTTATATAACAATCATTCAGAATGAAGAATCTTCAGAGGCTATTCCCAGAAAATTCGTTTGTCAAAATATCTTAACAATATGGCATTTCAATCAAAATTGTCATAGCCAGTTTTGAGAAAATAACATTTTTTGAAAAATGTTCCATGTAAAGGGGTAATTGAAGTGGGGAAATTTACCTGAAAATCTTCCTGTCGCATCCTTGGAAAACACAAACTTAAATGCCAAGTTTGATATTTAACTGACTTTTCGTTTTTGAGTTACGCTGTCCACAGACACAAACACTCACGGACATGTTTCCAAAAAAGTTTTATTTTTGGATTTACGACAACCTAAAGCACGTATTTTCAGTGAAATATTGATATCGCATTTTTCTCCATCTACTAAGTACATTGTACATACATGTGAAAGAAAGTAAAATATTCACATTAAAAATCCGACTTTACAGTAAAGAAGTTTACAAATAGATGTCATATTATATTGTTATAACAGGCAAAGTTACTATAGACAAATTATCACTTTAGAAATTTTAATTTTTCAAAATCTAATAATTTATTTATAAAAAATTTAATAATTATTAATAAAAAGTAGAATGAAATGTTCTTTAACGTGCTTTTGAGAATCAGTATAAAAGTTTTGAAACAATAATACAATTTCAACATGTTGAAGATTTTAGGCATCGAAAAGTGTTGGAAAAAAGATTGCAGGAAAATAAGGTTTAAAGTGAAAGTGCGTATTAATAAGCATCTATATCTTCAGTTAATTTGTGGTTAAAGTTCGCCAAGTGGAAAAAACAATACTTTTAGTAAGGTTTAGAATTCATATAATTTTATTGTGAAACAAAATAATGTTTTAAATTTTCACAGCTTTTGGTCAAATTTCACGGATGCATCATTTTAAATATTGTGACTGTACCTTGCTGGCTCGTAATCTCGACACGTGTGTGAACTGCCCCTTTTCCGTCACATACATAGCTATTGTTGCGTATGTTCGATAGGCCGGCTATAATGTATTTATCTACAACTCATATATTAGATTCCATTTATTTTCACACATAAAAGCACAAACATCTGAATCATCTGCTTTTGTGATGACAATACATTGGGACAGTCTACTCAGCCAATCTGAAGACAGCGACTTTTCTCACTTTGAATAAATTATATTGCAGCAAATGTTTTATATGTTTTGTATATATAGCTTAATTTGTATACATTACTTAATTTGTTACCATGCATTTACTGTCATTATAGACGAAGGATTGAATGGACGAACACCATCACCTACTTGGGGGGTGAAGCTTGATAAGGGCGACACTTTTGGGGAGCACATCAGGGAAGTGAGGTGTCGGGGCTGCGGCCTCCTTGTACCCAATGCTGAAATCCACGATGCCGGTTGCGCCTTATGAGGACTCCCATAATCCCTTTGCTAATCTACGCTTGCGAGATCTGGAGCATGACGGCAGACTGCAGTTTGCTGTTGCTTCAAGGGGTACAGCATAGATGCCTTCGGGCCATCTACTCTGTGCCTCTAGGATTTGCTACGAGACTCCTGCATGAAGCCTCTGGTCTACCATACCTGGAGGACGAGATTAGGCGTCAGGCAACAAAATTCAACGAAGGTTACCATTTCATCCGAGTGAACTCGTTAGGTCTCTTGGGGATTATAATCCCAGAAACCGCCGCTTCAGGTGATACCGGCTTCCACGGATGGCTTGTGGGCATCTATCCTTCAAGAATTGCTTGGGCTTCAAAATTTACAACCCCAAAATAAATATATTGTAAATTAATTACACCAGCGTGCACAAGAGTCGTTGCACCATGATTGGCAACCGCTGAGGAGCACACTTGTTACCTCCTTTCACTCCCCGCCTCATCTTCACCTGCCATCTTGACAAACTTCACATTCCCGTCATTATGTTGTGAAATATTTGGTTTTAAACAGAAATATTGATAAGATTCCTTTTCATCCTTACTTCACATTTAAAGACATCTTAGGATTTATTATCCTATTTATTAATTAAGAATAGGACACAACTAACACCGTCAACCTGTCAACTGCTCGTTGCGTTATTGTCATTATTGTATTTTATTCTTTACTTAATGTCCACTATCCATTATTACTTATAAGTAGATATTATTTAACATCACTGAATATGTTATGTAAAATACACATTTTGTTTTTTTACGATAGAGAAACCTTATTAAGTCAACCTCAACATATAATTTGATATTGTCATATTGTTCTCCATGGCCTGTAAAGCAATACTACTGATCAATTAAAAAAATAAAATAAAATAAGACTTTTAGATTTGGTTAGATTATTTAGAATTTTAAACCAATTAGAATAAATTTGACATTTGAAAAGTTGGAGCTCCTTGAAGTGTCTTACATGTATGCTGCTGCTTTCGGAAGGAACAAAGCGGCATTTTTTTGTGATGAACAATGTTTTGTTTGTCGGATGTTTATGTGGACACCGACATGTTAGAGACTGGTGTATTTTAACTACCCAACTTCCTAGATCACCTCTAATTTAGCAAGAAAAAAAGATAGCTGGTGGATGATTATTACAGCTTCATTAAGGCTAATAATAAGGAGGTAGGAGGGTGAGGAAGCGGTTTGAGGGCAGGGAAGGTATTGATCCGATTGTCCTCTAGATAATACCGTCACGCTTCGAGATTCGTCTTGGATCCAAGCACGCAACAATGGATTCTGGTCGCAGCACGAGCCATACCATTGTCCACCTTGCTCCCTTCTTAATTAACACCTCCATAGAGTTTCATTTTCCTGCTTCGCCACGGTCTCGCTAACCTCGTGGCAATGCCCTCCGCGAGAGGACATAGCTTTATCAACGTGTCCCTCCAGTCAATGCTTACACCACAATTTTTCACACACATTTAGCAAAACAATATCCATAAAATGAACTTCTCTTCCGGAGGCCCCGGGTTCGATTCCCGGCTGGGGCGGGCAATATTACTTTAACAGGAATTATCCCTTTAGAGTCTGGAAATATGAATGTGAGAGTGAATGTGTGTGTATGTTTTGTAATATACAACTAATTAACCCAACGTTCTAAATTTACAGTAATACGAGTTGTTTCATAAGTCAAAGCCCCACGATATGACCATTGAATTTATACAAATCAAACAGTTAAAAAAAAATAATTAAATCCATAAAACGGTAACATCTGTAACTCGTATTCGGGAAGCCTCGAGTTCAAATACCGTGGGTCGACCTTTCGGTGTTTCTTCTTTTTCTTCCCTCAGTCACGAAAGTAGTTACCGGATTGGATATTTATTACCACAGCCTAAAGTTCCACCTTCAGTCTAAAAATAATAAAAACTGAAAATATATGGTGACAGGCTCTGCGCTGCCATCTATCCATAGATAGTCAAAGCAGCTAGACTGATTGGCGACCTAACGCCATCTGCTTGTCGTGGATTAAAATAGCATGATTTTCAGAAGACCAAGAACTGCAAAAGTTGATAAACAGACTCGCATCATGGGATCTGGAAAACAACCTGCAAATAAAACAGGACAAAAGCAAACAAATGGTTTTCAGAAAAGGAGATAAAATCATAGAAAATGACATACACTTCAAAAGAAACCATTATAACTAGTACCAAAATTCAAATACCAAAAAACACTGACATCCCTCACATGAAAGAAAAGCAACAGCAGCAATAAAAGCAATCAACAACATCCTGAAACTCCAAAAAGCTTCCATAAAGACGGCAATGTTACTATTTAAAACGGCCACAGCTCCCTTAGCACGGCTGCGCCATGGTTGACTGGTTAGACCACTTGCCTCTCACCTAGATGGCCCGGGTTCGATCCCACGCGATCGCATGTGAGATTTGTGGTTGGCAAAGCAGCGTAGGGTCGGGTTTTCTCCGGGTTCTCCGGTTTTCCCCGCCATCGCATTCCACCGGTGCTCCATCTTCATTTCAGGTAAGTGTGCCACTTGTGCGGTGACACAAGTAGCAAAATCGGGCGTTAAACACTATAAAAATACTGGATACACATAATCTGGGAGAAACTAAAAGTCAACGACCTCAGAACTTTAGAAAAGTCAAAGCTTGCTACTTGAAACGAATCCTGGGAATCGGGAAGGCAGCACTTTTAAGACTGGCCTACGTCTTAACAAAAGAAACCACAGCCTAAGAGAACACATGCCAAATACTTATGGAAAAGAGAAAATCTATATGGAGCGACTTCTATTCAACCGACGCCATGGCAACAGACGAATAGAAGGAGACAACTACGAACTAGGACATGTGCGATATGTAACATTCGGTTTCCTCTACCGGATAAGACTGTATTGGTGAACTGTGCACAAACTTTGTGAAAGATATAAGCAGGAAACTGAAAAAAGACATTTGTCAAGAATAAAACTAGGATCAGGCTTATGTAATTCAGTTTATATACTTGCACATTGTGCGCATTTCATTTATAATAGTATGGTTGTGGGAATGTGGCCTCGAAGGACCGGCTGAATACGAATATTGGGGGCATGTAGGCTTGAGCCATTCTGTCAGGTTATATAGGCCATATTGACTACAGATGGTGGCATCTGACAACAGGTGAGAAAGCAGCTAGACTGTGGCTATCTGCCTGGCTTCTAGATTGTGATATAGTATGGGGATAGCTCTGAAAGGCTACTTCCACTATATACCGCCAACGAGATATTTTACGCAACACTTCCGTTACGATATGCCCTAGAAGTTAAAGCGACATAAAATAAAATAGATAAACTCTCTGGTTGCTGAGGCGTGGTCAAGAGTAAACCTAAACTAATACCAATTGCGACTTCGCATTTGCAGTTTTAAGTATTGGAAAATTTACAGAAAAAAACCACAAATTAGAATAATTGTTTTTTCACACAAGTCATATGTAGGACAGGAGTTGGATAGGTAGAGTCAGACTGAAAAATACAATGCCATAGCCGGGATTTGAGCCACGAATCTCCCGATCTCTAGCCGGTTGCTCTGCCACTGAACTACCATGTCAACATGCCGGCATAGCATTCAATTTCTCAACTGACTCGTATATTTCCCGGTAAATCACAAGGTGATCTGAAATTATTTTGAGATGACAACCCAATGGTGACTTACAATATTGCAAGTACTTTAGGCCCAGGATTCATAGTATAGCCAAATATTATGGTCAATTGGTATTGGAATAATATTATTATATATCAGAAATCTTTAACTCTACAAAAAAAATGCATGTGACAAATTGTGTGCTTGAACGAGGTCTACGTGTGTAAGGTTTTCTCTATCTCTTACAGTTTAACAGTAAGTTTGGAAAGGTCATCCTAAATGAAGAAAAATTATTTCCCAAAAATTCAAGATTTACGTTTCATTTTTACTCAAAATATCTTAAGCATGTTAAACATGTACAACTCAAAACATCTAGAACCATCTTTGAGAATATTGAAATTTTGTAAAGGGTGGTTTAAGATGGGTAGATTTTCTTGAAAATCTTCAAGTTGTATCCTTGTAAGATACTGAAGTTAAATATCGTTTTTGAGTTATCTGGTCACACACACACACACACACACACACACACAAGCACACGCACATACGTATAAGATAAAAAAAAATCTAATGAGTTCCATTCAAATAAATTTCTCAAGCTGTTCCAAACACACAAAATTCTTAAAAATATTATTCTTTTATCTATGCCGTGATAATCTAGATAAACATATAGAATTAGTCTTATTACTTGCTTATTAGTAAGTATAAGATAAACAAGGGAATACATTAGACTAAAGCTATATTTTAAAAGCTGGTCGCTATATGAAACAATTGAGATTTGGTTCGCTTTGCATGATCCCGTTTGATAAAATTTAGCTGGCTTAAAATGAAACCAATAACAAGGAATATATCGAAAAACCTAACTCCATGGCACGACAGTCTACAAGAGACCTTAGCCTATCGCCTGGCCGCTGCATTCCCCATCTCGGCCCAAAGGCGTCATGAATAGGGTGCAGTGCTGGTGGGTGAGAGGTGACCAGCACCTCGAGTCCCTCCCGGCCGATTGATGCGATCTTCTTGGTCTGGATTCGCTATCTGAATCAAGTAGCTTCTCAGTTGGTCCTCCAGGAACCTCACGAGGCTAAGTGCACCCCGGTCCAGGCCTTCCAGAGGGGGTAAATTCACCATGCCGGTACCGGGAATCGAACCCAAGTCTTTCGTTTGGCAAGAAGCTGCACTGCCACCGCGCTAATGAGACAACCACAAAAGATTAATTTATATGACATAAATTATGTGTTTTATTGAGGTCTACTTTTTCGTGAAGTACGTTTTTGTATATCCTTTACGGTTTAATCGATATGCAAAATTCTGCAAAGCTCATCCAAAATAAAGAGCTTTTCAGAGGCTGTTGCCAGAAAATTCTATATATATATATATTTCATTTGTGATATGAATATCTTTAATATACGGTATTTTAATAAAAATTATTAGAGCCATTTTTGAGCAAATTAACATTTTCAAAAAATGTTCCATGTGTAAGGTAGTCTGGAGTGGGGGGGATTTTTTTTTGAAAATCTTCGTGTTGTATCTTTTGAAAATACTGAGTTTGAGTACCATGTTTGGTATTTAACCGACTTTTCGTTTTTAAGCTGTGCTGTCTAAAGATACACACGGACCTCTTTCTGGAAATCTGATTTGTTCCATTCACATGACTTTCTCTTCGTTCCTGTAACAAATTATTGTTAATAAGCTTATTCCTCTATCCATTCATGCTAATCGTGATAAACTATAGCAGAAACGGTCTTATTACGTAGTTCCTTTATAAGTAGAAGGGAAATAAGGGAATACACTAGGCTAAACCAACAGTCACATGTTCTAAAATGTGGGTGCTATGTGAGTCAAATCCATTTCTTTGCATAGGCCGAAGTTCCTAAACTGAAACCAATAACAGGGAATGTCTCGAAAACGTTCAACTCTAGGAAAAAAATGTATATGACATACAGTGTGTGTTTAAGGAGCTCTACACTTTTGTGTAGTAAGTTTTTGTCTATCTTTTATGGTTTGCTAGTTATGCAAAGTTCAAAAAATGTCATCGAGAATAAAGAGGTATTTAGAGGCTATTCCAAGAATATTCATGGTATACATTTTATTTATCATGTATATGTCTTAAATGTAAGAGATTTTAATCCAAATAATTAGTGCCATTTTTGAGTAAAAAGACATTTTCGAAATGTTTTCAATGTAAAAAGGTAGTTGTTGGTGGGGAGATTTTCTTGGAAATCTTCGTATTGTATCCTTGGGAGATACTGAACTTAAATATCAAGTTTAGTATTTAACGTGTTTTTGTTTTCGAGCTATACTCCTACAGACACAGACAGACATATACAGACAGACACACACACGCACATTTTTATAAAAATAATGTTTTTGGATTCAGGTTGTTCCAAAACATATTTCCGGTGAAGTCTTGGTATGGAATTTTGGGTGCAATACAATACCTTCTCTGTACCTATGTGCATAGTATGTATAGAGAAAGTAAAGATGCCTTTTTCAAACTCAGAAGACCATAAAACATATATTTCCGGTTAAGTCTCGGTGTCGAATTTTTAAGTGGAATACAAATACCTTCTCTATTCACTATGTACATAGTATATACGGGCTAGAGAAAGTAATAAGATTCACAAAAAAAAAACACACAAGCTTCGCTGTAGGAGTAGTACCTATATAAAGAATTTTATTTGGTCAATCTCTGATTCTTGTTTCTGATATCCAACTGTTGATTAAAAGTGGAAATACTGCACAATAAGATGTACCAATTAGCACCGACAAAATAATGCAACTAAAGTTTTATCCTTCTTCAGGAAATTTACGATGTGGCTCTTCATTAGCTACAGCGGATATTTGTTTTCTCAGGAAATTAATTAGCACTTTCCTGTATATCGATTTTGCTTTCGATATAAGCAAGAAGGTTCGTGCCAAATATAACTCATCCGATCTCTTACGACTTCCTTTGAATTTTGCGAACAAAACTGATACAAAACAGCAGCGAACATTTTCTTTGAAATCATTTTTCAAAAATAAACTATATAAATAATATATATATATATTGGAAAAATTTAATAATAATTGCTTCCTTCTACAAATAAAACTAAGGATTTTTAACGAGTATGATATGTAAAGCAGATGGAAGTATACGACATATTTAATTGTATTATTTTAGTGCTAATAAAAACTGAAATGAAAATAATTTTATAAATACTCTTCCGATGTAACAAAAAAAAAAATGATTAATTATGCTTTACAGGTTGTTGTATACCAGAGTTTCTAACGATATATCTAAAGTTTCAATGCACTGAATTTTAAAGAAAATGTGAAAAGTGATTTTATTAATCTGACATGTTGTAATCACTGGGATTTTTCTACTCACTCTTCGAAAACTATTTCTACAACGGAATATTCTTCTTTATACTATTTGTTGATCCACATATACTTTCTTTTCACATTTACACATTTATTGGAGGTGAGTGGCTAAGTAGATAAGTTTATTGGTGTCAAATTATTAAAATTATTTCACAAATACTTAATGCATGGGCCGTTACTGTGCATACGTATTTGAGTTACAAGTTAAAATACAAGTTAAAGGTAACAAAAAGAAACAAAGGAGAAAGGCAAATAAATATATAAAATAGCGATAAATTGTCTGTGACTAAACAGAAAATTTGAACTGGCTTCGATCACTTTTACCAGGAAACTATTCATATTTCATTAACTCCTCTGGCTAGCCAGCAGAGTCTAAATTGTCAATCTCCTTCTAACAGGGCTTAAATTTTTTTCTGCGAGTGCACTTTTTCCCTTTCCACTTTGCAAATTTCAATATATGTATCCTGTCTTCATTCAAGTCACAAAACGATAGATTTTCTGTCACCTTCAGCCTCTAAGAGTAGCCATACCATTCCTGCTCTTTTTTTTTTTCTTCCTAAGAAAATTCAACTTTGCCCTAATTTATTTTATATAATTTGCCAGGCAATGCTCTTCCATTTTTTTTTTAATGTTTTCATTTACTTTGTTTACTATTTTCCTCAAACCTCTGCGCAAAATTTAGGAGATCCATTTTATCTCGTTTTTAGTGTAGTTTATAAATATCTCCTCGGTTTAGATATAAAAATGATACAACAGGACAATTGATGCTAAGTCCGATTTTTAAAAATTTGATCATTATATGTTGGATTTGAAACTCCATTCCCTTACACCGCCACGAGAAAAACGAAGAGTAACCCGCTATTTGAAAAAAAAAGACAAAGTATATAATTATTTGAAGTCTCAAGCTAATTAAAATATTTCAAAATTTTATTGTCAAATAATAAAGTAGTAAGAATTATAGTTATATGACATTCGTAATTTGTAAACTTTAACGAAATTTACACTTTTTGTGTCAATAGTCCATTTTGCCCATCTTTTACATTTTATCAATTATACAAATCATTTGGAATGAAGAATAGTGAATAGGATATTCAAAAAATGTTAAGATATATGTGCATTTTGTCATTAAAGTATTTTAAACCCATGGTATTTCAATAAGAATATATTAGAGATATTTTTAGTGAAAAAAAATTTAATTTGCAGTTGTTTTTTTTTTTTTTAAATATACGTACACTTCTTTAGAAGATTTTAAACTTAAATAACAAGTTTTGTTTTTGAGTTATACTGTTCACAGAGACAAACCACCTAGCATACATTGTTCTACAACTGTCTTTTTTACTTTCTGTACCAAGTGCAATGTTCATAATAGGTAGAGAAAAGATAAAAAATTTGATACCAGGATTTCATTTAATTACGTCTTGAGCTGCTCAAAATCTTGCTGCACAAAAAATGTGTATCATCTTAAAACCGAGAACTTAATTGTTTCCGAGATATTCATTGTATAGGTTTCAATTTTAAAATAATTAAACTATTCTCACACGTAAAGTCGTTATTTTCTTTTCTGTTTTACTACTACCCATGCAATACATTATTAGATTATTAGCGCATGTTAGCTAGAAGAATAAACATTTTTAAGAGTAGATTATTACAGAATGAGTAGTGAAAGTCAGATTTTTACTTTCTCTAGCATATATGTACAATGTGCATAATAGACAGAGAAGATATTGTATTAAGGAAACAAAAAGGAATTTTTGTAGTATGAAATAATACTAGAAGTACTTTTAAGTAAACCAATATTTTGAAATATGTATTCCTAAAATCGAATTATGGACAAATTTGATTATTTTTAGAGGATTAGGCCTATGTTATTTTTAACTTAACACCCCACCCAAAAATTGATAAAGTTTCACCGGAAATACATGTTTTGAGATCTCTTTAATAGAAAAAGCATTTTTAGAAAAATGTCCGTGTATGTATCTGTCTGTCTGTGTGTGTCAGTGGGCAGCATAGCTCAAAATTGAAAAGACCATTAAAAAACAAAATTGGTATTAAAGTTTGATATCTTCCAAGGATACGACCCGAAGATTTTCAAGAAAATCCCCGCACCCCCAACTACCCTTTACATGGGAAAACTTTCGAAAATTTTGATTTTGTCAAATATAGCTCTAACGATTTTGATTAAAATCTTTTATATTTAAGATATTTATATGACAAATAAAATGTATATCTTCAATTTTCTGGGAGTATGCTCTGAAGACATGTTTATTCTGAAATAATTTTTCGGATTTTTGCATAATTGATAAACCGTAAGAGATAAACAAAACTTACCACAGAAAAATGTGGAGCTCGATAAAACATAAATCTATTTTGTATACAGCTTTTTGTGAAGTTAATCGCTTTTGAGATATTTCTTACTATTAGTTTTAGCTTCAAACTACTTATACTTTTCTCATATGGGAATGTGTCTACTTCTGTCCATACAAACAAAGGAACTTCAGTCACACAACAACCACTTTTTAAAATATTTGACTATCACTTTAGCCTAGTGTACTTCCTTATTTCCCTTCTATTTACAAGGAAGATCCTTTCTAATGTTATCTCGATTAGCCCTGATTAAATAAGATTTTTAGAGATGTAGAGAAAGACGTGTGAATGGAACACATCAGATTTTTTTTTTTTTTTGATAATAAGGATCGTATCTGGAACCGCAGTTGATTCCTCCCACAGACTTGGACGTATTCCCTTATTCCATTCTCAAGAGTCTGGCTAGAAGATCCAAGTTCACACGTCGCAAACTCATTGTTTACTCCTCACTTTGTAATTTATTACTTTCGAAACGCATAACAGAACAACTACAACTCGATATCTCGATAGATGAAGCTGGAATGGATGGTCGCCCTAAGGGCTTATGGAGAAGTTCCATCACGCGCCATAATGTGATGGACCGCGCCTTTGTTCCGCCTCTGGAATTTTTATGTGCGTACCAAAGGCACAAAGACAAAACCCAGAAGCAAAATCCCAGAACCTCGCAAGCCTTGGAGCAAGTAACGAAAATAAATGTCATTCCATGTCTATTTTTTTTTTCTCTTGATATTTTTGTTCAAAAGCCCAAGGTTTACATTTTGTCTTTACATATCCTTAATTGTGTTAAAAATATGTGCTATTTTCACAGGATTTTCTCTACTTATTCTCTACTACACTTACAAAAACTTTTTTTTTTATCTACTTTACATTTTATATCGATATAAACATCAACAGAAATGCTTTTATTTAATACTTTCTTATAGATACACAGCAATAAGGGAATACACCAAGCTTAGTAAAATCTTTCAAAATTGATCGGTATGTGATGTATTCCCATTCCATTCTCTTTGATTGACCGGAGAAAGAAAAATCTGGCGTATTGCGCTCACATGACATTGATGTAACAAATTATTGTTAAAAATATTATTCTTTATCTACTTTATATAATCGAGATAAAATTAGCATAAATTACTTGCTTCCTGTAAGTAGCAGGAAAATAAGAGAACACGTTAGGCTAAAACGAATTTCAAATCTCTGAGAAAAGCTAAAGTATTATTAATCTGAAAGAAATAACAAGGAATATTTCAGAAACGGCAAATTCCATGAAAAAATAGATATATAACATAAATTGTGTGTTTTAACGTGATTTACATTTTTTGTGTAGCGAATTTCTGTCAAACTCTTACAGTTTACTAGTTGAGCACAATTCATTCAAAATAAAGAGGTCTTTATAGGCTGTTTACAGAAACTTCAAGATATACTTTTACTTGCTATAAATACCTTTAATACTGGGTATTTTAATCAAAATCGTTAGAGTCATTTTTGAGAAAATCAAAATTTTCGAACTCTTTTCCATGGAAAGGGTAGTTTGGGGATACTAAACTTAAATACCAATATTGGTATTTTACTGACTTTTCGTTTTTGAGTTATGTTCAGGCACACGGACACACACACGGATGTTTTACAAAAATGTTTTTTTTTTATACAGAGGACCCAAAATGTGTATTTCCGGTGAAATCTCGGTATTGAATTTTTGTGTGGAATCCAATATCTTCTGTATACGCTATGTACATAGTACGAGCAGATAAAGTAACAATGAATACTATTTTCCGTTTAATAAATGGAAAAGTATTTTAAAATTTATGCCAATAACTAGAAATATCTCGGAAACGGTTAACTCCACAAAAAAAGGTATTTAAAGAAATCTACCTATAAATATTTTTGTTTCTTTAACTTTCTTTAACCAGGTAGTTCATATAAGAAAATGAATGAAATAAGTTAAATTCTACTCAAATGAGCCTGGGGTCCATAGAGCTAAGTCGACATTAATCTTCCCAAAAGGAAAAAAAAAAAAAAAAAAAAAAAAAAAAGGAAAAATAATTATTCGAATAATTCACCCTAAACGAGATTCGAACTCGGCATCAAGAGAATGTAAAGCAGATACACTACCATCAGCTACAAACTTCGGGCCTACATATGTTGTGCATTGAAATCTATCTCTTATGATTTACCAGTTATGTAAAAGTCAACCAGAATGAACAGTACTTCAGGAATTTGTACTTGAACTAGCCTAATTTAAATTAAGATATGTTTGTAAAACTAAGATTAAACAATGAACTGAACCGACTCGATCCACATAAAACCGTAATATAACAGTATAAATGAATGATGTTAAATCTTCTGCTTTGAAAAATATATTTGTTATAAGCTCAGAAAATTTAAGTTTATGAAGCACAGACTGGAATTAAGATAGAAGTTAGCATACCATAACACTCTAAATTATATACTGATGATCAAATTGTTATACAAGAAAAACAAGATTAGTTACAAACACCAGTATATAGATTAAGCCAAAACGCCATTTTATATACACAAACAAGTCAAAGAGAAAAAAAATCTGATGTATTTCATTCCCAAGATTTTCTGTATATCTCTACAATAAATTATTGTTAAAAAGCTTATTCTTCTATTTATTTAATGTTAATCGAGAAAATATCAGAAATATTCTTATTACTTGCTTCCTTGTAAGAAGAAGGGAAATAAGGGAGTACCATTGACTAAATCGATAGTCAAATATTTTAAAAGCTGGTTGCTATGTAATTGAAGTTCCTTTGTTCGTATGGACAGGAGTTGATAAATTCCCGTATGAGATAAGTATATATATTTTAAAGCTGAAACTAATAGCAAGGAATATCTCAAAAAGGTCAACTCCACGAAAAAATTGTATAAATTGTTTTGTAACGATATCTACATTTATTGTTAGATAAGATTTTGCCTATCTCTTACAGCTTACCAGTTACGCAAAATTCCGCAAAATTCATCCGAATAAAGGCTATTCTCAAAATATTGAAGATGTACATTTTATTTGTCATATAAATATGTTAAATTTAGGAGATTTTAATTAAAATTGTTGGAACCATTTTTTAGAATATCAAAATGTTCAAAATTTTTTCCATGTAAAGAGTAGTTGGGTGGGGGGATTTTCTTGAAAATCTCGGTGTCACATCCTTGGAAGATACCGATCTTAAATACCAAGCTTGGTATTTAACTGCTCACACACAGACAGACAAAACTCACACGGACATTTTTTCAAAAATGGTTTTTCGGCTTCAGTGGTCTCAAAACATGTATTTCCGGTGAAACCTCGGTATCGAATTTTTGGGTGCAATACAATACCTTCTCTACACACTAAGTGCATAGTATGTGTAGAGAAAATAATAATCTGGTCAGATTTGAAACGTAACAATTCGATTCATAACGAGAGAAACTAATATATTAATAATGCGTACTAAAATATGTAGAGAATGTGAAATTTATGAGAGATAGGCGAAGAATGGAATAACAGAAGAATTAAAAAACGTAGGAAAATAATAAGAATGTAAATTAACATAATATAAAGAAATAGCGGATAAAACTAATATTATAGTGAAATGTATATATATAATTATTGTGAGAAGGCTAATTCTGAAAATTATGGTCGAAAAGTCATTAGCCGGATCTCTTAAACAAAAGAAACTGGACATTCAGAACACATTATGTACAAATTGCAAGGAAAACAGCCCAAATTAATGCTTTACTCACATTTGTAAAGTGAGAGTATGAGATCTCACTAATGTCCCTCCGATATATGCCATTTTGTGTACAAATATGAAGTTATGGAAAAACCCAAAGAGGGAAAATAGCACCAGAAATAATATTCCTGAAAGTTTTAAAATTCGTGTAATATCGGCTTATGGCCTAGTTAACAGACGGAGTTGAGTTTTGCCTTTGCGCAGAGCGGCACGGAAGACTTGTGTAGATGAAATGTGAAATAAATCCTGTAATACCTGTAAACTTCTTTGTAGATTAACGTGCGATACGTAAAGACGTGACTGTGTACGTGTTTTTTTGTAGTTTAACGTCCTTTAACCTGGTGGGTCATATCGGACGATGAATGAAATTGGTAAAATATTGCTCAAATGATCTCGGGGTCCATGGAGCTTAAAGTTACTCGATATACGTCTTCTCAGGATAAGGGAAAACCCCGAAAAAAAACTTATCATAGACACCCAATCTAAGCGAGATTCGAACTCACGACATGTTGAATATGAGGCAGACACGCTTCCACCCAGGCGGGCGCTTGTAAGTGTTAATGATTTTAGTGTTCAAAAACTTCTCAGGGAAAGCAAATAGGCAGATATTTCGTTAAGAAAACTGTCTCAAAGCCTTGTGGTTTAAATTAATGCTTTATTCCCAGATAAGATTAGTTAATTTTGTTCGATCGGGATTTAACTAAGGTAAGGTGTATACATTAGGCCAAAATAAAGTCGGAGGGGGAAGAGTATTATAATTTGTGTGCTAAACTTAGATAAAGAAGGGATATCTGGAAACAAATGGTTTTCATTGTTTCCCCACATAAAGAACCCAAATTCTAAGAAATCCCATTCTACACTGGACGTGAAAAACCACTTAATTTTGCTCAGAGGTCTCTCTATTAGGCTTGAGGCTCTTTTAGGTGCCGTAAATCTACGAAAGTGAACCAACGGCTTTATTTCCCTTCCGAAGGAAGCCATACTAAGGATTTTTAAGCATCGTCCTCCGCTGGGTTTGAACCCGGGAACTAGGGCATATGAAGTTAGCATGGTAAACATTTCATCACGGAGGATGATGAGATGAAGACCTGCTTGGAAACTCCCTTCCGCCGTCTAAGTCCGGCTGCCCGCTGTTATTACTCTCATCTCATTCTATTCTCCAAAAGACTGATGTACAGAAAGCCTATCTCTGCTGAAGTGTGGAATCCCCTCCGGTGCACTCACACACTACACCTTACTCTTTGCTTGACAATAACCAAGAAATACAAATAACGTCAGCGCAATTGAGTAAAGTACCTAATAAGTATTTTAACTTTAAAACTAATAATAAGCAACATCTTGAAAATTGTTAACTCCACAAAAATGTTTCGGACATTAACTGTGAGTTTTAACATCTACATTTTTGTATAGTAAGATTTTATCTCTTATGGTTTGTCGGTTATACAAAACTCCTCCAGAATGAAGTGGACGATAAAGGCCTTTCAAGATACTCATTTCATTTGTCATTTAAATAGAAATATGTTCTTTTAATAAATCAATCTGATGTCCCCCATTTACATGACTTTCTCTACAGCTCCGTAAGAAAGTATTGTTAGTAAGCTTATTCTTGTATTTAATGCAAAAGGGAAATAAGGAAATACATTAGGTTAAACGGACAGTCACACATTTTAAAATGCGGTTGCTTGGGTTTCTTTGGCTAGCCAGGAGTTGACAAGTTCCCGTATGAGAAAAGCTCAAGTATTTTAAAACAGAAATCAATAACAAGGAATATGTCGAAATCGGCCAACTCCACAAAAAAAGTGTACATGACATAAATTGTGTGTTTTATCGTGATCTATGTTTTTGTATAGTAAGTTTTTGTCTATCTCATACGGCTTACCAATTATGCAAAATTCAATAAAAAATCAACCAGAATAAAGACGCACACACACACACACACAAACACATGGACCTTTTTCCAAAAATGCTTTTCTTTTATTTAGGGAGACCAAAAAATGTATTTCCGGTGAAATTTCACGATCAAATTTTTGAATGCAATATAATACCTTCTCTATAGACTATGTACATAGTACGTGTAGAGAAAGTAAAAATTATTATAGCCATTTGTGAGAAAATCGAACATTTCGAAAATCTTCCATTCAAAGGGTAAATTAGTTTGGAGGGATTTTTCTGAAAAGCGTTAAGTCGTAACCTTGGAAGATACTAAGTTTAAAATATCAAGTTAGATATTTAAGAGATTTTTGTTTTTGAGTTATGCTGTCCGCACATACACACACGGACACAAAATACTATTTTAATTCGGAGAACTTAAAAGCAAGTGTTTCTGATGGAATCTCGGTATCGAATTTTTGGCTGGAATACAATACCTTCTCTACCCACTATTTACATAGTACACACTTGCTAGAGAAAGTAAAACATGTCAATGAGTAAAATCACGCAATATTATAAATAGCATAGCTTTAATAAGCAGCACTGAAAGAATAAAAGGCGGAAAGAGCATGTCCCTTGGACAGACCACTAACTGCAATGCAAAATAATCGTTACCAAAAGGAGGAAGACCCGGGCTAAGGACCCCGGTTGCCCTGGGGCAAGCCTCACACTAACAGTCCTGTAATTTCTCCCTTTGCCGTCCACTGGCCTCATCATCAAGATGAAAGAAAGCGAAAATACCCATAAAACCCCTACCCCGCCAAGGGCGCCCGACGGTAGTGAGCAATTTCAAATTTATTATGGTTTTTAATACCTCGGTATTATTTTCACATTACAGTTATAGGGCTGACACGACTGTGCAGAGTGCCGCGTTTTTCCGCCGGCTATGTTGGCCAGCGTGTTAAACAGGCTTTGTAACAAGAGTTTTAGCGCTATTGTTGCTCTTGCAAAATTTGGCATCCAAAAGCAGACCTTAGAACTTTACAGCTCACACCGTCCGTAGGCAGAGACGCGTATTCTGCTTCCAAGTTTTGGGCTAGCTCTTTTTATTTTCTCTACGCGGACTATTAATAATATGCAGAGAAGGTATTGTATTCCACCCAAAAATTTGACGTCGAGATTTCACCGGCAAGAAATGTTTTGAGGTATTCCATGTCCACAAAAATGTGATCGCTGTAACAAATTACTGTTATTAAGCATACTCTTCTATTTATTTTATGATAATCGAGATAAACATTAGATGAAATTGTCTTATTACTTGCTTCCTTGTAAGTAGAAGGGAAATAAGGAATACTAAAACTAGGCTAAAACATATCTGAAATCGTTAAAAGCCGGTTGCCATGTGGTTGAAATCCGTTTCTATGCAGTTTATGACTTTCCGTGTGAGAAGAGTTTAAGTATTTCGAATCCGAAACAAATAACAAGGAATGGCTGAGAAATGGCCAATTCTACGAAAAAAACGTATACCACACACATGTGTGTTTTAATGTTATCTACATTTTTTGTGTAATAAGTTTTCGTCTATATCTTAAGGTTTAACAGTTACGCAAAATTCTGCAAAATTCATTCAGAATAAAGAAGTCTTTAAAGGCTATTCCCAGAAAATCCAAGATATAACATTTGTTGGGCATATAAACATCTTTAATACACGGTATCTTAATCAAAATCGTTAGAACCATTTTTGAAAAAAAATCAAGATTTTCGAAATGTTTTTCATGTAATGGGTAGTTTGGGGTGGAGGAGTTTTTCTCAAAATCTTCGTGTGGCATCCCTGGTATATACTAAACTTAAATACCAAGTTTGGAATTTTATCGACTTTTCGTTTTTGAGTTATCGTGTTCTCAGACAGACACACACACTCACACGGACCCTTTTCTAAAAATGCTTTTTCTGTATATAGGTGACTCTAAAATACATATTTCCGGTGAAATCTCGGTATCGAATTTGTGTGTGGAATGCAATACTTTCTCTATGTCTATTTACATAGTACGTGTAGAGAAAGTAAAAATATGCCGCCCAAATGTCTGTGAACACGATAATTCAAAAACTAAACTTCTATTTAGGTACTAAACTTGATACTTACGTTTAATATCTTCCATGGATGTGGTGCGACGTTTTCAGGAAAATCATGACAAAAATAAGAACATTTTGATTTTCTCAAAAATGAATCTAAGGGTTTAGAATAAAATAACATATATTAAATATTTGGGTGGAAGAGAATCTTTGGTCCTCAAAATTTATATTATATTTTAATGAAATTAAGAAGATTTAATCGTGGCTTCAGACTAATAACTTCAACTTTTATTTATTTTAGTTATATTAATTTTAATAGTATTTATTGTATGACAAGTAAGATGTATATCTTGAATTTAATGGTAATAGACTCTGAAGTCTTGTACATTCTGAATGCATGTTGCATAACTAGGAAAACATAAGAGATAAGACCAAAAGTTACGTACAAAAGATCCAGAGCTCGTTAGAGCACACAATTTATGTCAATTACAATTTTACCATTACCGGTATTCCTTGTTGATTTCAATTTTAAAAACGTAAACTTTTCTCATATGAGAATTTGTCAACTCCTGACAATGCAAACAAATGTATTTCAATCGCATAGCAACAGCTTTTAAAACATTTGACTATCGCTTTAGCCTAGCGTATTGCCTTATTTACCAATGTTTTAGGTTTATCATTAAAAAGTACTAATATCACACTCTATACTATAATTATTTTTCTCGTTTCTTAGATCATGTTTTGAAAAAAGCTGTTATATACAATTTCGTGGAGTTTCTTTGACTTTTATAGTAGCAAATGTAATATTACGCTTTCCCTTGCTTGTAGAATTTCGGTTGGCTCTTCAGATTCCATAATTGTATTCAAGTTATCCGCCATTATCTCAAAAATGCAAGCCTCTTGGATAATAATCTTTATATATGCCAAGAAATAGATTTGTTAGCTCTCATAGTGTTACAATTTTATATTCTCAGTGTCATCATTTGTTCCTTTTAATTAATCTCATCTCCTATAAAAACTCCTTCTAAAAATGTTGATGTGTTCCATTCACATCTAGTTCGTGTTAATCAAATAAACATTAGCAAAAAGGTATTATTATTTATTTCTTTTAAGTGGAAGGGAAATAAAGGAATACACTATATTAAAGAGATAATCAAATCTTTTAAAAGCTGGTCGCTCTGTGATTTAAAATCTTTCTATTTTCCCTTTGCATGGCCAGGAGTAAACAAATGTCTGCATTAGAAAAGTTTAGCTCTTTCAAAATTGAAATCAATAACAAGGAACGTCTCGGAAATAGTTAACTTAACAAAAGTGGAATACGACAAAAACTGTGTGTTTTAGCGAGCTCTATATTTTTACTTAATAAGTTTTTGTCTATCTCTTACAGTTATATAAAGTCATCCAGAATGGAGAAAACTTCAGAGGCTATTTCCAGAAAAATTCGAGAAATACTCTTATTTGTCATAAAAGTATCTTTAATATGAGTTTTAATCAAAATCGTTGGGGTCATTTTTGAGAAAGTCAATATTTTCGAATTTTTTTTCTGTGTAAAATTAGTTTTGAGTGGGAGGGATTTTCTTGAAAGTCTTTGTGTCGTACCCTTGAAAAATGCCGAACTTGAATAACAAGTTAGGTATTTACCCGACTTTTCGTATTTGAGGTGTCGTGTTTACACACACACACCACACACGTACCTTTTTCTAAAAAAGCTTTTTAATATGCATTTTCCAGTGAAATGTTGTTATCGAATTTTTGGGTGGAATGCAATATCTTCTCTAGCTACGTGTTAACATTCTGGCAGGAGATCTGCCCATTTCTGAATATGTACATATTTTGACGGAATGTACAGAGATGGAGAACCATTCAAAGTCAATTTATCTGTATGTTTTCTCTTCTTTTTCTTTATTTTTTCTTTTGTTTCTGTTTGCCACCTGTTTCTGAAATATGTATGTGCGTCAACGAGCCATGCAGTAAGTGTTTGTGTAATAACTTTAATAATCTGATGGCAATAAAGCAGAGAAAGTAGAGTAGTAGCTGTCAGTTGTCAACATGTAAATCAAATCAGTGACCAAATAGACTGCGTCAAAAAGCACATGATTTTCACAGAATCCAATTAATAAAACCGACTTTTCAAAGAGTTTCACTTGAAGAAGAAACACTCAACGCCCAGCCAAATCTCTGCAATATAGTGTATCACACAGAAGTCAGTTGACAAATGGGGGAAATACTACCTATCTAAATATATTGTCTAAATATATTGAAGTGGATTATTAGTATTGTATAATTTTGACACTATTTACTTATTTATCAGTATTAATATTTTATTTATTTGCTTATTTCGTTTTAATTTCGTAAGAATTCAGCAACTCTTATCTTTCACGTTTTTCTAAATTAATTTCTGTGGATTAAGAAAATTAGAAGTTAGAGTAGGCAATGGTAAACAATAATAGACACAATTACTTTTTTGTTTAATTTAGCTTGTTTGATGGAAGAAATGTAAACTAATATCATATGGGGAAACGCTGGACACTATTCTACAGGAGTTCCTGGATGCTAAACCACTGAATCAACTGTTAAGTCTGTGGTTTCAACAAGATGGGGGCACGGCACATTATGCTCTGATTATTAACTTGAAGGTAAATTCGGTGTGCAATGGATAGGATGAGGTGGACCTCAGGTTTGGCTTCCACGGTCACTATGGGCGTATGTGAAGCAGAAGGTTTTTCAGATAAAGCCCACAACTTTAGATGAATTAAAATAAAGGGTCAATTATACTATTAGAATATTCAACCTGCAACACTTTTAAGAGTAACATAAGAATATCGGGATAGTGTGAGACACTGGCATAAAGTAAATGGATACGATTTTGAACATCTCCGGCAGTGAACATGCATACTGTAACAGAAATGTTATTTAACATTAAGAAATAATCATTTATTTTACCTATGGTGACATAAACCAAACGTATAATGCGCAAATAATGATAAATAAGTAAATAATGTCAACATTGTCCAAAAATACATTATAGGAAAGTGTACTTTAGAAAGGATTTTGTTTACACTCGCTACATGTACTATCTACATAGTGTATAGAGAAGGCATTTTTGGAAAAAGGTGTACTGGCGTGTGTGTGCATGTGTGTGTCTGTCTGTGTATATGTGTGATATGGTTGGACAGCATAGGTCAAAAACGAAATGTCCGTTAAATACCATACTTGGTATTTAAGTTCAGTATCTTCCAAGGATGCGACACGAAGATTTTGAGAAAAATCCCCCGCACCCCCAAATATCCTTTACATGGAACATTTTTCGAAAATTTTTATTTTCTCAAAAATGGCTCTGACGATTTTTATTAAAATATCGTATACTTAAGATATTTACCTGATAAATAAAACGTGTATGTTGAATTTTCTGGGAATAACCTCTGAAGACTACTGTATTCTGGATGAATTTTACGGAATTTTGTATAACTGACAAACCGTAAGATATAGAGAAAACTTACTTAACAGAAAATGTAGAGCTTCTTAAAACAGTTTGTGTTATATATATTTTTTTCGTGGAGTAATTCGTTTTTGAGATATTCCATGGTATTAGTTTCAGGTTTAACTTTTCTCATACGGGAATTTCTCAATTCCTGTCCATACAAACAATGGTACTTCAGTCACATAGCAAGAAGCCTTTAAAATATTTGAGTATCGCTTTAGCTTATGGTACTCCCTTATTTCCCTTCTATTTACAAGAAAACAAGTAATAACACCCTTTCTGCTAATTTATTTCTCAAAGTAAATTAAGGAAATAGAAGAATAAGCTTTTTAATAATAATTTATTGTGGAGATGTAGAGAAAGTCATGTGAATGGAACACATCCGATTTTTTCCCCCATTTATCAACTGACTTTGAGTATAACAGAGCATAAAATCTTAGTTGGCTCGTGAAGCAATCAAATCTCCATGCTCCAAGTTTATACCTGCGCTCTGTCTTCTTCTCCGACCAAATAGGATAATTGATAGGAATAAAATGAACTCCTAAAACCTTAATCAATGACCGCAGATTGTACTTTTGCCAACCGCGGCGTATGAATAATTTTACTTCAGGTTTACGACCGCAGAGGATTAATTTTATAACTTGTTTTTGTCGACAAAATTAAATTCAGCAGGCCGCGGGCTAAACTGGGTTATCGCCAACACTGTTTGTTGACTTCTTAAATTACGCGCTGGATTCCGTTTGTGTTGCGTGCGGAACTAGATCATATGTAAACATTTATATTGGGTTGTTTCCAAGACCTTTCCGTTATAATGTTCTAGCTCTGGGAACACCTGTGTTTTAAAACAGCAGAAGGAATCTTAATGTTAACACAGTTTTCGTGCAAGAGAATACAAGCTTCCGATTAATCATATTCCACATTCATATAACTTAAAGCAATATTTTCAAGTTCATATGAAACGTTTCCGAGCTTTTATTTCTTACTACTCCACTGAAAACCTTCTGAATCACAAACATAACAAATAGAAGTAGTTTAGAAAGTCTTATATATTGCGTTTCATGACTTTCTCTACCTATTCTTCTACAATCTACTCTAAAATAGAATCCTTGGTTTATTTCTTATAATTTTTTTCTTTTCCTATCACTTATCTACAACATTCATAGTAGATAGAGAAGGTGCTGTATTCCACCCAAAACCTCTATAACAAGATTTCATCGGAAATACTTGTTTCGAGCCCCCTTGAATCCAAGAAAAAGCATTGTATCTGTATCTGTGTATCTTGGGCAGCATAGTTCAAAAACGAAACTTCCGTTTAATACTACTTTGATATTTATGTTCAGTATCTTCAAAGGATGCAACACGAATATTTTCAAGAACATCCCCATTCTCAATTACACTTTACATAGAACATTTTTTTAAAATTATGAGTTTCTAAAAATGCTCTAACGATTTTGATGAATATACCATATGTTTAACATATTTTCATCACAAATAAATGTATTTCTTGAATTTTTTTGGAAGACCTATTCATTTTGTTTGACTTTTAGGTACTGGTGATCCGTAAGAGATAGATAAAAACTTACTACAAAACAAGTTCTTGTTAAAACACAGCCATATATTTTTTTCTGTAGAATTAACCGTTTCCAAGATATTCCTTGTTATTGGTTTCAATTTTAAACTACCTAAACTTTTCTCAAACGAGAAGTCGTCATTAATTTCATATCTGTTTTGTTTTATTCCTAGCCTCGCAAAGAGAACCGAATTTCTATTCCAATAAAATGTATAGATTTCCTGGTTACGGGCCGGAAGCCTCTACATTTTACTGGATTAACTCCGGCTGTGAGAGCCTAAGCACGAATTTCTATTTCCACTCCTAGCCCGGAATCGAAAACAGGACACATCAAGTGCTAGTGAGCAACGGGGTCAGTCCAATCTAATTCTAGTTAATACAGATACATATTTATTTTTATATTTTATAGACGGTCTCTTTGTGATGATTTTGAAATTTTGTTTTTGTTGCATAAATACGTCAACTAAGGGAAGCGTGGGGAAGGAATTATTTGAAAACTCAAACCAATAACAAAGAATATCATGGAAATGGTTACTGCCACAAACATTTGGTTTCATAAAAGTACACATTTTTCTCTCTCTACATATACTATGTTCATAGTGTACAGAGAAGGTAATGCATTCCACCTAAAATTCGTTGTTATGATTTCGCCGGAAATGTATTTCTTGAGGTTCCTGTGTTCAAAAATATAAATTTTAGAGAAAGGCCCGTATGTGTGTGTGCGCGCGCCTGTGGAGAGCATAGCTTAAAAACTATAAGACTTGGGTATTTAAATTTGGTATCTTTCAAGGATACGAGGTTCACTATGCAGCAACATGGCGAAGAAAAGAAGGAAGCCCGCCAGCGTCGACGAGCCGGCAACTGAGGCCGCACTTTCCGTCGCTGTGGACAAATCAACGATGCCGGTACCTGAACTCACAAGTACCTCCTCCACTATGCCAACACCATCTTCAACACCGCTTCTTCACCCACACCTCCAACTGATCCACTTCAGACTCCAGACACAGCCGCACAGATGTCGCCACCAGCCGACTCCACTGTGCCGACACAACCGCTCATACGCAGCAGCTGCAGAGACTCCACCGGCACTTTTAGCGCTCTGGCCTGTGGGGCTCACCGCCTACTTCCAACTCGAAGCATCCTGGAGGCCACGCAACCAAGGTGGCCATCACTGGTCTGCAGGATCACTTCTCCCAGAGGGCCAACACCACTAGTGTCACTCACCTTTTTTGACAGGGCGCACTGCACCGCTGGACTCACACTGATGGGATGGTCCCATCACTTTGAAGCCAGCCGCGCTGCTGCAAATACGGGCATACGGAGGCCACATGTGTTGCGCCGCCAAGATGCCACAACTGCGGCCCTCAAACCTCCACCACCAACTGCACCAGCCATAACCTGGCCCGGCGACAACGTTTCTGCTCCACCTGTGGGGGCAGAGATTATTTCACGGGCCAAGCTGTCTGCCGGCTCTACCCACGAGCCACGCCGCCACGACACCTGCCACAACCAGCTCCGCCACCATCACAGCAGCTCCCGGCAACGGCTGAAATGCCCCGCCCGGACCCGCCACCGCCGCCTCAACTTCCGGCATTGGCCACAGCGCCATGCGCGGATCTGGTCGCCGCCTGCAGAGCAGGCAGAAACAGAGGAATTTCGGGATGCCTGGCTCACAATCCGGAATAAAGTAGCCACCATCAACACCAAGGTCGAGGTGCTGCGGCTCTCGGCAGCCAAACGCCTCGCAGGCATAGAAGCCAAACAACGCACAACGACACGACTCTTTGCAGCAACCTCGGCACAACTCAACAACTTGCAGGCTACATCACAACGCGGAAGAGGCTGACTCCGATACTCTCCTCAGCGTAAGCTCTACAGACTGTAGAAGTACTTTGAGGACGCTGAAACGCAGAACACAGCCAACACCGCTCAAGCAGTACTCCCCTACCAACAACAGACGGCCAGCACTGACAATACCCCACAGACGCTAACCTCACTGACTGGTCATTAATCTTATAGCAGAAATGGCACAGACACGCGCACAACTCCAAGATTCACACACACGAATAGGCCGGTCCCCATGGCCGCGCTCGCCAAAGCGTCTCGCTTTGGTGTTTCGCGGCGCAGAGGATCGTGGGTTCCAGTCCCACCTTGGGCATATGTGTTATATGTTTGTGTATGTGTGTGTAAAAAAGTAAAACAAAAATCCAGTAATCATACAGTAATCAAAGTAAACAAATTAGGTAAATAAAAAAGTAGGGTATACAGCGCCGGAGTCCCGACCAGACTCCGGAACTATTTAAAAAAAAAAATAGTGGAGGTGGTCAAAAATGGAATGCACCTGAACACCGCAATAATGGACGCAACAATAATGAGCTTAGAATCCTTCATCGCCAACAACTCCGCCCTGCAGCACAACGCAGCAGACATTAAAACACGCAATGACGCCCCGACATACCTAGATTATTTTTATTTTAAAGATGATTAAATACACTCACCCCCGCCAACCTCTTTCTAACCTTCTAACTCTCCCTACCTAATTTTATCACTAACCCAGTGCGATACTCAGGGCCTTCGGGTCATGTTTGTAGCCTAGTAAAATCACCTTTTTAATTGCTGCAGCCCTTCCGGTAGTAGCAAGAGCAACACAGCCACTTACGGAGGTGCTTGTGCGGAACTCCGCTATCCCTCACTCACTTTCCCTGTCCCATCTCCTCCAAGCTTCTTTCCTTGAACATAACCTAAACTCCCCCCCCCCAAATCATGAAGATTTAAATAAAAAATCTCAAACCAAGCTACTTTTTACAAAGAACAATTTTTGAGAATTCTGTTTTTCTCAAAACTGGCTCTTAAAATTTTGATTAAAACGTCGTATATTAAAGATATTTACATAAAAAACAAAAGTATATTTAATTTTCCGAAAATAGCTTATGGAGGCATGCTCTTCTGATTGAAGCTGCTTACTACTAAACGGTAACAAATAAACAAAAACACAGTACTCAAAAATGTAGATTACGTTTAAAAACAATTTGTTGTATACATTTTTGTTTTAGAGTTGACCGTTCCGAGATATATCTTGCTATTGCTTTCAATTTTAAACTGTATTTTTTT
The DNA here is from genome assembly GCA_030762935.1 of Hymenopus coronatus. Classification (NCBI taxonomy): domain Eukaryota; kingdom Metazoa; phylum Arthropoda; class Insecta; order Mantodea; family Hymenopodidae; genus Hymenopus; species Hymenopus coronatus. The sequence goes on along the minus strand of CM060898.1, from coordinate 62,117,242 downwards.
TAACGGGATCATTTTTCGTTTCACCTCTCCTTTGTTTTACCGAGAATTCAAAGCGAACCGAACCTCAATTATTCGCATACCAATCAGCTTTTAAAAGAGTTGACTATCGCTTTAGCCTAGTGTTATCCATTATTTTCCTGCTGCTTAGAAGGAAGTAAATAATAAGACAATTCCTGAAAATGTTTATCTCAATTAGCATGATGTAATAAAAGGATAATCTTTTGTATTTTTGGATTTGGTTCACCTTGAAACACCCATACAGCCGGCTCTTTTTACGTTCCTGATAGGCATAGATCCTATTACAATCCCATTTGAAGTCCCACCATTGTATTTCTTGAACACTTGTGTGGACACTAACATCCTTTTGAGATTGTGTCAAATTATGTGGGATCCAACAATAACAACTTTTTCGCAGCTAAATGATTATGGAATGTTTTATATATTCTGGAGGAACTAGTGTCAAGGGCTGCCTCTATCTCACAGTATGTGTCGTGAGTGTCTTGCACTATCAATGTTTGTACGGCATCATTGTTTTCTGGCACAGCAACTGGTATTGAACGATCTTCACGAATTTCGTCATTGAAGCGAACGGCGGTCACGATTAAACTCGTTATACCAGCGTTTCACTGTGGTAAAGGATGGAGCTTCATCGCCAAATGCAGTAGTAAATTGATCAATACACAAGGCATAATCCACGTCGAAAATCATAATAAATCATCGCAGGAACATTTTCACGAGTTAATTTATCTTTGCACTTAGACATAATTTTAAAGTCACTATAAATAAAACAAATAATACTTTGATAATAATAATTCTGATAAAAAATGGCACCTATAGCAATCAGTACTGCCAAGGCCCAAAATATAAATAGTGGCCCTGGTAGAAGAATGGCCGTTTGTAACAACAGTTGGTTACAGAATAGATAGAAAAAGTTATGTGAATAGAACATAAGATTTTTTGGATTCAAGTAGCCAAAAAAATAACGTTTCCTGTGAAATCTCGGATTTACATTTTTCTGTGGAAAGCTATGTTCCCCTGTTTTAAATAAGCAGTAGAGAAAACAAAAAAGTTAAGTGCATTGCCTAGAACTTAGCAAGAGACCCAAATCTGGAGGATCATAAGCTCTCTATTAATTGTGACATTTTTGAGCATGACAGATCTGAATATGCATTCCTAGAATTGTCTCAATTTATTAGCTTACCCGCAGTTTATAAACAGCTAGAAAATCACTGCTTTACCCGTGAGATATTGGAGGAGTTGCCATATTGGCAAGAAAGATCGTGACTTCATTTTCTTAGTCCGGATGTAGAATTGCCCAAGGTTTTGCGAGGCACGTAAAGCACAAAAAGAAATTTACATAGAATTACTGATCGGCCAGGACGAATAGGCGTGTCGTAAAACACCTGCCTTCCGCTTGCTATGCTCTCGGTAAATGGGAAAAGTAACTCTTCCAATTGTTGGAGAGTCTGTAACATTTACTTCACTTGTCCTCCTGCTAACTAAAAAATCCTGTTGTGTTCCATTCCAATGCCTTCCTCTATAAGTTTGGCAAACTAAATATTCCTACAAAAGATTATTCTGATATCTATACTATGTTAATCGAGATAGATAGATCAGGCAGGCAGGCAGGCAGGCAGGCAGGCAGGCAGGCAGGCATACTACTCTTACAACCATAAAACTCAGAAACACTGTAAAATGAATTGGAGAGCAGAACAGCCTTAACTTTTCTTTTCAATAATAATGATTATGATAATAATAATAATAATAATAATAACAACAACAATAATAATAATAATAATAATGATGATGATGATGACAACGTTTTAACATTGTTGGTAAAACTGTTAATACGTTAAAATATACGGTATCAAAAGAGTTTTGAACTTTGCTATATTTACATTTTGGAATATAAATGTTGGCAGTATTTCTTGTGGAATGATTAGGAACAGAGGAACACAATGTAAATGAATTATATTCATCTTAACAAATAGTAAACAAACAGAACAAACAAAGGTGTCATAGAGTATATACCAAATTTAATAAATAACGGTTTGAAATGTGTCCTAGGGGATACACCACTCATAAGCCTAATGCCTTTCTTTTGAAGCAAAAACCTTTATTAGCAGAATGGTAGCCCCAAAATAAACTACCACAGTTCATACTGCTATTTATAAATCCATAATATATGGTTTTCAAGGCATTCATTATGCATAATTAATCCTGGGTTTGAGTCCCACCTTGGGCATGGGTTTTTGTATAAATGTGAATATGTGTAAGTCACAAAATTATGATGTGTTACACTTACATCACTTTCCCTACCCATTCTGTAACAAAAGTTCTTGCAAAATCTTATTTAATCTACTTCTAGTTAATCAAGATAAACATTGGAAGAAAAAAGTTATCTTATGTTATGATATATTTATCTTTATGTTTATTAGTTTTTTATTAATATTTATATATTTATTAAGATTTATTTTTAGTATTCATTGTATTATAAGTAATATAATTTATTTTATTGAATGGGAATAAGTGGCCTTATTAGTTAGTTCTTTATAAGTAAGAGGAATAAAGGAATACACTAGGCTAAAACTGCACCCAAATCTTTTCAAAGTTATTGCTATGCCAAACAATTGAAATTTGGTTGCGTTTGCCCAGGTCAGGAGTAAAAATAAAAGAGAGATGAAATGAAAGATAATTTTCCCGTTTGAGAAAAGTGAAGTAATTTAAAATTGAAAGATATAAGAAAAACTATCTCGGAAACGGTTAACTCTACACATAAAACTTATATATCATAAATTGTATGTTTCAACATATCTACATTTTTGGTGTAGCGAATTTTCCTCTATCTCTTACGGTTTATCAGTTATACAAATATCGTCCAGAATGAAGAGGCTATCAGAGACTATTTCCAGAAAATTCAAGATTTACACTTTATTTCCATGTTTAATGTGATATTTTAATCAAAATCGTTACAGCCATTTTTGAGAAAAACAAAAATTTCGAATTTTTTTCTACTAAAGAGTAGTTTGCTCAAAGGGATTTTTTTTTTCTGAAAATCTTGGTGTCACATCATTGGAGCATAAACTTAAATACCAAGCGTGGTATTTAATGGACCTTTGCTTTTTGTTTATGAAGTATGCTGTACTAAGCACAACACACACACGCACTCACACACACCAGACACTAACAATGAATCTTTTTAAAAATGCTCAATTTTGGATTCCAGGGAAGCCTAAAATATATATTTCCGGTAAATCTTGGTATCGAATTTTTGGGTGCATTACAATACTTCCTCTACCCACTATGTTCGTGCATTCAAAGACATTACAAATACTTCTGGCTTTATGATTTTGCTGAAAATGCGAAAGGATGTTCATTGGTGCCATTCTATACAACAGGCTACGCGATTAAGAATAGGTAAAACCCTTTCACCCCTCACTTCGCTCGACGCTCCTTCAGAACAGGTTGACTTATATAAGCAATATGTTAATTTTGTCGACCATACCTGGGGATTAGAACTGCATTATGTAGCAAAAAGATAAGGTTAATGTAATTTTAAACACCCGGTGAGAGGGATGGAGTAGAAAGTTTAGGGATCACCAGTTCGCAACTCAGAATTTCATTTTTCACAAGTTAAGTTTTAAGTCCATCTCCTTCCCTTCGGTAACGCGGACTTTCCATACGCTTTTAAGAGCAGTGCAGACATGTGAAAGGCATGGACGGCGCCAGCGAAAAGACTCCATCTTACGATAAGTATTTCCAGGCGCAGTTGGAGTGTTGAGAAAGTGAAAATGTCAAACATATATATATATATATATATATATATATATATATATATATAAAAAGTATGTAATCCATTCACGTCACTTTCTATACATCTCTGCAACAAATTATTGTTAAAAAGCTAATGCTTCTATTTACTCCATGCTAATCGAGAAAACATTAGCAGATATAGTATTATTACTTGCTTCTTGTAAGTAGAAGAGGAATAAGGTAATACCATAGGTTAAAGTAATAGTTGGTTGCTATGTGACTGAAGTTCCTTTGTCTGTATGGAAAGGAGTTGACAAATTCCCATATGAGAAAAGTATGTTTTTTAAAGCTGAAACAAAAATAACGAATATCCCAAAAACGATCAACTCCATGAAAAATATAACATAGATTGTGTATTTTTAATATGCTCTACATTTTTTATGTGGTAAGTTTTTGTCTATCTCTTACGGTTTAGCAGTTATGCAAAATCCGTAAAATTCGTCCAGAGTAAAGTAGTCTTTAGAGGCTATTCCCAGAAAATTTAAGATATACATATTATTTGTCAGGTAAATATCTTTAATATACGATATTTTAATAAAAACCGTTAGAGCCATTTTTGAGAAAATTAAATCAAAATAAAAAAAAGTTCTATGTAAAGGGTAGTTGAGGTAGGAGGTTTTTCTTGAAATCTTTGTGTCGCATCCTTGCAAGATAACAAACCTAAATACCAAAGTTGGTATTTAACGGTCTTTTCGTTTTTCATATGCCGTCCACAGACACACACACTCGGACCTTTTTCCAGAAATGTTTTTTTTTTATTCATGGGAACACAAAACATGTATTTCTGGTGAAATCTCGGTATCGAATTTTTGGGTGCATTTCAGTACCTTCTCTATACACTATGTACTTAGTACATGTAGAGAAAGTAAAAAGCTGGATCGATATAGATTACTACTTGTGTCTTCTGTACCCTCGAGATTAAAAATACGCCTAGAAATACTTATGTTAACACGGGGTCTTTTGGTAGCCCGACCCATGTCCTTCACCTGCTATGCTCTTAACAGCGTATTGGACAGGCCACCTTACGGAAGGGAAGGGGTTGAATATGTAACGTAACTTGCAACAAATGAAGTTCTGAGTTGCGAACTGTTGGCCTTGAAACTTTATTTTTGGACAATACTCCACCTTCTCACCGGGTATTATAAAATGAGGTTAATCTTTTCTCTACGCTACATACTGAAGTTCCAATGCCAAAGTAATGCGCGCACCTCGTGGACTAAATTGATACACTGCACTTATACAAGTCAACCTGTTCTGATGGAGTATCAAGCGGGTTTGAGATTGGTTTTGCAATTTCTTACTCGAGTGGCATGTTATACCAGAATGGCATCAATGAAAGTGGTGGAAAGACCCGAGTCCCCGTCAAACGTTCACATTTTCAGCAAAATTACAGCGCCAGATGCATTTTTACTTTCTCTACACTTACTAAGTACATAGTGTATAGAGAAGGTGTTGCACTCCACCCAAAAATTCGATACCGAGATTTCACCGGAAATATATGTTTTAGGGTCCCCAATATCCAAAAAAAAGCATTTTCACAAAAAGGTCCTGTGTGTGTGTCCGTGTGCCGGTGTGTCCGTGTGTCTGTGAACACGATAACTCAAAAACGAAAAGTCGGTAAAATACCAAACTTGGTATTTAAGTTTAGTATATTCCAGGGATGCGACACGAAGATTTTGAGAAAAATCCCCCCACCCCAAACTACCCTTTACATGGAACTTTTTTCGAAAATTTTGATTTTCTCAAAAATGGCTCTAACGATTTTGATTAAAATATCGTATATTAAAGACGTTTACCTGACAAATAAGATGTATATCTTGAATTTTCTGGGAATAGCCTCTGAAGACTAATTTATTCTGGACGAATTTTGCATAACTGCTAAACTGTAAGAATTGGACAAAAACTTACCACACAAAAAATGTAGAGCAAATTAAAACACACAATTAATGTTATATAATTTTTTTTCGAGAAGTTGATCATTTTTTAGATATTCCTTGTTTTTGGTTTCAGCTTTGAAAAACTTAATATTTCTCATACAGGTATTTGTCAGCTCCTGTCCATACAAACAAAGGAACTTCAGCCCATAGCAACCAGCTTTTGACTTCACTTTAACCTATGATACTTCCATATTTCGCTTTTACTTACAAGGACGTACGTAATAAGACTATTTCTGGTAATCTTTTCTCGATTGGCATGAAGGAAACAGAAGAATAAGCTTATTAACAATAATTTGTTATACAGAAGTAGAGAAAGCCTTGTGAATGGAACACATCAGATTTTTAATGTCTTTGACTGTACAATCGCATAGCTCCTTTCCTGCTCCACTAAAAGCTCCCACACACACACGCATACATATGGGAGATGGTATAGAACATGCTGAGCAATTAATATAAGGACACCTACATGCTGGACCGTTTCTTACGGACCAGATTATTTATTTGCACTGTAAGTAGAGATCTATGTTTATTAGCGTTATTTTTGACAAAGCGTAATGAGCTACTTGGCATTTGTTTACGCCTCCATATTCTTAGTCACTTGCCATATGCCACAGCCGTTTGGAAGAGCACATTTGCATAACTCCCACAGTGCAACAACCGCATCTTTACACCTGTTGCAGAATGGGAGGTCCGTCGTTTTAAAGACTTCGGATGCCATAATCCTCCCACAATCCTGCTGCGAGTATTTACCCATATAACAAATCCAACGTGTTTAATGGAACCCCGAGGGCATCCTCCCGCTCACGTTGTTTATGGGGCTCCACCCCACCCAGCACTTAGCATTATCTGACCTGTACAGTATTTAGTATACCACACGACTTCCGTGGCGGGAATAACCGTTAACCTCACAAGAATAGCCTTTAATTCTAAAACATTTCTACATGCACGTACATGCGATAAATTAAATGGCCAGCCTTTACATGCCGCAGTGAGAGTCGCCTTCCATGAGCTATAATCACAAACCTGTCCTCGCAAATCCCAGCAAGATGAGATCTTAGAATGTCCTCGAAGAGACTCAAGGGGTGCCATGTTTCTTATTAACTCTAAAGAAGTGAGGTTATGTACATAACCACTATACCTCTCAGTTCAGAGGGCATAGATTCGGTTCTTACTCACGAGATTAACTACGTAATAGTTTTCTCATTCTTTTCTTTGGAAGCATGCTTACCGTGTTCTCCTGCACAATAGATTGCAGTTAAATTAATTTTACTTTGTTGTGCACTACAGCATCGCGCCATACATGTAAGAGGTTAACCAAGATCACTATTCTGTAACTGGTTTTATTTAATATCTCAGTTTTCCGGACTTTACTGCTTTAAAAATTAATGTTATGACCTATTCGTTTCACAGACTGACAGTAGAATCCTATTTTATATAGTATTTGTAGCTTAAAGGTATGTATGTCAGAAATTTCATAAAAAATCACCAAAAAATCCACTTTTTACTTTCTCTACAGGTACTATGTACATAGTGTATGGGGAAGGTAGATATTGTATTGCACCCAAATATTCCATACCGAGATTTCACCGGAATGCTTTGGGTCCCCCCCTGAATCAAAAAAAAAAGAAAAACATTTGGAAAAAGGTCCGTGTGTGTGTCTGGGCAGCATAGCTCAAAACCGAAAAGGCCCACGGTATATAAGTTTGGTATCTTCCAAAGAAAATCCCCCCACTCAAAACTACCTTTTACAAGGAAAAACATTCGAAAATTTTGATTTTCTCAAAAATGGTTCTAAAGATTTTGATTAAAAGATGTGTATTAAAATATTTACATGCCAAATAAAATATACCTATATTTTGAATTTTCTGGAAATAACCTCTAAAGATCTCTTTATTCTGGATGATTTTTAATTGAATTTTGCATAACTGGTAAACCATAAGAGATACACAAAAACTCAATACACAAAAAGTGTAGATCACGATAAAACACACAATCTATGTCATTAACATTTTTTGTGGAGATGATCGTTTTTGAGATCTTCCTTGTTATTTGTTTCAGCTTTTAAAAGCTTATACTTTTCCCATACAGGAATTTGTGACCTACTGTCCATACAAACAAAGAAACTTCAGGCATATAGAAACCAGCTTTTGACTATTACTTTAACCTATGGTACTACCTTATTTTGCTTCTACTTACAAGGAAGCAAGTAATAAGACTATTTCTACAATTTGTTCTCGATTAGCATGAAATAAATAGAAGTATATGCTTTTTAACAATAATTTGTTACCGCGATATAGAGAAAGTCATGTGAATGGAACACATCAGATTTGTTATTTAATCATACAAAATAATTTAAATACTCCTGCGTATAAAAAGGTATCATTGGCTTCCAGGCGCCATTTTAAATGATTTAACTGGAGCTACAATAAATCCTTAGAGGTGAACTGGTGTACTCGGCAAGTAAAAGTTAATTTCAGTTCAACGAGATGACATTAGTGTCATGCAAAGTAAAAAACAATTTTGCAGAAGAAAACCAGCAATGCAAGAAGAAAAGGGCAGAAAAAGCATCAAGAGAGAAGAGGAAAAGGAAAGCTGGGGGTCCAACCTACCAGCCTGGTGGATTTTAAAGTGAGCCATGTATTCAAATCTTTCCTTGTTTTCTTGCTATTGTTATTTTCAGCAGTTTCCTTCCTGTAAAATGCTCCTTACGGAATAGACGTTTTGTTACACACACAAAATTTATTGTGCACATTCACAGAGATGCAATGAATAGTAATTGCTCTAGGTTTAACAGTCAGATATATTTAAGCGTATGTTTTCATTTTTCAAACTCAAAAATTATATTTTTCTGCCGAAAAAAAACCCACATTCAAATATTTAACTTTTTGGAGCCTAAAACAATGGAGGTAGAGAAACCTATGATAGTTTCAAAAAATAAATGCATTGTAAACCTAAGGCTAAAATATTAGACCAAAATGTTAATTTGTTTTGTCGCAATGGACTTTTTATTGACGTGAAAAAACAAACAAATAGCATATACTTTAAACCGGTGATGTAAAATGTATGAAATTTGCAATGTAACTTATTTGCATTGTATTACATCTGTGCTATACATTTCAAAAAGTTAGCATTATTAGTTCGGAATTTCAAACATTCAGTGATATATGTCCTTAAGCAACATAATGCTGGGTGGTCAGCATAGAACAGAACAGGTTTCAGGCTCTTAGCCGGTCAGCGGTGCTGCTTCCTATGCGCGGTATGCAGGTGACAGCATCTCCGCAGTAATGGACTCTCAAGTATTCTATTTCTAATAACAAAACAAAAAGTTAAAAGCTTAAAATTAAAAAATAAAACTAATGTATTCCATGTACATGCCATTTTCTGCATCTCTGTAACAAACTACAATAAAAAAATGTATTCTTCTCTTTACTTCATGCTAATCGATTTGTAGAAATGGTCTACTTACTTGCTTTCTTGTAAATAAGGGAATACACTAGGCTAAAACGATAGTCAAGTCTCTTAAAAACTGGTAGTTATAGGACTCAAATCCATTTCTTTGCTTGACCAGGGGTTGTCAGTTCCGGTATGAGAAAAGTATTTTAACACTGAAACTATTAACAAGGAATATTTCGGAAACTGTCAACGCCATGAAAAATGTATATGACATTAATTTTATGTTTTAACGATATCTACATGTTATAGGAAATAAGTTTTGTTTTTACGTTATGTAAAATCCATTTACAATAAAGAGGTCTTAAGAGGATAATCCCAGATAATTGAAAATGTACAGTTTATTTTTCATGCAAATATCTTTAATATACGCTATTTTAATCAAAATTGTTACAGCCATTTTTGAGAAAATCAAAAAGTTGAAACTTTTTCTATGTAAATGCTAGTTGGCGGTGGGGGATTTTCTTGAAAATCTTTGTGTCACATCCTTGGAAGATGCTGATCTTAAGTATCAAGTTTGGCTTTCGTTTTTGCGCTATGCTGCCCACAGACACGCGCACACAGAGACAGGCACGGACATTTTTCTAAAAGTTGTTTTTATTCAGAGGTCTCAAAACATGTACTTCTGTTGAAACCCCAGTGCAATAGAATACCTTCTCTATACACTATGTACATACTACGTGTAGAGAAAGTAAAAATAACATATATCAAGTCTGGAGATGTTAGAAGTGCCCCAACCCCATCTGCTTAGAAAATCGATCATTACGCCCTGCGGTTCTCTCTGAAAAATTACAGTAATGTTTGACGAATTTTATTTTAAATTTCCTCTAAAGTTTGCGTATTTTGTTTTGTAAACTTTTTATTTTATTCCCCTGTGGAGATAAAGATCAGTTAATAGAGGTGTCAAACAAGGATGTGCGTTATTACAAATCCTTGTCTTCTTGAAGGTTTTAGATAATATGATGAGCAAAGTCATGAATACAAAAAGAGGTATACAACGGGGATTATATGGCAAATTAGAAGATCTAGATTTTGCTGGTGATATATGTATAATGGTACAAAGTTTGAAAGATATTGAAGCTACAGGATTTAAAAGTTGAGGCTCAGAATATTGGCATAAAAATAAATACTAAAAAAACAAAAGAAATGAGATAAAATTACAACAAAAAATAAAAATGGATACTACATGAACAAGCTCAAAATAGAAAGAAGCGAACATTTTATATATTTGGGATGTATTGTACCCCAAAGTGGAGGAACAGACCAAAATATGGATAGCAAAATAAACACAGCAAAAATGTTTTCACATAATTCAGAACATCATGGAATTCACAAGATATTCAAAGAGATATTATAATTACAATTTTTAAATCAAATGTATTATCCGTATTGTACGAATGTGAAACCTGGAAAACGACACAAGAAATAAATAAAAAGTTGCAAACTTTTATTAATCGATGTCTAAGACACACACTGAGAATCTGATGTCCAAAAATCATTAGTAATACTAATTAATGGGAAATAACAAAACAGTTATCAATTGATAGAAAAATAAAGATGCGCAAATGGATATGGATTGGACATACACTGAGAAAGCATCGTGGAAATTTAGTTAGACAGGTATTGGAATCCACAGGGCGAAAGAAGGATTGGAAGACCAAGGGTAACTTGGAGAACAACAGTTGAGGCGGAATTGAGAGAAATGGATAGATCATGGCAGGAAATACAAGTCTTGTCAAGGAATAGTTCGATGGCGAAGATTTGTTGTGGCCCTATGTTCCACCTAGGAATTAAAGGAAGTTATCATCATCACCATAAGAGATAAAGATCACAGGGGGTAAAATCGGGAGAACCAAGAGGCCACTTGTGGATTTTCTACGGACATATGTCTCATAAATGAACACTTTTTGGGGAACGGAACACCGGTGCCCGAATACTGCTGCTGTATTCGTCATGTGCTACGTTTGCAAGAGTAAAACTCACACTAAAGCCTGTCGCTGCACCACCGGTCGACAAAGAGCAGTGAAACCTGTTCTGCTCTAGACTGATTACCCATTATATGCAGTTAAGAAAACAGCTTTGTGCAATAATCACATGAGTTTCTTTACACACTACCAATTGAAAGATATTTCATACCATTTGCTTGTTATAGATTGAGGAAATATCGCATTTCACAAAGAATCAATATCGAGATTTTACCGGAACTTGTATTTTGGGGTAGCTGAATCTAAAACGAAACAATTTTAGAAAAAAAAAAAACAGAAGTATGTGTGCTCTTCATATATAATTTAGAATATATACTTCATCAGATTTTTAAGCTTCTGAACTTTTAATATGATTTATATAACTTATTGTATAGTAAATAAAAAGGGAGCTTTTTTATATAAAGTGTTATTTGTACTAGAAATTTTCTTAAATCATAGGTTGATAGCCATAAGCTATGCTTTATCTAAGAATTCAATTTTAAACCTATCCCTATCTCTTAAATAAGAGAGAGCGGAGTGGAAGGGAATGCGACCTCAAGTTTATCTTCTTCTAAAATGCAGTTTTATTCTCAGGGGGGCTCAAAACATAATCTATACTAACATCTCTATTTGGAATACTTGCTTTCATTTATTTTAGAAAAATCTGAGTATTCCATTCATATAACATTATCTATTCTGTAACAAACCGTTCTTACAAAAGCTTACTTTTATATTAATTAACTTCTATAAATTAATAGATAAAATATACCTTTATTCTGCAGTAATTTGTGTCTATTTCTAATGCAAAAGTCATCCAAAATTAACAAATCTTCAAAGGCCAATTCCAGAAAATTCAAAATATAAATTTAATTTGTCATTTAAATATTTTAATATACGCTATTTTAATTATAATCGTTAAGAGTCATTTTTGAGAGAAAGAATTTTCGATATACTTCCTTTAAAACCGTAGTTTGGGGTGGGGCGTATTTTCTTGAAAATCTTCGTGTCACATCTTTGGCAGTCAAAACACACACGGAACTTTTTTTAAAAGCTTTTTTTATTTAAGTACAATACAATACCTTCTCTGTCTACTATGTACGCACATAGTACGTGGTAGAGAAGGCTAAAAGTAAAAGTTACTAAGACCAATTTACACAGTATAGCACAAGTTTTGTAGATGTATAGAGTCATAGTGCCAATAGACCAGCTGAGAGAGCCATAGTAAACTTTTACTCGGATATACGGGATCTCTGTGTCGTCCACAGACGTACACCACGGCAAAAGGTGCTTTGCCCGAACTTGCACGGGTCGCAGCCCGGAGCACACTGCATAACTGCCCGCATATAGGTCGTTCCATGATCGGTACATTTCTAGTCTTTCTTACCTTCATCAGGAGAGAAAAAAAAAAAAAAAAAAGGAATACGCTGCTTGAGGAAAACAATCTCTTTTTTTTTTTTCTTTTTACACTCTTTTTTATGTATTATATGTTCTGGTTTCAACTATTGAAGATAGCTAAATAAAATATTAGGGGATAAAATCAGCCTTCGAATTTATTTGGTGCTAAGATACATCTTTTTTAAAAAACTCTGATGTGTTGCACTCAAAAGACTTTCTCTAGCTGCTCTATAAACAAACGAAAGATTATTCTTCTTTCTAACATGCTAATTGAGATAAACAGGTGTAGAATGTACTTATTACTTAATTCTTTATAAGTAGATGGGAAATAAAGGAAAGCACTATGCTAAAGTGATACTCAAATGTTTTAAAAGCTATCATGCGATTGTCATTGCAAACCACCTCTTTGCTTGGCCAGGATATAACTAAAGTAAAACGAATACGAAACTTCCTGTCTGAGAAAAGTATAAGTACTTCACAATTAAAACCATTAACAAGGAATACCTCAGAAGCGGTTACCTCCACAACAAGAACGTAAAGGACATAAATTGTGTGTTTTGATGAGATCTATATTTTGTGTAGTAAGTTTTTGTGTAACTCTTACGGTTTAGCAGTTAAGCAAAATTCTGCACAATTCATCCAGAATAAAGAGGCCTTCAGAGGCTATTCACAAAAAATTCAAGATATAAATTTTATTTGAGATGTAAATATCTTTAATATACGATATTTTAATCAAAATCGTTGAAGCCATTTTTGAGAAAATCAAAATTTATGACTAATTTTCCATGTAAACGGTAGTTTGAGGTGAGGGGATTTTCTTGAAACTCTTCGTGTCGTATCCTTGGAAGATACAGTTTGGTATTTAACAGTCTTTTGATTTTTGAGCTATGCTGTCCACAGACAGACACACACGGATCTTTTTCTGAAAATTAATTTGTGTTCCTTAATTCAGGGGGTCCAAAACATCTATTTCCAAAGAAATCTCGGTATCGAATTTTTGGGTACATGTGCATAGTACGTGTAAAGAAAGTAATAAACAGTAATATGGGGGGCTGGAAAAAAAAAGAATTTCTATTTCTTTTTTTAACACACTTTTCTATGAATAATATGCTTTGGTTTCAACTATTGAAGATGGATAAATCAATCATTAGATGATAAAAACAACTTCTAAATTTATTTGATGCTAACATACATATTTAGTTCTTAAAATTATACTTTTTATAAGTTTTAATCAACGGATTATATAACTGAAGAAAAAATAATAAATATCTATAAACAAACTTATTAATAAGGATACATCAATGAAATTAGCAGCAATTCTCTACATGCTGTAAAAAGTTTAGTGATATTTTAAATAGTTTCTGAGAGAATGGGTCATGAGTAAAACAACCTAACCTTGGCGGCATAGGAATTTTAATCTGCCATTAATATACATTACTTTAATTTTCGCTCCCTAGCGCGAAAATTTATAAATAACCGCCTTGTATAAGGGAAATCTTTATTTTGCCTACTATGAATATTCTACCTTTTTTATTAATATTTACTAAGCTTTCTAAATGTTTAAATAATATTTATTATCATTTTAAAACATAATGTCCAGTTGCAGGAAAGCAAATAAAAGTTATTCAATGATTAAGATAATGTTAAGTGGCTATCAGTAAAACTTCTGTTGCAGAAAAGTTTGAGCAAAGATATTCTCCGACCAGATTTGATCAGTGGATTTTTGCTGGTTAACCGGCTTGATTGCCGATCAAAGGTATATTAGAGGATCAAAAACACTCAAAAACTAACTTGCATAAGCGTTACATTTTCCTAATGAATCTTATGTGGAATTATTGCACAATTCCAATACAGATTGTCTTTATCAACAGTGTATACACTATGCATAAATATTTTGTTTAGAATATATCTTTTTCTGCTATTCACGTTATAAAATTATTTTCGAATGAACAAATCTTATCAAAGAAAATATTTTATTTTTAAGTAATTTGAAATTCTTCATAAGTAGTTTTGTTTAACGTTTTAATGGAAAATGCATACCAAAAACTTAACTGGAACAGAAGTACACACTATAAAGTACATATATATATATTTAGTTTTTTCTTCTTTTTTAATGAAAGATAATGTCTATTAATCGATAATATCTAAATAATCTTCCACTGTATTAAGAAAAACTCTGTCATTAATGGACAACTTAAACTCAGGTGATCATAGATTAACTGATTGGTGATCAGTAGGTTTTTTGATTTGAGTTACTGCAACCGGCATAAGTTGCATACAATTTAACATTTAGGTTATTGGAACGCTAACCGGTGGGTTTATGTTTGTTTATTTTAATCTTATTTTAACTGTTACAGTTATATAATGCTATAGGTTTTTCAAACGATGTTTCAAACCCTTTACCACTATAAATACTATAATATTTGAGTTAGGGTAAAAGCAAATTAAGACAGATACTGAGCAAATAATAGGGAAAGTTTTTTACTTTTATTTTGTTTGATTTTTATCAGTTCACCGTTACGACTAGTACAACGTTGCTAAATTAAATAGAGTAACTTTATTCATACCTCTATAATAATGTGTAAGTTACAAATCATGACTGTATCATTAAATGATAGAAAACACACACACACACACACACACACACACAGGCTGTTTCAAAACGACACCAAACGAAGATAGCACTTTGGCTTGTTCGAAACTTGATGTTATTACTTGTAAACTCTTCTATTTACAGTTTTATCTGTGTTTAAAAATCGCACACATTTGGGATTAGGTAGCGAAAGAACAACGGTTGTCATACGCAACGTAAAACCACCTCAGAACGTGTTTGACGAAACACATAACAAAACCCATATGTTACGTTCTCCATTACTAAGGTGACCAGTGCCGCGCCGGCGTGTCTATCAAACCACGCCTACACCTTCACTACCAACTGGCATATCTCTTGGAGTGGGCCAGTCAGTGTCATTTGGTTATGTACGACTGCCTAATTCATGGTGGTTTTATGGCAGTTTTTGTATGTGCCGAATTTAGAGCTGAAAAGTATATTCACGGTATGAGCAACAAGGTCCACATCTTCGTTTGGTGTCGTTTTGAAACACCCTTTATATATGTTGAAGGAATCTGTCACAATCACATATATATGATATATATTATGTTGAAGGAATCCGAAACAATCATATTTTGTAATGCAGTAAGAAGAAGCCAAATAACTTAAAAAAAATTGACAGTATATTTTTTGACATTCCGCGTGCACCAAATGGCAAGCTCCCAGTTATATATTTGCTACTTTCCTCTAAGGTTAGGAAAACAAGTATCAAAATGATTCTTCTTTTCAACATCTACCTCCACATCTAAATGGTCATCACTCAAATCTAGCAGTGGTATCAGTATAATGCTTTTTATTTGAATTTCTATCAATCATGACTGATAATATAACTGAATTGTTGTAAGAAACATCTGATTGTTCTATTCACATGAATTTCTCTAGTTGTTCCGCAAAACAGCTTTTCTTATAAAAGATTATTCTTTTAACTATATATGCTAGTCAAGTTAAACGTAACCAAAATTGGTCTTATTTGCTTCTTTGTAAGTAGAAGAGAATTATGAGAATGCAATATACTAAATAGATAACCAACATTTTAAAAGCTGGTCACTAAGTGAAAAAATTGAATTTTGGTTCTCCTTAACTGCTAGAATTAAACAAAACAGAGACGAGAAGAACTATATCTTCACGTCTGAGAAAAGGTTATGTAGCTTAAAACGGAAACCAATAATTCGGAATATCTTGACAGTGATTAATTATACAAAGAATATATGTATTACATATACTGTGTGTTTTAATGAGATGTAAATGTGTGCATACTAAGTTTATGTCTACAGCTTACGTTTACCAGTTGTAGAAAACTAATGCAAAAATCATTCAGGATGAACAGGTCTTCAAAAGTTATTCTCAGAAAAGTCAAGATAAAAATTGTCAGGAAAATATCTGAAATACCTTAACACTTTAAAGACAATTTTGAGAAAATCAAAATTTTAGAAAAAAATTCTATGTAAAGGGTAGTTGGAAGTAGGGGAATTTTCTTTAAAATCTTCGTGCCCCGTCCTTAGAAGTTATTGAACTTAAATGCAGAGTTTGGTATTTAACTGGCTTTTCGTTTATATGTCTTACTAAAATTGATGTTTTGGATTTAGTGGATCTCATAATACGTATTTCCGATGAAATCTCGGTATCGAATTTTGGGTCTGTACATATGGGCTAGAGGAAGTAATACATATTGTCTTTCTCATAATAAGACTAATTTTTGTTTTTAATTGTTTCATTTATATAGCCCCCTTTAGCATCTAAGGTTATATCGGGGGCTTTCAACCTGAAACAACGTTGGTTTAAATCATTTTGTTTTACTCACACACACATACACAATCACGCTCACGTACAAACTTCCAGGCTCTTTGGGGGATAGGGAATAATTCTGGCTGAAGAAAAATTCTCCGCCCCAGCCGGGAATCGAACCCGGGACCCCCGGGTGAGAAGTCAGCTCGCTGACCACTCGACCACGGAGGCAGTCCCTAAAAATTTGTTTTAGGTATTGGAGGCGAAGTTACTCTGAGACAGCAATTTACGCTGAAATGCCTTTTTATTACCAGCGCTTGTTTTTTTAACCTTTAACATATGTTATTCGTAAGGAAAGTCATGACTTTGAAGGTTTTACCTCGATCGACGCAAGAAATCACTTAAAATAACAAGTGTCTCTTATCGATATATCGGAATGCTGGTACTTCAGTGCCGCGCTCATATCTATGATGCGATATTCCCACGCCAGCTTCGGGAAGTGCGATATAAAATTTGTTCCACATGAATCTGCAGAAGCGGACATTGTACCCGATGTTCATCTCTTCCACACATAAAAATCAATGGGAAAATAATAGACTTTATGGTGGCTAATAGATATTACGATAGGCTAAGAAATTGCACACTAAAGGTAAAAAAGCAGACCCTTAGGTTTAGAAGATTGAATGTATATCTTAGCGGTAAATTTATTACATAAAATGTTGTCTTGTTGGTTTTATGGTGCGCCAAGATAAGAGTATGCACTATGCTGCAGTAATCTTGCACTTTAATAAAACAAGAGGTCAAAGGTATAAATACGGCTCAATTCCATAAATGAGGACCCCAGCTGTTCTTCAAAATGCTATGGCAAATTTTGACAGTTTTATTAGACATTTAATACAAACTTAAGAGCATATAACTGCATACATGAGGAGTCATCTACAACTTTCCTCACAAATATGTTTGAAAAAAAAAAACAGCTGAAAAACAGTTTTACAAGTAAGAAGGCAGGATAGAGAATAACTGAAGTAGTTAAGGAAACTAGTTGAGGATGGGTCCGCAGGAGGTTACCAAGTTTGGTATTTAACTGTCTTTTCGTTTTTGATCTACTCTTCCCACAGACACATACACACACGGGCATTTTTATAAAACAATTTTTTTTGGGATTCAGTGGGTGTCAAAACATATATTTCCGGTGAAATATTGGTATTGAATTTTGGGTGTAATACAATACCTTCTCTGTACACTATGTACATAGTACGCGAGAGAAAAGTAATATAGGGTCTGTACTGAAGTGGTAAACATGTTAGCTTTCTCCGTGTTTACCGTGTTCTTGTATATTATCACGGACCCTAGTACAAGCCCCTTAATGAGCGCGATTCCTTCGCCGTTTACACTGATATAAAACAGTACCAGACTTCAAATGCCTAGGCATCACGCTACACAAAGCCAAAAAGCTTTACAAAACATATCACAGAAAAGACAATCCAGGCAATGCATGAACTAAGAAAAATTAGATCCTTCGGCAATGCTGTTTAGAGTACAAATTCTACCAATACCGACATACCACTTAGAAATCTTCTGGATACATTTAACAATGAAGAGTCTTACCTCTGTAGAGAGAGTGAATTAAAGGAAGTATTAGGAGTATCAAAAGTAACGAAGTCCCACCTCGTACACCTACTAACGAAGGACACTTTCCTCATGGACGAGCTGAGAACAGGCATACTCCTACCCAGCACCAGCGCATCACAGAAGCTGCTAAAACACTGAATAGGAAAAGAGAAGAAATACAGCCAGAATTCTGCAGCACCAGAGCCATGGTGGACCGTGCGTGGACAAAAGAAAATTCGAAACGAGAAATATTATCACTACGTTGGTAGTCCACGGATTTCACTACCTGATATGCATGAACACCAAATCACATGAACCAAATACAGATTGCAGCTGTATGCTATGTAAAAAATATGTATACATTGTGCTATGCTCAAAAAGAACAAAGACAATATGTGAATATGCAACTTTAATTAATTTTAAATGTATTCTTACTTTAATCCTGGCTTTTTGACTGCAACAACATTTTTATTTGCGCTGACATACAAGAGAAGAAGAACGAAGGCGCTCTCTCGCTTACAGCGCCACTGACCGGCGTACCTTTGATTTACCTCGTGGAGTTCTGCGATTTCTATAACGTGTTTGTTATCTGCACACCCGATATACGGCGCTGTTAGGCCAAAGATGCTGTTAGGCAAACTTCTACAATGTACATTATACATACGTGCTAGAGAAAGTAAAAATAAAGAAAGAGGACCTAGAATTTAAGCCTGAGAACGTTTTACACATTTGCTTAGTATTATGAAAGACAATTTTTTATCATAAGAAAACTGAAAGATCATAGAAGAAAGAAGCAATTCCCTGAAGGCCAAAGGTGAAACTAATGCAATGAACACCTGATTGTAATTATCCGGAATATAATTGAATGGTATATGCATTTATCAAATTCGTTTCGTTTTCATTTCTTGTCATAGGGCATGATTTTAAAGGAGCATGTGATGTGTGCAATGGCTGCAATTGTAATTTAGAGTTATCATCCATGAAGGGTTTGCACTGTAATTTCGCTTGGTGCATGTTTGAGCTTGGTGCAATGATATAATTCTGATATGATTTGTAAGGCTGTTTTTAGTTCTCCCTTCTAATAATTATCACAGGGAAAGTCAGCACAAGCAATTATTTATTAGCTAGATATGTACTTGAGATAAGCCTTATTGCTTTCTTCTACATTTTAATATCACATTTAAGGTAATTACGGTCGCTTAGGCTGAAACAATTATTGCTTATTTTCATTGACCTTACTGATTAAAACAGTCCTTTTTACTTCCTCTACACGTACTATGCATATTGTTTTGAGGTGCCCTGGATAAAAACAACATTTTAAAAAACGGGCCTTATGTATGCATGTATGTGGACTGCATAGCTAAAAATCTGATGTGTTACATTCACATAACTTTTTCTATATCTCTGCAACAAATTATTTTTAAAAAGTTTATGCTTCTATTTACTTTCCTGCTCATCAAGAAAAAATTAGCAGAAATAGACTTATTACTTGCTTCCTTGTAAGTAGAAGCGAAATAAGGAAGTACCATAAGTTAAAGTGATAATCAAAGGCTGGTTGCTATGTGACTGAAGTTCCTTTGTTTGTATGGACACGAGTTCACAAAGTCCTGTATGAGAAAAGTATAAGTTTTTATACCTGAAACCAAAAACCAGGAATATCTAAAAAACAATCGTCTCCACGAAAAAAAATGTGTATAACATAAAGTATGTGTTTTAAAGTGCTCTACATTTGTTGTGTGGTAAGTTTTTGTCCATCCCTTACGCTATAGCAATTATGCAAAATTCCGTAAAATTGACCCAGAATAAAGTAGTCTTCAGAGGCTATTCCCAGAAAATTCAAGATATACATTTTATTTGTCAGGTAAATATCTTTAACATACGATATTTTAATCAAAATCGTTAGAGCCATTTTTTAGAAAATAAAAATGTTCGAAAAAAGTTCTATGTAAAGGGTAGTTTAGGGTGGAGGATTTTTCTCAAAACCTTCGTGTCGCATCCCTGGGAGATATTAAACTTAAATACCAAGTTTGGTATTTTACTGACTTTTCGTTTTTGAGTTATCGTGTTCACAGACACACGGACACACACACACACACACACACACACACACACGGACCTCTTTCTGAAAATATTTTTTTTGGATACAGGGACTTTAAAACATATATTTCCGGTGAAATCTCGGTATCGACTTTTTTGATGGAGTTCAATACCTTCTCTATACACTATTTACATAGTACATATAGAGAAAGTAAAAATTAGAAGAATGTTAAATATATTTGGTACTTACTTTTAAGGTATTCCAAGAAACGAAGATTTTTCACGAAAATTACTCTCCCCAAAGTATACTTTACATTTGTTTCTCAAAAATCTGATGTATACCATTCACATGACTTTCTCCATATCCCTGCAGCAAATAATTCTTAAAAAGCTTATAATTCTATTTACTTTATGCTAATCAGATAAAAAAATTAGGAGAAAAATTCTTATTTCTCGCATCCTTGTAAGTAGAAGCGAAATAACGGACAACCGTAGGTTAAAGTGGTAGTCAAAAGCTGGTTGCTATGTCAATGAAGTTCCTTTGTTTGTATGGATAGGAGTTGACAAGTTCCAGTATGAGAAAAGTATACGTTTTTCATAGCAGAAACCAAAAATAAGGAATGTCACAAAAACGACGAACTCCACGAAAAAAATGTATATAACATAAATTGTGTGTTTTAATGTGCTCTACAGTTTTTGTGTAGTAAGTGTTTGTCCATCTCTTACGGTTTAGCAGTTATTCAAAATTTAGTAAAATTCGTCCTGAATAAACTACCCTTCAGAGGCTATTTCCAGAAAATTCAGGATATACATTTCATTTGTCAAGTAAATATGGTTAATATCCGAAATTTTAATCAAAATCGTTTGAGCCATTTTTGAGAAAATCAAAATTTTCGAAAAAAGTTCCATATAAAGGGTGGGGGGATTTTTCTCAAAATCTTCATGTCGCATCCCTGGAAGATGCTAAACTTAAATACCAAGTTTGGTATTTTACCGACTTTTCGTTTTTGAGTTATCGTGTTCACAGACACACGGACACACGGACTCACGGACCTCTTTGTGAAAATGCTTTTTTTGGATATTGGGGACCCTAAAACATATATTTCCGGTGAAATCTCGGTATCGAATTTTTGGTGGAGTGCAATACTTTCTCTATACACTATGTACATAGTGCGTATGGAGAAAGTAAAAATAGCTCTAATGATTTCAAAAAATACAGTACATTCACACGATAAATAAAATGCATATATATACAATTTTTAGGTATCAGCTTTTGAATGGGCTGAGAGTAAACTGAGCAGAGTAAACGTGGTATTTTTAAAGGTGTGAACTTTACTTCTTAATATATTTATTTCTCTGCCTCACTGACGAAATAGAAGGTGAAGGTGGAAAAACATAGGAACTATTCTTTAGATCCATTAATTTTCAACTTAATAGCGGATAAATTAATTGATAGAGTAAAACAAAAAACAGTGCAAACGGTAATACCCAGATAAATGTAGTAGGTTATGCAGATGATGAAGTGGAAGACTCTGCAGACAATTTAAACATAAATTTATGATGGTATCCAATAGTATATTATGATACAAGCGTTTTGGCTGTATCCATAATATATAAATGCCAATAAATTAATTTAAAAAAAGTGTGGGAGCTCCTCTTTTGCAGAGTCAAGGGGAATTTTCAAAAGATGAAATGAAGTCGAGTATTTTCAGTTTCCGTGTATCAAACACTATTTTTTGGAGATTAGTATTGATATTCATTAAAATAAATGAACTAAATATTTTGATTGCAAATAACTTCTACGAAAAAGAAACATTTGGTTGCCGTAATGTATCTTTTCATTGTTTTTTTATAAACAAGATTCGTGGAGGCACAGTTGGTACCCTGGAATTGGTTTAACAATTTTACTATGGAGAAAGTTATGGCAGAGGAGAGAGAAATAGAAGAATGGAACGCTGTACGTTAATTTCGAAGAAGTCTAAACAAAGGTTAAATGTACCACACGCGAGACTGTAGCAGCGCGTCTATTAGCGGAGAAATAAGTAGATAATAAGAGTACATTCAACTTCAAGAAAATGGATAGTGTTTGTCCAATAACATTGAATAGTTTTAATAATTTTACTTTCACATTCAGTATACCAAAATAAATATTGCAACTGGTTTACTTTTTTAGTTTTACTTATTGTGCTTTTTGAGTCTCTATCATTATGCGATTTATTTTGTTTCCATAGCAACCAGGTAAGATGTGGGACTGTTAACTGACATTCAGTAACAATAACCGGAAAGTAGTAGAAATTCGTCATGTGGTCCAAAAATTATATAACATGAGGGTCTTAATAGAGAAACCTAAAAGGATTGTTAAGGAGCCGATAAGATGTAAGTTGGAAATATGAGGGATGATTAGAAACTAAGGTTATAAAGTCGCTATTTTTACTTTCTCTACACCTACTATGCACATAGTGTATAGAAAAGGTATTGTAATACACCCAAAAAGTCCATACCGAAATTTCACTGAAATAAATGTTTTGGGTCCCCCTGAATCCAAAAAAAAAAAAAAAAAACATTTCTGGAAAGAGGTCTGTGTGTGTCTGTGTGTAGACAGCATAGCTCATAAACAAAAAGTCCGTTAAATACCAAAAATGGCTCTAACGATTTTGATTAAAAATAGCATATTAAAGATATTCACCTGACAAATAAAATGTATATCTTGAATTTTCTGGGTATAGCCTCTGAAGACTAATTTACTTAACAGAAAATGTAGAGCTCCTTAAAACACACAATATATGCAATATACATTTTTTCAATTGGGGTAGATCGTTTTTGACATATTCCTTGTTGTTTGTTTCAGCTTTAAAAAACATACTTTTCTCATACGGGAATTTGTCAACTCCTGTCCATATAAACAAAGGAATTTGTCACATAGCAACCAGCTTTTGGCTAATACTTTAGTCTATGCTATTCCGCTATTTTCCTTCTACTTACATGAAAGCAAGTAATAAGACTATTTCTGCTAATATTTTCTCGATTAGCATGAAGTAAAAAGAAGCAGAAGCTTTTCAACAATAGTTTGTTGCAGATATGTAGAGAAATTAGTGTGAATGGAACACATCAGATTTTTTCACATAGACTTCATATTGGTTGAGATTTTCGTCGTTTCTTAGTATGAAATTGAATATTCCCTCCTGGAAAACTTCTGTCCTTGCGAGTACAGTCAAGTATTCGTGGAGTGTTTGCACCTCATCATCTGAAGCGAATCATCGGTCTCCTAGGTGTTCCTTCAAGTGTGGAAAAAGGCAAAAATCGCTTGGAACCTGATTCGGGCGGTAGGGAGGTTACTTGATGTCATCTCCGCGAAACTGCTACAACTGGTCTACGGAGCTGTATGAGATCCCGCGTTGTCGTCAAGGAAAACCCTCGGTGAGGAGTACGGCCGTTTTCTCCTAATTGCTTCACGTAATCCTGTTATGGTCTCGCAATATCGGAGGGCGGTCATTATATGCCCTCTGTCCAAGAACTTCACGAGTATGACACTCGCGCTGTCCCAAAATATGTGGCCATCACATTACTGGCAGATGGTGCCACTTTAAACTTCTTAAACTTTGGCGAACATGAATTTATACACTCTTTAAGATCGCTTACTTCTGAGGGTATAGTGGTGGATCCATATTTTGTCACCCGTGGCAATACGTGAAGAAAACCGTTCCGTTCCGTGGAGAACCGTTGCAAAAGTTGCAGATTTGCTCCCATGCGTTTCTCCTTGTGTTGGTTGGATAGATTTCGTGGAATATATCGGAAACACACTTTATCGAAATTACAGAATATCGTGAATAATATGATGAATGCTTCCAAAAGACATTCCCAGCTGTAACGTACGTCGTAACATGATCCTCCTGTTGTTCTGAATCAGCTCCTCTAGCGAGCTGTTTTCAAAATATGCCGTGCTGGATCGGCGGTTTCTCTACCGACCGCAAACTTTGCGACATGCGAGACATTATAATCTCTCTATAAACCTTTACCAGCTGTTGGTGAATGTCAACCGCGTTACATGTTTCGCCCACAGAAATCGTATAACTGAGCGGATTTCCTCGCGAGACCAGTTTTCCAAGCAAGTTGCAATTTGCGTTTACCTTGCAGTAGCGCTGTAGATGGCAGTTGGCTGAAATCGTTGCCAACCGCAAGTATTATAATTAGTGCCCACTACTAATTTTGCCATGAAAGACAAAACACAAAGAATATGGGCATTGTAACGTTAGTTTCTGATTATCCCTTGTAGAAGGGAAAGCCATCGAGCAAGTAATAGAGTTTCAATACTTGGGAGCGTAGAGTGATCCTCGGAAGCAGGGCATGAAAGGAGCTCCCATATCAGTATACTTAGATATAACCTACAAAGCACATATCTTAGTAAAGAAGGGAAAGTTAAAATATACAAGACAGTATATTAAGCCGAAACCCGGGCTATCACGAAGAAAATAAGGCAGTTATATTACTAATGGTAATGAATGTTCTAATTTTACAAATAGCGAAGATCTGAAGTAATAGGACAAAAATATGGATGTGAGTGATTAGTGTGAAATAATTGATATTAACACATTTGTGGAAAGCAGAAAAAACGAATGTAATAATCATATTATAAGAATGAAAAACATCAGATTGGTAAGAAATAACTAGAGCTATGAGGTCACTAGAGGAAGCAACCATATGTTTTTATAAAAATACAGTTCTGGAGTCTGGTCGGGACTCCGGTGCTGTATTCCTTTTTCGTATTCCTCTTTCCCTAATGTTCCTTTTTTATGACAAATAAACATACATGTACACATTCACAAACACTCATGCCAAAGGTGGGACTCGAGCCCAGGATCCCCTACGCCACGAAGGTCCAAAGCGAGGCGCTTTAGCGAGCGCAGCAATGGGGACCGGTAAGTATTGGAAGCCCGCAGAAAAAATGGAGAGAAGATCTGCAGTCGACATTTACTGATTTTTTTGGCAGTGTTTAGCGCCCGCTTTTACTACTTGTGACACCGCAGACGACGACACTGGTGATACATGGAATGAAGATGGAGCACCGGTGGAATGCAATGGCGGGATAAACCGGAGAACCCGGAGAAAACCCGCCCGGCGCGCTTTGTCCACCACAAATCTCACATGCAGTCGCTTTGGCTAAAACCCGGGCCATCTAGGTGAGAGGCGAGTGGTCTAATCAGTTGGCCAAGGCGCGGCCCATTTATTGATTCTGCAGGAAAAAGAGCGATGAAAAACAGGTTGATGATCTGCATAAAATATAGTAAATATTAGGAAGCATCACAGTGTATAATACTTTGCAGTGCGCTCAACCATTTTTCAAGGCTTTTATTGCATTTCAAAGAATAAATATATCATCGGCGTATAAAAAAATCTGATGTGTTCCATTCACATACATCTCTAAAACAAATTATTGTTAAAAAGCTTATTCTTCTATTTACTTCATGCTAATCGAGAAAAAGTAGCAGAAAGTCCATCTAAGTAGAGGGAAAATAAAGGAGCACGATACAATAGGTTAAAGTAATAGTCAAAAGCTGGTTACTACGTGACTGACAGTTCCTTTGTTTGTATGGACAGGAATTGACAAATGCTTGTATGAGAAAAGTATAAGTATGTATATCTGAAACCGGTAACAAAAAGAATATCTCAAAAACAATCAACTCCACGAGCAAAAACGTATATAACATAAATTGGTGTTTTAACAATCTCCACATTTTTTGTTTAACAAGTTTTGGCCTATCTCTTACGGTTTACGAGTTATGCAAACATTTATCCAAAATAAAGATGTCTTCAAAGGCTATTCTCAGAAAATTCAAAATACACATTTTATTTATCATGTACATATTTTAATATACATTTTAATCAAAATCAATGGAGCCACTTTTGAGAAAATCAAAATGTTTGAACATTTTTCCATGAAAAGGGTAGTTGGAGTGGGGGGATTTTCTTGAAAATCTTCGAGTCGCATCCTTGATGCTTAACGGACTTTTATTTTTTGAGCTATGCTCTCTCCCCCCCACGCACACACACACTGATAGACCTACTGACGACACACACACAGACACTTTTCCAAAAATGTTTTTTTTTGGAGTTCAGGAGGTCTCAAAACATATATTTCCAGTGAAATCTCGGTATCGAATTTTTGGATGCAATACAATATCTTCTCTATACACTATGTACATAGTACGTATAGAGAAAGTAAAAATGCATGCGTCTTCTAGCTTTTATTACCGATACATCTAGGTGTACTCTTATCATTTCATTGGCATAAATAAATACATCCAAAATAAAGATGATATTGTGCACCCTTGTTTAACTTACCTCTGCACTGTGCTATATTCTGAACTAGTATAACGGCGAGTATTTATACCAGAATCCACTGTCTTAGTAGATTGAGAATCACGTAAGTTTATGCGTTTTAAAGTCACTTAAAGCACATTTAGAATAGTCATATGACAGAAGAGATTGCCCACTCATTATTAGTAACTAAGCTAAACGTAATAAAATAAAATATTTTACCAAATATCTATAAGCTCCAATGTTGTTGAAGCACTCATGGTGCACGAAAACTGTCACGAAAACTGCATGCTGACTTGGTGTTAATACTATCACAAAGGCAATGCCTATTCTCTTACAACAACATAAAATGTATGTACACCATTCACATGACTTTCTCTACCTGTTCTGCAAACAAAGTATTCATACAAAAGATTATTCTTTATGTACATCATGCTAATGAGATAAATACTAGCAGAAATTGCCTTATTACTTGCTTGCTTCTAAGCAGAAGGGATATAAGAGAATGCATTAGTCTAAAGAAATAGTAAAAGTTTAAAAGCTGCTCAGTATATGAACTTTTGAACTCTCTGTATGGTTTATAAAACAAAAGAGAGATGAAACGAAAAGTGAGATTCCGTTTTAGAAAAGCTACGTAGTTTAAAATAGAAACAAATAGAAGGAATCTCGGAAACGTTTAATGAATATATGACAAATTCTCTGCTTTTAAAAGATATACATTAGCTGCGTAGTAAGTTTTTGTCAATTTATTACGGTTTGCCAGTTATGAAAGATTAATCAAGATGAAGAGTTCAAAATCAGCATTTTATTTGTGATGTAAAATCTTTAATACATATTACTTAAATCAGAATTGTTAGAGCCATTTTTGATAAAAACAAAAGTTTCGAAAAATATTCCTGTAAAGGTTAGTTTAGGGTGTGGAATTTTTTTGAAAATCTTCGTTCAATCTTTGGAACATGCTAAACTGAAATGCCAAGCTTGTTTTTTCGTGTTTGAGTTATGCTGTACACAGGCATCGACACTCACACACAAGATACACACAAATACACTGAGCTTTTTCTAAAAATGCTTTGATTTGGAGTCAGGGACCTCAAAATATATTTTCGGTAAAATTTCGGTATCGAATTTTTGGGTGGAATAAAATACCTTCTCTGTACACTATGTACATAATGTAAAGAAAGTTACATAACATTTGCTTGTCCGTATAAGCAGGAATGCAACCTTGTCATCTTAAGAGGTTTATGTTACTTAATAACGCATGTTTCCTAAAATATTTACAGCGAGGCCATTTCACTGTTATTTTGATTTAGATAAGAACTTGGGAATTTCTCTTCCATCACTTCCAAGCGCTAATCACTTTAACGGCGAACACGCGTGTGTGCTACAAGATTAGCAATTACTGTTTGAAGGCGCACGGAAAAGATGTATCGCTTCTCCATCAATGTGAACGGCCACAGGGTCAAACTGCAGGCCCCAACAATAATAGCTTTTAATCACTTTCCTCGAATGCAATACGAAACAAAAATGTTCCCGCAGAGATTGGAATCATTAGCTAAAACGCCTGGCTACGAGGAATATTCCTGTGAGTGCCTGGAGGACATCTCAGTTTGGATGTATAGGGTGAGTGGAAATTCCCTTTATAGTTATGTATAACTTACCTCTTAAAGCCTCAAAGCTCTATGTAGGTTCCTCCATGTTCGTTGCATGGTTTAATGCACCTCCACGTCCGATTGTTCATCTGCAACAGCATATTAAGAGCGATGTTTCGAAGCGCCACACGAACTATGTTTTTCACAATAAACCACAGTGTATTATCTGGTGTGGTGAGGTCAGCACTTCTTGTAGACCGGAAATCGAGTCGAAGATTGTTCTGAACCAAGTCCAGTCCAGTGATTTAGAAAAATTTCGCCCGGGTGTTGGTGGACCGGACGGTGAAATGTCCTGGTGGTCCCATCATTTTGAAAGAAGACGATGTCGATAATTCCTCGTGTCGTCAAATCTGGAAGTAACCACTCTTCGATCATTTCCAAATACGTGTGTCGATTAACAGGGCCATCGCAAAGATAGGGATCCACTGCCATCCTTACTCAAACTCTAACACGAGGCGGATTATTCTGAATCTCTTCAAAAGTGTAAGGATTTCTTTCGACCAGAGAAACCACATTACGACTACGAGAGCTGCGATAAATTGCACAATCGTCAGAAAATATGACATTATTTTGCCATTTGCACTTGGAAAGGTTTCAAGGCATAACTGACATGCATGCACACGTTAATCCAGATAAGTATCTGACAACATTAACAGTGGTTGGATGTCGGAATGCCCAACTCTGCAGAACGTTTACGTAATGATTCCACCTGGGTATGTTCAATCGATATTTTCACAGCAGCACAAGTTTCAAGTCAAGTTCTCGGCCGTCCACTGCCTTGCGCATCGAGAACACTTTCCACGGCAAAGGTTTGTCTTTCTCCCACTACAATAACGTTGGACGTGATGGTGGTGTATTGTCGAACCGTGAGGTTATTCTGGATATCCTGCATTGTTCGTCCGGTTTTTTGACGTTCTTAGAAGCTACCAAGCGTTCTTTCACACTAAATGGAATTGTACGGCCAAATCTTTACCAGCCATTTTGAGCGTGAATTTAGCAAGTATTGTTGCGTATTGCTTCGGTATTACTATCAATGTTGTCATCTACCAACCTTATCAATAATCGTATTTCATATTACAGCTGCCCTTCATTCTTTGCTTCATAGAACCAGGTTAAACAGTGTAAAGGAACTTTCCGCTCGCCCTGTATATTGGATTTGAAGCCAACCGTACTGCACGAGCGAGCACTTCCTGCGCTAGCGTGCTTGACCAATCTGCTAGTAGCGTCAGTACAATCATAAGTGCTGGAAACTGGTGGCTGTAAAAACGAAATTAAATGTAAATGAACTTGAGGCATAGATAAGATCTGCACATCTACTGCGAGTAGATTACATTCTTTGGGATTGGGAAGCCAGATGTTTGCAAACTAACGTCACGGTTCTCAAAGATCTTCAATACTGAATATGCTGGCGGCAACTGTTTCTCTTTTTTCAGTTCTTAAATTTTTCAATCTATGATGACCAATGTATTCGGCACTAAAATAATATCCTAATTTTACCTGACCGTGCGGGATAGTTCAGGGGTAATGTCTATGGTTCACATTCGGGAGATTCTTGGTTCAAAATCTCATATGCCGGACAATACGGTTGGTCAGTTATTATTTTCTCAAAGACATTAAAAATGTGCCTGACGCAGTAATTTTTCTGAAAATGTGTACCTTTGATGGGGACTCGGATTTTCCGGTGATTTTCGTTGGCGTCATTCTGACACAATATACCAAGCGAATAAGAAGAGACAAAACCGATTGGGCGATCCACCCCTTCATCCCTCAACCTCGCTCCCACAGCTGAGGTTGAATTGTATAAGCAGTGTGTTAATTTAGTAACCACGTGCGCGAGTTACCTAGACATTAGAACTTCAGTATGTAATGTAGAGAAAATATTAATCTAATTTTGTATCATCCGTTGAGAGGGATGGATTACTGTCCAACCAGAAAGTTTAGGTATCACCAGTTTGCAATTCACACTTCATTTATCGCAAGTTATGTTTCAGATTCATCCCTTCAATAACATGGCGTGTCCAATATGCTTTCAAGACCTTAGCAAAAAGGTGGAAGACATGGGCGAAGTCAGCGAAAAGACCTCTTCTTATAATAAATATTTACAGGCGCATTTTTAATGTCTTTTGAGTGCATAATGCACAAAGTGAATAGAGAAGAAATTGTTTCTTACCTCTTTTGTTTTACTCCCAGAAATGCAAACGAGAATGGAATTTCAATTCTTTCACATAGTGATAGCTTTTAAAAGATCTAACTATTATATTAGTGAAATGTATCCCCTTATTTCCCTTCTACTTGCAAGAAAGCTAGTAATAAGACAATTTCTGTTAATGCTAATCTCGATTAGCATGATATAGATAAAGTAATAATCTTTTGTAAGGAAAATTGTGTGTTTAGACCACTCGTCTCTCGCCCAGATGGACCGGGTTCGATCCCAAGCGACCACATGTGAAATTTGTGGTGATCAAAGCGGTGCAGGAGCGGTTTTCTTCAGGGTTCTTCGGTCTACTCGTCATCACATTCCACCGGTGCTCCATCTTCATTGCAAGTATATCATTAGTGTCATCGCCTGTGGTGACATAGAAGTAAAAGCATTAAACACTACCCAAAAAAAATGTTAGAGCAGAATCTCTTTCTATAAATGAACTAAGACAAATTGAATTATTTAATAGAATGGTAATAAGGTAATCCAATTACCCTCGATGAATTTAAAATGGAGCAGCAGAGAGCGGAAGGGGTGTGTCCAAATCCCGGCCATAGCATTGAATTTCTCAGCTAATACTAACGTCAATAACCCAGAATTGCTCAAGTGACTCGCATGTTTCCCGGTAAACCACAAGGTGATCTCAGTTTATTTTGAGATGACAACCCCAATGGCGACTTACAATGTTGCAAGTACTTAAGTCCCCGGATTTATAGTATAGCCAACTATTATGGTCAATTGATTTAATTGTCTTTTCACACAAGTCGTGTGTAGGACAGGAGTTGGATAGGTAGAGTCTGACTGAAAAATTCAATGCCATAGCCGGCATGTTGCCGTGGTAGCGCAGCATTAGAGCAACCGGCTAGAGACCGGGAGATCTGTGATTCAAATCAAGGCTGTGGCATTGAATTTTTCAGTCTGACTCTACATATCTAAGCTATATAAGTTTGCATACGTCATAAGTTTGCAAGACTTTCTTTTCGTTACGTCACATCCTGTCACAAGATTATGCATGTAGCATGATGCTTATCCAACTGAATGTCTTTATTCAGCTTACTAGATAATTAAAACGCTGTAGTTATTTTAACATTTGGTTGTTGAGTGCCGCTCGGTTATATAATTAGACCGTTGCACTGATGCAGGTCAAGCAGTGCTAGATAACCCGCGATTATGCGCGGCGTGCTGGACCGTTTCATTTGAAGAGAAAAAGCCGGCGCCGGTATCCCAGTTGGAATTAGCATAAAGTGCTATAATGGCCGGCTTATTGAATGTGATGGTCCGGATTATCGACTGCATTTACATATTGCAGTTTGCTCGCTCCCACTCCTGATCCAGAAAGTTTGCTACTCTAATTGGAGAAGTGAATGCAAAACTACTAGAAACACACTTTCCTGGCTTTACGGTTTATTCCCTGGGGCGTGTTGGTACAGAATTACCATTAATGTCGTCTAAAACACTTTCTCTGTTTGGAAATGAACACTTATCCATGTAGCATTTTGCTTTTATATAATCCTTATTCAATATAGATGGTTTATCGATTTAATTTTTTTTCACACAGGCTGTGTATAGGGCAGGAGTTGCATAGGTAGAGTCAGACTGAATATATCCAATTCCTGTCCTACAAACAGCTTGTGTGAAAAAGCAATTAAATCAATACCAATTGACCATAATACTTGGCTATATTATAAATCCTGGGACTTAAAGTACTTACAATATTGTAAGTCGCCATTGGGGTTCTCATCTCAAAAAATTCCAGATCACCTTGTGGTTTACCGGGAAACATGCGAGTCAATTGAGAAATTCAATGCTATACCGGCATGCTGCCATTGTAGCTCAGTGGTAGAGCAACCGGGTAAAGACCATGGTTTAAATCCCGGCCATGGCATTGAATTTTTCAGTCTGACTCTGCCTATCCAAATAGATGTTATATTTTTGGAGAATATAAACGAATAATTACACTCAAAAGTTTTCTTGCCATAGTGCAAGAAATAAACAACAACGTAGTAAGAAATTATATACAGAAAAAATAATATTAGAACTTGGACAGGTTAAAGTGGTAACTCATTTGTTAGAGAAACCCGCTAGAGACCGGGAGATCCGTGGTTCATATCCCGGCTATGGCATTAAATGTTTTAGTCTGACTAATCCATCTGGTACCCTACTCACGACTTGTGTGACAAAAATAATTAGATCAATATAACATCTATAATTAGGGTATGTTATCTCAAAATAATTTAATATCATCTTGTGGTTTCCAGGGAAACATAGTAATGAGTTGGGGAATTTAATCTTGTGCTGGTAGCTCAGTGGTTAAGGAGAACAGGCAAAAGTTTTAGTCCTAATACTACAGTAAACCTGTTCCATTTGAAACTTCTGTCGGACAAGAGAGGGCACTTAAAAATAATAATAATAATTAAAAGTAATAATAATAATAATAATAATAATAATAATAATAATAATAAAGTAATATTGTATAGTTTTGTATGTTTTATGTTTTCCCTCTCCTTTTTTAAAGATAAGGAGAGAAAAGGAAGAAATTAAAAAGAGAGGCAAGCGGGTATAGACCGGGGGATCCGTGGTTCAAACCCCGGCTATGGCATTGCATTTTTCCGCCAGACTATAGCTATAGCTATCATCATCAGCTATGTTTGTTTGTTTAATCAATGGATCCGATTAACCGATCACAGTCGATAAACCAATCGATTAACATTTTAGTAAGGTGAAGGAAAAATAACTTAGCGTGCCATTCTATATTGGGTGTGAAAGACGCTTAGTTTTGCTCAGAGGCCTCTTTATTACGCTTAAGTTCTTTTAGGTGCGTAAATCTACAACGTGACACCAACAGCTTTACTTCCCATCCGAGGATGTTTACGCTTTTCTGTCTGTGTGTTGGAAGTACTATTTTAATTAGCATAGTGTACGTGTGGCAGGTGATTAAAATAAACAGATATTAGTGTCTTTCTTTCAGAAAGTCTTATATAACATTACCTGCTTTATAAACTAAAGGAAAAGAAATATAAGACAGCCTGTTGTTTAGAGTCTTTACAAAACAGTCAGGAGGCCTAATGACTAGAAAAGAGTTACAGATACCAATTGCTATACATACACAGTGGAATAAATGACAATTAAAACCTCAGCTCCTGTGTGCTTTTTGATCATATTTTGTTTTTATAAAAGTCAATACAAAGTAGCAAGCTATGATACGACGTGAGGAATATTCCTTGTGATACGAATTTGCTTTTTTTTTTTTTTTTTTTTTCCTTAATTTTTCAAAATACAGTTCCGGAGTCTTGTATTGCTTTGTCCTCTTTTTTCATTTTCCTAACATTTGCTTGTTTTTCTGTTTGATTGCCATTTGCTTTTTGCTTCTAATACACACACATATACATAGTTTACAAATATACAAACACACAAGCTCACGATCCCCTGCGCCACGAAGCACCAAAATGAGACCCTTTAGCGAGTGCGGCCATGGGAACCTTATCCGGGTAACTGACCCTAAGTGAGATTGAACTCGTGTCTTGTTGAATGTGAGACAGACACGTTACCC
This sequence comes from Hymenopus coronatus, assembly GCA_030762935.1. Taxonomy (NCBI): domain Eukaryota; kingdom Metazoa; phylum Arthropoda; class Insecta; order Mantodea; family Hymenopodidae; genus Hymenopus; species Hymenopus coronatus. The sequence continues at coordinate 62,082,985 of CM060898.1, read as the reverse complement.
AAGTGGGCTAGAGCTCAGTGATGATAGAAATATTGTTTCTAAGTAAAAGGCTGCTCTTTCTGAACATGTAAAAGTGCTAACATTCTGAGGTCCTGAAGTAAACAGGTGTTTGTTACTGCCAAGTTCACATTTTCATACTTTGGTGTCATTAAATTGTTAATATTGAAAAATATAAAAATATAAACTTAACTGCTTTTTATTGAAACATAGACAATTAGGTTATAATAGATCATATTTCGGGGGGGGGGGGTAAAGTACCTTGCCATCCCAATGGCTAGAACAATGCTCTAAAAACAGAGGTAGTTCACGATGGCACTGTTTGGGGTTCAATTTGTTATTACCAACCCAAACACCCGCTTTCAATTGCTGGTCACTTTTATTCACGGCAGTATAACTACAACCATTTCGAGAGAAACTGCTCTATCGTGATGTAATGTGCTAATGTGTACTTCCCAAGTTCTTAAACAGTATGCAAATATCATATGACTTTCTCTACCTGTTCTGCTAAATCATGTTAATCGTGATAAAATTAGCAGAATTTACTTATTACAGAAGGAAACAATGGAATACACTACACTAAGGCCTTAGTCAAATCTTTTAATAAGTGGACAATGGAAGTTCGGTTCGATTTGCACTGTCAGTAAAACAAAATAAGGATGAAACGAAAAGGGATACCGTTTGAGAAATATTACGTAGTTTAAAATTGAAATCATTAACAAGGAACATCTCGAAAACGGTCAACCCTACAACAAAAATGTAAAATGGAATGTAGTAAGATTTTGTATGTTTCTTAAAGTTTACCAGTTATTAAAAAGTCATCCAGAATGAAGAAGTCTTCAGAAACTATTGCTAGAAAAGTCAAGATATGCGTTTTGTTTGTTATGAAAATATGTTTAGTATACGGGATTTTAATCACAATCATTAGAACCATTGTTGAGAAATCAAAATGCTCAAAACTTTTTCACGTAAAGTGTAGTTTGGGATGGGGAAATTTTCTTGACAATCTTCGTGTGGCTTCCTTGGAAAATACTGAACTTAACTATCAAGTTCGTTATTTAACTGACCCTTTGTTTTTAAGCTAAGTTGTTTTCACACACATTCGTGTATTTCTAGTGAAAGTTCGGTATCAATATTTGGTTGGAATGCAATACCTTCTCTACCTATGTAATATGTACTATGTAGAAAAAAGTAAAAAATATTGTATGTCACTCGTGATAAAAGTAGTTTTATTTTATGGGTAGGAATTTATTTTCGTAAACGTTCCTTCTCGGAAAATCATACCGTATTTTAACCCTTGTATCATAAAGTACAATTTTGCAACGAGGTGATAAGAACGAAACAGTTTCATGATGTAGTTTTGCAGCTCTAAAACTCATGATGCAATGCTGTTACATGAGAATACAGAGTAAGTTATAAAAAGAAGCTAATTTCAATGGAAGCAACAGCATTAGCTGGTTGTTATTCTCACAGATGATTATTGCAAAACTATGATAATGTCTTTCTGTCCTGCTCCTGCGCTTGTACTTGCAATTAGCTAGTACAAGTCTATAATCCTGTTTCAATAGCAGTACAAAACAAAATGATTGAATACGGTCTTCATCGGCTCTTGTCTTGCGCTTCCTGTTTTTGTTATTAGTGTACAACTCTGACCAAAGTTTGTAGCGCACGTGTCAGGCTTGAAGACAAAGCCACAATATCTAAGAGTTTGTTAAGCATTAAAAACATTCAAATGAAATGCATATATTTATTTTCTCTACTCAGTACATAGTACATACATATGTAGAAAAGGTTTTGCATTTCGAGATTTATTGGAAATACACATTTTATGGCCGCGTGAATCTAAACAAAAAGAAAAACAAAAAATACTACAAAAAATCCGTAGGTGGGTGTGAGCACGATAATTCAAAATTAAAATAAATACCAAACTTAATATAGATCAGCAACTTCCAAGAATGCGACACAAACATTTCGAAAAGTTTTATTTTCTTAAAAATGTCTCTAACAATGTTAATTATAATATTATATTAAAGATATTTCCATGACAAATAAAACGTATGTTTTGAATTTTCTGGGAACTAATTCTGAATGACATTTGCATAATTGGTAATCCGAAGAGCTATAGGCACAAAAATTTAGAGAATGTAGCGCTCACAGCGTCCGTTATGTTTTAGTGGTATAGATAACCGTTTCCGAGATATTCTTTGTTATTATATTCAGTTTTAAAATACATATCTTTTCTCACGCAGGAATTCGTCCGTATCTCTTTCATTTTATTGCTGGCCTTCAAAAGAAGAGAATTTCAATGACAATGACATAGCGACAGCATTAAAAAACATTTTACAATCGCTTTAGTGTACTGTATTCCCTTAGTTTCCATCTTCTTATAAGGAACTAAATAATAAGACCTTCAGTTAATGTTTATCTCGATTAGTATCGAGTAGAAAGAAGAGTAATATTTTTGTAAAAAGTTTTGTTTGCAGAACGGGTAGAGTAAGTCATGTGAATGGAAAACATTAGATTTGATAATGCGACATCTCAGTACAGGATAACAAACTGACTCCGCCTGCAATGTTGTTTAACCAAGGATGAAGAAACGCTCTCCCAATCAGAAAAATTCTCTAATTGAATATTTCAAAAGAATTTTATAACCTTAAGTTGTTCAAAGTTTAATTTTACTTGAGTGAAGGTGATTCATATTTGTTGGTACACCTGAAGTCATTAAAAATGCGGCTGAAATATTTATAGTAAGACGGGATCTTTTTGCTGATTCCGCCCATGCCTTCCACCTGTTTGCTATACTCTTAAAAGCGCGTTGGACTGGCCACGTTACCGAAGGGAAGGGTTCGTCGTGAAAAGTAACTTGCGACAAATGAAGTTCCGAGTTGTGAACTGGTAATGTCTAAACTTTCTAGTTGGGCAGTAATACATCCCTCTCACTGGGTGATACAAAAGCATACTGAAGTTCTAATGTTGTGGTGGACAAAATTAATACACTGCTTATAATGTTCTTTAGGTGCGTCGAGAGAGATGAGGGATGAAGGGGTGAACTGTCCAATCGGTTTTGTCTTTTCTTACTCTCCTTTTCTTGAATATTAAACAAGAACGGCACTAATGAATATCGTCTTAAGATCCAAGCTACCGTCAAACGTTCACATTTTCAGCAAAATCACAGTGCCAGGGTATTTTTATTGTCTTTGAGTGTACAAGGCAGAACTACATGAAATTTCTGAATCGGTAGAATACACTCATTCAGTACCTCTGCCTTGTCATAACCCCACTAATCCTAATAGGCCCACCTCTGAAGAATAACTATAGCATTACTTTCTCTAACGAATTGTATTCCATCCAAAAATTCTATTTCGATACTTCACCGGAAATACATGTTTTGAGACACCGTGGATAAAAGTGAATTTGCTCAAAAACGAAATGTCGGTTAAATATCAAACTTGGTATTTAAGTTCTCTATCTTCCAAGGTGGCGACACGAAGATTTTCAAGAAAATCCACCTATCCGCAACTGTCCTTTACATGGAACATTTTTCAAATATTTTGATTTTCTCAGAAATGGCTCTAAAAGTTTTTATTAAGGTTATATGTTTAAGATATGTTTATCTCAAACGAAATGTGTGAGTCTGGGAATAGTCTTTGAAGATCTCTTCATTCTAGATTACTTTTGTATAACTTTTGTGTAACTAGCAAACCGTAAGAAATAGACAAAACATTATTTCATAAAAAATGTAGAAATCATTAAAATACACAATTTGACTGACATATATTTTGTAGAATTAATCGTTTTCAAAATATTCCAGATTGTTGGTTTCAGTTTTACGGTACTTAAACTTTTCTCAAACGGAAGACATCTTTATTTTCGTCTCTCTTGTTTACTCCAAGCAAACAAAGAGAACCAAATGTTGATTGTTTCACTTAGCGAGAGGCATTTAAAGGATTTATCTATCGCTTTAACCTAGCGTATGCCCTTTATTTCCCTAATACTTATAAAAAGCAAGTACTAAGATCAATTCTGGCAATAGTTAACTTGATTGGCATGATATAGATAAAAGAATAATCTTTTGTAAGTAAAGTTTGTTTGTGGAACAGAGAAAGGCATGTGGATAGAACACGGTCAGAAGTTTTTTTTTTTTACACTGTGGCCGGTACTGCAACTCGGACTCCTCCCAAAGAGTTATACGAGGGGCGTTTTTTATTAACCTCCGATAGGCTATAAATAAAAGACAAGTTCATAGAAAACAATTTTTTATTATTAAAAGTTTTGTACACTTATCGTTAGTTTTTAACATAATCACCGAAAAGATTGGGACATTCATCATACCTGTGCACATGCTTTGCAATACCCACTTCAAAAAATGTTACCACCAATGATTTCAAATGAGCTTTGACGTTGTTTTGAAGATCTTCGTATTTTACGACTTTTGCGGAGAGCCATTCAAAACAAACGAAGAGGAATGCTGACTTCAGGAATTGTGTTGATCCATCTCAACGCTCGTCCACACACTGTTGGCACAAACCATCGGCTCCTTAAACAATTTCAATGGGACATTTTTGATCATCTGTCGTACAGTCCTGACCTGGCACACAGTGACTTTCACCTTTTCCCTGAACTGAAGATGTGCCTAGGAGGGCAGCATTTTCAAACCAACGATCTCAAAACAATGTACACAGGTACGATAAATGTCTCAATCTTTTCGGTGATTATGTTAAAAAGTAACCATAAGTGTACAAAACTTTTAGTAATAAAATAATTTGTTTCTATGAACTTGTCTTTTATTTATAGCCTAGCTGAGGTTAAAAAAAAACAGCCTTCGTAATATCCCCTCAACGGTTTTATATTCTAAATAGAATTACAATTAAAACAAGACCAGCTTCCTCCGTGGTAGAATGGTCAGCGAGCAGACTTCTCACCCGGAGATCCCGGGTTCGATTCCCGGCTGTGGCGGGTAATTTTTTTTTAGCCAGATTTATTCCCTATCCCCACAGAATCTGGAAGTATGTATGTGAGAGCGAATGTGTGTGTGTGTGTGTATTTGAGAAAAATACATTATTTAAACCAACGTAAAGAACCTACAGACAAGTTGTTTCAAATGTAAAGCCCCCGATATGACCTTAGATGTTAAAGATGTTACAATAAAACAATATAAGACCATAACATAATAATGAGATTAAAGAAACGTTGCCTTCTCTAATCATTCATTTCTGACAACTGGAGAGTTCAAGTTCCGAAACTGAATGAATTTCAAACCCGATGTTTTTCTAGTTCTAGCAATGTATAGAAGGTTGCTACACACATTGTATTACTTTCTCTGCATAGTACACAGATAGAGGTGTAACATTCCACCCAAAAATTCGTTACTGAAATTTCCCCTGAAATACTCGTTTTACTGTCACCTGTATCAAAAAAAAATCTGATGTGTTCCATTCACATGACTTTCTCTACATCGCTGTAACAAAGTATTATTAAATAGAATATTATTCTATCTAGTTTGAATAATCGAGATAAACATTAGCAAAAACTGTCTTAATTACTTGCTCCATTGTAAGCAAAAGGAAAATAAGGGAATACACTAGGCTAAAACGATAGTAAAATCCTTTAAAAGCTGGTTGCCATGTGGTTGAAACCCATTTCTATGCAGCCCATATGTTTACAACTTTTCGTGTGAGAAAAGTTTAAGTATTTTGAATCTGAAACAATTTTTAAGCAATATTTCAGAAATGCTCAATTCCACGAAAAAAACGCAAATGACATACATTGTGTATTTTAGCGTGACCTACATTTTTCGTAAAATAAGTTTTTGTATATCTCTTATGGTTTAGTAGTTAAGCAAAATTTATTCAGAATAAAGTGATCTTTAGAGGTTATTCCCAGAAAATTCAAGATATAAATTTTATATGTCACATAAATGTATTTAATATACGGTATTTTAATCAAAATCGTTTGAGGTATTTTTGAGAAAATAAAAAATTACGATTTTTTTCCATGTAAAGGGTAGTTAAGAATAGTGGGACTTTTTCAAATCTTCGTGTCACATCCCTAGAAGAAACTAAACTTAAATAACAAATTTGGTATTTGAGTTTTCGTGTTCACAGAAACACGGACATTTTTCTAAAAAAAAATTTGATACAGAGGACCCTAAAACATGTATTTCCGGCGAAATATTGGTATTGAATATTTGGGTGGAATTCAATAACTCCTCTATACACTATGTACATAGTACGTGTAGAGAAAGTAAAAATCGAAAAGTTGGTAAAATACCAAACCTAGTATTGAAGTTTAGTATCTTCCTGGGTATGAGATACAAAGATTTTGAGAAAAATCTCTTATCCCAAAAATTAAAACATAGAAAAAATTTCAAAAATTTTTGTATCTTGAATTTTTTGGAAATGGCCTCTGTATACCTCTATTCTGGATGACTTTGATATAACTGGTAAAGCATAAGAGATAGATAAAAAACTTACTACATAAAAAATGTAGATCACATTAAAACCAACAATATATTATCATATACATATTTTTTCGCGTAGTTGACTATTTCCGAGACATTCGTTGGTTTAAGTTTTAAAATATTTAAATTTGTAAAGCAATTTGTAAACTCCTGCTATGCAAAGAAACGAACTACAATCACAGAGAAACCAGCTACCGCTTTAGTCTAGTGTACTGCTTTATTTCCCTTCTACTTATAAGGAAGCAAGTAATTTCTGCTAATGTTTATCTCGATTAGCATGAAGTAGACTCAAGAATAAGCTCTTCAGCAATAATTTGTTACAGAGATGTAGAGAAAGTCATGTGAATGGAAAACATGAGATTTTTTTCGTGGGATCATTCGACTGGGGAAAATGTATGTAAGTAGATGTTGCACAATATGGGGTATTTGACTCACGCTTAATACTCCTCTGTGGCTATTCCATGTATCGCAGGACAAACCTGTTAATAAAATCCAGAATGACATCCATCGTCAGTCAACTATTAAAACATCTAATGTATTCCATTCACATGTGTTTCTCTACTAATTACTGTTGCTATTGTCCCTATTCGGTGAAGCAGAAACGAAAGATAAACATCCGTTTGAGAAAATTTCAAATAGCTTAAAAGTGAGACCTTTAACAAGGATATCTCGGAAACGGTTAAGTCTACAGAAAAAATACTTATGACAAAGTGTTTTAACAAGATCTACATTTTTTATGTGATAACTTTTTTTATCTATTTCTTAGGGTTATCGGTAGCACAAAATTCATTAAGAATGAAGAGATCTTAATGGGTTATTACCAAAAATTTCAAGATATATGTACGTTTTATTTTTCATGTAAGCTTCTTTAATATACAGTATTTTAATCAATCGTTAGAAATGTTTACGAAAAGACAAAATTTTCATGAAAAACCTTCCAAGTGTGTAAAGGGTTCCTTAAGATGAGATGATTTTTTGAAAAATTTTCGTATCGTATCCTTGAAATATACTAAACTTCAATACCAAGCTTGGTACTTAATGGTCTTTTCGTTTTTAAGTTATTCTGTACACAGACACATACACACACGGACTCAGGGGACTCTAAAACATATATTTCTTCTGAAATATCGACATACAATTTTGGGAGTGAATACAATACGTTCTCCGTACACTATTTACAGAGTACGTGTGGAGAAAGTAAAAATTATTCGAATAGTTCATGGCTCTCCGAATTGTTTGTTCCAAAAATATTAGAGGTCATATAAATATACCAGTTTTTTTAATGGAGGGCAATTATGTATATTCAGGGTATTTTTGGTACTCCAGTATTTGTTTTTTTACGAATTAACATAAATGGAACCATGCTTCGTTATATATTCTGTTAGTATACAAACATCGTAAGTCGGAATTTGTGTAGATTATAGGGTAAATTAGCTGTTAGTATAAGCGTCTGCAATTAGTCAAATGCTTATACAGTTCAAGGCGCCATCAAAATGCTAAACATCCACATTATTCCAGTAGCAATTATGTCACCAAAACATGCAATTAGAATCCCGCTAAGCAAACTTTGAAATTCCTCATGTTTCCAAGAAATTGTTCCAGGTTTTACATAATGATGTCATTGTCAATGAACTTCGAAGCAAAGTTCCTTCCAGCTACTCAGCGCAGAATACTGCAGTGGTCTTCACCCAAAAATATACACAATGTATATATGAAATCGTTGTTATTTTTGATTTTATGAAGTAGCACTTTGATTCTTGACGTAAAACTATAAGATATCCTGAATTGCAAATTAATTCAAAGAATGCAAACATTTGGGTGGATTTATGCATACGATATTTTTATTACTAACTTATAATTTATAAAAGTCGTTAGAATTCCCATTTTGTTTGACAGAATCTTGCCGCAGAGTATCAGCCAAAACTCTATATAAGGGAAAAACCTGTAACTTGGTAACATAGTAGCAATTTCTGGTTGCTTTTGCATTCTTAACTGATGAAACAGGCACAACTACTTTCACCTCAATCACATTATAACATTAGACTTTTAAACTGGCTTAATCCTGTTACCTTATGTACACTGCCGCGTATAAAAAGTGACACGTTTCCCTAGATCGCAATAGTGGTCCGTAAGGTCTGCACTCTGGCCTGGAAAACAAATAGAGATATTAATATGTAACGAAGATTTATATTATAATCGATATGAAATGAAGGAGTCCTTCGGATGCTGCTTCTATGACAAATAAAATATTAACAAACACAACATAGTTCGAACTTTTATAGGAAGGGGTGAATAATCATTTTGTGTCGCGCGACAGCTACCACATTTGAATGAGAACCCTCCTCACAAACATTATTTCTATTTTTATTATATTACCCTGTATTATTCTTATAACAAAATTAAAATAAGCATTGTGTTAAGGCAACAAGGTGCTGTGAAATGCTCAAAAACAGCATTTGTTGTTTTACGCACTAAACAAAATCTCCATTATTTTCAGTTTTAAAAAGTGTATACTTTTGGGGTGTTAAGAGGATTTTAAGGCATTTAAAGATCATTTAAGTGCAAGTCTCTATTCCTTTAAAGCTACCAAAAGCTACCACGCAATACCTATTTTTTAGAACAATTGAATATTTAAATTCAGTTTTCTCAAAACAACGTTTTTGGATATTTATGTACTATTTTCTGAGAAAATGTAAGAGGTAGAAAGCTGAAATTTTCAGCATATATATACAACACAAAGTTGGACTTTCTGAACCACAGCATCATTTTATAATATACCTTACTGATATTCAAAAGCGACAACGTTGCAAGTTTTCGACATTTTTAATTTATTTTTACTGTGAAAATAATTTTATTTTCAATTTCTAGTGAACTGATAAACATATGACAAAATAACTGAGTTCTAGAAGATAGATAATTATACTGAAAACAAGCATGGAAGTAGTAACACAGAAACAGGTACATGGATTCACATGTTTTAAGAGCAAATTTCATTAATTTTTTTCTGCTGAGCGAAATACTTTTTACAGACACAGCTACATAACCTATCAATAGAAACAACTGCTTGAAATAATTTTTATTGTTAGATCAATTCAGAAATTAATTTAGAAAACACACTGAGAAAATTAACACCAATGGTAATTTAACCCAATCTGTATTTTCTGTATCTTCAGACCGCCTTGTCCCCTTAAGGGTATTTCGCTAGTGAGAGGCCGAATAGCTAGTTTTAGAGTTACATTTCGCAGTATTTTGAGGGAGATAATGCCACATCCAGTGGCTAGTATTATACAGAAGAAACAGAGATGGTCACGCTGGTAGAGGCTGGAACTAGTTTTGTCTTTACCAACAGCTGTGTTTCGTTATGGGCTACATTTTATCCAATTATTGTACATCCAATCACAGCAAACTTACCAAGTTTCTCCTTATCACAGCAACGCTGTCTCATTTTCTACTTTTAATTTCTGAGGTTTATCTCAGGTCAGATGAAAATACCAGACCTGCTCACCTAGCCACACTGACTTTAAGTTTCCTTACGGTTTTCCCTGGTTGGTAGACGAATGTTGGAGTAAATTATATAAGCTGCAAATTTTCTGTCATTTTATTTCATTTCCTTACTGTGTCAGAGACGAAGAATGAAGTGGGTGGACGACGGGAGAGCTCGTTTTGTGTGACGGATCCCAAGAGAAACATTTCCATTGGAAGTTGTAGACTTATGAGCTGTCCCGCTGGTGCCAACGTGTCACGTTTCGAACGCATAAGAGGGTGAGACTGCTACCCAAGATCTGGTCACCTTCTTGTGATCTTCTCCTGACTTTCCCATGAATATTTCCAAAAGCATAATTGGCCTTCATGTGCGCTTATGTGTTGAGGATTCTTCTTTATAACCAAAAGAATTGATCTGAGAAATTGTGTTTAGGCAATAGTTATCGCTTTATGCAAAAGAAATCCCCTTCTCAGTTCGTGCGATTTTTGATCATATTTCAATTTATTTTCATAAAACTGGACAAGGGTTTATCACCAATTTATATGTCCTCCAGAGTCATAAGGCTTTCCTACAGCTGAAATCCGCACTGACAGGAAACTTAATTAACCTGTAAAACAGATTTTATTGAAGGCAACTTACTTGAATATCGACCTTCGCAACGTTGATGATCGTTATATGGACAAAGTTTGCACAAGGTAAACTGTTGATGCATATCACACCCGATAACTGAAAAAATTTATGCTTATCCCCAATAATTCCAGTACAAAACACTTGAGCTGAAAACTCAGGCAAACAAGTTCGAGCTTCCTTCAAATGGTGTCGAACTCTTGACGCTTGCTGTACTCCGAAATCAGCGAATCGGAACGAAACCTGCTACAGCAGGGAATGGGAATGAAGATGACAATGAACATGATGAAGACAAGAAGATGCTACCCCCACGTCGTGTGTTCTAGTGTCACGCTTATCATAGCCTGTCTTCATTAGCAAAGTACGTGCAACATCTGAATGTCGCGCGGAGAGGTGGTAACCTTCCGGATGTGCTTGCATCTCCTTCAAACGTTATAAATATACATGTTTCCTGTTTGTAAGTGCCTCAGACAGATACTCTTACGATTTCCTCAGTTAAATAACTGAAGAGAACACAGGGAATGTAAGCCTCCCACTAGATATTGCATCGCAACAGTTTCAGATTTGACTTTGAACATCTAATGAACTGTATTCACAAAACGGTCTCTAAATACAACTTATTACTTTCCCTAGCACGTGTGTACAATTTACATAGTGGATAGAGAAGGTATCGTATTCCACTCAAAAATAGATACCGAGATTTCACCGAAACACATGTTTTGAGACCCCTGAGTCAGTTAAACACCAAACTTGATATTTAAGTTCAGTATCTTCCAAGAACTCGACACGAAGATTTACAAGAAAATCCTCCAGCCCCGACTACCCTTTAATGTAACATTTTCGTTAATGACGATTTTCTCCAAAATGACTCTAACAATATTTATTAAAATTGCATATGTTTAAGTTATTTTTATGACAATCGAAATGCATGTCTTGAATTTTCTGAGAATATTCTCGGAAGACCTAACTGGTAAACCGTAAGAGATAAACAAAAACCCACTACACAAAAAATGTAGATCTCGTTAAAACAGAGCTTCTGTCACATACACATTTTGTAGCGTTAATCGTTTTCAATATATTTTAAGTTATAGGTTCAGTTTTATGCTCATACTTTTCTTAAACTCCTAGCAAGCAAAGAGAATCGAAATTCAATTGTTTCGCAAAGCGACCGGGCTGTAGAATATTTGAATATCGCTTTAGCCGCGTCTGGTTGCAAAAAGGCAAGCAATACGACCACTTTTAGTAAGGTTTATCTTGTTTAGCATGAAAATAATAATCCTTTGTAGTAAATGTAGTTTGTAAAATAGCTAGAGAAAGCCATGTGAATGGGACACATCAGATTTTTTTTTTCAGAAAAGCGTATTATGTCCCTTTTCTATTAGTGCAGATACACTTTCATTACATATTTTGCTAAGGTTTTAAAATGGATGCAGTAACCTAATGGTGAAATGGAGATTATTAAAAAAGCGGATCGCTAAGCGATGCTTCGAAATTCTAGGCTCCATACACACAACCACGAGAAGAAATATCAAAACAGACTAGAACAGTATAACCAATTGAAAATTGAATGTCTCCGAAACGGTAAATCCCACAAAAATTTAATTTCACATAAACTGATCTACACGTTTTGCGTAGCAGGATTTTACCCATTTCTACAGTTATCACTTATATAAAAGCTATTCAGAGGGAAGAGGTCATCACAATCTATTTGCAGAAAATTCAAAAAATACTTTTCTTTTTTATTCGTATATCCTAAACAAATAATTGTTTTAATATAATTGTTTTTTCACACAATCCGTATGTAACACAAGAGTTGGATTGACAAAATCAGATTAAAAAATTCAATGCCATAGACTGGATTTGAACCACGGATCCCTCGCTCTCCAACCGGATTTTTCTTCTTCTTTATTTTTTGGATAGTGTTTAACGCCCACTTTTACTACATGTGGCGATGCCACTGATGATACATGGAATGAAGATGGAGTACCAGTGGAATGTAATGGCGGGGGAAACCGGAAAACCCGTAGAAAACTCGCCCCTGCGCCGCTTAGTCCATCACAAATCTCACATGCGTTCGCTTAGGATCGAACCGTCTAGATGAGAGGCGAGCGGTCTAATCATTCGGCCATTGCGGCGGCCTTATGCTCTAACGATGTGTTATAATATATCCCAATGGCGACTTACAATGTTGTAAGTACTTTAAGTCCCGGGCTCTATAGTATAGTTATTGTTCAGTCTGACTGTACGTATCAACATAGTAGTTAAATCACATTTGTAAGAGACAAAAAATAACTGAAAGCTTGCCACATAAAGGGTAGTTTGAAGTGGGGAATTTCTTTTACAGTTTCGTGTGACATCCATGGAAGACGCTTAACCTTAAGATAAGTTTAGTAGGTATTTACCAACTGTTTCTTCCCTTTCTATTCAGAAAAACTTACACATAATTAACATTTTTTGTTCTGAAAATGTTTTTCTTTTGGATTCAGGGAGTCTCACAATTTGTATTTCTGGTGAAATATCGATATTGACTTTTTGGATGGAAACCAATTTTGCATGTATCCATTATATGTGAGTATATAGGTAAATATTATGTATTTAAATTGCAGATCTGCGGCTTAATGTGCCGACCCTCTCTAATATGGATATATTAGACCAGTAGGATTATACTACTCAAGGTTAATGCGAATTTAAATACATCCAGATTGATTATTTCTAGTTCAGTCACGATTCTGGCATTGAATTTGAAGATCTGATTCAGCCTTCTAACGGTTACAATGAAAATTAAAATTAACTGTAGTATTACAAGCCGCCACGTTATATTTAATGATTAATTTTCAATTGCCTACTGAAAGTGTAATAATAAATATATACATGTCTTATCAACCCAAGAGCACCAAATGGGGCACCAAATAAGATCAAAATTTAGCCTATATAAAAGGCTACACATTTTTTAATGCTAAGTGGTCCAATAACCCCGTACCTGACGCGTGTATATATCCCTTACTGCGTTAAGAGTTGCAGAAATCAACGGGGCTATTAAAAGTTAAAACCCGCTAGAAGGTAACAAGCATATGTTTAATGATAATCACGCTGACAAGAAGAGAATTCGAGCCCATTTATAGGTTTTTTTTTTTCCGAGGAAAATGGGACAAACATCAGTCTCTAATTATAAAACACGAGGGTAGTTAAACAAAATATTACGTATTATCATGCACTTACTGATGTGCCAATAGATACATCAGAAAAAAGTATATAAAGCCGATTATGTCGTACGGATGTGACATTTGGGGTGGGAAACGCAAGAGCACGTAAGCAAAACGCAGCTAGTATTTTGGAAAAGAGTTCTTGGAATTTCACAGGGCGGATCTAATTCTGAGTTCTGAGGGAGGTGGAATGCTATGTGAAATGAGAGCATGAAGTACTAGTTGAGACTGATATAGGGAGATAATTCCACTCTATGTTCCATATGTTATAAATACCAGCTGTAAAAATCGTCTCCCAAGACTTTGGTTGCTGAATTCAAAAGAGGTTTGACAACAATAGGCATGGGCTAAGTGTGGGAAAGAGGCGAAACAAATGACAAAATATGTGGAAATATGTGTCAAAGGAAGATTAACAGGTAGGAAATTAAATAGAGCTGTATAATTAAACGCTCTCTATTTCTACCAAATGAAATAAAACTGAACTGAAGTAAAGAGGTGTATAAACTAATAAAGGAAAGGTCAGGAATGGCATGGCTTAGGCTGGTAGATAGGAATTGTGTGCCATTTTCTGTCCTTCTACCTACCAGCCTAAACTAGAGAATCTGTTCAGTCTGTGGTTTGGTTTTCAAAGCAGTAACAGTATGTAAGTCAGCTGCAGTGTAAAACAATAATAGTTCATCATTGACGTCCATTAGTTTAAAATGTAACATGAAAATTCAAGTAAATTGAGGTTAACAACTTCCGGACAATTGCAATTTCAGACTATGTGTCATATAGTTTCTTCTACACATGCATAAGGAACAAGTTATATATGATTCACAAATCATACTGTTTCCCATAGCAAAGAAAATCCCTAGAATGAGGCGCAGAAGGGATAAAGCTGATATGCTAAGCCAAGCTGTGTGGAGTGTTCTCTGTCGTACACATTCACTGTCCGTGTTGCACTGTTTAAAACAGACACGACTTCCTTTCCTTTGGCAAACAGTACAGATATAAGCAATATGTTCCAAATGCATGGATCATATGAGTTGACAATTGAAACACACTTTAAGGTTATATGGGTAATGCTCCTCCTGCATAACATTTTTATCATTATTAGAACCAGCTGAAAATCCCTGATTCTCCCGCTCTCCGTGCAATTGCTCTAACCATTGATCTATATGATAACATGCCTGGATGACATTAATTCCTCCAGCTGATTCAAATGTTGTTGACTGGAGAACCGAGTTCAAATCCCGGCTGCGTCACTGCATTTTTCAGCTGGTTCTAATAATAAAAACACATTACCCAGTGTCACCTAAATATAGAACAAGAATTACCCATATAGTAGAATAGCTTGATAGTAGGTTGTAACCATATTAATTTACTAATTAATTAATTTACTAAGTACTTAAGAAGGCAAGTCGCCATTAAGATGTTCTCTGAAGGGAGACATACCGTTAGACTGACTGGATAAAAACATATGAATCAGTTGGAGAATTGAATGTTATCCCGGCATGTTATCACATAGCTCAATGGTTAAAGTAAATCCCGGCTGTGGAATTGAATTTTTCACCTGATTCTATTAATAGAAACACTTTAAGATTCTAGTCTGGATGAGTTAATGCAACAGGATTGTTGCCCAATTGCATAACATTTCCAAAATAAAGTTTGTTGTCAGTTGGAGCAACTGCCAAAAATAAGTGCACGTAACTTATACTTAGAAAGCTTTCTACCACTTCGAAGATTCCAGAAAGTGCAACGCTAGTTAAGCATTCCAATATTTGAATGAACGTTTATTCTCTGCTACAGAAAGGACATAAATATTTGATAATACCCAAGGTCAAGATAATAATATGCGCAAAAACGGGGGAGCCCTTTAAGTTGGCAGGACTGACTGCGCGTGGGCAGGACAAGACTATCCTCCATTGTCAGTCAGGCTGTCTCGTGGCGAGAGATGATGAACTGCTTCTCGTATTATGTCATGACGCTCCTAGCACGATTTATTACACACCCAGCTTTTGTGAAGAATTGTTCTTTCACTCACCGA
Organism: Hymenopus coronatus; assembly: GCA_030762935.1. NCBI lineage: Eukaryota > Metazoa > Arthropoda > Insecta > Mantodea > Hymenopodidae > Hymenopus > Hymenopus coronatus. Next base: position 62,067,185 of record CM060898.1, on the reverse strand, counting down.
GAAGAGGACCGCCCCAATGCTGAACCAAATCGCGGTAAAATACGACTTCTTGGAAATGCGGAAAATTACATCATGTCTGAGAAACGTAAACACGTAATTTTGCTCTTAATAGCATTCTACCAAGTGACATGTGTATTACAAAAGAAGAGTGGGTTTTGAAGATCGTGGTGATCATCTACACCTTTATGTGGCCCTTTGAAGGAATGAAATAGCAATATACAGGGTGTTTTAAAAATATCCAACAAATTATATTATTGATTTTAAGGTAATTGTTTTCTCTTTATAAGAGTCGATACAAAAATTGAATTGCAATTATTAAATCTACTACAATATCTTATTTAGTTAAATAAATCGTGTGTAACTAATCTTTTCTCACCTGATACAACAAAAACTCATTTGTTTTACAGTTAAGCTATAATATAATATATTTTAATAAGTAATTAAGTTAACTAAAACTTAACATATTGCCTTTTGCCAATAACTCGAATGCAGTTCATTTATACTTGCGGCCGCGCCCTGTCCGAATGGTTGGACCACTAAGGTGGCCTAGCTTTGATCCCAAGCGACCGCAGGTGGGATTTGTGGTGGACAAAGCAGCGCAGGGGCGGGTTTTCTCCGGATTCTCCGGTTCACCCGCCCTCACATTCCACCGATGCTCCATTTTCGTTCTATGTATAATCAGTGTCATGCGGTGCCATATGTAGTAAAAGCAGGCGTTAAACACTATAAAAATATCATTCATGTTTGGAGAGAATAGAGAATAATCTGGACTAGAGAAAAATACTAAACCTCTAGCCGGGAATCGAATCCGGGAACCCTCGCACGATAGGTTGGTGGTCTATCAACTGAGATAAGGGGGAAGCCATCTACATTTTTGTGTGCTAAGATTTTGTCTAGTTCATACGGTTTACCAATTATGTAAAAGTCATTTGAAAAGTTCTCCATTTAAAGGGAAGTTTTTTGTGGGTGATTTTTTTAAGAATTTCTTATTTATTTATTTTAGTAGGTTTAATTCCCTTTAACCTGGAAGATCATTTCGGACGACGAGTATTTGAAATGGGTGAAAAGATGCTAAACTGTTAGAGGTCCACAGAGCTTAGAGCTGCTCGACATTTCTCTTCTCAGGATAACGACAAATTCCGAAAAAGCCTTATCCGAGTAACTTACCCTAGCATAGATTCGAACTCGGGACACCTTGAATGTGAGGCAGCCACGCTTCCAACACGTAACACGTCGCTCCGTGGTGTAACGGTTACCATGCTGACTTCATATACCCAAGGTCGCGGGTTCAAACCCGGATGAGGACGATGGATTTTTTCGGGCGTAAAAATCCTTAGCATGGCTTCCTTCGGAAGGGAAGTAAAGCCGTTGGTCCCGTGTCGTAGATTTACGGCACGTAAAAGAACTATAGCCTGATTGAGAGGCCTCTGAGAAAAATTAAGCGGTCCTTAACGCCCAATTTAGAATGGGACGCTGAGAACCAGAGCAGTTAAAGAGCGTCCATAAATAACACGACATTTATTTTTATTTACCACATAACACGGACGAACTTTTAAATCTTTGTGTCACATCCTTGGAAAATAATGAACTTAAATAAGAAGTTTTATATTAACTGATTTTCCTTTTTGAGTTTAAGCTGTTCATAGATATGCGAATATACACAGCGACGATTTTCTAAAAATGTGATGTGTTTCATCCATGTAACCTTCTGTACCTATTCCGCAAACAAATTATTCTTACAAAATATTATTCGTTTAGCTACATGATGATAATTAAAAGAAACATTACCAGAATGATCTTTATTACTTAGTTCCCAGAAGTAGGAGGAAAATGAGCGGTAATATATAAGGTTAAAGCGACAGTCAAAACAATTAACATCTGTTCGCTATATGAAATAATTGAAATTAAGTTCCCTTTACATGACCATAGTAAAAGGAACAAGAGATGTCTTCCCATTTCAGAAAAGTTTAAATAGTTTAAAACTGAAACCAATTAAGGGAATATTTCGGAAACGATTAACTTTACAAAAAGGTGTATGTGACATAAGTTGTGAGTTTTAACGAGAGCTACATTTACATTGTGTAGTAAGTTTTTGTCTATTTCTTACATTTTATCGGTTGTACCAGTTATCCAGAATGAAGAGGTCTTCAGAGGCTATTCCTAGAAAATTCAAGATAACAAGGAATATCTTAGAAATGGTCAACTCCACGGAAAAAGAACGGTTATGACATAAATTGTATGTTTTAACGAGAACTACATTTTTGTGTAGTAACCTTTGTCTATCTCTTACAGTTACCGGTTACGCAAAATCCAACAAAATTCATCCCGAATAAAGAGTTCTTCAGATGATATTCCTAGAAAATTCAAGATATACATTTTATTTGCCATGTAAATATCTTTAATATATGTATTCTATTCAAAATTGCTAGGGCCATTTTTGAGACAATTTTCGAATTTTTTTTCTATATAAAGGGTAGTTTGAGGTGGGGGGGCTTTTCTCACAACTTTGTACTACATCCCTGGAAGAGTATACCAAGTTTGGTATTTTACTGACTTTTCGTTTTTGAGTTATTGCGTTCACAGACACGCGGACACACACGACCTTTTTCTAATGTTTTTTTGTTGTTTTTTTATTTAGGCGATCCAGATCTTCAGGCAACACTAGATGAACCAAACAAATTATCATCATTGTTGAACGTCACAAAATATTGTAAACTTACAATTGTACTGTAAAATAGTGTATACTTTTGATATACTCTTGTATGAAACACTATATAATATATAAGTATTATTTTAGAATTCCAATAAATAATGTTACAAACTAAATATAATTACTAATTTAAGGTGTAAATATTGTATTCAAAGTGTTATAACATATCTTAATGTTGAATGATGTTATCAGACCACACGTAGTTAGGCGATATTAAATAAAAGTATAAATAAAGTGTATTATCTTAAAGTTTACAATTCGTATTATTTTATTATGAAAAAATAATTTTTACATTTTTCACATTTTTCAAATTTCACGGATGCATAGCCTTAAATCCCTGGAGATTTTCTTGCCCGCTTAATCCCTCTAGTTTCTTTTCCAGCACTATGAAACAGTAATAAATCAAACATAAGGTATTGTACTGCATGGAATATATTTTTAAGACGTGTGCTGTTGCAGCATTTATCATGCAAAGAACTAGTATGCTTTATTTTTAAATCTCATTTGAAGATGCATTTGTTCTAATAAACCTGGTCTTGGTCAGAATCTTTTGAGACAGTGCAATGGGCAAAGGTTCAAGAATAGATTTCTCATGCCTAGATTAGTTATAAGTGTCCCCCTTCACATTTCAAAAGACTCTGACCTCCGAAGAGGTGAATTCATTCAATGACCTTTCGTTAGGCTAAAGCAAAACTTCAGGAAATTCTACACCATAAAGTGCATGACATGTTGTACCAACTATTTTTCTTCTGATCATTAGGTTTGTCATATAATACTGGTTTGTAAAAATATTTTATTACTCCGTTACTCTGTAATGCGTTTTAGTATGAAAGCACGCTAAAATATATGGACAATTCAGAGGAAATGCATTCAACTTTACCAACAATAGTTTTGTAAAATCAATGCGTTTGGCTAAGGCGGTAACCAAATCTTTTAAAGCCAGTTGCTATGTGAAACAATTAAAATTCCGTTCTCTTTGCTTACTAGGAGTAAAAAATGAGACAAAAAGAAGAGGGACATCCCGTTTAAGGGGGGGGGGATGTAGGTTAAAGATGACACATTTTTCAATTTTTTTTATTTCACTAATTAATTGTTAATACATTCAGTTTTATGTTCCTAAAGTTTCATAACCTAATTCGATTTTTTGTGGTCCAAATAAATTAGAAACTTAGGACTTGTCATGCCATGCCCAATTTTTCTGCTTGTTTGATTATCAGCTTTGCTTCCTTGTTTCTCTACATTTCTTACAGGCAAACATAGTAATAAATATTTAGAAGGTATGTTTTAGTTTTTGACCTGGAAGAAAACGCGGACTATAGTTATGGTGGATTTTAGGCAGTATCTAAAGAATGTAGATCACTCCATAAATAAAATAACGATACTAAATTTCTTTTCTCGTTTTCTCAGGTTTATAATTTTTCACACTTATGTACCTTTTTCTTGGAAACTATTTGAAATATTGCAATGAAATTTTGTACACACATATTTCAATCCACAATAAGTATTTTGACGCAGCTAGTTTTCTTTTGATTTAGTTTCTATAGATATTGCGCTATGAAATACACAATAATTTGAAATAAAAAACTCACATATTTTGAAAAATACTTTAAAAATCATTGAGGAGAGATAGAGAAAAAGCTTCTACGGCAAAATAGAGCATCATTTTAATACTTTATAAACACTTTTTTCAAGCACCTTCATCAAAGGGATACTAAGAAAAATATACATAAGTTTTTTGATGTTTTGAAAATTCCAATGTGGATTAATTTCTTTATTTGTTAATAAAATGACATAAAATAGCACATTCATAGAATATATCAACACAATTAAATGTGCAAACTTTCATTGCTTTAAAACAAACACTGTGGCCATGGTAGAATTTTTGTTGTGTCAAAGTATTTTTGCCTACATCCCCCGTTAAGAAAAGTTTAAGTAACTTAACATTGATACAGTAATATGGAATATCTAGAAAACGGTTAGTTCTACAAAAAAGTATATAAAATAAACTGTGTGTTTTAATGAGATCTAATATTTGTGACGCAGTTTTTGTCTATTTCTTACCATTTACCAGTTATACAAAAGTCATCCAGAATAAAGAGGTTTCAGAAGACATTCCCAGAAAATTCAGGATATATATTTCGTTCGTCATAAAAATGCCTTAAATATATGGCATTTTAATTAAAATGGTCAAAGCCATTTTGGAGAAAATAATTTTTTTCAAAGAATGTTCCATGTAAAGTGTTGTTGGGTTGGAGGAATTTTCTGAAAATGTTCGTTTCGCGTCCTTGGAATATCTGAACTTAAATATCCAGATTGGTATTTAACCGACTTTTCCTTTTTGAGTTATGCCCTCCACAGACACACACATAACACATCGACTTTTTTTCTGAACTCAGAAGATTCTAAAATATGTATTTCCAGTGAAATTTCGGTATCGAATTTTTGGGTGGAGTACAATACCTTCTTTATCCATGTACATTGTATATACGTGTTAGGGAAAGTAAAAATATGGGTAACCGAAAAGTACAATTTGTTTACAATATATTCTGTGATTCTAAGCCCTATAAAATCGGTAATACGTTCCACAAATTATCAAGCATTCCTTAGATCTGTAAGAATTTATCGCGTCACGAATTTATTGATAGATTTGCGAATGTAAAGGAATATGCTGAAACTGGCATGGAATGAAAAATATTAATTTTATTATTATGCATTAATAAACAATCGAATGGGTTGTGGTTAGAGAGTTTTAACCAATGATATTAACAATGGGAATGAGAAAATAGGTAACGTCTAAAGTAAAAGAGAAAATCAGAGCACACTAAGGGTAATTTTTCTTTTCAAAAGCACATTCCATTTGGTAATCAATACCTTATGATTGTACATTATTTATTTGGAAATTAAAGAACTCTGCTGGGTTTTAGCAATGGTTTAGCTTCCTTTATTACATTAATTTCTTCAAAAAATGCACTGCAAAATCTTTGAGCTTGCTATTTCTACTTTCTCTACATGTACAATGTACATAGTGTATAGAGAAGGCATTGCATTGCACCCAAAAATTCGATACCGAGATTTCAACGAAAATGCATGTTTTGGGTCCCCCTGAATCCAAAAAAAAAAACATTTTTGGTAAAATACCCGTGTGTGTGTTTGTGTGCGTAATTGTGTGTGTGTGTGTGTGTGTGTGTGTGTGTGTGTGTGTGTCTATAGACAGCATAGCTCAAAAACGAAAATACCATTAAATACCAAAATTGGTATTTAAATTTGGTGTCTTCCAAGGATGCGACGCGAAGCTTTTCAAGAATATCACCCACCCCTAACTACCCTTCATATGGACACAATTTAGAAGTTTTTGATTTTCTCAAAAATGAGTAACGATTTTGATTAAAGTCTCTTATATCTATATATAATAAAAATGTATATCTTGAATGTTATGGCAATAGCATCTAAAGACCTCTTTATTCCGGATGATTTTTATTGAATTTTGCATAACTGGTAAACCGTAAGAGATAGACAAAAACTTACTACACAAAAAGTGTAGATCACGATAAAACACACAATTTATGTCATATTTTTTCGTGGAGTTTGCTGTTTTAGAGATATTCGTTGTTATTGATTTCAGCTTTAAAATACTTCTTTTCTCATAAGGGAATTTGTCAATTAATCCCATTGCAACCACATTTTAAAACATTTGATCGTCGGTTTAGCCTAGTGTATTCCTTTATTTCCCTTCTATTTATAAAGGAACTAAGTAATAAGACCATTTCTGCTAATGTTTTAGCATTAAATAGATAGAAGAAGAAGAAGTTTATTAACAATAATTTGTTACAGAGATGAAGAGAAGTCATGTGAATGTAACAAATCATATTTTTATTTTGACTTTAGCGCCAATAGTCAGATGGATGACACTAGCCAATGCAATCTGATAAAATTACGGTTGGGTAACGAGCTGACATTTTATTCGATAAAATTGCATCTTATAAACAGACCACATTTGTAATGCGGCATACATTTTAATGGTTTATTGTGGCAAATATATTTTTGGGAATGTCCGTTCTACTAAACTGTTTCCACATTAGACAGTTTGTTTGGGCTTTTGTGCATACTGATACAAATTATTAAGTACAAACTCCTATGTGTTCCATTCACCTGACGCTCTCTAGCTCTTCTGAAACAAACTTTGCTCACAAAATATTTTTCTTTTATGTACAGCATTCTAGGCGAGATAAATATTACCAGAAAGTTTCTTATTACTTAGTTCCTTAGAAGTAGAAGGGAAATAAGAAAACACTAGACTAAAGCGACAGTCAAACCTTTTAAATAAGAAAAGCTTAAAACTTTAAAATTCAAAACAATATGTGTAATATCTCTAAAATAGTGTTGCAAAAGAAACTGTTTATGCCATAGATCGTGTGTTTTAACGAGATCTACATTTTTTGTGAGTAAATTTTGGTCTATTTCCTACGGTTTACCAGTTATGCAAAGGTCATTTGGAACGAATATGTCTTCAGAGGCTACTCCCATAAAATTCAAATTTTACATTTTATTTCTCAAGTAAATTTCTTTGATATATGGTAGTTCAATTAAAATCGTTAGAACTTTTTATTTTGTTGTTGAGAAAATTCACATTTTCTAAAATGTTCCTATGTAAAGGATAGTTTTGGATGGGGAATGTTCTTGAAAATGTTCATGTTGCATTCTTGGAGGATACTGAAAATAATAAGTTTGGGTCCACCTCAATATTGTGGAGGTAGCGTCCCATACTCAATCGGTCGCGAGTTCGAATCTCCCTTAGGGTGAGTTACCCGAATATTGTACTTGTCATGTAAATACATTTAATATACATTATCATAATGATAATCGTTAGAGCTATTTTGAGAAAATCAAAATTTTCGAAACTTTTCCCATGAAAAAGGTAGTTTGGAGTGGGAGAGATTTTTCTCAAAATCTTCGTATTATATCTTTGGAGTATACAAAACATAAATACCAAGTTTGGTATTTTGCCGACTTTTCATGTTTAAGTTATCGTGTACATGAACACACTCGGACCTTTTTCTAAAATTATTTTCTTTGTATACAGGGGACCCTAAAACGTATATTTCTTATGCAATCTCGGTATCGAATTTTTGGGTGAAATGCAATACCTTCTCTATACACTATGTACATAGTATGTGTAGAGAAAGTAAAAGTGCTGTTTTTGGATACAGTTCTCTTAAAACGTTTATTTCCAGTGAAATCTCGATTTTGAATTGGAATGCAGTACCTTCTCTACCTATGTACTACGTACTAAGTAGAAATGGTCAGAATAAGTTAACTTTAGTTAGTTTTACACGCTGCTCATGAAACACGCTAATATGAAGTATCTGTAGATTAATAATGGATAAAGCAGGGCATATAAGTATACCATATCAAATTTGTTAACACAAAATTTACGAAACAGCATGAAAGTTTACGACTCATAACATTTGTGGTCAAGTTTCGCGCATGATTTCTTAAGAGAAAGAATCTTGAGTGTCATCATCACCTTGATGATTTTCTCTTTCACATGAAAAGATTTCACTGATATCATGCAGCTCCAGAGGAAGATAATCTAGTCTCGAGAAGAGCGTTTTGTTCGAATTAATTACGATGCAGTCGAACTAATCGGAGGGTATTACCTCATTGCCTGAATGTGAACCGTTATCGGCACCCAAAACAAAAGCGGTACTAAAATAATTGCTCAATCCGTGACGTCACTGTGGCCCTCCGGTCAGTTCAGATGTGCACGTGATAGTCAATAATTGGTCACGAAACCACACACAATGCTCTGTGTGGCCCCTGTCGAGATTAGAGACCACGAGCAGGAAAACGCTGTGACATTTTCTTCAGCTCAATCAGGTGCCTGCCTGTCAGTTGTCTGCACAGGAGATGTCGCTCGAGGGCCACAGGTCAAGAAACTTTGCTCCGCCTGATCACTGATAAAGCAATAACAATGTAACTATAATAATAATGGTACAAATGTGCTGCAGCGCTTTGGCAGACGGCATTTGATCTCTAAAGAACTAGAAATGTCTTGAAATCTCTCTTTGAACAGGGAAACCTGTTTTCAATCAACTGGGTTTACGATCAAACTATGTGTATCAATTGAAAATTAAATACACTTAAACAATTAACAATTGTTAGTAGACATAGCAAAAACTGTACAAGATACAAATAATAACTGATCCCTGATGTTCCTGTCTAGAAAAACAGACTGTACAACACCTGATTTACAGATGCCCAAAACTACAAAAGAAAAGAAACCATCTGAAATAAGCTATAGAACTTCAAAAAAGCAAATGACCAGTGACAGAAGAACTACTAATATGTAAATATCTGATAACCTTTATACACTTATCAAAACAATGGAGTTTGATGATTTCTAATTATAAAAATCTGATGTGCACATGACTTTGTCTACATCTTTTTAACAAATTATTGTTAATGAGCTCATTCTTCTATCTACTTCATGCTAATCGAGATAAACACTAGCAGAAACGGTTTTATTACTTACTTCCTTATAAGTAGAAGGGATATAAGGGAATGCATTAGGGTAAACTGACAATCACATGCTTTAAAATGTGGTTGCTGTGGGATTGAAATCTGATTCTTTGCGTGGCCAGAAGTTGAGAAGTTCCTGTATGAGAAAAGTGTAAGTACTTTAAAACTGAAACCAATAGCAATGAATATTTCGAATATTTCAGGAAAAAATATATACGACATAAATTGTATGTTTTGAGGAGCTCTAAGTTTTTGTGCAGTCTCTTACGGTTTACTAATTATAAAAAGATAAAAAAAAAAGTTATCCAGTATAAAGATGTGTTTGGAGGCTATTCCATAAAACTCATTTTATTTGTCATGTGAATATCTTAAATATAAGGGATATTAATCAAAATTGTAGGAGCCTTTTTTGAGAAAATCAAAAACGGTAGTTGGGGGTGGAGGGATTTTCTTGAAAATTTTTATGGCGTATCCTTGGGAGATACTGAACTTAAATATCAAGTTTGGTATTTAACGAACTTTTCGTTTTTGAGCTATGGTGCCCAGACAGACACACACTCGGGCCGTTTTCTAAAAATGTGGGGTTATTTTGGGATTCAGGGGATCCCAAAACATATATTTCCGGTGAAATCTCAGTATCGAATTTTTGGGTGATTACAATACCTTTTCTATATATTAAGTACATAGCACGTGTAGAGAAAGTATCCAATAATGGTACAAATGTGCTGCAGCGCTTTGACAGACGGCATTTAATGGCTTGAAATCTCTCTTTGAATAGAGAAACCTGTTTTCAATCAACTGGGTTTACAATCAAACTATATGGGTCAATTGAAAATAAAATACAACAATTAAACAATTGTTGTTAGTCGACATAGCCAAAACTGTACAAGATACAAATAACAGCTGATCACCATGTTCCTGTCTAGAAGAACAGACTGTACAACACCTTATTTACAGATACCCATACTACAAAAGAAAAGAAACCATCTGAAACAGGGTATAGAACTTCAGAAAAGCAAATGACTAATTGCAGAAGAACTACTAATATATAAATGTCTGTTCATTTTTAATACGCTTATAAAAACAATTGAATTTGATGCGCGTTAATTATAGAAATCTGATGTCATCCATTCACATTATTTTCTCCACATCTCTGTAACATATTATTGTTTAAAAGCTTATTCTTCTGTCTATTTCAGGCTAATCGAGATAAAATTAGAGAAATGGAACTAAATATATGCTTCTTTGTAAGCAGAAGGGAAATAAGGGAGTACACTACGCTAAAACGATATTTAAATATTTTACAAGCTGGTTGCTATGTAACTGTGTTTCATTTGTTTGTATGGCCAGGAATTGATAAATTCCCATGTGAGAAAGGCATTTTAAAGCTGAAACAAAATAACAAAGAATATCTCAACCCAAAAAACGTGTATGACATAAATTGTGATCTACCAACTTTGTGTAGTAAATATTTGTCTATTTCTTAGGATTTATAAGTTATACAAAATTCAGCAACATTTATCCAGAATAAAGAGGTTTTCAGAGGCTATTGCCAGGGAATTGAAGATATACATTTTACTTGTCATGTACATATCTTTAATATCAATATTTTAATCAAAATCCTTCGATCCATTTTTGATAAAATGGAAGTTTTCGAAAAATATTCCATGTAAAGGGTAGTTTGGGGTAGAGAGAACTTTCTTGAAATTCTTCGTGTCGCAACCTAGGTAGATACTAAACTTAAATACCAAATTTATATTACACATTTTTCGTTTCAAGCTATGCTGTACACAGATACACACCCACACACACACACACACACACACACACACATAGATGATAAACATTACTGATGAGAATGGTATGAGAATCTGTCCCATTTGCGAGAAGCAAGAGACGTATCTTGGCAAGGGTACGGAGGAATGGAGGGAAAAGTATTTACTGCGATCCTTAGTCACCGCAAATAGAGTTAGGAGCATGTTGGACGCTACTGGGAGGCATGGAAGATAGGACGGGATAGGTAAATTTTTGCTTAAAGCTAGGCAGGTGAGATCTGAGAAGGCTGATAATAGGGAAGATATAAAAAATAATTTTAATGTTTTATATATTATGCCATCTTTTTCGGTCATCTTTTTTTTTTTTTTGTGGTGTTAGTATTGTGTGTATACATTTCTCTTACGTGTGCTTGTCTACTGTAAATGGGTACATTAATACATCGGAATACTGATTATTCCAAGTTGTATATTTAAGTTGCTGTATTTGAATATCTTTGTCCTTTTATTTTGGTGTTCATTCTTTTCATTTTTCCTTTTTATTTTAATATTTCTTACTATTTTGTATATTGCCTAAGCACATACGGTCTGTGGACCCGTGCGACTTTTGAAGATCAATTACACACATATATAAAGACACACACTGACTTTTTTCTAAAACTGTTTTTTTTTTTTTTTGCTTGGGTCTCAAAACACGATTTCCGGTGAAAAAACAATATTGATTTTTGGGTAGAATACAATACCTTCTCTATACACTATGTACACATTACGTGTAGAGAAAGTAAAAATATAAATAGAATATTGTAAGTATAGAGCACGCTTAATTAAAGAGAGTTATACCTTAAATATTAAGAGATATAATAGGGGAATACTATGCAGTATTATGCTGCGTAATGGAACAGATTCAATAAAATATTAATTTAATAAGCTTAGAAAATTACACATTTAAGTATATTTTCCTGAGCTGCTCTAATATGTGAAGTAACGTTATTTTAGTTAATGTATCACGTAAAACAAAGTAATGCATTCAACTTAAACATTCGAACCTATCGAAATTTTACTGAAAATACAACTTTTAAGCTCCTTAAGTAAAAACAAAAATGTTTAGATTAACACCTCTGTTTATGTAATCAGTTGAACCCAAAGAATGTCCGATTCGTTCATACATAGTGCTTAGTTGATACAGATTTTTCAAAACCCCTCACATAAACTACCTTTATACGGGACATGTATAGAATTTTTTTCCATTTTCTAGAAATAGCTTTACGATTTTGAATAAAGTACCATATATTTATGTGATTACAAATATCTCACCTGGACAACAGACAGTTAGTGTGTTCACAAACGAAGAAAGTTTTAATGTTTTGATAGTATTATCGTATGTTCTATAAATGTCCGTGCTGCCAAGTGGTACACTAAGAAATACTCTAAGGCGCTCGTCAATCTTGTGATGTTCTCAGGGGTTTTGCTGCTCAGGTACAATGAACTGGACAACTGCAGTCTATGCACAACAAAAAAGATGTTTACTATACAACGCAAGACTTAAGCGCAACTGAAGTGTAACGCTATGTGTGCATTTACGATCTTGTCTTAACCTCTGTTTGATTTATTACTTTCTCTACACGTACTAAGTACATACTGTTTACAGAAGGAATTGAATTTCACTCAAAAACTTGATGTCGAGATTTCACTGGAAAAGTATATTTGAAGGTCAACTGAACAAAAAAAAAAAAAGAATAGCATTTTTACAAAATGGTCCGTGTGTGTCTCTCTGTGGATAGCATACGAGTAGCTCAAAAACTAAAAGTCCGTTAAATACCTAACTTGGTATTTAGGTTTAGCATCTCCTAAGAATGCGATAGGAAGATTAAAAGAAAAAAAAAACCCTACATGGAAAATTTTTCGAAAATTTTTATTTTCTCAAAATAGCTTTAACGATTTTGATTCAAATGTCCTATATTAAATATACTTAAATGACAAATAAAATGTATATCCTTAATTTTCTGAGAATACCCTTGAAGACCTTTTATTCTGGATAAGTTTTGCAGAATTCTGCATAACGATTAAACGTAAGGAATAGTAAAAACTTTATACAAAAATAAATATACCGTTAAAACACATAACTTATGTCATATACGTTTTTCTTGTACAGTTTTCTGTTTTTAGATACCCCTTGTCATTGATTTCAGTTTTAAACTGCCTACCTTTTGTCAAACGGGACCTTATAAAGCGAACCGAACCTGAAAGTTTCACATAGCAATCAGATTTTAAAGGTTTGGCTATAGCTTTAAACTAATGCATTCCCTTATTTCCCTGCCACTTCAAATGAATCGAGTAATGAGACCAATTCTGCTAATGTTTATCTTGATTAGCATGAAGATAAGCGAGCGCAGTGGGAAACGCTCTACCTCTACAATCGCCATTTTCTTTTTTCCTTCCTCCAAGCAGAGAAGCGGAGAGGTTACGTGTGCAACAGTGGCGGTTGTTTAGGATTTGGATCATTCGTCTTTTGCGACGTAATCAAGTGCAAGAATGTTGAAATCAAGAGTTTGTTACAAAGATAGGTAATGACAACTAGAGAACATGGATGAAATACCATCTTGAAGAATAAAAAATACTTGTTTTCTTAGTCTCGATTAAAAATTCGCCGTTCAGTCATATAGCACATGTAAGCCACCACTGTACTGATAAGGCTGCTACGGGGCTAATGCCGGAATGAAACGGTTTCTTTGGCTCTACATGGCTGTTGAAAGAGAGTAGGGCGAGAGGGAGGGTAAGTTCACATCTCTTGCGTGTTGCCTGCCAGGCCTGATATGGGTAAACGAATCATCTTTTGTATGATTAGCCTATATTTGGAGCAGCTAGAGAAGATTGTGTGATATTATCAGATTGTTTTGGTAATACACTAGGCTAAAGCGATAGTCAAACCTTTTAAACAACATAACAATTTAAATTCGGTTCGCTTTGCACGGCCAGAAGTAAAACAAAACAAGGCGAAACCATAGTTGACCTCCCGTTTGAGTAAAGTTTAAGTATGCAGCTTAAAATTCAAACTATTAACAAGGAATACCTCGAAAACGGTTTAATATAATGAAAAAAAGTGTACGGCATAGATTTTGTATTTTAGCGAAATCTACTCCTTTTGTGAAGACGGTTCTAGTCTATCTCTTACGATTGTTAATAATGCAAAATTTATCCAGAATGAAGAGGTCTTCAGAGGCTATTTCCAGAAAATTGAAGACTTATTTGTCATGTAATAAGTATCTTAAATATACGGTATTCACTCAATATTATTAGAGGCATTTTTGAGAAAAACAAATTTTTAATATATTTTTTCCTGGAAATCTTCTCATCGCATTCTTGGAATACACTAAACTTAGATACCAAATTTGGCATTAAACGGTTTTATCGTTTTTGAGCTATGCTATTCACAGGCACATAGACATAAACCACATACACACAGACTTTTTTCTAAAAGGTGTTTTTCTTTCTTTTGGATTCAGAGACCCTCAAAACATGTTGTAGAAATCCTGGAAATTATAAAGGAATTGACTATATAAAAACAAAACCAAAGGAGTATATTATACATGCCTGATATCCAAATTTAGTTTAAAAACAATCCCAGTATTATAAAACATCTTACAATTAAGTAATTTATGAAACTTATAAACAAAACAGAAGAAGGATTCGGAAAGAAACCAGAAGGAAGAGCATAGGCGGTGCCGTGTTTGCAACTTAAATGATCCCTGGGAGGGAGGGATGAATGAGAGAGCCAAAGGGTGACCAAATTCGGATTACGATTGGAGCAAGAATGGACGGGTAAGACAAGAATGGTCAACTTCAACGCATCCAGAGCGAATGCTAGAATTTGAGCCTCCGGAAGGCTTCTGAAAAGGCGTCCGTCAGGAAAGCTTTGATAGAAGGCTAGCCACCCCAGCATTGGTCTGCTTACCTGGGGAAACCACGAGTAACAGTGTGGGTGGTTCCGAGGATCGAACCCAAGACTTGTCAAATGGTGCCACAGATGTTATGTCTGCTGCATCCACCTCGGCAAACATGAGATAAGGATTTATTTCTCGGAAATTGCTTCATATTTTTGATTTTATAAAAGCAGTGATATAAAATGGCCATTGACGGAAACTCTGTTATGTATGACAGTTGAAGATTAATATTAAAATTTTGGAAATAAGTTTCCAATGTTGTATTGAAGACTAAGGACGAACTATACGAATACATAATAGAAAGTTGATAATTGAGGCATTTTTAGAGTGTGTATGACTAAATTTTCATTAAACATCACAAAAAATCGACTGTTTTATTTTAATTTCATAAAATAATTTAAACATTCCTGAATAAAAAAGGTATAACTGGCCACAGGATGCCAATTTTAAATGCCTTAAATCACGAAAGCTACAGCAAAGCATTAGAAGTGCAATAGTAAAACTTCAGTTCGACGAGATTTCATTCACACCATGCAAAGTAAAAAAAAAAAAAAAAGGAAGTTGTGCAGAAGAAAAGCAGCAACGCGAGAAGTAAAGGGCAGAAAAGGCAGCAAGAGAGGAAAGGAGAGGAAAAGGAAACCTGGGGGCCCAACTTACCAACCTGGTGGATTTCAATGCGAGTCATGCATTCAAATATTTCCTTGTTCTCTCGCTATTGATATTTTCGGTATTTATCTTCCTGTAAAATGCTCCTTGGGGACCAGTTTTTCTGTTAGTCAAATAAAATGGATACAATGAATAAGAACTGTTCTATATTTTACTATAAGATGTATTTAAGTATATGTTTTCAACTTTTAAACACAAAAAATCATATTTTTATGACAAAAAAAAAAACTCATTCATAACTTTAAAAACTTTTGGAGTCTAAACCAAAGAAGACCCAGAGAAACCTAGGTAAATTCAAAATGTCGATATATTGTACACATAAGGTTAAAATATGAGAAAAAAAAATAATAATTTTGTCGCAAGGGACATTTTTAATGGCGAGAGGAAGCAAACAAATTTGTTCATAATCATATAGCAACAAAATGAATGAAATTACACCGTAACTTGTTTGTATTGTTACATCTGCGATATATATTTAAAAAAACTAGCATTATTGATAGTAATTTTAAACTTTTAGTCATACATGTCCTTAAACGTTAGCCTTATTTTCCAAACTAAAACCTTCCTCATTAGGGCAGTAGATTAGAAAAGGTTATTCTAGGGAAATGCATCCGTACCAGCTCTTCTCCACTTCGTGTTCTACTGAGAAGAATCGATACTGTACCTGGGTAAACAATTACGTATAAAATGTCAGTCACGATTTCGATTTCTGATAGCAAGTTGGAATTCTCTAGTTTCTGAACCTTGAGTTCATAGACACAATAGAGTTGAGAACCAAAGGTCTCATCAACTCAGACCTTGAAGGTCCTAAAGAGGTATTCGAAGGCACCCGGGATAACCTGGAGGTGGAAGGGCGAAATCATGCACCTCGAGGGAGATGCCCAGGTAACCTCATTCCCCAAACAAAATTAAGAAAGATAAGCAGACCCCAGATTCAAGATATGCATTTTTCTTAAACGAGTTTTTTCTAAGACACATAAGTAACTTATGTTCTATTATATTGAAAATACACCTACTATATTTCAAATTACACTGGGTAATAATTTTTGTTATTAGAAATAATTAAATACCGGTTGTAGCATTACATTTTTCAACTTAATAATGAAAGTTATTACCTAGTGTAATTTTAAAAATCTGATGTGTTCCATTCACATGACTTTCTCTATATCACTGCAATAAATTATTCTATTTACTTCATTTAATGGAGCAAAAATTAGTAGAAATAGTCTTATTAGTTGCTTCCTTGTTAGTAGAAATGAAATAAGTGGGTACCATACATTAAAGTGATAGTCAAAAGCTGGTTGCTCTGCGACTGAAGTTTCTTTGTTTGTATGGACACGAGTTCACAAATTCCCGTTTGAGAAAAGTATGTCTTTATATCTGAAAAAAAGAAGGAATATCTCAAAAAAATGTATATAACATAAATTGTGTATTTTAATGTGCTCTACGTTTGTTGTGTGGTAAGTTTTTGTCAATCTCTTACGGTTTAGCAGTTATGCAAAGTTCCGAAGCCTTCAGAGGATATTCCCAGAAAATTCAAAATATATATTTTATTTGTCATGTAAATATCTTTAATATACGATATTTTAATCAAAATCGTTAGAGCCATGTTTTAGAAAATCAAAATTTTCGATAAAATTTCCATGTAAAGAGTAGTTTGGGGTGGGGAGGTTTTTCTCAAAATCTTTGTGTCGCATCCCTGGAAGATACTAAACTTGAATACAAAGTTTGATATTTAACGGACTTTTCGTTTTTGAGTTATGCTGTCCACAGACCGATACACACACAGCGACATTTGGCTTCAGGGGTCTCAAAACATGTATGAAATCTCGGTATCGAATTTTTGTATGAAATATATCAATGTGCATACCTTTTATTTAGATTGTAAATACGTGCTACGTTTTCTCTATATCGGATTTAGGATCATAAATAGAGTGCATGCTGAGGGTATGGACAACCTGCGAACACCCGAAAGATGAAAATTCGTTCCGCTGCAAAGCAATTCAGAGACGGAATTGTGGTTTGCGCGTAAACATGCCTCTAGCCAAGACTGTACACATGGGATATTTGCACTTATGTTTTACAACTGATGTAATTTGCATTCCACGTGGCGAATTCTCTCCCAGCGGCAAGGGAGATGAGAAATGATGAATGGTAATTTCACCGCTGAGATCCACTTGGTATGGCGGTAAATTTTCTGTCACTCCACTGCAAGGTGCCTTCGGAAATACTTCGCTGCATTAAAGAAAATTTACACGCATAAAGCCGCCAGCGTACGCTCCACTATAAATATGTGTTTTACTATGCGGAACTATGCATTACCACCGCTGAAGAGGTAATCTGCAGCCATTAACCTCCATATAGACCCCAGAGATACCTGCTACTAGAGTCATAAAGGCCTTTGTCGGACAGGAAATGCCACAAATACAACACCCTGCTGGCTTGCAGAGCATTAATCATTATTCGTTGGTCACTGCTGCGTTCATCAAGCTTTAGTTGTATGGATGTGGCTTACTAAGTTTGGATCTTTTTTTTTTTTTTAATATAAAATGCTCGGAGCCTTGTCGGGACTACATCGCTCTATTCTTTTCTCTTTTTTTCCGTTTTTATCTAAATGTCCTGTGCATTCGATATCGAGATTTTGCCGGAAATAAATGTTTTCTATCCCCCTGAATCCAAAAAAAACATTTCTGGAAATAGGTCCGTGTGCGTGTATTTGTGTCTGTGTGTCTGTAGACAGCATAGTTCAAAAACGAAAAGACCGTTAGATACCAAACTTGGTATTTAGGTTTGGTATATTCCAAGGATGCGACACGAAGATTTTCAGGAAAATCCCTCCACCTTAAACTACCCTTTACATGGAAGAAGTATTTGAAAATTTTGATTTTATCAAAAATGGCTCTAACAATTTTGATTAAATCTCTTACATTTAAGATATTTACATCCCAAATAATATGAGTATTGAATTTTCTGGGAATAGCTTCTAAACACCTCTTTATTCAGGATGATTTTTGTTGAATTTTGCATAACTGGTAAACCTAAGAGATAGACAAAAACTTACAATAAAAAAAAATATAGGATAAAACACACACACACAATTTATATCATATACATTTTTTCGTGAAGTTGATCGTTTTTGAGATATTTCTTGTTATTTGTTTCAGCTTTGAAAGACTTATACTTTTCTCATACAGGAATTTGTCAACTCCTGTCCATACAAACAAACGAACATCAGTCACATAGCAACCAGTCTTTGCCGATTACTTTACCCTATGGTACTCCCTTATTTCGCTTCTACTTACAAGGAAGCAAGCAATAAGACCATTTCTGCTAATTTTTCTCAATTACCATGAAGTAAATAGAAGCATTAGCTTTTTAACAACAATTTGTTGCAGAGATGTAGAGAAAGTCATGCATGGAATACATCAGATTTTTTCTTACAAATACACACATATATACTCATTTACAAACATCCATGACCAAGGTGGGTTTCGAATCCACGATCCCCTGCGCCACAAAACACCAAAGCTATGCACTTCAGAACAAGCGGATGCCGAGGGGCCAGAGGTCTGCAGGTAGACATCGGCTTGGAATTTTAAGGTGGCAGTCCTAAATAGAGGAGGGTATGCCGACTACGAAAAAAAAGCTGATATTTTTGTTCACATAGCATTCTCTAGCTATTCCACATATATAAGCAACTCTTAAAATGTTCTTTTATCTGTTTCATGCTAATCGAGATAAATATCAATATAAATGGTTTTAGTACTTGCTTCCTTGTAAGTAGAAGGAAAGTAAGGGAAAACATTAGGCTAAAGCGGTAGTCAAATCTTTCAAAAGTTCATAGTTATGTGAAACAATTGAGATTCGTTTGAGAAAAGTTGGATAGTTTAAAATTTAAACGAATGACAAAGAATAGAAAACATTCAACTCTACAAGAAAATCGTGTATGACATAAAGTGTGTTTTTTAGCGGGATAAACATTTTTGTGTAGTAAGTTTTTGTATACTTTTTATGGCTTAACCATTAAGCAAAGTTCTGCAAAACTCAACCAGAATAAAGAGCTCTAGAGACTATTTCTAGAAAATTCAAAATATACATTTTATTTGTGAGGTAAATATCTTTAATATACGATATTTTAATCAAAATCGTTAGGACAATTTTTGACAAAAAATTTTCAAAACTTTCAATGTAAAGAGTAGTTTGTGGGGAGGGGGTATTTCCTTGGAAGACAACAAACATAGATATCAAGTTTGGTATTTAACAATCTTTTCGTGTTTTAACTATGCTGCCCCACCCCACACACACGGATAGACCAACCTTTTTCTAAAAAATGCTTTTTTCGGATTCAGGGGAACTCAAAACATATATTTATGGTGAAATCTAGACATCGAATTTTTGGGCGGAATACATTACCTGCTAAGTACATTACATTACATACATAATAAAGAAGCTAAAAGAGCATTTTTAGAAAGAGTCCTATTTGTGTGTCCGTGTGTCTATGAACACGATAACTCAAAAAGAAAAAGTCGGTAAAAACCAAACTTGGTATTTAAGTTTAGTACAACTAACGGAATAGAATACTCATTGTGTTATACCTGGGTTTCCTGTTCTATTCATTATTACACCACTATCTATAAGGTTCACCAACATGTATAATTACCACTATGGGAAGCTGAAATTGGTGTAGTAAGTATTGGTAATACCTGGCGTTTCCATCGTTATTAATTTTATTTCACTATGGGTGAGAGACTCCGCGAATGTACCTTGTTAGTGTCATTGGAAGTGAATTTGTGATTCTACCACTCTCTGCAGCAGTTTTTGGCTTTCAAGTTACAGGCTTATAAAGCCCTTTTGGCTCTTTGAGAAGAATTTAGATGATTTGAATAAAGCTTGAATCACACGATATCCTTTGTAGCGATAATTGAGTCAAGATTTAGCCTTTAAGGTGTGCATTAACAGGACACTAAATGACTTAAAATGTAAAATTATAAAGGAAAAATTAGGTTGCAGTTTCATCCTATATTTAAACTAAAACTCAGAATTACTCCCACAATGGTTATGACTGCAGTCCATGTGTTTCTCACATAAAAGGAGTAGTCAATGACTATGAAAATGGTTTTAATATTTTAAATCATGAGAATTATTTCTCTTCGATTGCTGCTCCATTCTCCTTTGATGTTCATAAGACAGATCTAACGTCCAAATTGAAATTCAGTGTAATCCTGTGTTGAAATACAAATTGAAACAGAATTATTTTATTTTCCAAGACAAAACCCTGTATTGTCAGAACACTACTCCTGCTAGGTTCCAACAATCACTTTGAACAGTTGTTTTGCCTTTATGAGGCAAAGTATACACCTCGCAGAAAAATACTTTCAAAAAAAAATCTGATGTGTTCCATTCGTATGGCTTTCTCTATATCTCTGCAACAAATTATTGTTAAAAAGCTTATGTTTCTATTTCCTTCATGCTAATCAAGATAAAATTAGCAGAAATAGTCTTATTACTTGCTTCTTTGTAAGTAGAAGTGAAATAAGGGAATACCATAGGTTGAAGTTCCTTTGTTTGTGTGGACAGGAGTTGCCAAGGTCCTGTATGAGAAAAGTATAAGTTTTGTAGAGCTGAAACCAAAAACAAGGAATATCTCCAAAACGATCAACTCCACGAAAAAAATTATATAACAATTTGTGTGTTTTAAAGTGCTCTACATTTTTTGTGAGGTAAGTTTATGTCCATCTCTTACGGTTTAGCAATTATGCCAAATTTCGTAAAATTCATCCAGAATAAAGTAGTCTTCTGAGGCTATTCCCAGAAAATTCAAGATATACATGTCATTTTCACGTAAATATCTTTGATATTAAATATTTTAATTAAAATCGTTACAGCTATTTTTGAGAAAATCAAAATTTGCGAAAAAAGTTCCATGTAAAGGGTAGTTTGAGTTGGGGAGATCTTTTTCAAGATCTTCGAATCGCATCCCAGGAAGATACTAAACTTAAATACCAAGGTTGGTATTTTATCCACTTTTCGTTTTTGAGTTATCGTGTTCACAGGCACACGGATACACTGACATACGGACACACGGACGCACACACACACATGGATATTTTGGTGATAATGCTTTTTTTTTTATACAGGGGGCCCTAAAACATATATTTCCGGTGAAATCTCGGTATCGAATTTTTGGGTGGAGTGCAATACCTTCTCTATACACTATGTACACAGTACATGTAGAGAAAGTAAACATAATTTGTCTTCCACTCTGAAAATGGCATATTCTAAGAATCAATTAACTGATATTGAAAAACTTGTTTTCCAGAAAAGATGACAATTATCAAGTAAAACCCAGTAGATAGTAGAATAAGTCGTGTAAAATTGTTTATTTGGCTATTTGGAAATGTTTATTGTTTAAGGACTGTGAGTAATTAAATGAAGACGCCTTATTAACAAACAGAATTCAGTAAAATATAACATGTCCGGGCTGTGGAGGACGAAACGTCAAATTTTAATAATGTTATTATTCAACCACGGCCTACAAGCCCAAAAATGATATATTTTACTAATAACACCGGTCATGAAGCCATATTTGAATAGAATTTAATTTCTTTGCACATTGAGTATCGTATTTACTTTCGTAGCAAATATGTTGAATGTGAAGCATGTGAAATAACTATTTTCAGACTTTATCTTATTCACATGAGTTTCATTTCACTCTCGCTTACCGGTGAATGTCATGGAACTCCAAGGCATGTAGAAATTAATAGGTGTAAGTTATTATGTTTCTAAAAAGCCACACTTCAAAGTGGCGAACATTAAACTTAATGTGTGGCTTCAAACATTTTTTATCCTCCCCTCTATTTTATCCCATTGTCTTTTTTGCTGTTGTTTAGAAAAGAGCTCCGAGGAGGACACATTTAAAATCGCTAAGTCTGATGATGTAGATAAATGACAGTCATTATAGTAATTGTTATATCGATAATAGTCCGTGAAATTTTGAGATAATTAGCCAAAATGTCGCCCCGAAATACACTTTTAGACTGAGACTCAAGATTATTGCTGTTAATATCGACGAGCACGTTTTATGTAAATTTCCAGGTAATGATGTTTAATATGTAAAACGGTACCAATCTCAGCTGAACTAATACGGGACCCAGCAGCGTTGGTAGAAAATACCGCTCAGTTAAAAACGGGGAGAGTCTGACGTAAGCATAGAGTTTGTGAGCTGTTTTTTTTTTTTTTTTTTTTTCCAGTTGGCCTCATACTGGTATTTTGTGTGTAAAATAAGCAGCAAATAGGTATTCTCATGTATTGATTAATATTAAATAAACAACCAAACAAATAAAGGAAGTAATGAAGTGTACCTACAGGTTATCATTTTATTTAATTAAAGGGAAATTAAAAAGCGCAATTTACTAAAAATAAGTTTTAGTGCTTTCTGCGGTCTCATAATTTCAGTGTCTCTTTAATTTGATATTTTATATAATTACTTTGGGCATAATTACATGAATTAAATTGGCCCATTAGGAAAGCAATGTCATCCAGTTTGGTCATCCAATTCGGTCCAAACTAGTCCCAGAAAATAAAACTATTAAACACGTTTTCAAGTTTTAACTTCGGTTGAAACGGTTGTGAAATAACACGTGGATCAGAAACAGATATTAATAACAATTTAAATAAAAGCAGTTACATAAACTAAAAAAAAAAAAAAAGACATGACACAACAACACAAAGTGGAGCCAAGGCTTACTGCCCGACCGCTGCGTCCCCCATCTCTGCCCATTTCAGTAGGGAGGGACGTGGTTAGCGCCCCGAGTTCCTCAAGACCGATAATGCGGTCTACGGAACCAGGAGCCGCTACTTTTTCCTCAAGTAGCTCCTCAATGTCCCCCCCCCCAGGACCTCACAAGGTTCAGTGCACCACGGATCAGGTCTCCCAGCGGTAAAAATCCCCACACCGGGAATCGAACCTGAGTCTCCCGCTTGGTAATCAGCCACGCTACCGCTGCACTATGGAGACTACCAAATTTAGCTATATAATAGGTACAATAAAATATTCAATAACAATATTATATATATTATATAAATCAAGAAAATATTCAATAACAATGGATAAAGCAATACTTTTCCCAATTATACCGCATGGTTCTAAAATATGAAAATAATAGCACAATATAAAAGAAATATTCAAACGGAAAAAATGAAGTTCCTCAGAACCATAGCTGGATAGCAAATAGTGAAATACGACAACTAAAATAGAATAATTAAACACATTAAAAACAGAAGATACAACAAATTAGAACCAATAATAAGAAGTATCTCTTTTTTTTTTTTTTTTTTTTTGAATGCACAAAATGTTCGGTCAATGGATTGTTAGGCAAATAGCGAAAGTGCATGCTGATAATGCAATGCATGAGTTTTCAGTTAGGATATGGCGCATAATTTAGAGTAATCAAGGAAGAACCGCATGTACGACAAAGACCAGAGCGGAAGTTCATTATTGTTATGGAGGATTTGAAAGTAAATGTTGATAAAAAATTCATAAAAACCGGTGTGTCACTTAGGACATCATACATGACTTTCTGGGTGAAAAGTTTTCCCCAACCTCTTGGCTCAGATCTTTGGCGGTAGAAGAGTATAACATCTGCTTTGAAAACCCGGTACCACGTGACAATAAATACCTTGATAGTAATGGCGATTACGTTCAGAAGTAGAGTAAGATTCTACAACTTCGTAAATAAGGTTTACGTTGATATCATCTGTTACTTTCTGAATTACCCTTGTACTATGTTTTGAGTTTTTTTTAAAAAAAAAACATATCCTTGTGTGTATGTGTTTGTTTATCGGTATATCCAGGAAAGTCCCTACTCCAAACTATACTTATGTAATCTTTTTACAGAGATATTTATTTTCTCAGAATTGGATCTTAACGATTTTCATTAAAATGCATATCTTGAATATCCTCCGAAGCCTATTCATTGATTTTTGCAAGATTAATACATCTTATAAGATCTTACTGCACGAATTCTGTAGATCATGTTAACGCAAAAATGTATGTCAAATCCTTTCAAACCTTTTTGGGCTAATCATTTATATTACCTTTTATTTAGTTTTAAAATGCCTGTTCTTTGTTCAAATGGGAAGTAAATATTGCTTCCCCCTGCTGATCGAGTACCTAATTCAAAGCCAGCACATGTCGACCAGCGTTTAAAAGAATGGAGTACAGCTTGTCTACTCTACGCTCATTGTATCTGCAAAGAAATATATAATAAAAGGAAGAATTTTTACAAATGTTTATCTCGATTAACGTGAAATAGAAGAATAAGAAGAATAGTAAGAATAATTATGCAACACATCAGATATTTTACTTTCTCTAGCCCGTGTGTACAATGTACAGTGGGTAAAGAAAAAATTCCCAAAAATTCATTACTGAGATTTCACCGAAAATATATGTTTTGAGCACTTCTGAATAAAAACATTTAGAAAAAGGTTTGTTGATACCACATTTGATATTTAAGTTCAGTATATTTCAAGGAAGCGTCAAGAAGACTTCTTCCCATTCCCCAATTTATCCTCTATATAGAACATTTTCCAAAATCTTCATTTTATCAAAACTTGCACTAAAGATTTAGATTAAAATCCGTATATTATTATTTACTTGGCAAATAAAATGTACTTCCTGAATTTCTTTAGAACAGCCTCCGATGTCTTTTCATTCTTAATGGCATTTGCATAACTGCTAAACCATTAAGAGTTAGACAAAGCCTTAATGCACAGAAAATCTACATCTCATTAAAACACTGTTGTATACACTTTTGTTTTTTCACAGAGCTAACCATTTCCAAGATGTTCCCTGCTATTGGTTTTAATACTTAAAACTCAGCACGTTTCTCAAACGAGAAGTGCTCATCCCTTTCATATCTATTTTGTTGTATTCCTGTTCATGAAAGGAGGGCAAAATATAAGTGACAATCGCACAGTGGCAGCTATTAAGGGACTTGAATATGGCTTTATTTGCCTTTACTTATAAGGAAATATGTTATAAGACTGTTTCTTAATTCTTGATTGGCATCATGGATATGAAAGAATCATTTTTTGTAACAATAGTTTGTTTGCAGAACGCATAAAGTATATATACCTTTTTACATTCTCTAGCCCGCCTGTACAATGTACATAGTGGTTAGAGAATATATTGTATTGCATCCAAAAATTCGATGTCGAGATTTCACCAGAAATACATGTTTTGGGATTCCCTAAGTCCGAAAAAAGCATTTTTAAAAAAGGTCCCTTTGGGTGTGTGAGACTGTGAACAGCATAGCTCAAAAACGAAAAGACCGTTAAATACCAAACTTGGTATTTAGGTTACGATCTTCCAAGGATGTGACACGAAGAATTTCAAGAGAATCCCCTCCCCACCACAAAGTACGTTATACATGGAGAAATGTTCGAAAATGTTTATTTTTTTAAAAATGGCTCTAGCGGTTTTGATTAAAATCCCGTATATTAAAGCTATTTACATACCGAATAAAATGTATATCTTGAATTTTCAGGGAATAGCTTCTAAAGACCTCTTTATTCTGGATTACTTTTATTGAAGTTTGCATAACTGGTGAGCCGTAAGAGAAAGACAAAAACTTATTACACAAAAAATATAGATCTCGTCAAAACACACAATTTATTCCTGTATTTTTTTGTTGTAGACGTAACCGTTTCCGAGGTATTCCTTGTTATTGGTTTCGTTTGTGAAGTACTTACACTTCCATTCTTCTTTTTTTCTACTCCTGGCCAAGCAAAGAAGCGATTTGCAACCAGATTTACATAATAACATATGCCTACCAGTTTGGCCTAGTGTATACCTTTAGTTCCCTTTTACTTATAAGGATCTAAGTAATAAGAATATTCTGCTAATGTTTATTCGATTAATATTGTGTAGACAGAAGAATAATCTTTTGCAAGAAGTTTCTAGAGCAGTCAGAGAAAGTCATGTGAGTGTACCACATCATATTTTTTCACAACTTTCATATTTCCTGGCATCATGCACATTTTACATGTTGCATATCTCGGCATATTTCAATAGAAATGTTATGTTCTGAAAGTGTATTTAATTTTGAGCACTGAGATGGAGGGGGCGGTGCAGGCCGTGACGGGGAAGCTGTGCACGATGTCTTAACTCAGGTTGGTCACGCCGGAACGGTTGAGAAACGCGATCGAGCTCGATCTCATTTGCATTCTAAACCAATACGTACTCTTGGACTTCCCTTGGATCGATCGGTAATGCACATGCCCTCCCTTACCTGCCCTCAAAGTGAATTTTATTGCCGTTCGAAAAGCAGCAACGCCTCGAACAGCAAAACCTAATAATAAATTACCTCCGCGATTCATAACATCTCAATACAGCTGGCGTTTTCAATGCAACCATCCTGAGACTTTCAGATATAGAGAATAAGTAGCACAAATCCATTTAAAGGAAATGTTAGATTAGTTATGTTAAAAATCTGATATGTTACATTTACAGGACTTTATGTCTGAGACTGGCATTCGCGAGGTCGTGGGATAGCTTCACGCGGCTGACCTCATTGACCTATGCCTTTTTTCGAGGGTTTTCCTCCTTGGGAGATTTCTTCATTCCCCCAAACTTCCTGTCCCTTCTCTATTTCATCAAACCGGTCTCTTTCAGGGTTGTTAGTGTCAGCGAGGAACTGCGGTTGTGGCGCCTTTCCGTGGTGGTAATGACTGCGCTCTGGAAAATCAGCTCTCAGCGGTGGGACGACGCTGGAATTCGTCTGTAGACACAGGTAATTTGGTCAGAGCTGGGGCGCGGGCTTTTAGCGCTCCCCTCGTCGGGATGAATAATTTGTTGGAATCCGTTATGGACCATCCACGACAGCTCTTCCTGTATCGTCCGATTTTGGCCACCCTTTAAAATTACATTCATCTCATCCTATCCACCTGGTATCTGACATACAATAAGCCAATGACTGCATTGCAGAATACCCTCCAACCTTTCTCTCTCACTAACACACACGCAGGACCTTATGTACTCTCTATCATTTCTTAGCGTATAAAAACTATTTTTACAAAAGCTTATTTCTACATTTGCTCGATTTTGATTGAGAAAAATCTTGGAAAAGTAGCTAAAATATACATTTTCGTATAGATACAAAAAGGATAGCGACAGTAAAATGTTTAAGAACTGAATGTTATAATATTATGCTCACCTTAAAATTCCATTTCCTTCCATGTAATCACAGGAAGCAACTGGAAATCAATAAGACATGTAAACAATAATAATATTTTGAATAATTATTAATCGATATCTTAGAAGTGGGTTATGCTAGAAAAACACCTATTTGAAATAAATTGTGCGTTTAAAATAGACCTACTTCTTTACTTTCTCTAGCACGTATGTACAATGTACATAGAAGATAAGGTATTTTGTTCCATCAACAATCGGATACCGAGAGTTCACTTAAAATACATTTTTCAGAACCTCTGACTCCAAAAACGGCATTTTTAGAAAAATTTACGTGCGTGTGTATGTGTGTGTACTTCAAATACTACTAAATACTAAACTTGGCAAGTTATCTTCTAGAAAATCCAACTATTCTTTACATGGAACATTTATCGAAAATGTTAATGATTCTAACGTTTTCGATGTTGAAATTTCTGGGAATAGCCTCCTCATTTTGGATGATTTTTTTTTTATACCTCGCAAACCGTAAGACATATAAAACAAAATCTGAAGTTTTCCATTCACATGACTTTCTCTACATCTGCACAACAAATTATTGTTAAAAATCTTATGCTTATATTTTCTTCATGCTAATCGAGATAGTGTTATTACTTGCTTCCTTGTAAGTAGGAGCAAAGCAAGGGAGTACCATAGCTTAAAGTGATATTAAAAAGCTGGTTGCTATGTGACTGAAGTTCTTTTGTTTGAATGGACAGGAGTGTACAAATTCCTGAATGAGAAAAGTAAGTTTTTCAAAGCTGAAATCAATAACAATGAATGTCTCAAAAAACGACCAACTCAAAAAAAAAAAAAAAAAAAAAAAAAAAAAAAAAAAAAAAAAAATGTATATAACACATATTGTGTGGTTTAACGTACTCTACATTTTGTGTGGTAAGTTTTTGTACAGCTCTTTCGGCTTAGCAGTTATGCAAAATTCCTCAAAATCCATCCAGAATAAAGTAGTCTTCAGAGGCTATTCCCAGAAAATTCAAGATATATATTTTATTTGTGAGGTAAATATCTTTAATATACGATATTTTAATCAAAATCGTTAGACCCATTTTTGAGAAAATCAAAATTTTTGAAAAAAGTTCCATATAAAGTGTAGTTGGAGGTGGGGGGATTTTCTTGAAAATCTTCGTGTCGCATCCTTGGAAGATATCAAACCTAAATACCAAGTTTGGCTTCTAACGGACTTTTCGTTTTTGAGCTATGCTACCCACAGACACACACACATACAGACAGACAGACAGACAGACAGACAGACAGACAGACACACACACGGACATTTTTCTAAAAATGCTTTTTTTTTTTTTTGGATTCAGGGGGTCCCAAAACTTACATTTCCGGTGAAATCTCGGTATCAAATTTTTGGGTGCATTACAATACCTTCTCTATACACTATGTACATAGTACGTGTAGAGAAAGTAAAAATCTCATTCAAACACACAATTATGCCATATTCATTTTTTGTAGAGTTAACCGTTTGGAGATATTCGTTAATATTTTTTTCAATTTTAAACCATTAAACTTTTCTCTAGCGGAAGTTAACCTCTATTGGCAGTAGGTTATATAATGTTATCGTTAATAACAAAAACATTTATAGATCGGTATGTTATAGAAGATTAATATCTAGAAATTCTTTGAACAATTTTAGCTTATTCAGCCATTGATATTATTATTCATGATACTTATTATACTGTAGTTCATTTCCATTACGTAATTTCTGTAGGAGCCGTGTTTGCTATTATAGCCAATTGGAAGATTAATAACATTAAATATTTGAGGCTTTTATATGCATTTTGTTTTGATAATTGCTCATGGTTTATGAGCATTTATCGGGGATACAAAAGAAAACCGAAGTTCAAATGTTGTTATACCAACAGCTCTTAAAAAATTAGACTATCACTTTAGCCTAGTGTATTCTCTTATTTCCCTTATACTTACAAAAAAAAGCAAGTAATAAGACCATTTCCGCTGATGTTTATCTTGATTAAAATGAAGTAGATAAAGGAATAACCCTTTTTAATGAACGCTGATTTGTGGAATATCTAGAGAAAGTCATGTGAATGGAACATGTTAGATTTTTATAGTAAACTTCGTGTGTTACTTAACATTTATCAGTTATACAGGATTAATCAGTTATACATTTATAACGGATTTCAAATGAAGAGAACTTCTCAGACTATTCCAAGAACATTTTATTGTTTCTTGTAAATATATTTATAATATAGGATATTTTAGTGAAATTTTAAAGTCATTTTTACGAAATTAAAATGTTGAAACACCTACTATATAAGGATGGTTCCCCAAAAGCGATTTTCCTTAAAACTTTCATGTCACATCTTTGGAAGATAGCGAACTTAAATAAAAGTCTGGTATTTAAATTTAATTGTTAACTGCTGGACGCGGACACACACTAAGACAGACGGTCACCCAGATACTTAAAAACTGGAGTTTGTTTTTCTTCTAATGCTACATTCGCATAACGCTCTCTATTCTGCAGCCAGAATTATTACAAAGCTAATTCTACTATCTGCTTCATGATTATCAATTAGTAGAAAAGGTTTTATTACATATTATTTCCTTGTACCTACAAGAGCAATAACCAAGTTTAATTAGATAAACCGATACTCAAATCTTTTAAAAGCGGGTTTCTAAGTGATGGTTTTGTAATGCGGTTCTCTTCACTTTACCAGGAAAAAAACAAAAACAAAAAACAAACCAAAAAAAAAAAAAGAAAGAAAAAGAAATACTCTATATTATTTGTATGAATGAATTCTTGAATTAAATGCTTGGAAGCGCTTGATAGCTTGATCGCTTAGTTTAATCCAACGAGCAAAGAGATGGGACTTTGAAAGTCAGCATATAGCGAACCGTTTTTCTTTTGTCTACATAGTACATAGATACAGAAGGTATTACATTCCACCCAAAATTCCATACCTCTTCTAAAAATGAATTTTTATCTTTGTCTTGATTAAGAGGACCATAAAAATTGAAACTAGATATCGAATTTTGGTTGGAATACAATACCTTCTCTATCTACATGTACATTGTACATACGTGCTGGAGAATGTAAACATTTTATGTCTTATAGTCACACACTTTTACCTATTCTTCAAAAAACCATTCTTAGAAACTTATTGTTCTATATACTTCATATGAATCAAAATAGGTATTAGCAGAAGTAGCTTTACTAATATTTTCTTATAAGTACAGAATAAATATGAGAATACATTAGGCTAAAGGGGTAAATATTTTTTTACAATTGGTCGCTATGAGACTAAGTTGACATTTTGTTCATCTTGCATGACCGGGACGAATAACGATTTCTCATCTGAGAAAAGTATTGCAAAATTGAATATAACAAGAAAGCCTTGGATGTTATCCCCATAAAATTAAAGATATGCATTTTATTTGTGATGATATATCTTGAAATAATATTTCATTGAAAATCTTTGAGTCGCATTCTTAAATATTCTACTTTTTCGTTTTTGAGTTAAACTCTTCACGGGGATTCACAGGGCCTTTTTCTAAAATACTTCAGGGAATCTCAAAACATGTATTTCAGTGAAATCTCAGTATCGAACTTTTTTGTGCAACGAATACTCTTTCTATCTACTATGTGCATTGTACATACGTGGTAGAGAAAGTAATAAGTTTCTATGAGATGAGTTGTTGAAGAGATATTAAAAGTAGAGGCTAAGGTGTATATACTACAATGTGAGGTAAGACTTCAGATAATTTAAAAATATGATGCTTTCCATTCACAAGACTTTCTCTACATAGCTATAACAAATTATTGTTATAAAACATGTTCTTTCATCCACTTTATTATAATCGAGATAAGCATTAGCAGAAATTGTCTTATATACTTACTTCTTGTAAGTAGAAGGAAAATAAGGGAATACATAAGTATATTTCCGGTGATATGAATTTTTTGAAGAAATACAATACCCTCTATTCACTATGAACATTGTACATAAGGTCCAGGTAAAATAAAAAGGTTGTGGCATTTTAAAGCTGATGGAAACCAATATCTCAGAAATGATTAACTCCACGAAAAAAGTATATGACGTACATTGTGTGTTTTAACGAGATCTACATTTTTGGGTGGTAAGTTTTTGTCTATCTGTTACGGTTTAGAGTTATGCAAAATTCAGCAAAACTCATTCGGAATAAGGTTTTCAGGGACCATTCCCAAAAAAGTCAAGATATGAATTTTAATTGTCCTGTAAATTTCTTTAATATCCGGCATTTTAATCAAAATAGTTAGTGCCATTTTTGAGAAAGTCAAAACTTTCGGATTTTTTTTTTTTTTTTTTGTTGCCTGTAATGGTTAGTTTGGGCTGGGAAAATTTTCCTCAAAATCTTCGTTTTGGATCCTTTGAAGATATTAAACTCAAATGCCAAATTTGGTATATTACCGATTTATGGTTTTTGGGTTATCTTGTTCATAGCCACACGGATCTGATGTGTTCCATTTATACGACTTTCTCTATATCTTTTGTAACAAATTATTCTATTATAATCTTATATCTTATAATCTTAATTCTCCATCTAATTTATGTTAATCGAGATAAACATCAGCAGATATTGTCTTAATTATCTGATTCCTTGTAAGTAGAAGGAAATTAAGGGAATACACTAGGCTAAAATGATAGTCAAACCTTTTATAAGCTGGCTCTTATGTGCTTGAAAACAGTTTTTATGCAGGACAAGGAGTTTACAACTTTCCAGGTGAGAAAACTTTAAATGTTTTAAAACTGAAACAAATAACAGGGAATATCAGAAATGATCAAAAAACAAAAAAAAAAAAAAAAAAAAAAAAACGTATATGATAGAAATTGTGTGTTTTAACGTGATCTACATTTTTTGTCTAGTAAGTTTTTGTCTATCTCTTACGGTTTACCAGTTACGCAAAATTCAGCAAAATTCTTTCAGAATAAAGAGGTTTTTAGAGGCTATTTCCATAAAATTCAAGATATACATTTTATTTGCAATATAAATATCTTTAATATACGGCATTTTAATCAAAATCGTTAGAGAAATCAAAATTTTTGGAATTTTGTTCCAAGTAAAAGTTAGTTTGGGTTCGGAGAGTTTTCCTCAAAATCTTCGTTTCGGATCTTTGGAAGATACTAAACTTAAATACCAAGTTTGGTGTATTACCGACTTATGGTTTTTGGGTTATCTTGTTCACAGACACACGAATCCTAAAACGTGCATTTCTAGTGAAATTTCTGTATCGAATTTTTGGGTGGAATGCGATACCTTCTCTAATTACGTACCATGTACTGTGTAGAGAAAGTAAAAATGTGTTGCTTTTATTTCTGTATCTTAATCCATGATAAACAGCGGGTACTATGGGTCGTGTGATGTAATTCTAAAGCGGTTCTGTCGTTCAGCTTGATGAAGTGCGCACTCTGAGCTCACCCTACTAGCTCACATTCCAGCTCCAGTTCACCGTTGCGGAAGGATGCCTGGCTCCGAGCCAGGCACGGAGGGTGCAGATTAATAAAAACTGTCATCTTTTGTATCAGTAGCGGTCTCAACTTTATAACTGCGCTACCACTTGAATAGCCCCCATTAGAATTTCAAATTTTTTAAATAAAGAAACCACTGTTACAGCTTTTTTATGGTTGTAAACAGGAACATGTGTTACGCATTTCTGCTACTTTATGTCCTGTCTTGGGGCTCAAAATATGCCTTTGCTCCCGAGAAATCCTTCCTGCTGCTACAACCTCTGGCGCACTTGCTGCAGGAGTAAATGTTGGGTGCACGTCAAAAGCAAGACGCATAAAATATCACGGCAGCACTTTATATCCAGTTCGGAATTCGCTTCCCCACCCTGCGAGTTAACTTATAACTGCCATTAAAGCGGTTATTACTGACATAAGGCAAAACGCTGTTCTGCGCTGCGGTAGCGAACTTTACACCAAACATCTTCACTCACTTTTATTAAACATGCTTGTCAGACAAAAACTTCTACTGGAGTTCACAAGGAAATATCAGGTTACACAGTAAAATTCCAAGATTTATATTTTCAGATTCATATGATAATATCGGATATACAAAACAATAATTGCTATCGAGTTCAAGTGTAAATATCAGGTGCAAACAGCAAAATGCATTACGTTATAAAATACACATGAATATGTATTATAAGCTTACACAAAAAATCAAAGAATTATGTTAACAAATAATATGAAAATATATGGTATAAAGAAATATTCCAAAAATTATGTAACGAGATTCACAGGACACTATCAGGACACATTAACAAAATTCCAAAATTATGTTATTAGGTTCAATGAAAATGTCAGGTTATACCACAAAATTCCAAAAATTATGTTATTAGTTTCAACGAAAATGTCACCTTATACAACAAACTTCCAAGAATTATATTATTAGGTTCAAAAAAAATGCCAGGTTATACAACAAAATTCCAAGAATTATGCTATTCTATTATTCTATGAAAATGTCAGGTTATACAATAAAATTCCAAGAATTATGTTATAAGGTTCAATGAAAATGTCAGGTTACACAACAAAATTCCAAGAATTATGTTATCAGGTTCACACGAAAATGTCAGGTTACATAATAACATTCAAATAATTATGTTATGAGGTCCACATTAAAATATCAGGTCACATAACAACATTCCAAGAATTATGTTATCGGGTTCACACAAAAATGTCAGGTTACATAACATTCCAAGAATTAGCGTATGAGGTTCACATATTCGTTTTAATAACAATTACATTCTGCTCTGTAATTTTGAACTTACTAAAGTGTTTTTTGTATGTGCTATTTGTATTAGATTTGAAGTTTATCATTTCAATTTTATATGCTACTTGTACTTAGTTATACGATTTATTTTTAGCATTGTAAATTATTTTTAAAAATGTTAATTGTGTAGTTATACTTTGTCTACATGGCAGCCCTTAATTGGGGAAAGTAATAAAATAATAATCAGGTTCCACAACAAAATTCCAAGGATTGTGTTATCAGGTTCACATGAAAATGTCATATGTATAGGTATATATACCTATATATATATATATATATATATATATATATATATATATATATATAAACCTACAAAGTTTCAAGAATTGTGTTATCAGGTTCACATGAAAATGTCAGGTTCCACAACAAAATTCCAAGAATTATGTAAGAGGTTCATCTGAAATATCAGGTCACACAAAAAAGCTCAAAAAGTTATGTTATCTGATTCACATGAAAATGTCAAGTTACACAACAAAATTTCTAAAACTATGTTATCAAGTTCACACAAAAATATCATATTTACCATAAAAATTCCAAGAATAATGTTATAAAATTCATATGAAAATGTTAGGTTACACAAAAATATTCCAAAAATCATGTTCACATAAAAATGCCAGGTTACACAATAAAATTCCAAAAGTTATGTTGTCAAGTTCACATGAAAATGGCACATATACACATCAAAATTCCAAAAATAATGTTATAATGTTCACATGAATATGTCAGGTTACACAACAAAATTCTAAGAGTTCTATAACCAAGTTTACGTGAAATTATCAGGTACACAGAAAAAAATTGTCAGAATTATTTATCAAGTTCATATGAAAATATCATACATACACAAAATACAAGCATCATTATATCGAGTTCACATGAAAATCCCATTCTACACAACAAAATTCCAAGAATTGTGCTAGCGAGTTCACGCAAAACTCCGCTTGAACAAAATTTTCGAGAATTATGATATTGAATTCATTTGAAAATCTCATTACAAGAGCTTGATATCGAGATCAAATGAAAATCTCCAGATACTTAAAAAATTCCAAGAAGCATATTAAATAGTTAACATAAACATTCCGAAAATGTTATAATGTTATCGCGTTCATGTACAACACCAGTACTCCACAAAATTCCGAAAATTGTACATGGTGTTCACATGAAAAATCAATACAATAAAACTCTAAACATTGTGTTGTAGAATTGACATGGATATATCAGCTGTACATTACAAAATTCCAAGAATTATGTTATTGAGTTCACAAACAAACTTTAAAGTTAATTGTGTTTCAAAGTTATGTATTCATTTAGAAAACTTTCTCTACCTGCTATCGTACAATTATACTTTATTCAATAACTATTCTTACAGAAGCTCAAAATTCTATCTGATTTATATCAGTTTTTAGCAGTGTATTCAATCTTTTTACTCTACACGGTATTGTAGGCTATGGGAATTGATCATACATGAAGTAGAATTACAACTGGAAAACGAAATAACATTAGAAACCGAGGTTCATGGTTTTTGTCAATTGTGAGCACTTAGGAAAACCTGAAAAAACGAGGTCATTCCTCCCGAGATCTCAAACATAGACCTCCCTTTCGCTCTTCCATGTAATTTTACTTTCTTTACACGTACTATATATGTACATAATGCATAGAGAAGTATTTTAATGCATCCAAAAATTTGATACCGAGATTTCACCGGAATATATATGTTTTGAGACCCCCTGAATACAGCATAGCTCCAAAACTAAAGGCCGTTAAATACCAAAGTCAGTATTTAAGTTCAGTACCGTCCAAGGAATTGATACAAGATTTTTAAGAAAATCTCCCCGGCCCCAACTACCCTTTACATAGAGAAAATTTCGAAATTGTTGATTTTCTCGAAAACGGATGAAACGATTTTGATTAACATATCGTTAATTAAAGATATTTACATGACAAATAAAATGTATATCTTTAATTTTCTAAGAATAGCCTCTGAAGACATCTTTATTCTGGATGAATTTTGTGGGAATTTGCATAACCGGTAAACCGTAAGAGATAGAAAACATGTACTTAACAATAGATGTAGAGCTCGTTAAAACAAACAGTTTATGTTATATACATTTTTCTTGTGGACTTAACCGTTTTTTAGATATTCCTTGTTATTGACTTCAGTTTTAAAATACTTATAATTTACTCATTCGCGAATTTGTCAACTCCTGGCCATATAAACAAAGGACCTCCATCACATAGCAACCAGCTTTTAAAAGATTTGACTTCCCGCTTTGGCCTATGGCACTCCCTTATTTTCTTTTTACTTACAAGGAATCAAGTAATAAAAGAATTGCTGCTAATTTTTTCTAGATTTGCATGAAGTAAATAGAAGAATAAGTTTTTTAAGCTTCAGGTAAATGGAACACAACTGATTTTTATCCTAACGTTGTACTCATATACCAGGTTTGTTGTATAACATGCTTTTCGTATTTGAGTTAGCCTGTATTATACTAAATCAGGGAGCAAGATGAGGGTCACTTGTATTACCCACTCTTTTTTATTTATACATGTATGCAGTTGTCAGAAAATGGCAAATGTCTCCAAATACATTTTTGATACACTTACATTTGCTGACGGACGATCAGGAGTATGATTTGCAAAAAGCCATTTTCAAATTAAGCACAATTGCAAAAAAACTACAACCTAGAAATTTCCTCAATAAAACAAAAGTTATGACCCTGTGCGATAAAGAAACAAAAACAGCAAAAATATAATGTGTTACATAACCTTCTCTAGCTGTTCCATATACTAACTATTCTTACAAAAGATTATTCTCTTATCTACTTCATTCTAATCAAGATAAACATTAGCAGAATTAGCCTTATTACTTTCTTCCTTGTAAGTAGAAGAGATATAAAAGAGTATGCTAGGCTAAAGCGACATTTAAATATTTTAAAAGCTGGTTGCTATGTGAAACAACTGTGGTTCAGTTTGCTTTGCATGGTACCGTTTGAGAAAAATTGATATTTTAAAATTGAAACCAATAACAAGGAATATCTCAAAAACGGTCAACCTACAAGACAAACATGTAGGACATAAGTTACGTGTTTTTACGAGATATTTTTATGCCTTAAGATTTTGTCTACTTATCTCTTACGGCTTTACCGTTATGCAAAATTCTGTGAAATTCATTCGGAATAAAGAAGTATTCAAAGGCTATACCCCGAAAATTCAAAACACAATATTTGTCATGTAAAATAGCTTTAACGCACGGTATTTTAAGCAAAATCGTATGAGCCATTATGGGGAAAAGCACCATTTTCGAAAATGTTTCCATCCTGAAGTGTAGTTTGAGAATGGAAGATTTTCTTTAAAATCTTCTAGTCGCAATTCTAAAAGATACTAAACATTAATATCAAGTTTGGTATTTAACGGTTTTCGTTTTTGAGCTATGCTGTCCACTGACACACGGGCAGGCAAGGAACGTTATATATATTTTTTTTTTTTGGAGTCAGGGGATATTAAAATATATTTCTGGTGAAAAATCCATATTGTGTGGAATGTAATATCTTCTCATTGTATGTACATACATACTGGAGACAGTAAAACTAGTGTTGAATGAAAGAACATTAATACAAGTAAATATTTTAATTACCTATATGTTACCTTTGGGAGTAATAGTGAAAAAAACTATAAGCAATAAAGTAAAAAGTTATCAAAATATATGTGGCATCCTAAAAAGAAAGTAAAGAAAGAAACACATCTAAAATGTTATGTTGCATTACTTTATGGCTCAGAAATATGGACTCTGGGCAAACAAACAATTAAAAGAATAGAAGCTACAGAAATGAAATATCTATGATTTGTGGCAGGATACACTTTAATGTATAAAAACGATATGAAGATATTCACAACGAATTACAAATATTTAGTCTCGGAGATAAAATAGAGGAATATAGGAGACAGTGATATGAGCATGTCAGTAGAATGGATACCAATAGGATTCTTTGGAAAATTATCGACCGAGAAGCAGAAAAAAAAAAAAAAACACCAGAAACGTCCACGGAAGAGATGGATACACAGCTATAATAATCGGAGCCGGAATGAGCCAATAAGGTTTAATCCCTTAAGGCAGAAGAAGAGTAACACTGTTCACATTGAGCAAAGTGGCGTAGCGATAACGTAGATCCCATTTTTTTTTATTTATTTATTTTTTTTTTATGTATACCCTACTTTTATTTACCTTTTACTTTTTACTTTGTTTTGCCGTATTATTACTGTTTATTACTGTTTTCTTACTTTTACAACACACACATATACACAAACATATAACACCCATGCCCAAGGCGGGACTCGAACCCACGATCCCCAGCGCTACGAAGCACCAAAGCGGGACGCCTTGGCGAGAGCGGCCATGGGGACCGGCATTTGATTCGAACTCACGACCTTTTGAACGTGAGGCAGACACGCTACCCAGGCTGGCTTTTTTTTTTTTTTTATGTAACACATATAACGTCAGATGACAGTTTTCTAATTATCGACGTAATAGCACGACAGCTCACGGGGAACCTTGGCCTACCGCCAGGCCGCTGCGTCCCCCATCTTGGTCCACTACAGACGTCATGGATGGGGTGCAGTATTGGAGGGTGAGACGTGGTCAGCGCCTCGAGCCCCTCCCGGCCAGTTAATGCGGTCCTCATGACCTGGAGCCGCTACTTCTCCATGAAGTAGCTCCTCAATTGGCCCCCCAGGGACCTTACGAGGCTGAGTGCACCCCGGTCCAGGTCTCCCAGCGGGGGAAAAATCCCCACGCCGGTACTGGGGATCGAACCCAGTTAAGCAGCTGCGCTACCACCTCGCTAAGGAGACGACCATTGGTTTCGTACCCAGCGAAGCCCACTCTGGTCCATGGTGTTTATCGGTGGTTTTCCCGGGACGTAAGGTGAATGTTATGGGTTTCTTTCATCTGTGTGTTATCACGAGCTTTTCCTTAAAATCTTCGCGTTGTAACATAAAAGAAAACATCGCAGCAAGTTATCCCTTAAATTGATACATTTTTGTTACTTTTAATTGTTCAAAATGTGTCTAATAATTTTTACTTTCGCTATATGCACCATGTACATAGTGTGTAGAGAAGATATTGCACTCCACCTAAAAATTCGACACCAAGATTTCACCGGAAATACGTGTTTTAGGGTCCCCTGTATCCAAAAAAAGTATTTTCAGAAAAAGGTCTGTATGTGTGTCCGTGTATCAGTGTGTCAGTGTGTCCGTGTGTCTGTGAACACGATAAGTCAAAAACGAAAAGTCGGTAAAATACCAAACTTGGTATTTAAGTTTAGTATCTTACAAGAAGATTTTGAGAAGAAAAACCCCGCCCCAAACTACCCTTTAGATGGAACTTTTTTAGAAAATTTTGATTCTCTCAAAAATGTCTGTAACGATTTTGATTAAAATATCGTATATTAAAGATATTTACCTGACAAATAAAATGTATGTTTTGAATTATCTGGGAATAGCCTCTGGGTCAATTCTGGGTCAATTTTACGGAATGTTGTATAACTGCTAAACCGTAAGAGATGGACAATAACTTACCACACAACAAATGTAGAACACTTTAAAACACACAATTTATGTTAAATACATTTTTTCGTGGAGTTGATTGTTTCTGAGATATTCCTTGTTTTTGGTTTCAGCTATAAAAATCATACTTTTCTCATACAGGACTTTGTGAACTCGTGTCCATACAAACAAAGGAACTTCAGTCACATAGCAACCAGCTTTTGACCATCACTTTAACCTATGGTACTCCCTAATTTTTCTTCTACTTACAAGGAAGCAAGTAATAAGACTATTTCTGCTAATTTTTTCTCGATTAGCAGGAAGTAAATGAAGCATAAGCTTTTTAACAATCATTTATTGCAGAGATGTGGAAAAAGTCATGTGAATGAAACACATCAGATTTTTATTAAAGGGACTCTTATTTCAAATATTCGTGGACTTATAATTTCAGAAAATAGTCTGGGAAGATCTCTTTATTCTGAGTGAATTTTAACAATTTTATGTAACTAATAGACCGTAAGAAATGGATGAATTCTCAATACATAGAAAATGTAGAATTTGAGTTCCATTAATTGTATTGTCTATATTAGTCACTCTTAAGCACTGAACAAACAGAAAAGTGGCCAGACTTTATAAAACTACATAATGTTTAACTTTCTCTAGTTGTAGGTAGATACAGTGAGCATAGTAGCTGGAGAATATATGTTTTCTACCCAAACATTTGATGTGAATATTTCACAGGAAATATATGTTTTGAGGTCACCGGAGTTGGAAAAAAAACTTTTAGAAGAAGGTCTGTGTGTGTATCTGTGGACAGCATAGCTCAAAAACAAAAATACCTTTAAAAGACAAACTTAGTATTTATGTTTAGTATCTTCCAAGGATACGATACGAAGATTTTCAAGAAAATTTCCCACCCCAAACTACCCTTTATATGGAAAATGTTCGCAAATTTTGTTTTTCTCAAAAATGACTCTAACGATTTCGATTAAAATGTATATTAAAGATATTTACTTCGCAAATAAAATGTATATTTTGAGTTTTCTAAACATAACCTCTGAAACCGTCTTAATTCTGGGTGAGTTTTGCAGAATTTTGCATACCGGTTAAACCATAAGAGATAGACAAAAACTTAATGTTCAAAAAATGAATATGTCGTTAAAACACACAATTTATGTCAGATAAGTTTTTCTTGTACAGTGACTATTTTCGAAATATTACTTGGTATCAGTTTCATATTTAAGCAACTTAACTTTTCTCTAACGGGACCATGCAAAGCGAACCGACTCTTAATTATTTCACATAGTAAACAACTTTTTTTAAAATATTTTACTATCGCCTTAGCATAATGTATTCCCTTATTGCCCTTCTACTTACGATGAAGAAAGTAATAAGATCAATTCTGCTTATGTTTATTTTGATTAGCATGATTTAGATAAAAGAATAATCCTTTATAATAAGCTTTTGTAAAAATAGTTGTATATGAAATACTAGAGAAAGCTATATGGCTGGAACACATGAGATTTTTTCCTGTACCAAAAACTTTTTTCCCCAAATGTGTTTTACGTAAATAATAACACTTTTCTCTAGAACTGGTTTGGTGACGCTCAGGATATTTGACATAGATGTCACTAATACGTTATATATTGTTAGATGACGAAGCCGGGCCCTCTATAGAGGTATTAATAATTAAGCACCACTTTCCATAATCGCTGGAAAATTACTTGATGTTGCTTTTTGATAAACTATAATATAAATGGGTGCAATAGAAACAATTTCTAAATTCAAACCACAAAATGGCGTCTGAAGGATTTCGCCAGTCTATGAAATAGGAAACAAAGTGTAAAGCAATAGACTGGAAAAGCAAATACCATCGCAGAAGATCGTAAATATTTCAACAAACTGCACAGCTATCAGGAGAAAGGTCAACGTAAAAGTTTATTACAATTTATTATAAGGTGCTGCGCCACATTTATGTTCTGAATGTTGACTTATATAAAATCACTGTGGAAAGCAGTGTTTTGAGGTTACTTTATCCTTAGTTGTGACTATTTGAAATATTAATTTTATGGGTTTTGCTAGTTACTATTATAATGAAATAAACCTAACAAATGTATTCGTCACGAATCGAGAATTTATCGATAATTTAAACATCACATTTGGCATTTAACATTTTTATTTTATTTTTATTTTATTCATCATTAAAACCTCTACAAACTATACAACAATTTTTAAGGAGCTACAGATGCAAAAATGCTTTGAAATTTTCTTGTTTCCTTTTTCTTTATTTATAGTAGATAATACCTTAGACAAAATGGAATACAGCGGTATTCTCGTTGGAGTTCAGAGCTTCTGCTCCATTTCAGAACAGAAAAAGATGTAATAATAATAATAATAATAATAATAATAATGAGAATAATATCAAAGACATCAAAAGGAATTAATATAAAACTAGTTCAAAGATAAAAACGAATCATAGTAAGATCATCATTTTTCAGAAAGCCAGCATATTTTGTTCCTATTCCCCCGTTAGGAATTACATACTAGCTTCTGTTTCCCAAGTTTGCGGATTAAAACTCGGCAATGACTTTTTAGGGGCATAAAAACGTTAACATAGCTTCCATCGGAAGGGAAGTAAAACCAGTGATCCCGTGTTTTATATTTACGGTACGTAAAAGAATCTCAAACCTGAGCAAAATTAAGCGGTCTTTCATGCCAAATATAGAATGGGGCGCTAAGAACTACCACAGTTAAAAGCGTCCATAGATAAAACTGGATTTAAATTTTGTTTTCTATTACAAATTTGAACATTAATCTGTTAAATTTGGTTAGAAACTTATGATAATATAAGTTTTCATCTTTCATAAAACGACAAGCTTTGTTTACATTTCTTATTTAACTAAGTACGTATTATAATAGATATTAACTCATATTTTACACCATTTATATCATATTTTTATATCAAATAAACAGATGTTTTGTGTAATTTCTTCCCCAAATTAAAACTCTGAGTAGTCGTATTAATTAATATAATTAAAAGATATGTGAAAATTGTGAAATAGCATATGATTTTATTCGTACCATTATACAAAGGGGGTTCACACTTGTAACCTTATACAATAGTAATTCTTTTAGTGGTAATATAAATATATCAGTTTATTTCTCTACCTTCGTTTTTTTATATCATTAAAGTTTCTTAGATTTTCCAGAACAATCGATTAAATTTTATTTTAGTTTCAATTATAGCTACAATTTATTTAAAAATATACCATATAACAATACCCATGTTTTCTTGCTAGCTATCTGGTATACGATTATGGAATAAGGTTTATACTCAGCTTCTAAAATGAGATGCATAAAGCTATTTAAAAAACATTCTTCGTCACCTGCGACAAACAAGCTGCAAGAACCAATAAAAATTAACTGTGGCTAACGTTAGTGAGTGATTTCCGGCAATTTCAATTGAAATAACTAAGTAGGTACACCTTACAGCTATAATAGCATACAATGAATGTCCAATCTCTCCTTATGTCACAAAATTACTATACCTGGACGATATTATAGCAGTTATGATCTGATTTATATCATACTTTTTTCAGCTACTTAAGGGTAATATATTTTCGACACTATT
Source organism: Hymenopus coronatus (assembly GCA_030762935.1). Lineage (NCBI taxonomy): Eukaryota > Metazoa > Arthropoda > Insecta > Mantodea > Hymenopodidae > Hymenopus > Hymenopus coronatus. The sequence continues at coordinate 62,023,387 of CM060898.1, read as the reverse complement.
GCATAATGACTATTTTTTAAAACCATTAACGATCTTATTTGACGGCCTTGAGGCGGATAATGTGTTATCTATTTCATTATCGCATCAAAGTTTGTGTGCAAGTAAGTGTGCGTCGGTGATTTGCAAAAGAATGCCGCTATGAAAGGCTTTAGAGAAGTGTGATTTTAATAACTACTTAAACTTGTTATGCTCCCAGTTTACGACACCTAAATGTGGTATTTTGGGTAAGAAGTACTTCTAGAGGTGGCTAAAATGAATCCTTAATAAGCTGTATTTCCAAGTAGCAACACGATTCATTGAAGAGCCTACTTTATTTCTAAATTTCATGCTAGTTTTAAAAGTCGCGTAACCTATGCGGGGCAGGGGTTTCAAAATGTTTGTAATACCATTCGTCACTGCAGAGAAATTATTAATTCCCTTTATTTGTCCATCCTTAAAGACAGATATGACTGAAATTCCAAACAAATAATGCCATATTTTTATTTTCTCTACACGTAATATGTACATAGGTATTGCATTCCACAAAAAAATTCGATATCAAGATTTCACTGGAAATACACGTTTTGGCTCCTACTGAATCAAAAAAACAAACATTTGTCCAAAAAGGTCCCTGTGTGTATGCGTGTGTGTGTGTGTGTCTGTGGACAGCATAGCTCAAAACGAAAAGACCGTTGAATACCAAACTTGGTATTTAAGTTTGTTTTCTCCCAAGGACGCGGCACAAAAATTTTGAAGAAAATCCCCCACCGCAGCTACCCTTTACATGGAAATGTTTTCGAAACTTTTATTTTCTCGAAAATGCCTCTAATGATTTTGATTAAAATATTGTATATTAAAGGTATTTACCTGACATATAATATGTATATCTTGAATCTTCTGGGAATAGCCTCTGAAGACTACTTTATTCTGGATAAATTTTACGGAAATTTGCATAACTTCTAAACAGTATGAGATACACAAAAACTTACCACACAAAAAATGTAGAGCACATTAAAACACACAATTTATGCTATCTAAATATTTTTCGTGGAGTTGATCATTTTTGAGATATTGCTTGTTTTTGGTTTCACCTTTAAGAAACTTACACATTTCTCACACAGGAATTTGTCAACTCTTGTCCATACAAACAAAGGAACTTCAGTCACATAGCAGCCAGCTTTTGACTATCACTTTAACCTATGGTACTCCCTTATTTCGCTTCTACTTACAAGAAAGCAAGTAATAAGACTAGTTGTGTTAATTCTTTGTGGATTAGCAAGAAGTAAACAAAAGCTGAAACTTTTTAACAATAATTTCTTGCAGAGATGTAGATAAAGTCATATGAATGGAACACATCAGATATCTTTTGTCACAAACATATAATTTTTGTATTTAAAAACTGAAAACATATGCTTAAATATATCTGACAGAAAAACTATGGGCAATTGTACCTCTGATTAGATGAACAGATAAAAATATTTTTGTAACAGAAAAACTGTTCCACAGGAAAAAAATTCAGAAAATGTCAATAGTGAGAAAACAAGGAAAGATTTGAGTGTATGGCTCAAATCCATGCAGGTTGGTATGTTGGACTCTCAGCTTTCCTTTTCCTCTCCTCTGAAGCTGCTTTTCTCTATTTTTTTCTTACGTTGCTGGTTTTCTACTGCACAACTTCGTTTTTACTTGCATGATGCCAATGAGATTTCGTCGAACTGAATTTTCTCTTGTGTAGTCCAGTACAGTTTCACCTCTAATGTTTTACTGTAGTCCCAGTACTTAAAGTATTTAAAAATGGCGCCTGGAGGCTAATTATACCTTTGTTATACTCAAGAATGTTTAAATTATTTTATGTAATTAAAATAAAAAATCTGATGTGTTCCATTCCATTGACTTTCTCTACTTTTGTGTAACAAATTAGTGTTAATAAGTTTATTCTTCTATTTACTTCAAGCTAATCGAGAAAAAATTAGCAGAATTAGTATTATTACTTGCTTCCTTGTAAGTACAAGCGAAATTGTAGAAGAATTGTAGAGCCATTTTTGAGAAAATCAAAATTTTCGAAAAAAGTTCCATGTAAAGGGTGGTTGGGGCTGGGGAGATTTTCTTGAATCTTATGCGTTAAGTAACTTGCAAAGTGTTGTATGTACAGAATTAAATTCAATATTATACCAGGTGGTTTAACTGCCCCGTATTTAACGTATGCAGACATCCCTTCGTGAGTTTAAACAGTTTCAGAATTCAACGGGGCAATTTCAAGATAAAACTCCCTAATGGCGGAATGCCGATAACGAACTTTGCAATGAGCGCGATCTGCTCACCGTCTGCTAATGAACAAAACGGGTAAGACGAAGGTCTACAACTCTTGTAACGCACGAAGAGCATTCTGCACATGTCAAATTCGGCCCAGTTTGGCCACCTGTATACAGGGGTGAGTCAAAATATATAACTAACTCCATGGCACGACAGCTCACGGGGAACTTTGGCCTACCGCCCGGCCGCTACGTCCCCCATCTCGGTCCACTACAGACGTCATGGATGGGGTGCAGTATTGGAGTGTGAGACGTGGTCAGCGCCTCGAGTCCCCCCGGCCGGTTAATGCGGTCCTCATGACCTGGAGCCGCTACTTTTCCATCAAGTAGCTCCTCAATTGGCCCCCCAGGGACCTACGAGGCTGAGTGCACCCCGGGCCAGGTCTCCCAGCGGAGGAAAAATCCCCACGGCGGTACTGGGGATCGAACCCAGGTCTCCCGCTTGGTAAGCAGCAACGCTACCACCGCGCTAAGGAGAAGACCTCAAAATATATAAGAGCAGGGAAAAATTATGAAGAGTTCTAATTTCAGCAAGATCGGACTACTGCTCACTAAACATGAATTGTGTGGGACTTTTAACCGAAGAACTGCCAAATTAGTGAATAACACGTCGATATGGCCACCAAGGTTTACTCATATATGTATGAAATATTATACAGGGTGTTAATGAACTACGCCAAAATAATTTGCGAGATTGTGCACGTGACTGATATAAGTAATTTGATATCGGCGATGCATGGTCCCGGATAAACATAATGCAGTTACATAGCGTCAAACGTGTGGGTACCAGGAGCTGATAAGTTGGTGTTAAAGCAAAGCAGGTTGAAAAAATCTGATGTGTTCCATTCACATGACTTTCTCTACTTCTATGTAACAAATTATTGTTAATAAGCTTATTCTTCTTTCTACTTCATGCTAATTGAGAAAAAATTAACAGAAATAGTCTTATTACTTGCTTCTTTGTAAGTAGAAGCGAAACTTGGGAGTATCATAGGTTAAAGTGAAGTCAAAAGTTGATTACTAGGTGACTGAAGTACCTTTGTTTGTATGGACACGAGTTGACAAATTCCTGTATGAGAAAAGTACAAGTTTTTCAAAGCTGAAACCAAAAACAAGGATTACCGCAAAAAGGATCAACTCCTCGAAAAAAACGTATATAACATAACTTGTGTGTTTTAATGTGCTCTACATTTTTTGGTATGGTAAGTTTTTGTCCATTTCTTACTGTTTAGCAGTTATGCAAAGTTTCGTAAAATTCATCCAGAATAAAGTAGTGTTCAGAGGCTATTCCCAGAACATTCACGATATACACATTATTTGTCAGGTAAATATCTTTAATATACGATATTTTAATCAAAATCGTTAGAGGCATTTTTGAGAAAATCAAAATTTTCGAAAAAAGTTCCATGTAAAAGGTAGTTGGGGTGGGGGGATTTTCTTGAAAATCTTCGTGTCGCATCCTTGGAAGATACCAAACTTAAATACCAAGTTTGGTATTTAATGGTCTTTTCGTTTTTGAGCTATGCTGTCCACAGACACACAGACACACACGCACACACACACGGACCTTCTTCCAAAAATTCTTTTTTTGGATTCGGGGGGAACCCAAAATATGTATTTCCGGTGAAATTTCGGTGTTGAATTTTTGGATGCAATGCAATACCTTCTCTATGCAGTATGTACATAGTATGTGTAGAGAAAGTAAAAATGGCATCAAAGTTTAAGCATACGAACGCACCGCGCAGATTTAGAATAATTCTCTCACCTCAAGTATCTATATATAAAAGTATTGGTAATATTCTATCTACTAAAAATGACTAATAGCAGTATTATTTAAGATATTTTAATCACAAATAAAATGGATATCTCTAATTTTCTATAAATAGCCTGTTAGGTCCTCATCTTTCTAAATGTCTTTTGTATTATAACTGGTAGCCAGTTAAACATAGTTGTAGACCGCGATAAAGTTCGCTTTATATGAAACATCTTCCTTTACGTTAACCATTTATATTCTCGCACAGGTATTATTTTCTGAACTACCTTCAGTTAACAGTGCAGTTTTCTTTTATCTTGGCCGTTGGATCACCGCGACCACGGAATCAGCAGTCCTTTGCCGCAATACCTACTTTTGCTTCCTGGCAATAACGCACTGGATATGCAAGTTCAACTTTGTTTGGACACTTGTTACCAAGTACATTATGACAAAAGGAGCCCGAGGAGTGTTGATCTTATTTTGTAATTTTCTAATCCTTTGTCTAATATAGTTTACTTAGTATTCTGTCTGGTCTGTAAAGGTATTGTTGATGGCCGCATAAACAATAATCAAAAAATCTTATGTGTTACATACACATGGCTTTCTCTGCCTGTTCTGCCACAAACTATTGTTACAAAAGTTTATTCTTCTAACACTTCTCGCATATCGATATAAACATTTGCAAAAAATACTTTTATTACATTTATACGTGGGAACAAGGGCATACACCAGGCTAAAGCATAGTCAAATCTTTCCAGAGCTACTCGCTATGTGATAAATTGAAGTTCTGCTGTCTTTGCTTCACCAAGAGAAACAGAGAAACAAAATATACAACCCATTTTAATTTGAGAAACGAATAAGTGTTTAAAAATCTGATGTGTACCATTCACATGACTTTCTCTATATACCTGCAACAAATTATTCTTAAAAAGTTTATACTTCTATTTACTTCATGTTAATCAGAAAAAAAATAGCAGAAATAGTCCTACTACTTGCTTCCTTGTAAGTAGAAGCGAAATAAGGGACTACCATAGGTTAAAGTGATAGTCAAAAGCTGGTTGCTAAGTGACTGAAGTTCCTTTGTTTGTATGGACAGGAGTTGATAAATTCCTGTATGAGAAAGGTATAAGTTTTTCAAAGCAGAAACCAAAAACAAGAAATGTAACGATGAACTCCACGAAAAGAATGTATATAACATAAATTGTGTGTTTTAACGTGCTCTACATTTTTCGTGTAGTACGTTTTTGTCCATCTCTTACGGTTTAACAGTTATTCAAAATTCCGTAAAATTCATCCAGAATAAAGTACTCTTTAGAGGATATTCCCAGAAAATTGGAAATGTACATTTTATTTGTTAGGTAAATAGCTTTAATATACGATATTTTAATCAAAATCGTTAGAGCCATTTTTGAAAAAATCAAGATTTTCGAAAAAAGTTCCATGTAAAAGGTAGTTGGAGGTGGGGGGATTCTTCTCAAAATCTTCGGGTTGTATCCCTAGAAGATAGTAAACTTAAATACCAAGTTTGGTATATTGCCGACTTTTCGTTTTTGAGTTATCATGTTCACAGACACATGGACACACGGACTCAGACCCACACACGCACACACACACACAAACACATAGAGAAGGTATTGCACTCCACCCAAAAATTCGATACCGAGATTTCACCGAAAATATATGTTTTAGGATCCCCTTTTATCTAAAAGAAAGCATTTTTGGAAAAAGGTCGTGTGTGTGTGTGTGTGTATGAGTATGTGTGTGTGTGTCTGTATGTCTGTGAACACGATAACTCAAAAACGAAAAGTCGGTAAAATACCAAACTTGGTATTTAAGTTTGGTATCTTCCAGGGATGCGACACGAAGATTGTGAGAAAAATCCCCCTATCCCCAACTACCCTTTACATGTAACTTTTTTCCAAAAATTTTATTTTTCTCAAAAATGACTCTAACGATTTTGATTAAAATATCGTATATTAAAGATATTTACCTGACAAATAAAATGTAAATCTTGAATTTTCTCTGAGAGCACTTTATTCTGGATGAATTTTACGGAATTTTGAATAACTGCTTAACCGTAAGAAATGGACAAAAACTTACAATACAATAAATGTAGAGCACGTTAAAACACACAATTTATGTTATATACATTTTTTCATGGAGTTGATCGTTTTGAGACATTCTTGTTTTTTTTCTTTCTGCTATGAAAAACTTTGCTTTTCTCATACAGGAATTTGTCAGTGCTGTCCATACAAACAAAGGAACGTCAGTGATATAGCAACCAGCTTTTGACTATCACTTTAACCTATATTACTCCCTTATTAGCCTCTATTTACAAGAAAACAAGTAATAAGACTATTCTGCTAATTTGTTTCTCGATTAGCATGAAATAAATAGAAGTATAAGGTTTTTTAAAAATAATTTGTTGCAGATATGTAGAGAAAGTCATGTGAATGGAACACATCACATTTTTTTTATTCAGGAGATCACAGTACATATATTCCCGGAGAAATCCTAGTTTTTGGGTGGAATACAATACCTACCTTCTCTACCTAATATGTATATGGTAGATGTAGAGAAAGTAGAAATGATTTCTTTTTTACTGGTTTGATTTTAAAATCTTTTTTTATTTATTAAATGTGTAAGTTGCTATTCTTTTTTAACGTGGTCATGTAAAGAGCAAGCAATTTCAAAATAATCACCTAGCGAGCAGCTTTTAAAAATGTAACTTTCACTTGAGCCTAATACATTTTCTTATATGTTGAATGAAACGTATAAGTGTTTCATGAAAGTTTATCTCTGTTAGCAAGATCTCTGTTAGCAAGATATAAATAGAAGAATAACCTTTTGTAAAAATAATTTGTAGAATGAAATAAACAAGATTTTTTTTGCAGTATTTCTTTACCGAATGGGAAATTTCCAATCCCCTCCTGCATCCATTCAAACTGAATAACAATTTATTTCTTCATACACAAGATAGTTTCTCGGGCAAGAAACTACGAGCGTCAACATGCATGCGTAATTTATTTTACGATACTAGCAACGGCCGGGTTCCTCAGCTGGCGCGGTGAACAGGAACAACGCCGCAGGAGTTTCTTTATAGGCGACACCATAACAGAGTGGTTAGACCTCTAGCTTCTTACCTAGGCGGCCCGGGTTCGTTACTAGGAGGACCGATTATATGAATTTAATTCAGGAAATATAAGTTATTACTTTCTCTATAGAAGGTGTTGTAATGAACCCAAAAATTCAAAAATTCAAAATGGCAGTGTTTGTATGTGTGTGTGTGTGGGGGGGGCAGCATAGTTCAAAAACAAAAGTTCCGTTAAATAAAACACTTATTATTTAAGTTCAATATCTTCCAAGAATGCGATACGAAGATTTTCAAGAAAATCCTCCCGCCCCAACTGACCTTTACATGGAAAATTTTTCAAAAATTTTGATTTTGTCAAAAATGGCTCTAACAATTTTGATTAAAATCCCTTATATTTCAGATATTTACATGACAAATAAATGTGTATATTCAATTTTCTGGAAATGGCCTCTGAAGACCTCCTTATCCTGACAATTTTTTTAATCTTGCATAACTATTAAACCTTAAGATATAGACAAAAACTTACTACACAAAACATGTACAGTGATTTAAAACACACAATTTATGTCATATATTATTTTGTTCCTGTAGTTGACCGTTTACGAGATACTCCTTATTATTAGTTTCAGTTTTAAAATACTTTTATTTTTCTCATACATGAACTTGTCAACTCTGGCCACGTAAAGAAACGGATTTCAATCACTTAGTAATTCGAATGTCGGCTTAGTCTAGTGTATTCTACTGTTTCCCTTTTACTTATAAAGAATTAAGTAATAAGACCGTTTCTGTTAATGTTTATCTCAATTAACATGAAGTAGATAGAAGAATAACTGTATTTACAATCATTTTTACAGAGATATAGAGAAAGTTATGTGAATGGAATACATCAGAATTTTTATTTAAATATGAAAATATTTAATGTTTCTAATTGTAGGATTTGCGGTGGACGAAGCAGCGTCTGGACGTGTTTTCTCCAATCTAGTTTCCCAGCCACTCTCTCGTTTCCTATCATTAATTTCTTTTACATTTATAGAGATAGGATCCTGGGGACACATACAGAGACCACTTGCATACCTGTCGAGTAGAGACCAACCTGCATTGGCGATGCACGCTCCGCATGTAGACAACGTGTAGTAACGCGTTGGGGAACGTGTCAGAGTACTGTACTGTATATTACAATTTTGTGTTACAAGTAATTAATACCTTTGATGATAGTGCATGCTCTTAAATCAAGATTCTGAAATATCTGGCTTCAAATGGATTGCATGAAGTTTTGCAATTCATACAGACGAACTTTGCAGATATATCTACGAGAATATCACATATTTGGAAACATCGAACATTGAAATGCCTCGAGCCCTAAAAGCTGTCGATTAACTTCAGCAAGCAATTAAAAGACCCGTGACATCTGTTCTGGACCGCGTGAAAAAGAAAATGAAGAGAGAGTTTGGAAAAAAATGTCGGATCTTCAAAAATACGTGTGCCACGGGGTGTTGCTGCGGAAATAATTGTTGATGGAGTAACTTACCCAATAGTCGATGATGTGTCCTATTTCCGTTTTGCTCCAATCACATTTTGTGATGTGGAGCAAAGTTTTTCACAATACAAAGCCTATTTACCTGCGAATCGGGAACGATTCACATTTGAGACATTACGAATGTATGCTGCTGTGCACGGTAATCTATGCGTCTTGAAAGAAAATTAAATGGCTATTGATGCTGATATCCTGTTGCACAACAGTAATTGAATGTATATAAATATTAAAATTGTTGGTTCCCGTAAATCAGTGTGGTCATTTCTGTATACTATTCTCCCAACCTCAATCACCTTCCACTGCTAGTAAAATCATCACGTCTGTCTCGCAACCACTGCCCCGTTTTCATTCTAGTAATACTACTACGTATTGTCAACCCATCACAATTATATACCATGCTGCGCTAACTTCGTTTCTGTCCCGCTATCGGTCCCCAAGATGCTTCCCTATACATTTCATATTGTGACTTCGCCCTGCGGCCGAAGTCGCCGAACATTTGTGAACGCTTACTTTAACATTAAATCCCGAAATCAATTCAGATACTTTTTAAGCTTTAAAGAACAATTCAAAGCAAGAATAAAACAAACTAAAACCTATCGATTATTTAAAAATAATAAAAAGGATCTTTATAAATATTAATGATTTTAAGTCATAGCTGATTGTTGTCATACACAGCTACATCCGCGTTAGTGAACAAGTTCTGTAGGCAAGTACTTTGACGTTGAAACTGGGCATTTTTACACCTGAGCGACTTTGTCACACCTATGTTCGGTTTTCGATAGGACTGCTCCTGGAAGTTTTGCAGCCACGTGACCGACAGATATAAAGAGGTGAGTGAACTCTGCTCAGAGTTTTCAGTTTCAACTGATGATGCTTAGCGAGCTGTAGTTGAGTCAGTTTTGGTGGGAAATTCGTAGCGAGCAGTAGTAGCCGCCGCAGTAAACGTTGGAAGGAAACAAAATGGCGAATTTTTGAGAAAGTAACAAAGAAATACACTTATTTGTTAACAGCTTTTTATTTGAATTACTAAAAAATAAGAGTTGGAGAAACAACAGGTCTGTTAAAACATAATTTCTTTCCTTACATCCATATCTGGTAATGAAGTGACCCCCTACTCTATGAGATCCTTAGATCTCTGGTCCTCAACAGATGTGTGACCCCAGGCATCAGCTAGTAAATCCTCCATATGAGAAGGGTAAGCAGATGGAGAAAAAGAAAGAACTTCTTGCCGCTTTGTCCATCAAAATGTCACATGCGATCACTTTCTATCAAATAGGCAGCGTGTGTTTGTGTATGTGTGTGTGTGTCTGTGCGAAGCGACAGTGACAGTGAGCATTGGACTAAATAAAATTATTAAAATTTCGGGAACAACTGAAGTGAGAGTAAAAACTAAACAAAGTCGCTATACTGTTCCAAAATTAATTTTAAAATTGTATGATGCAAAGCTTTTATACTTGGTAAAGCCAATGGTACTAAAAGAAATTCTAAAATACAGGAAGTTACCGAAAATAATGTAGTTCCTCTTGTAAACTTAATAAATCATTTGAGATTAGCTTAAAATATTTATTAATTTCTTCATTTTTTCTTATTAGAAGTATTTTTAGATTAGTTTAGTAATAATCACTATGTCAACAAAATCCAAAAAGGATAATTTTTTTTTGAAATAGTGCCTCTCAAAACTCCCATGATATTTGAAACTTCCTAGGGTTTCCTAACCTTTTATTTTATTATTTAAAATGTACCTTTTAAGTCAGTTGCGATTTTAAACTTATCCACGAAAAACCTTTGTAGTGAAATATAACCTCCCTCTCATTATTACATAATACATCATACGTAAAAAAATAATATAAATGCATATATTATAATCTTAAAAAAAGTATTAATATATTTTAACATACCTTGACTACTTGATGTTCAGATATTGGACGTTATGTAGTGACAAGAGTCCATAGCAGACAAATTTCTGAAAAAAAAATGAATAAATTTGCTTGTATCATTTTCAAAATATTTGATTCACTTATTCATTTCATAAGAACTTCATATCGTACGTATTTGCACACATAAGTGGAGATAATTAAGTTTCATTCCATAAAAGTAGTAGCATCTACTTCCATAGTTTGGGCTAGCCAGCCTTCCTTACGTTTTGCAAGTCCTTATTTCAATATCCATTGAGCAGAATAAGTGAGAAAACCTAAAACCTACCCGATTAAATTATATTTAATTACTAACTTGCTGAGTTATGTTATATACAGGTTTGCTTTCACTAGTTTATAATAGCTGTAGTACCTCTGACACTGGGCGATGTGATTTCGATTATGGGAGGTGCCGTTTCGATTATTCGTGACTGCCCACTCTGATTACGATTTTTCTTAGTTTTTAAATTAATGAATATTGTCTTCATTTTTATAATGCAATTCGTGATAATGCAATGCAATAAACTGTTATAGGTACAACTTTTAATAAAAATGCATATCTTTCGTCAGTTAAAATGCTTGTTAAAACCTTGATGGGATCTATAGGCGAGGTTGGTTACTCTTCTGCGACGAACTTCCAGAGTCTCCTTTCTTGTTACATAGTTCCCTTCATCGTCATCATTATCATCTGACGGCGGCGTTCAGCTTGTTGTGGCTGAGCGGTGTAAGTCTGCTTTGAAATTTCTTTTTGGCGTGGTCGGAGCTCAGCTATGTCCCGCCTCCGGGTATTCTTTCTCTCGGAGACTTCCCCTCAAGGGGATCCCCAGGGGGTCAACGGCATGTAGATCAGCTTGGGCAGCGTCGGATGCGTTCGAACTGGAAACGTTCATGCTTACGCACTGGTAGCCTCACTCATCCCTACCGGAGGGTTACCCGAGGCACAAAGGGCTACGTGAACTTCGTGCGACACTCTGTCCAGGTTGTGTAGTATGTACCTTTCCTATTTACTAATATTTATTTGTTATTGTGTCAACAGTACAAACAAGATGATGTATTTAACCATTTTGAACTTGAAGCATGAGATCCTTTTCGCGTTCGCGCTAAATTTGAAATAAAAATCTACTTGCGCTTATGCTTAGTTTGGAGTAGCAATCGTCTCTTCTCAGGACGTTTAATGGGTTTGTTAGACTTCACAGATCCAGACTACCTAGCGATTTCTTAAATAATAAACCTCTAGTATTTCTTTATAGAATCGTAGTTTATTCACACTTGTTTCTTACAATTCTTATATGATACTGCTATTATGTGCTTTGTGAATGCTCAAATATTTGTACATATATAATTGTATGCGAATACATAAATGTACGCGTAATTTCCAAGTGGGCATTTCCATGCTTGTGAAAAAACCTCTATTCTATAATAACTGGCTTCACAACAAGAAAATCAACACGTAACTATGATACTTATTGTTGGAAAATAAAACCGCATAAAGAAAAAGCAAAACACTTATACGCGACGAAAGCACAAGGAATTATAAACATTTGCACCCAGCGATTTTAACTTCGGAGTGCAACAGAACAAAAACATTTGAACATCATATATTGCAAAAATGACATAAAATTCACAAAATGTCGGCAGATTTTGTGGTTAGGATATAAATATTGCCTCAAACTATATCTCACATTTTGTGTGGAGAAGCTATTTCTCATATAAGGGGTATGCAAGAATATTTGACAGTTTTAAATGCTGGATTCCAAATCGAATGCCATATCCGTTTAAAACAATTCACTACTGCCTGCATGAAGGTCATATTGGCACAATAATAAGAAGAGAATCATGCGACAGCTGAGCTACAACAGATCCACTCCGCATTAAACACGGATCCATATCTACATCATTTGTAATGTTATCATTGAATGATTTGGACATTTTTTTATTAACTTAACATCCTTTAACCTGGTTGGTCGTTCTGGACTATGAATGAAACTGGTGAAACAATCTCCGGACCAAGAAACTTAACGTTACTCAATATGCATTTACTCAGGATAAGGGAAAACCCTGAAAAAATCTTACCCGAGTAACTCGCCCAAAGCGAAATTCGAACCTGTGGCCTGTTGAATGTGAGGTAGACGTGCTACCACCGTACTACCCAGGGGGGTCATTAGGAATTTCAATTATAATATAGGTGAAACTGCATAAGTACCTACTGTTCATGAAAAGTACTCACAAATTAAGTGATACTTATATGCCAATAAACAAATGATTAATTTTATATATATCTACATTACCTTTGAGCCTTAAGACTCAGCATTTTTGTGCAGCCTCCGTGCGCTGCAATTACAGCCGCAAAACTCCATGGCGGAATCAAGACTGGTCTGGAAATGTTCCTGGAGAATTTCTCTCCACGCAGTTTGTACGCAAGCCCTCAAATCACTGAATGACTACTGGAGGACCGTGACGAATAACTTTGACGAACCATTTCCCAGACTGTTCAATGGCCAACATGCCAAGCGAAAAGCAGACCTTGGAAGCAATGGCACTCATCGTTCTTCGAAGAAGGTTTGTCCATTCATTCCTCGCAACACTTTGTCCTGCTGAATTATGGCATGTGGAGTTGCCTGAAGCAAGATTACTTTAGGCTCGAAAATCTCCCTCATTTACTGGTTGCTGTTCACATTGCCTTCAGTTCGTAAGAGGTGAGATCATTAGTTATAACCAAGAGCACCAAACCATCACACCTGGTGTTTGTCCACTATGCCGCCCAAAAGGCCGCCAGATTAACTCGCTATGGTACCGGTGAACACCTATGCGGCCATCACTGTAGAACAGGTTGAAGCCTGAAAAAGGCTACATTTTGTTATTCAGTACGCCAGTGACGGAGAGTCACTGTCGGAGGATCTCTTGGTTTTTGGATAATGAAAGCCGATGTAATGCCATGTGTGCAACCACTCCAATTCGCAACAGACGGCGATGAGTCGTCGCTACAAAAGATCTGTTGCAGTGCTCCAGCGTGAAGCCAACACTGCGAATGAAGCTGTATGGTGCGTTTTGGCTATAAAAACAATATGGCGGCAATGAGGTGTTGCGATCCAGTATCCACGCATCGCTTCTTAGGACGATCTTCTATCAACTGAACCCACACGTGCATCACTGTTGTAGCGGCAAATCTTGTACGAGCCGAAATGTTATGAAACGACAAACTCACTTCCCGGAGATCGATCATTCTGCCCCCATCCAAACTTGTTTACAAGCTGATGTTGCGCCCTTTGACGCCGAGGCATATTGGCTCTTGCTTTCACGTTTCCAGCTTGTTTGATAGTTCTTCACTGTCTAAACTTGACATAATACTGATCTTGTTGGACAACACGATAGGTCCCTGCTGGGCCAACTCTTTGCAGTTCTAATTATTTGCTGTTCTACACATCTACCAAAATTGGATTAATGCGGGGAATTCTTTCATTGTGTTGCAATTTTCATACACAGTAGTGTACAATTCCAAACTATGTATCGGCATGCCACTTTCTGTGTCAGTCAGTCAATAATCTATTTCCTTCATTCTATGATGAATATTTTAACGATAGCTGTCCCCTTTTCGCCCGAAGGTACAGATGCATAGTCCGTCATTAACAACAGAGCAAACGGATACAATATCCGGGCAAACAAAGGCCTTTGTGTGTTTCCCTGCAAGATCTCTTGAATCTTCTTACCCTCCGGCCCAGAAAACAGTTTTTCGAGAGTAACTTCTTTCTAATGGATGAACCATAGTGTCTCTGGAACTTTCGGAGGCGGATCATGGATTTTAAAAGGGGCCGACAAGTGCCGGTGAAGTGAAATGAAGTGAAGATCAATCTAGTGATTGACGTTTGCTAAGGAACTGACGTGAAAGAGTAATTCAGTTATTTGTGTACCAAAATTGCAAATGCTGTGTTACGTGTAGTGCTCTAATGATCAATAAAGTGAATTCAACAGAAATTGGTGTTCTCATTTTGTTAAAATATTAATGTTCGGGCTACTCTTTAAGCTTGTTACCCCTCCATACGGAAAGAGTAATCTGATTTTTAAGTTAGAATAAAAAAACTATTTAAGAAACTCAATTTCAGAAACAAGCCCCAACTAGTCAAGCAAGTACCTTATGTAGTTTAGCCTGACTTCCTAACCATCCTAAAATGGACTATCTGTATAATTTCCGTTAAAGTTTAATAGAAGGGCTCATATATAGCCTTATAAAAATCCCAGGATTACAAACTAATAGCCCAGATTCACATATTTAATTGAATGAGAAAGCACATAAAAAGTGCATAGAATGCAGCACTTACGCGTAGGAACACTGATATTTTCAATTCTTCATGTCACGCCCCGAAATTTTTGTGACTTGAAATTTCCAGTGCACTGCCCTAGTTTAATTTTGAAATCAGCAGGTTTTAATTTGCATGAAGGACAATGAGCAACTGCAGCCAGGAAACAAGGCCCTAAGGTAGGGTATAAGTGTGGGATCACCTATTTACTAACGAAGCGTGCACTCACAAAAACCTGCAGCTTTGTGTAAATCTAGCATTATGTACCGTAATGGCGACTTCTTAATGTCGCTAAGTGCCTGTTATTGGGACCAAGCATCTCTAATCTAATTTCCATTCATTCAGAAAAATCAGAGCGGCAAATGCACACACCTATGGAGCTGCAAATGCGGGCAGCGCCCATATTATTACAGTTCCTGCCCAACCCTCGAAATCTCCCCGCTTAGCAATGGAAACGCGTTATTAAACCCTTCACAGAAATTATAATGAGACTCCAGCTTACTTGGCGTGTCTTGGGTTTTTCTTTAAGGATACGTGCTCGTCGTGGGCTGTGATAACGCACTGTACGAAATTCTAGTTAGGTTCCTTTCATAAAAAAGCTGAAGTGTTCCTTCACATGACTTTCTCTACATTTCTGCAATAACTTATTACTTTCTCTAGCCCCGTATGTACAATGTACATAGGGATAGAGAAGTATTGTATTCCACTCAAAAATTCGATATCGAGATTTCACCGGAAATATATGTTTTAGCGTCCCCTGTATCCAAAAAAAGCATTTTCACAGAAAGGTCCGTATGTGTGAGTGAGTCCGTGTGTCCGTGTGTCTGTGAACACGATAACTCAAAAACGAAAAGTCGGTAAACCACCATACTTGGTATTTAAGTTTAGTATCTTCCAGGGATGCGACACGAAGATTTTGAGAAAAATCCCCTCACCCCAAAATACCCTTTACATGGAACTTTTTTCGAAAATTTGGATTTTCATAAAAATGGCTCTAACGATTTTGATTAAATTATCGTATATTAAAGATCTTTAGCTGACAAATAATATATATATCTTGAATTTTCTGGGAATAGCTTCTAAAGACCTGTTTATTCTGGATGAATTTTGCTTAATTTGGCATACCTAGTAAACCGTAAGAGATAGCCAAAAACTTACTATACAAAAAATGTAGGTCTTGTAAAATACACAATTTATGTCATATACATTTTTCTCGTGGAGCTTACAGTTTTCGAGGTATTCAGTATTATTAGTTTCAGTTGTCAAGTATTTATACTTTTCCCAGACGGGAGTGTGCGGTTTTCTTTTTTTCTAGTCCTGACCAAGAAAAGAAGGGATTTTTAATGACAATCGCATAACGACAGCTTTTAAAATATTTGACTATGGCTTTAGCCTAGTGTATTTCCTTATTTTTTCCTACTTATTAGGAACTAAGTAATAAGAACATTGTGCTAATGAGTACCTCAATTAGCAAGATGCAGAAAGAAGAATAATCTTATGTAAGAAGTTTTTAGAACAGCTAGAGAAAGTCGTGTGAGTGTAACACATCAGTTTTTTTTTTTAAATGCTTATGTTTCTATTTACTTCATGCTAATCGAGAAAAAAATAGCAGAAATACTTGCTTCCTTATAAATAGAAGCGAAATAAAGTACCATACGTTAAAGTGATAGTCAAAAGCTGGTTGCTTAGGTGGCTGAAGTTCCTTTGTTTGTATGGACAGGAGTTGACAAATTCCTGTATGAGAAAAGCATAAGGTTTCGTAGCTGAAACCAAAAACAAGGAATAGCTCAAAAACGATTAACCCCACGAAAAAAATGTATATAATATAAATTGTGTGCTTTAACGTACTCTACATTTTTTGTGTGGCAACTTTTTGTCCATCTCTTACGGTTTAGCAATTATGCAAAATTCCGTAAAATTCATTCAGAGTAGTCTCTAGAGACTATTCCCAGAAAATCCAAGATATACCTTTTATTTGTTTTGTAAATATATTTAATATATGACATTTTAATCAAAATCGTTAGAGCCATTTTTGAGAAAGTCAAAACTTTCGAAAAAAGTTCCATGTAAAGGGTAGTTGGGGGTGGGGGGATTTTCTGAAAATCTTCGTGTCGCATCCTTGGAAGATACCAAACCTAAACACCAAAATTGGTTTTTAACGATCTTTTCGTTTTTGAGCTATGCTGTCCATAGACATATACACACAGACACACGGAAATGCTTTTTTTTCTTTTTCTTTTTCTTTTTTTTTTTGTTTTATTCAGGGGGTCTCAAACATGTATTTCCGGTGAAATCTGGATATCGAATTTTTGGGTGCATTACATCTTCTCTATACACTAAGTACATAGTACATGTAGAGAAAATAAAAAATATTCATATGACTTTCTCTAGCTGCTCCACAAACTTTCCTTACAGATACTTACAAAAGTTAGAGCCAGACTGAAAAATCCAATGCCATAGCTGGATCTGCCGATCTCTAGCCGGTTGCTCTTACACTGAGCTACCATGGTAACATGACGGCATAGCATTGAATTTCTCAACTGACTCGATGTTTCCTGGTAATCCACAAGGTGCTCTCAAACTATTTTGAGATGGCGACTTACAACGTCGTAAGTACTTTAAGTCCCGGACTTTATAGTTCAACCAACTATTAGATCAATTAAGGAAACAATCCAGCTAGTTGAGAAATGACCGTTCCGGCATGTTGTCATAGTAGCTTAGTGGTAGAGCAACTGGCTAAAGATCGTGTTACAAATCCCGGCTATGGCATAGAATTTTTCAATTTGGCTCTACCTATTCAACTTCTGTCTAACACACGCATGTGCGAAAAACAAATTAATGTCCTTACAAAAGATTATTCTGCAATTTACGTCATACTAATTAAGATAAACATTGGCAGAAATGGTATTGTTACTTGATTCTTTGTAAGTAGAAGGAAATAAGGGAAAACATTAGGCTAATGCGAAAGCAAAATCTTTTAAAAGCCAACGCTGTGTCAAACAATTGAGAAATAGTTCTCTTTTGCATTCCTCAAAGTAAAACAAGAGAGATAAAATGAAAGTTAACTTCCCGCTTGAGAAAGTTTTTAACAGTTTAAAATTGAAATCTATAACAAGAAATGTCTCGGAAACCGTTAGCAATACAAACTATGCATATGGCAAGCTATGTGTTTTAAAGAGATCTGCATTTTTCGTACGGTATGCTTTTGCCTAAGTCTTATAGTTTACGAAGTATACAAAAGTCATCCCGAATAAGAGGTTTTCAGAGGCTATTCCCAGAAAATTTAAGATGTATATTTCGTTTGTCATGAAAATATGTTTTAAAATTATGGCATATTTAAAAAATATATAACATTATATACATATGGAAATAAATCGTCAGAGCCGTTTTAGAGAAACATTCTAAACATTTTCCATGTAAAGGATAAAAGATAGTGGGGGTGAGGGATATTCTTGAAAATCTTCATGTGCCAGTCTTGGAAGACACTGAACTTGAATGGGCCGCGCCGTGGCCGAGTGGTTAAACCACTCGACTCTCACCTAGACGGCCGCGGTTCGATCCCAAGCGACCGAATGTGAGATTTGTGGTTGACAAAGCGACGCTGGGGCGGGTTTTCTCCGGCTACTCCGGTTTCCCCCGCCATCGCATTCCACCGGTGTTCCATCATCATTCATGTACCATTAGTGTCACTGCCTGCGGTGCCATAAGTAGTTAAAGTGGGCATTAAACACTACCACTGAACTTAAAAACAAGTTTAGTATCTAACTGACTTTTCGTTTGTGACCTCTGCTGCCCAAAGATACATACATAGATACTCATAGGATTATTTTTTCTAAAAAATACTATTTTTGAACTCAGGGCCTCAAAAAGGGTATTTCCGGTGAAATGTTGCTATCGAATTTTGAGAGGAATACAATATCCTCCCTATTTACTATGCACATACGGGCTAGAGAAAGTAAATAAATTATAATAAAAATAGCTATATATATATCACAACTAATGAGAAACACAGGTTCCAACCGTTATTTCAAGTGGGTTACCAGTAATCTTATTCTAGGAACTCTTAAACTTACCAATAAAGCATTACATTTTACCTGTCAGGTCCAATAAAAATATTTTTGTTGCTTGTTTGCCATCCATCATTGGTTTTTAGTCAGTGTTTACTTTTCTACTTCTCTACTTCGTACATTCGTAGTACTGAGGTGTGAATTTTATTAGACTTAAGTACACTTTCATGGTAAAGTGCTTGTAAAATCTGAGTTTTAAAACAATTTATAAATGTCTAAAACTATGTTTTTAAAGCCGCAGCCAATGTTAATGAGTTTGATAGGAGTATGCTCCAGATATGTAACAGATTGTGTAATAAGGGGAATTACCCTACCTGTTGGGGAAAGGGCATTATTCATCCCATTTATAAAGGGAAGGGTACTATTTGAAATCCGGATAACTATAGGGGGGTTACTCTTTTGCCAATTATGGAGAAAATTTATTGTAGAGTGTTATGTAACCGGATAAAGGACTGGGAATCTAAATTTGGCAAACTTTCAAAATTTCAAATGGGTTTCAGAGAAGGACACAGTACCATAGATGCCGCTTTTATATTAGACACTTTAAGGACGAAGCAACTGTTAATTAAGCGGGGAAAGCTTCATCGTGTTTTTGTGGAATTTAAAAAGGCATTTGACTCTATCAATCGAAATGCATTATGCTACAAACTAGGCAGAAAGGGGTTATCAATTAAAATGGTTAGAGCATTGCAGGCAATGTATCAAAATGTCGAACTCTGTGTGAAGTACGACAGAAACAGAGCGTCCGAGAGCTGCCGAAGCTATAGGGGAGTGAGGCAGGGTTGTATTTTATCTTCCTTGCTATTTAATCTCTTTGTGGATGATATTACTGATACAATGATAGCAGAGAATATCCAAGCACTAGTAGTAGCGGATTTGCAGATCCCAACACTTTTATACGCAGACGATTTAGTATTGTGCTCTACGACAGTAAACGGATTGCAACGAGGACTGGACAAACTTAAGAATTATTGCGATGAATGGCTACTTACAGTTAATGTGAATATGACTAAGGCAATGACTTTCAAAAAGTGTTGTGTTTATAGCAGGGAGGAGACTTGGACATACTCAGGACAGATACTGGACAATGTTAAATCTTTTGTGTATTTAGGACTCACATTCACAATGAACGGAAAATGGACAAAACACATTGACATTACCAAACACAAGGCAAGGGTGAAAGCGACGGAAGCTCTCCGGATACGCTACAGAATACCGAATATATCCATAACCTTAATGGAAACTGCAAACGGAGCGACAGTTAGATCCACGATGACATGCGGAGGAGAAATATGGGGGTGGGAACAAACAGGGAATCTGGATCAGGTGAAGACCCAATTTTTGAAAGGAATTCTGGGTCTAGGGAGGGGTACGGCAAACTGCGGAATGATGAGGGAATTCGGGGCACTTAGTGAAACGATAGAGTGCAAAATCAGAGCAGTTAAATATTGGCTGAGAATCGTTCACGGAAACCAATCTCTAATTAGGGCAGTCTGCTACCGTGAACAGTTGCGAATGGAAGGTAATTCGACGTGGGCATCAAAATTAAAGAAAGGGTTGGAAAGCATTGGGATGGGAGACATTTGGATGGCGGGGCAGGAAAACAGGCGAAGTATTTGGAGAAAAATTAAGAACCGCCTCTGTGATATTGACAGACAGCAAATAATTGCGCAATGCACAGAGAAGGTGTCATTAGAAGTACAGTCTGGACTGAAATCGGAGTGGGGTATGGAGCAATACAACAAAACAGGTACCAAACTCATTAGAGAGGGGCTCGCGTGGATTAGACTAGGAGCATGGAGGAGCACGAAAATTTCTGACGAGAATGGTACGAGAATCTGTCCCATTTGCGAGGAGGAAGAGTCGTGGACTCACATCTTGGCAAGATGTAGGGGTACGGAGGAATGGCGGGAAAAATATTTTCCGCGATTTTTTACCACTGCGAATGTAGGGATAGAAGCATGTTGGACGCTACTGGCAGGCACGGAAAACATGGACGAGCTGGGTAAATTTAAACTTAAGGCAAGACAGCTGAGATCTGAGGAGGCTGCCAATAGAGAAGGGGGGGGGATAAGATCAACTAAACAAAAGAGACTACATTGTTCTACATACATATATATTATGTCATACTTAGGTCACTGTTGTGCTATGGTTTTATATATGTTGTATATATTATGTGTATATATGTCTTTTAAGTGTAATTTTCTATTATAAGAGGGTGCATTTATGAAGGTGTATGCTGCTGTAAATTGAAATTGGTATATTTGAATATCTTTGTATTTTTATTTTCGGGTTCACTTTTAATTCTTTATTGTTGTTTAATAATGCTTTGGACTGTGTATTTCATTTGTCTTTTTATTTTCGTGTTTACTCTTTTAATTCTTTGTTGTTGTTGTTTTAATATTGCTTGTAATGTGTATTACAAAAGCACGTACGGTCTGTGGACCCGTGCAATTGTTGAAATTCTATGTATGATATTGCTATGTCAATAAATACCCTTCTTCATTCATTCATTTATATCAAAAACTTTTTGAGACCTACAAGCTATTTCCCATTGTGAATCTTTATAGTATTACACTAACAACAGCGTATTAGCAGCTTTTCTTAGCGAATGATTTGTTTTCCAAACTACGGTCTCATAGATCTAATTATAGAAGAAAGTATGCTTCATAGAAAGAATTTCTACTATTTTAACTTGCCGATATATTCTTGAATTAATATTAACACGAATAACGATTGCAATCTGTCATACAACTGGCATTTTCCTCCAAATAAAATAACATTTTATCCGTTCACATGGCTTTCTTTACATCTATGGTATAAGTTATTGTTAAAACGCCTATTCCTTAATCTACTGCATGCTAATCAAGAAAAAATTAGCAGAAATGCACTTATTACTTGCTTCCTTGTAGATAAAATGTCATTTTTAAAAACCGGTAGCTATGTGATTGAAACTCCTTTGTCTGTATGGCTAGGAGTTGAAACATTCCCGTATGAGAAACGTTTAAGTATTTTAAACCTGAAACAAACAACAAGGAGTATCTTAGGAACGGTCAGTTCTACCAAAAAACGTGTATGACTTAAGTTATGTTTTTAACGAGATCTACATTTTTGGTTCAGTATGTTTTTGTCTGTTTCTTGTGGACCAGAGACCATTTTCCTAAAATTCAAGGTATACGTTTTATTTTTCATGGACATGTATATCTTAAATATAAGAAGTTTTAATCAAAATCGTTAGAGCCATTTTTGAAAAAATCCAAATTGCTCGAAATTTCTACCATGTAAAGCAAAGTTGGGAATGAGAGGATTTTCTTGTAAATTTTTAAATTGCATCCTTAGAAGATACTGAACATAAATATCAAGTATGATATTTAGCGTTTATTTTTGAGCTATACTGCATACAGACACACACATATATTTTTTCTTCTAAAATGCTTTTTTAGGGTTCATAGGGTCCCAAAACATGTATTTTGTTGTAATCTTGGTATTGAATTTTTGGGTGCAGCTTCTCCATAGACTACGATGTATATTCTGTATACTATGGTACGTGGTACGTGTTAAGAAAGCAAGAACGTAGATTTCGTCAAAACACACAATTTATGTCTAACACATTTAACCATTTACGAGGTATTACTTGTTAAAGTATAATCTTCTTCGTTGTTCCATTTATACCTCGCCTGTAACTGCAAGGTCCTATTGGTGGCATTCCCCTTTGTCACACGTACATTGCGTACTATTGTCATTGGGTTTATAATTTTCTAAATTAAATCATACATACATACATACATACATACATACATACATACATACATACATACATACATACATACATACATACATACATACATACATACATACATACATACATACATACATACATACATACATACATACATACATACATACATACATACATACATACATACATACATACATACATACATACATACATACATACATACATACATACATACATACATACATACATACATACATACATACATACATACATACATACATACATACATACATACATACATACATACATACATACATACATACATACATACATACATACATACATACATACATACATACATACATACATACATACATACATACACACACACATACACACATACATACATACATACATACATACATACATACATACATACATACATACATACATACATACATACATACATACATACATACATACATACATACATACATACATACATACATACATACATACATACATACATACATACATACACACACACACATACATACATACATACATACATACATACATACATACATACATACATACATACAAATTCGCCTATCATTCATACTTCCAGACTCTGGGAACGTTAGGGCACATTTCATCGCTATTTAAAAATTCTCACTCTCAGCCGGGAATCGAACCTGGGACTTTTCACACAGGACAATTGCTTTACCGACTCTGTTACGGTCCAGCCGTTTAAATTTTGCAATATTCATACTATTCCCAAAAGAAACCGTTATTCATAGCAGCTGGTTGTTTAAAAGTGTTGACTTTTCCTTTAGCAAATTGCAATATTGCATTTCTTTATTCCCCTTATTACAATATAATCATATCGTAATAAAACCATTCTGCTAATATTTGATAAGCATGTAGTTGATTGAAGAATAATGATATGTAAGAATAGATTGGTGCAGCATAAATAAAGTTATATGAATGTAAAAAGTACATTAAGTTTTTAATGTTTAATTTCTCTACTGACTGGTAGTAGAATGCAGATAGTAGGTGGAGAAGGTATTGTATTCCACTCAAAAAATAAGATCGAAATGTCATTAACAAGATGTTTTGAGATCTCCTGAATAAAAAACAAGAAAAAAAAAAGGCATTCAGAAAAAAAATCGTGTGTGTAAGTGCATGTGTGTGTCTGTGAACAGCATAACTCAGAAATGAAGGGTCGATTATTCGGTATCTTCCAAGGATGCGATACGAAGATTTTCAGGAGAGAGGAAAACACCCCAACCCCAAATACCCCACCTGAAAACATTTTCCGATAATTGTGGTTTTCTCAGAAATAACTAATATTTTGATTTAAATATCATATGTTTAAGATATTTTTTAGCAAACGAAATGTATATCTTGAATTTTCTGGGAACAGGTGAAGACCTCTTCATTCTGGATAACTTTAGTGTAACTGCTAAAGCGTAAGAGATAGACAGAAACTTACTGCGCAAAGCATTTAGATTTCGTTAAAACAAGGAATTTGTTTCTTTTTTTGTAAAGTTAACCGTTTCCGAGATTTTCTATTATTGATTTCAATTTTTAACTGTTTAAATGTTTCTCAAACGAGAAGTTATCTTTCGTTTCATACATCTCTTATTTTACTCCTGGGTCTTGCTAAGATGACCGAATTCAATTGTTTCATACGGCGACCAACTTTTAAAAGGTATCACTATTGCTTTAGCCTTGTGTATTGCCTTATTATACTTCTACTTAGATTAGCATGGTGTAGATAATAGAAAAATCTTCTGTAAGAATAGTATGTTTGTAGAACAGATAGAGAATGTGATTTGAATGAAACACACCAGAATTTTACATTCGCTATACGTGATTACGTAGTGTATAGTAAAGGTATTGCACTCCACCCAAAAATTCAATACCGAGATATCACCGGAAATATACGTTTTAGAGTCCGCTGTATCCAGAAAAAGCATTTTTAGAAAAAAGTTCATGTCCGTGTACCTGTACACGATAACTCAAAAGCGAAAAGTCGATAAAATGTCAAACTTGATATATAAGTTTAGTATCTTCCAAGGATGTGTCGGGAAAATTTTGAAGAAAATCTCCCCGCCCCAAACTACCTTTTACATGGAAAAGTTTTTGAAAATTTTGATTTTCTCAAAAATGGCTGTAACGATTTTGATTAAAATGTCGTACATTAAAGATATTTACACAACTAATAACAATGTATATATTGAATTTTCTGGAAATAGCCTCTGAAAACCTCTTCATTCTGGATGAATTTTGCTGCATTTTGTATAACTAGTAAACCGTAAGAGGTAGGCAAAAGCTTACTGCACAAAATATGTAGAAGTCGTTAAAACATACAATTTATATCATATGCATTTCTTTCATAGTTGACCATTTTTGAGACATTCCTAGTTATTGATTTCCGTTTTAAAATACTCAAAAGGAAATTTGTCAACTCCTGGCAATTCAAAGAAACGAGTTCATCCACATGACAACCAGCTTTTGAGAGATTTGACTATCGTTTTAGGCTTGTATTTCAAGACTTCCCTTCTATGTACAAGAAAGCATCTTTATCTCGATTAGCATGAAGTAGAAAAAAGAATGAGGTTTTTAACAATACCTTGTTTTAGAGATGTAGAGAAAGTCATCTGAATGGATCACATCAGATTTTTTTTTTCAGAAAAAAAAAACATCAGTACCTTTTAAACAAACCGGCAAAACAAAGATACCTGACTCATAGTACTTTTTCTTCTGAGCTGATTAAATGTTTGTTTCCAAAACATACAGTGGTCTCACCATAATATAGCAACTTTTATGTATGCATTCATTTGTTTTAAAATGCTGGTTTTCATCAGCTTGCCTTTTTAAAAGTAGGCATAATAGGAAGACTTGTCGAAGCAAGTTTGGGCGGTCAGCATTACATGTAAATTCGTTCAATAATAGCGCGTTATATCGACATCAGCATTATTAACAAGAGCGTGTGAGAGTGCGTGTCGCGCTACGATTATCGCGGTATATGCTAATACAGAAAGTGCCGCGAAGCGTGAAGCTGCACGATAAAAAACCCGCCTCGTTCTTTCTATTGGTCATTTTAAAAAATCTGAGGTTTTCCATTCACTTGAGCTTCTCTACCTACTCTGTATCGAACTGTTATTACAAAAAAATATCCTTCTCTCTACTTCATTCTAATGGCTATAAACTTTAGCAAACATGGTTTTTATTGTAAGTAGATAGGAAATAAGGAAATACACTAGGCTAAAACGATAGTCAGTTTTTTTAAAAGCCACTTGCTATCTGATGCAATTGAAATCCGCCTTTTTTCGAAACATGAAGATTATGAAATGTGAATAATGACCACTCATTTTAAAAAATCAAAGTATTATAAATGTTTAAACGAATAACAAGGAATACCTTGGTTATGAATAGTTCTAAAAAAATGTATATGAATTCATTTGTGTTGAAATCTATATTTTTTGGATCATATGCTTTTGTCCCTCTTACGCCTGATCACTTATCCAAAAGTCATTCTTAATGAATATACCCAAAATATTCAAGATATAGATTTTATTTGCTATGTAAATATCTTTAATATATGGTATTCTAATCAAAGAGCTTTTGTCGCATCAATGGAAAATACTAAAGTTAAATATCATGTTTTATATTTGACGGATTTTTCGTTTTTGAGTAATGCTGCACTCACACACACACACACACACACACACACACACACACACACACACGCACACTCGCCTTCATCAAGGAGAGTTGAATTCCAGGTGACAGTATGCGGGATTTGTGGTGGACAAAGCGGTGCAGGAGAGGTTTTTTTCCAGGTTCTCCGGTTTTCCCCGCCAACGAAAATAAACGTTAAGAAAAAGGTAGACGTGAAGTTCTAATTGGATCAAATCTACATTCAAAGGGAGAATCTTTTGCTTTTGCGACCTTCAATAATATTTGATAGGAAATTACTATTATGTCAATAAAGGAATTATTTATACAACTGGTGCTGTATCTTCATTCCACGTATCCTCAGTGCCACCACTATAGTTAAAGGGGGAATTAAACACTTTAAAAAGTGATACCTCTCTATCGAATTATTGGATGGAATATAATTCTGAAATAGCATCTGTATCCACTGTTTGTTCACAGTACTTGGTAGAGAAAGAAATAAAAGATGATAATAAGGAGTATTTTGCTATATGATTCGTGGGCTCAAATGAGCATTCCTTTCACGCAGCAGCATTCTAAACGCAGGAAATGGATAGTATAGACAATGTATGCCATTCGGGATCAATATTTACTCAAAATTATACTCATGAATTCTTTGAATTTCAAGACATTAAGATGTAATATATGAGGACCTTTTTTTCAACGTCCGATAGGCTATAAATAAAAGACAAGTTCATAGAAAACAATTATTTTATTGCTAAAAGTTTTGTACACTTATGGTTATTTTTCAACATAATCATCGAAAGATTGAGACATTTATCGTACCTGTGCACAAGCTTTGCAATGCCCGCTTCAAAAATGTTGCCACAAATGATTTCAAATTAGCATTGACATTATTTTGAAGAACTTCGTACTTTGCGCAGAGACAGTCAAAACAAACGAAGACGAATGCTGACTTCAGGAATGGTGTTGATCCATGACAACGCCCGTCCACACACTGCTACACAACCCATGGGCTCCTTGAACAATTTCAATGGGACATTTTCGATCATACGCCGTACAGTCCGTACCTGTCACCCCACTCTCACATTTTCCCTGAACTGAAGACGTGGCTAGGAGGGCAGCACTTTCCAACCAAAGAAGATCTTCAAAACAACGTCAATGCCCATTTGAAATCATTGGCGGCAACATTTTTTTATCAATCTTTTCGGTGATTATGTTGAAAAATAACCATAAGGGTACAAAACTTTTAGTAATAAAATAATTGTTTTTTATGAATTTGTCTTTCATTTATAGTCTATCGGATGTTGAAAGATAAAAAGTGGCCCTCGTACATATTCTACATGTAATAGTTTTGGAAATGTTACCATTTTCTCTACTAAGCATTTAAGGTAAGTATAAAACATCTATATTATATATATTACATATATACATTATTCTATTTTACGATGTTTTAACTTCTGATCATATCGCGACAGACCTCCTTGGCGGTATGTGATGAAAAGTACTCCTTCCAGACTCATCCCTGTATCATAAAAGCTTTGCTTTGAATCAATCAGATGGCGATAAGGTGCAACAGTTTATTGCTTTCATCATCCGTAGTCAGATGTTATTTCATTGACAAAATACCAGAAAGTTCCTTTACATGGTAATTTTCCATGCTGTTCCTAATTGCTCTATAATTTGTCTACAATGTGGAGCCAAATTAATGCCCTTTATATATACACATTAGTAGATTTGACTTATTCTATACTTTATTTTCCACTTGTTTTAAAAGTATTATAATGTTTATAGTCAGGTTAAGTTAATATTCAATCAAAAGAATGAATAAACTTGATAAACATTTTTTAAATGCTTGTTTAATAACTGTTGATTTGTTGCAGGCTAATTTTATCCTTTTCTTTGTATTTCTTCTGTTATTTGGATCTTTATGTTCGTAAATTTTGGCATTCGTAAATCAAATGGTTGACACTTTGTTGTTCCACTCGGCAGGCTATAATATGAAATCTGTGTAAATTGTGTTTCCTTTTTGCCTTGACCGGATACAATGGTTGTAAATTCTGGTATTATGGGTAATTCTATTTTTATTCTCGCTTTAATTTGACGGAAGAATAATTTAGTTATTGCTCCTTTCGTTGAGCAGTTCCATCTGCTTTACCATTCCTGGAAAGCGTTTTCCTTTATGTCGGTTTTGGATTTTTTGCAGCTTCTTCGTTAGTTTGTCAGCCAATTCATGATCCGATATTTCAATGTGAGTTTTCATCCAGCTGAAATACATTTGCCATTAGTCCTTTCCTGTACTGCCGATATTTCTTAGGCCATAATGACAATGGTTGGATTCAGAAGGAAAAGTTATTTTTGCTGTTTGTGTATACAAAGACATCTTGTGTTCCATTCACATTTTTTCTCTAGATGCTCCACGAAAAAGTTTCTCTTACGAAAGATCATTTTTTTTATCTACATCGTGCTTACTAAGATAAGCTTTGCAACAATTGATCTTATTACTTGCTTGTTTCCAAGAAGAAGATAAATACACTAGACTAAAGTAATAACCAAATCTTCTAAAAGCGGTCGCTAAGTGAAACAGTTGGAATTCGGTTCTTTTTGCTTGCTAGGAGTAAACAAAAGAGTGACGAAAAGAAAGATGTCTGCCATTTGAGAAAAGTTTAAGTAACTTAAAGTTGATTATCTGAAAACGGTTATCTCTACAACAAATCCATATGATGTAAATTTTGTGTTTTAATGCGATCTATAATTTATTTATTATTTTATGGCTTTTTTTACGGCTTTACCAGTTAAAATATCATACAAAATTCATCCAGAATGAAAAGGTCTTCAGAGGCTATTCTTAGACATTTCTAGATACACATTTCGTTTGTCATGAAAATATCTTAAACATGTGACCTTTTGATAAAAAATTGTTAAAGACATTTACGAGCAAATCAAAGATATAGAATAAATGCTCCATGTAAAAGATAGTTGGGATTGGAATATTTTCTTGAGTATTTTCGTGTCACATCCTTGGAAGATACTGAACTTAAATACCAAGTTTGGAATTTAAATGACTTGTTTTTAGCTGTGCTTTCACAGATACACACGCGGTCAAGTTTCTGAAAAGATATATATTTTTTTGTATTCAGGGGATCTCACAATAGGTATTTCGGTGAAATCTGGATTTCAAATTTTTGGGTGGAATACAATTTCATTATGTGCTTTGCATATACAGGCGAGGAAAATAAATAAACTGTGATCTTATTAAAAATCTAAATTGACTAAGGCTTTGGAGAATGTAAAGCACCGCAAATGGCACATGGGCGGTAAAATATGTTTATTCCACAATGGAATGCCACAGGAATCACAAAACTAAAAATATTTTTGGAATCCTTTCTCAGTTCAGTGTTTGGTGGCCAACAACAATGCAAGAGATGCCGGAAAACATTTTTATTTGAAATGTTTATCATCGAAGTTGGAAGCCTGCATTTCTCTAAGAACTAAGGTCAAAGGCGCTGACATCGTGTGGGCCGCGGCCTCCAGGTAACCGCGATGACAAACTCCAAAGATCACTAAACGGCTTGCCGTGGGCTAACAGCAACTTCTCATTGTGTATTGTCATTTTCCTGCAATAAATTTGTGTATCTGGTATATTAATGCTTTCCTCGTCCACCTACATGCTACATGGCTAAAATCCGGTCGTGACCGACGATTATTTCCCCTTCATCCAGGTTCCATAGACACCAGAGAGAGAGAGGGCAAAAGTTATCGCCAATTGCTTGCCTTTAGTTAGAAGTCATTATCGTTAATCGATCAGCCTTGTTTACTAATCAAGGCCTATTGGTGCTGGCCTAATTAATGGCCATGTTGGTCAGCTAATGGGCACACCCATGGAAGTAACAAACCTTTCAGCTAATGCGAGTGCATGTTACGTTCTGCAGCTCTGTAAACAAGATAATTCATATTGTACCCTCATGAACTAAAGAGTTTTTATGGCCAACTTCTGAAGTGGAACACAAAGGAACTATTTTTCCTAATGCAACTTTATAAAAATAATCTCTGGAAAAAATGTTTCATTTTTCCGTCATAATATATAGAATGGAGTAACTGTATGGTACAAACCAATCAAAAATTTTTATACAAGAAAGATGCTTCACAATGCTGTACAAGCTAACTAGTAATCGAGATTCCATTTTCTCCTTCACCTTCTGTACTATAGTAATCCTAGGCAAAACTAATATAAACAAACGAAAAAATCACCCGAAATGAAAGTCTTATGTTCCCAAGCGGGATATATACTTTTAGATAAAATAGGATAATATGGATATTAGAATAGAATTAAATATATTCAATTGAAATGAGAGAAAAAATCAAATAAGAAAGTTAGAACATATGGAAAGAATGTCAAGTAGGGAAAATCAGATCATTCATTTAACCAAGAAGCTCACAAATTACATAACTATTCAATTAAGTGTCAAAACTGAATATTAAATGCATAAAGTGGAGGCCAAAACATAAAAAAAATATATAAAATATATATGGACGTAAATACGGCATAACTAATATATTATAGCCAGAAGGAAAGATAGATAAGCGAAACTCTGATAAGGTTAAAATGGCACAAAAAATCACAATTAATAAACTATTTAATAAGTTTGTAACACTGCGATAAAATACAACTATAGACAAAACATATTAAAGCACAACTTATACAACGCGAAAATTAAACAAAATGTAAACACTGCAAATATGTATAAGAAAACGTAAGAGAACTGAAATCACGATATTACTAGAAAAATCTGATGGTGTACCATTCACATGACTTTCTCCATACCCCTGCAACAAATTATTCTTAAAAAGCTTATACTTTTATTTACTTTCTGCTAATCAGAAAAAAAAAAAAATAGCAGAAATAGTCTAATTACTCGCTTCCTTGTAAGTAGAAGCGAAATAAGGGACAACTGTAGGTTATAGTGATAGTCAAAACCTGGTTGCTATGTCAATGAAGTTCCTTTGTCTATATGGATAGGAGTTGACAAGTTCCTGTATGAGAAAAGTATACGTTTTTCATAGCAGAAACCAAAAATAAGGAATGTCACAAAAACGCCGAACTCCACGAAAAAAATGTATATAACATAAATTGTGTGCTTTAATGTGCTCTACATTTTTTGTGTAGTAAGTTTTTGTCCATCTCTTACGGTTTAGCAGTTATTCAAAATTTATTAAAATTCATTCAGAATAAACTACTCTTCAGAAGGTATTCCCAGAAAATTCAAGATATACATTTTATTTGTCAGGTAAATATGTTTAATATACGAAATTTCAATCAAAATCGTTAGAGCCATTTTTGAGAAAATCAAAATTTTCGAAAAAAGTTTCATGTAAAGGGTAGTTGGGGGTGGGGGGATTTTTCTCAAAAGCTTCGTGTCGCATCCCTGGAAGATGCTAAACTTAAATACCAAGTTTGGTATTTAACCGACTTTTCGTTTTTGAGTTATCGTGTTCACAGGCACACGGACACACGGACACATGGACACACACACACACGGACTATTTTGTGAAAATGCTTTTTTGGATATTGGGAACCCTAAAACATATATTTCCGGTGAAATCTCGGTATCGAATTTTCTGGTGGAGTGCAATAGTTTCTCTATACACTATACACTATTCTCTATACACTGAGTAAAAAAGCAATCTCTGCCAGGAGAATTTAGTATAATACAAAACCACTCCATGATTCTAAAAATCTGCTGCCATTTGTTGTACTGTACTAATCCCAGAGAAAACTAATGCACAAAAACCTCTGAGAGAATCTTTACATATAAAAGTTTCATAAAAGTTATAGGGAAACATTTCTAGGCAACTGTAAAAATCACTGGCAGAGTTTCACCATATTTATTTTGAATTACCGCCTATTTTTATCAAAGAGTCATTACGAATATACCTGACTTGAACATTCATTACAATCTTTACAATTTTTATATTCTGAGCTACAGTTTGTGAATCCGGCTCATAAATTGTACATAAAAGACAGGCAATGTAACAGGGTGTAGTCAACATTTAGTAATAAAATAAAGGGCTGATTATTCCGAGCGAAAAGTGAGTTTTCACAATTACAAGAATTTAGACTTACCCAACATATAAAATCCCCAGTTTTTTCCAAGCAAAAGAATTCCACTTTTGGCTACTATAATAATAATAATAATAATAATAATAATAATAATAATAATAATAATAATAATAATGATAATTATTTTGATTGTCATTGAGCTGTACAGCAATAGACAACGTCACAAAATTAGAAAAGTGTTTAAATACAACCTTCTCAATACAAAGTACCATTTATATGTATAGAAATAGGAGTATTACTAAGATATAATGACTATTTACAATTTTCTTAATCAAGCATCTATACGTGATTAAAGTTACATTTCAAAATATTCCTGTACTGAGTAATAAGGTTTAGCTACTAACCACCATACAACTTATTCTTGTAAGTTGGTCCTGAGAATTGCTTTATTTCTAAGGGTAAATTATTGTAAAGTTTTATACCTAATATTTCAAACCTCTTCTGAGATGTCGTTAGCCTTCTAGTGTTATATGTATGTATATCTTGTCAATTTTGGAATTCAGGTAAGTGACTTTCTACGTAGAGTAATATAGTATAAACGTATAAATTCATTACAGTCATTAATTTTAGTTTGATGAACAAAGGTTTGCAGTGTGCGAGTTTATCAGAGACTTTTTTTTTTTAATAGAAGAATATCGGTAACATGTGAGTTGTTTCCCCAGAGTAAAATTCCGTATGTTATTATGCTATGGAAGAATGCAAAATAAGCTGATCAAATGTATGCTTCGGGTATATAAACTTTCAAGTTTCTGATCAAGTGAATTACTCTGGAAAGTTTTGGCGTTATGTAATTAATGTAAAAATTTTACGCTTTCGGAACTATTATTTAAATGGGCTTCTCTTAGGCGGCTACGCAGCAAGCTTCAGTATGCTTATTGAAGACCGTCCCACGACGATAATCCCACCTGAATGGCTTCATTCCCTCGAGGGCTTGCTAGGGTAATGGAGGAAGAAAAGTTCTGTCATTGAACACCAGGTCTCAGGAAAATCGCAAATAACGTCATTCAGGCAGGTAATAACGTGATCTTCCTTATGTCGTAACTGTGACGTAAGTAGTTACCAACGGTAACGGCAGTTTGAACTCTGGAAGGAGGTAAAGCCGTTATCAAATAAGTCTTTGGTTGCGTACTTTTTATGATAGTTAAATGTGAAGTCGGTTTTATTAAAAGTGTAAGTCGTGTTTCATGATTAGTGCAGAATAGAATTAGCAGTAAAATGAGGACACTCATTTCGAAATTTTACGGGCCAATTCCACAATACACATGTTCATAATATTCAAAAGCAATATCTGTACACAGATCAGTGCAATGATATTTGCTTCATTTTATGCAAAAAGTAAATACGTATGATAAAGGATATTGCAAACAATCCAAAAAAAAAAAAAATATATTGAATAATTTATACATTCATCTCGAAAGAAAAGTACCAATTCAAACTGTTTAGTCTCTTCTATGTCGAGAAATTACTATTCCTTTAAATTATAAAATAGGAGTCCATTTTATATAAATAGATTTAAGAGCATAGCCATCTGTATTCTTTGCAATGAAACAGATTGTTGGTTGCAATTCCGTCAAATGTTTATGCGTAAAAAGAAGATGGTACATAAGCTTAAAAGCACTACTATAATGTTTTCTACTATATTTTCTTTATCCTCTGTACATGTTCTGTGTTTAATAATGAGTCGGTGTTTAAGAGACACTTCCGCGGCGGTATGGTATAGTGCCAAATAACTAAGCAAAAAGAACCAAAATACAATTGATTGTAAAATAAATAAATCCACAAACAATGGTTAGTTTCCAAAAGTATAGGTTATGGTGGAATACTAAAATTAATCTATATATCATAAATATAGGTGTCTCAGCAGAAGAAAGATTTCATATGTTCCATTCATACGATTCCTTTATCTATTATGCAAACAAATTATTCTTACAAAACATTATAATTTTGATCTAATATTGCTAAATTAATAAATATTACCATAAATTATCCTATTTATTTCCTAAGTA
This sequence comes from Hymenopus coronatus, assembly GCA_030762935.1. NCBI lineage: Eukaryota > Metazoa > Arthropoda > Insecta > Mantodea > Hymenopodidae > Hymenopus > Hymenopus coronatus. The sequence goes on along the minus strand of CM060898.1, from coordinate 61,988,890 downwards.
GAAGGGAAATACAAAAATACACTAGGCTAAAGCTCAATTCCTTTAAAAAGTGTCGCTATACGGTTGTCATTAAAATTCAGTTTTTTCGTTACAAGGAGTGAAACAAAGAGAAATTAAATAGATGAGGTCTTCACATTTGAGAAAAAATTTAATTAGTGTAAAATTAAAATCCATAACAGAGAATATCTCAAAAACGGTTACCTCAACAACATATATGTATATGACATAAACTCTGTGTTTTAACCAAATCTACATTTTTATGCAGTAATCTTTTTGGCTATGTCTTACGGTTTACCAGTTATACAAAGTTATTCCGAATGAAGAGGACTTCAGAGGTTATTCCCAAGAAATTCGGCATTTACATGTTATTTGTACCGTAAATACACTTTAATTAAAACGATAGTTTTTGAAAATTTTTAAAATGGTCCAAGTAAAGTGTAGTTTGGGGTTGAAGAACTTTTGTAAATCTTCATGTCATAATCTTAAAGATACTGAATTTAAATACCAAGCTTAGTATTTAAGCGACTTTTCGTTTTTGAGTTACGCTGTCCAAAGACAATCAGAGACAGAAACACACACACATACTGGGGGGAGGGATTCAGGGCTCTCAAAAGATATTTTTCGGTGCAGTACAATACCTTCTCTATGTACCACTTAGGCGCATTGTGCATAGTTGCTAGCGAAAGTAGTGAAGAGAACCAATTAACTAACACCTGTTTTACCTATACATTGATGTTACCAAATTGACATTAGTACCTAAATGCATACGTTTCTGCTTTAGGCTATCATTAGAGTATATACGTTTAATTCGCAGCTAAATCTGCGATGGACCAAGGTAGAGATTAAAATCAGAATCACAAATATCCCCGAGCTACTCAGCTGATTTATTTACCAAAGAAATTAAACAGAGGAATAAGGAAAATAAGATGGAATCAAGTGAGATATTTCTCATATCATCTATTACAGTATCGGAAGCCTGAAATGGATGTTCCATCACTAATCAATGGTGGATGCCTTAACATCCTGTGTTTTTATGCTTTTATGTTTATTTATATACCGGCTTTTTACTTTCTCAGCTACGTACTCGTATAGTACATAAGCACAGAAATATTTTATTCTACACAAAAACTCTCATTGAACACTAAATGCCAAAATTAACATTTAAGCTCAGTATCTTTCAAAGGTGCGACACTAGTTCTTCAGTAAAATCCCACCAATCTACTCTTTACTAAGAACATTTTTTGAAATGTGTAATCCTCCCAAAAATAAATTTGAACAATTCAAAAATATATACCATATATTAAAGCTAATTATATGGAAAATAAAATCTATGTTTTACTTTTGTGGGAATGCCTTGTAGTTCATTTCATTCAGAAGGAATTTTATATAATCCTGTACAACTGGAAACGTTAAGCTATAGACGAAAACCTACTACATAAAAATGTATATGTTTTTAAACACGCGCCATTTATTTCAAATAATCTTTATTGTGACATAAACCGATTCGGAGAAATCCCTGATTAATGGTTGAACTTTATAATAGCTTTGTGATTTTGTCATGTCGATTTTCATTTATGTCTCATGATTCTATGGAAAAAAGTCTGATGTGTTCCATTCACATGACTTTCTCTACATCTCTGAAACTAATTAGTGTTAAAAAGCTTATGCTTCTATTTACTTCATGCTAACCGAGAAAAAATTAGATAAGTAGAGGCGTAATAAGGGAGTACCATAGGTTAAAGTGATACTCAAAAGCTGGTTGTAATGTAACTGAAGTTCCTTCGTTGAAAAATTCCTGTATGAGAAAAGTATAAGATTTTTAAAGCTGAAACCAAAAACAAGGAATATCTCAAAAACGATCAACACCACGCAAAAAAAAAAAAAAAAAAAAAAATTATATAGCATACTTGTGTGTTTTAACGTGTTCTTCGGTTTTGTGTGGTTTCTGTTATGGTTTAGCAGTTATGCAAAATTCCGTAAAGTTCTTCCAGAATAAAGTAGTCGAACATTTTTCTTTTAAAGAGTAGTTTGGGGCGGGGACATTTTTTTGAAAATCTTCGTGTTGCATCCTTGAAAGATACTAAACCTAAATACCAAGTTTAGTATTTAACGGACTTTTGGTTTTTGAATTATATGTCAACAGACACATACACATACACAGACAGACAGACAGACAGACAGACAGACAGACAGACAGATGGACGAACAGACGCACATGGACATTTTTCTAAACATTGCTTTTCTTGGATTCAGGGGGTCTCAAAATTTGTATTTCGGGTGAAATCTTAGTGTCAAAATTTTGGGTGCATTACAATAACTTCTCTATACACTATATACATAGCACGTATAGAGAAAGTAAAAATATGGAAATTTACTGTCGGCATACGAATATATTGCGTACGTAATTCTTAAACATGTATCACTAACCACTTTGTATGTATAACGAAACGTGTAGTCATTTCTGCAAAGGTTTACCTCGATTAAAGTGAAATAGTTAGAAAAATAAGATTTTGTAAGAATAGCTTGTGAGCAGATTAATAAGTCTTGTGTTCCTAAGTGCACACAGTTACGAAGGCACAGAGCAGTGAGGAGGGGTTTGTAGCGTAAACATTCACACGTTGAGATATAATCTGTTCCAAAAGTCCATGTATTGACTTTATATGCATCTTGCTAATTCATAAAGTAATACGAGTATAATAAACAAAGTATTTCATAATATGACTAGTAAATAAAAATGCCTTGTACTTTTACAATAAAAGCTTAAAGCTGATGCAAAACACTTAGTAGGTATAATAATATTCAGAACTTTGAAAAAGAAAATGATCATAGATTAACCAAACTCACTCAGTATACATTGCAGTGAATTACAAGATAGATATTTGCTGTATCGAAAGAAAATGCCCTCCTACTGTCACTCAAGAATCATCCACAAGTTTGCTCTTCTATATTTTCGACATTTTTCAATCGGAACTATCTTTCAGTGTTTGCTGGTTTATGTATTAATAGGAACTGAACGAGGCCAGGCAGTGAGCAATGGCAGATAGTGCAATACGTTTCGAAACAGGCGTAGAGACCACTTCTATATCATATCATAGTTATACTCTATGTGCACCAAACCTCAATCCGGTAATTTCTTGACCCCGGACCGAGCTCTACTAAAAAGCAATAGATTGTAGTGAACTTCAAAGCCTCTTGAAGTTTTAATTTAGTATATACTGTGTCCATAAAATGTAAATGGCTGATCCGACTCTTATTTCGGAAACATAAATCGAAAATTTTATTTTCGGTGGGATGGGTGCTTATAAAATGCACATTCTTAACAATTTCTGTATCTTAAACCACTTAAAAAAATGAAATGGAGTTTTATTTATGGCTGCTCTTTAACTACTTGTATTTCTCAAAACCCCATTCTGTATTGGACGTGAAAGACGGTTAATTTACTTCCCCTTCGAAGGAAGTCATGCTAACGATTTTTATTTCCGAAAAAATGCATCGTCCTCCTCCAGATTTGATCCCGTGACCTTAGGTATATGAAGCTAGAATAGTAACCACTACACCACAAGGGAGATAAAAAATCTTAAAGGGTCCTTCTTCTTTAATATCGTGTGCCATGGCAACACCCATGAAATATATAAGTGGAGTATAGAGATTGACGACACTAATGTCTTTTTCATTACGTTACAGTTTATGATAATTTAGTTCGTCACAATAGAGCTATTAACCTTTACAAATCTCCTTAAATTATATATCTAGTTATATGTCGCAACTAATAATTTTACTCCGATTCAAAAAGGAAAGAATGGTAGTTGACGGAGTTTAAACAGCACTATAGTTCTCCTCCTGAATACCTGGTGTTTGGTTCTGTGTTCTTAAATTGAATCCGAGTTAGGTAGTGCATCCGTCTCTAGTACAATTTATGATTTCAATAACAAAATTGCTTACAATGTTTAAAGGGTAACGCCAATTAAAATGGATAGAATACAATACGTCCAATACTTTTCTGTGCTGGTCTCAAAATTTTCATAATAAATGTATTTTGGCAATATCTAATTATAACATTTTTGGCCGGAATACAATACCTCCAATATTTTTTTGTGCTGGTCTCAAAAATGTTCCTAATAAATGTATCTTGCTGATATCTAAGTATAAAATTTTTAGACGGAATACAACACGTCCAATACTTTTCTGTGCTTGACTCAAATTTTTCCTTAATAAATGTATTTTGGCGACATTTAAGTATCAAATTTTTGCATATAACACAATAAGAATAATACTTTCCTGTGCCTGTCCCAAAAATGTTCTTAATAAATGTATATTGGTGATTGGGTGCAGTATGCAGTGGCCTTATTGTTGTGGCGTATTCTCCTGATCACATTCAAAGCACCAGATGCTGAGTTCTCGGCTTCGAGCCCAGATTGGTGACGTTGGTAAGACTCACTCCACTACCAATGAGTAGACCCACGTACCTGTTGGTGTGAATCTACTATGGATGAATTTGCCTCGGTGTTACCCAGTCTGCTTGATAGTTAGTTGACTCTCTCGGGGTGGTGCAGCTAATGGGGGAAGTTCAGGGAGTGATCTTATAATAATAAAGACGTGCGTAACTTTCCGGGCGTTAATTTTGTTTACTAGAAGAAGCGAGATAAGCAGTTTGCTTTACAATTTTGCTAAATTAAACACTTGTTAGGAACTTTAATACTAGATTAATCACACATAATTATATTTACTTCTTCTTCCTTGATTCTACTTCACACAATATAATTCAATACACGTCACTGACTTTAAATACACTTAGAGCGCTGGAAACTACTAAGTTTCACTACAAGTTACCGTGCTTTACTTTGTGCGAAGAAGTGACGTTCAGCCCGACAACCGACTGCTTGACAGCGACAGACAGTTAACAGACGCCGACAGACAGCCCCGATGTATCTTCTTTGGCTTTTTATATACTAAAAATACCGTCATGGTGGCTTCTTTCTGATTGGACAGAAAGCCGCGCAATTGACGTAAATATTACCCAAAATTCAGTTTTCTCAACCCAGGATGCACTGCAACACTCACGTAAAACGTGTTGTACAATGGAAAATTACTGTCTTCCGAATTTTAAGGTTTACCCCTGGCGTTACCCGGTTGTACGCGACTGGACAAAAGAATCTTTTCTAACAAAGAACTTCTCACACTGTTCTACTATCTTGGCGTCAGCTTTCTATTTCCTCTCCAAGCTGAATTTATTCTGTTAAATATTACGTTAATAAGCATTTGTAATATTTAATTATACAGTGCTAAATAATAAATAACTAACAATAGTTGTTATAGAGGAGCTAATTAAGGGTCTCATGATATCTAAATATCAACATTTTGGAAGCAACACAATAGGTCCAATACTTTTTTGTGCTGGTCTCAAAATTTTTCTTAATAAGGATTTTTTGTAAATTAATTTCAAAATAAATATATTATTTAGTACACATTCTTATATTGTCAAACCAAAGTATTATGTGTCCATGAAAGATAGAATGAAGTTCTCTATAATTTTTTTTCCTAGGGTTCATTTTCAAATCTGAAATCACTTCAAGAACTTTCAGCAACAATGAGTACTTGTATTTTAGACAAGGCAGGAGTGTGTCTACAGTCAAAGTGTCAATAAATAGAAACATAAATTGTGTTAAATACCTCATTTAAAAAGTCAGATCTTGACGTAATGACCTGCAGTTTGGGCGAACAATGCTTTTACGGGCGTTACTTTCTAGGCATAAACTTCAATAGCATTATCATAATGGAGACATAATATCTGAAGATCGTACTCGCAGCTTCGGAAGGAAGTAATAAAATAAGTCAGGATAGTAATGAGGTCCATTGGCTCTGCAGCAATCGATCACAAAGTTCTGGTTTCCTGGCCGCGACGTCCGGCGACGCAAATCCCATTAACTTCGCTTGTTGTACGATAACTTAGGAATGCTATCGCTTTTATTGCTCTCCATGGAAAATAACGAGCCGGAAGTCAAGGCGGCACCTAACAATCGCCGACCATCATGCAAAGAACAATAGCCAAGGAAGATGTCTGTTCTCTGAGGATTACGTATGTACTGTATGCAACCCTTCAGACGAGAGAACCGACTACAAATAATCACTATGTTTAGAGTACACTCACAGAAGCTGTTAAGATAGGTGGTTCGTGGGAGGTCAAACTTGCACTTGCCACCTTTAGAACCATAAAAACTTTTATGCTTTAAATTTACATGAATTTCGCTACTCATTCTTCAACAATTCATTCTTAAAAAATCTGATGTGTTCCATGTACATGACTTTCTCTATATCTCAGCAACAAATAATTGTTAAAAGCTTATGCTTCTATTTACTTCGTGCTAATTGAGGAAAAATTGCAGAAAAAGTTTTATTACTTGCTTCCTAGTAAGTAGATGCGAAATAGGGTGTTAGGCTAAAATGATAGTCAAAAGCTGGTTGCTATGTGATTGAAGTTCCTTTGTTTGTATAGACAGGAGTTGACAAATTCCCGTATGAGAAACGTTTTTTAAAGCTGAAACCACACACAAGGAATATCTAAAAATGATCACCTCCACGAAAAAAATGTATATAACATAAATTGTGTGTTTTAACTTGCTCTATATTTGTGGTAAGTTTTTGTCCATTTAGCTGTTGTGGAAAGTTCCGTAAAATTCATCCAAAATAAGGAGTCTTCAGAGGCTATTCTCAGAAAAATCAACATATACGTTTTATTTGTCAGGTAAATATCTTTAATATACACTATTTTAATCAAAATCGTCAGAGCCATTTTTGAGAAAATCAAAAGTTTCTAAAAAAGTTCCATGTAAACGGTAGTTGGGGGTGGGAGATTTTCTTGAAACTTAAATATAAAGTTTGGTATTCAACGGTCTTTTCGTTTTTAGGTATGCTGTCCATAGACATACAGACATACGCGCACACACGGGCCTTTTTCTAAAAGTGTTTTTTTTTATTCAAGAGGACCCAAAATATGTATTTCAGGTGAAATCTCGGAATCGAATTTTGGGTAGAATGCAATACTTTCTCTATACATTATGTACATAGTACGTGTAGAGAAAATAAAAACTAATGTGCTCCATTCACATGACAGCTCTGTAACAAATTATTATTAAAAAGCTTATCCTTCTATCTGCTTCATGCTAATCAACAGCAACATTAGTAGAAATGGTCTTATTACTTCATTTTAAGTAGAAGGGAAATAGAGTAATGCACTGAGTTAAAATGAGAGTAAAATCTTCTAAAAACCGGTTGCTATGTGACAAATCAATTTCTATGCATCACCAAAGGTTGACAAATTTCCGTTTAAACATTTTAAAAATGAAACCAATAACAAGGAATATCTCGGAATGGTCAATTCCACAAAAAGAATGTACATGACATAAATCCTGTGTTTCAAAAATATCTAAATTTTTTGTGCAGTAAGCTTTTGTCTGTCTCTTACGGTTTACAAGCTATGCAAACTTCAGAAAAATGTATCCAGAATAAAGAGGTCTTCAGAGACTATCTCTTTAAAATTCAAGATAACCATTTAATTTCTAATGTAAATATCTTTAATATGCGGAATTTTGATCTAATTTGTTGTAACTATTTTTGATAAAATCAAAATTTTCGAAATTTTTTCCATGTAAAGAGTAGTTTGCGGTGTGAGATTTTCCTCAAAATCTTCGTGTCGCATCCTTAAAACATACAAGTTATATATATTTTTATATACAGAGGACCCTAAAGCTATATTTGCGGTAACATCAAGGTATGGAATGTTTGGTTGGAGTGCAATACCTTCTTTACATATGTACTATGTATCTGAATAGAAAGTAAAAACAGATTTTTTCTATTTACTTCATATTGCTCAATATAAATATTTGCAGAAATAATGATAGTACACATTTTCTTGTACGTTATAGCCAATTTCAAATAGCAGTAGCTAGAGTACCTAAGTTTTTAAACCTAGTAAGTATGAGAAATGTGGCGCAAAGCTGCCAAAATGCCGCCACAAATACTGTTATGAAAGATGTTTGTACAGTTATAAATACTGCTTTATTATTTTCCTGCAAATGTATTAAAATAAATAATATGTTCTAAAGATGTAACGTGTTAAATTATCCATTGGGTTTGTCTACATGTGTTAAATATGTAAAATAAAAGACATGTAATTAAAGCATACGTAAATAGAAAACGTTGTTGATAGGGACATGAAGAAGGAGAGACATTTTTATCTTCACCTTCATCTTCATCGAGTAATGACGCTATACGAGTGCTGCAACATAATCGCGCCTGTTTGATTACCGCTTTGCTGTTCAAAAACACATAAATACGCATGCCCAATGCGGTACTAGAACACACGATCCCCTGCGCCGCGAAACACCAAAGCGAGACACTTTAGCGAGCGCGGCCATGGGGACCAGCATATTGGTGTAGTAAATTCTTAGGAAGCTATCAGCTTCAGCGTGTATCATTAACGCAATAGATTCGTGGAATTTGATGCAGTAATTACAACTGCCCCTTGTTTGGTGTCACATGAAGCAATAAATGGGTCTCTAAATATCTCAGAGCGCCAACAGGGTTTAATGGACTCTAAATCCAGTCTATTGATGTTGGTCGATAATTTCTCAAGTAATCCATAACTCAAATTTTCTTTTCAGAATTGTAATTTATTTTTGAATAGATTTTACAATCCATACACGAAGTCGCAACAACTAGTACAATTCTGTGCTTCTCTTTGGAGCGAAAATTCTCTCTTCTTATTCTTTATTTATTCTCAGAACAAAATATAATATACAACTTTCCAATTCAATAAGCAGAAGTCAGTTAGTAAACCCGCTGCAAATATTTATGCGTTTCTAAATAAGGCAGAAACTTAACTGTACGTGTAGTAGTTTTTACTTTGTCTACACATACTATGTATATAGTGTACCCAACATTTCAATACAGAGATTTCACCGGAAATACGAGTATACGTTATAGGTACCCCTATATACAGAAATAAACAAAAAACAGCATTTGTAGAAAAAGGTCCGTGCGTGTGGTGTGTATGTGTGTGTTTCCGTGTGTCTGTGTGTCCGTGTGTCTGTGAACGATACCTCAAAAACAAAAAGGCGATAAAATACCGAACTTGGTATTGAAGTTTAGTACCTTCCAGGAATGCGACACGAAGATTTGGAGAAAAATCCCCCCCACGCCAAACTACGCTTTACGTAGAAAAACTTTCGAACATGTGGATGTTCTCAAAAATGGCTCTAATGATTTTGATTAAAATACCGTATATAAAAAATATTTACATGGCAAATAAACTGTATATCTTGAGTTAGCTGGAAATAGCCTCTAAAGGCCTGTTTATACTATATGAATTTTGCTGAACTACTGGTAAACCGTAAGAAATAGATAAAAACTTACTATACAATAATGTAGATCACAACACAATTTATGTCATGCACGTCTCTTTCGTTGAATTGACCATATTCCTTGTTATTTGTTTCAGATTTAAAATGCTTAAACATTTTTTCACACTGAAAGCTGTAAACTCCCGGCCCTGCATTGAAACGGATTTCATCCACATGTTAACCGACTTTTAAAAGATTTGATTATCGTTTTAGCCAAGTATATTCCATTATTTTCCTTCTACTTGCAAGTAAGCAAGTAATTAAGAACATTTCTGCGAATGTTTAACTCGATTATCATAATGGACAGAAAAATATGTTTTTATCAATAATTTGTTACAGCTATGTACAGAAATTCATATGAATGAAACACATCAGATATCTTTTTTTTTTTTTTTTTTTTTTTTTTTTTTGATACAGGGGACCCTAAAATGTCTATCTAACGTGAAACCTAACTTGAAATCTGGGCATCGAATTTTTGGGTGAAATGTAATAGGTACTTTCTCTATATACTATATACATAATACGTGTAGAGAAAGTAAAAATCTGATGTGTTCCACTCACATGACTTTCTCTATCTCTGCAACAAATCATTGCTAAAAAGCTTATGCTTCTATTTACTTCATGCTAATCGAGAATAAATTATCAAAAATAGTATTATTACTTGCTTCCTTGTAAGTAGAAGTGAAATACGGGAGTACCATAGATTAAAGTGATAGTTAAAATCTGGTTGCTATATGTCCCTTTGTAAGGACAGGAGTTGACAAATTCCTGTATGAGAAAAGTATAAGTTTTTTAAAGCTGAAACCAAAAACAAGGAATATCTAAAAAGTGATCAAATTTACGAAAAAAAATGTATATAACATAAATTATGTGTTTTAACGTGCTCTACATTATTTGTGTGGTAAGATATTGTCTATCTCTTACGATGTAGCAGTTATACAAAATTCCGTAAATTTCATCCAGAATAAAGTAAACTTCAGAGGCTATTCCCAGAAATTTGAAGATATACATTTTATTTGCCAGGTAAATGTCTTTAATATGCGATATTTTAATCAAAATCGTTAGAGCCATTTTTTAGAAAATAAAAAATTTCGAAAAAATTTCTATGCAAAGGGTAGTTTGGGGTGGGGGGATTTATCTCAAAATATTCGTGTCACACCCCCGGAAGATATTAAACTCAAATACCAAGTTTGGTATTTTACCGGCTTTTCGTTTTTGAGTTATCATGTTCACAGACATACGGATCTTTGTCTGAAAATAATTTTTTTGGATACAGGGGACCCTAAAACATATATTTCCGTTGAAATGTCGGTATCGAATTTTAGGGTGGAGTGCAATACCTTCTATATACACTATGTACATAGTACGTGTAGAGAAAAATGGGTTTTAACTTCTATCACGGTTCCATATTGAACCGATGCCTCGTATATATAGCATGATGGCGGGTGTAGATTTAAGTGATGTGAATGCCGGAAGATGGTGGAAGTTTACGATGCATGCCCCTATCTCGACTTATGCATAATTGCAAGTGTAGTGGATATGGGTGGTGTTGTAGAAGCTATAAACCACAGGCATATGCTCGGGTAAAGACCTCAGTATTGTATTCCACCATGCTTGTGTGTGGCGCCACCGGCAATACCGTGAGAGCTTGTGCATGCGTGGCATTTCTCTAACACACGCGCCTGTCGTAACGTACTTTAATACGTATTGTGTTCAGACTTTCAATACATTGAGTCTAAAAATATTTACTTGAGCAAGAAACTTTCTCAGAGGATGACTTTCTAAATCGTAACATACGCATTTTACTTACAGATATATTGCTATTTTAATGCGAGGAAAATGTATTAAGTAAAACAAACAGTTTGCAGAATTTACTTGTTATCATTTCCTCTTCTTTCAATCACCTCTTTAGCTATATAGTTATGGTTTCCAATAACTTCATCTTCCCTACTGATGCACACGTTACACAGATGAAGTATTCCATTCACATGGCTTTCTCTACATCTCTATAACAAATCATTGTTAATAAGCATCTATCTCCTATCTGCTTCATGATAATCGAAATAAACATTAACAGAAATTGTCCTATTACTTGGTCCCTTGTGAACTCTAATGTATTCCATTCACATGACTTCCTCTAGCTCTTCGGCAAACAAAACTTTTTTCCAAAATATTAATCTGTTATCTACATCATGCTAATCAAGATACAAATAACCAGAATTAATCTTATTACTAGCTTCTTTGTAAGTAAAAGGGAAATTAGAAAATGCACAGGCTATAGCGATAGTATCATCCTTTAAAAGAAACACACTATGTGAAACAATTGAAATTCCAGTCTGTTTGCTTGTCAGGACTAAACAAACGAGAAACGAGACAAAAGATGTCTTCCCGTTTGAGAAAAACTTAAGTGGCTTAAAATTGAAACCAATAATCCAGAATATCTCGAGAACGGTTAACCCTACAAAAACATTGTTTTAATTAGATCAACAGCTTTTGTGGAATAGCATTTTTTTTTATCTCTTACGGTGTGACAGTTACATAAAAGTTATCCAAAATGAAGAGATCTTCAGAGGCTATTCTCAGCAAAATCAAGATATACATTATGTTTGTCATTAAAATATCCTATACATAAGGTATTTTAATCAAAATCGTTAGAGCCATTTCTGAGAAAATCAAAATGTTCGAAAAATGTACCACGTAAAGGATAGTTTGGGGGGGGATTCTCTTTAAAATCTTCATGTCGCATTCTTGAAAGATACCAGACTTAAGTACCAAATTTAGTATTTTTGAGCTATGTTGTCCAGACACACACCTGACATGGGCCTTTTTCTTAAATGCTTTTCTTGCACTCATGGGCTCACAAAAAACGTATTTCCGGTGAAATCACAACATCGAATTTTTGGGTGAAATATAATATCTTCTCTATAAACTATGTGCATAATTCGTGTAAAGAAAGTAAAAATCACAGCAATATATGCAGATCTGATGTATGCATGCCTTTAATTACCCACTCTTCTAGACTATTCTAAGAAAAGCATATTATTCTATCTGACTGATAAACAATGTATATCAGTGAACACATTATAATAAAGATTGCTCCTATTGAAAGAACATAATACAAATTAGATCTAAAATTTGAGTTATTTATTCTAAATTATTAGACTTTTAGATTAGAAATCAAGTGTATAATCAAGATTGACATTTTCAGAAATTGTTTTATTGCAGGTATAAAGGAATCAGTAGTTTTAGGCGAAAGTTAAATCAACGATGCTGTTGAAATTCTGTTCTCTTTACACTTAGTTGTTTAAAAATTGTGAATCGTTGACAATTCTTATCAATAATGAAGAATTTTTTTGTATACGGTTAATGTCCCAAAAGATATAAATTCAAGTTAAACTTTTATTTACCATGTACGTTACATATGTTTCTTTCATCATAATTAGACGCCTTTTAAGGAAAATAAACATATTTTTCCATGTGAAGGACAGTTTGTGGTGAGAGAATTTTCTTGATAGCCTTCGTTGCATATTTGGGAGACGCTAAATTTAAAATTGATATTTAATCGCACTTTCGTTTTTAATTAACCTTTTAACGCGTTATTTAGCCAAGTTACAAATATAATTCATATTATAGTAGTTATAAGTTAAATAAAATGAGTTAAATGTATATAAACTTGTTACTTTTAACCTTAAATGGGAAAGAAGCAGTTACAGAAAATGCCCAGTAACGTCATCAAAGGCACGACGTCAGCTAATATATACTGTAAAAGAATTTACTTAAAACTTATATTACGATACTATGCTATCGCATTACACATGCATTAGATATATCGGAAAATAATCCATAATCTAGCTAACAAAAATAATGGTAATACACACATAAATAGAAGCAAAGAATTGCTAAAAAATATTTCTATAACAAAATGTATAAGAAACAATTGCAAGCATAATATTCAAAACCGGATGTTAGCTAGACTGTTCACCACACTAAACACCAGATTACAGAGGCAGTGTTGAAGAGAATTGAATCTACTAAATGTATCCTGGTCTTAATAAAATAGAAAAAAAAAAAACCTTGGATTTATTTTCCTTGTCTTTCTATTTTTGAAAGAAAATATATTAAACTGACATTTTGCAAACATTTACCTCTTCATGAGAACCAAATAAATGCAAGATAAACTTAACAATCTCTGAATAGCTTAATGCTAAACTCAAAACTGGAGTTTCTTAATGTATTCACGCTATAAGAAACAAAAAATCTGATGTGTTCCAATCACAGAACTTTCTCTACCTGTTCTACGCAAACTATTCCTAGAAAACATGATTCTTGTATTTACTTCATGCTAATCGAATTAAAAATTAGCAGATAGTGTCTATTACTTATTTCTTTGTAATTAGAAGGGAACTAAAGGGATACTCTAGGCTAAAGCGTTAGTCAAATCTTTTAAAATCTGTCGCTAAGGGATTGACTTTTAAATTCGAATAAAAAAGAATAAGGAATAAAAAAGATAATAATAAAATATAATAAAATATTAATATTAATAATAATGACTAAATAAATAAGTAAAACACGAATTGCAACTTCCTGCCTTAGAAAAGCATAAGTATTTTAAAATTAAAACCAAGTCGTTGAAAAATATATAAATATTATGCCAATTGTGTGTTTTGACGAGATCTACATTTTTTATAGTAAAATTTATCTATCTGTTTTAGTTTACCAGTTATGCAAAGTCATTCAAAACTCAGAGAAATTGAGACTGTTCCCATAAAATTTAAAATACACAGAAATATATTAATATACGGTATTTTAATGAAAATCGTTAGAACAATTTTTCAGAAAGTTAAAACTATCAAAAATGTTTCTATGAAAAGGTTAGTTTGGGCTGAAAATATTCGTGTCGCATCCTTGGAAAATAATAAACTTAAATACCAAGTGCGGTGTTTAACTTAATTTTTACTTTGAATTGTATTAGTAATATACATACGAATAAACACACGGGGACCTATTTAAAAAAAGTAATTTTGGATGCAGGTGATCCTAAAACAGTATTTCCAGCGAAGTCTTGGTATAGGATTTTTGAGTGAAATACAATACCTTCTCTTCCTGTATACTATGAATGAATTATAGAAGGTAAAATTAATTGGAAGAATTAAAATATGAAAATCTGATGTGTACCATTCACATGCCTTTCTTTACATCTCTACAAAAAATATTATTAAAAAGTTATGCTTCCATTTACCTCATGTTAATCGAAAAAAAAAAATAGCAGAAACAGCCTTATTAACTTCCTTTCTTGTAAGTAGAAGCGAAATAGGGGAGTACCATAGGTTAAAGTGATAGTCAAAAGCGGGCTGCTATGTGACTGAAGCTCCTTTGTTTGTATAGGCAGGAGTTACCAAATTCCTATATGAGAAAAGTAAGTTTTTCAAAGCTGAAACCAATAACAAGGAATAACTCAAAACGATCAACTCCACGAAAAAAAAATGTATATATCATAAATTGTATATTTCCACGTGCTCTACATTTTTTCTGTGGCAAGTTTTGTCCATCTCTTATGGTTTAGCAGTTATGCAAAATTCCGTAAAATTCATTCAGAATAAAGTAGTCCTCAGAGGCTATTCCCAGAAAATTCAAGATATACATTTTATTTGTCAGGTATCTATGTTGATTATACTATATTTTAATCAAAATCGTTAGAGCCATTTTTGAGAAAATAATAATTTTTGAAAAGAGTTTCATGTAAAGGGTAGCTGGGGGTGGGTTTTTTTTTTTTTAAATCTTTGTGTTGCATCCTTGGAAGATACCAAACCTAAATATCAAGTTTGGTTTTGAATGGAATTGTCGTTTTTGAGCTATGCTGCCCAAAGACACACGTACATATAGACAGACACACACGGGCATTCTTCTAAAGGGGGTATTAAAGCATATATTTCCGGTAAAATCTCATTACGAATACAATTCCTCCTCTATACACTACGTACATAATACGTGTAGAGAAAGTAAAAATGTACTGCAGATCTTGCAGAATGATTGATAGTTATTAGATTCTCTTTATGTTTTTCCGAATAGAACCAAAGGAAGTTTGAAAGGCTGCTGTAGCCCATTTGTTTTGAGAAGCCGCCTGATTATAAATATAAGAAATAGGTGTCTAATTTATACCTAATTTACAAAGTAGCTTCCTACACTATTACTGAATAATAGTATATAGCTTCCGTTGGACGACGTCATATTTGTCTCTGTCTCTTCTCAGGCAAAGAAACGCCTAAACGCTTTTGCTTATAATAAACAAAAAAGCACAGGAGGCCTACACTCATTAACAGCGCCTTGAATGGCAGATATAATTTACTTAC
This sequence comes from Hymenopus coronatus, assembly GCA_030762935.1. NCBI lineage: Eukaryota > Metazoa > Arthropoda > Insecta > Mantodea > Hymenopodidae > Hymenopus > Hymenopus coronatus. The sequence goes on along the minus strand of CM060898.1, from coordinate 61,973,142 downwards.
GTCACTCCACTTTTACAAAACCTTAAATGATCTATAAATATTAATCAAGTAGTACCTGTAAAAGGCAATTCTCCTTGCAAGGACTTCCTGGTGGCTGTACTTCCTTTAGTAATTCAAGAGCATCGCCATAATTTATATCTATTTGTTATGCCTCTTCAGAAATAAATCTCCGGTATGAAGGTGACATTAATTAGGGAATATTAATGACAGAAAATACCAGGAATTTAACGCCTCTCAAGATATTTTTCTTCCGAAATAAGAGTGGGCGTTGGTGCACGCGTTATAAAATTAAGACACACACAAAAACTAAAAGCATTTTATTATCTTTATAACATTTTTTATACTTAGTTGTGATAAATGTGAAATCTGAAATATATCTCTTTAGCGTTTATAGACAGTTTTTAAAGCACATTAAGTAATTGAGAGGATATATCTTCCCATTTGGCCCCCTGCTTCATATTTGGCTGAAAGCCAGTTGGAAAGAAATTAAGTAAATCAGACTAGCATATTAGACTACGTTCTAGCTATTTAAGATAGTTTCTTCTTTCTCAACCGTATATGTGTAATGTACACTGAAAGACAATAAAAATTCGCCTGGAGTTGTGATTTTGATGAAAACGTTTGACGGGTCTCAGGTACCATTCATTGGTACCACTCTGGTACAACATACCTAGCGAGTAAAAAAAGGCAAAACCTCTTCATCGCTCACCCCGCTCGACGCTCCGTCAGAACAGTATAAACAGTGTATTAATTTTGTCGACCACTTGCGAGAATTAACTTTGCATTACTTCAGTATGAAGCGCAGAGAAAATTTCACTCAGTGAGAGGAGTGGGTTATTGTCCAACCAGTTCTCAACACGTCATTTGTATGAAGTTACGTTTCATATCCAACCGCTTTCCTTTGGTAACGTGGCCTGTCCAAATCGCTTTTAAGAGCATAACACATTGGTAAAAGATATGGGCGGGGTCAGCCAAAAGATCCTGTCTTACGATAAGTATTTCCAGGCGTATTTTTAATGTCTATGAGTGTACATAGCAGGCAGTGAATGAATTGTGTTCCATCCAAATATTCGGTAACGAGATTTCACCGGAAATACAAGTTTTAAGGCCTCCTAAAAACACCTTACTTCCTCTAGTACCTATGTACAATGCACATAGTAGATACAGAAGCTACTGTATTCCACCAAAAAATACAATATCGAGATTTCACCGAAAATACATCCTCTGAGATGCCCTGAATCAAAAAAAATATAGAAACATGTGTGTTTTAGTGTGTGTGTGTGGTGGGGAGACAGCATAGCTCAAAAACGAAAAATTAGTTAAGTATTTTCCAAGCATACGATACGAAGGTTTTCAAGAAAATCTCTCCACCCCCAACTAAACTTCACATAGAATATTTATTTCGAAAATTTTGATTTTCGTATAAGTGACTCTAACAATAAGATATTTTCATGACAAACGAAGTGTATAACCTGAATTTTCTGGAAATAACATTCGAAAACCTCCTCAGTCAACTGTATAACTGTCAAACCGTAAGAGATAGACAAAAGTTAATATACGAAAAATGCAAATCTCGTTAAAACACACAATTTTTGTCCTATATATGTTTTTAAAGAGTAAACAGTTTTTGAGATACTCTGAGTTATTGGTTTCAGCTTTAAGCCACTTAAACTTTTCTCAAACTAGCAAGGAAAGAGAAATGAATTTCAATTATTCACATAGCAATAGCTGTTAAAATATTTGACTATCGGTTTAGTCTATTGCATTCTCTTATTTCTCTTCTACTTACAAAGAAAAAAGTAATAAGATAATTTCTGCTAATGTTTATGCCAATTAGCATGCTTTAGATGAAATAGTCATTTATAAGAAAAATTGTTTTTGGAACAGCTAGAGAAAGTCATGTGAATGGAACACATCATATTTTTATAACAAGGTTAAGTGTGTCTGGGCAGCATAGCTCAAAAAGCCGGTTAAATACCAAATTTGATATTTAAGTTCATAGTTTTCTAAGGATGTGACATGAACTCCCTGCCCTTCAAAGTACTGTTTACATAGACAATTTTTCGAGCATTTTCTAAAAAATGATTCTAACGATTTTGCTTAAAGTACCAAACATTTAAGATATTTTCATAAAAAATTAAATGTATATTTTGAATTTTCTGGAAATATCCATTTTTAATGACTATTACACAACTGATGAACCTTAAGAGTTAGGTAAAAAGTTACTCCATAAAAATGTATATCTTGTTAAAGCTCACAATTTATGTCATATACATTTTTTTTTCAGTGTAGGCATATATTCCTTGTTATCTTTGAGTACTTAAATAGAGAGTCAAAATTCGTTTTGCAACTTTATTTTTTACTCTTGGACATGAAAAAAGAACCAAATTTGAAACCCATAACATAGCGACCAATTTCAATGTGTTTGACTATCGCTTTAGCCTAGTGCATTCCTTTATCTCCATTCTACTTACAAGGAAGTATGTAATATGCTAATGTTTGTTTCGATTAGCATGATTAGATAAGGGAAGAATCATCTCTAAAATTAGTTTGTTAGCAGAACATATAGAGAAAGTCACATGAATGCAACACATGAGATTTTTAAAGAGAAATCATGGAAGAAAGAGGAATGCAGACAAAAAGTGCATTCGTACGCTTATCTAAATAATATCTTTAAAATAAGGTTGTTATAATAAAATATTTAATTATGAGAATTATTATGCTGACATTGTTGAAAAATGAGATCTCTTCTTCTCTCGAGTTTTGATGAAGCATTTTTGATAATGTAAATATATAACTCTAAGCTAAAATGTTCCTGCATATATACACCATTTTACAATGTATATACATTATTCCAGACCCCATAAATATGACTTTTTAGCTTCCACATATTTTTATCCTCCAGTTGTCTCTGTTTTGCTACATATCTTCCTTGGTTTCCTGTTTCATTATTGATTCAGAAATTCCTTGAAACCATGTACGGGGTGCTCTGTTTTCCTTCTTTCATTCTAGTGGATTCTATTCCATAATTCTATTTCGTAATCTTTCGCCCGTCATTCTTTTAATATGCCCATATTATGTTTGTTGTTTTTGTTGAATAAAATCTATAACAGAATTTTTGCATTCATTTCTTCTCTTATAGTATTTTTCAGAACATGATAACTCAGCCCCACTCCTCTGCTAAAGATTTTTAAAGTTTTGGATTAGGAGATGTGTGACTGGAAACCAACCCTCGCAGTTGCCAAGTCTTCCACTTACTGTTCCCTTAACATGTTGTGCAGTTGAAAATTAACCGTAAATGTAAATGGCATGTTATGTATGGACGCTCTTTAACTATTGTGGGTCTCAGCGTCCCATTCTAAATTGGGCGTGAAAGACCACTTAATTTTGCTCAGAGGCCTCTCTATCAGGCTTGAGGTTCTTTTACGTGCCGTAAATCAACGACACGGGACCAACGGCTTTATTTCCCTTCCGAAGGAAGCCATGCTAAGGATTTTTGCACCCGAAAAATCCATCGTCCTCCGCCGGGTTTGAACCCGCGACCTTGGGTATATGAAGTCAGAATGGTAACCATTACACCAAGGAGGGCGACTAAAAAAAAATTAACCGTAGACGCACTGACTTAGAATATAGACGCAGAATTAAATGCACCATGAGCATTCTCAATATGAAACATAAACATAGACAATAACCAATCAGAAATTAAAACAAGTGGACTGCGACTTGCGAGTGAATAGCAAACTAAAATGACTGGCAGAGACGAGAGTATGGCAGTATTTGGGCACATGCAATCTAGGGTAGCCAATTTACTTGGTGTTTTATATTTTAAAGAGCCGTTTTCTCGTTGTAGACGATGATTCATCCTCTTAATCATAGACGAATTAACGGAGAAGAAATGAGAGAGAATCATCAAGTGAAGCCATTTTAATAACACATCGAGCAGCAGTGGCTCTCATTGGTTGATTCCTACGTTTCATGCTAACTTTGACACAAAAACATGGCGTTTGCAAGCTTCTATGTTAACGTACTACGGTTATGTTTACATCAGTGTAAATGTAACCACCGTGAATGAGCGTCTACATTACATTACGTCACTGGTTTGGACACGTACTAACACGAAACAGGAAACTAGATTGCTACACAGTCTACAGGAAACATATTTTACGTTACCTCTCGCCTCTAGTTGAAGGTCGCCTTTTCTTTGCTAATGGTTATTGCCCACTGGCAGGGGGGGGTGTGATTCTGTTTAGGACTATCATGCTTTGGAAAAAAACGATATTTGTTTTTCAATTTTGCCTCGCAAAAATATCCCAGCAAAGCGTCTGCAATGGTCAATATGTGTGTTAGTAATGCTTTAATTGGCAATTCAGAGTCTAACTTCGGGTCTATAAGTCATAATCAAGCGCCGGATTCTTAAATTCTAGTTTATTCCAGACCTCTTACTTTTCAAGTGTCAGTTTATTTGAATGTTTTATGTACCAAGAGAATATTTCAATTTTATAAAGCCTAAATTAACCAAATTTTATGTTGATCTAATATGTCATACTTTCCGTGATACAGCCTAAAATGTCTAATTTGAATACTCAAGCAAATACAGCACATTAATTAATAAAAACACGTTTTCATAGCGAGATAAGACCGTCAAAGGAATAACCAATTGTAAACAATTATGGTGCTATGAACCTTTGTTTTTTATTGTTTCATTTATATACATCGAAGGTTATATCGGGGGCTTTGCGCTTGAAACAACTCGTTGTCTGTAGGTTCTTTTACGTTTTGTTTTTCTCAAACACACATTCACTCTCACATACATACTTCCAGACTCTGTGAAGGATACGGAATAATTCTGGCTAAAGAAAAATTCCCTGACCCAGCCGGGAATCGAACCGGGACCTCCGAGTGAGAAGTCAGCTCGCTGACCACTCGACCAGTCTTTATGAATCTTGTGTCATTTTGTGGGTAAGAAAGAAAGTACAAGAAGCACCTTTGACATCGACGCTCGGATCTAAACGAAAATATGCAGAAAATATAAATAAATCGTTCATCAAACAAACATTGGTGTGAAAACTGTGTACAGTGATATCATGAAGGCAATTAATGCTATGAATGCGGTCAAAATATTAGGGACAAATTTGCAACATGGCGAATATGGAAATGAAATGGTGTCGAGGATCAAGAGTTTGCGGAATATTATATAACATAATAATTCAGAAAAATAATGGGATGACAGAAATGCATGACGTTACGCTGGACAGTTATACTGATTTTGAAGGGCAGGAAGAACCTAAATCTGAAGTGGCTGTTAAAGCAGTATACAACGTTCATCTCCTAAGCAACAGCTACAGTTAAATCAAAGTGCGTACGTGCTCTAATCAAAAAAGCAGGCCCATGGTGATAATTTTCATAGTTTTCTCATAGAAATCGTGTATAGGACAAGTGTCAAGATAGGTAGAGTCAAGACTGAAAAATTCAATGCCATAACCCGGATTTGAACTACGGATCTCCCGGTATATAACCGGTTGCTCTACCACTAAGCTAACATGACAACATGCCGGCATAGCATTGAATTTCTCAACTGACTCGCATGTTTCCCGGTAAACCACAAGGTGATCTCAAATTATTTTGAGATGACAACCCCAATGGTGGCTTACAATGTTGTACCTAAGTATTTTAAGTCCCAGGATTCATAGTATAGTCAACTATTATGAGAGATCCGTGGTTCATATCCCAGCTATGGCATTGAATTTTTCAGTCTGACTCTATCTAGGCCCAGGGTGTTAGAATACATTAATGACAGCATATTAAAGAACATTTATGAAGACTATTATAATCTTTGCTTCAATTTCTACAGCAAACTAATGAGGGCTGTAAGTAAATTAAAAGTAAATCAAATTCCTGATTAATTTTAAATCGTATGTCTAGAAAAAGGAAGAAACAACTCATTTCAAAGGAAACAGGCTGTTGAAATTACACACTTAAAAAGAGCATGTAATATCACAATTTTGTAGAACAAAGACGTATGCATGTACAGTTCACTATTAGCGCCCACAAATGTGGTCACTAGAAGCTTTTAAAATGGTTGGCTTGGACAATTTCAAGGGATTTCTATTATCAACAATCTCGAGGCTGAACATGGCATGTCATGTTGTTATTACATTCGTCACACATAAGAACATAGAAGACGATAACAGTATACGTCAGGAGGCACAACAGTTTGTGGAGGAAGTGAACACGTTTATGGCAGAGGAGAGTGTGGAGAAAGGAAATGCTTGGAACAGTCACCAAAGTCAATTCCAGTATGAAATGTGCTCAACACTGTCACAGAAAAGAGAAAACTGCAGTTAATGTGTTGCAGTCTGTACCCACAGCTATACAATTATCAAATTATCAATCACAGGCAGACTAACAAACAAGTGGTACATCAGTTTTCAAAAGATGCAAGGTACTTTCTGCTCAAATGTTTCAAAAAAGCTCGAAGTTATCAGTCCAAGAAATATTCACATGCAGGCAAGCAAAAGTAGGAAACATTACTAAAAATCTGATGGGTTCCATTCACATGACTTTCTCTGTATTTCTGTAACAAATTATTGTTACAAAGCTTATATTTTATTTATTTTATGCTAATCGAGAAAAAATAGCAGAAATAGTCTTATTTCTTGCTTTATTGTAAGTAGAAGCGAAATAAGAATACCATAAGTTAAAGTGAAAGCCAAAAGCTGGTTGCTATGTGACTGATGTTCCTTTGTTTGTATGGACAGGAGTTGACAAATTCCGTATGAGAAAAATATGTTTTTCAAAGCTGAAACCAAGAAAAAGGAATATCTCAAAAACGATCAACTCCACGAAAAAAAATGTATATAACAAATTGTGTGTTTTAACGTGCTCTACATTTGTTGTGTGTTAACTTTTTGTCCATCTCTTACGGTTTAGTAGTTATGCAAAATTCATCCACAATAAAGTAGTCTTCAGAGGCTATTCCCAGAAAATTCAAAATATACATTTTATTTGTCAGGTAAATATCTTTAATATATGATATTTTAATCAAAATCGTTAAAGTCATTTTTAGAAAATAAAAGTTTTCGAAAAAAGTTTCATGTTAAATCACTCAAAATCGTCGTGTCGCATCCCTGGAAGATACTAAACTTAAATACCAAGTTTGGTATTTTACCGACTTTTTGAGTTATCGTGTTCACAGACACACGTACACACTGACACACGGACACACACGGACCTTTTTCTGAAAATACTTTTTTTTGGATACAGGGGACCCTAAAACATATATTTCCGGAGAAATTTCTGTATCGAATTTTTGGTGGAGTGCAATACCTTCTCTATACGCTATGTACATGGTACGTATAGAGAAATTAAAAACAAATGAATGTTTTCTTACTTCAGCCTTTGGTGAACATGTAAGTGAAAAGATCTTTTTACTGTGTGATCAATGTGTACCCTCCCAAAGATGTTATGCTTACGATATTGTCACCAAAACAACAAAATATTGTGAACCTCTTGATATTTACTTCTTTGGCAGTAGAAGCTCTATATCATTGCTGATTTAGTAAAATTATAAAATGGCAAACCACAAGTGAAGACACATCATCATTATTTCATCATAAAGCTTTACTCTGTGATATACAATCAGTCTTTTTCCACCAAAGTAGAAGCCTTGTTGCAGGTTATGACATTGTTGTGCCCATATCATCATTTGAAAATGTTATTTGGACTGCTTGAATGTGAAAGTGATTTTGAATGAGAGATGTGCACATTTGCTATCTTACACTTTGTTTTAACCACTTCATCAAAATCAGGCATCTGCACTTTGAGGGCTAATATAAAATCCCACATCCGCATCAGGTGAGTGTTTTGCTATTTTATTACTTTAAGCAGAAAATTAATTGAAAAATGTAATGATACACTGACGTCATTGAATTGCGTTTAATTTTCCTCCTATGGTACTAATAATTTGTTGCTTTGTTTTTCTCTATTAAAATATCTATTGAGGTAGATTGTCACGTGGATGGAAATGACACGGGGCACTATTTGTCTGATGATCGATTAATATTCTAAGCATGTTTTCCCGCGGTGCCGAGCGTTCGAGGTGAAAGGAGTCCCACGTTAGAATTGTTTTACTGCGCAGTCCAGATTTCAAGGTCTTGAAAAATTGGTTGCGCTCTCTAGGGAGTAAAAGTGCAAGAAGAATAATGATATGGAACCCCCAGGAAATACCCGAAATGAAGTTCGCACCTATTATCTCTTGTACACCAGAGAATCTTTCAATATTGTTAATACTTCATTGTTCATTGTCTTACTAGGAGTGCAAAATAAGTACTGCAAACTTTTGCGCATAGCGTTTAAAATTAACTGTGTATATCTTGGTGTGATACTAAAATAAAATGAGAATACTGAAAACTTTTGTGCATGCAGTGAATTAAATTAAATTATGCTTTTCAGTGCTAAACTAATACAAGATTAGTATATTCAGAACCTTTGTTCACCTATCGCTTGAAATTAATTCAGCGGCATATTAATCGTAGGTGTATTGAAGTTTGTATTTTCAAATAGCTACATACTACGTTAAATATTTATTTCCTGTAACTCCTAAATGGAACATAGGGCTTTGTTACGATGTTTTCATGACCACATTTGACTTATAGTTCGTGAGTTCATCGCTATGCGCCACGGTGACGAAGGATCAACTCGTCGCCCACAGATGCCACTGCAGGACGAACTCACGACTTGTGGGCCCGAAATAGCCAATAAGCTTTTTATTTCAAGATATAAGGATTTGTACATCCCAAAAAAAATCCATCATATTCCGCGATCTTTGAACCTGCTAACTTGGGTTTTAAATGCATACTAAAATTACAGTTAATTTAACTTTTTAATTTTAAAGTTACAGATTTTAAACACAATGACATGCCCAGTGATTTATACAAATCTGTATTACAAAAATTCTATTATTTCCTAAATATAACATATAAGATGCTAATATACTCATAGATAGAAGTTAATTTCAACTTTTTGGAACCTAAAAATCTCGGGCTTTACATTATACTTCTAAGTATGGTTCTAAATACTTGAGTTGTAGTTTCTTTTGATATCTGTTTACACCATAAATTGCAATTTATGTTAGATATAACAACATTTCCGGAGTTTATTTTATTTCGGTTTTCTTTTTTTATTGTTGGATCGGTTTGTGAGGGGAGTACTGGATTGGTTTGCTAGGGTTATGTTGCAACTGTTTGTGAGGAAAGTATTGAGTCCTGTGTAATTCCCAACCCAAAATTTGTATAATAATCTGCATATGTAAGTATCCCCAAATTTTAGTGTATCCAATACTTTGTCATATCAGTATTTACTTTTAAGCCCCATTTACTATATTTTTTAATTAATTTTCTTGTCAGATATTCTATCTTCATATTCTTGAGTCAAAATTATTCGATCGTGGTGAAAATATTGTTGACCCTCCGTCTGGATGTCCCACATTACTTTCTCTACACGCATGTACTATGTACAGAGTGCATAGAGAAGGTATTGTAATGCACCCAAAAATTCGATACGAAGATTTCACTAGTAATATGTGTTTTGAGACCCCCTGAATGCAAAAAAAAACAAAACATTTTTAGAAAAATGTCATGTGTGTGTATCTTCCAAGGAAGCGACACGAAGATTTTCAAGAAAATCCCCCCACACCAAACTACCCATTACATGGAAAAATGTTCAAAAATTTAGTTTTTCTTAGAAATGGTTCTAACGATTTTGATTAAAATACCACACATTCAAGCCATTTCTATCAAAAAATGTTTATCTTGAATTTTTTGGGAATAGCCTCTGAAGACTACTTCATTCTGAATGCATTTTACGGAATTTTGCATAACTGCTAAACCGTAAGAGATGGACAAAAACACAAAACACAAAAATGTAGAACACGTTAAAACACAGAAGTTATGTTTACACTATGAACAAAGTGAAGAGAAAGTGAAAAGTGAATTCAAAATAGGAAATAATATCTGTTAGAGGATTTCCTATGCTTTGAAATACTTCAACAAGAAGCATGTAGTTATTGCTCAACACAATTCCTAGTAAAGAAGCAAAGGTGATTAAGAATGTAATCTTCATCTGGGCTCATAAAGAGAATAAGTAGATTACAAGCAAAGCATGTGTCGAGTAATTAAAACCTAAAGTGGACATATCTCTCATCAGTGTTGCGCTGCACTAACTAGAATCAGATACTTAATTATGTAATGCACGTCACATGCATCGATATGTATCGATATTAGAAATGTCCCTTACTACAATGCACGTCACTTACTTGCCTTAAAAGGAGATCATTGTGCCGTAAACGCCAGCAATTACCTCGCTAGGCATGATGTTTATGTCAGGTGATGTGGAGCCTTCGTTAAAGAGTGACACTTGGTGAGAAACCGCGAGTTTGGGTCCATATACCGCACAGTCATATAAACTACGAGGGATATTCAATAAAGAATGATCATAATTTTATTACAGTCATAATTTCTCGCGCTAAAATTCAATCTTATTATATTCTGTTAGCTTAATGTGAAACAAACACGCCGTAGTGGTTTCATAGTTGGTACTCCTGGTTCCCGCATGTGAGAGGCAGGCAAGTTCAGACATGTTCAGTATCACCTACCGCCACAATGGAGGTAACACGCGAAGAACAATATGCTGAGGCCTATACAATGCTACAGGAGACCTATGGAGCGTCTGTTCTTTTCTACAGCACAGCTCGAAAGTGGTTTAAAATGTTTAAGGAGGGGAAACAATCAATCTCAAAGAAAGGTGGGCCCGATGCTCCAGTTAGTACTCTTACGGAAGAAAACATCAACACTGCTGCTGCCATTGTGAGAGAGGATCGACGGATTACCTTAAGCTCACTTTCTGAAATACTGAACATTTCATTGGGTGTCACCAACATTGCACATTGCGCAATGGGTTCCAAGACTGTTGATTCCCGAACAAAAGGACATTCGCATGCAGGTCTACATACAGTTAAAGCTGATGTTAGAGGAAGATCTAAAGTTTCTTTCAATTGTAATTACTGCTGATGAAACTTTGCTACATCATTTTGATCCTGAGTGCTAAAGCAAAGTTCAGTGTAGAAATCTCCTTCATCACCAACCCCCAAAGAAGCAAAAGTAGTTACTTCTGCTGGGAAAGCTATGGTCATCTCATACTTTGATATTCATGGAATGGTTTATCAGCATGCTGTACCTCCACACACATCAGTAACTGGACGATACTACAGGGATATCCTGAAAACATTTCAAGTCCATATCAGGCGCAAAGGACCACGATAAGGCGCGGCCGCATACTGCCATATTGTTTCTGAATATTTTGCAAAAATCAACGTGAAGAAACTACCTCAATCTCCTTATAGTCCTGATTTAGCCCCATATGACTTTTTTCTATTCCCTAACTTGAAGAAACACCTTCGTGGAAGGCATCCATCATCAGCAACAGTGATGAAGTCTGCAGAGTCGATTTTGAAGGACCTCTCAAAAAATGATTTGCCTTTGAAGACTGGCAGAAACGCTGGGACAAGTGCATCGCATAAATGGGAGACTATTTTCAGAAGGACCATCAATTTTATGAGGATGTGTAAAGGTATGTTGTGAAAAAAGAAACTGTGTTCATTCTATATTGAACAGGCCTCGTATATTCAAAGCAAGTCTTTGACTATTTGAACCAGTTAAAAATGTCAATGTCACAGCAGGGATTTTTCACGGTTCTCTCTCTCTCCGTGCGGTTACTCTAACCATTGAGCTACTGTGATAACATGCCGGTAAGCCTTTGAATTTTCCAAATGGTTATGTGCTTTTTTACCCGTTCAACCAACTAGTGTATCTCCCTTCAAAGAACACCTTAATGGCGACTTATCATTATCCGGGTAATATTAACATACAGGTTGTTTTTAAATCATCACCCTATGTAATTTTCATTACACGCAAGAGAGAAGTATTACCATTATAATAAAAAAAGTCTTCGACTATTTGGAGTTAACATTTAAACTTAATAATGAATAAAGAACTTGCTAAATAATTCATAAAATTACGTAGTTAAGACAGTATAATTTTAAAATACCCACCAGGAAATATAAAAAGAAACTATCAAGTGAGATGTTTTCGTTTTTAATATCTGATAGTAGTAACATTCAACAAAAAATCACTTGCTAAATAATTCATGAAATACACTAATGTTTACTTTTACTTAATTCACCACTCACCAGCCAAACCTATTCACTTTTCACCAATCGATTAGAACTTATTGTTTTAAGTTTATTTATTATTGTACATTATTATATATAAAACAATGTTGTGAAGACAGTAAAATTTTAAAATACCCATCAGAAAACATAAAAGGAAACTATTAAATGAGTTTCTTGTTTGTCTATAGCATCTGATTGTAGTAACATTCAACAGAAATTCAGGTATTTATAGCTGTTTTACATTGTAAGAATATTAACATTTTTGCAATAAAAGTTGTAGTAATTTTTACTTAGGTATTCTGCTACGTAAGTGCCATGTATCAAGCACGTAGGGAAGGTTTTAACTCCAACCCAAAATTCTTTACTGAGATTTCAGCGGAAATACAGGCTTTGACATCTGAATACAAAGTGTCAGTTTCAGAAAAAAGATTCACGTATGTATCTGTGTCTGCGAACAGCATAATTCAAAAACGTAAAGTTGGTTAAGTACAAAACTTGATATTTAATATTAATATCTTACAGTCTACCGAGATCAAGCTTTTCAGAAAAATCCGCAACACAAACTATCCTTTTGCATGGGATAGTTTTCGAATTTTTAACGTTCTTAAAACTAGTTCTGTTTTTTTTTTATGAAAATGTCATATTAAAATTTTTACACGGCAAATAAAATGTACATTTTGAATGTTCTGGGAATAACCTTTGAAGCCCTTTTCATTATGAAGGGCCTAACGGCTAAACCGCAAGATTTAGGAAAAATCTTCCTATGCAGAAGTGTAGAGACATGTTTAAATACATGATTTATATCACATACATGTTCCGAATTATTTCTTGTTATTTATTTTAAAATTGACAATAATGTAATTGCGGTGAAATGAAGCTCCACCATGCAAGCGTGCACTCGCATAGATTATTTTACGTGGGCCCTTTCCATTTTTAACCGCAGGCACATGTGACTGTAGTTGCTGGGATTCGAAATCTTGATTTTGGGCTTTGATTGGCCAGTCCTTTCGCTTTAATACTCACGGTCATTTGAACCGATTCATTTGTGGTGCAGTTGAAAGGGGTTTGAAGGCCGGTTTTGGAATTAGAGGAAGAGCGGCATTTTACCAAGTCTTATTACAAAGACTTCATTTGGACGTCTGGCCGGCCTGACTGGAATTTTCTCGGCAGCTGGTAAGCACGCTGTTTGTAGATGGAATCAGATATCATAGTCGTTTAAGGATAACTATGACTGAAATTTTAAGAATTTGGTTCATTTTACTTTCTCTAGCATGTATGTATATACACGTTCAATATAGTTAGAAACATATTGTATTCCATCCAAAACTTCGATGTCAGGATTTCCCTTTTAGGGTCCCTTGTATCCAAAAAGAAGCATTTTCAGGTAAAGGTCCGTGTTTGTGAGTGTGCATGTGGCCGTGTGTCTGGGAACACGATAACTCAGATATGAAAAGTCGGTAAAATACCTAACTTTACGTGGGACTTTTTTCGAAAATTTTTATTTTTTCAAAAATAGATCTAATGAATTTGATTGCAATAACGTACGTATATTAAAGATCTTTACTTGAAAAATAAAATGTATATCTTGAATTTTCTGGGAATAGCCTCTGAAGACTACTTTATTCTGGATGAATTTTACGGAATTTTGAATAACTGTTAAACCCTAAGAGGTGGACAAAAGCTTATTGCACGAAATATGTAGAGCACGTTAAAACACACAATTTATGTTATACACATTTTTTTCGTGAATTTGATCGTTTTTAAGATATTTCATGTTTTTAGTTTCAGCTTTGAAAAACTTATACTTTTCTCTCACAAGAATGTGTCAACTCCTGTCTATACAAACAAAGGAGTTTCAATCACATAGCAACCAGATTTTGACTATCACTTTAACCTATGGTACTCCCTTATTTCCCTTCTACTTACAAGGAATCAAGTAATAAGACTATATCTGCTAAGTTTTTCTCGATTAGCTTGAAGTAAATAGAAGCATAAGATTTTTAGCAATATTTTGTTGCAGAGATATAAAAAAAGTCATTTGATTGGAACACATCAGATTTTTTCGTCATAGATTGCCCAGTTTAGATAATAATAATTCTTAATTTACAGGCATTATCCTCATTTTAATTGTACACACACACACACATACACACACACACATACACACATGAACACAGACTGCGCCGTAGCCGAGTGATTGGACCACTCGCCTGTAACCAAGATCACATTCGGATGGTGCTTCATTCAATGTATTATCAATATCTTCGCCTGCATAGCCATATGTAGAAAGAGCGGCTGCTAAACCTATCACAAAATTATTTGTTCTATTTCTTTTGTTCATTAGATTTAACTTAGCTGCTGTATATTTTCAATGAATGATTATTCTTTCTAATATTTGTGTTATTTCCACTATTGGTCCATTAGTTTCACCTTAGTTCCTGAATGTTATCAATAAATTATTGTGTTATTTCTATTGTTTATTCATTAGTTTCACTTATTTTCTGCATATTATCAATAAATGATTATTGTTTTACTAATAGTTTTGTACTTTTTCTGTGTTCGTTAGTTTAGTCTCTGTATATTTTCAATGAATTATTATTGTTTTTCTAATATGTCTTATTCTTATTGTGCGTTTATTAGTTTAGCTTAGTTTGCCTTTAGATTTAACTGTCTTAGAGTAGCACCAGCTTTGATTCCAACACTTGTATTGCTCATTAATAAATTAGATTTTCTGATGTAAATAGAATACATGTTAATAGTTTTGTTGGTAAAACTGATCGATTATCGACTTCAATTAGATGTATATTATAAATATTGTACATTTTTAATGAATTATTATTGTTTCATAATATAAGTCTTATTTCTATTGTGTGTTCAAGAGAATACATTTTATTTGTACTGTAATTGTATACCATCATTGTATTCAGCTTTTTCCCCATTTGGTTGAACAGAAGAGAAGGTCAAATAGTCATAGCTCTGTCTAAATAAATAAATAAATAAATAAATAAATACAGATCTCGTGCTTAAATACTACTTATTTGCTTTATTTAAAATATCACCAGATTTATAAATGGAGAATGTTTTCCTATGTGGAATAATTTCAGAAGTAGTAGCATCTAGAACAAGACCAGTGTTTCCATTATTAGAAAAGGGTTCTGGAAATGATATTCAGCCTTAGGCAAGGGCTGGTCACTGTTGTAAGCTGCTTGCTCCTAATATCATTCATGTTCTCCTATCTGTTCACCGATCATCTCTCTGTAAACCAGTGAGTGTATCATCTTCTTATCCGTCCATCTGAACACATTCGCTTTGATATCCACCTTCTTATTTATGATACATTTGCTGCAAATGTTCATGCATTCCTACCAACTACATAAGTGATAGGTACACCTGTGTTGCGAGAGAAGTTACAGGAGTGTTAGGTTGTCTGCACATTCCGGATCTTGTGAGGTCTATAGAGATAGCACATCTGAACAAGAATTAGATCGACGACGGGACAATATATACCAGACATGAGTTGTTAGAGCAAAGACTGCAAGGAACGTACCTGTAGCCGAGTGGCTAGCGTTCTGACCTCTCAACTCAGAAGTCCCGGTTTTGATTCTGGGTTGGGGCGGAGCATTATTCTTTATACTGGGCGTGGATGTGTTGCATCGGTTAATGAGGGTCGTGTTGGGTCGAATTGTAAGGGGGTGTTGGACCGGTTTATGAGGGGTGTGTCAAAACGGTTTGCGAAGGGAGTATTGGATTGATTTGCGAAGGGTATATTGGAGCGGTTTGTGAGAGGAGTTTTGGATCGGTTTACGAGGATGATGTTTGATCGGTTTGTGAGGGGAGTATTGGATCGGTTTGTGAGGTGGATCGGTTTGTGAGGGGAGTATTGGATCGGTTTGTGAGGGGAGTATTGGTTTGGTTTGTGAGTGGAGTATTGGATCAGTTTGTGAGGGGAGTATTGGATCGGTTTGAAAGGGGAGTATTGGATCGGTTTGTGAGTGGAGTATTGGATCAGTTTGTGAGGGGAGTATTGGATCGGTTTGCGAGGGGAGTATTGGATCAGTTTGTGAGGGGAGTATTGGATCGGTTTGCGAGGAATATGTTGAATCAGTTTGTGAGGGGGTGTTGACTCGGTTAATGAGGGGTCTGTTGAAGCGGTTTGCGAAGGGAGTATTGGAGTGGTTTGCGAGGTAGTGTTGGATCAGTTTGCGAGGGGGCGTTGGATCGGTTTGTGAGGGATTGTTGGTTTGGTTTGTGGGAGAGAATTGGATTGGTTTGCGAGCGGTATGTTAGATCATTTTGCAAGGGGCGTGTTGGATCGGTTTGTGAGAGGGATGTTAAGTGAAGAAGAACAGCCTAGCCTCTCGAAATAATCAAATTTACTCAAAATTCGTTTTAAGAGCATTTCAAAACATGTTTGTTTAACAACACTTCCAGTATTATTTCTTACTACACAGATTCTATTTAATACTCAGAATCATTCTCTATTATCATCTATTCACTCTTAAGTTTTTCTGAGCGAAAACAAAAATTTAATGCGCCATCTACGGCAGATATACTTCGTACTTTGCTATGAAAAAACAACTGAGTCCTTATACTAACATTAAACTATGGCTACCATATTTGGTAAAAGGTGATAATATTGATCGTTACAACATAAATGGATGCACAAATAATAATTCTAAAAGAAACGAGCAAAAAAAGTGTCCTCCCTGTCAATTAAGATATTCTGGCCTCATTTGAAAAATCCAACTAAATTTCACACAACATGTTATAAAACATAGCTCTTCTGAAATTAGGCAAATTTGAATAAGTAATAACATCTGCAGCATTTTGTTAATAATTGGAGACTGATTTTTTAAAAATCTGCCGTACTGCATTCACATGACTTTCCCTAATTTTTCTGCAAAGTACCTATTCTTACACAAGACTTCTTTACGTACATCATGCTAATCAAGAACAGCATTGCTAGATGTGGTATTATTACTTAGTCCATAATAAACAGACGGGACTAGACTGCGATAGTTTTAAAACATGTCGCTATGCAATGAACATTAAAATTCAGTTCTGAGGCAATATTTATAAATTATTCACAAAATCTGCTGACATTTTATAAGTTGTATGACATGTTTGTAATATTTGACGTTCAATTGTTTTTATTCCTTCGCTTCCGAAGTTGAAATCGCTGGATGCAAATTTTTGTTAGTACTTTCTCTATACGAACTTTGTACATAGTGTATAGAGAAGGTATTGCACTCCACCAAGAAATTCGATACCGAATGTCCCCTGTATCCATAAAAAGTATTCTCAGAAAAAGGTCCGTGTGTGTGTATGTCCGTGTGTCCGTGTGACTGTGAACACGATAACTCAAAAACGAAAAGTTGGTAAAATACCAAACTTGGTATTTAAATGTAGCATCTTCCAGGGATGCGACACAAAGATTTTGAGAAAAATCCCCCCACCCCAAACTACCCTTTACATGTAACTTTTTTCCAAAATTTTGATTTTCTAAAAATGGCTATAACGATTTTGATCAAAATATCGTTTATTAAAGATATTTACCTGACAAATAAAATGTATATTTTGAATTTTCTGGGAATAGCCACTGAAGACTACTTTATTCTGGGTCGCTTTTACGGAATTTTGCATAACTGCCAAACCCTTAGAGATGGACAAAAGCTTACCACACAACAAATGTAGAGCACTTTAAAACACACAATTTATGTTAAATACATTTTTTTCGTGGAGTTGATTGTTTTTGAGATATTTCTTGTTGTGTTTTCAGCTATAAAAAAATTATACTTTTCTCATACATGACTTTGTAAACTCGTGTCCATACAAAGAAACTTCAGTCACATAGAAACCAGCTTTTGACTATCACTTTAACTATGGTACCCTCTTATTTCGCTTCTAATAACAAGGAAGCAAGTAATAAGACTATTTCTGCTAATTTTTTCTCGATTAGATGAAGTAAATAGAGTAATTTGTTGCAGAGATGTAGAGAAAGTAATATGAATGGAACACATCAGATTTTTCCTTTTGCTATCGTCGCATATAAGTGTTTTAATTTTCTCGATGCAATTTTGTTTTTCAACAGTTACGTGTAGATTTTTTCTGGCTGGTGACGCCAGGTTATCACGCGTAATGGAAAAGGCCGCTTAGAGCTAATCCGTAAAAATGCATTCGCGTTGAATTGTACGGGAACATGGATTCACAGCGTTCAATAAAGTATAAATTACAAGTTCTCTTTGGAATTGTACAAAATAAACTACAAAATAAACTACAAAATAAACTGCGATTCTACAAAGATCCTAGCGACTTATTATTTAAGAAGCCGCCAAACAGTCTGGATCTGTGAAGCCCAACAGGCCCGATAAAACGTAGTGAATTGCTACTCAACATCAAACATAAGCATGAGTAGACTTTTAATTCAATTTTTGACGAGCACTTATAGAGGCCAATTATGCTTCAGTCTCTTTCCACAGCCAGAAGCAACAGAAGAGAGATATGAAGCGGATGAGATCGTGTTTGAGAAAACTTACGTATTTTAAACCTGAAACCAATAACTGCGAATATATTGGAAATGCCTTGCTCTACAAATATGCTGCATATAACATAAAGTATGTTTTAAAGAGATATATAAGTTTTCGTCAATTGCTTACAGTTTACCAATTATGCAAAAGTAATTCAGACTAACCTAAGAAACGTAGATTTCGTGAAATCACAAAATATATAGCAAATAAATTCTTTGTAAAATAAAAAATGTTCACAATATTCCTCGTTATTAGTTAAAAATTCCCAATAGATATATTTTCCTAAATGGGAAGTCGACACTGGTTTTTTGTTTTCGTGCTCTGACCATGCAAGACAACAGAATAAGTAATAAGACCATTTGATAATGTTTACCTCGATTAGCATGAAGCCAAAAGAAAAAAATATGATGTGTTACACTCACATGACTTTCTCTAGCTGTTCTACAAACTTCTTACATAAGGTTATTCTTCTTTCTGCACCTTATTGATCGAGGTATTCATTAACACAATGTTCTTATTGCCTAGTTCCATATAAGTAGGAAGAAAATAAGGGAAAACACTAGGCTAAATTCATAGTCAAATGCTTTAAAAGCTGTCGTTATGCGATTGTCATTACAAATCGCTTCTTTTCTTGCCCAGGAGTAGCAGAAAAAAAACAGACACTACCATCTGAGAAAAGTGGAAGTACTTCACAAATGAATCTATAACAATGAATACCACGAAAATGGTAAGCTCCGCGAAAAAAATGTATATCACATAACTTGTGTATTTTAAGACCTACATTTTTTGTACAGTAAGTTTTTGTCTATCTCTTACGGTTTACTAGTTATGCCAAATTAAGCAAAATTCATCCAGAATAAACAGGTCTTTAGAAGCTATTACCAGATTATTCAAGATATACATTTTATTTGTCAAGTAAATATCTTTAATATGCGCTATTTTAATCAAAATCGTTAGAGTCATTTTTAAGAAAATCAAAACTTTCGATAAAAGTTTCATGTAAAGGGTAGTTTGGGGTGGGGGGATTTTTCTCAAAATCTTCGTGTCGCATCCCTGGAAGATACTAAACTTAAATACCAAGTTTGGTATTTTAGCTACTTTTCGTTTTTGAGTTATCGTGTTGACAGACACACGGACACACACCCACAGGCCTTTTTCTGAAAATACCTTTTTTGGATATAGGGGACCCTAAAACATATATTTCCGGTGAAATCTCGGTATCGAATTTTTTGGTGGAGTGCATATGTACACTATGTACATAGTACGTATAGAGAAAGTAATAAGGTTTTGTAATAATAATAATTTGTGGTAGAATAGGTAGATGTTTATGTGTAGGTTTACAGAAATAAAGATTTAAGAATCGAAGACAGAGATCTGTCACGGCGGTTTTAGCATGACGTGCTACCCAGAGACGAAGTTCCGTGCGAGCGGTCAGGTTTTACGAGAACATATTTACAGACATTATTCGGAGTATGTCAGGTTAATAGGATATTAGCAACCCTACTGTAACACAGACACAACTCCAGATTATATATCGCAGAACAAATGAGCCTTAACCTTGTCATTTGAGGTTCCAAAATAGCGTTCACCTTTATAAGCGAATTGTTCAGCTGAATACCTTGGTGGAGGAGCACCACCAACATTCCATCAATCCCAACGTATCACCTTATCGAAATCCCCATCACATTAAGCTGAAGGATTAGGCAGCTTGCCACACAGGCTCCGCGTGTCCACCTTATTCAATTGTAACCTCAAGGATTGTTAGCCCCACGTGACAATGAAAGTGCACCTCAGGACTCTGATTCAAACTTTATCATAACTTGTTGCGACGCCACGAAGCTTAAGCTCATGCGAAGCTTCAAGGAGATATATTATATGGTTTATCTAGAAATGAACTTGGGCAAAGAAATTTCTGATTACTGTCAACAACTACATTTTTTAAGAATTTGTAATTCCACACTTAAAATATCTGAAGAGTTTTAATCATATCACTTTCACTATTCACTCTTCAATAAAACACTGGAGATAATTTATATGGTTTATCAAGAAACGTGTTTGGACAAAGGAATTTTTGATAAATGTTAGATTTATTGGATCTCAAAAACTACATTTTTTAAATATTTCCAATACCACCACTTAAAATATCTGATGTGTTTCATCGTATCACTTTTACTATTCACTCTCCAATAAACTATTCCTACAAAACCTTTGGTCACCCTCCGTGGTAGTGGTTGCCCACTTTTAATACCATAGCACCGCAGGCGATGACACTGGTGATACATGGAATGAAGATGGAGCACCGGTGGAATGAGATATCGGGGGAAAGGCGCCGCTGCGCCGTTTTGTCCACCACAAATGTCACATGCGATCACTTGGGAATGAACCCGGGCCGTCTAGGAGAGAGTCGAATAGTCTAACCACTCGGCCACGGCGCTGCCAAACCCAAGGTTGTAGGTTCAAACCAAGTGGAGGATAATGATTTTTTGGGACACAAAAATCATTAGCATGGCTTCCTTCGGAAGAGAAGTAAAGCCGGTAGTCCCTAGTCACCATCGTGCTTAGCGGCGAACTTACGAACTAGAAATTCAAATCCAATCACGCAAACATTGTAACGATGCCCTATGATCCACTTAGTAGTTACAAGAAGTAACTAATGACTAACAAAACCTTTTTCTTTGTCTATTCCTTGCTAAGCTGGGAAATTTGACCAACAATTGTAAAATGAACAAAAAATGTGTTTTGTTTCATAATAAAACTATATGAATTCTAATGTTCAAGAAAATATATCATTTTTCCCACTAGGCTAACCTGCCAAGCTATAAATGGGTAGGAGCATGTTTAGGTGGATTTTTAGTTAGATTAATATGTTCACGTCAAGTGGATATAAAAGCTTTAATTGCTTATTCTTCTGTAGCTCATATAGGTTTAGTAATTGGGGGTTTAATGACATTAAATATTTGGGGATTTTATATAACTTTTGTTTTAATAATTGCTCATGGTTTATGTTCTTCAGGTTTATTTTGTTTAGCTAATATTAGTAATTGCCTTTTATTTTTCCTTGCAGATATTTTTCGAACACTTTCCATACTCAAAATTGGCTACACGATACAAGTTTTCACTAATTTGTTTTAAAATGACTGTAATGTCTTTAAAAAGCTAATTAAAGATAATGTCATATGTAGTTTTGTAAATAATGCTCCAGTTTAAAAAATACATTATTATATTTTGAAAACTCAAGAGTTTTGGAGAGTACAAAATGCAATAATCTTTCTATACTTATAAAGGCTAATATAATATGACAGATCTATTTGTAAACTTATTTACTGTATAGATGGAATTTTATGTGGGTATTTTAAAGCTTCATTACGTGGTTCATTTTACTTTCTCTGCACGCACTATGTACATAGCATATAGAGAAGCTATTGTAATGCACCCAAAAATTTGATATCGAGATTTCACCGGAAATACATGTTTCGTGTCCCCCGAATCCAAAAAAAAAAAAATTTTGGAAAAAGATCCCACCCCCAAATACCTCTACATGAAATAATTTTCTATAATCTTGATTGATCCCTTAGATTTCTGCTTTCTTTTAAGTAGAAAGGAAATAATGGGATACACTAGGCCAAAAAGATTGTCAAGCCTTTTAAAAGCTGGTTGCCATGTGGATGAAATGCAATGCAAGAACTTGACAAATTGCCGCATGAGAAAATTTTAAGTATTTTAAAACTGAAACCAATAAAAAGGAATATCTCCACGAAAAAAATGTATATAATATAAATTGTATGTTTCAACAAGATCCACGTATTTTGTGCAGTAAGTTTTTGTCTATCCCTTACGGTTTACTAGTTATGCAAAATCCAGCAAAATTCATCTAGGATGAAAAGGTCTTCAAAGGTTATTCCCAGAAAATTCAAGATATGCATTTTATTTTTCGTGTAAATACCTTTGATATACGGTAGTTTAGTCAAAATCGGTAGAGCCATTTTCGAGAAAATCAAAGTTTTCGAAATAGTTTTCTTGAAAAGTGTAGTTTGGGGTAGGGAGATATTCCTCAAAATCTTCGTGTCACACCCTTGGATAATACTAAACATATACACCAAGTTTTATATTTTACCGACTTTTCGTTTTGAGGTAACGTGTTCATAGACACACGAATTCACACAAACCTGTTTCTAAAAATGTTTTTATGATAAGGGGACTATGAAAAGTGTATTTCCGGTGAAATCTCGGTATCGAATGCAATACCTTCTCTATATACACTATGTACATAGTACGTGTAGAGAAAATAAAAACATAATTTAGGATCTCTGCCGAACCCTGTATTATAAACAATTTCGAGAGGTCGGTTTAGTGTTGCTCTCATTTTTTTTTGGTACCAGATAACTTTGACCACTCGATACTATACCCTAACTCCAATTCAACGACTTGGGAAGATCACCGGAAATTTCAGAGTTTTGGGCGGCGTGAAGATTCAGAGGGTGTTGCTGGTACACCTGACGAAGGGCGTGAAGGACCTCGCCCTGATGAAGCCGCACCTCGCTGCGACGAAAATGAGCAGTTTTAGCTGGGAAATTATGCACGTCGGTTTACACAACAGGTGGATGTGAGTCATTAACACATTAAAATTATGGCCTAAATCTTCGCGACACAATACTTCGCGTGCGGACTTGACTTGTATGTTAAATTTCTCTGCTTACTAAGCTTTTGTCTTTATTCAACTTGAATCTCTCTCTATTAACCACCATCGTATTAATAAAAGTCAACTATTTTGGGGAGAAGGTAAAGTATTATCTCTCGTATCAAATCTCTGAGGTAAAGGAAGTGTTGCATTCAGCCAAAAGTTCAAAAAATTCAATTTCCATGCGTATGAAACCAAAAAGAGCATTTATCTCTTTCGTCATATGTATATGTCTGTGGTATAATTTAAAATCAATGTACTCAATATAAATACATACACACATAACAGGATCAAAGGTTTCCGAAAAGTATACTCCTTCGTGGAAACGATTACTTGTTAATCTATTTTATTTTACGTCGCCTTAACTTCCAGGTCATATCGCGACAGAACTGTTTCGTAAAATGCCATACTACGTTCGCTTCTTGCTTTCAGATCCATGGTTAGATGGCGCGTACAGCCAGACAAGCCGCCTCCATCATTCGTAGTCAGATGACAGATTTCAGCAAGCCCTTCGAGGCCGCATACTATTTTGCTTTGCAGTCTAGTTAATTTAACTATCTGTTTTACAATTGTTTTGACCGAGGGTGGTGTTTGGGTTGTGGTGTGTAATATCCAATCCAGTATTACTTGGCAACTGAGGAAATCCACAAAGAAGAAGGAGAAGAAAACCAACTATCCAACAGGACTTGAACAGGGGACCTCCCGAATGCGGGCCATAGTCGATACCGCCTGAGGCGCTCGGTGAAACGAATAATGTAATGCCCTATTTCCGCTTCAACGGTTGGCAACATCCTTAATGTCACCTCCTCAATACCGTAAATAGTTAATGAACATATTAATTGCCGGAAAGGTAGCGTAAGGTTGAAATGTTTAGAGCTATAGCCGGGATTTGAACCCGGATCTCCTGGTCTCCCTCCAATTGTTCTAACCACTGAGCTATCATGACCACATGCCGATATGACATTAGATTCCACATCTGATTCATATTTTTCCGATAAACCACAAGGAGCTCTCAGATCATTTTGAGATGGCATAACGCAATTTCGTGGGACTGTAATTGGCGGTTTTCATAAATCAAAAAAGTATCTAAATACACAAATTTTGTGGAAAAACAATTAATTACTATAGTGATTGTTATATCCTGCCAACTGGTTGTTTTGCTTTGGATGACTGTTCTTCCCAGTTCAGTATGTGAGATCAGTACACTGCGCAAGCGACAAATGAATTCTGTACACAAATCTTCTTCAGAGATATTAAAAGTGTTTCAAGATGCTTATGGTGAAAGGGTAACGAAATAAAGAACACAATCTGATATGTTCCATTCACATGACTTTCTCTACATCTATTTAAAATTGTTGTTGAAAATCTTATTCTTCTATCTACTTTATGTTAATCGAGATAAATATTAGCAGAAATGGTCTTATTACTTGCTTCTTTTAAGTACCCCGCGACCGTCCGAAACTTTGCGCAGTGTTTTTCCACTGTGAACACGGAAACGTAACACACAACTGCTGTACACAAGGTCACGGTGCTGACTTGTTTTTCTCTGGTCTGAAAGTGCAGCATTAAGCTAACGGTGATATCGTATGGTTGAGTTATTACCAGTGTACTTGATTATTTTGTCCTGTCTTTAGTCACAAAGTGTATTATGACTCACCATTTGTTTTCTACTGCACAGCGTGCATTTATTTATAATTCGTATGTGTTAACGCATTTTTGGATGGATATGTGTGTACACAAAATAATCATTATTGAAGGTCTGAGAAACCTAATATTGTTCATGATGAAAAAATTGGTGTATGGTGCGCAGTGCGCGAAGAAAAAGTTATAGGCCCAACTTTTTTCGAGTCAACAGTTGATGCCCGTACATACGTGAATACAATTTTGCCTCTTAATTTAGAGAATTAACAGACAGGGAGAGTGATTTTGCCTTTTTCCAACAAGACTCTGCAACAGCTCATGCAACCAATCTTTTGGTGAGAACAATTGAAAGTGTGTTTCAGGACAGAATTATTAGTAGAGAGTAGTGGCCCCCTCGTTTCCCCGACCTAATCCTTGCGATTTCTATCTCTAGAGTAACTTAATACAGAAAGTGTACAAGACAAACTCGCATGCCCTGAAATAATTTAAACAAAATATCCGTCAGGAAATTGCCGGTATTTCTCAAAGTGAACTAAGGCGAGTGTACATGTAAAGAGGTGTCAAAAATGTATGGACAACGGCTGTGGCCAATTTCAACGTCTCCTTTAATGATATTGGAAACAAAGCCTTTAAAAGTATTTTTAAAAATGCAGCAAGATTTCATCCTCGCATTTCTATGTTAGTGGCAGTCGGCAACGAACGCGGAGGGCGCGGACAGGCAAAGCACCCCGCAGCCGGTTTGGACGTTTTTGGATCACTCGGAAAAGGAAAATAAGGGAATATATTAAGGCTAAAACAAGCAGTGCAAAAACATGAAATGCAATGAGTAGTAACCATTACAAATATACAGCCAATGTGGCAGACTCTGAAAGGAATAATTCGTAACCTGCGATTCGTTGGTTACGAAATAAAAACCGCGATGTGTTCCATTCTCATGACTTTCTCTATCTTCTCTGCAAACAAACTATACTTACAATGTATTATTCTTTTATCTACAAAATGTTAATCAAAATACACATTAATAAAAATTAATATTACTTAGTTCCTTATAAGTAAAAGGGAAATAAGGGAATTCACTAAGTTAAAGCACAATCAAAGCTGTAGTTATGCACTTGTCATTGAAATTCATTTCTCGTTTCGTGATCAGGAGTAAAACAAACGTAAATTATACATTAAAATTTAAACTAATAACAGAAAATATTTCGAAAATGGTTAGCTCTACGAAGCAATTGTATATGATTTAAGCTATGTTTCTTGTTTGTTTGTTTTTTTATACCAGATTTACATTTCGAAAAAGGTTCAACTGTTTTAAGTTATGTTGCATACACATACATACAGACACATACACGCAGATGTTTTTCTAAAATTTTTTATTCAGGGATCCTTAAAACCTTTATTTCCGGAGAAATATCGGTATGTAAACATCTCTACCATATACATTTTACATACGTGTTAAGGAAAGTAAAACTACAAGATTGAAAATCTTACTCTATACGTACTATGTATATAATATATAGAGCAGGTATTGTATTCTATTCAAAATTCGATACCGAGATTTCACTTTAAATAGACGTTTTAGGGACTCCTGTATCCAAAAAAAAAATTTAGAAAAAGGTTTATGTTTGTGTGTCCTTGCGTCTGTGTCTCGGTGTGTTCGTGTGCCTATGAACACGATAATTCAAAAACGCAAAGTCGGTAACATACCAAACTTGGCAAATAAGTCCAGTATCTTTCAGGGATGTGACAGGAAGACTTCGACGAAAATTTCCCCACCCCTAACTACCGTTTATATGGAAAAATTTTCGAAAATTTTGATTTTCTCAAAAATGTCTCATGCAATTTTAATTAAAATGCCATATATTAAAGATATTTGCACGACCAATAAAATGTATATCTTGAATTTTCTGGAATAGCCTCTGAATACCTCTTTATTCTGGATGAATTTTGCTGAATTTTGTATTACTAGTAAAACGTAAGAGATAGAGAAAAACTTACTGCACAAAATATGTATATCTTATTAAAACACACAATTTATGTCATAGGCATTTTTTATTTTGTGGAATTGACTATTCTTTGATATTCTCCTTATTAGTGATTTTAATTTTAAAATACTTTTCACATACGAGAATTTGTCAAATCCTGGCAATGCAAAGAAATAGATTTCATCCACATGGAAACTAGTTTTTAAAAGATTTGACTATCGTTTTAGCCTAGTGTTCCTGCTAATGTTTATCTCAATTAGCAGGAAGTAGAAGGAAGAGTAAGCCTTTTAACGATAATTTGTTACAGAAATGGAGAGGAAGTCATGTGAATGAAACACATCAGATATTTAGCTTGTGATTTGTAACTGTAGCTTTGTGAAATAGGCTCCTGGAAGTATCTTCCTGTTTTCTTAGGGCTCACGTGTTTTAAACCTTTAATCATAACAACATGAATGAATAGGTGTTTATCAGTGATCTACAGTTGATGTTACATTTGCCAACAAGTGTTACACTGGAATGTAATTTGGGTCGCCACACAATGGAAAAATTACCTTGTAGCTGTGATGTGCAAAGTCACGATTTCAAGACTATCACGCTACTTTCGAAACGGTGCGAGATAAATCTCCTTAAGTAGTTGTGTTACACTTTTTATTAACTACTGATTCTTCTATTAAAGATAAATAACACTGTGGCCGGTAACAAAAGAGATAAGAATAAACCAGGAGCTGGGAGGGGCCCGCTTAGAGCATCCGGTGTTCATGTGGAGAGAGATTTCGGAGGCTGCACTCGAACCCTCTGTTTATTAATTGAAAACTCAAAAACGACAAGCTTAAAAGAAGCCGCTTATGAGGTATTTAATTACTCTGTATTCTAATACATGTAGTATAAAACCTTGAGGCTAATACCGACCCAGCAGAGAACAAGGAACACATTCTTATTGCTGGCAGCTATTAATAAGAAGAGAAATCTTCTTCATGTTTTATTTATTTATTTTATTATTATGTTCTACAATCTCCAACTACTGTGTTTGGAAGTGACAATGTTTTAGAAGCACTGGATATTGTCAGATGATTCTTCCAAGCCTCCAGAGCTTCTTGTAGCGGAAAAGATCAGAATGATGCTTGTGTTGGAGTTCTCAAAAGGGACCCCATGCACGTACTCACATATGTTTTCCTTTTTGTCCAAAATTAAAATATTTTGGGCACGCAAAATACCAAAAACTGACCGCATACTGACTTTGTAATCCAGAGATTATTTTTTTCTCAAAATTGAACCCCCTGCTTAATTAGTTAAACACACATGCATACTTTTCTTCAGGCCGCACCATGGCCGAGTGGTTACACCACTCGCCTTTTACTAAGGCTGCCCGGGTTCGATCCCAAGCGATCATATGTGGGAATTTTGGTGGACAAAGCGGCGCAGAGCGGGTTTTCCCCGCCATTGCATTCCACCGGTGCTCCATCTTCACTCTATTTATTATCAGCGTCATCACCTGCGGTTCCATTTGTAGTAAAAGTGGGCGTTCAACACTATTAAAACTATGTTTTTTTCTTCCTCTTGTTCTTTCAAGGATTCGGTGTTGTGTTAACCATTCCGGTCTCTATTATCCATCCATCTCTTAAGAGGTCTGCAGTACCTTTTTTACCAATCTGCCGATAGTTATTATTATTATTATTATTATTATTATTATTATTATTATTATTATTATTTTTTTTTTTTTGCTAATCAATGTTTCAATCATTCTCTCAACATGATCCTTTCATTTCATTCTATTTTCCACCATCTCATTATTAATTAAAAATGTTTTAAAAGGTTATTTTAATGTTTCATTTCTTATTTTATCCATTTTAGTGCACTTGCTTTCATATCTGATGAACTTCTTCTCTACTGCCTGTAAATATGCGTGATCTTTTTACTTTCTCCACACGTACTGTTATATAGTGTCCAGAGGAAGTACTGTATTCCATCCACAAATTCGACACCGTGATTTCACCGGAAATATGTTTTAGTACCCCCTGAATCCAAAAAAGGCATTTCTGGAAAAACGTCCGTGTGTGTGTCTGTGTTTAGCACAGCTCAAAAACGAAAAGACCGTTTAATACTAAACTTGGTATTTAAGTTTAGTATCTTCCAAAGATGTGACATGGAGATTTTGAAGAAGAACTCCCCACCTCACTACCCTTTACACAGAAAAATTTTCAAAAATTGTGATGTTCTCAAATATGGCTCTAACGATTTTGATTAAAATATGGCATATTAAAGATATTTATATGACTAATATAACGCATATCTTGAAATTTCTGGGAATAGCATCTGAAGGCAACTTTATTCTGGATGACTTTTGCATAACTGGTAAACTGTAAGAGATAGACCAAAAAGTACTACACAATAAATGTAGACTTCGTTAAATCACACTATCTATGTTATATACTTTTTTTCGTGGAGTTGACCATTTTTATATATTCCTGATTTAATTAAATATTTATGTAGTTACTGTTTTGCGTATTGTTAAACATTATTTCCGCTAAATGGTAAACTAATTATACAGAAAATTTAACTTCGCATTTTTATGAATCAAAATATTTATTTTTCACAGTAGTAAGCACTCCAACATAAGCAACGCAATTAACGCCCATACGATTACCTCTTCGAGGAGTATAAACATTTTAATTTGATGAAATTGGTACCGTCTTTGTTGTTCACGCCTTAATACTCTTGTGCATCTCTTTTATTGCTGCAATTTCGTACCAAATACCAGTTCTCTGAATTATTTAACCATAAAAACAACACAAACTTAAAAACAATATTTATGAATCACCTATTAAAGTAAATTAAAAGTCGGAAGATATTATGCTGACGTGAAAGAGTTATATTTAGGTGTTTCCTGAAGCTATCTGGCGAGAAAACTTAAGACCAAACAGATTAATTTGTCTTTCCGTAGATGCTTATCGTTCTTTTAAGGTAGAGCGTATATCTGTTTCTGTGGATGGATGAGTTAAGACAAGAAGAAAATCAAGAAGCTTTGCGGATGATTGTGTGGGTTGCAGCAATTACAGGGGACGTCCTAATGGTTTCCCACAAAACACCGGTCTGCCTCTTAATTTCGGAACCAGTGTGTAATTATCTGTAAGCTATGGCACTTGGAGAAATGTGTAATTAGTAAGGGAAAGTAAGTCAGTAGCTGTATAAACCTGGGAGCTTCATTCTGACAGCATAAACGTCCTGTCTGCATCTAAAGACGAGGATCCCAGAATTACAAGAGCGCTTTGAAAATATCCACTTATCGATAATTCTGAGGCAACACCATTCACAGAGCATATACTATTTAAAAAATCTAACATGTTCCAATCACATGACTTTCTTTACATCTCTGCAACAAATTAATGTTAAAAAGATTATTCTTCCATTTACTTAATGCTAATCGAGAAAAAAAATTAGCAGAAAAAGTCCTATTACTTACTTCCTTGTAAGTAGAAGGGAAATTAGAAAGTAGCGTAGCTAAAAGTGATACTCAAAAGCTGGTTGCTATGTGACTGAAGTTCCTTTGTTTGTATGGACAGGAGCTGACAAATTCCTATATGAGAAAAATATAAAAGTATGAAATCACAAACAGGAAATATCGCAAAAACGATCAAATCCAAGAAAAAAATGTATATAGCATAAATTGTGTGTTTTAACGTGCTCTACATTTTTGTATGGTAAGCTTTTTCCATTTCTTACGGTTTAGTAGTTATGCAAATTTCTGTAAAATTCATCCAGAATAAAGAAGTCCTGAGAGGCTATCCCCAGAAAACTCAAGATATACATTTTATTTGCCAGGTAAATATCTTTAATATACGATATTTTAATCAAAATTGTTAGAATAGTTTTTTAGAAAAACAGAATTTTCGAAAAAAGTTCCATGTAAAGGGTAGTTTGGGGAGGGGGGATTTTTCTCACAATATTCGTGTCGCGTCCCAGGAGGATATTAAACTTAAATACCAAGTTTGGTATTCTGCCGACATTTCGTTTTTGAGTTATCGTGTTCAGAAGCATTATCATGTTCACAAACACACGAACACACACGCGTGGACCTTTTTCCTGAAAATGTTTTTTTTATACAGGGGACTCTAAAACATATATTTCCGGTGAAATCTCGGTATCAAATTTTTGGGTGGAGTGCAATACCGTCTCTATACACTATGCACATAGTACGTGTAGAAAAAGTAATAAATATTTCATGTGCTAACTTCTCTACGTTACGCATATAAAGATAAACATTAATACAAGCGATTTTGTTGCATGGTGTTTCCTTTTACAAAGAAAATAAGGATATACATTAAGCTTAAAAGCAGGCCACTATGTGATGATGTTGAAATTCCGGTCTCTTTGCTAGACAAGAGTAAAAAGTATTAATAACAACTTCCCATTGGAAACCTGAAAGCAATAGCAAGCAATATTTTGGACAGTGTATGTGTCTATCTTTAAAAGCAGGCCACTATGTGATGATGTTGAAATTCCGGTCTCTTTGCTAGACAAGAGTAAAAAGTATTAATAACAACTTCCCATTGGAAACCTGAAAGCAATAGCAAGCAATATTTTGGACAATCTCTAACAGTTTACCAGCTATGCAAAAATCATTCAGAATAAAACAGACTTCAGAGGTTATTCTCAGGAAATTCAATATATACATTTTAGATATCATTTATACACATATTCAATATCTGATAGTTTAATAAAACTTATTAGAGCAATTTTATTAGTATGGTAGTTTGGGATGGGGGGATTTTCTTGAATATTTTCAAGATATTAAATATCAAAATTGTTATTTAATTTACTTTTCGTTTAAATTATCACAATTGTCTTTAATAGTTGGCTATACTATGAATCCTGGGTCTTGAAGTGCTTACGACATTGCCATTGGGGTTTATCGTCTCAAAATAATTTGAGGTTATCTTGTGGTTTACTGGAAAACATGCAAATCAGTTAAGAAATATAATGCCATAATGACAAATTTCTTTGGGAGCTAGAGACTAGGAGATAGAATTGTTATTCTATAAATTGTTGGAAATGTAGTAATTAATCACATACTAATGAGCATTTAAGAGAAGAAAGAAGAAGAGAAGAAATAGCATTTGCATTGGAATTATATCGTTGTTCATATGGCTTTGCCATTTTATTTATAATTATAAAGGCTCCATAACACAAAAAATTCTGAAACAATTCTTGGGTTTGAAACGTTTGGTCTGAAACAACTCCTTCTTCCAAGAATCTGCAAATGTGATAGAGATTAGGGAATGTATCTTTAAAACTTTGTGCACGATATCACGCTTAAATGTAAGGTTAGTGGGGAAAATCGCTAAGAAAGTTTGGCTTCTCCTTGTTGAATAATTATAAGCCATTAAAAGCTACATTCTCCGCACACACGCCCACAGTTCTCATAATCACAGAGCGTTAACTGTATTGATAATCACACGCCGCTTTTTTAATCACCACATCTCTCTGCTCCAGAAATCCATAGAATAATTATGGTTGTTACTGGATGCTTCGGTACGGAATTAAACGGAATCCTGTTTGGAACCAGCAAAGGGGTTTGACTTCGGTTAATAACTACACAAGTGATTTCATGTAAAGGCTAAACAAAACTGAATATAACCGCTTTGGTAGTCATGAGAGAAAATACACCCCAAAGTAGCTCACACCTGCTGTTTTTCACACCATTTCATTATTCTTCTTTTTTCGGTAATGTCGTGGCTTAATAAAATTCATTAAAAGCTTAATAAAATTGTAACTGTCAAATGACTGTATACCAATGGACTCTATTGCATGATAAAGATAACCAACCAATCTGGGTTTTAAAAACCACTACCTTTTTACGAATTACCTACAAATATCGTTGGGAGAGTAAAATGTTGATAATATGCCACACCAGGATTTTAAACTTATTTTTGTTAAACTTCTGTATGCTTTGGGATCCATTTCATAGCTTTTGATTATTATGATCATATAGAACACGTATTTTATTTGTGGAATAACCCTTCGTGCATTAAAGGAGTTGCAGAATTGAAGAGGGCAATTCCAAGTAAACACCTATCATTGGAAAGTTAGCATGAGTGACCATTGTACTTCGCCTCTCGAATTTAACGGAAACAGTGAGGGAATCGCGCCCATTGAAGGTAACTCTCAAGTTTGTACTAGAGTCAGTGAAAAAGTACAAGAACAGTGTAAACTAACCGAAAAGTACCATTTTAAAACCTGGCTTTCTATTTTGAGCAAATAAAGAAATATTTTATATTGATAAGCAACTAAACACTCTTAGTTCACCTCTCAGTAAGTGCAATAGATAGTTTTGTAATTGTGTAAGCTCTGCTCTTATTTAAAATTAGAGAGTAGACCCATGTTGAGAAACCAAAATATGATTATGCCATAATGAAGCCCTTGGATGAGAGCGTGATTCTCTCACCATTTCCGCTGAAAAGCGAAAGCAATACAACAGAGGTTGCTCACGCTACCACACCGACTGAGTGTTGTGTCTGAGTGTTGTGTCCTTCCACCTCCAACCGTGGAAGGTGCTCTCAGACCTCCGGATATCTCCTGCCTAGTTGTCGCAGTCAGGTTTTAGTTTCCCTCCATGATTTTATCCCGGTTTCAATCAACTTTCGAATTGTTTACCCTCATCATCGTCATTTTATCTGCTTCATGCCAATCGAGATATTGGGATTAAGGAAATGCACTAGGCTAAATCTTGTAAGGAAGGGTTATTGTGTCATGACATTGAAATTTTGTTCTCTTCATAACTTCCCATTTGAGTAAAGTATTGGGTACCGGAAAATTTAAGCAAATAAGAAAGAATAACTCACTAATGATTAACTCGAAAAAATGCTTTTTACATAAATTATTGTGTGCTTTCATAACTTATTGTGTGTAATAAAATCTTGTCTATGCGTTGCGGTTTACAGTGATGCAAAAGTCATATAGTATGAACAGGACCACAGACTATTGTCAGCAAATTTAGATTTATATTTCATTTGCTATAAAAATCTCGTAAACATGATGGCATTTCAATCAAAATCGTTAGAGACATTTTTGAGAAAGTATAAATGTGCGAAAAATGTTGTATGCAAAGGGCCGTTTGGAGTAAACAGATGTCGCATTGCATCTTTGGAAGATGCAGAAATTAAGTTTAGTATTTAACTAGTGACCTCCGTGGTGTAGTACGTGCATGCGAGAACTGATAGACTAGTGGTGAGCCTAGGTATAGTTGCTGTGTACCTACCCTTGTAAGAGCTTAACTACAGGAATATGGGGATGGGTTAAGGTGTAGTTTAGTTGATGTTAAAGAGGTAGCGCTACAGGCAGACTTCACAGCGGCTGTTGTTTTGGAGCAGCATCCTTTCCGCTGTTCCGCTGGTGTCTTATATTGAATCATTTCAGCTGGTCTTACATTTTGATGACCACTCCTATAGGTGGAAGGGTACTTAGTTTAGCTTTTTGCTGTTGGCCTGATTTGAAGCCTTTGTTACCTGGGGTGCCCACAAACCTTGAGAAGAACCCGGAACTGCCTGCATCTGCATTCAGTTGACAAGTAGTCCTCCAGAGATCTGCCAAGGGAGTTCTCATGTTGGGCTAATCTGGTGTAGAATTTTGAGCCCGGCGCCTATCACATCCACCACGTATGGGAGAGCCAAAGCTTCATGTAATAGCCTCACTGGGAAGCGACGACAGAGTAGGTGGACTGGAGTCCTTTATTTTTAATTCGCTGAGGATCCAAGTGTCTGCTTCCATCCCCATGCCTCGCCGGCACAGAACAAACCTCTAATACCAAATGTTCCTGCTCAATCATGGCAGAGGACTAATTTTTTTCTTTTAATAAAAATCCTTAACGTGCTTTCTTCTGAAGGGATATAAAGCCGTTGGTCCCGTGTAATGTTACTGCACGTAAAAGAACCCCATACCTTGACAGAATAGTTCCCTTGGCTAAATTCGATATGTTTACGTTTAAAAGTCGTGATTTCGTGCCACCTATGGGCGATGAGTTGATCGTCAACTGTGCACATTGTGTTGAACTTGCGAACTAGAAATTCTCTGATCAAGAAGTAGCCGTAACTGGTGTCTCAAATATGCCGAAATTGCGTGATAGAACTCCTCGTTTTTAGTTATGCTGTGTACACTAACACACATACTTATTTGGATATTTTTTATAAAAACTCTTTCAGATTCAAAACATGTATTTTCGTGAAATTTCGACACTAAAGTTTTGGAATACAATAATTTCCTTTATATTGTATACGTAGTAGAGAAAATAAACAAAAACATCAATGATTTATAAATAAGGCAAATGTTTAAAATACCTGCCTCTCCTCTTAAGACCTTTCTGTGTCCTCATTTTTTTTTATTTTTACTATTATTTTTTTCTTTTGTAACGTTTGTGGCATTTACCTTTTTCTACAAAAGTGTGCTTCATTACCATCTAATTATTTCCATACACACATTTAATCATTACTAAATGAGGCATAATAATGCTTATTTTCTTTAAATTAGGGTGTTAATATCCTTAATTTAAATTGCAAATGAAGCACAGGCTACATAATTACTTGAAATTAGATCATCTGAAAAAGGACGAGGACAGAATTTGTGGTCACCCTATGGGACGCGTATTCCGGTTGCTCGTATCACGTTTAATTGCAGACAGGAAACGTGTGGGTGTCCCCCTGGTGGCCACACCTAGTAAACTAATCGAAGTGGCTATATTTCATTACGGGCACAGCTGCCGAATATAACAAAATAATATAAGCTTCTTGTGTTTATGGCAACAAATCAGACAGTCGTGAGCACAGATTGCCAATTTCTCTGAAATAATCATCGGTTGTGCGCACCACTGCCCAATCATCTTCACTGTATAAAGTGTCAGGAACTAGCGAACAGGTAATCATTTATAAATTTAACTAACGCCTCTCAACTTGTCGAGATTTTGTTGTAAGACTGGATATGGTCGCCAACTTGTGGAATGTGAGACTGTTTAATTTTTGAGAACTGACCTTGTCTTCGCTTTGCTGGTTCTGCAAAAATAACCTTGCTCTAAGGATGTGGAACTCCAAGGAAGAAGAACAAAAAAAACAACAGTTAACACTGCAACTGCGGTAAATCTGATATACCTAGAACGGTGGAAGGGGTCATTTTGACCCCTACAAGTGTCTACACTGAAACTCAATTACTTTAATCTAGTTTAGAAGACAAGACAATATAATTTGGGCAAGGGCTCGTTCAATGTTTGATATAAAAGGAAATGTTAGCTTAAGCACGCCAATAATGGCTGACATGCATGAATGTATGTGCACAGAACATGTAGATAAAGCTTATTTATAGCCTTTTTCACTTAAAGAGTCCCCGTGTCTTGGGGACTGATAGGGGGACACATGCACATACCAGTTGCACATCTACTGAGTAGAGACCAACCTGCACGCACCACATGTAAACAATCTGTAGTATGCGTTGGGGAACGTGGCTCGACGCAGCAGTATACTATGCTGATAATTACAATGCTATTTCACAGGTAATTAAGGTCTTTGATGATAGCGCATGCTCTTCAATCAAGATAGTAAAACCTCTTTCTTCAAATGTATTGCATAAAGATTTGCAATTCATACAAAAGATCTTTGAGACAATATTTGGAAACATCGAACATTGAAATGACTCGAGCCTGAAAGATGTCGATGAACTTATGCAGGCAATTAATCAGAGACCCACGACACCTGTTTTAGACCGTGTAAAAAAAGAAAGACAGGGTTTCGGATTTTCAATAATGCGTGAAATACGAAATGTATTGCTACGGGAAAATTTCTGATGGAGTATATCCGATAGTCGATGATGTGTCCTATTCTGTTTTGCTCCAATCACATCTTGTGATGTGAGGCGAAATTTTTCACAATATAAAACCTGTTTACGTGCCAATCAGAGACAATTCGCATTTAAGACGCTACATGTGTGTTGTTGTGCATTGTAGTCTATGTATTCTGAGAGAAAATGAAACGGATAATGATGCAGATAACTTGTCGAAAACAGCAATTGAATATATGTGAATATTAATATTGTTAGTTCCCGTAAATCAGTGGTATTTATGTTTACCACCCACTCAATCTCAATTACCCTTCCTCTGCTAGTGAACAAATGACGGTGTACCACGCAACTACTGCCACATTTTCCTTCTATTAGTACCACTACGTACACACTGCATTGTCAACACATCACAACTATATACCATTCTGTGCTAGCCTTGATTCTGTCCCGCTATCGGTCCTCAAGATGCTATGTTAATAAAATAGCAACCAGTTCCCAGAGAGTAAACATGTGAATGTAAATAGTCCATAAAATAGTATATTTTAAAACGAAATGTTATGTGAAAGTAGATATTCTAAAGCAAATGTAGTAAATGTGTTATTTGTATTTGTATCACTAGCGAGTTTCAAATGTTTAAACCCAAAGCATGATGGGTAACTATGTAACTTGTTCATGTTCCGAGTATCTGCAGGGAAACAGCACGCAGTTGGTTAGCGTCTCCGAGTGGTGATAAAGTGACGCGTACATTAAAATATCAGGGTATATTACAGCTCTCGCACTTGCATCATAATTACTGTCCAGTTTATGAGAATACATCGAGTTATATACAGAGAAGAGCACAGTTTTGTTGTTTATAAAAAAACCAATGTGTTGCCTTCACATGACTTTCGCTACCTGTTGTGCAAAAAAAAACTATTCTTATATATATATATTAACCACATCATGTTAAACGAGATAAATATTAACAGAGCTAGTTCCATATAACTAGAAGGAAGATAAAGAAACACACCGGGCTAAAGCATTAGTCAAATCTTCTAAAAGATGGTCGACATGTGAACAATTGAAGTTCAGTTCGATTTCTATTTCCAGAAAAACAAAAATGAGAATAAACGAAAGGTGTCTCCATTAGAGAAGGTATGTAATTTAAAATATATATATATATATATATATATATATATATATATATATATATTATCCACATCATGTTAAACGAGATAAATATTAACAGAGCTAGTTCCATATAACTAGAAGGAAGATAAAGAAACACACCGGGCTAAAGCATTAGTCAAATCTTCTAAAAGATGGTCGACATGTGAACAATTGAAGTTCAGTTCGATTTCTATTTCCAGAAAAACAAAAATGAGAATAAACGAAAGGTGTCTCCATTAGAGAAGGTATGTAATTTAAAATTGAAACCAATAACAAGGAACATCGCGCAAACGGTCAGCTCTACAACAAAAATGTATGACATAAATTGTATGTCAACATTTCTTGTGTAGTAAATTTGTGTGTATCTCTTGTGGTTAACCACTTATAAAAAATTCAGCAAAATTCTTTCAGAATGAATAGATTACAGAAGGTATTTCCAGAAAATTCAGGTTTTATTTCTGCTATACTAAATAGCTTTAGTATATGGTATTTTAATCAAAACCGTTAGAGCCATTTTTCAGAAAAACAAAAATTTCCGAAAATGTTTCCATATAAAGGGTACTTTGTGGTGGGAAAATATTCCTGAAAATCTTCGTGTCGCATCCTTGGAAGATACTGAACTTAAATACCTAGTTTGGAGCTTAACGGTCTTTAAGTTGTTGAGTTATGCTGCCCACAGGCAGACAGACAGACAGACATAGACACATACACACACACACTCAGATAGAGAGAGAGAGAGTGTGTGTGTGTGAGAGAGACACTCACACGCACTCACGAACCTTTCTCTAAAATGTTTTACTCTGGGGACCTCAAAACATGTATTTCCGATGTAATTTTGGCATTAAATTTTTGAGTGGAATAAAATACTTTCTCTTTACACTATGTATGTAGTACGTGTAGATAAAGTAAGAATCTGATGTGTTCCATTCACATGACTTTATCTACATCTCTGCAACAAATTATTGTTAAAAAGCTAATGCTTCTTTTAGCTTTATGCTAATCGAGAAAAAAATAGCAGAAATAGTCTTATTACTTGCTTCCGTGTAAGTAGAAGGAAATAAGGGAGTACCATAGTTTGAAGTGATA
Organism: Hymenopus coronatus; assembly: GCA_030762935.1. NCBI lineage: Eukaryota > Metazoa > Arthropoda > Insecta > Mantodea > Hymenopodidae > Hymenopus > Hymenopus coronatus. Next base: position 61,934,037 of record CM060898.1, on the reverse strand, counting down.
GTAAAAAGATGGTTGCTATGTGACTGAAGTTCCTTTGTTTGTATGGACAGGAGTTGACAAATTCCCGTATGAGAAAAGACAGGTTCCTTAAAGCTAAAATCAATAACAAGGAATATGTAAAAAACGATCCAGTCAACAAAAAAAATGTATATAGCATAAATTTTGCGTTTTAACAAGCTCTACATTTCCTGTTAAATAAGTTTATCTCTATATCTTACGATTTGCCAGTTATACAAGATTCCGTAAAATTTATCCAGAATAGACTTCAGAGGCTATTCCCAGAAAATTCAAGATAACATTTTATTTCTCAGGAAAATAAACGATATTTTAATCAAAATTCTTAGAGCCATTTTTGAGAAAATAAAAACTTTCGAAATGATTTCCATAAAAAGGGTATTTGGGGGTGGGGGTTTCTTCTTATTTTTAATCTTCGTGTCGCATACTTGGAGAATATTAAACCTAAATACCAATTTTGGCATTTTACGGACTTTTCGTTTTTGAGCTTTGCTGCCCACAGACACACACACACACACACACACACACACGGACCTTTTTTCAAAAATCTGATGTGTTCCTCACATGACTTTGTGTAAGTCTCTGCAACAAATTATTGTTCATAAGCTTATGCTTCTCTTTACTTCATGCTAATCGAAAAAAAAAAATTAGCAGAAATAGTCTTATTACTTGTTTCCTTGTAAGTAGAAGCGAAATAAGAGAGTACCATAGGTTAAAGTGATAGTCAAAAGCTGGTTGCTATGTGAGTGAAGTTCTTTTGTTTGTATGAACAGGAGTTGACAATTTCCTTTTGAGAAAAGTATATATTTTTACTTTCTCTATACGTACTATATACATAATGTATAGAGAATGTATTGCATTGTACCCAAAAATTCGATACCAAGATTTCACCGGAAATACAGGTTTTGAGACCACCTGAATTTAAAAGAAGCATTTTTAGAAAAATGTCCGTGTGTGTGTGTGTCTGTCTGTCTTTGTGTATGTGAGTTTCTGTGTGTCTGTGGGCAGCATAGCTCAAAAACTAAAAAAGCGTTAAATACCAAACTTGGTATTTATGTTCAGTATCTTCCAATGATGCGACACGAAAATTTTCAAGAAAATACCCCAACCCAACTACCCCTCACATGGAAAAATTTTCGAAAGTTTTGATTTTCTAAAAAATGGCTCTAACGATTTTGATTAAAATATCATATATTAAAGATATATACTTGACAAATAATATGTACATCTTGAATTTTCTGAGAATAGTCTCTGAAGACTATTTTATTCTGGATGAATTTTACGGAATTTTGTGTAACTGATAAACCTTAAGAGATGGGCGAAAAATTACATATAATTAAGCAACATAAATTGTGTGTTTTAACATGCTATACATGTTTGTGTGGTAGTATTTTGTCCACCTCTTACGGTTTAGCAATTATGCAATTCCGTAAAATTAATCCAGTATAAAGTAGTCTTTAGGGGCTATTCCCAGAAAATTCAAGATATACATTTTATTTGTCAGGTAAATATTTTAATATACGATATGTTAAGCAAATTTGCTTGAGCCGTTTTTGAGAAAATCAAAATTTTCGAAAAAAGTTCCATGTAAAGGGTAGTTGCGGGGATTTTCTTGAAAATCTTTGTGTTGCATCCTTAGAAGATACAGAAAGTATCACTTTTACATCATTTTCACGTGAATTTTGGTATTACCTGTTCCAAAAAATGGTACAAACATAACATTGGTTTGGTTTGGAATTATTTACGTCATTGCCTAAGGTTTCATTTTTCAAATTGCGATTATTTGCACCATATTTAATGGTAATGTTTGGTTCCAGTTGCATTTACGAGCAAACCTTTTCTAAAATTAATTATAATAAAATCCAGCATCGCCATATACTACCCTACCATCATTTGATTCATCATCCTTAGCAGGAGATATCGATGGATTCGTCCAAAGTAAAACAATAACCGAAGTAGAGAAAAAAAGTGTTTACAAACATCCCATAACATCACACAGCGGCAGGCCCCAAAGCTGCACGGAGCGGAATAGTTTCTGTGCATTCCCCTCCACTATTTAATTTGGACATGTCTGGTTTAAAGGCCTAAGATAGTTTATTCGTTCAATTACGTGTATCGGCTCCGGGTAGCCGGTGGTGAAGCTACCTGACTCCATATCTCTCCCTTCCAAGGCCTCTAAAGTCTCTGACCAAAGAATAAGGATCGTTCAGGGAAAACAATATTTAATTAAGGCGGTCTGTAACCGCAAAAAGCTAAGAATGAAAGGCAATTTGATATGAGCATCAAAATTAAACAAAGCTTTGCAAACCATAGAGACTGGGCTACATTTTGATGACGGGTAACGGAAATAGACGGAGTATAGAGAAAACTTAACAGTCGTCTTTGTCATTATACCGGATAACAATCAATTGCATATTGCACAGAGAAGGTTTTGTTGAAAACATATTCTGGTTTAAAATACTGAGGGGATGTGGAGCAGTACAACTAAACAGGCACCAGAATTACTAGACAAAGGCTTGCACGAGTATTAGATGCATGACGGATAATTAAAATTAATGATTAAATGGTAGGAAAATTTGCTCCATTTTTGAGCAGGGAAAGTTGCGGGTACATATCTTGGTCGCAGAAATGGAGATAAAAATAAATACTATCGCAATTCTTTATCTCAAAATGGAGAGCAAGGAGTGTTGGACACTATTGGTATCCATACAAAAATAACAAGCAAGAAAACAATGCTGGTGATAGATACATTTTTAAACACAAGATGTCTAAGAAGGCTGGGTGCTTTAATTTATGTACTATTTAGTGTAGTTCTTCACTTGTTGTTCGTGTTCTATATATATCTTAATGTTGTTTATTTAATACAATCAGGCAAAATATTACATCTAAAACAATTCATTGGGGTTCTGCACGCTAATTACATAAAATTACTGTATCTGAATGTATTTGTTACAATTTTCGTGTAATGGTGTTTCATTTTAGCGATATATTTTTTCTTTCTCTCTATCATTTATCGCTTGTAATCATATTTTACTATTCTATTATAAAATCACGTATAATTCGTGGATTTTTGCGATTGATTGAGATCAATGTATATATACGTTTATTTAAACAATACACGCTTGCATTTATACTATGTTTTGAGTATTATACATAAACAAGTCTTAATTTGAAATCATTTTCAGCAAGAATATTTTAGAGAAAAAACAAACCTAGGTATCTTATATGAATAGCATTCTGTAAGAGATACCCATGAATTTGTACTGCACAGTGCGTGCAACGTTTACAAATTAAGTGTTTTTATCAATTACCTTAGAAAGGGGAAGACAAAAGGAAAGATAAATACACATTCTCTCTTGGGTGGTAACATTAATGAATGGTCCTGGGTTCTGTCGTTCAGTTAGGATTCCGAGAAGAAAAATAATGGGAGACGAAGCAATCTTCTGTTATAGTCTTTTCTGCCTATTCCTTTCTTTCCTTTACTGCTTCTTTTCTCTTCCGATTCCTTTATCTTTTGAACAAGAATCGTTTAGTGTCTGTCTGCAGATTTGTGCTACGTTTTACGACAAAATGCAATTGCTTAAAAGCTTTAAAAGCCGCAAATTAAAAGCGTGTTGCGGGTGGGCTTGACTGAAAAGAAGATAAAATAAATCGCTGAGGCATCTACGTCATCAGCAATGGGAGTTGCAAAGCTCAAAGAGCTAAACTTGGTCATTTCCTGCAGCCCTCACAGCAAGTTCCATTTGCCGCCCGGGAGATGCTATTCTCACGCTTTCTAAGGGCGTGTTTTGTTAACTCGGCCTTTCTGTTAGGGTTTTCCTGCATTGTAATGGCCAACAATTAGCTGTCGGAGGGAGACTTTTGATTACGTGGGCGGGAGGGCATTCGTCATCGCCGCGAGCGACTAATCAGTTAGGCCCTAGCACTAATCACCGAATGGACAAGGTGTTACCTAGATTATCGGACCCTCGCTGCTTCAAAACTCTACCACACCTTCCAGTACAGTCCCAGCCATTGATTTACTGCCCCCGTGTTTGAGTTATTGTCTTCTAAACTATACACCTCAAAGAAATTGGTAGAAATGCCGTCTCATTCTAAGACATATTCCACCTTTATTCATTTCTCTACTACGTTTAGTAAGTAGCGGAAATATTGTATTTGTTGTGATTCTATTATAAGTAATACCACAGGTGTTTTCATCTTATCGATAATTCACGTTCGGAGCGAATTTTCCTACGAGATGAAAACACGAGTTGTATTTGATAAAACATTTCAGAGAAATACACTATTAATAATTTATAGGAAAGGAGATTTTATCAGCTTATGATTTTTTTCTTAATTGTTTCATTTATATTGCCCCCTTTAAGTCATATAGGTTCCTTACGTTGGGTTTTAATCGCTTTGTTTTACACACACACACACGCACACACAGTAGGGCTGGAATTGTCAGGAATATCTTCTTTCAGATATTCTGAGGCCAGGAAAGCATGTATATTTGTGAGTGAACACATAACTCAAAAATATGATGTATTCCATTCGCGTGACTTTCTTTAGCTATTCTGCAACAATATTCTTACAAGATTAACAGAAGAAATGGTCGTGCTAATTACTTCCTTATAAGCGGAAGATAACTAGGAAATACAATAGGCTAAAACGATAGTCAAATATTTTAAAAGTTGTTGCTATGTGATTGAGACTTGTTTCTTTGCAAATCCAGGAGTTCTCAAATTCCCTTGTGATAAAAGTACTTTAAAACTTAAGCCAATAACAAGGAATATCTCAAAAATGGTCAGCTCCACAAAAAAATGTATATGACATAAGTTGTGTGTTATAACGAGCTCCATATTTCTTGTGTAGTAATTTTTATCCATCTCTTACGGTTTACTAGTTATGGAAAAGTCATCCAGAATGAAGAGGTTTTCAGAAGCTATTCCTAGAAAATCTAGATTATACATTTTATTTACCATGTATGTATCTTTAATATGCGGTGTTTTAATCAACATTGTTAGAGCCATTTTTGAGAAAATGAAATGTTTGGAAATTTTTTCCAGGTAAAGGGTAGTTTAATGTAGGGGCATTTTCCTCAAAATCTTCGTGTCGCACGCTTGAAAGAGATTATACTTAAATACGACGCTTGGTATTTTACGGACTATTCTTTTCTGAGTTAGTCACGGACACACATACATACACAAAAACACACGCGCTTCTTTTTTTAAAAATGCCTTTTTTAGATACAAAGGCCACTAAGACGTGTATTTCCAGCAAAATCTCGGTATCGAATTTTTGAGTGGAATGCAATATCTTCTCTGCCTACTGTGTGCATTGTACTACATACGTGCTATTGAAAATAAAATCGAGAATTCAGTTAAAAATCTAACTGGGAATTTAAATTCACCGACGAAAGAATATCAACAAAATCTGCCTACCATAAACTACGTTTTACATGGAGCATTTGTCAAAATTTTTATTTTTATTTCATTGTAAAGATTTTGATTAAAAAACATGTGTTTAAAATATATTTGTGGGAAGAAAAACATGTCTAATAACTCGAAACTTCTGGGTTAAGCCTCTGGAATGTTGTTATTCTGAATTACATTGACAAATCGTAAGAGACAAAATCTCACTACACAGAAAATATAGAACTGTAAAGCACGGAGGTTACTTTATTTTTCTGTGAAAACTATTTCAATATTCCTTGTTATTGGCTTGCACATCAAAACACTTACATCATTTTCAAATGGGAAACATCTCATTCTCTCTGTTTCTCCCTCGCTTTCTTTTGGTCTAGCAATCTTAACTGAAATTTCAAAACCATTGCATTGTGTCCTGCCCTTAAAGCATAGATTAGGTCAAAAATTAACTATTATAATAACATTTTTACTCCTTTTCGCAGTTTTTATTTAACTTTGTGATGTAAAATATTTTAATTACCGCCAGTTTATGAAAATTTCAAAAAGAAAATTGTTTACAAAGATATTAAGAAATATAACTTTTAAAAATGGCGCATTGAGCTCAATACCTGTAGAGGAATATAGATTTTGTTTTGAAATAATTAAGTGGAATAAATTAATTAATATATTCAGAATGAAAAGACATATCTGAACGTATGGTACGAATGCGTCTTTTGTTACTGAAGATGTCTGTGCAACAAATCTGGTGTTTTTCATTCACATAACTTTCTCTTCCTGTTCTGCAAACAAACTATTCTTACAAAGGAATTTATCTATAATGTAATAATCGAGATATGCATTACCATTATTACTGAATTCCATGAAAACAAGAGATACGCTAGACTAAAGTGATAGCCAAATCTTTTAAAAGCTGGTCGCTGTGTTGTAGAATTGAAATTTGATTAAAGAGATAAAGAGATAAAAACCATTCCGCACTTTCCGTTTGAGAAAAGTATTTCAAAACTAAAACTAATCACAAGCAACATCTCTGAAATGGTTAACTCTACAAAGAAAATGTATATGACATAAATTGTGTGTTTTAAAGAGATCTGCATTTTTGGTGTAGTAAATTTTTATATATCTCTAAGTAAACAGGCTATTTTATTCGACAACGTAAGAGCCATTTTTAAAAAAAAATCAAAAATTTCAACCTTTTTTCTATGTTAAAGGCAGTTTGGGGTAGCGGGATTTTTTGAAAATTATGTCGCATGCTTGGAAGATACTAAACTTAAATATCAACATTGGTATTTAACTCGTTTCTGGGTTATCGTGTTCAAAGACACATCGACACACACACATGGACTCTTTAAATATTTTTGTGGGGGTGGGGGAGATTCAAAATCTATATTTTTGGTGAAATGTCCGTATCGACTGTTTGGACGGAATACAATACGTCCTCTACCTACTAAGTATATTATACAAACGCGCTAGAGATAGTGAAAATTAAACTGTAGCATGGACTCTAATGTGGACATAAAATAAAACAAAATAAAAACATATATAATATAAAATAAAAATCTTTATAAAAACTCTGGTACCTAATTTCTTAACCCAGGCCTAATATGCCAGATATTTTAAAAAAGATTTATATTCATATAACATACATACAGCATAAAACAACAATAATAAAATTAATAAGTTATAATAAAATGCATATATAACAAAAACTAATGAAAATAATAAAGTAAAATAAAATTATAAAAATATTTTAATGTTTAAATAATTACATTTTCATAATCTAATCTAAATAAATAACCAATAAAATGCAAAAATAAATTAAAAACAAACTTTAAAAAACTAAACAACTCACCTAATACACAAAAACATATCCCTAACATACACATTTTAATATCAAAATGTATCTTCAACTTCATATAACCATAATTCTTCTATTGCATTTTAACATCCCTACACTACCACCGCCTAAAAGTAAAAAATATATAACTTTAATTTATTTTTCAAATATTATTTCAAAAATTTAACATATTTCATCAATTTATATTATGATTTATAAATTGTTATTGTTGTTATTATTAATATATATATTATTATAATTTTATTATATATATTAATATTATAATTTTATTATTACATTTTTATTTTACTATTATTATTTATCTAGCTAATGTTTTATATTTTGAAAATATTTTTATTTTTAATATTTATTTTATAAATATTTTATTTTCATTTTTAATAGTATTTTAATCTGTTTTATTTTTTTCATTATTATTAATATTATTTTTAAATCAAATATAATTTTTATGTTTTTAAAATATTTTTATTTTTAATATTTATTTTTAATATTATTTTATTTTAATTGCTTTAATAATAATATTATTTTTAAATGAAATATACATATTATTACAACTGCCTGTTTTACTGGCATCCAATAATAAACAACCGGTATCCAATTTTTTTATATCTATATACAATTAACTACACTAAAAGGCCGCCGGCACCTGGCGGCAAGTATCACCACTGGTATCCGTACTAAACTATTGAGGACAGGCGGAATACTGGCCTATAGTATTAGAGCATGCCCAAGCCCTTGCAGTGCCCTAATAAGGTGTAAAAGCTCGCAACATCCCCCCCCCTTACTGATTTGGAATTCTACACATGTGGTCCATGGCAAGTTTTTAATATATGCATTATGTTAAACCTACACGATTATAATGCTTTGTAGCAATACGAAGAGCTTTGCTAACGAGCACCGAACACTTGGGCCTCCCGGTGCGACGTCCCACAGACTTCCTCGCCCACGAGAACGCCAGCACAAACACTCGGATATCAATAACGCAAAATTATTGCACTTCTCAGCAAAAAAAAAAAAAAAAAGATATCCGTGACCCGTGTCACAGTCTCGTTAGGGGATCAAGGACGATGAAGATGTCGGTGTCATCGGATCGCTTCATCACAGGGTCTGCGTGGAGAGTATCACCTGCCTCCAAATGGAGATATTTATGGTAGAATTCAAAACCAACAGAAGTCTCAATAAAGTTGCAATGGGATAATACTTTTTCAGCAACACCTCTTTGGTTTCAGCTGAGACCGCAGAACATAAATAAGAGAGACATACATAGTGCTTAAACTGTTTGTCTTGAAATTAGGTGTGGCTCATTCAAGAACTAGCTGTGCTGCAGAATTTCGCTACGTTTCTTTTGTCTTACTTCTGATGGTACGATAAGCTCATCCTGCAGTTTACACTTTTTACCTTATAATGAATTATTTCTTTTGGCCATTTCTCTAAAATGTATTATTTGCTTTTTGCAAGAATGTACATTCGTGAACAATATCTTTAAATTTATTATGAATTTTTAACACTTCTTAGACACTAAAATGTATGAATGTGATTGAATATTCTTATTTATTCTAGCACGTATGTATATATACTGTATATAGTAGCTAGAGAAGGTATGTGTGGGCAGCATAGCTCAAAAACGACTAGACCGTTAGATACTAAACTTTAGTATTTTTAGTACCTTCCAAGGATGCGACACTATGGTGCTCAAGAAAATCTCCCATCTCGATCTACCCTTTACATATAACATTTTTGAAAATTTTGTTTTTCTCAAAAATGGTACCAACAATTTTGATTAAAATACCATATATTAAAGATATCTGTATCAGAAATAAAGTGTATATCTTGAATTTTCTGGGAATAGCCTCTGAAGACCACTTTGTTCTGAATGAATTTTGCTGAAATCTACTTAGCTGTTACAAAATGTAGATCTCGTTAAAACACGTAACTTATCTTATACACTTTTTTATTTGAGTTGTCCGTTTGGGAGATATTCGTTGTTATTAGTTTCAATTTTAAACTACCTAATTTTTCTCAAACTGGAACCAACTTTAGCTTACTGCTGGCCATGCTAAGCGAACCGTACTTGAATTGTTCCACATAGCGATGAGCTTTCAAATGTTTGTGTATCGCTTTAGCCAAATGTATTCTTTTATTTCCTTTCCACTTGCAGGAAGCAAGTAATAAAACTGTTTCTACTAATGTTTATCTCGAGTAGCATGATGTATATAGAATAAAAAATAATAAATTATACGAACAGATTATGGGAATAGCCAGAGAAAGTTATGTAAATGGAATATATCAGATTTTTTTTTTATTTAAGGGGAGATTAGCAACTGTACTATCAAAGAATCTATATTCTTTATTTTAGAAAAGCTTTGTGCAATTCTTGTTGAACAGAATCATATGTGGATTTATATGGATACAATGTAATCTTCATTCTTTATTAAAGAGAGTAGTGAGTTCTTTAAGTGACGGCACTGTAAATTGTGTTTTTTGGGTTTTTTTGTTTTTTCAAAGCTATATTTTCTTTGCTTTATATACTTACATTTTCTTCTGAAAGTAGTTGATTAATCATAATGAAACTTTAAGAACATGTAATAATATCTGCTTATTTTAACTACATTCACTTATGTTACCTTGAATAGTATGAACATTAATGAATACGTTGGTGAAAGATGAATTTTTCCTCCAGCAAAATTTTACTTTCTCTATCTACATAATGGACAAAAAATGTATTGTATTCCACCGCAAAATACGAACTTTTACCGGAAATACCTAAAGAATGTTTTGAGGACTCCTAAGTCCAAAAGAGAATTTTTAGAAATGGGTTTATGTGTATGTGTCTGTGGGTAGCGTAACTCAAAAACGAAAAGTCGATTATATACCACATTTTGTATTTCAGTTAAGCGTCTTTCAAGGATGCGACACGTAGACATTCAGAAAAATCCTACCAATCATAAAGTACCGTTTACAAACAATATTTTTTGAAATCTTTCCATTTCTCAAAAATGCTTCTAACGGTTGGTATATTAAGAATACCCATATATTAAAGATATTTTACCCAGCAAATAAAATGTATATATTCAGTTTCTTGGGTATATTTATTGCTATCGGTTTTAAAATTGTCATTACTTACTTTTCTCAAATATGAAATCATTATTCACCTTTTTCGTCCCGGTCACGCAAAGAGAAGTGAATTTCAATTGCTGAACATAATGGCAGACTTTTAAAAGAGTTGCTTTTTTCTACTGTATTCGCTTATTTCCCTTGACTTAGAAGGAACTAGGTAAGAAAACAATTTCTGCTCCTGTTTATCTCGATTAGCATAAAGTAAAGAAAATAATAAGTTTTTGTTAGAATAATTTGCTGCAGAATAGAAAAAGTCATTTGAATGGAACCCAAAAATTCGATACCGAAAATTCCCCAGAAATACATATTTTGAGGACCCCTGTACCCAAAAGCGCAATTTTAGTAAAAAGTACCTGTGTATGTTTATGTTTTGTGTGTGTGTGTGTGTGTGAGAGAGAGAGTGAGAGAGAGGATAGAATAACTCAGAAACGAAAATGCTTTTAAAAAGAAAATTTTGTATTTATGTTTAGTATATTGCAATGATGTCACACAAAGATTTTCAGGAAAATCCACTCACCATAAGCAATCGTATGCGAATATATTTTGTAAATTTGCAATTTTCTCAAAAATGGCTCTGGATTTTTATTAATATTATCTATATTAATATATCTATATAACAAATTGAACGTTCGTCCTAAATTTCTTGGGAATAATATCTAAGTTCTCTTCATTCTGGATGAATTTTTCATAATTAGTAAATCTTAAGAGATGGACAAAGATTTAGCACAGAAAAACGTGGATCTCATCAAAACAACAATTTGTGACACTTCCGAGATATTTCTTGACATTCGTTTTGCAATTTCCAGTGGTTGTTTTTCTCAGATGGGAATATGTTATTCTCATTTTTCATCCTGGTCATGCAAAAAAAAGGGAATCTCAGTTGCTTCACATAGCGACTGTCTTTTAAAAAAGGTGACTATCACTTCATCTTGTGCATGTCCATTTCCATTATACTTTGAAGGCACTAAGTAGGAAAATGTTTTTGTTAATGTTTATCTCAATTAGCATAAATTAGAGAGAAGAATAAGTTTTGTAAGAATAATTTGTTGTGGAATAAATAAAAAAGGTCATGTGAATGAAAAACATAAACATTTAATATAAATATAGCATTTTGTGAATGTTGTATTTCAGTTTATATTTAACATTAGATAACTGAAATTTTGCTGAGAGCCTCTGTACTGAGCTGCAATGTATCATTGAATGTTTCTACAAAAAAGGAACATCATTTGTAGTAAAAATATAAAAAAACAGCTGATTTATAGAATATATCTATCAGATAGGTGTACAACAAATTTGACTGTGCATTAGCAGATAATGGTATATATAAATATGGAATTTAGAGAGCTTACCTGTAATATTATATTAAATGGGGTTTTATTAAAACAGCACACTTTTACTTATTTCAGTCACATTTTTAAATAATATCTGAAACCTGAGTATTACTAATTTTACTTTCTCTATATAGTACATGGTACACAGGTAGAGAAGGTATTGCACTCCAGCTCAAAATTCCATACCTATATTTTCACCGGAAATATGTGTTTTAGGGTCTCATTAACCCAAAAAAGCATTTTTAGAAAAAATTCCATGTGTGTATGTGTATGTGTGTGTGAACATGATAACTCGAAAACGAAAAATCGGTAAAATACCAAACTCGGTATTTAAGTTTAGTTTCTTCAAATGATGCGACATGAAGATTTTGAGGAATATTAGAAAATTTAATTTTCACAATCATGACTAACGATTTTTATATAAATAACGTGTATTAAATGACAAATAAAGTGGTTATATTTTATTTTTCTGAAGATTGCTTTATTCTTGAATAAAACTGCTGAATTTTGCATAACTGGTAAACCGTAAAAGATATACAAAAACTTACTTCACAAACAATATAGATTTCATTCAAAAATAAATATATGTCATGTACATTTTTCATGCGAGATATTCCTTGCAATTGGTTCAGTTTTAAAATATTTGAAACATTTCTCTTACGAAAATTTGTCAACTCCTGGCAATGCAAAGAAACGGATTTTAACCACATGGCAACCAGCTTTTAGAGATTTGACTATCGCTTTAGCCTAGTGTATTGCGTTATTTCCCTCCTACTTGTAAGGAAGTAAGTAATCTGCTAAGATGAAGAGAAAGTCATGTGAATGGAAGATAGATTTTCTTACATAATGCTCGATTATCAGTGGCAGCTTAAAATAATACATTGATTCCTGATACAAAGAGAAATCACGTTTAGAACGAGATTAACTCACATGTGCAGCGAGATGCCAGGTGTTTTTATGTATAGTTGATTTGCTGCCAGTGCTCTCCGCATATAAATTATCCAGCTAAAATTTGAATACTATAAGCTAATGGCGCTAACGAATATATTTTTTGTTCTTACATTAAGAAAATGTTTAATCATTGAGCACTTAACACACAATCATGATGATTTCCTCTTTTATTTTCTCTTCGTAATAGATCAAGAAATTATTTTATACATGTTTTGCTTTACACCAGTCCATGAAGCGATGAAATGGTATTTCATTATGCTTTCTAGAATTCTGGGGGTAGTAGGTCTACGGTTATTTTTCCTGTGGCTTGTGTAATTTCACTAGATTCTTCCATTTCATTGTATTTTAATTCATATTTGCTGCCATTAATCTTTATGTTGAGTATTTCATTCATGACATGTGATTGAAGGAAGTGGCCAATCCAGTACGTTAGCGCGTAAAATTCTAACCAACCGAGCTTATTCTATCTGAATTTTAATTGTTTTGTATCACACCCAGTGCATTTGTTTTCTCTGTGAATATCAGTGTGCAGTGATATTCCCGTACATAACGGTGAAAGTTCCTATGTATGTTAATTGCAATAGTATTTTACTAAGGCAAAATAATAGAATGTAGCAATACAAAGAGATCTGTGTTTATTTTACGCCACAATAATATAATGTAGCAATAGAAAGATATCCGAAGTTTATGATATGGGCATCAATTTGCAGTGATTTCGGTGAAAATATACATCAAATGAGATTTCAGGAATATTTTCTGCGTGCCCAATCATTGTTATTTTATGCACGAAATAGTCTTATTAAATACAACTTGAGCTACAGCTTTTCTTTAGATAAATGTTGGAGCTCTAAGTTTATTACTTATGGTAAAATAATAACGTTCTGGGTCAATAAAGCAGAAGGTTGCCAATATAACGTATAGGTTAACTCTACATCAAATTACGATACATTGAAGTATGACAATTTGTATTGTGGATAGATAATACAATCGCCATGAGAAATCAATCCTTTAAACAGACATAATGAAAAGTAAAACCTAATCAAAACAAACCGCATTATTAACATGTGCAAATGCCATGTGATTGCATTTGAAACCAAAATTGGTCACGACGGAGTGGTATACGAGAGACACTATTTATATTTTGATCCTAACAATAGAAAACCGGTAATTTGTCTTTGAAAATTGCTTTATTCTGTCTCGAAATATTCTCATTTATGATCAATGCACTTTTGCGTGTGTTCGAACCATTTGTCATAGCAATTTTTATAATGTGCCTGAGACTCCTCCAAAACATGACTTTTGAATGCATCAAGGGCTTCTTCTGCCGACGAAAATTCTTGTCCACGCATTTTATTCTTGATGCTCGGGAACAAAAAGCAGTAATTGGGTGCTAAATCAGAGCTTTACGGCTAATGAGTCGCCAATTTTTAAGTGTTCACATAGTCGGTCGTTAGGCGAAATGTGAGAGCGCTTGCATTGTCTTGATGAAGAAAGATAACAATGCACTTGCTTGTTTTCCTTATTTTACCGAATACTTCCGGCAAACAAATGGCTCTGTATGATTCAGAATTGATCGTTTTAGTTCCTCTAAAGGCACTGTTGCCACATGACCCGTGTTTCGAAGAGCTTCTAGTGCGAACAAATGCTGTTGGGTTGGTTCATCTGGAAACATCCATGCAGTCGACTTCCGGAGCATATGCATAAATCCACGATTCGTTGCCTGTTGCAATTTTATATACGTCTTTTGAAGCTTCGCCATTGTGTTTCTTGAGCATTTGCGTGCACTAATCGACACGAGCATCCTTTTGAGATTATGTCAAATTATGTAGGATCCAACGACACTGAACTGCATAATTTAAATATGCTGATGGAACTAATGCTTAGGATTATCTCTATCTCAGAGTACGACGCATGAAGATCTTGCACTATCAGTTTTGTATACATCAATGTTTTCTGGCACAACAACTGAATTTCGTCAGTGAGCGAACGGCGGCCACGATTAATCTCGTTATACCAGAGTTTCACAGTTGCAAATAATCATGCTTCATCGTGAAATGTAGTAAGAGGTAAGTAGGAAAATGCACTTTTGTCTTGATAATCCATGCCAAAAATCATAATAAATCACCGAACAAACATTTGCACGGGTTAATTCCATGTTTTCTCTGAGACAATTTTGAAGTCATTGTAAACATCACAATTAGAGCTCTATTGACATAACATCTTCAGTAAGTTAACGACAACAGTGCCAAACTTTCCAGTGGAAACAGCAGATGGAACCTAAAAAAAATCGGTGTTGCCAAGCCTCAAAATATAAATACACTCTCTGGTAAAAATTACATCGCAGTAGTGCCATAATTCATAGTTTTTAGTTCTTATGACTGTGTTAAAAGTTTCCAAGTATGCTATCTATAAAAATTCATTTCACTTAAGGTAATCCATTATTCATCTCAACATAAGAAAGAAATCGTATGTGTTCCATTCACAGGACTTCTTCTCTCTGTTCTGCAAACTATTCTTATAAAACATTATTCTTTTATCTGCATCGTGCTAAACGAGTTAAACATTAGCAGAATTGGCCTTATTATTTGCTTTCTTCTCAGCAGAAGGGGAATAATGGAGTACACTGGCTAAACAGAAATATTTTATATGCTGGTCTCTATATGAGCAATTGAAGTTCGGTTCGCTTTGCACGGTCAGCAGTAAAAACAAAAACGAGATGAAACAAAAGGCGAATTCCCGTTGCGAAAAGCTGCGTAGTTTAACATTTAAACCAATAATATGAAAAATCTCGGAAACTTATAACTCTACAATACATGTATATGACATAAACGGTGTGTTTTAACGATATCTATATTTTTGTGTAGTAGATTTTGTCCATCTCTCATTGTTTATTAGTTAGGCAAATTTCATCCAGAATGAAGAGTTCTTCCCAACAAATTCAAGACGTGTATTTCATATGTCATATAAATACCTTTAATACACGGTATTTTAATCAAAATCGATATATCCATTTTTGAGAAAAACTAAGTTTTCAAACATTTTCCATGTAAAGGGTAGTTTGGTTTGGGGGATTTTCTTGAAAATATTGATGACGCATCCTTGGGAGATACTAGTCTTAACTGCCAAGTATATTTGTTTTTGATTATGCTGTCGACAGACACACACACAGGCAAATGGACCAGTTTCTAAAAATGTTTTTTTGTTTTTTTAATCAGGGACTCTCAAAACATATTTCTGGTGAAATATCGGTATCGACGTTTTGGGTGGATTAGAATACCTTTTGTATAACTATGTTCACAGTACGTATAGAAAAAGTAAACATTTATGTTACAATTTAATGGTTATGTTAAAGTTTCAAACCATTGTTGACTGACTCTGTGGTCAAGTGGTCAAAACTCTGTCTCTTTATCCTAAAGACTTCGGATTCGCTTTCCATTGGAACGGAGAACTATTATATACCCAGCAACTTTGTCCTTTCTCGCTGTAGTCTGGTAGTACGAATATGTAACGCTAAAATGTAACACACTTCTGAGAGTAAAAACATATGTGTATTACATAAACACATATATTGTTTCTCAACCCATACTTCCCAATATGACCATCAAAACTAAATGGGGCTATAAAAATAAAAATTTAGTTGTGTTCTACTCACAAGACTTTCGCTAACTGTTCCATTAAAAAACTCTCCTTATAAAAGACTATTCTTGTATCTACCTCATGCTAATTCCGATAAATATTAGAAGAAATGGTCTTATTACTTACTTACAAGTAAGTAGAAGGAAAATAAGGGGATACACTTGGCTAAACCGATAGTGATAACTTTTAAAGGCTATCGCTATGTAAAACAACTGAAAATCAATTCTCTTTAGCATTTCGAGAGTGAAATAAAAGAAATGAAATGAATGTAGAATTCTCGCTTGAGGGAAGTTTAAAAAGCTTAAAACTGAAACCAATAAAAAGAATATATCAGAAACGGTTAACTCAACAACAACAAAAAAAAAAAAACAAAAAAACAATATGTATACCAAAGGTTGTGTGTTTTAAGGTGATCTATATTTTTATGTAATATGTTTTTATGTATCTCTTACAGTTTACGAGTTATGCAAAAGTCATCCAGAATAAAGAGGCCTTCAGAGGCTATTACCGGAAAATTTAAGGCACATATTTAATAGTTTAGACATATAACACTTTAATGAACATCATTAGAGAAAGTTGTGAAAAAAGTTAAAATTTTCGAGAAATGTTCTATGTAAAGGGTAGTTGGCAGTGGTAGAATTCTTGAAAATCTTCGTGTGCATACTTGGAAGATATTGAACTTACACCAAGTTTGATATATGACGGACTTTTCATTTTTGGGCTATGCTGCCCACAGAAAGAGACACACACAAACACACTCAACACATTTTTTGTAAACATGCTTTCATTTTGTTTTGTTTCAGGATCTCGGCACATGTACTTCTGGTGAAATCTTGGTATCGAATTTTTTAGTGCAGTACAATACCTTCTATATCTACTATGTAAATTGTACATAGCCCTAGATAAAATAGAAATATACTTTTTAAATAACCATTTTCTACTCAGAAAGCTTTCAAGAGACACTCTAAGAAGATATTTTCTTGTTTCGATGTCAGGAATTCATCCCAAAATTTTATAAAGATATTTTTGAATCATCCTGTATTAAGAAAGTCTGTAGATATTTTGCGCCACCTTGTAGCATATCTAAACGAGTTTTACAGCAGAGTCATTTCTGTTTGTACTAGATGCAGCAGGGACAAATTGTCTGAAGCAGTAGCTCCCGAATTTTCATATGTATTTTAACGACACATTTAACCTTAAATAAAATGATATTTTATTCCTTAATGTGAAATATTTGTATTAAAAGTACAGTTCTCGTAATTTTTCGTTTTAAAAGGAATAACAACAAGCAATTTAATTATTTTTTATAACCTAAGGGAGCAATTTACTCCCCCGTCCCTCTAAATAACACCGCTGGAGTTAAACAAGGCACAGGAGTACAAATCTCCCAATTAAGCCCTTAATTCTTAACGTGCAGACATTTCTCGGCACCTATATGTATTAAGTACACGCGTTCTGAAACTCCCTATAGCCTAACAATAAGTTTTGTACGAGCATAATAAGATGAAGACGTGTTAGGAGGCTGAAGGATTACTCAGGCAAACACAATGTAGCTACGATTACGCAACACTATTATTGCAGGGGCGTGTGACTCGCCATTTTGTGTGGGTGGATTAAATAAGATGGCGCTGCCTACCACGACCTTCCGTCATTAGAATCTGCAAGAAGATTCTGGCGAAGCGTGATTCATAATGCTAGAGTCCAGCCAAGCAAGGCGTGGCTGCCTGCTAACAAAATGCCTGGCAGTTTAACGTTTCACTTCGTCTTCACCGTTTGATTAATTGATAAACGGGACTAAACGACTACCAGTTCATCAGTGGGCCTAGCCCCTATCTTAAGAGTGATTATAGGTTTCAGTACTATGGTTTAGTTAGGCGTTTCTGCCCCAGCGGCAATGAAATTCCATGCAAATTTGTAATTATTAGAATCATAATTATTTGCAGCTGTAAATATAATAAAACCCTAGCCAATTTTTTTCTTGTCATTTCTTACGTTGATTAAATAGCTGATGTAAGCCTCTATAATCACTAACATGAAGTCAAAATTGAACTTTTTAATTTTTGTTTATTTGCATGTATGCAGATATTTTAACGTTACACAAAATACGTAAGATTGCATTTTAATTACTTACCCCAAGTGGGTCTATAAAAGAGCAGGAATCCAATGAACAGAATACAAAACAAGAAAAAACGCGACGTAATAAAAATCTGACGTGTTCCATTATACTTTCTCTACCTGTTCTGCAAACAAACTATTCTCACAAAAGCGTATTCTTCTAACTCCTTTATGCTAATCGAGATAAACATTAGCAGAAAATATCTGTGTGTTGGTGTGGTTATGACGGATGGCATGCGCCGGTTTGGCAATATGGTAGTTTTAAGGGCGGGTTCTGGGTAGTGACTAGTTCAGGGTTGCATGGATCTTCTATTTCATGGATCTCAGGGCTGGCAACGCGACTGGTTGGTTATATTTACCGATTTAAACTCTTTATTTTCAGTCGCCATTTTTTTAACCTCACAACGCTGGTATCACACACCGTAATTTGTTGCGTAAATCAGTAGCAATACTTCACTATGCCATTTTACTGACTCGAGTTAATATTTCACCCCTAGAATCACTGACATCACTGCTACGTGCCCGACTCTCCAACGAGGAGCGTAATGGTGGACCTCCCGACTGAAATGGACTGGCAGACTTTCGACTGTAAGCGATTTTCAAAATTTCAACTTCTACTGGCTTCAAGTAACAGCCGGGTTCTGGCTTTGCCACATGCTTGTTACTCGTTTCCTATTGGTCGTTTCGTATACGCGTAGGAGCATTGAACTTCTGTAACTTACAATAAGTAAACTAAATTACCTTCTAGGGTGGCTGACCAGTGCTAATGACTTGCCTTTTGTTTGGCTCATGGGCCGGAATCGCTTGAAAAATACCTTAACAATATACCATCCATTTGCTTCTAAGGCCCGGTTGCATAAAAATCGCTAACTGTAGTTCATTAATAGCCGAAGATCAGAAATGAACTTAGTTTGCTTCTCCGCGTAGGTTGTATAATACTGATCTTAGTTTAATGAACTCAGTTCACTGTTGATCCGAGAACACAAAATCAAATATGGCAACATGACCAACATATGGCAATTTTCGTATTGCATCGAAAGGACTCGAGAATCTTCGGGACCATTCGGAATTATGGATTCAAATGCACAGGATAACCAATATAGATATAAAATATACTTAAATGGAAATTTCTGTTTTTGGCTTTTATTCCTGAAAATAGTTTTATTTTATATAGACAGTATAATAATTAGCTTTATATTTAAATCATATTTATCAAAAACACTTAGTTGACGTTATCTTCATTAAATGCGTAATCCCCCTTTCTCTTTTTTTTTTCTCCGTTTACAATACTGCGACTTGAAAGCATAACCTTAAAATGGATACTCAAGAAAAGAAAAAGGTGCGTTCTGCTAATTTTAAAAGCGAAGAGAAAGATATGTTAATACATATTGTTTTAAAACATAAAGATATAATAGAAAACAAGAAAACAGATAGCAACACCACAAAGAGAAAGGAGGAAACATGGAAGGAAATAACTTCGGAATTTAATTCCAGAAATGTTACTGCACGCAATTGCACAAGTTTAAGATTGTGTTATGAAAACATAAAAAAGCGCACAAAGAAAATAAATGCTGAAGATAAAGTCAAATTTTACAAAACAGGAGGGGGTATGCCGTCTTCCTTGGACGGAAGTGGCCACAAACTGATTGCAGCACTCAGGCCGCAGTTTTTGCCAGCTCACTGTGACTTCGACGATGATGTGGATTGCCATCCCGAAGTTATTACAAACTTAAATATGGAGGTCATCTCTAGTTCACCGCAGGATGAGGGCTTAGTGGAGGTCTGCAATTTTCAGGAGGAAGAAATACAGACTATTGAACCAGAGCCTTCAACATCTACAAGTGCCATCATGCCTTGAAAAGCAAAGGAAGGAAGAAGACATTAGGGTAAAATTCTACAAGAGGAGGTTGGAGTGCTTAGAGGAGGAACATGAACTGAAAATGAAAATTTTAAAGCTGGAGTTTGAACTTAAAAAATCACAACAAATGTAAATGTTATGAAATAATAAATTAACGTTAATACCTGAAGGTGTTGTTAATAAGTGCAGTTATCAGTGCAGTGTTTTCCCTTCTATTTCTCTGATTTAAGTCAGGTATAGGCAGTTCCTGGTAGATTCTCCTTCCTCTGTAAACAGCACCGTCTACGTCAGGAGTGTCGTCGTCTGCATTAATGGCCAAGGTATGTAATACAAACGTTGCTACTATTATAGGAGGAACTCGAAGTAATTTGACGGCTAATTTCACTCTTAAGTATGGAAATCGTCTTTTGACAACGCCAAAAGACCTTTTTATAACTGCTCTTGTTTTTCTATGGGCCCTGTTATATGCTCGTTCTGCAGGAGTTTCTTCATTCATGGTAGGTGTAAGTAAGAAATGACAGCAGTGATATGCACTGTCTCCTAGAAGTACACCTCGGGGAAATTCTTCAGCTTCAAATTGTGCATGAATTCTAGAGTTTCTAAAAATGTTGCTATCATGTGCTGAACCTGGCCACCTAGCAACAACGTTCTGGAAACGAAGTTTTGAGTCGCAGGCAGCTTGAACATTTAAAGAAAACCAACCATGGCGATTTCTGTATATTTCAGCATTATTCCCACCAGGTGATATAATTGGGATATGTGTGCAGTCTATTGCACCTAAAACTCCTGGACAGTTGCATATGTTATGGAAATCCCGCATAACCCTTCTTACTTCACCCTCTTCCCTAGGCATATTGATGAAATGAGGTCTTAAGGCTGCAATCGCTCTTGTAACTTTCTGTACAGTTCTGCTTGCAGTCCCTTTATTTACATTAAAGATATCACCAATCACCATTTGGAAGCTCCCAGTTGCATAGAACCGTAATGTAAGAAGGATCATAGAGCATAATTCCTCCGAGTTTATGCCCTTAATTGTGCATGTAGCCTATGCTCCAGTTCTTCAACTACATGCTTTGATAGTCGAAATCTCATTTTGAATTCTCTGTCATTAAGCTCTAAGATGGGATTCCTTCTATGTTGAAAAACACGAGGAGCCCTTACAAATTCAAAATCCTCACCATCGGAGACATCTGAGTAATCTGACATCTGAAAATATTAGCATAGGTTATAAGCAATGCATTCTGCAAGGGAATTGTGAAATATATAGGCTAATTATCTAAAATACAAACAAGTGTTACTTACCATTTTATTTAAGTTGTATTAAAACTTGTACTATTTATTTCTTCCTTGTTTAAAGAAAGGACAACTATTATGTATCTTCAGCAGTTCTACTAATCCAAGTTCAATTAAGTTAACTGGAGAAAATTCAGCAGTCAGATTTGATCTTAGCTCAAGATGCCTTGAACTAAGATCATTGTTTATACAACCAAAATTCTAAGTTCAGCTTGACTTGAGACCAATTTCAGGTGTTTGAACTCAGATTAACTTTTATGCAACCGGGCCTAAATCTGTCTTTCGGAACAGTTTTATTTTCTGTTCTTGTTTAACACTATTACAACTAGCATTACTTTTATTATTGCCCTCATTACAAAATTTATTATGTGAAACGTACTGTCTCAGTGTCTGTGAGTGTAAAAGTAGTTTGCAGACGTTAGAAGGAAGAGAAAGTTATGTGAACTTAATCGTAAGCATTCTTGTTACTATCAACTTGACTTAAAAAACAAAATTTGACATTTCACGCTGTACCATACGTAAAGAAGATATACGTGGGGAACTAAGCGTGTAATAAATGCATTCGAATCGCTCTTAAGATTCCATGCTCATATATTTAAAGCTGGTTATTTTACAATTTAGTAAAAACTATTTAAAGAAAAAAAAAGTTTGTGGTATTCTACACATTACGTTGGTGGAGAAAGTATTGCACTCCAAGCAAAACTTCGATCCTGAGATTTCACCAGAAACATACGTTTTAAGATCCCCCGTGTTCAAAAAAGAACATTTTTAGAAAAAAGTCCATGTGCGTGTCAGTGTGTCTGTGAAAACTAAAAAACTAAAATTAGGTTAAATACCAAACTTGGTATTCAGGTATAGCATTCTTGCTTATGTTTATAAAAAATAAAGTAGCGCTTTATTCATGGACACTCTTTAACTGATCTAGTTTCCAGCGTCCCTTCTATACTGGGCTTAATTTTGCTCAGAGGCATCTTTATCAGGATTTATCATGCTAAGGATTTTTACGCCGGAAAAAATATCCTTCGTGGCTTTGGGTATACGAAAGCATGGTAACCATTATGCCACGGAGAGTAACTCCTAATGTTTATCCCAATTAGCATGGCGTAAATAGAATAATAAGATTTTTAACGATAATTTCGTACCCAGATATAGAGAAAGTCATGTGAATGGAACACGTCAGATTTTTTGTTATAGTTCAGATCATGTACATTTTATTTCATTATGAGGAACAAGCTACTGAAGAACCCAAAGTGAGGTACAAAATGACGCTAATAAAACATAGTTTCGTCTAGGAGCGTTATGAAATCTATATATTTTGTAGAAGATGTATTATTTATGCTAATTACTAGTTTTTTCTACTATTTCTATTGCTGATGCAGCAGAAACTTTAACTATATCAAAGAAGCCTGACAAGTTTGTGAGTTGAGTGACTATTTATTAACCGGTAGCTGTAGTGTTTTGGAGATTATATGGCGATAAGAGGATTTTCTTTCAAACTGAAGCCTCATATTTAAGACTCAAGGATTATTCTACTTGTATGTGCGTGTGAGTCTGTATTGTGTGTTTGTGTCACTTTTTTGCTCTTGCATTCTTCCCGCTTTAGGATTGCTGGCATCTTTAAAAAGAGACACAACAGAACATAAAACGAAACCAAATTAAGAAACAGAAAAAAACATAGAATAAAGAGAATAATAACAAATTCAAAAACACAAACGCTTTGATATTAAGGTGATGCATGTGTGAAATTTGGAAAAAATCCACAGTATTTAAGAAACATTCTAGCTTGAATTGTTATTTTAATAATAATTGTGTATTGTCTAAATTTATTGTTCAAATCAAATGAGTGACGTGATGTATTTTAAAATTCAGAATAAAAATTCAGTTTTACAGCAAAAGAGCTTGCAAATATATTTGTGATATGTTATTCTTTATATTAGTGTACAACAGTTATTATAGCTTTTCTTACTCTCCAAACCTCTTGATTTTTCTAACTTTAATAATTTAATTGTAAAAATTGAAGATTTATTTCGAAAAAAGTATATGACCGTAGGTACTTTAAGTCCCAGATTTCATAGTATAGCAAACTATTACGGTCAATTGTGTCATTTTAACACTATTTGACCATAATAGTTATTTTAACACTATTTACCCATAATGGTGGATAAATAGTAGTTGGCTGCATTATGAGTCCTGGGACTTAAAGTGCTTACGACATCGTAAGTCGCCATTGGGGCGTCATCTCAAAATAATTTGATATCACCTTGTGGTTTACATGCGAGTCAGTAGAGCAATTTAATGCCATGTTGCCATGGTAGCTCAATGGAAAGCAACCGGCTACAGACCGGAAGATCCGTGGTTCAGATCACGGCTATAGTATTGAAATGTTTAGTCTGACTCCACCTATCCAACTCCTGACCTACACACGGATTGTGTGAAAAAAAATGAAAATAAGGCACTTTTGTTTTGTTTAACGTTTGAATTTTGGTTTTATTTTATTTAATCCCTATTTTATAATAAACTTCATCATTTTAATTTAATTGTTTTTTCACACAAGCCGTATGTAGGACAGGAGTTGGATAGATAGTCATACTGCAAAATTCAATGTCATAGCCGAGATTTGAACCGTGGATCTCCCGGTTTCTAGCCGGCTCCTCCAGCCACTAAGGTATCACAACAACATGCCGGATCACCTTTTAGTTTACCCGGAATCATGCGAGTCAGTTGAGAAATTTAGTTCGAGCCGGCATGTTGCTATGATAATTCAGTGGTTAGAGCATCCGGCTAGAGACCGGGAGATCAGTGGTTCAAATCCTGTCTATTGCAATGAATTTTGCAGTCCAACCCTACCTGTCCAAAATTAATCGTAATTATCATCATCGTCGTCAGCGTATTTTGGACTGTATTGCATAAGAAGTGTTCGTTCCAGTTTTTTAAAGGAGTCCGATGTTTCTTTTTCCTATGGGTTATATAGTTATTGGAAGCGTTCAGTTAATATAATTTAAATTAAATTAAAACTACTAAGGCCTTCACAGTCGGCGCTGGTACCATAAAATGTGCATTTTGGGCTTGTAGGTCGCGGTCCAACAGATGCAATTCACCGGACGTTTCGCCCATAACTTCGTTGGGTATCTTCAAAGTAAAGTTGACTCCTCACTGGCGTCAGCCGCTGGTTAAATTAACATTTTTGTAAAGCTGAATTTATTCAATGAATTTAAACATTTCTTTTAACGAATAATGAGTGTTAAATTTCTGATTTAAAAAGGTTATCGTGAAATGTATTTTGTTGAGAGGGAAGTAACTAGATTACATTACTCATTTGTTAAAATGTTTCATAGTCTTCTTTGTTAATAACTGTATTAACTGATATTCACTTGTTCATAATCAATCGTTTATATATGTATGCTCAGGTCCTGGATTTGATAGTGTTATTTTTATAATTTTTCTATTTCAAAGAGGACGATTGAAGACCTCTATTGATGAGCTGTGTCACAAAGGAACAACAGGAAATGAGAAAATTATAAAATATAAGAATTGCTATTATATTCTATCCACATTAGGTCTACAAGATCATAGAATCAGCTACACGTAATTGAAGTTCCAGCTAACTGAACAAAGATAAGATGTCTAAACATATCCATGCGGTTACAAAAGCTGTCCCATTGAAGAAGCGTTACCCAGTATAAAATTACAACAAAGGGGATGTGAGGATATAATACCCAATATAACTGGGCAAACATCTAGAAGATGAACAATAATAACAGTGTATCCTCTAAAGAGATAATTTAATTTGAAGATGTCGTAGGCTTTGCTGGACATTTGGTGTTGTTATCCAACTCGAGAGAATCCTGACTTAAGTTTTGTTTGTGTTTATGTACACCTATACAAAGATTCTAAACCAGGGTTTGATATTCCCAATTTTTAAGCTGTCAAAACATAAAAGAGAGTCATATATTCTGTCAGGATTAAGGGGAAGCGTACGATGGATAATAAAGATGAATACAAAGACGGGTTTTTTGAAATGACATTCCGGCCGACGCCCGGATCCACCATTCCACTGCTGTACAAGCAATTGTAATTCCAAGTTATGCCGAGAGAAGCATTTAGGCGGGTCGGTGTTAAAAAGGAGCAGCACTGTTCAGATAAATTTGGATACTCTTTTGTTAATGTTACAAAGTTTAGCTACGATTCTATATGACAAAAGGTAAGCATTAAATATGGAATATTCTTTCTGGATGCGATTTTGATAATGTGTTTAAGCACGAATCGTTCAATATTCATAAAGGAAAATTCAATATTTTGTGTGATGTAGGTTTATATTACTATTCTATATTTGTAGAATTTAATAACCAAGCAAAAAGATTAATAATTAATTAATAAATATAGGCATTACGTTGTATTATATAAAAATAAATTATTTTTCTCAGTGTAAAATGCTGTGTTCATAACATCAAATGAGATACGTTTATGCTAAATACAATTGGCAGAATTATTCATTAAACATCCCTACGTAAGTGAGGGATGAATTGAGTAAAATTAAACAAAGGCCCTTGCTCCCAAAAGAGAATTTTTGACCAAAATTCGAACTTTTAAGAACAACTGAAAACATTGGTTCCATTTAAATACTTTAGTTTATTTTTATACTCATAGATTCCATTTTTTCACACCCTTAACTATTAGGCTGTCGAAAAAAATAATGTGAAGACTCTGGAAGCAGCCTACATTTAAAACTTAAAAAAGTTAATGGATTACTGTAAAACAAAATTGATATGCTCCATTCATATTCCATTCTGCAAACAAACTATTCTTATAAAAGATTATTTTTGTATCATGCTAATCAAGATAAATATTAGCAGAAATTGTCTTATTCCTTGCTTCCTTTAAAGTATAAGGGAAACAAAAGAATACTCTAGGCTAAAGCTATAGCCAACTGTTTTAAAAGATGTCGTTATGCGATTGTCATTGAAATTCGGTTCTTTTAGAGAACTGAAACGAAAGATGACCTCCCGTTTGAAAAACGTTTTAAGTACGGAAATGGGTAGCTCTTCCAGAAAAAAGCGGAATATTGCATAAATTGTATAAAGTTTTGAAGAGATCTACATTTTTATGTCATAAGTTCTTTTTCTATGTCTTACGGTTTACCATTTATACAAAAGCCATTCAGAATAAAGGGGACTTAGGGTCTATTCCTAAGAAATTAAGGAAATACACTTTAATTGTCATGTAAACATCTTTAATATACGGTATTTTAATTAAAATTGTTAGACCTACTTTTTAGGAAACCGAAAATTTCAAAAAATGTTTTGGATGGAAAGGTTCCTAAAAATCTTCGTTTCGCACCTAGAAAGAGCTGAACTTAAATTCAAGTTTTCTATTTAGCAGACTTTCATTTTTTATTAATGTCCGCAGACATACGCACATGGACCTTTTTCTAAGCTTTTTTTCGATTCAGGAAACTCAAAATATGTATTTTCGGTAAAATTTCAATTTAAAATTTTTGGATGCAGTACAATTCGTTCTTTCCTACTATGTACATTCTACATAGGTGTCAAAAACTTATAGCTTATAAAGAGGTTTAGTCAATTCAAAATCTTAGCCTGGCTAGAAGCCCGAGAAGATTTTGAATTAATACGTCGCCAGGAAAGCTTCAGTTCTTATTTTAGGTTTAGTCACATTAGATCATCGTGATAAACGAATAAATGAAACTGACCAGTTTCGAGAAGACAATGAATTATGAATAATTATGATGCGATTTTATTTGAATGTTTAACTTAAAGATAGAAAAAAGAATGGACATAGGATTATAATGTTCATATCTGAAATAGGAATTTGAAACCCATTAACTCTGTTAGGCAAACAATATTGTAACTCGTGACACAAAATTTGGAAGGGGATAGGTTACAAACATTATCCATGTTTCTGAGACATTGTTGAACCATGTAAACATCCTATAATCAGGAAAGCAATGATAGCATGTATTTGTAACCTTCATCCGAAGCTGGAGCTTTATAGAGCCCTCCATATTCACTAGACATTTTACCTTCTGAGTGGAGCTGGTATCGAAATTAAACTCATCTTAGTTCAGGAACCGTTTCCGCGTAAGCACAAGACATGATGAAGGTAGCGATGTAGCACATAGCAATCTCTAAAGAAAGGATTTTAAGACGAAGAACCTTTCCAGAAAAAAAAATGTATGTGTTTCATTCAGTAACTTGCTATAGCTGTTTCAAATATAAAATATTTTTACAAAAATTATTCTTTTATATACATCTTGCTAATCGCGAAAAACATAATAGAAACGGTCTTATTACTTGCTTCATTAAAAGTAAAAGGGAAATAAAGATACATTAGGCTAAAGCGATAGTCAAATATTTTAAAAGTTAATCATTATGCGAAAAAATTGAGATTCAGCTCGCTTTGCATGATACATTTGGGAAAAAGTAGTTGGTAGTTTAGTTTGCCAGTTTAAAACTGAAACCAATTACGAGGAATATCTCGAAAACGGTCAATTCTACAAGATGAACATGTATGAAATAAATTGTGTGTTTTAATGAGATGTACATTTTTGTGTATCTTAAACGGTTTAACGCTTATGAAAAATATTGCAAAACTCAACCAGAATAAAGAGACCTTCAGAGGTTATTCCCAGGAAATTTAAAATATAATTTTATTTGCAATGTAAGTGTCTTTAATATACAGTATTTTAACCAAAATCGATAGTCATTTTTGAGAAAAATAAAAAACTTCAAAACATTTTCCATGTAATGGGTACGTTGTGGAGGGGGTAATTTCTTGAAAATCTTTTGGAGGATACTTAAAATAAATACCAAGTTTGGTATTTAACAATCCTTTCGTTTTTCAGCTATGCTGTCCATAGACATACACCTGCTCACGCGCAGCGCTGACCATCTAAAAATGTGTTGCATTCACACGACTTTCTCTACCTATTCTGCAAACAAACTATTCTTACAAAAGCTTGTTCTTCCTTTACATCATGCTAAATGACAAGCATTTACACAGATGGTCTTACTAATTAGTTCCTTATAGGCAGAAGGGAAATAAGGTAGTATACCGGGCTAAAGCGTAGGCAAATCTTTTAAAGCCGATCGATATGTGAAAAATGGAAGTTCAATTCGCTATGTATTTCTAGAAAAACAAAAGAGAGATGGAAGGAAAAGTGACTCCGTTTGAGAAGATGCGCGATTTAAAATTGAACCCAACAACAAGAAATATTTCGGATAAGGTCAACTCTGCACCAAAATAGTATATAACTAAATGATGTGTTTTAACAAGGTTTACATTTTTTGTGCAGTAGGTTTTATTGTATCTCGAACGGATTACGAGTTATGCAAAATTCAGCAAAATTCATCCAGAATGAACAGATCTTCAGAAGCTATTCCCAGAAAATTCAAGACATACATTTTATTTGTGATGTAAATAGCTTTAATATATGGTATTTTAATCCAAATCGTTAGCGCATTTTTGAGAAGAACAAAATTTTGGGGGTGGGCGGAATTTGTTGAAAATTTTCTTGTCACATCTTTGGAAGATACCCAACTTAATACCAAGTTTGCTATTTAACGGTCTTTTAGTTTTTGAGCTATGCTGTCTACAGACACACGGATCCTTTTCAAAATGCTTTTTTGGCACCTCAAAGCATATGTTTCCGGGGAATTCTTGTTATCGAATTTTTGGGTGAAATACAATACTACCTCTACTACCTCCACACTATATTCAAATCTGATGTGTACTATTCACATGACTTTTCTCTATATCCCTACAGCAAATTATTCTTAAAAAGCTTATACTTCTATTTACTTCACGCTAATCTAGAAAAATTAGCAGAAATAGTCTTATTACTTTCTTCCTTGTAAGTAGAAAGGAAATAAGGGAGTAGCATAGGTTAAAGCGATAGTCGAAAGCTGGTTACTATGTGACTGAAGTTCCTTTGATTGTATGGACATGAGTTGACAAATTCCTGTATGAGAAAATTTAAGATTTTCGACCCTGAAAACAAAAACAAGGAATATCTCAAAAACGATCAACTCCAAGAAAAAAATGTGTACAACATAAATTGTGTGTTTTAATGTGGTTTACATTTTTGTGTGGTAAGTTTTTGTCTATCTCTTACGGTTTAGCAGTTTTACAAAATTCCGGAAAATTCACTGAGAATAAAGTAGTCTTCGGAGGCTATTCCCAGAAAATTCAAAATATACACTTTATTTGTCAGGTAAATGTCTTTAATATACGATAATTTTACAAAATCGTTAGAGCCATTGTTTAGATAATCAACATTTTCGAAAACATTTCCATGTAAAGGGTAGTTTGGAGTGGGGGGATTTTTCTCAAAATCTTCGTGTCGCATCCCTGGAAGATGCTAAACTTAAATACCAAGTTTGGTATTTTACCGACTTTTCGTTTTTGAGTTATCATGTTCACAGACACAGGGACACACGGACACACACATACACACACACACGGAGCGTTTTCTGAAAATACTTTTTTTTAGATAAAGGGGACCCTAAAACATATATTTCCGGTGAAATCTCGGTATCGAATTTTTTGGTGGGGTGTAATACCTTCTCTATACATTATGTACATAGTTCGTATAGAGAAAGTAAAAATTAACATCAAGTTTGTATTTAACTGTCTTTTAGTTTTTGAGCTATGCTTTCCACAGACACCCGCATCCTTTTCAAAATGCCTTTTTAGCACCTCAAAACATATGTTTCCGGTGAAATCCCGGTATCGAATTTTTGGGTGGAATACAATACTACCTCCATACTATATACATAGTACGTGTAGAGAATATAAAAATACTTTCTTTTTTAAATACGGTACCGGAGTCTGATCAGGACTCCGGCACTATATACCTCACTTTAATTTACCTTTTTTTTTTTTTTTTTTTTAACCTTGTTTTTCTGTATTATTACTGGATTGCTGTTTTTTTACTGTTACAACACACACATAAACACAAACATATAACACCCATGCCCAAGGCGGGACCCGAACCCACGATCCCTAGCGCTACGAAGAACCAAAGCGGGACGCCTTGGCGAGCGCGGCCATGGGGACCGGCTTACTTTCGCAAAAATATCTATATATACCACATACAATACACGTCCCATGGTTGTGGTTGGGGTTCTTCGGACGCAGGAGACCTCAAAACATATATTTCCAGTGAAATCTTATATAGAATTTTCGGGTGAAATACAATAACTTCTTGTATTGATTTTTGAAATGTACCAGCTCGAGAAGACAGCGCCTGCATCATGATGCAATCATTCAAGGAGTCAGGTATGAATGTGGCCTGTAGGCATAAAGTACGAAATGGTCAGGCTTATGGTGACTGACCAAGTACTCCACATGCTTAAGGTTTTCCAACCATTGAAGGACATCTACCCCAACCACAACCATGGGACATGTATTGTATGTGGTATATATAGATATTTTTGCGAAAGTATCAGGAAGAATTACTACAGGGTAAAAGATTTCATAACTGTTCAAAGAAGATTCGTAAAGGTAAATCTTTTTATCAAGAAATGACTAGGCTCCATCTTCCACGGCTTTTTGGCATCACAAGATACTTGGATAACGTACGCATTTTCTTGTGCGAAAACACTTTATAAGTGCCCTACACTTAGTGGACGCAGCAGCCATCAAACAAGCCCAACAGTCAAGAACAAAGAGCTAGAGAAGGCTATTTTTGCAGTGTTTACATTTATTTTTCTGATATGATTCAGAATTTGAAAGAAGAAGATCCATAGGAACAGTGGAAGAAGTTGATGAGTGTTAGGGACAACATTTATGTAGGTATTTGCTAGACAAACTTACATTAAATTTAAAGAACAAATACATATCAGGAAACTTCGCAACTTTGACTGAACTTCCTTTAAGGGTGCTGAAAGATAGGCTCCATAGGTTGTTGTAGATGTGAAGCGGAGTTTCTCCATATATAAAGAAGCATTAAGCTCAAAACGCCAGCGGCTTAACGTCAAAAACATTGAAATTTATTCCATAATGGCCGAATTTTTA
Organism: Hymenopus coronatus; assembly: GCA_030762935.1. Taxonomy (NCBI): domain Eukaryota; kingdom Metazoa; phylum Arthropoda; class Insecta; order Mantodea; family Hymenopodidae; genus Hymenopus; species Hymenopus coronatus. Next base: position 61,902,426 of record CM060898.1, on the reverse strand, counting down.
CAATGTGTACAGTCTTTCCAACTCTTGTCCTATATATCGGCCAATTGGAAAAACAACAATTTACCTAATAGTTGATTGGAAGCTACGAATCCCGGAATTTAAAGGTTTATTACATGTGAATTCGTCATTGTGGTATGCCATCTCAAAATAATTTGAGATCTCCTTGTGTGTTTTACCAGGAAAAACGCGAGTCAGTTGGGGAGTGTATTGCTATATCGGCATTTTACTATGGTAGCTCACTGGTTAGTGTAACTATATAAAGACCAGGAGATCCGCGGCTCAAATCCCGGCTACTACATTGCATTTTTCGGTCTGCCTCTACCGTTCCAACTCTTGTTCTACACATCACCCAGGGAGGAAAAAACAAACTTTCATGGGCATTATGCTGTAAACTGTAACCATTTAGGAATTGTGTTCATGGTTAGGAACAAATATGATGATTAATATCCAGGACTGGCAATTAGGAATCCTTATTGCACTGCTCAGGCATAAAGAAAGTGGAGGAAAAGAAAGTGGATAACAACAGGTTAAGTAAAGCAGAGGGAGAATCTGCCTCCAAAGAGGCGGACCTCCCCGTCTTTGTTCCAGATACTGTCTAAAGCCTCCAAGAGTATAAACGCAGTAAGATGAAACATTCAAATTCGCATAACTTATTTGAAATATAACACCTCACTGCCATAGCAGTTTTATATAAATGAGAAAAAGTATGGTTCAAGTGCAATGAAACAGTTTTGTCAGCAGGAAGTAATGCATCCATAACTCGCTTCCATTGACAATCTTGCTAAGCATGTTTCTCCCAACATCTACATAATAAGAGAAAAGCTATAGGAACAGGCCCATTAGTTTCAATTTGTGATAGTACTGTATAAAGCTGGATTATGCTGCTACCTATCGATACATCTAGAAAATGACTGCAATTTTCAAATTACCATATCATTTTGTGGTTTACTAAATGACTCTCTTTATGGTAGAATAGAAAATATTAGGATTCTGTTAAAGCTACAAAAAATATTGGTAAACAAATTTGTGCCTATTAAAAGTAAGCAAGGTTGCTGATGTGAGAGGACTTAACTCAAATTATTTGTGTCGGAAAACATGATACATTGTAAGATAAAACTTAAATACCAAGAAAGGAATGTTATCGACTATTCGTTTTTGGGTGTGTCCGTGTTCACGGACATGCAGACACACACATATACACATAGACCTTTTTAAAAGAAAATTTATTTTTTACTTTCTCTACACATATTATGTACATAGTGTATAGAGAAGGTATTGTATTGTATTCCACCCAAAAATTCGATGTCGAGATTTCACTGGAAAGTAATGTTTTGAGAGCCCCGAGTCAAAAAGAGCATTTTTTGAAAAATCTACGTGCGTGCTGCTTGTGGACAGCATAGCTCAAAAACGAAAATACCGTTAAATACCAAACTTTTAAGGATGCGACACGAAGATTTTAAATAAAATCGCCCACCCCAAAATACCCTTTACATGTAAGATTTTTCGAACATTTTGATTTTCTCAAAAATGAGTTTAACGATTTTGATTAACATATCTTCAGATAACTTATGAGGGATAAAATGAATATCTTGAATTTTCGAGGAATAGCCTTCTGAAGTTCTCTTCATTCTGGATGACTTTTATGAAACATGCAAACCGTAAGGGATATACAAAAATTTACTACACAAAAGTGCAGATATCATTAAAACAGACAATGTATGTTATACACAGCGTTTTATTTACATAATCGTTTTCGAGATATTGCGGATAATTGTTTTAAATTTTAAGCCACTTAAACTTTTCTTAAACGGGAATATATTTGTTTTTTTAGTTTCTCGTTTGTTTACTCCTGGCAAACAAATAAATTGGAATTTCAATTGTTACACACAGAGACCGGATTTTAAAAGACCAGACTACCGCTTTAGCCAGTGCATTTTCTTATTTCCCTTCTATTTACAAGGAAGCTAGTAATAAGACTAATTCTGTTTAAGTTTATATTGATTAGCATGATGTAGATAACAGATTAGATGACATCATGTGAATGGATCACATTAGATTTTTTCGTTCTACTTACAAGGAACTTAGTAATAAAGAACATTTCTGTTAATGTTTATCTGGATTTTCATGAAGTAGATAGAAGAATAAGCTTTGTAACAATACTTTGTTACAGAGATGTAGAAAAAGTCATATGAATGGAAAATATCAGATTTTTTATAAAGGGGGCCTAAAACGTGTATTTCCGTTGAAAAACTGTTATGGAATTTTTGGGTGGAGTACAATGTTTTCTCTACCTGGGTAGTATGTACTAAGTAGAGAAAGGAAAAATCTCAGGTATACAATCAGGATTTAAAGGGGTTTCCTAAATGTAGGTTGTGCGACAGTGAAGAAAAACTGCCCTACTTCTTGCATACAACTTACCAGGGAGAAGTACTTAGTTCAAAGACTCCTGTAATAATTTCGGACCATAGGCTGGCTAAATTAGGAGGGATGCCACACAATAAGCTAATACTTGTAACGTCTCCGTTACACGATGGAGTCTACCCGACCTATTAGTTCATCATTACTCCGCTACAGCGCCTCCGTCAACCTGCTTGAGGGCTAGCCAGCGGATCCAGGCTTTTCTGCGGATACCTGGACACGTCACGAGCTCCCCTCCTGGAGGGGGGAGGTGATCTTGGCTAGCCGCTGTACTACGAGTAATGACCAGTTGGGGGTTTTACTTCTCATCGGGGTCGTCTTCATACAGCACCTATCTTCTAGGCCCTTCGCGCCGTGCTATGTCTTTGTGGAGCAAGCTTTCGGTTTGTCTAAATTTAGTATATATTTATCTTTAGCTTTAATTTCGAAAATATTACTGACATTCTCGCTCCCATATTATGGTGGATTATGTCGACCGGCCTGAAGTGACTTTATAGTGTTTTTTTTTTTTTTTTCTTGTGGCGAGCACGAGTCTGTTATTAACGTTTTTGTGTTTCATCTGTTAAAGGTGCAAAATGTTAAATAAATAGGTGAAGTTGGACTGAATTCTTTAATTCTTTAATTTGAAGGTACACCTTAATCCTGCTTTTATCTGTGAATAGATTTCGGTTTTGGGCTTTCTCTTTAAAATTGTGCGTTTCCACAAAAATGGTTTTATAATTAGGGCCCAGTGGAGCAGACCTCGGTGCGGGCAAGCTGGATTAAATCATTTGTTTTATCTCCCAGACACTGTGAGTCAATGAATCTATCAATAGATCAATGTTATATTATGAAGAACAAACAAAACTAATATTGTAAGCGAGTCCAAGAAAATATACGTTTGTGTAAGAAACAGCAGAAAATTGGATGGGTATCAGACTGAAACATCCCATGTCATATCCGGGATTTGAACCAAGGATCTCCGTCCGGTTGTTTAATCACTAAGGTATATGGTATTATGCTGACATGACATTAAATTCTGGCTGTGCTGGATCGGTATGTAACACGCACATATACGCACAAAATAATAAAATTTGCCCCAAATTCTATTTTTGACAATACTTCTAGTATTTGTTCATATTACACAGATGCCTGTTTTTCTGTTATTAAATAGAATCTGACTCGCATTTTTCGCGTAAATCACAAGGGGATCCCATAGTAGCTTAAAGGTTAGATTAAAGGTTAGAACAATCGGAAGGATCCGTAGTTCAAATCCTGGTTATGACATTGAATTTTTTAGTCTGACTCCAACTCCTCTCCAACCCACGGCTTGTGTAAAAAAGTCTTAAGGGTTTCATTCACATGACTGTCTCTACCTCTCTCTAACAAATTATTCTTAAAAAACTTTATCTTCTCTTTACTTCATGATCATCAAGAAACCATTAGCAGAAATAGTCTTATTACTTAGTTCCTAATAAAATTATGGTCAAATCTTGTAAAAAGCTGGTTGTTATTTATTTCAAATTCGGTTCTATGTATTACCACTCCAGAAGTTGGTAAATTCCCCTATGACAAAGTTTTGAACATTTTAAAATTAAAAAACAACTGAATCTACCTATCCTACTTCTGTCCTACACACGACTTGTGTGAAAAAACTATTAAACTAATACCAATAACAAGGGATATCTAGAATATCACTCCATAAAAATTATACATGACATAACTTGTGTATTTTAAGAGATTTTATTGTATTACAGCTGTATGTCCATCTGTTACGGATTACCAGTTAAGCAAAAATCATTCAAAATGAAAAGGACTTCTAATGCTAGAAAATTCAAGATATACATTTTATTTGTTTACAGTACGCCATTTTGTTAGTTCATCTGAAAGGAGATTTGCGATTTTACGATGGATACAAATATTGAACAAAGAATCTGTCTCAAATTTTGCATTGAAAATGGTATTTCGTGTACCGAATCGCTGAAAATGTTACAGAGGGATTACGTGAATCGACTTTATCAAAAACACGTGCATACTAGTGGTACATTGCATTCAAAAGTGGTCGAGATGTGGTGCAAGATTTGCCTCGCTCTGGTCGGCCATCTATGGTTTCAACTGAACTGAAAATCGTCATTTAGGTCTGAGAGAGATTGCCACTGAACTTTCTGTGTCTCACGAATCGATTCGTACCATTTTAAACGATTGTTTGGGCATGACACGCGATGCAGCTCGGTTAGTTCCGAAAGACTTGAATCTTCTACAAAAACTCAATCGCTTAAGGATTGCTGAAGACATGCTAGAACGAGCCAGTTCCGAACCCACATTCATGAAACGCATTGTAACTGGTGATGAGACGTGGGTTTACGAGTTTAACACTCAAACCTGTCCACAAGCTTCCGAATGGCGCCTTCCAACTGAACCGAAACCTAAAAAGGCACGTCAAACTCGATCAAAACTGAAGGTCATATTGACAGCCTTTTTTCAATTATCGCGGTGTCGTGCACTCAAGAGTTCTTGCCAGAAGGTCAGATTGTAAGTAAAGACTATTATCTGAGCGTTATGCGGCGTTTGAGAGAACAAATACGGCGAAAAAGGCCAGATTCTGTGCCACGATGACGCATCAGCACACAAGGCTATTATTGTGAACGAATTTCTGACCAAAAACTCAACAAATTTATCGAACAACCACCATATTTAACTGATCTGGCTCCTGCTGATTTCTCCCTCTTTCCAAAACTCGAGTTACCACTTCGAGGCACTCGTTTTCAGTCGATAGACGACATAAAGGAAAATTCGTGGCGACAATTGACATTGATTCCTAAAAGCGCCTACAAAAAATGTTTTGATGATTGGATTATTCGTTGGCATAAATGTATAATTTCAGAAGGGGCCTACTTTGAAGGCGATAAAATAAAATTGGATGAATAATTCATTTTTTGTGTTTATTGACCAATTCCCGGAACTTTCTTGACACAGTAGTATATCTATGTATATTATATATAAACCTAAGTTAATACCATAAAATGTAGATTCCGGGTTATAGGTCGTGGTCCAACAGGTGAAAGTTTTTTTTTTTGTTAAGTTTATCGGGAAACTATATTTCAATTCTCTCTCCTTCTTTTGTATGTTTTTTTTGTCAATTCTCTGATATTTTGCAAGAACTACATTTATATATTTACTATATTACAAAAACTTTATTATAAATACCCAAGGACAAGAAAAGCATGTACAATCATCAAGCACAAGCGATGTTTGGCAATAAAATACTTTCTGTTACCACTAATTTAAGCCAGAAGAAGCTAATAATAATCAGAACAGTGAATATGATGATAATGATGACGAAGGGGAGGGGGAGGGGGAGGAGGAGGAGGAAAACCCGCTCATATGCACTTACGTTATTACTTCCAGACTCATCTGTGTTAAATACAAATATCATTTGAAACTGTAATATACAACATTTTACTATCCAAATTTAAAAATGTATTTCTTAATTTGTTTTAATTATTAATAAATATTTATAATAAGTAATAAATAATATTAATAAATCGATAAACATTTAAATTGTTGGAAAATTAGATAATAAAACACGAATTAGATTAAACGGAAAATTGTTAGATGAAGCTTAAGGCTTCAATATCTAGGAAGCAAAATGACATCTTATGGAAGAAGTAAAAACAGAAACAAAAATAGAGTATCTCAGCAAAACCTGCCTTCATTAAGAAAAATCAATTATTTACATCCAACAATATTGCAGTTTAAAAATCAGGATGTGAAACTTGGTCAATTCTTTAATCCGATAAACAAATGGAAGTAATTTAGACATGCTGCTAGAGGAAACTCCTGAAAATAGTTGAATCATTATTAAGTTTATTATAAAGCAAAAGCAGAACGAGGAATTTGAAACCAAATAACAAAAGGGGTATAAACTTAATAGGATACTTATTAAGACAATTATAACAGCAGGTACAATTGAAGCCAATCATAGAAAAGAAAGAGCAATTACATAGAACAAATTAAGAACTACGTGAAGTGCAGAAGGTATGATGACTTAAAAAGGAAGTCAGAGAGACTAGATTGCTGTAGATCAATGAAAGATTGAAGACTAAGAAAGATAATTTTCTTCCGTATATTCATCCATCATTGTTGCTTAAGGAAGACAAAAATATGCTTCCCAAGCAGGGAATCTCCCAGTTTTCTATTTACCAAGACTTTCTCCAGCTTATGGCACAAAGATTTCAAATTAGGAACATTTCTTCGTCAACGTGAACGTTTTAAATGTTTCAAAATTAGTGTATTCAACTGTTGCACATTATTTTATGTTACGGATTAAGAGAGTATAATATTAGTAGTAATATCATTAACACCTATCTTTAAGAAAGGAGAACTAAATGTCATATTAAATTCATTGTACTAGACGGATTAAAAGATTCCGAAGAGGCACATTTACCATAGATTGTATTTTTATAGTTAATCACTTGATAGAGAAACAAGCAGAATACATGACTTTCATAGATTATACAAAATCATTTGACAAAGTAAATAGAAAATTATTGTGGGAGATATTGCTAAATAAAGGAATCTCCAAACAGTTAATATGATAATTTCAAAGTTTATTAATAAATAAAATACTAAATAAAACAGATAGCACGTTAAGTATAAAAATTAATTAGAGGATTCGAGAGGGGTGACCGATGTCTCCTGTTCTATTAAATTTGCATATTAATGACGTCATTGAAATGGCTGATAACTTTGAAAGAAAATTATGTTTTAAATAATTACCCTATTGTTTGCAGATGATCCAATGATATTTACAAACTCTGAACGCAATTATTAAAGTAAGTGTAATCGCAAACTTTTATAGCTTAAAATATCTACAGAAAAAATAGAGTGATGGGTTTGGAAAAAAGAATGCCAAAAATAATAAAATAATTGAGCAGGTCTCCATTTTCAAAAGAGGTGATATAAAAGTTATGAAATACATAAATGTTGCACTATTTGCGTGTACGAAGGATCCTCTTCGAAAAGGTCTATAGTTTTGGAGTTGAGACTGTCCGGTAATTCGATATATCAAGGCTGGAAGAGGGCGCAGCGTTCACCAAGGGGCGTTAGCGAAGTGCATACTTTAAGGTGCTGGATGATGGGTAGACAGACACGGAGCGAGGCCCTGAACAAAGAAGAGAGAATAATACCAGTAGGTAGAGGTCTGTATTGTTAAGACTGGATCCCGATTCACCGATGATCTGAAATTGGTCTCGCCTCAACCTCCGATACTTGGACTACACCCGGTTCTGTCCAACATCTTTAACGTCCATCATCGCCACAAGGTGCCTCTTGGGCACGTGGGAACCGATCACGTTTTCCAGATTTCAGAGAAGGCTCGGGAAGGACGGAACCACTGCATGAGCAGAGCCATAGAATAGTCCTCCAGTCAAGTTGTTGCTGCAAGATACCTTGTATGTTGATTTATATATATATATATATATAATTTGGTATTTACATAAACAGATATTTAACAGAAGTCGAAATATCCTATCTTGCCATTGTTAAAGTTTGACCCATTATTTCAGCAACTTTTTAAGGTAAAGTGCTAAATTTTTCAAGGTATATTTAGAAATACTTTTACTGATGCTTAGAAGGCAACGTACGATTGTTTTAATCAAGCTCTTAAAATTTTATTGAAAAATGATGCTTTTTAAATTTTAAAAAGAATAACTAAGCCATATGCATAAAACATTAGTTAAAATAAAACCTATTTAGGTTCCAACGTGAGGTAAAAATTGCTTCCCTTAATGTCAATTAGGTGTGTTTTAATGAAAACTTGATTTTTGTCTACTAAGTTTTTGTTTATTCTAATGGTTTATCAGATATACAAAAGTCATCCAGAATGAAGAGGCCTTTAACATATACATTTCGTTCGGCATGAAAATATCTTAAACTTACTTAGCTTACTTACCTTACTTTAGCTAACTTACTTAACTAAACTAACCTAACTAACTTAACTTACCTAACTATCTTAACTAATTACTAAACTAACTTACCTAACTAACTAAACTAACTTACCTAACTAACTAAACTAACTTACCTAACTATCTTAACTTACGAAACTAACTTACCTAATTTAACTAACTTACCTAACTATCTTAACTAATTACTAAACTAACCTAACTAACTAACTTAACTTACCTAACTATCTTAACTAATTACTAAACTAACTTACCTAACTAACTAAACTAACTTACCTAACTAACTTAACTAACTTACCTAACTATCTTAACTTACGAAACTAACTTACCTAATTTAACTAACTTACCTAACTATCTTAACTAACTGACTAAACTAACTTACCTAACTATCTTAACTTACTAAACTAACTTACCTAACTATCTTAAGTAACTGACTAAACTAACCTAACTAATAACTTAACTAACTTACCTAACTGTCTTAACTGACTAAACTAACTTACCTAACTACTACTAATATTAAAACATTTATTGTCCTGCATAGTGCAGCGATTACCATGCTAGATAATGGTTATTGGTAAAATGAATGCAATTTCAACGTAATTACGATTAAAAATAATCGTAATTAAAAAGGTAAACGTACTATTATATAAATCTATTGCCCAAGATTGTCAGTCAAAGCCGGCGAAAGGTGATGGATTTTTTCGTACTAAAAATCTATTGCATTGCTTTCTCTGGAGGGTAAGAAAAGCCGTTAACCCGTGTAATGTTTACTCGCACGTAAAATAAGCCCATACCCTGAAAGAAAAGGTCGCAAGTCGTGATTTCATCATATATTAGCATCTATGGATAATGAAAGTGATTCCTCGTCACCATAACCACATACTGGCAAACTCGCAAACTAGAAATTCCCTGGTCAAGAAACTAGGGACCCAATATAGTGTGATGGAGTTTGAACTGAATTAAAACATGTGATTGTTTATATCGAATTTGAATTTGTATGTTTTAATTATTTTCCTCATCTAGTTCCCACTCTTGTTCCCATAACAAAAAATTGTACATCGGACTAAATGTTGAGGAATTGTTGAGGAATTTTGGACTTCTATTCCTAAATCTAAGGACAGAGCGAAATGGAGAAGACTAAGCATGGATATAGAAAAGAGCAGCACGTAACAGTAACAATAGTGAAAAGCGAGATAAAAACTGATGTCGCAGGCAAAACTAATTATAGGAGTAGAATATAACATTACATATTACCAGGCTAAAAGTGAACAAGTTGAAGAAGTGATTAGGAAAGTTAAAATACTGGAAAAACTCCCAAACTCTCATGGATTGGCTCCCCAAGTAGTGTACAAATTCCGAGCTATCCCTACGCAAGTAAGAAGCCCTTGCCCTGAAGGAATGTTATGGGCTCTATTATTATTATTATTATTAGTATTATTATTACTATTATTACTATTATTATTATTATTATTATTCTCCGAGCAGTAAAAGGATGCACCAGACAAGATCATATTAGAAACATAAGGAGAGAATTAGATATATTTTCCTTTAAAGAAAAGATAAAAATAAATAGAGAAAAATGGATAGTCATTTACAAAGAATGGATAACTCTCGCATTCCATTTCAGTCATACAAATATAAACCTCTAGACTACAGAACAATGGGAAAACCAGTTAAAAGATGGGAAGAAATATGAGGCCGGAACAGGAGAATTCTTCTAATCCATGAAGAGTTGATGATTATTGTTATTATTATTATTATTATTATTATTATTATTATTATTATTATTATTATTTGTAAATCAATCTTGGCAACATTTAGCACATTAGAGGAAATGACACAGTGGGAGCTTGGAAAACATTTGAACTGGAAATGTCTGCTGGCGGCATGCAGACAAATACGCTACCGAATTTAAAATATACGTGCACTATATTGCTGAACCTTCGGCACGTTATTGCAGTCACGCGACTGTATTACCCACTCATCTTTCATCAGGTCGTAATTATTGCAGATATCCTGCGCCAAAGCCAGCTCAAGATCTTAAAGCGGAGAATTTGCGGCCATAAAATTCATTTGAGCCGCCTACGTGGACGATAAGCGGCGGCAGATAACACGGGAAGTGATTCACGTTCCACTAATTAGATCGTGCTTTGGATGCCGCCTCTCTGACCTCCACCCCCAGTAGCTACCTACGTGAGATTATATTTGATAAGGAGTCTGTTTGGAGAGAACTGACCGAGAACTCCAATGATATGTAATTATTATTCCTTAGACCACGAATTATAACTGGGGTAAAAAAAAAACACAATCAACTTCAAAGAGTAGATATTAAGTCATAAGGTTATTTAATGCTTATAAACAAAACACGTACTTATTTTGTGTTTAATTTGCTGCTCTTTGAAGCATTAACTTATCTGATTGGGAATCTTGGACATAAAGACGACATCGTATAGTAAACAGTGATCGTCTGATAGTGTAAGATAAAAGACAGCTTTGCAAGGATTTATGAGTGGCAACAAAAACTGACAATAAGCGGACAGCTTTAGAACTAAAGTTTGTTTTATCTTACAACAATGTTTTTCCTGTTTTACCAGTCACCTTAACATCACAATCGAACTATAGATAGAAAACTGACATTTTAAGCAGCTTCTTTGCTTTTTTTAATTTCTCTAACACAGTAGGTCGAGATTTTACCGGAAGTATACGTCTTGAGGTCCTCCGAATCAAAAATAAAGTTTGAAAAAGGTTCCACATGTACTTGCCAGTGTGTGTGTGTGTGTGTGTGTGTGTGAGTGTGTGTGAGTGTGTGTGTGTTTGTGTAAATTTGTGAACAGCATAGCTCAAAAACGAAACGAGTGTTAAAAACTAAACTTCATATTTAAGTTCAGTATCCTCCAAGGATGCGACATGAAGGTTTAAAAAAAATCCCCAAACTATCATTTACATGAAAGATTTTTCTAAAATGTTGATTATCACAAAAACACCTCCAACGATATTAGTTAACATACCATTCTGTTTAATATAGTTTATGACAAATGAAATGTATATATCGAATTTTCGGGGAATAGCCTCTGAAGACCTCTTCATTCTGGATGACTTTTGTACTAGTGGTAAACCATAAGAATAGTCAAAAATTTACCACACAAGATAGTATATAATCTCGTTAAAACAAGCAATTTATGTCAAAAGCATTTTTTGTAGAGTTAACCATTTTTGAGAAAATTCTTTTTATTGGTTTCAGTTTTATAATACTTAAACCTTTCCCGAACGGGAAGTACTCATTCGTTTCATCTCCCTTTTGTTTTAATTCTGGCCATGAAAAGAGCAAAAAATTTCGATTTTATCACTTAGCGACCAGCTTTTAAAAATATGTATAACACTTTATTTTAGCAAATTCCCTTATTTCCCTTCTACTTACAAGAAAGCAAGTAATAAGACCATTTCTGCTCATTTAATTGGTACTTCAAGTGTTACAGGTGTGAAAAGCAATACATTTTCTAAACGTTGCGATTTCAGTTCATTTTACTATGAACAAAACCATTTTTTAATTTTTGTAAGTTTTGTTAAAATTTCACACTATTTAAGGTGCATTATTGAAATGTATACCAGTGATTATAAACAATAATAGTGATATGTTTGCCAAGTATCATCATTCTATTTTTTTTTTTTTTGTTATATCGGACGATGAATGTGATTTTTGAAATGATGCTCAAATATCTCGGGGTACATGGAGATTAAAGTTACTCGACATTCGTTTTCTCAGGGTAAGGGAAATCCCCGAAAAAAAAAAATTATCCGGGTAACTGACCCTAGGCGAGATTCGAACTCGCGACCTGTTGAATATGAGGCTAATTCTAACTTATATGGGTATATAAATAATAGCTTTTATTGTGCAAAATTCATTATTCTAATACTTACTCAAATTATCGTAGAAAATCTTTTACTTTTAGCACTTTCCAAAACTCTTGATTTTTCAAAATGTAGTACTTCATTTCAGAAAATTGGAGCATTATTTCGGAAAACTATATGCTCATTTTATTAATATGCTTTTGAGAGCCATATAAAGTGTTTAAAACAAATTAGTAAGAAATCCCATCATGTGGAAAAATGTTGGAAGAAAATTTGCAAGAAAGCAAGGTTTAAGATTGCATGCGCCTGCACAGTTAAACCTTCAGTTAATTAGTAGTTATAGCTCACTAAGTGACAAAAACAATGTAATTTCTAAAAGTGTAGAGGTCATATTATATTATTATGAAACATTTTTTTTAATTAACCGAGGAATATAAATAGAATTTATCAATTTAATTTGTCAATAATAAAGTTTTATTTCTTCCAAAAGTTTTAAAGTTTCTACGTATAGTTGGGAGCGGAAGGAGCATGATTTCTAGGAAATATAACGAAACAAGTTTTGCTACATTTACTCTCTTAGAGCCTCTTTTACTTTGACGTGCTAATTTTTAAGATATGTTTTGCGAATATCTACTTTTAATCTCTGCGTGTTTTTTTTTTTTTTTTTTTTTTTTTTTTTTTTTATCCTCGACAGCTCTCTATATTAATTGTTTAATTAACAGCTAGTGTTACTCGAGGACGTCCAGATTCTGTCTCAGCTGCTGCAGTTTCACTTGCAATCTGCTACAATCTCTCAAAGTCATTCCAGACCCAAGTTCTACTTAAACTTCCTTATTGCTTTGAGACCTGACAGCCCCAGGGCATCCCATAGCTCCGAAATTAATCTCATATACACCGAATTCAAAGAAGTCATAATAGAAGCTAAGTTCATTCTCCTATTAAGGTCATAAGCTTCCAATTACCTGAATATTTTCCGTAATCTCTGCGCCGAAATGAAATAACGTTTTTCATTTTCTTCCAGCACGTATAGCTTGACGACGGGTGATGAAGAATGGATTTCAGGCTTAGAATGATGTTAAACCGACATTCAAAATATTTTCCACTTAAAAAATATGTACATTACTTTCTGTACACGTACTATGTATAGAGAAGGTATTGTGTTTCACCCAAAAATTCGATACCGAGATTTCACCGAAAATACATGTTTTGGGTCCCCCTGAATCCAAAAAAAGCATTTTTGGGAAAAGGCCCGTGTGTGCGCATGTGTGTGTGTGCGCGTGTGTCTGTGGACAGCATAGCTCAAAAACGAAAACACCGTTAAATACCAAACTTAGTATTTAAGTTTTTGTATCTTCCAAGGATGCGATACGAAGATTTGAAAGAAAATCCTCCCACCCCCAACTACCCTTTCGAAAATTTTGATTTTCTCAAAAATGGCTCTAATGATTTTGATTAAAATATCGTGTATTAAAGATATTTACCTGACATATAATATGGATATCTTGAATTTTCTGGGAATAGCCTCTTTATTCTGGATGCATTTTACGAAATTTTGCATAACTGCTGAACCGTATGAAATGGAAAAAAATTACCACACAAAATATGTAGAGCACATTAAAACACACAATTTATGTTACATAACTTTTTTTCGAGGAGTTGATTGTTTTTGAGATATTCCATGTTTTTGGTTTCAGCTTTGAAAAACTTGTACTTTTCTCATACAGGAATCACCTAGTAACCAGCTTTAGACTTCAATTTACTTATTATACTCCCATATTTGGCTTCTACTTACAAGGAAGCAAGTAATAGGACTATTCTGCTAATTTGTTTTCGATTAGCATGAAGTAAATAGAAGAGTCAGCTTATTTACAATAATTTGTTACACAGAAGTAGAGAAAGTCATGTAAATCAGATTTTTTGCTTTCTCTATACACACTATGTATATAGTGTATAGAGAAGGTATTGCACTCCACTCAAAATTCGATATCGAGATTTCACTGGAAATATATGCTTTAGGGTCCCCTGTATGCATAAAAGGCATTTTCAGAAAAAAGTCCGTGTGTGTGTCCGTGTGCCTGTGAACACGATAACTCAAAAAGGAAAAGTCGGTAAAATACCAAACTTGGTATTTAAGTTTATTATCTACCAGGGATGCGATACGAAGATTTTGAGAAAAATACCCCCCCCCCCAAACTACCCTTTATATGGAACTTTTTTCGAAAATTTTTATTTTCTAAAAAATGTCTCTAAGAATTTTGATTAAAATATCGTATATTAAAGATATTTACTTGAGAAATAAAATTTATATCTTGAATTTTCTGGGAATAACCTCTGAAGACTACTTTATTCTGGATGAATTTTACGGAATTTTGCATAACTGCTAAACCGTAAGAGATAGAAAAAAATATAGCATCCAAAAAGTGTAGAGCACGTTAAAACACACAATTTATGTTATATACATTTTTCTCGTGGAGTTGATCGTTTTTGAGTTATTCCTTTTTTTTTTTTTTTTTTTATTTCACCTATAAAAAACGTGTGCTTTTGTCACACAGGAAGTTGTCAACTCCTGTCCATACAAACAAAGGAGCTTCAGTCTCATAGCAACCAGCTTTTGATTATCACTTTAACGTATGGTACTCCCTTATTTCCCTTCTACGTGCAAGGAAGCAAGTAATAAGACTATTTCTTCTAATTTCTTCTCGATTAGCATGAAGGAAATAGAAGCATAAACTTTTTAACAATATTTTGTTGCAGAGCTATAGAGAAAGTCATGTGAATGGAACACATCAGTTTTTTTATTTTGTGATGGAATGGAAAAATGTATGGTTTAAACAACTCCGTTTTCTTGAAAAACATAATGCTTTAGTATTGTATTGGTAATGCTTCTATATTTACACTCCATAAGTATGTACTTTACGTTCTCTAGCACATGTGTACATACAATGTACATAATAGCTAGAGAAGGTAGGTATTGTATTCCACCCAAAAATTTGATGTCGAGATTTCATCTGAAATATGCTTTGAGGTCCCTTGAGTCCAAAAAATACATTTTTAGAAAAAGGTTCGTGTGTGTTCAGCATAGCTCAAAAACGAAAAAAAATGGTTAAGCACCAAATTTGGTATTTTCATTTAGTATCTTCTAAAGATGCGACACGAAGCTTTTTAAGAAAATCTTCCCACCACAAACTACCCTTTAGATTGAAAATGTTTTGAAAATTTTGATTTTCTCAAAAATAGCTCTAATGATTTTGATTGAAATACCGTGTATTAAAGATAGTCTCACTTCTCAAAAAAGTGTATATTTTTAGTTTTCTGGGAATTGCCTTCATAGTACACAATTTATGTCATATCAGTATTCGAGATATTCCTATATATTGGTTTCAATTTTATACAACCTATCTCAAATAGGAAGTCATCTTTTGTTTCATCGCTTTGTTTTACTGCAGCCCATGCAAAGCGAACGGAACCTTAATTGTTAGATTTGTCAATCGTCTTAGCCTAATGCATTGCCCGGATGCTAAGTATTTACGAATGCAAGTAAGTCACCATTTAGATGTTCTCTTTAGGGAGACAAACAGGTGGTTGACCGGGTAGTAACGTGAATCAATTAGGTTTAATGTCATACCGGTATGTTGTCACATTGGCTCAATGGTTAGAACAATCGCACGGAGCGTGGGAAAACCGTAATTTGGCTGTGGAATGGAATTTTTCAGCTGGTTCTAATAATAAATTCGGCTTGCATCACAATATTGACAGGCACAGAGGAAATTTTGCAATAAAGAATATGAAACAAATAATGCCTATATTTTTACTTTCCCTAACACATGCATACGTAGTAAGAGATAAGGCTGTCTACTAAAAAATTCTATATCAAGATTCCAGTGGAAATACACATTTTGGGAGACCTTGAAATAGTCCTTGTGTGTAAGTGAACAACATAATTCAAAAGCGAAAAATCCTTAATACCAAACTTGATATTAACTATTTTGACTAAAATATATATTGATATTTTAGTTCTGCATCGTTCAAGAATACGAAGATTTTCAAGAGGCCCCCTCCAAAACTATATTTTACATGAAGATTTATAGAAATTGCAGATTTTCTCAAAAATGGCTAAAATAAATATTTATTAAAATATCATAAACCAAAGTTTAATTATGTCACTAATAATATAGATATTGGATTCTATGGGAAACACAAATCATACATGCCTATACAGGTTGCTAATGATCTACAGCGAAATAATTCAAGAGATTATAGACGTGTCTGATACAAGTAATTTCAGATAAGAAATGCATGGTCCACGTAGTTATAAAGTGTTAAACAAATTATTTTCTAATACAGATAAGATGATGTTAAGTCAAAGTCAGATGAACACCTGGCTTAGAATGCCATTATAATTGATGGCGGGTTTAGAAATATCGATTTATTCGCGTTATCAAGATTTACTGCCATAAAGTTCTCTCAAATCTAGAACAGATCACTTGACAGTGACTTCCATCTTGGTTTATATTATAGCCCACTCTCGACTATTCAATTTTTGTTTTTAATATTGTTTATTATTTTGTGTATTACAACAGCAAGTATGGTTTGTGTACTTGTGCGATTGATGCACAGCATTATGTACACTGGCATTTAAATAAATACACACATTCATTTATTCATTCATTCAGCCTACTTTAGAGGCATTTATTTAACCGCTCCAGTGGCTTAATGTGTAATACCGAAAGCTAATACACCGAAGGGCACAGGTTCGTTTAACCCTTTGTTGCCTGTCGGTACCTATAGGTTCCGCTTGTTTTAAGCGTAGCTATACAAATAGGGTTGTACTCTAGGATTAATTTCCTGTTCTACTAACCTTCAACCATAAACGACAAGTAATCAAGACTCCTTTATATTGTAAAAATTTATACAATATTTGCCTAAAAGTGTAGTGATTTTTTTAAATAAACTAAAGAGTAAAACTCACATAACTACAGTCAAATGTAAACCCATTCACATGACTTTCTCTACGATGCTGTAACAAATTATTGTTAAAAACATATTCTCCTATCTACTGAATGATAATCAAGATAAACATTAGTAGAAATGTTCTTAATTACGTATTTTCTTGCAAGTAGAAGGGAAATAAGGGAATACACTGGGCTAAAACGATAGCCAAATATTTTAAAAGCTGGTTGCATGTGATTGAAATCCGTTGGAGGGCAGGAGTTTACAACTTTCCATGCGAGACAAAATTTAATTATTTTAAATCTAAAACAAATAACAAGGAATATCTCAGAAATGTCAGTTCCACGAAAAAAACGTATATGATACAAATTGTGTCTTTTAACGTTATCTACATTTTTTTGTGCAGTAAGTTTCTGTGTATCTATAACAGTTTACCAGTTATGCAAAATTCAGCAAAATACATTCAGGTCTTTACAGGCTGTTTCCAGAAAAATCAAGATATACATTTTATTTGATATATATATTTAATATGCGGTATTATAATCAAGATCGTTAGAGCCGTTTTTGAGAAAAACAAAATTCTTGAAACATTTTTCCATGTAAAGTGTAGTTTGGGAGGATTTTTTTCAAAATCTTAGTGTCGCATCCCTGGATGTTACTGAACTTAAATACTAAGCTTGGTATTTTACCGACTTTTCTTTTTGATTATCGTGTTCAAAGACACACGGACACACACACAGACTATTTTCCAAAATAAGCTTGTATATAGTACGTGTAGAGAAATTCAAAATGTTTGCGAGAAAATAAGGTTTAACATCGGGTGCGCCTATTTAATAAGCATGCGCTTACCCATTTATAGCTTCAGTTAATTGGTAGTTTAAGTTTGACAAGTGCAAAAAACATTTACTTTCTTAAACTTTAGAATTCAAATAACTTTATTGTGAAATAATATATATATTTTTTAAGTTTACACAATTTGTGTTCAGATTTCACAGATGCTTCATGTGGCTCATGTCAAATATTTTGTTCAAAAAATCTCAAATATGAAATTAGCCTATTTATATTAGTTCTTGCTGAAATACGCTAAGTAAGCTTGGTGGAGATAGGCAGCGAAGCGGAGAGAATTAGTCACGAGAAATCTAATCCAATAATAAGATTGGAACGATACCCCCTTAATGGCTGAAAACGTGTGCTCCACATAAAAGCATTTGATCAATGAGCTGCCAAGAAGCGATATCCAGTTACTGGAAACCAGAGGGTGCACATGTAGGTACTTTCTTATGCCTCACCTCGGCACTGCTAGAAAGGGAAATTCTCGGCGGTAACATTAATATCGTGTCTCTTTTATACAAAAATACATAAATAAAGGCATAAAGTGGAACGTGGGCCCCGGCTCTTACAAAATATCTGTCGATACCTTTCCTGTCGGCCTACACGAGAGCGGATGGAAGCAGTGGTCGTGATCTTTAACAGTATAGGCGTTTCTTTTGAGGTAAGTATTCTAGCACGATCCAGAACTCCATGTTGGATGTGTGTGCGTTTCTGTGTTCACTTCTTTTCCGTAAATACAAAACCTGATGTGTCGCATTTATATCTTTTTCTCAACTGCAAAAAAAAATGTTTACAAAAGCTTATTCTTCTATCTGCTAATTGTTAATTGACATATAGTTTATTTACACATTTAGTTTTATGTATAAGAAGAATAAAAGACCACTTGCTTAGAAACATTAACGCTAAGACATAAACTGAGGCGATAATTATCGCTACTTCAAAAGGAGTACTTCATTAGTATTATTTCGAGTAATTAGAGTTTAATTAATATGCCTCCGTGCGAGCTGACTTCTCACCCGGAGGTCTCGGGTTCGATTCCCGGCTGGGGCGGGGAATTTTTCTTTAACCGGAATTATTCCCTATCCCCCATAGAGTCTGCAGGTATGAATGTGAGAGTGAATGTGGATGTGTTTAGTAATATAAAGTTTAACCTAATGTTCTGAACCTACAGTTTCACAAGTGAAAGCCCCCGATATGACCATTGATGTTAAAGGGGGCTATACAAATGAAGCAATTAAAAAAAAAATATCAAAATTGACAGTTAAAAGTTGTACAAAAGATATTAATTTCAACGAAATTTGTGAATGAAACCCTATAAATCGAGGCTTATTAAGCAAATATTGGGAAGCTGGCATCAGTGACGCTAACATGATAGCGCATGGCGGATATTTCAGCTGATAGTAACAATGCAACAAATTAATGTTAAAAAGCTTACACTTCTAGCTTAGCAGAAATCGTCTTATTACTTGCTTCCTTGTAAGTAGAATCGAAATAAGGTTAAAGTAATATCAGAAGTTCCTTTGTTGGTATAGACAGGAGTTGACAAATTCTTGTATGAGAAAAACATAAAATGTTTGTTTTAACGTGCTCTGAATTTTTTGTGTGGTAAATTTTTGTGCGTCTCTTACGGTTTAGCAGTTATGCAAAATTCCGTAAAATTCATCCAGAATAAAATAGTCTTTAGAGAGTATTACCAGGAAATTCAAGATATACATTTTACTTGCCACGTAAATATTTTTATGATATTTTAATCAAAATCATTAGAGCCATTTCTGAGAAAATCAACATTTTCGAAACAAATTCCATGTAAAGAGTAAATTGATGTGGGGGAATTTTTCTCAAAATCTTCGTGTTGCCTCTCTGGAAGATGCTAAACTAAAATACCAAGTTTGATATTTTACCGGCTTTTCGTTTTTGAGTTATTGGACACACGGACATACGGACACACACGGACATTTTTATAAAAATGCTATTTTGGATACAGGGGACCCTAAAACTTATATTTTCGGTGAAATCTCGGTATCGAATTTTTGGGTGGAGTACAATAATTTCTCTATACACTATGTACATAATACGTATAGAGAAAGTAAAAATTAACTGTACTGAAGTGTATGTATTTTTGCTTATCTTCATAACAAGTGGCAGATATGTGGAATTTTCATTTATTTTAAACAGTCTATTTTTAGTAACTCCCTATACCCACTTCTGCCGGCATTCCTGGCCTTCTGGCATACACATACACTTACTGCTTCTTACTGCAGTGACAAGGCGCTCTTCAAGGTTTACTTTTGAATGAAGAAGTTTAAAAGCGCTCTTCGAGTTCGCACACAAAATAGAGAAGCTAATCTGGATATTTGCAAAGTTTCGTGACTCCCAGAGGTTGAATGGAGTCAGCACCATTCATCAGTCGCGGTTCTCAGTATGTGGCCAGCATGTCCCCACCGTTCCACTAATATATTCCATTATGTATTGCTAATTTTTTTCTCTCTCTGCCGGAGACAGTATGAAGAAGTACAAAAAAGGATGAAAAATGATAAGACAAGCAGAGGGCATCGATTAATTAGCGCGGATGGTTGTTAACGACAGCCAGTAGGGAGAATTATTGGTGCTGTCAGTGGGGGGGACACGGTCGCTTTGTCATCAACACACACATACACACATGCTGCCTGCTTATATCTAAAAACTACGGTCTCATGAAGTAATTAGACTGCGATTTCTTCTTTCATAAAAGCAAAAAAATTAACAAAAATAGCACAACATACAGAGTTCCTAATGTTTGCTAGACGAAAAATGTGAAAGTTATAAATTGTCCTTCTCTTCTTTCTCACCCAGAGTGAATAAAATTTTAAATATTTCTATGTTAAAGCAATTACATGTTAACAGTTGCAAAGAAGCTAAAGAAATAGTTGCAGACTTCCACAATGACACTTAGAGGGCTCTTTAATTATTCCCAAGTCAAGAACATTTTACCAGTCTTGTAACTTTGTTAAAAATGAGCATGTACATAAAAATAACCGGTTCTGCAAAAGAACAAACTTTATCACCTCGATAATTCGTGTTTCATATTTTTTATCGTATAACAAATTAACAGCTATTTAAGTTGTTCTTGGGGAAGCTAATGTGCGTTTATAACGTGTACAATAGTGTTATTCGCGTATGAAAGTAGAGGACAGTGTGAGCTCAGAAGTGTTAGATTTGTTTCATTGGTGGAAATCATGTCTTCAATATTCAGTGTATAATCTATGATGTACTTCATTTTAAGGAATTAAAATTTCTCCATCCAAAAATGTGCTAGTTGTTTAAATCATCATTCAAATGTGTTTATTAAAATATAAATCGATACCATCATAATTATTAAAAATCTGATGTGTACCATTCACAGGACTTTCTCCATATCCCTGCAACAAATAATTCTTAAAAAGCTTATACTTCTATTTACTTTATGCTAATCAGAAAAAATTACCAGAAATAGTCTTATTAATCGCTTCGTTGTAAGTAGAAACAAAATAAGAGACAACTGTAGGTTAAAGTGATAGTCAAAAGCTGGTTGCTATGTCAATGAAGTTCCTTTGTTTATATGGATAGGAGTTGACAAGTTCCTGTATGAGAAAAGTATACGTTTTTCATAGCAGAAACCAAAAATAAGGAATGTCACAAAACGACGAACTCCACGAAAATAATGTATATAAAATAAATTGTGTTTTTTAAAGTGCTCTACATTTTTTGTGTAGTAAGTTTTTGTCCATCTCTTACGGTTTAGCAGTCATTCAAAATTTAGTAAAATTCATCCAGAATAAACTACTCTTCAGAGGCTATTCCCAGAAAATTCAAGATATACATTTCATTTGTCGGGTAAATATGTTTAATATCCGAAATTTTAATCAAAATCGTTAGAACCATTTTTGAGAAAATCAAAATTTTCGAAAAAAATCCATGTAAAGGGTAGTTGGGGGTGGGGGGGATTTTTCTCAAAATCTTCGTGTCGCATCCCTGGAAGATACTAAACTTAAATACCAAGTTTGGTATTTTACCGACTTTTCGTTTTTGAGTTATCGTGTTCACAGACTCACGGACACACGGACACACACACACACATTCACACATACACACACACACACACGGACCTTTTTGTGAAAATGCTTTTTTTGGATATTGGGGACCCTAAAACATATATTTCCGGTGAAATCTCGGAATCGAATTTTTGGTGGAGTGCAATACTTTCTCTATACACTATGTACATAGTACGTATGGAGAAAGTAAAAATGACAGTCCATCAAACAGAATGAAAACACCTTCTGAAATTAATAAAATATTTAAAATCAAATGTAAAGGCACTGACGACAGAACAAAAAATTTAACTGGTTTGGAACAATAACTTTCATTTTTAAACCAGCTGTATTTAATGTTTGATCAGAATTATAAGATATATTAATTAAAGCATTAGGTGCATTAAGGCATTCACGGCGGAAGAAAATATTTTATAACATATATACACATGCATCACGTCAGTGACTTCAGAGAATTACAAGGTATCCATAAATTTATCAACAGTAAAAAAATAATAATTACAATTATTATTATTATTATTATTATTATTATTATTATTATTATTATTATTATTATTATTTTAATCTTACTAATTTTACTCATACTAGTGGCAGGAATATTCTGTTCATTTTTACTTTCGATGATGCTTGTTTACATAAAGTATAAGGAAGAGGCCCTTGTTCGCTTCCTGTTACCGATGTGGAATTGTCTCCTGCTGGGAGACCTGGTCCGGGAAGCACTCAGCCTCGTGAGGTCTCTGGGGTGCCAACTGAGAGCTACTGGAGGGAAAAGCAGCCTCTTCAGTCTGTGTAGACCGCATTAATTGGCAGTAGGGACTTGGGGTGCTAAATAGGTCGCATCCTCATGCATTTTACATACGTTCTAAAGAAACAAAAATGTTGCAAGAAAATAAGGTTTAAGTTGGGAATTCCTATTAATAAACATCTGCCTGCTTATTTATAGCTTCTTTTAAATGGTAATTAAACTGCACTAAGTAGGAAAAAAATTATTTTACTATACAAAATGTATGTTTTTAAATTTTCAAAATGTATGGTAAAATTTCACAGATGCATCATCTTAAACAGAATTGATCAGATCAACGATATATTCTGCAATTTTAATTCCATTTTATTTATTTATTTGTTGAAACACTTACAACTCCCTGTATTTATGGGCTGAAAACAAGTATAGAGTAAAACAAATTATAAATTAACTATCTAAAACAAAAACAAAAATTGAAATTCTTCTATAATGATAATGCAATATCGACAGTTTTCATTAGTATAGCAATCAAAAAGGAAATTAAAAGTTGTAAAAGGATTATTAAACATAATATAAATTTGAGACACAATAAATAATTCATAGCAAAGGAATATACACCGCGAAAACGCTAAAAATGGTTATTATGCAATTGATTTCGAAGAAGAGAAATTGAACATCTTATTGCAGATATTTATTTTTTTTTTTTTACCTTCTTCAGTCGAAACTTTTTCCAGTATTGAAAAAATGCAAAGGAATGGTGGCCCGAACTCCGACCTCAGACCAATTACCTCTACGATATTTAGATCGTATTCTGCCTTTAAGTATGGGATTGTGGGTTAGTAAATATCCCTTTTCTCTTTATCGACGTCTTCTGGTTGTTCTTTGAGGATTTCGTAGGGCCGATGATAAATCCTGTTTTTTTTTGTTTTTTTTGTTTTTTTTTTGTCTTCTCAAATTGCAATCATGTCAATTCGTCTAGTGCTACCATTAGATACTGTTAGGCAATATATTAAAACATGTTTGAGAATAAATATTTATTAGCTCTACAGCTCTTCCGTACACTCACAGATCACTCTTTGAAATAAACCACGATAATCTTCCTTCAAGCATATCTAACATTCAGTGTATTGTCCAACTTTGTGTAGTTTATGGGAAAGCTTTCCAAAGTATTTTCGTGTGTACAAGTATGGTACCGAACTCCCAAGATTCAAGACTCCGCCTTCATACATTACAACAAATAACGGGCTCGTAGAAAAGCAAGGAAGATAATGTCAAACAAGATCTGACAGTGTCCTTCATGCTGAACAAGTTCTATAAGCCGCCGCAACAAAGATTAACTCTGTAGGAAATGTCTCCTTAGGTAGATGAATTTCGTCAAACAAACTTATCTCGGAGTTCTAACATAAACATGACAACTAATCTCGAGGAATTATTTCTTGAGGCACATTATTTTATTCCTCAATTCCAGTTTCAAGTGGCAAATAAAGGAGTACGAGTAAAAGAACTAAGTAATGCCAGTGCTTGTCTCAACTTGAAAAGACAGTATGGAGATAAGTGTGTATATCTATCCCTATCTAATGCATACATATTGTCATCAGCTTTGTCCTGTTCTGCTCTCATACTTGTCGTCACGTTGATAATATGTGCAAATATAAAGTTATACTTTTTAACTATGAAGATACTAGCCTAAGAAAAATATGTTTACTTTTTCTACCACGTAGGTACAGTTTACATAGTAGGTAGAGAAGGTATAGTATCCCACCTAAAATTTCATACAGATTTCCCGGAAATACAATTTTGAGAACACCTCAATCGAAAAGCCATTTTAGAAAAACGTCCGCATGTGTGTTTTATAATTTTTATAGTGCTTTTAATTTCTCTACGCGTGTTATGTACATAGTGTATAGACAAAGTATTGTATTGCATCCAAAAATTCGTTACCGAGATTTCGCTGGAAATATATTTCAGATCCCTTGAATTAAAAAAATATATATATATATTTAAAAAAATGTCCGTATGTGTATCTATGTGTGTGTGTCTGTTGGCAGCAAAACTCAAAAACTAAACGCCGTCACATACCTAACTTGATACTTAAGTTTAGTATCTTCCAAGGATGCGACACGAAGATTTTCAAGAAAATTCTTCCACCCCCAAATACCCTTAAGGTGGACAATTTTCGAAAAATTTAATTGTTTTAAAAATGACTCTAACAAGTTTTATTAAAATATCGTATATTAAAGATATTTACATGAACAATAAAATGTATATCTTGAATTCTCTGGGAATAGCCCCTGAAGGCATCTTTATTCTGGATGAATTTTGCAGAATTTTGCATAACTGGTAAAGCGTAGGGCATAGACAAAAATTTACATAATAAAACTGTAGAGCTTGTTAAAACACATAATTTATGTTATATATATTTGTGGATTTGACCGTTTTTGAGGTGTTCCTTGTTATTGGTTTCAGTTTTAGAATACCTATACCTTTCTCATACGGGAATTTGTCAACTCCTGGCCATACAAAGGAGCTTCAGTCACATAGCAACCGGCTGCTAAAAGATTTGACAATCGATTTAGCCTATGGCACTCCCTTGTTTCTCTTCTAATTGCAAGGAAGCAAGTATTGAGACCGTTTCTGCTAATTTTTTCTCGATTAGCATGAAGTAGATATTAGAATAGCTCTTTAACAACAATTATTGTAGAGAAAGTCATATGAATGGAATACATTAGATTTATTTTATATACGCCCTTTTTTACTATTATAGCATCGCAGGCGATGACGCTCATTACAAATGGAATGAAGATGAAACACCGTTATAATGCGATGACGGGGAAATCGGAGAACCCGGAGAAAACCCACCCTTGCGCCACTTTCCACGGCAAATCTCACATCCGGTCTCCTGGGATTGAACCCGAGCCGGTGAGTGTGTATAGGTGTGTCTGTGAACAGCATAACTCAAAAAAAATATATGAAATACAAAATTTGATATTTGAACTCTGCATCCTTCTCTTTATTATACAAAAAATTTAGTTCTGTTTAAAACACACAATTAGTGACAAATATGTATACATTTGTGGAGTTAACGATTTTGGGGGTATTCCTCGTTGTTGGTTTCAATTTTAAAATATTTATACTTTTCTCAAATGATCTCAAAGAAGTGGTTCAGGGAATTTTGTTTGTCACTCGCATTCTGGATGTTGCGGCTCTCTTCTGTGTCCAGCCTATCTGAACCATGGGTTTTTTTGGGGGTTTCCCCAAGTCACCAGGCGAATGCTTTATAAGATTCTTTCATCCCCTGAATTTCTTGTTGTTTCCATTGTGATTTCGTTTTTCTTTCATCCCGCTGGTTATTTTCAGGGTTGGAAGTGTTGACGCTTGAGCTCGGAGCGGCGCAACTATATCCGTACTCCGGCTGGTTGAGGACCGCTCTTGGTGGGGGCGTTGGACCCTATGTGGGGAGGGACCCTATCATTGCTGTACCGTCAATCCTGGTTCAGGGTACCCAGTGTCCTCTCATTTTCTTCCTCCC
This sequence comes from Hymenopus coronatus, assembly GCA_030762935.1. Classification (NCBI taxonomy): domain Eukaryota; kingdom Metazoa; phylum Arthropoda; class Insecta; order Mantodea; family Hymenopodidae; genus Hymenopus; species Hymenopus coronatus. The sequence continues at coordinate 61,876,098 of CM060898.1, read as the reverse complement.
TACCGGAGGCGGTCTCTCGTGGGCCGTAGGTACAATAAACTCAGATTTGGGGCCCAGTCCCCTCCGAACATATCTTATCTCAGACAGGAACTCGTCATCTGTATTTATTTGTTTTACTTCTGGCCGGGCAAAGAGAAATGCATTTCAAAGTCAGTCACACATCAATCAGTGTTTAAACTTTTTGACTATGGCTTATTCCCTTATTTCCTACTTCTTTGTAAGGAACTAAGCAATAAGATCATTTCTATTAATGTTTATCTAAACTAGCATGAAGTAGATAGAAGAATAATCTTTTGTAGCAACAGTTTGTTTGCAGAACATGAAGAGAAAGTCATATGAATGTAACCATCATATGACTTGTTGTTTAGTACCCTGCATTTATATTGACGATAGACCAAGACAAATCATCAAAAAGTCATCCGTGGTTTAGTGAATTTAAGCACAGTAATTCTCGATGGTTGATTTCCTCAGCTTCCATATGAATTACGGATGCTTTAGGCATTCACAGACCATAATCCCACGGTAATGCTACTGCATGACCTGCGGTGGTCCAAAACGTCTGCTTATTGGGTGCCAACTTCATCTCATGATTTATCTCACAAGAGGTTTAAGTCCCTCCGTGTAAGTAAGCACACTAAGAGGAAAGTGGTTAACCATTAAAGTACTGTATTTTTTATTAAGGCGCTTACTGCTCCTAAAAGGTGAGATTTACTCTTAAGGGTGCAGCAACGACGATATTTTAGTATAAACATTTAAATTAATATCTCTGACGTGGTGCTCGTCGTAGGTGGCATGCACACTGAAAATCTTTCTTTAGCCCCAGGAATACAGATGTTTCTATTAATGTTTACTTTCATCAAATAAATTAAGTAAATTCAATAGGAGTGAAATTTAAATTTTACGTATTTCTGAAAAGATATTTCTGAACTATCACTGTGATTATATTCCTGTTGTGATTGCATTATGAATACCAAATTTCCTGAAGTTGGAGAAGTACTTTGCAAGATATAAATTATTTCTATATTTTATTATATAAATAAATATATTGCATAATCGAAATGCTTCACAGACTATTATATTATTATTATTATTATTATTTTGTAAAAGGTTAGACATTTTAATCTCTAAAATGTACCATTTTTATAAAAATATTTCTTTTAAACAACGTTGTTGTTAGGATAATTAATATCATTCGCAATATTACAATAGATAATTCACATTCTGGCAAATTTTAGTTGTATTAAATGTAAAATCTGATAGGTTCCATTCATGTGAGATTTGTGGTGGACAAAGCGGCGCTGGGGCGGGTTTTCTCCGGGTACTCCGGTTTCCCCCGCCATCGCATTCCACCGGTGCTCCATCATCATTCATGTATCATCAGCGTCACCGCCTGCGGTGCCATTAGTAGTTAAAGCGGGCGTTAAACACTAGCAAAAAAAAAAAAAAAAAAAAAGGTTCCATTCACATGGCCTATCTCAACATCTCTGTAACAAATTATTATTAAAAAGCTTATTCTTCTATTTCATTCTAATCGAGATAAATATTAGCAGAAACTGTTTTATTACCTAGTTCCTTGTTAGCAGAAGCGAAATAAGGACTGCACTAGGCTAAACCGAGAATAAAATGTTTTAAAATGTGGTTGATTTGGGACTGAAATACGTTTCTTTTCGTGGCCAGGTGTTGACAAGCTCCCGTATGAGAAAAGGATAGGTATTTTAAAACTGAAATATTTAACAAGGAATATCTCAAAAACAGTCCACACCTCGAAAGAAATGTATATAACATAAATTGTGTTTTAACGAGTTATACATTTTTGTTAAGTAAACTTTTCTGTATGTCTTTCGGTTTATCAGCTATGCAAAATTCCGCAAAATTCATACGGAATAAAGATGTCTTCAGAGGCTATTCCCAGCAAATTCATAATATACATTTTAATTGTTATGCAAATATCTTTAATGTACGACATTTTACTCAAAATCGGTAGAGATATTTTTGAGAAAATGAACCTTTTCCATGTAAAGGATAGTTGGGAATTGGGGAGGGGGGTTCTTGAAAATCTTCGTATCGTATCCTTGGAAAATAGGAACTTAAATACTAAGTTTGGTACTTAGTAAATACTTACTTACTTTGGTTTACTGACTTTTCGTTTTTGAGTTATACTTCCCACAGACACACATACAAATACACATACACATGGACATTTTACTAAAAAAATGTTTTTGGGATTCAGGGAGTCTCAAAACGGGTTTATTTCCGGTGAAATCTCGATAACGATTTTTGGGTGCAATATAATATCTTGTCTATACACTTTGTACATAGTGGGAACATTTTCAAAAATGATAATTTTCTTAAAAATGGCTCTAACTATTTTTATTAAAATATCATATATTAAAGTTATTTTCATGAAAAATAAAATGTATATATTGATATTCTAAGAATAGCCACTTCAGGCCTCTTTATTCTGGATGAATTTTGCATAACTGGTAAACTGTAAGAGAGAGACCAAAGCTTACTGAACAAAAACTTAAGAGCTCGTTAAAACACAAAATATATGTTACATACATTTTTCGTGGAGTTGGCCGTTTTTGAGATATTCCTTGTTATTTGTTTCAGTTTTAAAATACTTATACTTTTCTCATACGGGCATTTGTCAACTCCTGGCCATACAAAGGAAATTCCACCACATAGGAACCAGCTTTTAAAAGGTTTGACTATGGCTTCAGCTTATGGTACTCCCTTGTTTCCTTTCTACTTATAAGAAAGTAAGTAATAAGACCATTTCTGCTAATTTTTTCGCGATTAGCATGAAGTAAATAGAAGAACACGTTTTTAACAATAATTTATTGCAGAGATGTATAGAAAGTTATGTAAATGGAACACATCATATTTTTTTTAAAACTCGCAATCACAAAAACACTTTTCTGCTCATCTCCTAGTTATTTTACATTTCGAAACCATGGCCATACAAACAAAGGAACTTCAATCACTCAGGAGCCAGCTTTAAAAAGGTTTGACTATCACTTTTGCCTAATGCACTCCCTTTACCTTCTACTCACAAGGAAGTAATAAGACACTTTCTACTAATGTTTCTCGATTAGCATGAAGTAAATAGAAGAATAGGTTTATTAACAATAATTTATTGCAGAGATGTGGATAAAATCATGTTTTTACTTTCTCTACACGCACTATGTACATAGGGTAGAGAGGAGGATTGTATTGCACCCAAAAATGTGATACTGAGATTTCACCGGAAATACATGCTTTGGGTCCCTCTGAATCCAAAAAAAATATTTTTTGAAAAAGGCCCGTGTGTGCGTGTGTGTATGTCCTTGGATAGCATAGCTCAAAAACGAAAAAACCGTTAAATACCAAAGTTAGTATTTAATTTTGATATCTTCCAAGAATGTGACACAAAGATTTTGAAGAAAATCCTCCCACCCCCAACTACCTTTTACATGGGACCTTTATTACAACCTTTTGATTTTCTCAAAAATGGCTCTAATGATTTTGATTAAAACGTCTTATATTAAAGATATTTAAATAAAATGTATATCTTGAATTTTTTGGGAATAGTCTCTAAAGATCTCTTTATTCTGGATGATTTTTCTGATTTGCACATAACTGGTAAACTGTAAGAGATAGACAAAAAGTTACCACATAAAAATGTAGAGCTCATTAAAATACACAATGTACTTTATATACATTTTTCGTGGAGTTGGCTATGTTTTAGATATTCCTTGTTATTTGTTTCAGTTTTAAAATACTTATACTTTTCTCATACGGGAATTTATCAACTCCTGGTTATACAAACAAAGGAACTCCCATCACACAGCAACCAGATTTTAAAAGGTTTGACAATCGCTTTAGTATATAATACTCCCTTACTCTATTTTACGACCATTTCTGCTAATTTTTTTCTCGATTAGCATAAAGTAAATAGAAAAATACGTTTTAACAATAATGTATTGCAGAGATGTATAGAAAATTAAGTGAACAGAACACATATTTTCTTAAAACTCGTAATCAGTCGTTATTTGGCACAAAAACACTTTTCTGCTCATATCCTAGTTATTTTACATTTCGAAACTATGGCCGTACAAACAAAAGAACTTTAAACATTCAGCAGCCAGCTTTTGAAAGGTTTGACTCTCACTTTAGCCTAGTGCATTCCTTTATTTATTTTCTACTTACAAGGGAGGAAGTAATAAGATACTTTCTGCTAATTTTTCTCGATTAGCATGAGGTAAAAACAATAAGCTTTTTAACAATGTATGTGAATGGAACACATCATATTCTTTTAAAAACTGGTAATGAGTCATTAAAGCATTTTTATGCTCATTTCCTAGTTATTTTACGTTTAGAAACCATGGCCGTACAAATAAAGGAACTTGAATCACTTAGCAGCCAGCTTTTAAAACATTTGACTATCGCTTTAGTCTATGGTGCTCCCTTATTTCCTTCGTTTTTACAAGAAAGTAAGTAATAAAACCATTTCTGCCATTTTTTCCCGATTATCATGCAGTAAGAAAAATAAGCTTTTTAACAATAATTTTTGTAGAGATATATATATATATATATATAAGGTAATGTAAATGGAACACATCATATTTTTAAAACTAGTAATCAGTTGTTATTTGGCACAAAGACTCATCTGCTAGTTATTTACATTTCGAAGCTGTTTCTTAACGAGGACGTTCTGGCATTGGTCCCGAGGGCCAAGGTGTGAGCTGAGGCCAGTTATTAATTACTAACGTAGGCTGTTGCTTACAGAAAATCATCTCACGTGATGTTTAATCAAGTGAAACTTCTTGTTTGCACAGCGCTTCCAGGCTATCTATTACTGTAGTGTGCACAAATTAAAATATCATTATCTATAAACATTACAGGGGGGGGGGCCCAAGCTTTGCTACGCCCCCATAAAACGTGCTTAACGATATAATAACGGCAACCAAAGCCTGGGATTTAATTACACTCCTTTGTGCTCTGCTAATTAAGTTCCATGAGAGCTTAGAAATTAAATTAACACGGGGTATAAGCAACTGTCGGGGGCTTGGTCGCAGTTGGGTTTGTTTTTGTGTAGTTACATTAGCAGGCGTAAAAACGCGCACAACACAACCTACTGCATTTTACATATTCCAAAGCCAACTTTCCTGTAGCTCTTGAGATGCCACTGAACACAAGTCAGGAGTAGCCTAATTATACGACATAATTAATATGTAGTTCACATTAACAATGTACTGAACGATAGAGTCAATACAGAACAGAATTTCTTTATTTTATACCGGGTGTTTAAAAGTATACTACAATACAAGTGTGAGAAGTGTGCTATTTTGTTTGAAAAGACGAAACGAAATTAAAAAAAAAACTGATTATGTTCCATTAACATGACCTTCTCTACATCTCTGCAACAAATTATTGTTAAAAAGTTTATGCTTCTATTTATTCATGCTAATCGAGAACAAATTACTTGCTTCCTTGTAAACGAAATAAGGGAGTACCATAGGTTACCATAGGTTAAGGTGATAATCAAAAGCTGGTTGCAATGTGACTGAAGTTCCTTTGTTTTTATGGACAGGAGTTGACAACTTTCTGTATGAGAAAAGTATACGTTTTCCAAAGCTGAAACCAAAAGCAAGGAATATCTCAAAAGCGATCAATACCACGAACAACCTGTATATAACATAAAGTGTGTGTTTTAACGTACTCTGCATTTTCTGTGTGGTAAGTTTTGGTCCATCTCTTATGGTTTAGCTGTTATGCAAAATTCCGTAAAATTCATCCAGAATAAAGTAGGCTTCAGAGGCTATTCCCAGAAAACTCAAGGTATACATTTTATTTGGCATGTAAATATCTTTAGTACATGATATTTTAATCAAAATCGTTAGAACCATTTTTGAGAAGATCAAAATTTTCGAAAAAATTCCATGTAAAGGGTAGTTGGGGATTTTCTTGAAAATCTTCGTGTCGCATCCTTGGAAGATACCAAACTTAAATATCAAGTTTGGTATTCAACGTTCTTTTCGTTTTTGAGCTATGCTGTCCATAGACACACACACGGATCGTTTTTGTAAAAATGCTTGTTTTGAATTCAGGGGGACCCAAAACACGTATTTCCGGTGAAATCACGGTATCGAATTTTGGATGGAATGCAATACCTTCTCTATACACTATGTACATAGTACGTGTAGAGAAAGGGAAAACTGATTATGTTCCGTTAACATGACTTTCTCTACATCTCTGCAACAAATTAAAACTAAAAAGCATATTCATCTATCTCCTTCAAGCTAATCGAGATAAAATTAGAAACAATTGTCTTACTACTTGCTTCCTTGCAAGTAAAAGGGAAGTAAGGCTAAAACGATAGTCAAATCTTTTAAAAGCTCTACTATGTAATTGTACTTCCCTTGTTTCTGTGGCCAGAAGTTGACAAACTCCTGTATGAAAAAGTGTAAAACTAAAACCAATAACAAGGAATATCTACAGTCAGGCCTATACAATTATGAGATAAGGTATGTTTTAACGAGATTTCTTTATGACCAGGTTGGTCATATCGAAGGATGTACGAAATTTGTGAAATGGTTGCCCAAATTATCACGGAGTCCGTGGAACTTAAAGGTACTGGACATTCGTCTTATCAGGATAAGGGAAAACCATGTATTAAAAAAAGAAAAAAAAAAAAAAACGTATCTGGGTAACTCACCCTAAGCAAGATTCCAACTCGCAACCTGTGAGACAGGTAAGTTTTTCTCAATCTCTTATGGTTTACTAGTTATGCAAAATTTGGCTTAACTCGCCCAGAGTGTTCCCATAAAATTGAAAGTATACACACATTCTATTTATCATGTAAATATCTTTAATATACGACATTTTAAGCAAAATCACTAGAGCGATTGACAATCTTCGTGTCGCATCCATGAAATATACACTTAAATACCAAATTTGGCGGACGTTTTGTTTAAAACGCTTGCTGCCTACAGACACACACACCGGGTGCTGATAATCCCCCTCATGCTATACGCCTGTGAGGTCTGGGGCATGGCAGCAGACAGCTTGGTGCTCCTGCTCCAACGGGCACAGAACAGAGGACTCCGGTCCATCTATTCTGTGGGCCGTGCATTTCCCGTGAGGCTGCTGCATGAGGCTTCCTCGCTACCATATGTGGAGGACGAAATTAGACGCCGGGCCACAAAATTTTACGAAAAGTTAAACCATCATCAAAGCGTCCTGGTTAGGTCCCATGGTGATTACGATCCCAGAACACGCCGCTTCAGGCGTCATCGGGTTCCCCGCATGGCTTGTGGACATACCAGATAACACTGGAGCAGCTCCAACAGCCGCACAAAAGCTGAGCTCCATTACTACCTCACCAAGAGGTGACTAGCTTCAAAATTTCAAACTGCAAAATTATTATAACATGTTTTTAACACATCATTTTGAAATTCCATAACTAGAGGTGCAGAAGGGTCACTGCATCCAAATGACATTCGTTGGGGAGCAACTTGCTACCTCCTTTTTTCCCTCACCCATCCCAAAATTGAAAAAGCCATCCTTAACACCCTATTCCGAAATAAAAACCCTGCGGTAAAACCCTGTTGAGGGTGGGTACCCAGTAAAAACACTCTGGCTGAGCCTCGGTCGGTCAGACACACACACACGGACATTTTTTCTTAAAATGCTTATTTTTGGATTCAGGGAGCATCAAAACATGTAATTCCATTGAAATCTTTGTATCGAATTTTTGGTTGCAATACAATACGCCATATACAAGCTACATGTTGAGAAAGTAAAATGCTTTTGTTTGTTAATGACACTATCAACTGCCAGGATCATACCAGAATCGCCGGCGTACTGGAATTTCGTCCCTCAGGAGTTTAACATACCAGTAAATATATTGACATGGGAATGGCACTTTAAGGACACTTATAAACCGTCAGTCTCGGCCGGGTTTAGTGTCACTCGGCATGTTGCCAAGGTAGCTCAATGGTAGAGCAATCGACTAGAGACCGAGAGATCCGTGGTTCATGGCATTGAATGTTTCAATCTGACTCTTACGTATACAAAAATATCTGTTGTTGATCGTCCTAGCTGAAACCTCTTTGTTCTTCATTTTTAGTGAATTCTATTCTTATTACAATATGGATATGCGCGCCTGGGTAGTGCGATGGTAGCTTGTCTGCCTCACATTCAAAAGGTTGTGAGTTCGAATCTCACTTAGGGTGAGTTACCCGGTTAAGGATTTTTCGGGGTTTCCCTTATCCTGAGAAGACGAACGTTGAGTAACTTTAAGCTCTATGTACCCCGAGATCATTTGAGCATCACTTCACCAATGTCATTCAATGTCCGATATGACCAACAAGATTAAAGGACGTTAAGCTACAAAAAATATGGATATTCATCCAAATAATGGGTGTTTCATCCTCTATACAATGTCCAAACCCTAACGTTTACACTATCATAGTCCTTGCTACAGCTTTCTAATTTACTTAATTCCAATGGTCGTCCATCTTCATCTCAACATATTCGACGTTACGGAGAGAACTCTGACCGTACGATTCAATTGCGCATGCTCTTGGCTAGGCGAGTATTCATTAACCCACCCACGATACGTTTGTCTCTGAATCATTGAGTCTATATTTATGACCGCACCGCCTTGATAAATGGAGAAACTCTCTTTAGCGTGTTATCCGGAAACGAGGATAATTCCCGGGCTAGTCTTGGAATTGTATTTTTGTTTCGCGTAATGTATGCTAAAATATTGCCTCTTCGTGGGAGGCGGACCGAAATGCAATTGGTCATAAGCTATAATTCACAATACTTGGTGTTCAAACACAAATAAGGTTTCAGTTTTTTCCTTCGTGCATGTCCAAAATATGTAAAGTGAAATATCTCATTTCTGAGACAGGTAAAGTGCTCCTCCCAATATGATGTCTCATTGCAGCAGCATTTTAGTCAGCAGAGAGTTTTAACTCCCTTGAACTGAAATTTCGTTTCTTGAAGTAGGGGGAGTAGGGGTGAATGATTCAGGCTAGGCAAGAGTGTCACCTCTATTTTTGTCCACAATATGTATTTTTACTTTCTTATAGAAGCTATGGTATCGGAAATACATGTTAATACACCCTCTGAATCCAAAAAAAGCATTTATAGAAAAATATAGGTGTGTGTCCATGAGTAGTATAGCACAAAACCGAAAAGTCCATTGAATACCAAACTTTATATTTAAGTTCAGTATCTTCCAAGGAGGCGATACGAAGATTTTCGAGAAAATCCCCCGACCCCAAACCACCATTTATACGTAAAAAGTTAGAAAATTTAGGTTTTCTCAAAATTAGCTGTAACGATTTTAGTTAAGATATTTTATATTTAAGATATTTACATGACAAATGAAATGTATATCTTAAATTTTCTGGTATAGCCTCTGAAGATTTCTTTATTCTGGATGATTTTTTCTGATTATGCATAAGTGGTAAAGCTTAGGAGATAGACAGAAACTTACTACATAGACAATTCATATCTCCTTAAAACACACAATTGATGTCATATTCAGAACGTTTCAAAACGACACCAAACGAAGATGTGGACTTTGTTGGTTATACCTACGTGATACGTGAATATAATTTTCAGCTCTAAATTCGGCACATACAAAAACTGTTATAAAATCACAATGGGTTAAACAGCCGTGCATGGCGCACTCCAAGAGAGATGCCGGTTGGTAGCGAAGGTCCTAGTCGCGTGTTGTAGGCGTGCTTTGATAGTCACGCCGGTGCGGGACAGCACACCTTAATAATGGAAAACGTAGCATGTGGGTGTGGCGTATGACAACCGATGTTCCTTCGCTGCTTAATCTCAAATATGTGCGATTTTTAGACACACATAGAACTTTAAATAGAAAAGTTTCAAAGTTACATCAAATTTCGGAGAAGTCAAAGTGTAAGCTAATCGACTCTATCTTCGTTTGGTGTCTATATATATATTCGTGGAGTTGACAGTTCGAGAGATATTCCTTCCTATTGGTTTAAGTTTTTAAATACTTAAAGTTTTTCTCAAACGAGAACTTGTCAACTTCTGTCCATGTAAAGAAACAGATTTATCTCCCATAGCAACCACATTTTAAAACTTTTGACTATCGGTTTAACCTACTGTATTCCCTTATTAAACTTAAGGAACCAAGTAATAAGACCGGTTCTGCTAATGTTTATCACGATTATCATAAAGTAGAAATTTGTTACAGAGATGTAGAGAAAGTCATGTGAATGGATCCTATAAGATATTTTGGAACCAGTTAAGGGACCATCAGCAAGAGTTGACTTTTAGGCAGGTTGACAAAAGAAATAGTGACGCTCCAGGAAAAAATCATTTTTTTCACGTAAGTAGGTATTACATTTATGCGATTTTGATGCAAGAAATGATATTTCTTGAAGCAGGTATATTGTTTTATATCGTTAATTTCAAGTAAATTTTATTGTTGATGAAAGGACATTATTTCAAACATATTCTTGTGCAGTGTTGCCAGGATATCTGTTGCGGTCTCTATGACAGGCATTAATTTATTCCATATAGCAAAAACGGGGAATATGAGTCTACTAGAAAATTGTTAGGGTTCTCATTTGCCAGATCATGAAAAACTATTCTAAGCTAATGAATTTATTTATAAGATTAAATAATGAACTCATATTTTGACAATATAACATAGAAGCTGCGGCCAAGAACATAGTTTAATTATATCGAAATCCCTATTGCAGATTTGTCCGAAACTGTAAAAAGAAAAAAAAAAAAAAAAATGGAAGGGAAGGATAGACAGAATAAGATGCTTAAACGAGATTAGATCTTATCTAACATCTATAAAAAAAGACTGCTCTGAACTGACGTAGCAAGAGCGACTCTTCAATTAATGTTGGCTCCTAACAAAGTTGGCAGCCTTGTTTTGTGTATCCAGATGAAATTCTTTTAATTTAAGATGTGATAATAATATTTGATTACGTACTATGCTGTATATGCTATATATAAATAATCAATACTTTTTGCTTATTGAATTAACCTTATGGTGTACTACAGCTTTAGAAAATTGCGATTTTTGGTTAAAATTGTTCAAAATATTTCAAAACTTGCCTGCTCCAAGGAGTATTTCACTTTTCCCACTCATTTCTTTCTCTCTTTCTATATGTTAGAAATAATTTAACATAGGAATTTCAGATACTCAATGTAACTGGTGTCTCAAAGGAGTCTGAGCAGAACACTTAGACGCTTGTGGCTGTGGTTAAGTTAGAAACGGAGATATGGAGGAGGAACATTATTTATGTTTGAATAATACTGAGAACTGTTTTCTTCAAGTCAATATTTTCTGGTTGTACTTGCGAAGTGAAGTCAAAATGTTAACCACTGAAAAGAGAGCGTTTTAGTTGAGGAGATATTCCTTAAGATGATAAACTTTCAGAAAATGTAAAACGTAAATTTATTGAGCGTTTTGTACACTCTGAATGTTTACATAGTGATTCTTTGTGAGATTTAATTACCAAATTCCCGAAACAGAATGATGCTCCGAAAAGCGATAGCTCTAAACTTTTAACAGGATGCACACGAGCTTTACTATGAATGCAGAAATTAGCACAAGTAACAACAGTATCTGTGCAGGCAGAATATAGAGTCGCTAGTAAGGAAATTATACTGCATCCCTTTTATTGTGCAGCAGCGTTTTCGTTGCGTTGATTGTGGTGCACGTTATGTCCCATAGGTGGGAGTGTTTTAGTTTGTTGATTTTACGCCTCCCTTTGGGTGCTTGTGTGCAGCGTAACTGTCACTTCCAATCAACTCCACTACACTCACCTACCTGGTACTGAAGCTCTTCTGGGACGGGTTGCCACGGCGTTGCTCAGTCTTGCATGAGCATTGACTTTCCCAGGCGTGGATTTGGCTTGTGGGAGGAGTTGTAGCAGTGATCTTGTAATTGTTAAGAAAACACTTGTAGTCTTTTACTGCTGTTTATTCTAAAGGAGTTTTGAAGACAAGCACCTGGTTATACACTTTTATACTGCTGACTGATGTTCTTTAACACTTACTCACAAGTACTTTCAATTACACTGTTTTAGTTGAATACCTCTGGCACAATTCACTTTCACCTAATCACGAGCCGACTGTTAAATAGGTGAGCGACGTTACTTTACTTCACATACAGTTTCTTATTATAATAAACTTACTTCTTAACAAACGACCTTGCCTCACACACGGGCGAATTCTTAACATGCGACGACGTTGCCTCTCTCACGGGCGAATTTTTAACAAAACTGCCTCGATGTACCAAACCTTACTTCTTATATACAAAAAACGGTGTCATGGTGGCTTCTTTCTGATTGGTTGGAAGGTCCGCCAAAATGACACCATCGTTACCCAAAAACCATTGCAAAGCTCCCAGAATGCGTCATAATAATCACATGATACCACGAATATAAAGAAGTCCCCTTGTGTACTTTAAACTGTGGTTTCCCCTTATACTAAACTCGAACGTGACTTTCACAAAAGAAACAACTTCTCACCACTCTATCCAGTCTGGCGTCATGATTCTGAGTAACTTTTAAGTAAACAACTGGCTTCTTGGTTCTTATGCATACAACTTATTAAATATTAACTTTCTTTGCATATATATTTAGATAATTAATAAAATTGATTGTTATTATTATTATTATTATTACGAGGCTAATTAACGGTCTCAATTGTACCATTGTCTCGAAATAAAAATTAACCAAAGGAAATCACAAATTTACTCGGGAAGTGTCCAAAATAAGGTTGGAACTGTCAAACTCTGACTACAGGGTTGAGGATAGCATTTCCAAAATCTTCTGTGACAGTGGTAAGGAAGTAATCTTAATTTCAGTTCACTTTCACTTCTGATAATAACTAGCGCAATCTGTTACCAACCGAACTGTGATAGTGAGCATGCAAGCGCATTCACCTCACTGCGGAGACACATTTGAGACACCTGTTACTAGTTGTAATTTAATGTACTTCTGAAACTACCATGCACATTAGAAAGAAAAAGAAAACAAAAGATAGGATCCGCTGACCCTGTCCTCTCCAAACCTCCCCTAATATATCTGTGAAAATTGGAAAATCCATATTATATTAAGATATCTTGTTGAAAATTATACTATTTATTACACACAATAACAGTCATAGAATTCCAATGATTAAAAATTGTAGTTGCAAGGTTATTTACATAAAAGTTTAACTGTATTAATTTACTGTTTTAATAAACAAATTTTTAAAATATTAACATAAAATTTCAAATTGTACAGTAAATCTGGTAAAAAAATACATTTTTATATTAATCCTTAATTATTGTAGAAAAACTACTTCTTATGATTCCCAAAATGTTGCGAGAAAACAAGGTTTAAACCTGAGTGTGCCCATTAATAAGCATTCGCCTTTTCATTTATAGCTTTAGTTAACGTCCTCTATTTCCCAAGGTCACGGGTTCAAAATCCATGGAGGGCGATGGATATTTTCAAGCATAAACATTCTTAGCGTGTTTCTTTCGGGAGGGAATCAAAGCCGTGTCGCAGATTTACGGCATGTAAAACAACCTCAAGCCTGATAAAGAGGTCTCTGAGTAAGAGCGCTCTTCCACTCCTAATATAGAATGGAACGCCGAGAACAACAGAAGTTAAGGAATGACCACAAATAAAACTGAATTTCATTTCTTCTATTAATTGGTAATTCTAATTGCAAGAAACGATAGATTTTCTTAAAGTTTAGCATTCAAATTTTTTACAATTGTTCAAATTTACATTTCAATTTTCACAAGAATCAACTATACTATGTAACAAGAGTTAATGTATCTAAAATACGTGAAAAATTGTATCAACAAATACACAGAAGAGGATGCTTGGTTTTAAACTTGCTCCTCGGTTGACAAAAGAATATACATCTTTCATGACGGAGTGTTTATATCATTTTTATGACTTGACTTTGTTCTGATACAATTTTTATATCAGATTTAAGGTATACTTAGCCAATCAAGGGAAAGGGAATTTTACGCGTAAGGTTACATATCAGCGGGATAAGGTTGTAAGAAACAGGATTGGATATTAACTTTTTCTGCTTGGACATATAAGAAAATATGTAATGAAGTCATTTCTGTGAATGTTTATCTTAATTTCCATGGAGTAAATAGAACAGTCAACTCTTATAGCTATAGTTTCTTACAGAATAGATAAAAAAAGTCTATGTAACATATCAAATCTTTAAAATAAATAATTTGGTAGCAAGTACCTACGTTTTAGCAGTTTTCAAAAACGGTCGGTGGCTTTATAAAAACTCTGTTGGGTTCCATTCATATGACTTTCTTTACATCTCTGTAACAAATTACTGTTAAAAAGCTTATTCTTCTGTCTACTTCATGTTATCGAGATAAGCATTACCAAATGGTTTTACTACTTGCTTTCTTGTAAGTAGAAGGACAATAAAGGCTAAAGTGATAGAGAGTGAAATCCGTTTAACTTTGCATTCCAGAAGTGCACATATTCATGTATTTTAAAAGTTTTAAGTGTTTTAAATCTGAAACCAACAATAACGAATATTATGAAAATGGTGAAATCCACGCAAAAATGTATATCTATAGCAACATGTAAACGAATTAATTAGCTTTAGTTAGATCTAGATTTTTGTGTAGAAAGTTTTGTCTATTTCTTACGGTTTATTAACTATGCAAAGTCAGCAAAATTCATCCAGAATAAAGAGGTCTTCAAAGGCTATTCGCAGTGAATTCAAAACATGAAAAATATTTGAAATGGAAATATCTTTAATATTCGGTACTTTAATTAAAATCATTAGAGCCATTTTTGAAGAAATCAAAATTTTTCCACATTCAGGTCAGTTTGAGGAGGGAGAGAGATACTAAACATAAATACCAAGTTTGGTATTTCACCGAATTTTTTATTTTGAGTTATAGGTGTTCACAGACACGCGGTCACACACACATTAATTTTTTTTAATATTTTTTTTTTTTTTTTTTTTTTTGTAATTAGGGAGCCTCAAAACTTATAGTTTCGGTGAAATCTTGACATCAAATGTTTGGATGGAATACAATACTTTCTCTCTACTCTATGTATATAGTACGTGTAAAGAAAGCGAAAATGAGAGGCTACCGTTTCTAATAACATTTCAGGCTCTTCGTCAGGATTAGGAGCGCCTTAGAACCTGCTGTATCCAGACTGCACACCTAATTTAGCCGAAAATGCTCTCGTCACGGGGCGGTAAATGATGATAGAAAATGTGGCGGAACCCAGTAAAATCTCGCAATAAAAGAGGCGTAACGTGAAGACTGCCGTGGGTAGTGGTACAAATCTCGCTAACAAGATGTAACCGGACACCTGCCCCACAGTCCCACAACAATAGCCACCGTGATACCGCTTCTTTTTTTTTTTTTTTTTTTTTTTTATTGCTCCTTCCTAAAGCACTTAACCCGCTTTAAACGCGTTGGAAGGGAAGGTGTCTCTTGTAGGCAGTGGCGACTCTTCCCATCCGGAAAACATCCACGTAAGTTATAAAACACAACTCTGACTGTTTCACAGATTCTTTTCCTTTTATCTATTCCTTTAACTAGCACGTAATTGCATATATTCATAGAGAATGTGTCATGTGCCACCTAAAAATTCTATACCAATATTTTCATCTGATAGATATTAAGGTACACTGAATCTTAAAAAAAAAAAAAAAAAAAAAAAGTCTGATGTGTTCTATTCACATGTATTTCTCTACATCTCTGCGACAAATTATAGTTAAAAATCTTATTCTTCTATTTACTTCTTGCTAATTTAGAAAAATTAGTATAAACTTGCAAGTAGAAGGCCAATAGGGGAGTACTATAGGTTAAATTGATAGTCAAAAACTGGTTCTATGTGACAGAAGTTGCTTTGTTTGTATTGACAGGAGTTGACAAATTCCGTATGAGAAAAGTATAAGTTTTTCAAAGCTGAAACCAAAAGCAAGGAACGTCCAAAAAACGACCACCTCCACGAAAAAAATGTATATGACATAAACTGTGTGTTTTAATGTGCTCTACATTTGTTGTGCGTTAAGATTTGTCCATCTCTTACGGTTTAGCAGTTATGCAAAATTCCATAAAATTGATCCAGAATACAGTTGGTATTTAAGCTTCGTATCTTCCAGGGGTGCGACACGAAGATTTCGAGAAAAATCCCCCCACCCCTAACTATCCTTTACATGGGAAACATTTTGAAAATTTTGTTTGTTTTTTCTCCAAAATTGGCTCTAACGATTTTGATTAGCTTGATTTAATCGTCCTGGGTTATTTTATGGACAATGCTCAGAAATCTGTGGTGGTAACCACAGATTTATATCTATTGATCAACCTCCATTAACAAAACATAAAGGAATTATAAAAATTATATAAAATACATATATTAACATTGTAATAAACCAAATGAATACCGTATATTAAAGATACTTATATGGCAACTAACATCTATATCTTGAATTTTCTGGGAATAGCCTCTAAAAACCTCCTTATTCTGAATGAATTTTGCTGAATTTTCCATAACTGGTAAACTGTAAGTGATAGAAAAAAAATTACTGCACAAAAATGTAGATCGCGTTAAAACACACAATTTATTTCATACTTTTTTCGTTGAATTGACCATTTCTGAGATAATCTTTGTTATTTATTTAAAATTTTAATACTTAAACGCCTGGCCCTGCATAGAAATGGCTCTCCACCCCATAGCAACCAGCTTTTCAAAGATTTGACTATCGTTTTAGCCTAGTATTCCCTCACTTTCCTTCTACTTAGAAGGATCGAGTAATTAAGACAATTTCTGCTAATGTTTGTCTTGATTATCATATAATATTTTAAATAAAAATACAAATGGTAAAAGCAATCAGGTGAAGGAAGTAGATAACCTTTTTATACTGTATAATATACTGTAAAATATACAGGAGCAGAGGGCATTTTAAAAACTATGGCAATGGGGGCATTTTTATGGTTTTATGGACTTATTTAAAGTGTTAGATTGCATCACATCGTAATAAAGCATCAAAGTCTAGCATTTAAAAACATTAAGAAGTATATGCTGTGAACGTCCATTAGGTTCATTACATACTTTTGTTTAGCATTTGAATCAAACTGTGTGTGTTTCTTTTTTCAAAAGGATAAAATGTTCGTCCAGTGGAAGCTTGGAGATTAGCTAAGAAAGCTGCATATTATCAGAATAATGATGATGATTTTTATAGTATTAATGACCGCTTTTACTACTTGTGGCACCGCACGCGTGATGATGATGATGATGATGATGAAGAAGCAGAAGAAGAAGAAGAAGCAAAGAAGAATATTACGAGAGAAGCTGTTGTCACTATTAAACAACAATAGTAGCACAATTGCACTATACATGAATCAGCCATGGGTAGAACTCAACTTTTTAAGTAAACAAAATAGTGTAATGCAATACAATGCAAAGTTTAGAAGGCAAATTCATTCGATTAGATTCACAGATTTACTGCCCTGTAAACCAATACAACTTGAAAATAACAGCTGCTCTCTCACAACTCGCACACATGAATGTAAATTATTGTAATTATCTCGCTAAAATTTTGAACTTGGATGAAAGACTGGAGCAAAAGCTATACAAACGACTAACCTATTCTAGCGCCACCTGATTTCTCAAAATTTCTGAACAACATTATTCTAATTCAACAGATGTGTGAAGTGAGTTTCTGGATGCCAAAAGCTTCTAATAACTTTCATGTGAACATTTTTATTTTTATTTCCTTTATATTTTTTTGTAATCAAATTCGTTATCGGGGCATGTAAAATAATTTTATAAAGAGTGAACATTTCTAACATAAGGAATTAGTAAAGCAATGTTTTATATGAACTGAGATTGTTTTTCCATATGGTCGCAGAATATGGGAGAAATCTTCATTTGTTAATTGGAGTAATTGGAACTCCAGGAAATTGAATTTTAAGGGGTAAGAAGGAGAATTAATACACTGGAGTGCACAACCTAAGGATGAAAGCAACATTCGTATGTTGTGCCCCTGCCAAATAACATAGCTCGATAAAACTTAAATCGTACACAGAGCTGATGCACTATGCAACTAAATGAAGTATGCAATGAGATGAACAGAAATAACACTTTCATTCATTGAAAATAAGCTACACTAAAGTCACTATGTTAGTGACTCTAGATTTACAAAAAATATAGACATGGGGTTTAAAAGGATGCATGATCACCACAAATAGTATGGTGTTCCTATGCTGAACCACAAGATTTGTAAGAAGTTTTTGTGGTAGGGCGTTCCTTTCCTTCACCAGCACTGTAGAAAACTGTTGAATGGTCTTTGGTGCATGTGGTAGTGCTGTAATGGGTTTACTCAAAGCACTCCACAAGTACTCAATAGGATTTAAATCGAGGGAACGGCCAGGCCAGTCCATTCGCCGAATATCTTCTCTAAATAAGAGATCCTCTACCTGCGCTGTTTGGTGCACGCAATTTCATTCCTCGTTGGTCCACTTCTAATGCTCTTCGGACCATCGCAAATGTGTCAAAGGAATACAACCTACTGGATATCAGGCAAAGACACCACTGAAATTGCGTGGCTAGAAGTCGTGATAAATGTGGTTGCAACTGCACCCACTGTATGACATGGATCCTTCTTGGCTGTTGAATTATGTGGTGGTCATCTGCCACCTCCTCTACTTGAGACAGCAGCGCATTTGTTTTGGAAGACTCCCCATTCAACTGAAACAACGCTGTGAGCAATTCCAAACTTCTGGGCAACACTCGTCATAGTTTGTCGTTCTTCCAGACTCCCGGTAATTCTTCACCGTATAAAGTCATTCAAATATTGTCTAAGGGCCATATTGTACAGAAGAACACTATTAAAGTGCACCGTAACAGCTCGCTGATTGCCACACGCTGTCTTGCCCTGTTTCTTCAACTGCCCCGTGCTGTGGGACCATATACATTTGGTGCTATAGACACCGTGCACGGATCAGAAAATCGTACTGGTGGCGCCGCTCCGTGTAATGCTTTGTACTTATTAGGAGGGTAGTTAGAAGCGTAAGCCATGTGCGATGCACGTATTTATTATTTGTGGTTTTCTGCCTATAAAGCGCATACATTTGACTGAAAGTGCTGTTTCAAAAGGTCGAAATCTTTTTGTACATATCTGGGAATATACTGGGAGCATATGCTGAACTGTGGGGATGACCTGAAGTGAATGCTGCAAATTTTTGTTGCGCACTTTGGTTCTCATAATGATCCCTCAGGACTGAAAATAAAATATAAGCTATGAATAGTAATACATACACAACAATACGTACATAAATATTATTAGTAAAAATAATAATTATAATTATAATAATAATAACAACAATTGACAGACTATTCGCATAATGTGTCGTTTAATCTAATACTCACAGTATTTAGAGTTTCTATACATTAACTTAAAAAACGTTAGCATTAATTTCTAAACAACATTATACATGCTGCAGTTAATTTTTAAGCATGCGTTACTGCTTTGAGGTACAATATAAAATTAGTGTACTTATAGATTTCTTCTTTGCGCTTCAGTTTTCCGCGTGGGAAAAGAATAAAAGGCAATAGCTGGCGAAGTATTCTTGTATGTATTATTACATCCTACAACACAGCAGTTATTGTTCCCTTTCCGCGTTCTTGTAATATTTACATTTTCAGAGGTTCGAAACTTCATATCTTATAGCATTCGCTAATACCTTACTCCGTTGTCTCTGTTATCCTGTTGTTAGTAACCGAACTTGCCGCCAGAATAGCGTGCACGGTGCGTATATCGCTACACTCACGCCATGTGACGTCCATTTTTCTCTGTATGTATGTAAGAGAGACCTCATCCTATTGTACTTTTATTTATTTCCATCAAGTGGTGCACATGTTATGTTAACTTATCCATCTCGTCCTTAAGGTTTGCACACTAGTGTATGAGATACCCTAGATCACTGATTTTATTCATAAATCGTGGAAGGTAAGATAAGAGCCTTAATCCTTTGGAACATACAAAACAAAAAACGCGAAGGGTGAATGAAATTAGTGAATGCGTCACTAAATATCAAACAATTAACCGTAAAAGGTTGTATAAGTCAGCTATTAGGTACTTTATAAATCAGAGTTTTAGAAAACTTCAGAATTTTTGGAAGTGTGACTTGCGTGTATAACAAATCATCATTTAAGAACGAATGCCGGATATTAGCAAGCAACAAAGACTGATGGATGAGCTGGGTTTTAATGGCATGAATTGGAATTATATGCTTCTTAGCCTTCAACTACCCAAGAATTAAAGCAACTTATCCATTAAATCTCTTCCTTTAAGGCTGCTAATAGCACTATAAAACTTAAGTTACTACAAAGTGCTCATAAAATACTTTTGAAGTATTACAGGTATGTAATAAGTCAGTCAGGTAGTGGATAGGTCACTCTTCGTAAAATAGGTTAAGTAGAGAGATATTCACGAATAAAAATAACTCACCAGGAAGTACGTATTTATGTTCCACGTTTGGTATAGATGAAGTCATCAATTTCCCTTTTCTGTACATTACCAATTATTCTATATGTAGAAAACATTTCTTAGGATTGCTTAACGTTACCATTTCTGTAAAGGAATATAAGACTACAAAAATGTAAAATTAATTGTCAATTAATTTCTTCTTGTGAAGGACTTATTTGTGTGAAGGACAGTTGCAAAACTACCATTGCATCATGCCGATACGACATTAAATTCTCTAACTCCCGTTTTCTTTGAGTAAACCACAAGGAGACCTCAGTTATTTTGAGATTACATACATGTTGTAAGGCGTAATTTAACCAATTGTTATGTCAACTATTCCAAATTAATTGCTTCTTTCACACTATCCATGTACAGGATAGAAGTTCGAAAGGTTCAAATTAATGTTGAAAGTTGTTTTCGAAAATTTTTAAAGTAAAACAATTATTCATTTCATAGTTGTGTATCAAGCTATCTTATGTGTTATGATTAAGCTGACACATCTGCGAAATTTAACCAAAAATTGTAAAAAAATTAAAGAATTAGTTCGTTTCATAATAAAATGTTATCCTTTCTAATCACTAAGAAAATATATAGTTCTTACCACTTGGCACATTTAAATTAACAATTAACTGAAGCGCTTGCCTATTAATAGACACACTCAAATGTATATCTTACTTTCTAGCAAATTTTTTCCAAAATTTTTCCACAATCACCAATGTTACACACTATGTATTTTTCAGTACTGTCTCTTAAAAGCACGTTAAAGAAAATGATCATATTACTTTTTGGAAATAATCCTCCAATTTTGATAAATAACTATTAAATTTTGAAAAATAAAAAGTTTTGTAAAATTACGAAAAGTAATAATTTTTCTACAATAATTAGGATTAATATAAAAATATAATATTACAGATCTATATGTAAGCCAATGTCTTTGTTGTAAAACTGGATATTTTAGGTCAATACTTTAAAAAAATACAAAATATGACTCAATTTTATTAGAACGATGAGCTTAGACAGTAAAAAGTTATTATTTAAATAAACAAACAAGCTAAAATTTCGATACATGGCAAAAATACCACTATTATTGCTTGTAATAGCTGGTATAAATTGAAACTGTGGATTTTCCAAATTTCACGGATGCTTTATTTTAAAACGATTTATTTTATTATCTAATCTAACTATTTTACGTTGCCAGAAATGGTTTCAGTACACAGGTTAGTACACAAAGCATACAGGAGTTGATACCAGAATAAGTTAATAAATATTTTTTTAAAGAAATATAGGGGAAACTGTGCGATAGTACTTTCATACATTAAAACCTTCGAGTAATGTAAAAATAAAATTGTTTCCAATTACACGAATTTCTCTACCTGCTCCTCAAACAAACTTCTTACAAAAGATTATTCCTCTATCTGCTTCATGCTAATTGACTTAAAAATTAGTAGAATTGCTCTTACTACTTAATTTCTTAGAAGTAGAAGGAAAATAAGGGAATGCATCAGGTTAAAGCGAAAGTCAAACGATTTAAAAGTTGTCGCTATTCGGTTGTTATTCAAATTCGCTTCCTTTCGTGGCTTAGAATATACTCGTACTCTTCTCAAACAGGAAATCGCTTAACTATTTAAAACGAATGACAGGCAATAACAAGGAATATCTTGGAAACGGTTAGCTCCACAACAAAAATGTACAGCACATACATTTGTTTTGAAGAGATTTGCATTTTTTTTGTATAGTAGTTTTTGTCTATCTTTTACGGTTTAACAGTTATGCTAAAGTCAGAGAAATGGGAAGACAGCGTTATCAAGACTGGCTTACGTCTTGACGAGAGAAACCTTCTTCGTAGAAGACCTCAGATGGCAGATACTCCTGCCAAATACCGAAGCCTACGAGAGAACCAGACAAATACTCATAAGAAGAAACAACGCCATCTGGAATGATTTCTATTCTACAGACGCCATGATGACGGAAGAATGGAAGAGGGCGAACTACGACCTTCGGCACGTTGTTACGCGATA
Organism: Hymenopus coronatus; assembly: GCA_030762935.1. Taxonomy (NCBI): domain Eukaryota; kingdom Metazoa; phylum Arthropoda; class Insecta; order Mantodea; family Hymenopodidae; genus Hymenopus; species Hymenopus coronatus. Next base: position 61,853,551 of record CM060898.1, on the reverse strand, counting down.
CGCAGCACATGGATTCCATCATAAGCTCTGCCACAAGACATTCCACCAGCCAAATGAAGACTGCATGTGCGAACTGTGCAACAAACCTTGTGTAAGATACCACACACAAAACTGCAGAAAAAGACAAATGACAATAACAATGCTAGCCCTAGAATAATACTAATCAATTTCATTCTTTGCACATTGTGCGCATTCCCATTAATAAAAGTCAGAGAATGTAGAAGCCATTCCGGTAAAATCCAAGATACATGTACATTTTATTTGCCATGTAAATGTCTTTAATATACGGTATTTTAATCAAAAACATTAGAGCCATTTTTGAGAAAAACAAAATTAAAACAGAATTGACCTTTTCCAAGACATTCCTTGGTATTGATTTCAATTTTAAACTACGTAACTTTTCTAACGGGAATTCACCTTTCGTTTCATCTCTCGTGTTTTACTGCTAGCCGCAAATTGAACTTCAATTGTTTCATATAGCGATCAACCTTTAAGATTTGACTTTCGTTTTAACCTGGTGCGTTCCCTTATTTCCCTTGTATTTACAAGGAAGCAAGTCGGAAGACCAACTTTGGCCGCGCTGTAGCTGAGTGGTTACAACCCTCGCCTCTCACCTAGATGGCCCGGGTTCGATCTCAAGCGACCGCATGCGAGATTTGTGGTGAACAAAGCGGCGCAGGGGCGGGTTTTCTCCGGGTTCTCCAGTTTCCCTTGCCATCGCATTCCATCGGTACTCCATCTTCATTCAATTTATCACCATTGACGCATAATTATCGCCTGCGGTGCCACATGTAGTAAAATCGGGCGCTAAACACTACAAAAAGAGACTAATTTTGCTAGTTTATTTCAATTAGCATGATGTGGATTAAAATTAATCTTTTGTAAGAACAGTTGGTATATGGAACAGCTAGAGAAAGTTATGTGAATGGAACACGTCAGATATTATATGATAATATGGTTATTTTTGAGGACCAAATCTCCTACAGCCCTTTATATACATTCGGACAATTTCTTCAAAGCTCCAATTTAAAAAGAAATGGATCTGTCCCATTCACATGGCTTTCTCTATATCTCTGCTACAAATAATTGTTATAAAGATTATTCTCCTATACATTGCATGCTAATCAAAATCATTCAGAAGAAATGGTCTTATTAGATTACATGCTAGGGAAATAAGGGAGTACACAATAGCCTAAAGAAATACTCAAATCTTTTAAAAAGAATCTGTTACGTGATTGAAACTCCTTTTTTTATATTGCTAGGAGTTGACAAAGTTCCGCATGAGAGAAGTATAAGTATTTTAAAGCTGAAACCAATAACAAGGACTATCTCAGAAACGGTCAGCTCTATTAAAAACAACGTATATTATATAAAGTATATGTTTTAACGAGATCCACATATGTTATGTAGTAAGTTTTTTGTCTATCCCTTACGGTTTGCCAGTTATGAAAAATTGGGATAAATGTTTTCCATGTAAAGGGTAGTTTGGAGTGGAGGGATTTCCCTCAAAATCTTTGTATCGCATCCTTGGAAGTTGCCCAACTTATATACCAAGTTTTTGTTTTTGAGTTATCGTGTTCACAGACTCACGAACACACACACACACATACATTGAGACAGTACATGTCCTGTCACTGGTCTAGAAGTTATTTAAAAGGGAGATATAAATTATGGGAAATAATATAAATTATACTAAGAGGGGACAAATGTACATTGAACATGGCCAGGGAAGAAATATTTTAAACACGTCTAAGTAGCCGACGCAGGTAGGATAGTACCGTGAAGGGAAGGATATTGAACTGAAGGGGTGAGATTACACTGCCCGAGGGTGAACTTAGCAAGGAGAAGAGAAACAATTCCCTTGCTGGTCAAGCGACACTTCTGGTACTTGGCGTGGGACATCCACAGAGCAAAGATGTGATATTTGGGGTCCGGATGGAGCCGAACGGGCTACCTTTGATTGTGACGGAAATAGTGTTGATTTAATACGGACAGACTACAGACGAAATCACTGCCCCAAAGCTAATAATTAAGCGGTCGCGTAAAGCGTAACTTAAGGCTAGAAAATTTAGAAGGAATGCATGTGATAAGACCGATCAAAATAAATAAATGAGTTCAACAATAGTCTGGAACTCGAAGAAAATAACTTGTGTTCACACCAGAAAAGAGACTCCATGCTAACAAAATCCTGAGCTAGGGCACCCACATATCCTTACCATTCCTTAATATCCCAAAACCTGCACCCGGGTTACGAACCCGGACCCTGTTACCACCGAAACGTACACGCGGACCCTAAAATATCAATTACCGGTGAAATCTCAGTATCGAATTTTTTGATGAAATGCAATAGCTTCTCTATCCACCATGTACATAATACGGTAGAGAAAGTAAAAATGTCTGCGTCTGTGCAGGGCTAAGAGGTGTTCTTGTTCTAAAATGCATCCATAGAACCGCCACTGGGATCTTTAAGGGGGTGGAGATCCGTAGTTCGGGTCGGAGGTTAGAAGGAAAACCGCCCTTCTTCTGGAGGGCGCCCTCAGGCTAGGGCGGAAAGATGTGTATGACGGGCAACACCTGCAGCAGTAATGACCAGGGGTGGGGCGCTCTGGCATCCGCCCACACTTGGGCCGGCCGGGGCTTTCCCACACAACGGCTGGCGGCGCGAGCTACCGTGGTGTGCCCAAACTGCCACCTTGCGGCAGTTCCTTCCGCTGCCACTCACATGCTCTCACCGATTCTCTGGCGCTGTTTTCATTGTTTCATTCCGTGTTTACTTCCTCTACACCTGCTATGTACATAGTATATATAAACTATTGGATTCCGTCTAAAAATTCGATATGGAGATTTCAAGGGAAATACATGTTTTAGGGTGCCCTGTATCCAAAAGGTCTGATAGATTCCATTCACATGCCTTTTTCTACATCCTGCAACAAATTATTACTAAAAAGCTTATGCTTCTATTTACTTCATGCTAATCGAGAAAATTTAGCAGAATTATTCTTATTGTTTCCTTGTAAGTAGAGGTGAAATAAGGGAGTACCGTAGGTTAAAGTGATAGTCAAAAGCTGATTGCTATGTGACTGAAGTTCCTTTGTTGGTATGGACAGGAGTTGACAGAATCCAGTATGAGAAAAGTATGATTTTTAAAGCTGAAACCAATAACAAAGAATATCTCAAAAGGATCAATTCCACGAAAAAAAAAGCTATATGACATAAATTGTGTGTTTTATCGTGATCTATATTTGTTATGTATTAAGCTTTGGTCTATCTCTTACGGTTTACCAGTTATTCAAAATTCAATAAAATCATCCAGAATAAAGAGGTCTTAAGAGGCTATTCCCAGAAAATTCAAGATATACATTTTGTTTGGCTAGTATATATTTTTAATATAAGGAATTTTATTCAAAGTCGTTAGCCATTTTTGAGAAAATCAAAATTTTCAAAATTTTCTTGAAAATCGTCGTGTCGCATCCTTGGAAGATTCCAAGTTTGGTATTTAACGGTCTATTATTTTTTGAGCTATGCTATCCACAGACAGACACACACGCACACATACAGAGCTTTTTCAAAAAATGCCCTTTTTGGATTCAGGGTGACCCACAACATGTATTTGCGGTGAAATCTTGGTATCGAATTTTTGAGAGCAATACAATACCTTCACTATACACTATGTACATAGTAGGTGTAGAGAAAGTAAACAAGCATTTTTAGAAAAAATACGTGTGTGCGCGCGTGTGTGTCTGTGTATATGTGAACAGGATAACTCAAGAAGGAAAAGTCGGTAAAATACCAAACTTGGTATTTAAATTTCATGTCTTCCATGGATGAAGATTTTGAGAAAAATTCTCTCACCCCCAACTACCCTTTACATGGAAAAATTTTCAAACATTTTGAGTTTCTAAAAAATTGCTCAAACGGTTTTATATAAATACAGTACCTATATTAATCATTTTATTTGACAAATAAAGTGTATATCTTGAATGCTCTAAGAATAGCCTTTAAATACCTCTTTATTCTGAACGTATTTTGCTGAATTTTACATAGCTGGTAAACTGTAAGAGATCGACAAAAACTTATTACATAAAAATGAAGGTGTTGATAAAACACACAATTTATGTTTTATACATTTTTTTCGTGGAATTGACTATTTCTGAGATATTCCTTGTTATTTGTTTCAGATATAAAATACTTAAACCTTTCTCACACGGAATGTTGTAAACTCCAGGCCCTGCATAGAAACGGATTTCAACTACATGGCGACCAGCTTTTAAAGCACTTAACTATCTTTTAGCCTAATGTATACCCTTTTTTTTCAATCTACTTACAAGGAAGCAAGTAATTACGATAGTCGAGATAACCATTAGCAGAAATTGTCATAAGATAGAAGAATATGATTTTTAATTTGTTACAGCGATGTAGCGAAAGTCATGTGAATGGAACACATAAGAGTTTTTATTTTCTCTACACGTAGAATATACATGCTGTATAGAGGAGGTATTGTATTGCACCCAACAATTCGATGCCGAGATTTCACCGAAAATACATGTTTTGAGATCCCCTGAATAAAAAACTTTCTGGAAAAATGTCCATGTGTGTATATTTGTTTGTGTGTGTGTCTGAGGGCAGTATAGCTAAAAAACGAGGAGACCGTTAAATACAAAATTTATTATTTAAGTTTGGTATCTTCCAAGAATGCGACACGAAGATTTTCAAGAAAATCCCCCACCCCAACTACCTTCTATATGAAACATTTTTCAAACATTTTGATTTTTTCAAAAATGGCTTTAAAGATTTTGATTAAAATACCTTATATTTTGGATATTTTTATGACAAACGAAATGCATATCTTGGATTGTCTGGGAATAGCCTCTGAAGACCTCTTCATTCTGGATGACATTTGTATAATTGGCAAACTCTAAGAGATATACAAAAACTTACTACACAAAGAATGTAGATCTCATTAAAACATAGAATTTATGGCACATATTTTTTGTAGAGTTAACCGTTTTCAAGATATTCCAGATTATTGCTTTGAATTTTAGCCACTTAAAATTTTCTGAAACAGAAATATATTTTTCTTCTCGTTTCTTGTTTGTTTATTTCCGGCAAGTAGAGAAATTTGAATTTCAAGTGTTTCACATAATAACCGTCTGTTAAAGGACGATACTATGGCGTTAGCCGTGTATTTTCTAATTTTCCTTCTAGTTACTAGTAACAAGGTTCATTCTGCTTATGTTTATCTTGATTAGCACGAAGTAGATAACATATTAATGTTTTGAATAAAAGGTTTGTTTGCCAAACGGGTAGAGGATATCATGTGAATGAAACACATTAGATTTGTTCCTTCTACTTTCAAGGAAGCAAGTAATAAGACAATTTCTGCTAATGTTTATCTCGATTATCATAAAGTAGATAGAAGAATATGTTTTTTAACAGTAATTTGTTACAGCAATTTAGAGGAGGGCATGTGAATGAACACATTAGACTTTTATTCAATACTGTTCTTCAGCGACATTTCAGATTCTAGTTCAGTTTTAGATTTGAGCTCTGCCATTGGTCGATTGCTTCGCTTCGCATGCGTAAGCAGACAGAGTGAACCGAAGGCGAGATTGCAAATTCTAGTTGTTTTAGACTTAGCCTTTCCTATTAGTTACGGAGACAATATGGCCACGGGACAGGTGAACAACAGGTTTCGAGATTTCGACGAGGTTAGGCTATGTTAGCTGCCTAGCCTAGCCTTGCCTAATCTAATCTAACCTAGGACAGGTGAACGACAGGTGTCGAGAATTCGACGATGTTAGGCTATGTTAGATACCTAACCTAACCTAACCTAACCTAACCTAACCTAACCTAACCTAACCTAACCTAACCTAACCTAACCTAACCTAACCTAACCTAACCTAACCTAACCTAACCTAACCTAACCTAGGACAGGTGAACGACAGGTTTCGAGATTTCGACAACATTAGGCTACGTTAGAGAACTAACCTAACGTAACCAACCTCGTCGAAATCCAGAAACCTGTCGTTCACCTGTCCCTTAGCCATATTATCTCCGTAACCAATAGGAAAGTTCAGTCTGAAACTGAACTAGAATCTGCAATCTCGCTGTTTTTCATGACAAACTCATAAGGTTAGAAACAGATGACAAACGTAAAATAAGGGGCTCCTGCGGATAGATACCTATATACGTCGTTAGCAGTGAAATAGTTAAATTGAAATACAAACCCTCATCTTGGTTATACCTGTTGTGGAAGCTGGTGGTTACGTTCGGTGTAGACCCTTCTCACTTTGTCTTGTGCAATAACAGCAATTAGAGAGATCGTGTGCACTATCGGACACAATTTACGGTTTGCTGCCCATAATACAATAAACAACAGTCCACCTCGTTCTCGGAATATATGGCGACAATTAGACGATAGCCGCGCAAGAGTGGTTCACGTGTCCAACCTCCAGGGTGTTAACTTAATGAACTTCGGTGCGGGATGATTCATCACCGGCGATAAATTCCCGGCCGTCACGTCGTCTACAAGGAAAATAAAAGTTCAGTCACTTACCTGAAATTAAATCTCAGTCTCTTACTTCTCTCCGAGGCGTTCCCCCCAAAACGCGTGTTATCGTCGGGATAATTACTGTCGTCCATGTTCTAGAGCGTGGATCCTGACAAAAGGTCAACTAGCAATGATAGAGTTTCTATTACCCAGTTATGTACTTGCTCTTTCGCTTCAATTACTACTTTTGTGGAGAGACTGCAGAGAATTTCATAAACTATTTTCAATTAAAGCTTTATATCACTTGAAAAATTAATTAAATATTTTAAGTGCCCTCTTTCATAGAGTTTATTTAATATTTATATTGATGCAGTCATAGATCAATAGCAAAGACATTATATGCACTTTTTATATTAGGTTATTTTAATATATACACTTACTTGCTGACTACCAGGTTATCCCCTCAGATTCTGAAGGCTTGAAAAAAAGCTGTACATAAATTACAAGTTGCACCTGCCTACTGTGTGAAGGGTCTCAGTTTTAATGGTGGGGACATTTCCTCGTATTCTCTTCGGCTAGGGTTTGTAGGAGGGGGAAGGGTGACGTTTGATGCAGAAACCGCTCTTTCGCCCCCTTTCCCACCTGCTGACCGAAAAGAGTGCGTGTAGACTATATTCCCTATCCTCTCCAGAATCTGGAAGTACTCTGTGAGTGTGAATGAAGATAAAATAGAAACCCAACTACATCAGCATAAAGTTAACGCCATTACCGTTAGGCAAAATGTTGTAAATCAAAATACCTATAGGACAATGCAGTTAATTATTTAAAAATATCCACAACTAACTACAAAGCAATGGCTTTAAAACAAAGTATCCAACTAGAACAAAAAGAGAAATAAAGGGAAGTATAACTGAGCACTCAGAAATGTATTTATTTAGGACGTTTATTTCGTACGACGAAGACCGTTATTTGGACATTAAATTAACTAAATTTGAATATAAGTGCGGTACTATCTACGAACTTTGAGAAGCCAAACAAGAAGAGAGAGAGAGAGTTTTAAGATTTTGTTGAGTTCCAGTTGTTTCACTTCTAACATACCGCAGTGAGAATTAGGCCCTAAATAAAGTAAAGAGAAGGAAAAAATCGAATCCACAGAGATGAGACTTTACAAATACTAGGATATACTTTAATACATCCATATACAATTCAAATATAAGCTACCTATTAAAAATCAGTAGCTTAGAAGCTACATGGAAAAATTTTCGAAAATTGTGATTTTCTAAAACATGGCTCTCCAAAGATTTTGATTAAAATCCCGTATATTAAAGATATTTATATCCCAAATAAAATGTGATGAATTTTACCGAATTTTGCTTAATTGCTACACCATAAAAGATGGAGAAAAAAAAGACTGCACAAAACATGTAGAACCCGTCAAATCACACGATATACTATGTCCTTTACGTTTTTGTTGTGGAAGTAACCGTTTCCGATATATTCCATGTTATTGGTTTCAACTGTAAAGTACCTACACATTTCTCAGACAGAAAGTGTCCGTTTTTCTTTTGTTTTATTCCTGGCCAACCAAAGAAGCGATTTGCAATGACAATCGCATAACGACAGCTTTTAAAACATTTGACTATCACTTAGCATAGCGTATTTCTTGTTCCTTCTACTTACAAGGAACTAAGTAATAAGAACATTCTGATAATGTTTATCTCGATTAGCATGGTGTAGAAAGAAGACTAATCTTTTGTTAGAAGTTGTTTTTTTGTAGAGCAGCTGGAGAAAGTCAAGTGAGTGTAACACATTCGATTTTTTTTGTTTTTGTTTTATTCAGTGGTCATGGATTCCCACTGAAATCTCGGTATGGAAGTTTTTGGTGGGAATGCAATAGCTTCTCTACCTAGTGTATGTACTAATTAAGTTATAGACATTAGAAAAACTGTTACAGAGATTAGGTACACCAAATACCGACCTCCTAGCAAACATTCCTGTGACGAAGGACTTGTATAAGCCAATGACTTGAGAGAGGATAAGAACTTGTCTCCCAAAAGGAGATCCAGTCGAGGTGCCTCTCCAGAAGGATGACAGCTAAGGCCGCCTCTGCCATTTAATCACCGTAATTCCCTCAGAGAACGATCTGTTCTGTGGGTTGCTAGTCGATGCGGTCTATTAAAAGGCACTTCATCATGTAACTGGCCGCTCTTTGCATCCTACTCGTGACTAGAACGTTTTAACCGTGGTCATCCGCCCCCATAAATGCCATTCTTAGAAAATACATCCACACAAGTCCGTCCTAATTACTTAAACTCTAGCAATGCTCTTGTAATTGTATATTCTTTCCTCAATGTCTTACACTCGCAAGGTAGGAGGTCTCACTCTCGTAAACAATACAAAGAAACATTCTTACTTTTTCTACTACATAGTAGATACAGAAGATAACTACTGTATTCCATCGATGTCGAGATTCACCAGAAAGGTTCCAACAACAGCATGTTTACTTTCTTTACGTTGTCATATTACGTAGCTAGAGGAGGTATTTCACTCCATCCGGAAATTCGATAACGATATTTTACCGGAAATACACGTTTAGGGTCCCTTGTATCCAAAAAGCACCTTTAGATCACAGACGATCTGTCTGTGCGTGTCCATGTGTCTTGACTCAACAACAGCATTTTATTTACGCTGTACCTGTGTGTGTAAGTGTATCTGTGAACACGATAAATCAAAGTCAGTAAAATACTAAACTTATTTCTAAGCTCAGTATCTTACAAGGATGAGACACGAAGATTTTGAGGAAAATGTCCTCACCCGAAACTACCCTGGGAAAATTTTAGAACACTTTGATTTTCTCAAAAATAGCCCTAACGATTCTGATTAAAATGTCGTATATTAAAGATATTTACGTGACAAAAAAATGTATATCTTCAATTTTCTAGGAATAGCTTCTGAATACCTCTTTATTTTGAATGAATTTTGCTGACTTTTGTATAACTATTAGACCATAAGAGATAGACCAAATCTTACTACACAAAAAAAAATGTAAATCCCTTTAAAGTGGAGTTGACCACTGTTTAGTTATTCCTTGTTATTGACTTCTGTTTTAAAATACATTTATTCACATACGGGAATTTGTCAACTCCTGGCAATGCAGGGAAACGGATTTCAACCACGCTGCAATCAGATTTTAGAAGAGTTGACCATCCTTTCCCTTCTACTTACAACGAACCAAATAATAAGACCACTTCTGCTATTTTTTCTCGATTAACTTGAATTAGAAGAATTATATTTTTAACAATAATTTGTTACAGTGATATGGAAAAGTTATGTGAATGGAACACATTCAAGTTTTAAAAAAAGTACATGTGCGAGTGTGTGTGTGTGTGTCCGTGTGCTAACTCAAAAGCGAAAAACCCATTAAAAACCACAATTAATATATAAGTTGTGCCTTTTCGAAGAATGCGAAGACCACAAGAAGTTTTCAAGAACACCCAACAATCTCATCCACCTGAACCTTTTGCAAACAAATTTATTTTCTCAAAAATGGCTGAACTATTTTGATTAAAATGCAGTGTGTTTTAATATATTTTGATGGAAAACAAATAAAGATCATGAATTTTATGTGAATATCCTCCAAGTTTTCCCCATTCTAGATGACTTGTGTATAACTGGTAAACCGTAAGTGATAGACATGTCTTATTACACAAAACACTAGAACTCGTTAAAGTACACTATTTATATCAGATAGATTCTGTGGTGTTAACTATTTCCGAAATATTCCAGAATATTGGTGTAAATTTCCCAATACTTACACTTTTCGCAAACCGGTAGTCGTCTTTCGTTTTTCTTTTGTTTTGCTCCTGGTCATGCAAAGAGAACCAAAGTACTTACTGTAAATGATCAATATTTGTTACAATGTGACCTGTTTTTCATTTTAGAATGTTACTGATAACGCATTTGTACCTACACGCAATAAATGATTTTTTAATAGGCGTACCACATACCTACGAGGCTGATGAAACTATTTTGTATTGCCTGCTTTGTTATTATTAACAATTCCTATGAATCAAAACAAAGGAACCTCATCTGAAAGTTGTTCTGATTAGAATAAACACATATTTGTTTCCTTGTAAATAGAAGAGAAATAAAAGAATACACTAGGCTAAAACGATAGTCAAATGTTTTAAAAGCTGCTGCTATATAATTGTAATTTGTTTCTTTGAATAGTATGAGAAAAGCTTAAGTATTTAAAAAATGAAACCCTAACAAGCAATATTTCGAAAATGGTGAACTCTATGAAACACATTTATAGGGCATAAATTGTGTTTTTAAGAGATTTACATTTGTTTGTAGTAAGTTTTTGTCTATCTCTTGCGGTTTACCATTATGCAAAAGTCATCGAGAATGGAGAGGTCTTCAGAGGCTATTCCCAGAAAATTTTAGATACATTTTATTTGCCAAAATGCATATGTTTTTAATTACGGTATTTTAATCAAATCCGTTAGTCATTTTTGAAAAAACTAATATTTTATACATTTTTTCCATGTTATGCGATGGGGATTATCCTCAAAATGTCGGTGTTGCATCCTTGGAAATTACTAAACTACGACTTTTCGTTTTTGAGTTACCGTGTTCACAGACACACACATGATGTTTTTCAAAATATGCTTTTTTCTATACAGGGAACCCTAAAATATGTATTTCCGTAAATTTTTGCTATCAAAATTTTGGGTATTGCGGAAAAAGGAAAAATTAAACGTTTTAAGTTCTGTGTTTACACACATTTTTGGATGTACAACAAGCCACCAAGTTCTCATTTTGAGAAATTACATTTCAAATTTTTTTAATTTTTAAAATATTTATAGATGGTACTTGTGGGACTATGTTTTACATAGCAGATCATTGAGCTTTCAAGCAAAATTTCAACACAATTTAGTTAATAAACTGCTCCGTTAAAAGTATGAAAGAAGCAAGCTATTCTTGGTAATGAGGGCATTAATCTGCAATAATTAAAGGGTAGAGGATATTAAGATGGTTGAAAGAATTCCCTCTGGTCACTTATATTGCTGATGTGTGGTCAAATACTTGCCCTAGAGTACATTTACCTAGGCTATAGTCTGTGTAAACACGTTTTCTTCAGTGGCTCACAAAGTTAAATTCATGTTATTACATTGCTTGCTTCAGGACGTCGTTATACACACAAACACACAAACACATAGCTGAAACGTGCCTATCTTATGCCCATTCTCCGTCTCTTTCCCTTGCACAATTTTAATTGTTTTTTTCTTGTGCGCCTTGTTAGATCCAAAGGAGCGTTATATGTATCTTTGTTCATACAGTTCCAAGGTTGCCAACTTAGCGGAATGTCAATAAAAATCCTGCTGGAGAACGTCCTATTTTAATTTCAAGTTATTATGCATCCGTTAGCAGTTTATTTTATACATTTTTCATTAACTGTGATCAAGGAGTCTGTATGCGGTCGTTGGCTTACTGTGCATCAAAGCCATTAAAAATACGCCAGGCGCTGTGATTTTGATGAAAATGTGAACGTTTGACTGTGACTCAGGTCTTTTCTCGAGTTGAAAAGGTTAAACCGATTGGGCAATCCACCCCTTCACCACTCAACCCCGCTCGACGCTCCCTCAGAATAGGTTGGCTTGTGTAAACAATGTATTAATTTTGTCAACTACCTGCGCAAGTTACCTTGGTATTAGAACTTCAATATGTAGCGCAGAGAAAATATTAATCTAATTGGATTATTGTCGAACCAGAAAGTTTGGAGATCGCCACAACCCAGAACTTCATTTGTCGCAAATTATATTTTATGTTAATCCCCTTCCCTTAGGTAATATAGCCCATCCAATACGCTTTTAAGAGCATAGCAAACAGGTGAAAGACATGGGTAGAGTCAGCGAAAACTCCCCGTCTTACGATAAGTATTTTCAGACGTATTTTTAATGTATTTTACTATACGTCAGACCCGGGAAGATAGGATGAAATATGTTTAATTTCAGAGGGCGACCGACACTCGGACAGAGAGAGAGAGAGAGAATCGCCGTGGACGGTCCCAAACAGTTGACAAGCAATTCTTCATCTCGATGAGGGGAGCTCAAACCAGGGTAGACCATCTCAGACAATCACTAGCTCCATCCCGCCGCCGAGAGTTATATTTCCAGAGCGCAATCAGCTCCACGGACAGGTTGCGAAGGGACAGGAAGTTCGGGAGAATGAAGAACTCTCCTCAGCATTTGCCTACTGACCTCAAGGGGGGGGGATAACAGGGATCAGAAAAGTCGACTGCGGGGAACCGATCCCACGACCTCCCAAATGACAGTCCCAGGCGAAACGGCTGAGCCACCTAGTTCGGTATGTTCAAAGAGTGTTTTTTACTTTTACCACCACGTACTACCAGGTAGAGACTCTAATGAATTGCATCTAGGGATTGCCTGTTTCCGTCCTGTTACTCTAACTCCTGAGCTACCATGACAAAATGCGGCACGGCACTAAATTCTGCAACTGATTCGCGATTTCGCGATAAACCACGACGAGATTTCACACTTTTTTTGAGGAAGTACTCGGTAAGGAGATCCCAGGTTCGATTCCCGGCAGAGGAATTTTTCCTTAACCAGAATTATTCCCTGTCCCCACTGAGTTTGGAAATATGATTGCGCGAGTGAATGTGCGTGCTTTTAATGGTATAAAATGAATAACCTAATGCCAACAACCTATAGTTAATATAGAGTTGTTTCACAAGTTAAAAATCCCAATATGATCTTAGCCGTTAAAGGCTATACATGTGAAGCAATTAAACAGAACATGATGTGTTCCATACAGGTGACTTTCTCTACTTTTCGGTAACAAAGCATGTTAAAAGCTTATTCTTCTATCTACTTCATGCTAATCGTGATAAACATCCTTTATTACTTTCTTCTTTGTAAGTATAAGGGAAATAAAAGAATACACTAGCCTAAAGCAAGAGTCAGATTTTTTAAAAGCTGGTTGAAATCTGTGTCTTTGCATTTACAGGAATTCACGAAAAGTGAAAAGTTTTAAGGAATTTAAAACCGAAAGCAGTAACAGGAATATCTTGAAAATGATCAACTACGCAAAAAAAATCATATGACATAAATTGCGTGTTTTAACAAGCTCAATATTTTTTGTGTAATAAGTTTTTATCTATCTATCTCTTACAGTTTATAATAAACAGCTCTTCAGAGGCATTCCTAGAAAAGCAGGATATACATTTTATTTATAATGTAGATATATTTAATATACAGCATTTAAATCGAAATCGTTAGAGTCATTTAAGAGAAAATTTTTCCATGTAAAGAGCAGTTTGGGCTGGAAAGGATTTTCCTCAATATCTTCGTGTTTCATCCTTAGAAGATACTAACCTTTTTTTTTTTTTTTTTTGATAGTGTTTAACGCCCGCTTTTACTACTTGTGGCACTGATGATACATGGAATGAATGTGGAGCACCATTGGAATGCTATGGTGGTGGAAACCGGAGAACCCGGAGAAAACCCGGCCCTGCGCCGCTTCGTCCGCCACAAATCTCACAAGCGGTCGCATGGGATCGAACCTAGGCCGTCTAGGTGAGAGGCGAGTGATCTAACCACTCAGCCACGGCGTGGCTATGATACTAAACTTAAATACCAATTTGCTATTTTATCGACTTTGCATTTTTTAGTTAACGTGTTTTTAGACACAGACCTTTTCCTAAAAATGTTTCTTTTTGGATATACTGGACACTAAAACGTGTATTTCCGGGGAAACATCGGTATTTTTGGCTGTAGTGCAATACCTTCTCTAAATAGGAACCATTTACTAAGTAGAGAAAGTAAAAAGTAATTATGCTGGATTTCATAATTTACAGCATGTCTGTCAACTCATGAACGTAACCACGAATCTCCAGGCAGGAAAAGCTGCAAGCGAGATGTGTGTTTCCACGGTTGGCAACATTACTTCAGTACAACCTCTCGTGGCATGTTTACCCTGTAATTCCTCGACAACTTTAAAACCTATAATTGGGGTATTACTCTTGCTGTTTTCCAGCGAGAAAACGTGACGCAATTTACGTTTCTTCGGCAGATCATCGTTACACAGGTCTATAGGGACTTGGTTTTCATTATCCGCACACTCTCAACTAACTAGCAACCGCCACACACAAATTCTAATAGTTTCTGCATGATTAGAGTAGCATAACAACCTCAGCTTTTGAAAGTTGTTCGGAATGAGACTGGCATTTAATTAGAAAACTTAACTAAAACGGACTACATTTTCTTACTTTCTCTAACACGTATGTACATAGAGAAGGTATTGTATTTTATCCAAAAAATTGATACCGAGATTACATACATGTTTTAAAAACCCCTGAATAAAAATAGTGTGCGTGCCTGTGTTATCTCTGGAAAAATTAAAAGTCTGTTAAAAACCAAACTTGATATTTAAATGCCGTATCTCTCAAAGATACGACATGAAGATTTTCAAGAAAGTTCTCCCCTCCCCACCACAAACCAACTTACACGGACACGTTTTCAAAAATTTTGATTTTCTCAAAACTGTCTAATGATTTTGATTAAAATGCCGTATATTTAAGATATTTACATGATAAGAATATATAATTTGAATTTTCTGCGGACAGCTTCTGAAGACCTTTTCATTCTGGATGAATGTTTGCATAACTGATAAACCGTGAGAGATAGAGAAAAACTTACTACACACAAAAACACTTTTGTTGGGGAGCTAACCCTTCAATTTTAAAATACTTATACTTTTCTAAAATAGGAAGTCCCCTGTGTTTCTTTTGTTTTACTCCTGGCCAAGCAAAGCGGCGAATGACAATTGCTTTAGCATAGTACATTAATTTCCCTTCTACTTATAAGGAACTAAGTAATAAAAATTTTGCTAATGTTTACCTCTATTAGTAAGGTGTAGAAAGAAGTCATGTAACGCATCCGATATATTATATTATTTTATTTTTACTATAATCCGTTTCTTAATGTAGCTTTTCGCCAAAATAAAAAACTTCGTCAGCTTTCGAAGTCATTTAAGATGCCAATATCGATCCTTTAGCTTCTGAAAAACAAAAATCAATAAAGAATACCTCAAAACAGGTTAACTCCCTAAAAAAATGTATTTGACATAACTTGTTTCATTTCCTAAGATATACATTTTTATATAGTAATAATTTGTCTACCCCTCAAATTTTACCAGCTAAGCAAAATCATTCACAACGAAAACTTCAGAGGCTATACTCAAAAAATTTTAAATGACAAGTTTATTTGTCACAAGACTATCATAAGAATGTAGTTGAATCAATATCGTTAATGCCAGTTTTGAGAAAAAAAAATAACATAACAATTTTCATGTAAGGGACAGTTGTGAGTGCGAGATTTTCTTGAAAATCATCATGTAATAATCAAAGATGCTGACTTAAATAGCAAAATCGGTATTTAGCCGGGCGGGGCCGTGGCAGAGTGGTTAATCCGCTCGCCTTCCATCTAATAGTTCAGGTTCAATCTTAGGGGGACTACATGTGGAATTTGTGGTGGATGACGCGTTGTCTGGGCGGGTTTTTAACGGGTTTCCTCTGCCATTCATTCCATCGATTACTCGATCATCTTTCCTGTCATCCATTTTGCCTGGATTTTGTATTATTTACCTCCTCGCGTTCATACTAGGCGCAGGGCCGATCATCCATCCCTGGGAACTCTATCTGAACTATAGTTTATCTGGCTTAAGGGCGTTCATTTGTATAAATCCTGGGGGGAGTAAATCCTCTATTAGACAAGAATAGACTGGAGAAGATGTAAACAAAATGAATTTAACTGACTTTTCGTTTTTGAGTTCTCAAAAAGACACATACACACAAGGACCTATCTCTAAGCATATCTTAAAAAATATACTTTCAGTGAAATCACGACATTCGAAACGAATACATATCTTAATATCTGCTGCAAAAAAGGAAATATTAATATTAAATAAAATACTTACGGTTTAAAAATAACACATTCTGAGTTACCTAAGTATCATCCATCATTTATAAAAAAAAAAAAAAAAAAAAAACCTCCTGCTTACTAAAGTAAACATATAAAATTTCATCAAAGGGAAGACTTTAAAATTTGGCAAAGTTGAAGACGGTAAACATTACGCTAACCCAGAGTAAAATAAGTCAATTACTACGTGAAAAGTTCAATTTTCGCAGGTTTAACATAACTAGCTACCAATAAAAGAATGTTCGCAAATAATAACAGTAAAATATACAGAAGGATATAAAACCCAAAAAGTAATTATTTTACGATTGATTCTCATTTTTTTCCAATCACTTCCTCAAATTATTTCCGGAAAGAATCGAAATGACAGATTAGTTGATGTTTTATAAATGCTGTCAAAATCCTGGCTATTTTAGAACAAGTATCCCGTTTCTGAAGATTTTTTGAGAAATGTCCTTCTTCTCTCCCGAAGGCTATATGATTTTTATTGTTACATAAACTATTTATTGATCTTGATAAGTCAACATTTTTCCATTTAATTTGTTTTCTAACTGTGATTTTATTGCGGACTGGGGCGTTGCACACAGCCATTAACACGCAATATTTTGTAACTCTTTTGCATAATTTGGTAACCATTTATAAACACCTGCTACATATTTAACAAAATACCCGCTGACACGTTATGCGAAACTCACTCTGGCAAAATTAGCGGATGACAACGTTTGAAATATCAGGTGCAGAGAATGTAGCGTTTTTAGAGGCACTGAAATATCCCATGACGTATAAAATTATTGGTTTATCAGTATCGATCATCATTAACATGAGATATGCACAATTACGTGTTTACTGTCCGTTTAGCACTTTCTATCCAGTGACCAAGGCATTGAATAATTAATTTACTGGGTGGAGCTTTGGAAGCAAGTGCGCGCATATTGATTGTTACGAAAGTGCTAAGGCATGGAGGAGGAGTCTATTAACATTAGTTAAGGTGGTGTAGAGATTTGCCAAGCTAAAAAGCAAAAGACAAGATAAGCATCGCTGAAAGTTAACAAAATTTGTGTAAGTCGAAAAGCGGGATTCACAACATGGCGTATATCACACTATAAACCAAGTACTGCATTTTCTATCATTTTTCCTTTCTTTACCACTTATTTAAAGTAAAGGAAGTATTGTAATATACAGACATTTTATCACGAGATTTCATCGGACACAAGGAACTGAGTAGTAAAACTTACTTCAATCTTTTTCAAAATTATTACAATTTTATTTGTTTGCTGTTTTGATTATTTGCAACATTGAGAACGATATCTCAAAGTTTTATTGCTGAAATCGAATTACGAATGTTAAAAATAAATATTATCTACATATCCTTTAAATTATGGTTATGACCTTTTTCACATCGTTTATGTTTAGTTTCCCAACCATATCTTTTGGGAATACAAGCATAGAATTAATGAACACACGTCAGCAAAAAACGGAACTTTTGGAGTTTATATTTTTTTTTAAAAAAAATTAAGTACAGTTCCGGGACTCCTTTTTCCTCTATTTCCTTTTCTTCCAGTTTTACTATTTTCCGTTGTTTACCGTTTGCCTTTTAATTACAAATACGATACTCACATTTACATACACACAAACACCCATACTCAAAGCGGGACTCGAACCAGATTCCGTGCGCCACGAAATGCAAGCTACTTTTTAGCGAGCGCGTCCACGAGGACTGGCAGCATACAATAAACCAAGTAGTACATTTATTTAGTAGAGATCTATTGGCGCCACTGCCACTCTACAAGGATCCTAGTCAAGGATAATGCTGACTATAGATCTGGAAACTTCTACTTCAACTAAATTAAGGCTATTTATTTGTTAAAGTTTAAATTAATTTTCTACTTGTGGTGCGTACATCTCAAGCTATAAAATTCACATTTTAATCACCTAAAGTAAATATATTTATGTATTTGTTAAAGATAGCAAGGTAGGGTCAGTGGTTCATAGTTTAATTTCAAAAAATAAAATATTTTATGAAAATTAAACAAAATAACTATGTATGAAAAAGTTCCATAACAATATATCAGTCAAAGTCTTTTAAATTGCTTTACTAGCTAAACAAAGGTAGTTTCTAACAGCATTAAAATGATCACTATCTTAAATAGTTCAGGAGTAATCCCAAAATGTGGTTGCAGATGCTATTAGCATAGTTATTGTTTAAAAGTATTGCTGATAAATTTTAATAAAAAGATAACATAGCCTTTCCTTATAAGAAAACGTATCAGATAAAGAATTAGGATTACTAAGGATGGCCACAGTACTACAGTACCTCAATGTGGCCCTTTGTGAATCATACAGTCTCTGGGAGGGAAGGATGAGGGAATAGATCCAAAGGGTGAGCAGATCCAGAAGACGATGAGCGCAAACATGTGTGGGGTCCCTAACTTTCCCGATAGAATGCATCCGACGCCATCCGGTGCGGTATCAAAAGTCCCTCAAACTTTGGTGGCACCGCGAGGGAGCATCCCACCCTAAGGATCCCAAAGACAGGTCCTGAGAAACCATCACTGAAGGTACAACCACCGCCAAGCTACAAAGAGCCGAACACCGTCGCCTGGTTCTTCAAACAGGAAATGATGGTAAGATAAACTTTGGTAGAAGAAACCACCCCGAAAAACTGATGGTCAGAGCAAAGCTATTTTGTATTTATTTAATTCACATATAAATAAAATATATAATAAAATTAGTAGTATCACTTTACATCGAATCACATCGCATATGATGTCAGTGTAAATTAAATTCTTTAATCATAAGTTTAATCTCATGTCGCTGAGAATCGAACCCAGATCTCCCGGATGTGGACCATATTGTTACTTATCCCGGTCGGTCTTACAGTGTTTACAGAGAACGACACACATAATGTCTTGCTCCCAGGAGAATTGTCCGGAAAACATGCATTTGCATCAGCAACTCGAGCGCTTTCTGAGAAAAAATACTACTCAATTTCAAATATCAATAAGCCTTTTAGCAATAGTTTGTTACAGAGATGTAGAGAAAGTCATGTGAATGGAACACTTAGAAAATAAAAATCGTAAAGATATATATATATATATATATATATATATATATATATATATATATATATATCTGTGTGTGTGTGTGTGTGTGTGTGTATCCTCTAATTGAACATATGTAAATTGCTTGTAAAATAAAATTAATTGGAATCAAATAATATAATAATTTGAATAATTACAAGTATTTTATTTCTATTTAACTTAACAATTGGTTTATAACATGAATGAAATCAAGAATCTCAGATTTTTATAACTACTTTAGCATGAGCAGAATAGTAGTTGTAGCTTGCGATATCGCGAAAGCCATTCCAGTGGTCCAGTGTGAACGCAGCTTAAATTTCTCGCTAATAATACGATTATCAACATGGTTTTTGATTTATTCACGGCACCAAGTTCACGATTCCGAATAAAGAAGGCCATGTTTCCCATTAGTAAACCGTGAAACTGAAGGGGACAGAGCGAAATGCTGGTTGAAGTGTCAATTAATCTGAGCGTTTGGCTGATATTAATGTACTGAAAGAGTGGGACAGGATATTTCTCATCAATAGAGTCCCACGTCACGCAAAGGGTGTCAAGCGACGCTATTTTATTGCTCTAATGATTTATACTTAAGAGTAGCTGCTGCGGATACTTCATAAATAAATTAAATAATTTATCAATGACTTTATATCTGTCCACGAAACAATGTAAGGATACGGATACAGATACCATATAGGTAGAGAAGGGTCCTTCTTAGGGCACCATTTTTCAATAAACAAGGCGTTTGTGGTAATTCTAATTGTTTTCTCACAGAAACCGTGTGTAGGACAGTAGTTGGATAGGTAGAGTCAGACTGAAAAATTCAATGCCATAGCCGGGATTAGAGCCACGGATCTCCCCGGTCTCTAGCCGGCAGTTCTACCACTGAGCTACGATGGCAATATGCCGCATGACATTGAATTCCTCAACTGACTCGCATGTTTCCCGATGAACCACATCTGATCTCAAATTATTTTGAGATGACAACTCCAATTGTGACTTACAATGTTTTAAGTCCCAGGATTCATAGTATAGCCAACTATTATGGTCAATTGGTGGTTCAAATCCCGGCTATGGCATTTAATTTGTCAGTCTGACTCTACATATCTAAAGAAAGCGTTTGTTGCTGTTGATGATTATGATAGTGACAAATATAGTTTCCCAACAGTTTCCACAATAAGTAACATTGAACTAATCTATTTTAAATTGAACGCGATTCAGCTGTTCCGTATTTGGCGTGTGTAGACATCCCTTGGTGCGTTAAAAGAGTTGCATAGCTCAATGGGGCCATTTGAAATAAAATCCTTGGAATACTGGCAAAGGTTTACACGTGTATAAAATTACCTGGATAAGGCGTGCAGTTCCTATCACATTGAAAGCATAGGGAATAAGTACATGTTGTTTACCTTTAAACCCTTAATTTACTCATTTATTTTAATGTTTACTATGGAGTCAATTATAGATATCTGTAACAGAATGTGACAAAAATACATAGCTGCAGAGAGAGTAGTAGAGAGAGTAAGCTGTAAGGTAAATGGTGAGATGGGTTAGGATTAGACGCATAGATACTGGGCAGAGCACCAGTGATCCTTTGTCTCTAACTTGTCTCAGGGAGGGATGAAGATAGAGAGACCCAAAAAACAATCAGATCTGAATGACGACGGTATCCATAACGACTACAGTTTCCCGGTCATAGGTCACGAGCCGACCGACCCCAGTAGGAGCCCCAAGCGGTGACGTATTTCACTAACTGTGAACAAAACCTTACCAACGTCCACCGCCATTATACCTCCTGCATCAGCCATTAACTGGCTTCCAACTGAAACACCACTAAAATATGTTGGATTTCTGCTATACACAAAACTGGAATGCAAATATTATTAACGCAGTTTCACTTGCTTTTTATCGAATCACCAAGTTATATCCGCTGTTCAACAGACGTTCCAAACTTGGAATGGAATGCTCAACGTTGTTATATAAATCATTGATACGTCCACTTATCACATATACAGCTCCTGTGTGAGTTGCAGCCAGCAAAACACATATTCATCGACTACAAATCCTACAAAATAAATTCAATCGAACTGTCACATATTCTCCTTAGCTGGTAAGATACAATCAACTCCATCAAGAACTAGGAATTCTTCCGTTACAGCAATACACAGGGAACTGTCAAAGTCTTTCTACGACAAACTTCACGGCTCTGGAGCTCAGACATATGTGGAACAAAACCCTAAAAAGAACAAGGTTAAGAAGTAAATTACCCCAGGGCATTCTAGTCAGCCAATCCGATGACAGCGACTTTTCTCACCTTGAATAAATTATCACAGCAAATTTTATATGTTTTGTAGGTATATACATTTCTTATTTTCATTACTTAATTTGTTACCATGCATTTACCGTCAGTGTTGTCTTCATTTTACACTTAAATGCTCACTATACGTTATTCTTATAAGTATCAGTGTGTGTGTGCGTGTGTGTGTGTTTTATGAAAAATACACATTTTGTTATTTTACGGTTGAGGAGACTAATAGGTCAACTTCAGCATTTAATTTGAAACCTTGCATTATTAATTATTCTCAAAGTAAAGCTGCTGATAAGTCAAAAATAAATTATATATAAATCGGTGACGGCGTCGCAGGCATAAACAGTTTTACAATGCGCAATTCACCATCCAGCCGCAGCTCGCCGAACACCGTCGCCTTACCCTTCAACCCTGAAAGGGAGATATATAGGAAATAATGGGAATAGGAAAAGGTGGGCAGGAAAATTCGGGGAGAATTTTACCTGTATCTTTAAATTTCTATTTTTACTTTCTCTACATGTACTATATAGTTACACCCAAAAATTGGATATCGAGATTTCACCGAAAATATACGTTTTGAGACCCCATAAATTCAAAAATAAAAGACCGTTACTTACCAATTTGGTAGATTTAAATTTAATATCTTCCAAGGATGCGACACGAAGGTTTTCAAGAAAATTCCCTCACCCTAAACTACTCTTTGCATGGAAAATATTTTCATTTTCTGAAAAATGGCTCTAAAGATTTTATTAAACTACCATATATCACAGATGTATACATGACAAATAAAATATTTATCTTGAATTTTGCATAGCTGGTAAACCATAAGAGATAGAAAAACTACTCTACAGAAATGTTGATCTCGTTAAAATACACAATTACTCCAATATGCATTTTGTTCGTGGAGTTGACTATTTTTTTTAGATATTTCTTGTTAACGGTTTCAGTTTTAAAATGCTTAAACTTTTCTCATACGGTAGTTTATCAATTCCTGACAGTACAAAGAAATTGGATAGCAACTAGATTTTAAAATATTTGACTATAGCCTAGTGTATTCCCTTTTTTCCCCATTCTACTTACAAGAAAGCAGGTGATAAGACCATTTCTCCTAATGTTTAACTCGATTAGCATGAAGTAGATAGAGCAATAAGCTTTTTAATAATACTAATAATAATAATATGTTACAAAGATGCAGAGAAAGTAATGTGAATGTAACAGATGTTGCTTTTATTTAGGATTTAAAATTGTATTTTAAAAGTTTACTTAATATCGGGCGTCTCGTAAATAACTTGTTTTATCATCTCATCAAAACAAAAAGCTATCCTACTCAGTGAAAGAGTGGGATGGATAAGAGTGGACAGAGTGGGAGAAGAAGAGAATGACGGAGAAGTGATATCCGTAGTAAGACAGGGAGAGACAGAAAAAATTAACAAAATAACGCTAGCAGAGCTGGCTCCAAAATAAAGTTTCTATGAAATCGTGAAGCTAACCTAAAACTCCTGATACTTTCTTGTAGAATTATTTCTGATATAGGTAAGGCTTTTTACTTTCTCTAGCACGCATGGACAAAATGCACACTAGGTAGAGAAGGTATTGTATTCCACCCAAAAAGTCGATACCAAGATTTCATCAGAAATACATGGCGGATCCCTGAAACAAAAAAAAAAGACAGTTTCTGTGTGTGTGAGTGTGTGTGTGTAAATTCGATTACATACCAAGCTTGGTATTTAGGTAAACTATCTTCTAAGGATGCGACATGAAGACTTTCGTTAAAAACTCCATCCCAACACCTTTTTCATTTTCTCATAAATAATGATTTGGATTAAAATACCATATGTTTAACATGTTTTCATGGCAAACAAACTGTATATCTTGGATTTTCTGGGACTATCTTCTGAAGACCCTTTCATTCTGAATGACTTTTGCATAAATGGTAAATCGTAAGAGATAGACAAAAACATGTTACACACAAAATGTAGATTTCACATTTTTCTGTGGAATTGACCATTTCTGTGATATTTCTAACTAATGATTTCAGTTTTAAAATATTTAACTTTTCCATACATTTGTCAGCTCCTGGTAATGCAAAGAAAAGGATTTCAACCACATGCAAACAGCTTTTAAAAGATTTGACCATCGTTTTAGCCCTGTGTATTCCCTTACTTGCCTTCTGCCTATAAGGAACTAAATTATTAACATGACCATTTTTGCTTTCTTCTGTTTGTCTTAATTAGCACGAGATAGACAGAAGGATCAGCTTTCGTAAGAATAATCTGAATAGTTAGAAGAAGTTATGTGAATGGAACACTTCAGATTTTAAATGCTTTTACTTAGGATTAAACATTTTGTTTTAAAAGTTTAGTTAAGTAATATGAAGGCCTCTAGTGCACAAGTTATCAATTCAAAAATGGTTCCATTAATAATGAACCTACCCAGCATTCATCTGTCGACGGGCGAAACCTCTGAGAAACCCATCAGGTAGACCACGGAGAGATTCCGCTCATTAAAAGAGATAAGAGTAAAGAACAGTGGGAGAGGAAGAGAAAGACTGAGATTGAAGGAGGTAATTAGAAGGACAGAGAAGAAGATTAAGATATAATGTAATAATAAGAAGTTACCGGAGCTACAGGTTCCAAAATAAAGCCGGTATGATGTCGTAGTGTGGTCTAGGAACGTTAATAGTTCCTTGCAAAATTACATGAAATGTGAATTTTTACTTTCTTTAGTGTATATGTATAACGTACATAGTGATAGAGGTGTTGTATTTAACCCTGCATATATAGATTTCACCGAAAGTATATGTGTTGAGATCCTCTAAATCAAAATATGTTTAGAAAAAGCACAGTGTGTGTGTGAATGTGTACCAAAATTGGTATTTAAGTTTAGCATCTCCCAAGAAATCAAGAAAATCTCCCCCACCTCAAAACTACCCTTTACATGGAAAAACTTTTAAATGTTGATGTTATTAAAAATTGCTCTAACGATTTTGATTAAAATAACGTATATTACGGACATTTATTTGACAAATAGAATGTACATCCTTTTCTGAGAATAACCTCTGAAAACCTCTTCATTCTGGATGACTTTTATTTAATTTTTGTATAACTGATAAACCGTAAAAGATAGACAAAACCTACTATAAAAATATAGATCTCATAAAAACACACAACTTAAGTCATATACATTTTTGTAGTTAACCGTTTTTTAGATGTTCCTTGTTATTAGTTTCACTTTTAAACTCTTTGAATTTTTCTCAAACGGTAAGACGTCTTTCTTTTGTTAGAGCTCTGGCAATTAAAGAGAACTGAATTTCAATTATTTCACATAGCGACCGGCTTTAAAAGGGTTTAACCATCGCTTTAGCTTAGCACATTCTCTTATGTTCCTTCTACTTAAAAAGAAACAAGTAACAAAACCAATCCTGCTAAAGTTTATCTTGATTAGCATGATGATAAAAGTATAATCTTTAAAAGAAAAGTTTGCTTGCTAGAGAAAATCATATGGATGGAACATATCATATTTTAAATTAAGAGCAACTGACTGCATCCTACCCAAGTTCACTATTGGGTTGCTCCTATTACCGCTTTGTTGTGAAAACAATTGCAACAGTTGGTGGAAATTATGGAGCAGCAAGGAGATATGTTATGTTTGGACTATTTCTGTGCACGTGTTCATCGTTTAAAACAGTGACGGGTGAGTGTTATCCATCAAAGAGAAATTTTACGTGGGAGAATGAGTCGGCGACAGAATGTGTAGGCCCTTAATTACTGCACACTGTCGTTAATTAAACAAGGGCTTAGAGAAACACATAAACAACCTGGACAGCACCCACCTTCATGCACCTGGCTCTAATGGGGTGAACGTATGGAACAAGCATATCATACTGCTAACCAAATATAGCTCGGTGCCTTGTACTGCTCTCAGAATATAATGCATTCCAAAATCAGTCAGACAGAATGCAATTAGTGCACATAAAAAGAGAAAAATCTGGTGTTTTCCATTTATATCACTTTCTCTATCTGTTCTACAATCAAACTCCATGCTAGCAGAATGCTCTTGCTACTAGTTCCTTAAAAGGAGAAATGCGCTATACTAAAGTGATAAGCAATTGTCATTGAAACGCGTTCTTTGTATGGCCCGGAGTAAAACAAAAGAAACACCTTTGAGAAAAATGTAATTACTTTGAAATTGAAACCAATAACCAGATATATCTCGGAAACGGATAGCTCTACAGCAATAATGTAAAGGACATGAATTGTGTTTTGATGAGATCTGTATTTCTGTGTAGATAGTTTCTTAGGCTCTTACGGTTTACCAGTTTTACAAAAGTTATTCAAAATTAAAAGAACTTCAGAGTTTATTCTCAGGAAATTCAAGATATTCATTTTACTGTAATGTAAATATCTTTAATATACGACATTTTAATCAAAATCGTGGTAAGTGTGCGACTTGCAATTGCGAGGTCCTGGGTTCGATCACAGGTGACCGCTCACTCTGACCCATGACTCTGGCCTGCCGGGGTCTGTAGTGAATACTGGGATGATATCTGTTGTACCACAATTTTCTTTTCTTTTCTTTCAGTTTCCTTCTCATCTTTCAGGTGCATTTTCAGGTTCGCGGCGTATGCAGTGCTGGACAGATGGCGTGGATGCACGTTCAAAGGTGTATTCCTTATTAACTGGAGTGCAGCTGGTCGACGTGTCATTAATTTTCCTCTCTAGGCAGCTCTATATTGGGATGGGTAAATTGCCAGGATCATGTTACCACCGACGGAATTTTTCGCGGCAGTTCTTTAACAAGCCAGTAAATATACACAAAAGGGGCTGACTCTTAAAAACCATCATATAATAAATACTCATTACCAAGTATATATCTTAACCTACCTCAGCAAAGACATGAAAACTTAAACATATATACGATACAAAAAACTCCCTATGTGTAGCATTCACATGATTTCGTTCTCTAGACTATACCTATACCCTAAATGAAAGTGTGAGGCTGGGAACGAATGGCGCAGATACCAAATGTCCAGAGTATATCCATCCAAGCTCAATTTGGTCTGCTACAATTCCCTACTGCGGCAGCTAGGATCAAACACGGGCCACTCTGGATAGAAGCGAGCCTACTGACTAATGGTCTAACCTCTCTCCATAGGGTGAATGCTTAATTAGCTTACTAATTAGTTACTCATTACTTAAAAAAATAATAATAAAACATTTTCACTATTCACACCACAAATTTATTCACTCTTATAGGTACCGAGGGAAAAAATTCTTCCGAATAAGATCGGTACACTTTCCAGTTATTAACGCATAAAAACACGAATTATTCAGGCAAACGTGGCTTCTCTTAAGTGAATATTAAAATTCTTATTAGTAATTTTTTTAACAATATTTATATTAGGATTAGGGAGCTTATTTTGTATATAATTTGAAGAAATGTATTGCTTTATCCACACTAAGACAATTTGGTTTAATAACAAGAATTTTGTCAATAGGATTTGCTCGGACTGTGAGTCCACACTGAACAAACGTTTAGTGGAGTACCCGTCATATTCTGCGGCATAACAACACATCATAAATTACATCATATCTTATTACATTTGCGTTAAGAGAAGCGTTCAATAAGTCCTGAGACAGATATAGAAAAACAAATTGTATGTGGTAGATTTATTTTTTATTTTTCAACATGTCTTCTTTTAGCTCGATACACTTTTCCCAGCATTTCTCTATATTAAGCCTTCCAAAAAGTAAGATTTCGGAAGGTCCTCAAAATAGGCATCTGCTTATGAGATCAACTGTTCTTTAGGTGAATCTTTTTCCGCTGAGCCACATTTTCAACATTGAAAATAAAAAAAGTCACTGGAGAGCAAATCTGGTGAATATAATGGATATCGTATCTTAGTTCTACAATTTTTGTCATTTTTCGTGCAACCTTGCATTGTCTTGATGGAAGGAAGCTTTTTCTTTGCCAGATGAGAACGTTTTTTCTTGATTTCTCCGTTCAAACCGGTGCAATAACGATGCATAATACTCCCCATTTATCGTTCCTCCTTTCTGCAAGTAATCAATTTAGAAGATTCTGCGTGCATCCCAAAAACCGAGGCCGTAACCTTGTCTGCAGACTTCACCACCTTTGTCTCCTTTGGAGCCGGTTCGCCTTTAAAACTCCACTGTTTCGACTGTATTTTTGTCTCTGGAGTATGGTAATGTATCCATTTTTCATCCGCAGCTATGTATTAACGCAGAAACTCTTATCAGGATTACGACGGAAAAGTGACAAACCAGCTTCCGTATCTATCACACGAATGCGTTTATTCTCCATTGAGAGCAAACGCGGCACCCATCTTGCCGAGATCTTTGTCAGACATAATTTTGGTGCAAAATTAAGAACCCTATACCTATTAATATGCCTGTGACCCCTAATATTTCGCAAATTTTGATTCGTTGATCACTTAAAAAAATATTCTGGATTTTGTCAACCATTTCGGAGGAAGTCACTTCTTTTGGACCTCTGGAACGATGCTCATCATTTGTGGATGTACGGCCACGTTTAAATTCATTTATCCGATTGTATATTGTTGCAAACGCAGGAGCAGATGTGCCATGATCTTCAACTAACTCGGTTTTTATCTCTTTCGGTGTTAAGTCTTTGAAATGGAAGTTCATAATCACCGCACGAAGCTCTTTTTCCATATTTCTAAAAAAGCACAACAAGATTGTGGATTCAATCATCTGTGGCAGCGAAACCACGTGATGGATATAGCTGAAACTTTAACTGCCATCTAGTAAAAGACGACGGTTACTGATTACAAACGTTTTTTGATACCAGGAGTGTAGTTTCTTGGATTTTCTAAGGACTTATTGAACAACCCTAGTATAATTAATATTTTAACACCTCAGAATTTGGATAATACTCTACAGCTCTATGATATCTTTAATTATCACTACATCTATAAATTATTACGTCCCCTTTTATAAAGTTATCCCTTCATTATGCTCCATTTGTAAAGTTTTTGGACGTTCCATATTAATACTGCATGCTTTTTATCTTCTTTTACCTTATCAAATCCTGCTAATAGCGTTTTTTTCAGTTCGAAAATGAATAAATATACTGTACATAATTTGTGAAATGTTTAATTAATTTAAAAGCATGATGGGAAAATAGTTTGGTCCCTCTAGTACTTTACTTAGTAAATTACTACGGTCGGCACTATTAGGCGTAAGTACCTTTTTACTTTCTCTACACGTACTATGTACATAGTGTATAGAGAAGGTATTGTATTGTACCCAAAAGTTCGATATCGAGGTTTCACCGGAAAATACCTGTTTTGAGATCCATTGAATAAAAACATTTTTAGCCGTGAGTGTGTGTGTGTGTGTGTGTGTGTGTGTGTGTGTGTGTGTGTTTGAGTGTAGGCAGCATAGCTAAAAAAAATCCGTTTAATACCAAACTTGCATTTAGGTTCAGTATCTTCCAAAGATGCGATACAAAGCTTTTCAAGAAAATTCCTCCACTACCTTTGACATGGAACGTTTTTCGAAAATGTTTTTATTCTCTCAAAAACGGTTCTATCAATTTTTATTAAAATATAGTAAATTAAAGGTATTTATGCGACAAATAAAATCAATTTATTGCATTTTCTGGGAATACACTCTGAACACCTCTTTATTCTGGATGATATTGCTGAATTTTGCATAACTAGTTAACCGTAAGAGATAAACAAAAACTTACTACACAAAAAATATAGAGCTCGTTAAAACATACAATTTACGTAATATACTTTTTTTTTTTCGTGGAGCTGACCGTTTTTGAGGTATTCCTTGTTATTGGTTTCACTTTTAAAATACCTATACGCATAACAACCAGATTATTTGATTATCGCTTCAGCCTAGTGTACTCCCTTATTACCCTTCTACTTACAATGAAGCAAGTAATAAGACCCTTTCTGCTAGTTTTATCTCAATTATCAGAGTAAGCTTTTTAACAATAATTTCTTACAGAAATGTAGAAAAAGTCATGTGAATAGAACACATAAGATTTTATCAAAGGAACTTATACTTTCAAAAGGTTCCTATCAATGTGTTTTATCCTTTTAGTGTTTCTTTGAATGCTGCGCAGTGTCCTACAGTAGTACAAAATGGCAAAGCGTTAATATAAGAACCATAATAACAATACTATTAATAACAATAGCAACAATAATAACACAATAACATCAATAACAATAACAAAAACAAAAAACAATAATAATAATAATAATAATAATAATAATAATATTATTATAATAATAGCAATAATAATAATAATAATAATAATAATAATAATAATAATAATAATAATAATAATAATAATAATAATAATAATAATAATAAGCGGCAGGAGTACACAGCAAACAATCGAAGATTATTTTTCTTAAGGAATGATTTCTTGTTCTTCATTTTGCATTGTTCTGCACCAAAACATTCAGAAGTAACATTTATTGTACCGTATCTTCTATTAAATTAGTCTATTAAATTGCTTTTTCATGACTCATATATTACACCCTGTGTATAGCGCCACCGTCTCACTTCTTGCTTTTATGTGGTGTCATTTTTCTTCCTTTGTGTGCCCTTTTTACATGTTAAATATTAAACCCTTAAAATATATTAATTTTTTCCTTCATGGTTTTCATCTTTAATCTTGTCTCAATACCTTAAAATGGTTACCTATCAGTTTTATTTATATCTCCTATAGTAATAACTGCCTGCAACAACTCTCTAACTTCAATTATTTATGTTGTGATGTAAGTTTTAATAATAATAGTAATAATAATAATAATAATAATAATAATAATAATAATAATAATAATAATAATAATAATATAGACAAGGATCTAGAAAACAAGATAAATAAATTTCGGCATATATGCGGAACCATAGCAAGACCATTACAGAATAAAGCAAGGAAAGAAACGAAATTGAAGTTCTACAAAATCATGGCAGTTCCAGTGGTCATGTATGGAAGCGAGTCCTGGATATTAAAAGAAACAGATAAAAGGAAAATACAGGCAGCAGAAATGAGGTTTTTAAGAAGATTTAAAGAGTGCACCAGGCGAGATTCAATAATAAAAAATCTGATATCTTCCACTCACATGATTTTCTCTACATTTCTGCAACAAAGTATTGTTAAAAACTTAGGCTTCTATAAATTCATGCTAATTGAGCAAACGTTAGCAGAAATTGTCTTATTACTTGCTTCCTTGTAAGTAGAAGCGAAATAAGGGAGTACCATAGGTTAAAGCGATAGTCAAAAGCTATTTGCTATGTGACGGAAGTTCCTTTGTTTGTATGGACAGGAGTGGACAAATTCCTGTATGAGAAAAGTATAAGTTTTTCATAGCTGAAACCAAAAACAAGGAATATCTCAAAAACAATCAACTCCACGAAAAAAATGTATGTAACATAAATTGTGTGTTTTAAAGTGCTCTGCATTTTTTGTGTGGTAAGTTTTGTCCATCTCTTACGGTTTAGCAGTTATACAAAAATCCGTAAAATTCATCCAGAATAAACTAGTCTTCAGCGGATATTCCCAGAAAATTTAAGATAGGTATACAGTTTATTTGTCGAGTAAATATCTATAATATACGAGATTTTAATCAAAATCGTTTGAGCCATTTTTTAGAAAATCATAATTTCCGAATATTTCTCCATGTAAAGAGTAGTTTGGGGTGGAGGATTTTCTTGAAAATCTTCGTGTCGCATCCTTGGAAATTAACAAACTGAAATACCAAGTTTGGTGTTTAACGTTCTTTTCATTTTTGAGTTATGCTGCCCACAGACATACACACAGACAGACAGACACACGGACATTTTTCTAAAAATGCTTTTTTGGATTCAGGAGGTCTCAAAACATATATTTCCGGTGAAATCTTGGTTTCGAATTTTTGGGTGCAATGCAATACCTTCTCTGTACACCAAGCACATAGTACGTATAGAGAAAGTAAAAATGAATAAACATTTAAAAATCGAGAGGATTAGGCATATACAATAAATTACAAGAAAAATAGAATAATATGAACAAAGTTGAAAAGAACAGAATGAGTGAAGAAAGAATACCGGCTTTAATTAGAAGAAGAGATGTAGAGCGTTCTAGAAGAAGATGGGAGTAATTGATGAAATACGAAGACAACAGCCAGATATGCCTAACTCCTGAAGTGAAGAAGAAGTAGGTCTCCTATAGTCTTGTAAATACTCCACGGACAAATAAACTATGAAGCAGTTAGCGAACAACTCTATGGCGAACGCATCTAAAACAGAAAGCAAGAACTAATTAAATGTCGAAGAAACCTATTTTGAGCAGTTACACAACTGTAATATTGACAGAGATGAAGGTCGGAAAATTCCAAATATCAACTCATTACTCTCACGGGTCCGAAACATGCACAGGGTGGCGCACAAGTAGCTGACATAATTATATTTTAAATTACATAATTACTTCACTTCAAAATTAATTAGGTATATATCCAAGGTAAGGTACTAGACCTTGGGGAAATTCCTGTTCACTTGATCAATGTGACCCTCTCTGGGGTAAACAAACTTGTTAACGTAGTCGAAAACAACTACAATGTGTCTGTATCTGGGAAAATCCTGAGGCATTTACATTTTGTTTCTTTCTCTACAATGTGCAATATGTATATTAAGTAGAGAAGGCATTGTATTCCGCCCAAAAAGTCCATACCAAGACTTCACCGGAAATACATTTAAAAGTTGGTTACATGCCAAACTTGATATTTAAGTTCAGCATGTTCACGGATGCGTCAAATATTATCAAGAAAATCTTCCAGTTCAGCTTACCCTTTATTTGGAAAGTATTTATTTTCTCAAAAATTACTCTACAATTTTGACTAAAATAAATGTTTAAGATGTTCTTGTGTCAAATGAAATATATATCTTAAATTTCTAGGAATAGCCTCCGAAACCTTGTTCATTGTGGATTAATTTTACGTTAACTGATAAACCGTTAAAAGATAGACAAAAGCTTGCTACACAAAACATTTACATCTCGTTAAAAACATACAGTTCTTGTTATTCTTGTGAAGTTAACCGTTGCAAGCTATTCCTTGTTACTGGTTTCAATTTTAAGAAACTTGAAGCTTTTCTCATTTTTCTCATTCTCAACCCTGGTGAACGAGGCCGGCCAAGATACAGGTTCTCATCACCCTATCCAACGAGTTGGAAACATCCGCGAAGATAAGCTATTCAATGGGCTCGACAGCCATCATGTTAGCACCACAGTTTCCTCAGAGGAACCTTTCTAAAAATCTGTGGAAGATGCTCTTTTAGGTGGTCACGAAACTAGTGCAAGTTCAATGCCCCTTCAAGTTTCAACTCCATGGACGCTGACGTTTCACCTGACGAAGCCAAAGGGGATTGCCAGCAGACCATGCTTTTGTGGTTTACCTGGTCATGATTAGTAAATATTGCTTCATCAATAAACAAGCTATACGATGAATGTAGAGTATCATGTCTTAATGCTCATCTACAAAAGTTAAAAACGATTCTCAAAATTGTTTTCATGCAGCTCTTGATGAAGAAAGATGTCAAAGGATACAAAGATTTGCGCGACTCATGCTACTTCCACGTGCGATTGCGCGAGATTGGGGATCTGCTGCAACAGTGCCAAAATATCAATTTCTTCCTCTTCTTATTTGTTTCCATTATGCTTTCTAAATATTACACTATCACTTTCATCTAACTGATAAATAATTGCCGAGGTGGTTGACGTCTACTGGAATATTCTTCCCAGACTCTCCATACTACATGAGCACATCAGCTTTTTCTGCATAGGTAAATCCCATCTTCCACTCATGACCTATTACTGGAACTGTCACTAACTGACTAGAAAGTCGTAATGCAATCAATAAACAGAAAAAGCAATGTAAACAAACATAAAAGGAACCTAGCAACCAGCAGGTTGAATGAAACAACGACTGTCTGTATGGAAACCATTTAAAAACCCATTTCTCATAATTTATACAACAGTATATTAGCCCTCTGTGTATTTTATTAGTTTAATTAATATTTTTGCATAGGTTTCATATAGGAAATATCTGCTTCAGCAGCCAAGACAGAGCTGATTGTAGAATACAAAACCCTAAGGTGAAGAAGTTTCTATTATGTTGTAATAGTTAAAGGTATAAAGAATAGAATTGCAATTGATATAACTAAAGCAATTACACCAAGGTTACTTTCTTTGTTAATGTAGAGCAAGAGCAAGGTTTTTAGCGCATCAGAGACATAAGTAATAGGGTAAATTTTTGAGAGAGGTTTTTTCCCTCAAAGGTTTGCAGCTCGGGACTTTTCCATTATAAAGTGCGGTCACTTGAGTTAATATAAAGAGCTTACACAATTAATCACGTGACAACGTCATTTTCGTGCTTCTTTTCAGCCAGTTAGAAATGAGTTCAATATTGGAGTTTTTATGTATTTAAGCGATGCGCTTACAAGGATTTGGGTTATTATTACTGTTATTGTCGTTGTTGCTGCTTATTCTTCGTGTGAGCCGCGTGATGCTAAACGCAGTATGCTATAGGTTGTACGTGTGAGTGCCTAAGTATGTGATTTTATTACGCGAGATCTTGTAGTTATCGCACGAGTTGGTTTGTCGCGTAATATGAAAGTACTCAGAAGTACCGATGACCGTCAAAAATAAGAGCTTAGCAACCGGCAGATAATAGCACTAGTTATTAATATTTCTATTTCTTAAAGAACTATGTCGGGAATCGCTCGTATGATTAGTGCCTCAACCATCAACAAAGGTTAATAAAAGCATTAATTCAGTGGAAGCTAAAGTGAAGTACTTCTATTTCTTAAAGAACTATGTCGGGAATCGCTCGTAGGATTAGTGCCTCAATAATCAACAAAGGTTAATAAAAGCATTAATTCAGTGGAAGCTAAAGTGAAGTACTTCTATTTCTTAAAGAACTATGTCGGGAATCGCTCGTAGGATTAGTGCCTCAACAATAAACAAAGGTTAATAAAAGCATTATTTCAGTGGAAGCTAAAGTGAAGTACTTCTATTTCTTAAAGAACTATGTCGGGAATCGCTCGTAGGATTAGTGCCTCAACAATCAACAAAGGTTAATAAAAGCATAATTCAGTGGAAGCTAAAGTGAAGTACTTCTATTTCTTAAAGAACTATGTCGGGAATCGCTCGTAGGATTAGTGCCTCAACAATCAACAAAGATTAATAACATCATTAATTCAGTGGAAGCTAAAGTGAAGTACTTCTATTTCTTAAAGAACTATGTCGGGAATCGCTCGTAGGATTAGTGCCTCAACCATCAACAAAGGTTAATAAAAGCATTAATTCAGTGGAAGCTAAAGTGAAGTACTTCTATTTTTAAGTCTACTCCGTGTTACATACCGCAGTCATTCTTTCTGTCCCTTAGTGAGAGTCAAACTCGTGTTCTACTGAAACGAGCAAAGCTGGCGCACCAAAGGACTTTTCAGATGTATGTACATGTTTGTTTATTAAGTATTTCATGGGTGCTAATCTCGACCAACTGCGAAGAAGACAAATTGGCGCACAACGGACAGCGACAACTACTTGCACTAGACTTTTGCAAAAAGCAACATTGACGTTCTAATTTATCCTACTTTTATTTTGTGATTTTTGTTATAATTGAAAGTTCTATATTATTCCAAAAATACGCTTTCTTAATTACTACTAAAATCTGTTTACAGGCTAAATGTACGAGCCTCCGACTACAAACGATGTTTTGAAAACCGCACATTAGTAGTACTTTACATTTCCGAAAAATGTGTGGTGCAAGTTTTAGGTGATTGGCCCTGTATATGGAAATTAAGTAGTCATGGAGCCATGTCCATATAATATTTTCTTCTTCGACATTGGAATGCATCCTGACAGTTATTATTGTTACATTATTGTTACAGTATATAAACTGAAGGCTGAGGGAATGCTTACCTTACACTAATGCGTTCGAAGAGACCTGTAACCCATTGCATTCGACCTATTTAGTATTATATGGACGGCAAGGTCTAAGTTTGACGCGATAGCGATCGAATGTTATAAATATTTTGTGATCTCTCCACTTTTCAGCTCTTTCCTTTCACTCTTTCTCTCGCACTCTTCTGGTCGTCCGACAGTAGCAAGAAAGAATGGCACACCTACCAAATAGCTCGAAAAACTACCATGACTTCTGCGTAGGTTTAATGGAGCTGTGTAAGCAAAATTAGTTAAATTACTCGTGATGCATTTGACTACTGTAGCAAAT
Organism: Hymenopus coronatus; assembly: GCA_030762935.1. Classification (NCBI taxonomy): domain Eukaryota; kingdom Metazoa; phylum Arthropoda; class Insecta; order Mantodea; family Hymenopodidae; genus Hymenopus; species Hymenopus coronatus. The sequence continues at coordinate 61,817,406 of CM060898.1, read as the reverse complement.
TACAACAGGGAGCAATGATTCCTATCTTAGAACGTTCTAGCACGCCCTGTTGACCTTGTGTGTTATTGCTTTACACCCCAAACATCGTGACATTGTCATTGTTTGTTCGCATTGTGAATGGTCTGTAGGAGTTCTGTTTGCAGAATGTCCTCATATATATGCAAACTCAGTGGGATAAATAACAAGTAATTCAGAGAGTTGTTAACGGATATGGTTCGACTGTGACAAACGAAATGTAACATTTAGAACATGATGAAGTGTAGCCAATAAACAAAATGCGCCGATACTGTTACCTAATGTCAAATCTAAACGTGACCCTATCCGAATAGAGCCTGTTAAATACAAGGGCAGGAGAGTGACTGAAATATTGCTGATGCTCAGCTAAATTGTCTTGTTGTTTAGCTATAGCTGGTCAGCCCTCATATATTGCTACTTTTAGGTTCTTTCTTTTCATTACTATTTCTAGAAGAAACGTGTGTCTTGAATCTAAAGCTACTACAATTTACCACATCAGGATGTAGATTACCTTTATTAAAGCAGGATTTTAAATACGACAGATAAAACACAATTACTCATTATCTTCCTTAGTTCTCCTGTTCTATTGACAGCTTTAAGAACACCTCTCCCTTGTTACCGGACCAGATTAGGAACTAGCTGAGAACTGTCGGGGAGTGAGACCGAAATATCCCCGAAGCTGCTGACAAGTCAAGAGCTAGGGATTAAGGACAAGTACGTTATGCTTCACTAGTGACAGTAAAACACACAATTTATCAAATATTTCTGCACTTCTTATCATGTACTCTTACGTCACACAGGTTCAAGGATGTCATACAGCAACAAGGATGTCACATTGTATTCAATTGACTGATCCTCAGTTACATCGAAAAGTGAGCAGAAACTCGTAGAAATAAACGCACTTTAAACTTGCTTTCCTTCTGAACATTTTCTGAATCAAATTAGAATTGTAGTTGCAGCGTTACTTTAAAACTTCCTTCGGAAGGGAAGTAAAGCCGTGGGTCCCGTGTTGTAGATTTGCGACACGTAAAATAATCTCAAGTCTGATAGACCTCTGAGCAAAATTAAGTGGTCTTTCACGCCCAGAATAGAATGGGACGCTGAGAACCACAGCAGTTATAAAGAACGTCCATAAATAAAACTCCAATTTCATTGTTTTACAACTCTAATCAATGAAACTTTTATATTAATATTACTATAAAGGGAGAAATGCACATGTATATTTATGTATGTAACCGAGCACGTTTAGTTATTCCAGCCAAAACAGCGCAAAATGAAATTAAATATAATTCACTTTCATTTAGAAAAGAAATAGAAAAATATATTAATATATTCACATTTCTTAAAATTATATCCCTAGAATGTGGGTGTGCGTACGTTAGAAATCACTCAGATGTTTTAATAATTTCCCATCAGTGAAGAGCCCTATTCTTTCTGACAGATACGCCTTATAAAACAATCTCTCAAAGCGTCCTGTAGGAATTTAGATGCTCCCAGTTTACTCCTATTTTGGTCAAATATCACAAATACCGTTTAAAGAATTTCGTAAAGGGCGTTGTTAGCTTCTTTGTGTTTCGTGAATACTTTTCTAAAAGAAACACAATAGATGTAGTTTGCTGTGTTACAACATAAAATTAAATTAACACTGGGGGTACAATGGTGGGAAACTACTGACCTATGTAGCTTGCCTGAAAAACCAGAAATTTAATTACCAACTTCACGCAGGTCTCCGAGAAACATGCAAACAGGCCAGGTTGATTCGCTTATCGGATCACGGACTGAAATCGATGACGACATTACCTGACCAAATTACAGAATTAATCAAAAAACAAATTGCAGATGGCGCGGTGTGTGTTCCGGAGCTCATCAGAAATGGGCGGGAAGGTCGCGACCTGGTGCTAATGAACAGCAAGGGCCAGACAAGCTACCGTACGGTGATTCGTCATCACTCGCCCAATTGTGCTCTGCCTTCAGGTCACATTGTTGCGAATTATTGTATTGCAACTAGATATTGTTACTAATATTGGTCTTAATGACGAAAGTGTCCTTGAGTAGTTGGCCTTTTACTTTCTCCTCCCCCCAATCAGGATGGAGGGAATACTTACTGCTTTTGACCCACAAATTCAAATCGTAATTTTCAAAGCATTTGTTTGGTAATTGCTCTGAATAAAAAAAAATATATTATCTGATTTGCTACATTCACAGTACATTCTATACTCGTTCTTCAACAATGTATTTTTATAAAACTTATCTTCTATCTACTTCACATTATTTGGAGTAGACATTTGAAGACATGCTTTTGTTACATGTTACCTTGTAGGTACAATGAGATACAGTAGGCTTAAACAATGGTCAACATTTTTAAGAGCTGGTCGCTCTATAATGGTTTTAAAAATGTGTGACTTGATGGGTGAAAAAAAGATTAAAATTAAACACCGACTGCCCATTTGGATAAAAATAAAAGTGTTATACAACTGAACCTAAAAACAAAAAAGTTGCAGAAACTCATTAATAATAATAATAATAATAATAATAAAAATAATAATAATTATATTGACATTTAAATGATAAATACACTTTTGTGTAGAAAAAATTTTACGTATCTCTTACGGTCTACCAATTATACACGTTATTCAAAATGAAGAAGACTTCTCAAATTAAAACGTTTCCAACAGTTAATAAAAACTGATTTATTTTTAGAAAATCATTTTTTGGGGGAAATATTTTTATGTGAAGTGTAGTTTCAGGTGGAGGAATTTTCTTGAAGCTCTTTAACTCGCACCCTTGGAAAATTTTAAGCTTAAATATCATGTTTCGTATTACCCAACATTTAATTTTTTAGTTATGCTGTTCACAGGCTTGAATTTTGCACTAGCATATGAGAATTTCCGTAATTGTAATGCGAAATTTTGCAGTGTCTTCCTTATCCCTAAAATACGTTATAAAACACTGTGATCTGGCATTTAAAAGGACACAGCATGAAAACAGAGTGGCCAGAAGTGAATAAAGCGATTTCATGATCGTTTTGGCCATATCATTATAGAGAGAATGCGTTTGTTGCTGATATACTTGCTTACACCTCAAAGTTTCGTTTGAATTCCTTGGCAGAAATAATGCTTCTTCCTACGCCTAGAGAGTGCAAGAGTTGTAAAGCTAATGTTCGCCTGTGGTGACCAAGTAGTAAAAGCGGACGTTAAAACTAACAAATCTGATGTGTTACACTCACATAACTTTCTCTAGCTGCTCTACAAACGAACTTCTTTCTACACCATACTAATCGAAATAAAGATTAGCATAATGTTCTTATTACTTAGTTCCTTATAAGAAGAAGGGAACTAAGGAAATGTGCTATGCTAAAGCGATAGTCAAATGTTTTAAAAGTTGTCGTTAGTTGATTGTCACTGCAAATCTCTTCTTTGCTTGGCCAGGAGTAGACCAAAGAGAAACGGACACTTCCTGTCTGAGAAAAGTATAAGCACTTTACAACTGAAATTAATTATATGACATAACTTGTATAACCTGTAACGAGATCTTCATTTCTTGTGTATTAAGTTATTGTTTATCTCGTACGGTTTAATAGTTCAGCAAAATTCATCCAGAATAAACAGGTCTTAAGAAGATATTCCCAGAAAATTCAAGATATATATTTTATTTGTGATGGAAATTGCTTTAACATTTGATATTTTAATCTAAATCGTTAGTCATTTTTAAGAAAAACAAAATGTTTGAAACGCTTTCAATGTAAAGGGTAGTTAGGGGTTGGGGGATTTTCTTGAAAAGCTTCGTGTCGCATCCTTGAAAGATACCAAACTTAAATGCTAAGTTTGGTATTTAACGGTCTTTTTGTTTTTGAGCTATGCTGTCCACACACAAACACACACACACACACATACACTCACACACACACACACACACACGGACCTTTTGCTGAAGATGTTTTGTTTGGATTCAGGGAGTCCTAAAACTATTTCCGGTGAAATCTTGGCATCGAATTTTTGGGTGGAATACAATACCTTTTCTATCCAGTATGTATATTGTACATACGCAGCTAGAGGAATTCAAAACCAACAGCGGTAATGTAACGCAACATAAGTGCAAGCGCGAGGGAAGACCATTCACAATGCAATCACAAGCGTTAAGCAAAGTTACAACCCTTTCAGAGGTATAAGCAGGATCAGTTATATAATTATGCTGTACAGCTCGTGAGGTAAGACAAGAAACAAAACCGTGAGTTGCGCAATGACAACTCTTCAACTAAAGAGCTAATGGAGGGAGAAGTTGCGCCAACATATATGTGCAGAAGTTAAAACGTTTCTGTAACGAAGGAGTGGAGTACGCTAGTGCTAGCTTTAGTGTGGCGTTCTTTAGTTTTTATTCAAATAAACAGTATCAGATCATTGCTAACTTGGAAGAAAACTGTGAGACTGGTTATGAGGACGAAGATGATGGTGGAATGGGCGGGATTGAGGAGCTTCAGAAACATGTGATGAATACAATAATATTGCTTATTGTTTGGGTATGCTTACGGTTGCCAAACCATTCTGTGATACGCTGGATCGCAACCAAAATAAAAACATTCCGATATTCCTTCAAACAATATACTCCGTCTAACGCGCTACAAGTTGCTAATGGCATATTATATATGTATAAAAAGTAGCTTTATAGCGAACAAAGCCGTTGCAGAAAGAGATAGAAGGAAACCAACTTCCTCTATGCGCAAAATGTCTCACCTCATGACCTATACTATGCGCGCACTTTTTTAATGCGCTATTTTTACGAGGGGAGAGATCACAGAACTATCCACCTGTTTTTCCGCAGTGTTATCAAACAAAGAAAGCTGCTTTACATGAGGCCCTCAGTCTTTATGGTGAATGGTTATCTAAGTTACCGCGAAGTGGCTGAATTACTCGTATTAAACAAAACATAGCGCATGTGTATGTGCGACAACTATGGGAAGTACAGACACAACGCAACCTTAGCACTGAAGCCATAAGATATCAGTGTGTATACCGTTCATGTATTAATACTGTCGCTCTTGACTGCGAAATTGCGCGAAACCTTCCAAATGCATGCTAGGGAGCCGAGCGCACAAGAAAAGGTGCGCATATAGTAGTAGAGCTCCTGCGTGCGAAGGGAGCTGCTCCGGAGAATCACATTAAGGTGTGCTTCCCTCACCTTAAACATTTATTGTTACAAATTCATTACATACCAGTGGTGTGGAAATTTGTTCTTTTTGCGAAACAGTTTAATCTGTTTCTGTTGCAGCCACGAAACAGTTTCGAAAAAGTAGTTTCCTGCAACAGAAATTCCCCGTTTCGCTGCATTAATCAGCTGCAAAACTGTTGCACACATGTTGTATAGCACCAAATACTATTGAGATAAATGCAGTCCATCGATAAAATCACAATGCGCCAAATGCAACCTTGCGTTAAACTTGGGAAGCAATTACAAAATATTTACGAACACAACAACCGCACATAGTAACTGTTGCAATAAGAGAAACAACTACTCGGGCGTTGCTGTTATTGTTGCATGGGTCTGTTGTGGGGAAGCGATACATGAAAGAATAACACAATTTTCAGAAGTGTTTTATGAAACAGTTTTAGTGCTGAAACTGTTTCAAATAGTTGTGTTGATGAAACTGTTTCAAAATATCTTGTGTTATTTTTGTCCCATCTCTACTACAGATCCATACTGATATGTTTCTACTTTCTGTTCTCATCGTACTGGAAATTTTATTTTCTATGATGATGATGATGATAATAATAATAATAATAATAATAATAATAATAATAATAATAATAATAATAATAACAATAATAATAATTATTCGGCGGTTACCCATAAAGTGGTCCGGAGCAAGTGAGACTGGGAGTAAGAGTAGCTTTGACGCCATAACAAAACAAGTGAAGTTCGAGTCAAGTAATCTGCTGGGCAGGACCCTCATTACCAAGGTACCGCCCTTTCTTCGACAGGCAGCGCCTTACAGATGCTAGACAATGCATTGTCATCGGCATCACAATGAAGTAGTAATACGTTGGATTGCCGTTTTCCTTTTGTCCACCTAATTGGGGAACGACGACTTCATTCCATGACCCCTCACACGAACCTCTATGACCTCCTTTCCTGTCTTCTAAAGAGTATTTGTATTCAAGCAGTTTAATAACAAGGTTTGGTGTAAGAAATGCCAGCACTCCAAAGGGTTAGACATCAAACACAATGTGAGTGATTAAAAGTGCAGGGGTGAACAAAAATCTTGTAACACCTGACGTGAGAATCATCTATTGTTTGGCTATGGTGAATACTTATTAACGTTAAGACACTATTTTACATAAACGGGGAGAAACGGAATTATTTAGAAGTGGCAGCACTTTTTATCAAATAAGATATACATCTCCAACATAAACTTTAATAGAAATATAAAATAACATCTCTGAGCCTTGTACAGAGTGGCGCGTAATGTATCTACCAATTTTGCTTGGAATTGCTGTTCAATTTGAGGTGCGCATGCTACAATGTTCGCAATTGGAACGCCATGGTTTGTAGGCTCATACAGACAAGGACTGCAGCTGTAGAAGCCTTCATTGTTACGCCAGTATCAACACTGGCACAGATGGCTGCTTAACCAACTGTTGAAGCAGTTTCTTCTTCAGAGAGTTTGAGAACAAACATAACCAAAATCCTCGAATAGTTTATGAGCCAGGATATTTGGGTTGTGGTATGCAATTTGGGGTGGTAGAAAAAGGTCCTCTGGTGTTGTGGATCTCAGAGCTGCTGGTTGCTGGGCTTCATGGTATAGGCTGTGGATGGGTGTGGTATTTATTTTAAAACCTTTTTATGGGTTTGAATTTGCCGCTGTATATGAAGTTGGTAACACTTGCTGTTGGCGAAACTGGAATTAACTATTTGCGCCAGACTTGATTGTTGGAGCAGTTGCAAGTTATTATCGGCGGCGAATTAACGCAGCTCAACCACGTTTTCTGTTTAAAGTCTGCTAGCTTCAGTCGGTGAGTAAGAGAATCTTAACCTCCTTGCTTGGACGGTAGGATTTAATAATGTATAGAATTAATTTAGAAAATTTCTTGTTGATTATAAACGTTTATTTCTTAAATCGTTGAAACAATGTAGTGAACTAAGGCACGCTATTTAAACTGAACTCTTTTTTACAAAACTGTGCCAGATATATACTTTGTAAATTGTACTTACAATAAATCTCTTGTTGATAATCAGTACAATACAATATTTCACATTAAATTGCTAAATTAGAGGTCTTGATATGCGAGATTATCTCTTGGCGACTGTATCCCTAGCGTCTATCTTACTGAATGCTTTCGGAAGCTTTTAAATTTTTTCACATATATACAAAAGCTGAAGATCAATGTTTATAACATTGTAATCTGTCCGCCATCATGGGAACGACAGATTTCCTTATTCAAAATTTCGTGAAATACGTATTTACAATACATTTTTACATACTTATAGTAATTAAAATTAATACATTTATATAATTTACATGAAATGTTTTTATAAATAGCTGACATTTATAAATCAAGTTTGTTTACTCTGTTCTTATGCTTTGTTACCGGTATAAACAAATTACAGCATCCGGTACCTCGTTCGTCTTTATCTTCTTCTCTCATATTATTACTTTAATTATGTTTTATTATTAATATGCTTTTCTAAGCATAAATTCTTAGTTATACGTTATACATTATAATGTGTTGTACTCGTTACATAACCTTGGCTATGTTATTTTCGTAAAAGCACGCCATTTTAGGCTAATTTTGTGCGTATCGTGAAGCGATGACGTCACGCTGCCATTTTTATACATACAATTCTTTGGCTTACGTTGCGAAACAATATGTTCTATTATTTTATAACATAATTTTAGGGCAGTATTCTTTCATTTTCTCTTGACTTGATTTATTTAACATTAAATCCTGCTCAAATTTTAATGTATGGGATTATTGGTCCATATTTTTCAGAGGGTTGTGCTGGTCACACTAACTTTAAATTCCGACTGCTATGTTGAAATTTGCAAAATTTTGTTATGCCAGAACTCCACAAACTCTAGGAACAACACTTGGTTTTAGCAGCTGGTGCTATGCCACATACTGCACTTCAAAGCATGTTTTTTTTTTTCCGAGTGTTCCCCAATCGACTCATTTCCCGCTTTGGAAAATAAACTTGGCCGTCATAATCTGCAGATTTAACACTTCCGGAATAATTTCTGAGGGGATAATTGAAAGAAAAAGTATTCCTGCACCGTTTGCAAACAATTAGAAGTTGAAAGATAATCAGTGCCATGCCACGGGAGATGCCGCGACGTGCCATGGAGGCTTTTGGTCTTCAAGAGTGCATAAATGCAGATGCGTGCCACTGAGCTGACGTCATATTCTAGTAGCGTTGATGTACTGGTTGATAAATTACGCAACACCCCTATATTTAATAAAACTGAATTAGAGTGAACTTTGGAAGGAAGGATACAGAATAGTACAGTTTAAACTACGAGGCTGGAGGGGACAAAAATGGCTGACATTTCTGTCAAGGTAATGCAGCTTGAAACTTGACAAGATAGTGGAAAATTCGATTATTTTTCAAACGAATTCTAAATTCTAAGAAAATATATCGTTTTTTCTACTTGACGTTATTTTCATGCAAACTTTTTTTTCCAAAACTTTTCCATACTCAAAATGCTTCAAACGAAGCAATATATTGCTAATTTGTTTCAACTTTTTATAGTAGCTTTCAAAATTTAAATAGAAAATGGTCATATGTTTTTCCAGTTTTGAGAAAGAAAATATTACGAGTTTTGAGAGTACGAAAGGTAACATTTTTCTACAGTTATTAGAGTTAATGCAAACATAATACACAAGTTCTATTTGTAAATGCATTTACTGTAGAACTTGATTGTTTTATGTGAATCGTTTTAAAAGTGCATCATGTGGTTCATTTTTATTACAACAATGAATGCAGACATTAAAAATTAATATTTAAATATTGAAATTTAATATTTAAAGACTAGGTACATACTGGTATTTTGGCAGAAGGTGCATAGTAGGAGAACCTGCGAACAACTGTGCTCAAAGAAATATGCTGAATTTCAGCTTGAAGGAGATTTGCATGAACAGGGTTACCGCCAAAATATGGAAGATGTACTAGTTATGCTTGCGAAGTCATGTCCAATCTGTTCATTTACTTAGAAGCAATGATATTTTATTTGTTTCTTTTGATCATCTTTAATTTGTATTTTAAACGTGCAGGTCATTAACCTTGCACTAAGAACGTGGAGCAATAAAAGGTTAGAAAACCTTGCATTTCAAACATCCTTCACTATCTCACGCTGCTCATTAGAATTTTGTGACTGTCATTTCCTGAGCACACCTATGGCAAATAGCAGTCACAGTTATTTCTATAGGTAACGATAACAAATGAATCAATGAGCGTAACAAAATATACATTTCATAATCCTAGAGTTGCCTTTATTTTACCAAACTGAAAATAAACGTATCAAATCATGTGTTTCTTATTTCAAAATCTATAAAATTATTCAAGCTGGGTCAATATAGAACCCATGGTATAATCTTCATTATCAAAAAACTCCCTTGTTTTATCAAACTGGATCAATAACCTACCAAGGTAGATATTTCTGAATCCAAAAGCTATCCAAAGTTTATTAAACTGGAACAATACATGTACCAAGATATACATTTTCTAATCTAAAAGCTCTCTTAGTTTATTAAACTATTTTAATAAACGTACCAAGCCATAGTTATGTTATTAAACTGAATCAATAAATGTATACGTTTAGTAATCCAAGATCACCCTTATTTTATCAGGTTGAATGAATAAAGATATCAAGATATACATTTCTTCATTTAAAAGTTGCACTTTTGTTATCAAACTGGATCAATAAAGGTACCAGGTTACAATTTATTAATAAAAAAACTCTCTCTTATTTTATCAAACTGGATCAACAAACCTACCAAGTTAGACACTTCTGGATCAAACTTGATCAATAAAGGTGCCACGAAACACATTTATTAATCCAAAAGCGCACTTATTTTATCAATATGGGTCAATAATGTACTAAGGTATGCTTTTATGAGACCAAAAACTCCCTTATTTTTATCAAAATGAATCAAAAAACGTACAGAGGTTAAGCTTGGTTAAAGCTGTATTGTAGTCATATTGCAATGCATACAATGTTACGGAGTTTCATTATATTTTGATTTGATTTTTTTTTTACTTTATCTATGTACTATGTGCATATTGTATAGAGAAGATATTGCATTCCACCTAAAATTTCGATACCGAGATTTCAGGGAAATAGACGTTTTAGGGTCCCCTAAATCAAAAAAAAAATTAGATCTAGAAAAAGGTCCGTGTGTGTCAGTGTGTCCATGAACCGATAACTTAAAAACAAAAAGTTAATAAAATACCAAACTTGATATATCAAAATAAGAACTAAAGCTTTCCTGGCGACGTGTTAATTCAAAATCTTCTCGGGCTTCTAGCCAGGTACAAACTTGGCTTGACACCAACGTTTCGAAGAAGTGCATCTTCCTCGTCTTCAGGGTGAACTGATCAGTTATACTGATATATACTTATTTCTAGGCATTTCCATATTTAAATTTTGCTTTCTCACATACCTTTTCCAACACGTTTCCATACTTAAAATGCTGCATATGATACAGTTTTTCAGCAAATTATTTCAAAACTTTTGTGCTGTCTTTTAAAAGCACATTAAAGGAAATTATCATATTACCTTTTCAAAACAATGCTACATTTTGCTAAATAAATTATATTTTGAAAATTAAAGAATGAAAAGTAATAATTTTCACAATTAATTAGAGCTAATAAATAAACAAATCTGGTGTTCCATTCACATAACATTCCCTAGCTGTTCCATGAACAAAATTTTCTTACAAAATATTATTATTTTATCTACGTCATACTAATATAGATGAGCATTAGCAGAATTGGTCAATTTACTTGCTTCCTTGTAAGAAAAGAAATAAGTAAACAGAAAGTTAGGTTAAAGTGATGGTCAAATCTTTTAAAAGCTGGTCGCTATGTGAAACAATTGAGATTCGGATAGCTTTGCATGCTCGCGTTTGAGAAAAGTTAATTTAAAATTGAAGTCAATGGTAATAAATATCTGGAAAACCATCAACTATACAAGAAAAACGCTGACATACATTAATAAATTTTAATAAGATTACATTTTTTATCTATTACGGTTTAACCGTTATGCAAAGTTCTGCAAAACGACAACCGGAACAAACAGCTCTTCAGAGGCTATTTCCAGAAAACTCAAAATATACATTTTATTTGTGATGTAAATACTTTTAATACACCTACATTTAATCAAAATCGTTAAATTCATTTTTGAGAAAAACAAAATTTTCGAAAACTCATCTATGTAAAGGGTAGTTGTGAATTGATGGGAGTTTTTTGAAAATCTTTGTGTCGTATCCTTGGAAATACCACGTTCGGTATTTAACGAACTTTTCTTTTATGAGCTATGCTGTTCAGAGACACACACGGACCTTTTTCTAAAAATTATTTTTGGACTCAGAGGACCTCAAAACATTTATTTCCGGTGAAATATCGGTATCGAATATGTGGGTGGAATACACTATCTTCTTTATCAACTATGTATCCTGTAAACCTAGATTTTTATATGAATATTTTTAGAAATTCATCATTTTGTTCAGTTTTATTAGAGCAATTAATTTAGACAGTGAAAATTATTATTAAAAACCATGTAAGTTAGAATTTTGTAACATGGCAAAAATATCAGCATTGTGTCAATAGCTGGTATACATTTCAATTAAATGTCTTACATAGTGTTGATTTTTCAAAGTTCACAGATGTATCACCTTAAGCAATACTTGCAGGTAATTTGATTGCTACTACAGAAACCTAGTGACCTTGAAAAATGTTGAAAACCCTTCAAAGAACACGAATCGTCAGCTAGAAATCGTCTTCTTCGGGGAAGACAAAAATAAAAATCCCTCCCAGCAATTTACAGCTATGCTGTATCTCACACGATTAAACAGTACATAAATCCCTATAGTTACCCCATAATGTGTGAGAACTGCTTTTAAATATGCTATTAACCAACATTAACACTGATCTACAAGAGAAATCGCATTTGTGCTTGTGGCGGTTCTATGAATTCAGGAGCTAGAAGAACGGCGCTTCCCTAAATGGCAACAGCGAGGTGGAAAAGAAACAGAAGCCATTCGGGAGTTCATAAATTAAAAGGACGAGTTCACCTGGAATTCTCTGATTTTGCTGCGTGCAAGAAACTCCAATTTACGTTTTAACAAATGAGGTATTCGATCAGTTCGTTTTTATATCACATTCTCAATTTGCTTTCCGCGAAGCCTTTGCCTTAACTGGAGTGCTTTTAACTCTTCGTTTTTCCTAGGATACTACAATCAGAATCAGATTAACCTTTACCCATTTTACGGCTGCAATTCCAGAGAAGTAAATTGATAATTTATACGGTCGGTTTAACGTTGTCATAACGGGAACCTTTCAAATTAAAGCCTTCTTTACAAATGTTACACACGAAATATTACTTTAGTTAATGTTGTCTTAGTAAATTAGAACAGTTTTACAATAACTTTCCGTCAAATAAAATCTGTGTACTTGTAAAATAATACTAGAAGTATAATTAAACAAACCAATGTTTTTAAACATTCTTTAAGTCGCATTTTTGGCCAATTTCGTTATTTCGGTAGGAAAGGTCTTTGTTCTTTTTTAACTTTCTCTACACGTACTATGTACATTGTGTATAGAGAAGGTATTGCATTCTGACAAAAAAAAAGTATTTCACCGGAAATATATGTTATAAAATCATTTTTAGAAAAATATCCGTGTGTGTCCGTCCCTGTGTCTGTAAACACAATAACTCAAAAACGAAAAGTTGGTAAAATACCAAACTTGGTATGTAAATTTAGTATGTTCCAGAGATGCGAAATTTTAAGAAAAATCCCCCCCACCTAAACTACCCTTATGTAGAGAAAAAATCGAACATGTTTATATTCTCAATAATTTGGTTAAAATAGCGTATATTAAAGATATTTATAAGTCACATAAAATGTATATCCTGAATTTTCTGATGATCTCTTTATTCTGAAAAAAGTGTGCTTAATTTTGCGTAACTAGTAAACCATAAGAGATAGACAAAAACTTATTACACAAAAAATGTAGTTTACGTTAAAACACAAAATTTGTCATATAGTTTTTGTTGTTGTTGTGGAATTAACAATTTCTGAGATATTCCACGTTGTTTGTTTCAGGTTTAAAATACTTGAACAGAAAGCACATTCACACGGAAAGCTGTAAAATCCTGGTGTTGCATAGAAACGGATTTCAACCCGCTTTTAAAGAATTTTTACTATTGTTTTAGGCTAGTGCATTCCCTTATTTAACTTCTACTTAAGGAGCAAGTAATAAAGACAGTGTTTGCTAATGTTTATCTTGATTATTTAAAGTAGATAGAAGAATATGCTTTTTAATAATAATTTGTTACAGCGATGTAGAGAAAGTCATGTGAATGGAACACATCAGATTTACCTCACAAATCGATCCAAATTTGAGGGTTAGTCTTATTTTCTTAGTGTCACTTTAACGCACATAGTTACAGGTAACATTTCTAAATGTTGTAGTTTATATATAAATATGTTCTAAATTTGTTCTACCACAGCTATGAGCGTGTTACAACTTTTATGTGCAGGATGCGTGATACATGACGCCATATTTTTAAACTTTTATAATTTTTTTATCTTTTGTCACATATGATTTAACCAACAATACAATTGTAAATCTATGAGGTTTCTAAATCCATGTTTCAAAATTCGCATAAGCTCCTGCATTTTGCATACACTTCTGTAGCCTTTTATTTAGGTCATCAACTGCTGGTTGCAAATGCGGGGGTACGTTACCATTCACGTGTGTAACTGTTTGTTTAAGTGCATTTTTGCCCATCTCTCAAGGAGAAATCGCAAGGCGTGAGATTAAGACTGAGGGAAGGCCAATCATACGAGCCGCGCCTTTCTATCCATTTCCTAGCGAAATGCTGACGAAGTCAGCTTAATGTGGAGGAGCTTCATCTTGTATAAAACGCAAGTTGTGAATACTCCATTGAGATATCCCTGGTAACATTTGATTGCTCTACATGTCCAGATATCGTTCAGTGTTCATTGTATTTCTTAGAATAAAGGTTTAAAAATTCTTGTAGAAGTAAATCCGTATTATACTGTCGCTTTATTGCGTCCTGAGCCTTTTCAACACATTTATGAGAATTACTCAAAGCTCAGTAATGACATTTATGTCTGTTCATAAACCCTTCAATATGTAAGACATCCTCATCACTGCAAATGATATTGTTAAACATCTCTGGCCAATATTCCTGTCAAGGCAACATGATCTCAACAAATTCCATTCATCAGTCAGAGTCTTCAGGAGTAATTTGTTGAACATAATGTGATTTTCAGAGTTTAAAAGACAGATCTTTCTTCAAAATTGTTTGAACTGCAACGGCAGGCACAGATTTTGACGGACTTTTGCTGCACATTTCATTGGCCACTGCAATATTTCCTGGAGTCAGGGATGTTGAACGACGTCCAGATTTGTGAAATGTGTTTAGCAGAACCAGTTGTCATCAATTTATGGTGACAGTTTTTGTATTAGGACCAACTTTCGCATGAATCTCACGCTCTCTTCTCCACCAAAGCTGTACCAAGATCACTGAGTTCCACACTTCAAGCCTGGCGGCTATTTGAACTTTGTCTTCCACACTCACATTCAATCAAAACATATATAATCTCAAGGAATACCATTTCTGAAAAAGTTGTTCTAAACAAACTAGTGCATAATTAAATAATTTATAACAGTTTAAAATGGATGTCATATCATACAGCCTGTAGATTTGATATTTTTCAGAGGAAAATGTTATTCTACTTCATATAACTGATAAAAATGTAATATATAATATTAATATAAACTTTAACATTCAGTACCCGTAATATTATTAAAAAGATGATTGTTCCAATAACACGACATTTTCTAGCTGTTACATAAGCAAAGCTTTCATACAAAAGAATATTCTTTTTTCTACATCATGCAACTCGAGTTGAAAATTAGCAGAAATTGCCTTGGTACCTTTTTCATATAGCAGAAGGGAAATAAGCGAATACACTAGGCTAAAGGGATAGTCAAATCTTTTAAAAGCTCATCGCATGTTAAATAATTGAAATTCGATTCTATTTTGCATTCCCGAGAGTAAAGAACAAGAGAGATGAAACAAAAGTTGGCTTCCCGCTTTAGAAACTTAAGTAAATTGAAACCATTAACAAGGAATATCTCGTAAAGGGTTATTTCTAAAAATGTACGTTATAACATAATAAATAAGATAATATAACATAATATGTGTGTTTTAACTAAATCTATTTTTATTCTATGTTTTTGTTTATATCTTGTGATTTTCAAGCTGTAAATTTTTAAGAATATATCTTAAACATATGGCATTTTAATAAAAATTGCTAGACTTTTTTTGATATTTTCTTAAAAACTTTCACGTTCCATTCTTGGAAAATGCTGAGATTAAATATCGAATTTGGTGTTTAATGGACTTTTGGATTTTGAGCTATGCTGTTCACAGACACACACATGCACGCCCGGCCCTCTTCCTAAAAATGCATTTTTTTTTAGATTCAAGGGAACTCAAAATATATTTCCTGTGTGGTTTCATCGTCGATTTCTAGGGTGGGGGGTAAATACAGTACCTTCTCGACCTAGTATGTACATGGTGTAGAGAAATATGAACATATTAGGTTTTTTCTTATTTTAGAGTTGCCTTTATATATAGGCAATATATATTTAAGATATTCATGACAAATGAAATGTGTATATAATGTTCTGAGAATGGCCGCTGAAGTCCTCTTCCTTTAGGATGACTTTTGGTAAGCGGTTTAAAAAAAAAGTGCCAGGTTGCCATGCAGTCGAGTTCCTTCTTCACCATTTGTACTCAGATGGAGCCATCTCTATTTAGAAGGTTAAAGCAAACCTTTTTATTTCCGTACCTTATACAGCACATTACTTTGATCCGCGACAAACAGATGACGCTGGGGTGCCGTCCAGTCTAGATGCTTCACTATCTGTGGCTAGATGGCAGCATAACCCAAATTAACATATTTTACATTTATATTATTGTTTTAGATTGAAACTGTAGCTTTAAGTAATGTTATTTAGTGTTATAATATCCATTCCGTAATTTACCTTCGCGATTAAGGGAAACCATGAAAACAATACAGCCAGATTGGTTGGCCTACAGGATTTGAACTCAGGACCTCCGAAATACGGGCTACAAACGTTATCACCTGGGCTATTCCGCTCGGCATCTGAAAAATTTGACGAAAAGTTGTGAAAAAATAAAAAAATAATATGAATTATATATCCTTTTTCACACTGGGCGGACGTTTACGCACATGCATGCTTATTAATAGACAATTTCAACTTTAAATCTTGTTTTCCTGTAAAACCTTTTACCTATTGTTTTCCATACTCCAAATGCTCTACATGATGTAATTTTTTGCTAATTTGTTAAACAAAAAAAACATACTCTCTCAAAACCACATTAAAGAAAATAGTTATTTAGTTCTTTTGAAATAATGTTTCAATTTTTAAAATAAATTATCAAATATTGATAATTAAACAGTATTGCTGACAAAAAGTAATCCTTCTACAATAATTAGCATTACTATAAATAAACATAATATAAGAAATGTATTTGTAAACTCAATTACTGTAAAACTTGAATTTACATGTCAATAGTTTTAAAAATGAACTACAAGGCTTGCTTTTAGTAGAACAAGAATTTAGACAGTAAAAAACTTATTTAAATAACCATGTAAGCTATAGTTTTAATACATGTTCAAAAACATTATTATTATTATTATTATTATTATTATTATTATTATGTATAATAGCTAGTATAAATTTCAACAAGATATCTTAATTAATGTGGATTTTAGAAATTTCACAAACGCATCAGTTGTGGCTTTATGTACCTGGTTAAGTGGCGATCTATTTTTAATTTCTCTAGCCCCGTGTGTATATTGTGTATAGGGATAGAGTAGGTATTGTATTCCACACAAAAATTCGACGAGGTTTCATCTGATATATGTTTTGGGGTCCCCTGAGTCCGAAAAAAGCATTTTAAGAAGAAGGTCCAAGTATGTATCTCTGTGTGTGTGTGTGTGTGTGTGTGTGTGTGGATGGGTGGTTGGGTGGGTGGACAGCATAGTTCAAAAACGAGAAGGCCGTTAAATACCAAACTTGGTATTTAGGTTTGGGGTCTTCCAAAGATGCGGCACGAACATTTTCAAGAAAATCCCCCCACCACAAATTACCCTTTACATGGAAAATTTTTCGAAAATTTTCGGAGATTTTCTAAAAAAATGACTCTACAATTTTGATTAAAATGTCGTATATTAAGGATATCTACATCCCAAACAAAATGTATATCTTAACTGTTCTGGGAGTAATCTCTAGGTATCCCTTTATTCTGGATGAATTTTGCTAGATTTTGCTTAACTACTAAACCGCGGGAGAGAGACAAATCATAATATACAAACGTATAGATATCGTCAAAACAAACAATTTATGTCATTTGCGTTTTTGTTGTGGAGGTAACCGTTTCCGGGATATTCCTTATTATTGGTTTCAATTGTAAAGTACCTATACCTTTCTCAGACTGGAAGTGTCCGTTTTTCTTTTGTTCTACTCCTGGCCAAGCAAAGAAGCGATTTGAACTGACAATCGCATAACGATAGCTTAAAACATTTGACTATCACTTTAGTATAGCACATTCCTTTAGTTCCCTTCTATTTATAAGGAATTAAGTAATAAGAACATTTGCTAATGCTTATCTCGATTAGCATCGTGTGGAAAGAAGAATAATCTTTTCTATCAAGATTGCAGAGCATCTAGTGAAGGTCATGTGAGAGTAACACATCAATTTTTGTGGTATGTGATAAAGTGGAAGAGCTTCATCGGTTATTCTTTTGATGAAATCCAAATTTCTAAAGAGCTCGACTTTCTGAATATGGGTGTAGCAAGATATTCTACTGCTAAATTATTTCAATCCATATTAAAAATTGAATGAATGAATCTAGGCCTGTTATTATATTGCTCTAGATATATATTCATCTTCCTTTATTTTATGATATATGGTATGGTAGTTTTGCTGTACGAATTTTAATTTTAACATGGGTTCCAAACTAAATTATCCGAATCATAAACCTCTGACATAAATGATACTTGTTATTCTTTCAGCATATACCTTCCATTCAGTATATCTCAAGTAATAATAATATATTGCCCATTTTCATCGCCCATGTGTAGTTTAACTGGAATTTTCTTCATTTAGCCACGTGGGAATTGGTGTTTAATCCAAGTCACGAGGGGAGAACTGGTTCGATTTTTTTCTGTCTGATTAGGAGAATAGTAAACAAGAATACTAATTAATAGCAATAAATAGAGATGAAAGAACTCTGGACACAAGCCAAAGTTTTCATCACACCAGTTATTAGCCCAGCAAAAGGACTCGTACATTAACGCTGGCAACAACTAGATCATCTACAGAAGCTTGTAATTTTTAACACATCATGCTTTGCAAGATGGTGTTGTTTATACCGAAAAAATGCGTAAAATAGCAAATTTGCTACATGTAAGCACAGGTAAAACTTGTTTCAGGTAAAAGTGTTCATAATTGGTGGCCAGTAATGCTGCTGTTTTTTCTGCAGCAGCCCATTTTACTGGTTCGTGAACCTTCATATACCTTTCTACAAATTATCGCCGGCGCGTAAGTATGAGAGAGAGAGGGGGGGGGATACTGAAGAGTAGAAAGTATAGCGTTCTCCAACGATTATCCTAAAAATATACAGGTATATACGTGAATATTATTAGTGGCGTTGAGTTTTAATAACTCTGTAAAATTACAAACTATACGCACAAAATGTTAGCGGATTAGATAGACATAAATGGTACCTTTCTGTGTATCCACTTTGGTATGTTAGTTTTTTCTCTTCATCTAAAAGCTTTATCTACAAACCAATCTCATAATTACAACCTGATGTGTTTTGCACGGTCTTTAACTGCGCCGGCAAATGAACGTCTGTCAGTATAGATTATCGGTTTTACTTCCACGGTTTCACACCTGGATGCTTGACATACTGGCTAAGAGATAAGAGTGAGGTCATTCGCCTTGGTGAAAGCATTCAAACTTAGTTCAGATACAACATTCGTTATAATGAGGTCTGCCCACTCAAGGTTACGCCTTCTGATCCGCGATTTCAGGAAAAATAGAAACCGTATGTATTGTGTGTATCACGCCTATTTGAGGTGTTAACCAACCTGAAAGCTCAATAAGTAGAATTACAAGCCCGCAAATGAAAAAATATTGATGTAATGTTTTTATTATAGTGTTCTTAATTATCAGTAAAAATATCTTATACCTCTAAAAATCTATATACCCTTACAGAACTCATTCGGGATATCCGTGGATCAATACGCATTGATCGTTCGCTCTGCCTTTGGGTTTTTCTTGGAGCTAAATTTGATTATTTTGGTAGGAAATGCCTTATTTCTTTTTATTTGTACTTACCAAAAAATAAGTCGATTAAGCGTTTTATATCCTATTATACACTTTCACTATACTAGGTCCCCTTAATTATATAAATTCCACCTGATCTTGGTAAACACGGCTAGGTGTACCAAAATTCGTTGAACAACAATTCTACTATCGGTAGACGAATTTTTTTGTGGGTTTCCCCATCTAGTTAAATATTTTCTCCACAATTTTCGGACATTGCATTTCCTTCTCATGTTTCAAGAGGGTTTCTAGGTAACGTGGCGTAGGACGATGCTGGAAGCTTGCTCAGAAGACATCATAGGGATGTCTGATTGGACGGGACATTCTTCGCACTCCTCGAGTAGCTCCAACAGTGGGATGTGCCTTATAACCAGAAAACTTAGGAACTTCCAAGTATAAATGTGGCCTGTTTGTCTTCAGCCATAAGCTTCTTCTTTTTTTAAATACAGTTCCGGAGTCTGGTCAGGACTCCGGCGCTGTATGTCCTACTTTTTATTTACCTAATTTATTTACTTTGATTACTGAATTTCTGTTTTACTTTTTACACACACATACACAAACATATAACACCCATGCCCAAGGCGGGACTCGAAACCACGATCCCCTGCGCTGCGAAACACCAAAGCGAGACGCTTTGGCGAGCGCGGCCATGGGGACCGGCTCTTCGGTTTCTTCATTTCATTCCTTCCTCTGAAGAGCAGTAGCCACAATACATTTCCAGAAAATCGCAGTGCGCATTTTTACTTTCTCTACATATACTATGGACATAGTGTATAGAGAAGATATTGCATTCCACCCAAAATCAGATACCGAGATTCCACCGGAAATATATGTTTTGGGTCCCCCTGAACGCAGAAAAAAAAATTCCAAAAAAAGGTCCGTGTGTGTGACTGTGTGTGTCTGTGTAACTTTGGACAGCAAAGCTAAAAAACGAAAAGACCGTTGAATACCAAAATTGGTATTTAAGTTTGCTATCTTCCAAGGATGCGATACGAAGATTTTCAAAAAGATCCTCCCACCCCAACTACCCTTTACATGGAATTTTTTTCCGAAAAAGTTGATTTTATTAAGAATGGCTCTAACGACTTAGATTAAAGTTGCATAGTAAAGATATTTACCCGACAAATAAAAAAATATATCTAGAATTTTCTGGGAATAGCCTCTGAAGACTACTTTATTCTTGATTAATTTTACGGAATTTTGCCTAACTGCTAAACCGTAAGAGATGGACAGAAACTTATCACACAAAAATGTTAAAACACACAATTTATGTAATATACATTTTTTCGTGGAGTTGATCGTTTTTGGGATATTCCTTATTTTTGGCTTCAGCTTTGAAAAACTTATACCTTTCTCATACAGGAATTTGTCAACTCCTGTCCATACAAACAAAGGAACTTCCTTCACATAGCAACCAGCTTTTGACTGTCACTTCAACCTACGGCACTCCCTTATTTCGGCTATTTCTGCTAATTTTTTCTAGATGAAGTAAATGGAAGCATAAGATTTTTAACAATAATTTGTTACAGAGATGCAGAGAAAGTCATGTTAATGGAACACTTTAGATTTTTCTTTCTATCTTTCTTTCGCCTACAGCTTCTGCTATAGATCATTATATCGCAACAATGCTACAAGAGGTATTTTGACTGCCTCAGTGGTCAAGTGGTCAGCGTTTTGGCTTCTTACCCGGAAGTCCCGGATTCAATTCTTTGATTGGTCGGGGAATTTTTCCTAATTCCCCACAAAGGCTAGAAGTACGAATATGGAAGTGCAGGTGAGTGTTTAATAGTAAAATACTGAAAAATCCAACGTGAGACAGTACATGTGTCACGGGGTTAAAAGTTATCTAAAACGGAGATATAAATAATAGCCAATATAACAAAGTATACTAAGAGGGGACAAATGTACATTGAAAATGGCCAGGGAAGAAATTTAGTAAAATACATCTAAGTAGCCAAAGACAAACAGTTGTCGTGAGCTGACAAGCAACCCAGGTAGTATAGTACGGTTAAGGGAAGGACGTTGAACTAAAGGGGTGAGGTTACACTGCCCGAGGGTGGACAAAACAAGGAAAACAGCAACAATTCTCTTTTGGTCAAGCATAATCAAATGGCACGTGCCTGACCCACTCCAAGAGAGATGCCGGTTGGTAGCGAAGGTCCTAGTCCCGTGGTGTATGGGTGGTTTGACAGACACGCTGGCGCGGCACAGGTCACCTTAGTAATGGAAAACGTAGCATGTGGATTTTGTTATGTGTTTCGTATAACACGTTCTGAGGTTGATTTCGTGACATATGACAATCGTTGTTTCTTCGCTGCCTAATCCCAAACACACAAAACTTTAAATAGAAGAGTATAAAAGTTGCAACATCAAGTCAAAGTGTAAGCTAACCGACTGCTGTCTTTGTTTGGTGTCGTTTTAAACAACCTGTATATTTGTGTTCCATTTTTCTGAGTTTTTCTTATTCTGAGAAGACGGATGTTGGGTAACTAAACTCTATCGATCTAAGACTACCCTTTCAACTACTTCATTGTTTCTATTTGAACTACCCGGTTAAAGTATGTAAAATTGAACTAAAAAAAAAACATTTTATGTTCCATTCACATGACGTTCTACTACCTAATCTGCAACAAGCTATCCTTACAAAAGTTATTCTTTTATCTATATCATGTTAGTCAAGATAAACATTGATAGAAGTGGTCTTATTATTTAGTTTCTTGTAAATAGAAAGAAAATAAGGTAATACTGGGCTAAAATGATAATTAAATCTTTTACAAGCTGATCACTATTTGATTGAAATTCTGTTTTCCTTTCGTGGCGAAGAATAAAACAAAAGAATCAGGAATGACAAAATCCTATTTGAGAAAAGTTTTAATTTTTTTAAAAGTAAAGCCAATAGCAAGCAATATATTAGAAATCGTTAACTATAAAAAAGGTATGCTACAGATAGAATGTTTTTTAATGAGAATTATATTTTTATGAACCAACTTTTTGTTTACCTCTTACAGCCTAATCAGTTATGGAAAAGTCATTCAGAATGAAAAAAGACTTCGGAAGCATTTCCCAAAAACTTAAAGATGTACATTCTATTGACTACTTATGTATCTGAGCGACGACGTGCTAAAGTGGTTAGACGGCTCGCTGCCCACCCAGGCGGCCCGGGTTCGATCCCAAGACCCGCATGTGGGATTTGTGATGGACGAAGCTGCATCTGAACGAGTTTTCTCCAGGTCCTCCAGTTTCCTCCGCCACTCATTCCAACAATTGCTCCATCAGCACCTTTTCTATAATCAATTTCGCTTACATATCATCCACTTCCACAGGCTCAAGCCTGACTTCGGACCGACTACTCGTTCCAGGTTCTCCATTCTGTGATTTGGTGCCGTAAGCTCCCTGACAGGTTTCTGACCCCTAGGCATCCGTTGCAAGTCTTAGGGGGGGGGGGTGGTGTTATTCCTAAATACGGAGAGGGCAAGCTGCTACAAAACTTATCTATAATACCTATACAATATTTTAATCAGTGTCTTTTGAACCTGTTTTGAGGAAATCAATTTTTTCGAAAAGCTTTCCATGTAAAAGGTAATTTTCTTGAAAATCATCGTGTCGTATCCTTGGAAAATGCGAAATTAAATATCAATTTTTATATTTTTATTTTTGAATTATTGTGTTCAGAAACAAATGGATACACACACATACACACACACACTAGCGTGCGCGTATCTGAATCATGCTTTTTAGACACAGGAGACTCTAAAATCTGTATTTGGGTGAAATGTTTACCCTCTCTTCTCTTGTACTGTGTGTGAAATTGCCAATCCCTATTGCCGAACACGATAAAGTGTCTAGCTTCGGTGCTTCGTGGCGCAGGGGATCGTGGATTCGAGTACCACCTTGGGCATGAGTTTTTTCTGTTCTTGTAAATGTGTATGTATATATGTGTATAAAAACAAAACAATATTAATAGAAAACAAACAGACTCATAGATAAAACAGAAAGAAAATGAAAAAAAAAACCAGTATAGATAAAACCAAATTTAGCAAGGTACGAACTTACAAAAAATAGACTTATTCGTAATTTTTGGTGCTGTAATTGATGCATTGCTTTAAAGTTAGTTCGTAAAGTCAAAATAATGTTAAAACGAAGGTATAAATGCTTACAAGTATTATGTGGTAACAGAAAAAGCACACATCTAGAAAACGAACTACCCTACCATTTACGGTTTGGACAACCTCTGCGCTGGGAAGAGAAGGATGGTTATTGTGTTAGAAGACAAGGGATTGGCACGGTGAGTGACGAGGCACATTATAAATACCAGCCCCGTGACGATTGGGACACTAGCGACATTGTTATTTGTTCCACTGCGTCGTTAACTCTTTATTATGGCAGTCATAGAGGCTATAACAGACACAACTGCTGCTCTTTAATTTGGACCGACCGTCACATGTTTGGGAGACCTTATTATCATTATCTGACTCTTTCGTATGCATAAAGTATCGCTAAATGTTACCGCTCAACGTTATTTCCTCACGCCAAATGACACCAAGGAATCTAGAACTATATATTCCGTCTACTGGACGCTTCTATTTAAGGCATACGGTATTCTGCCACTGCCATAATATTCATATTATTGCTTGGAATACATTATAATACGCATATAAACAAGGACAATAACATTTATACAAGCGAAGACAAACTACAGAATAAATTCAATAAATACGATTATTCAAATCACGATAATTTACTACTATAAACATCTGATGACTTTCTATAGCTGTTTTGTAAACAAACAATCATTAACAAAAGTTAATTATTTTATATACCTACTTAATCGTGATAAACCTTACCAGAAATGGTTTTATATACATACTGTTAATTGTGATAAACCTTACCAGAAATGGTTTTATATACATACTGTTAATCGTGATAAACATTACCAGAAATTGTTTATAAACACACTGTTAATCGTGATAAACATTACCAGAATTGTTTATAAACATACTGTTAATCGTGATAAACATTACCAGAATTGTTTATAAACACACTGTTAATCGTGATAAACATTACCAGTAATTGTTTATAAACATACTGTTAATCGTGATAAACATTACCAGAATTGTTTATAAACACACTGTTAATCGTGATAAACATTACCAGTAATTGTTTATAAACATACTGTTAATCGTGATAAACATTACCAGAAATGGTTTTATAAACATACTGTTAATCGTGATAAACATTATCAGAAATGGTTTTATATACATACTGTTAATCGTGATAAACATTACCAGAAATAGCTTTATATAAACACCATTAACGGTGATAAACATTACAAGAAATTATTTTATTACCAAGATTCTTTTAAGAATAAGGGCATACTCTAGACCAAAGTCACATACAAATCTTTCAAGAGCGACACAATGTAATTGGAATTGAAATCCAGTTCTGTTTTCATCACCAGGGGGAAAACAAAAAGGGAGGGATGAGGGCATCCCGTTAAAAATATGTGACTAACTGTTTTAATAAGATCTGCATTTTTCTTGTTTACTTCAGAGGCTATTCCCAAGTAGCTATGAATGTATTATTTGTCATGTAAATGTGGTATTATATATAAATAGTTGATATCATTTTTTATAAAATCGTAAAGTTCGATAAATGTTCCATGTAAAGGGTAGTTTGGAGTGAGGGATTTTTTTTTTAAAAAAGCATTCGTGTCCCATATTTAGAAAATATAAAACTTAAAAACCAGCTCGTTTTTGAGATATGCTGTCCACATACACACACTGATCTTCTTCTTTTATTTACTCGGGCGTCCTAAAAACATGAATTTCAGGTGAAATCTCAGAATCGAATTTCTGGGCGGAATACAATACCTTCTCTACCTACTTTTTGCAATGTACATATTTACTATAGAAAGTAAAAATAAATTGCTGCTCTAGGAACATTCTTAAGGCCACCACTACAGTAAAATATCTGTGCTAAGTTCTATGTCAAATATTTTTTACAAAATATTGTAAAAAGTAACTTTAAGAAAACATTCATCTGCGCCAACAGTGTAACATTTGACTATATAAAATGTTTGTTTATAGTTCAGCTACAACAATATGAAATAGGTAGTTACGAACTAAATTCTGCATAAAAATATATGCAAAATAAACTAAATGGCAATTTCCACATTATTTATGAGTTCACATGTTAGTTATTCTTTATAAATAATTACTATAAAATCCTGAGAAAGCTGTTATTACATGCTTCTAACGTAAGGTTTAAAGTGTGGTCATGTTATGTGTGTAAGAAATGAAATACACGTAATTCAAAGCAAGTACTAAAGAAATATACGACAGAGCTAAGATGATATAACCTAGAGTACACCGAACTTGATTTTCTTCGACAAACACTGCCTTCGTAATATTTCTTGATATCCAATGCTATGAAGCCTTCCTGGCTAGCGTAGAAGCTACTTTCTCTTCACGTACTATTACATAGTGTATAGAGAAGGTATTGTATTGCACCCAAAAATTCGATACCCAGATTTCACTGGAAATACATGCTTTGAGACCCCCTGAATCCAAAAAATGTATTTTTAGAAAAAATATCGATGTTTGTGTATGTAAAATGGAAATGCGTCTTATTTATGGCGTGAAAGACTGCTTAATTTTGCTCAGAGGCCTCTCTATCAGGCTTTAGGATCTTGTACATGCCGAAAATCTATGACACGGGACCAACGGCTTTATTTCCGTTCCGAAGGAAGCCATGCTAAGAATTTTAGACCTGAAAAAAGCCATAATCCTCCGCCAGGTTTGAACCCGCGACTTCGGGTATATGGAGTTAGTATGGTAACCATTACTCCACGGAGGGCGATGTGTGCGTATATGTGAGTGTCTGTGCATAGCTCCAAAACGAAAGGACCGTTAAATACCAAACTTGGTATTTAAGTTCAATATCTTCCAAGGATACGACACGAAGATTTTCAAGAAAATCCCAACTATCCTATACATGGAAAAAATTTCGAAAATGATCATTTGCTCAAAAATGGCTCTATCGATTTTGATTAAAATAACGTATATTAAAGATCTAGTACTAAACCAAATAAACATTGTACTACTTAGTCTTGGGCACTAAAATTTGTGCAAAAAGTATTGGTTACACCTGACGCTTCTATTGCAATTAATTTTATTTCAATATAAGTGACTCGCTTCGCGAATATACCTTTGTTAATAATCTATCCTCTATAAGTCTACCAATATTACCGTCGCATTAGTTATATTTTCTTCTATTTTATCTTTAGTTAAAAGAATATGTTCCTTTCACATGACCTTCTCTAGCTGTTCTACAAACAAATTTTCTATTCTACGTTATGCTAATCAAGATAAACGTTGTCAGAAATGGTCTTACTACTTTCTTCTCGGTTAAGTAGAAGGGAAATAGTGGAATACACTATGCTAAAGCGATAGTCGAACCTTTTAAAGCCGATCGCTGAGTGAAACACTTGAAATTCGGCGCTCTTTGCTTGCTAAGAGACGATGTTTGAGAAAAAGTTTAAATATCGGAATATCTCGAAAACGATTAGCTCTATAAAAAACTATATATTACATATACTGTGTATTTTAATAACATCTACATTTTTCTGTAATAAGTTTTTGTCTATCTGTTACAGCTTACCATTTATACAAAAGTCATGCAGAATGAAGTAGTCTTCAGAGGCTATTCCCAAAAAATTCAAGATATACATGGTGCTTGTCAAAAAAATATCTTAAATATATGACATTTTAATGAAAGCCTTTAAAGCCATATTTGAGAAAATCAAAATTTTAGAAAAATGTCCCATGTAAAGGGCAGTTTGGGGTGGGGGATTTTATTGTACTTTCATCGTGTCGAATCCATGGAAGATACTGCACTTAAATACCAAATTTAGTATTTAATCGAATTTTTGTTTTTTGAGTTATGCTGCCCACAGACAGATACACGGAGATGTTTCTAAACATATATTTTTGGTGAAATGTGTATATCAAGCTTTTGGTTGGAATATAATACCTTCTCGATTAATATGTACATTGTACATACCAGTTAAAAGAAACAAACATATTCAGGTATGGTCTTTTATCAGCTTTAGAACATCCTCTTACCTATTTTATAAACTTCATCTCGACTGCCTCCTAGGTTGAGTGATCAGCGAGATGAATCCTCACTCGGAGGTCCCGGGTTCGATTCTCGGCTGGGTCCGGGAATTTTTCTTTAACCAGAATTATTCAATATTCCCCATAGAGTCTGGGTTTGAATTGTGTGTGTGTGTGTGTTTGAGGAAAACAAAAATGATTTAACCCCAATGTAAAGAACCTATAGCTAACCAGTTGTTTCTAATTCAAAGCCCCGGATATAACTTTAGATTTAAAGGGGGCTATATAAATGAAACAATAATATAAAAAAAAAATCATGTGTTACACTCACATGACTTTCTCTAGCTGCTCTATAAACTTCCTACAAGATTATTCTTCTTTCTATACAATGCTAATCGAGACAAACAGCAGAATGTTCTTTTTACTTAGTTCCTTATAAGTAGAAGGGAATTATGAGAATGCATTAATCTAAAGTGGTAGTCAAATGTTTTAAAAGCTATCGTTATGCAATTATCATTGCAAATCGCTTCTTTGCTTGGCCAGGAGTAGAACGAAAGAAAAACAGACACTTCCTGTCCGAGAAAAGTTGAAATCTATAACAAGGAATATCTCGGAAACGGCTACCTGCACAACAAAAACGCAAAGGATATAAATTGTGTATTTTGACGAGATCTACATTTTTGTGTTGTGGGTTTTTGTCTATCTCTTACGGTTTAAGAGCTAAGCAAAATTCGGCAAAATTCATCCAGAATAAAGAGGACTTCAGAGGATATTCCCAGAAAGATCAAGATATACTTTTTACTTAGGATGTAAATAGCTTTAATATACGAGATTTTAATCAAACTCGTTGGAGACATGTTTAAGAAAATCAAAATTTTCGAAAATGTTTCCATGTAAAGGGTAGTTTGTGGTGGGAGGGTTTTTTTTTTTTTTTTTTTTTTTTTTTTTTTTGGAAAATCTTCGTGTTGCATCCTTGGAAGATACCAAACTTAAATACCAAGTTTGGTATTTAACGATCTTTTCGTTTTTGAGCTATCCTGTCCAGACACACACGGACCTTTTTACAAAAATGCTTTTTTGATTCAGGGGGGACCCAAAACATGTATCGAATTTTTGTGTGGAATACAGAGTGTACATAGTACGTGTAGAGGATTAAAAGAAAATCGCCTCTTTTGACTGTATGCGCATTGGTATTATTCATGATTCGGAACCATATATAAGAGCAATAATAATAAAATGAAATGTTATTAGCTATCAGGCACTCTAAGAGCAGAGATTACTTGTATCCTGAAGTAAGGTAATCAAATTATCATAGCGTGGCTACCTTCGCACGTGGGTCTAAAAGGAAATGAGCAGGGCAAGTTCTCGGCCCACGTTGCTATTCAACAACCTCTGAGCAACCAAGACTTAGCTACCACTCATCAAGATGTCATCACGAGGAGCAAGATAAAAATAAAAATGGATCAACACCTGGCTCATGCTCCAAAAACAGCAGCTTGTAACTTCATATCACCTATTCTGCTAATCAAACTAAAACATGCAAGCCAAGTGGCTTCCTGGACTCTGGACACGCCACTCTCACATTCTGACATTTGTCATTCCGCATCTTCAAC
This sequence comes from Hymenopus coronatus, assembly GCA_030762935.1. Classification (NCBI taxonomy): domain Eukaryota; kingdom Metazoa; phylum Arthropoda; class Insecta; order Mantodea; family Hymenopodidae; genus Hymenopus; species Hymenopus coronatus. Next base: position 61,787,992 of record CM060898.1, on the reverse strand, counting down.
GCTAATAGAAATGTCAATTTAAATATTATACACAGAGGTAAGTAGATGCGTTGAAATGCATTCTAAAGATTCGTATTTATAACTTTAATTACTAGTGTTATATTTAATTAATTTTGCGATAACCCGATTTCGCGCGGAATTAATAACCAATGACGTGCCAGAAATGAAAATTGACAGCTAACCAGAGTAACGTTAACGTAAAAATTATTTATTTCAAAACTCAAAGCATTTTATTTCAAATCAATGTCATTAATAGAATCAAATATCACTTTCATACATCATCAAACTGGAACATAAAATATTCGTATTTAGTTTCTCTACACATACTATATACATTGTGTGTAGAGGAAATATTGTATTCCACCCAAAAAATCGATTCAATTTAGAAACATTCTCGTGTGTATGACTGTAAGTAGCATAGATAAAAAACGAAGTCCGTTAAAAAACCAAACTTGGTATTTCAATAATACGACACGAAGATTTCCAAGACTTCCAAAATCTCGAAAAATGTTATTTTCTCAAAAATGGCTGTAGCGATTTGAAATGAAATACCATATATTAAGGATATTTACATGACAAATAAAATGTATATCTTGAATATTCTGGGAATGGGCTCTGAAAATGATTCTGGATATTTGCATAGCTGGTAAATCGTAAAATATAGACAAATACGTACTATACAAAAACATGTAGATCGTTTTAAAACATACAATTAAAGTCATTTACATTAATTTTCGTGCAGGTGATCATTTCCAAGATATTCCTTGTTACTTGTTTCAGTTTTGAAATATGTTTGATAACTGGTAAATCGTAATTTATAGACAAGAACTTACTGCACGAAAATGTAGATCTCGTTAAACACACAATTTAAGATATATATATATATATATATATATGTATTTTTTGTAGAAGTGATATTCTAAGATATTACTTGTTGTTTATATTGGTTTTAAAAAAACCTAAACTTTTCTCATACAGGAATTTATTAACCTCTGGCCATTCATGAAAAATTACTATCATATCGGAACCATTTTTAAATCATACCCTTATTTTAGTATATATCCTTATTTTACTTATACTTAAACGGAATTAAATAAACCACCACTCCTGCTAATGTTTTTATCTCGATTGGCATAGTGTAAATAGAAGAATAAATTTCCTAACAATATTAATGTGTTACAGAGATGTGAAAAGGTCATGTGAACGAAACTCATCAATTTTTTTTTAAATATGAATGACACTAAAATAGGATCAAGGGTTTGATTGAGAGTTTTTGAGACTAAACAGACTTTTACACTATTCTTAACGTAGAAGAAGAAAACATTTTAACGCTGTATATAAAGCAATATTAGAAGCGCAACTCAACAATTATTGGACTGGGTAGTGTGGTGGTAGCGTGTTTGCCTCACATTCAACAGGTCGCGAGCTCGAATCTCACTTAGGATGAGTTACCCGGATAAGGTGTTTTTCAGGGTTTTCCCTTATCCTGACGAATGTCAAGCAACTTTAAGCTCCATGGACCCCAAGGTAATTTGAGTATTATTTTACCAATTTCATTCATCGTCCGACAGTACCAACCAGTAAATGACATTAAGTTGAAAATATTCATATTTCAATAAAACAAAAATGCAATTGAAAACAATCATATCGAAACAATATGAAATTATATTTAAACTCAAAACTTTAGGTCTCCAATGTATATACAAAAGAAAAAATCTGACATGTTCCATTCTCATGACTTTTTCTAAATATTCCGAAAACAACCTTTTCTTCCAAAAGAGCATTATTTTAACTAATCATGCTAATCGAGATAAACATTAGCAGTATTAGTATTTTTATTTGCTCCAAAGCAGGAGGGAATTAAGATATTACACATTTTTTTAAAAAAACTCTCTCTGGTATGCTTTGAATTTATGAGAACATAAATTGTGTGTTTTAACGACATCTACATTTTTTGTGTGTTATGTTTTTGCCTATCTCTTACGGTTTACCAGTTATGCAAAATTCATCTAAAATAAACAGATCTTCCGAGGTTATTATCAGAAAACTCAGGATACACATCTCGTTTGCCATAAAAATGTCTTAAATATATGGTGCTTTAATCAAAATCCTTAGAGACATTTTTGAGAAAATCAAAATTAACAATGGTTCAAAATGCGAACATATAACTCAATTTATCTTCCGACACTTCTTTACGGCTCAAAAAGCTGGGCTATTGTTGAAACATGAAGGTAGATTTACTAATACAGAAATGAAGTATTTACGGAAATGTATACGGAAAACCAGAAGGGACAAGATAGGAAACTGTCAAATAAGGAATATGCTTAGTCAAGAACCAGTAATAAAAATCTGATGTGTTACACTCACATGACTTTCTCTAGCTACTTTACAAACTTCTTACAAAAGATTATTTATCTTCCTAAATAATGGTTATCGAGATAAACGTTAGCAGAGTGTTCTTATTACTTAGTTACTTATAAGTAGAAGGGAACTAAGGGAATGCAGTAGGCTAAAGTTTTAAAAACTGTCGTTATGCAAATCGTTTCTTTGCTTGACCAGGAGTAGAACAAAAGAAAAACGGACGCTTCATGTCTGTAAAAGTATCATTTCTTCACAACTGAAACCAACTGAAAGGAATTGTCTTGGAAGCGGGTTACTTCCACAACAAAAACGTAAGTGACATAACTTGTGTGTTTTGACGAGATCTATATTTTTTGTGTAGTAAGTTTTTTGTCTATCTCTTACGGTTTAGCAGTTAGCAAAACTCGTTCAGAAGGAAGAGGTTTTCGGAGGCTATTCCCAGAATATTCAAGATATGGATCTTATTTGGGAAGTAATGTACGGGATTTTAATCAAAATCGTTAGAGAAATTTTAAGAAAATTAAAATTTCGAAAATTTTACCATGTTAAGTGTAGTTTGTGTTGGGGGGATTTTCTTGAAAATCTTTGTGTCGCATCCTTGGGAGATACTAAACTTAAATACCAAGTTTGGTATTTAACGGTCATTTCTTTTTTGAGTCCACAGACATACACACCCACACACACACACACTCACACACACAGTCACACACGGACCTTTTTTTCTAAAAGTGTTTTTTTTTCGGACTCAGGGGTCCCCAAAACATATATTTCCGGTGAAATCTCGACATCAAATTTTTGAGTGGAATACAATATCTACTTCTCTATGGCTATCTACATTGTACATACGGGGCTAAGAAAGTAAAGAAGATAGAGACTTAAGATGGTTTGGACACATAAATAGGATGTTTGGGAACAGGAAACCGAACCAGGTACGAGTGGACAGAAAGGAAAGAGGGTGACCAAGAATAGAATGGAGTGATTATGTAGAGAAAATGGCGAAAAAGAAAGGAAAGACTGAGGGAAGTTAAACAACTAACTGGGATGGGACAAAATATAGGTATATAGGAAACGGACAATTACCGGCTGAAGAAAGACGACACTCGAAAGTGCATAATGGAGAGGAAAAGAAGAAGAAGAAATGGGAAAACCTTCGATTGGCATCTTTGTAAGATGCAGAACCAAGTTTGATACTTAACTGCCTTTTCGTTTTTAAGTTATGCTGTCCACAGACACTCACACATGGACATTTTTTTAATATTTGGTGGAATACAATACCTTGTCTATCTACTATGTAGGTATATTGTACAAATTTGCTAGAGAAAGTAAAACAAGACAAGTTTCGATGCAGTAAAAACTTTTTGACCTGCTCCTGTATGGAACATTTATCTTCTTTCTTGCGCTGTGTGCATTTTCACGAGTTCATTGCCTCAGTGATGCTCATCACAACGTCTTCATGTTCCTATTAAGTACCGCCATTTCTTTTACTTAAACGAATTTGGCATTAGCGGTGTTACATATCGCTGCTATAACTCACGCATGCGCGGCACATGCCCCGAGGATGCAATGTGACGCTTCTCTTCGCTCACATCTCGGAATGTGCACTTGAAATAAAACAACAATAACACCGTATACAACAATGATTTCTCTCGGCACCGAGAAGAAAAGGACCTCCCAAGATTTTAATTATGACGTAGTTTTATGATGCCTCATCTTTCTCGACACCCTAAGCACTTAACAATAAATCTTCAGCACGCCCGGAGAGAAGCGTACAGAATTAGACAAAAGTGACAACACTCAAAAGTTCAAGTGTTCAGAAGCATTTCTTTTCAACGGTGGCTTCCACTGGATTTGTCACTGTCATCTAATTAAGTGTGAGTTATGTATGAACTTGGTTATAAGTTGAAAAATCTGAGGTATTCTATTCAAATGACTTTCGCTACTCTTGTTACAAAAAAGTATTCTTTTATCTACATTATGCTATTCGAGATAAGCCTAGAAATGGCCTTGCTACTTGCTTCCTAGTAAGCAGAAGGGAAATGTGAAAATACACTACGTTAAAGTGATAGTCAAATCTGTTGCCATGTGAACATCTGAATTTCGGTTCGCTTTTCAAGGACAGCAGTAAACAAAAGAGAGATGAAAGAAAGGGTAGCCTCGTTACGTAATTTAAAATTGAAATATCTTGTCAACGGTCAACTCTACAACAAAACTTTATCTAACATAAATTGTATTTTTTAACGGGATCTACATTATTTGTAACAATTTTTGTCTATTTTTTACGTTTTACTAGTTAAGCAAAATTTACCAAATTCATCAAGTCTTCAGAAGCTGCTCTCAGAAAATTCAATATATATGTTTTATTTGTAATGTAAATATCTATTATATACGGTATTTAAGAAAAATCGTCACAAACAGTTTTGAGAGAAATAAAATTTTCAAAAAGTTTTCCATGTAAAGGGTAGTTTGGGGTAAGAAATAGACAAAAACTCATGCTACAAATGATGTATATCTCGTTAAAACACATAATTTATGTTACATACGGTTTTGTTGTAGAGTTGACCGTTTCCGAGATATTTTAGTTTCAATTTTAAACTACGTAACTTTTCTTACTGTTTACTAGTTAAGCAAAATGAACCAAATTCATCCAGGAATGAACAGGTCTTCAGAAGCTATTCCCAGAAAATTCAAGATATACCCTTTATTTGTAATGTAAATATCTATACTATACGGTATATTTTAAGAAAATAACATTTTCAAAATCAAAATTACACCGAATAACAACTCACAATTAAACTGCACGCATTACCTCATTACACTATTTTACTGTCTGAATTCTCCACTTCTTGAGTGATTCACCGGGCACCAGTGAGCCCCTTATATCGTATACACTCCGCATACCAGGCGGAAGGTTCTAGTCGTCAACTTTACGAGACGTTGTCAAAAGGAACCTTTCGGAACTGTAATTGCTCAAACTCCTGGGAAGTGGTTCAAGTGTTTTTATCTTCTATGAGTCACAGCCAGTGACTAAAATACTCGTGGTAGCAAGACGTTCACTTGCACTCAATTCATGCATTTTACAATTGATAATCTAAAACATTGATATTAAATAAATGTGATTTAAAAGTATAGTAATGAAATACTATTAACAAAACCATAGTGCTTAAGCATTAAAACTATAAAGTCCAGGTTGGTAAATAAGGTATTTTAACGAATACTATAACATTTTCAACAAGAATGTTAAGCTTTAAAATTAGATTAAAATTACTATTGTTTTATTTGACTTATTGAAAACATTTGAATATGTCGTTCTAAAAATACAGGGATTAAAGACATTTCTTAATTGAACCAATGTCAGGGGGTGAAAATATAGGAAACAGACACTCCTCTAAACCTCATATAGTTGTTCTGTGTTAAAGAAGCATGCCTCCAAATTTCTCCCTCTGCACCTGCCCCTCGAGGTTCCAAATTGCAGTATATAAGGCTTTGCTAACATGATTGCACAGTTGGATTTGTTAGTCCCCTACAGATAATACATTTATAAGAGCTGTTGAGCTTACTTTTATAAGGGGAAAATATCGTTTATTAAACGGACCACTGTTGGTTACAATATTTTTTGGGGTAGCCCTAACTTACTACTCCCTCCTGGGGCCACCCCTGACTTTTATTATTTCGGCCAGTCGGAAGAATGACTGCCTCTAGTGGTGGCTCCGCGCCGGTGGCTCCGCGCTGCGAATATAATATTAATGTGTCCCATAACTCATAGAACTTTACTAACAAATCTAATATTTAAATCTAATAAATAAAACTATTAAGAGAATACTGCATTAGCACAGCACTGCTAAATACAAATTATTCTGACTATAGCCTGGAATTTGCTGCCACCTAGAATCCTGCTGGTTCGCGTACATTTTAAACTGAGTGTGCATGCCGTGTAGGAAAAGTTGAGCTGCAAACCGATTACAATGACGACTATTGATAGGATATATACGAGAGACTTTACAAATCTGATGTGTTACATTCACATGGCTATCTCTACAAATACCATTTATTTTTATATAGCTTTTAAAGATTATTCATGATTAATTATTTTCCTCTCTATTTCATGTCCGTCACGATAAATCTTTGCAGTAATAGTTTCATGATACATTTCGTTCTAGAAACAAGCAAAATATACTAAAGCGATAGTCAAGTGGCGAATGGCTTCGATATTACTTTTATTATTTCCATGAAATCACGAAAAAATCTGATTCGAGACACACTGACTGCAAAAAAAAAAAAAAAAAATCCAAACCAAAATAGTAAAGGGTACCTTGTCAGTGCCTGATGCATAAAACGGTATTTCGTATAAAATTTGGCTTTACATTTTTAATAGTATATTATTTCTTTTAACGTTTACTACTTACACAAAATTATACAAAAGTCTTCCGCATGAAGGGGAGAAATAAAGATAAAATGAAAAATAAACAAACAAAGTTTGCAGTTTCGTGGGTTTCTTCAAAATGTGTGTGATATCTTTTGAGATACGGAAGTTAAACAACACATTTTGTAATTATTCGACACTTGGCTTATGATTTATGCTATTCTCACTCACACCCACACACATACACACATTTTCTTAAAATATGTTTTTGTTCAGGAGGCATGAAATGGATATCTGGATATGTAATTTCCATTACTGTTAAAAATCTCTCATTTCGCCGAAGCGGTGCCTTTTCTGGGATTCGAACAGGTTGTTCACGATAGTTAGTGCTGGTGAAAGGAATTTAAATGTAATTATAATCCTTTTACCTGCGGAAAGGACTGAGGACCCATAAAATCGCGTTAGAAGCGGTTGTTTAGTGATGACGAGAGCGTAAAATCGGCTTAAAATTTCGATGTCGAGCACTGAATGCATAAAAAGTCATTCTGCTAAGTTGCCATTGAATCAGATATCTTTGCTTTAGTTTTACTGAGGTGTCTTCTTGAAGGCTTGAAGTGAAATGATTCTGATTGAGATTCAGTCATCTGATGTATATTAAACATCGATCTTTGAATTTGAGATAAAAGGCACTAAAAGCCTAAAAAAATAGATATCATGAGATAAGAGAAGTATGTTAAAAGCGTTTTCTTATGATATGTGCCTGTGTTTGAATATGAATTTCTAATAATTATATAGTTTAATTAAAATATTTAGGATTGTGGTAGGGATACAGTTCTGAATCAGAAATTCTGGAAGTTTCCGTGCTTCGTGGTGGTAATGGTGAAGAGCTTTTGCTTAACTTACTGACAATTTTGTGAGCTAAAATAAAAGTTTGTTTTTATAATAAAATGTTCTCAGTTGGTGGAGTTTAGAGCGAGATATTTGAATATATTTGCAATAATGGTTGATATTTTTATTGGCTAAACTTTCCTGGTGGTTCTTTTTGCAATTAAAATACTTTATACTACTTTACTTCTGTTTCAAAGCTACCTTATTTTATATTTCTAGGAGGAATTAAATAATATCAACATTTTAGGAAAATAGCAAACGTAACTAGACTAAATGCAACTCATCATTATTTAACAATTAACAACATGAATACAGGGAAGGCAGATCCTGCACGGATTGTGTCTTAATAATAAAACAGAAAATGCAAAAAAAGAATAACATTTAATGGAACACGCTGAAAATTCTGGATCCTCCAGCGCTGATACAAATATTTGCACGTATTCACCCCCACTCTGTATAAGAAATGGGCAAGCATAGTTGAAACCGAATTTTGATTCAGGAAGAACCGTATTAAAAACAGTCCTATTTGCAGAAGATCAGGTCGTTCTGGTAGATACTGAGGACAGACTACAACGAGCGTTGCACCAGCTCAATAAAACAATGCTGAGGTACACAGAGCACAAATAGTATTAGACATGGAATTTCTGATTGTCTGTAGGGAATTTAAAGGGCCTGTTTTCTGATATCCGCTGGCCCCTTGGTCTCTCTAATTGGTGAAGGAGGAGGGGTTGCAGTGAACGTTACCTAATCTTGCTTCCAGTTGAGGGAGGTGGCTATGCATATTAGCGAATGAGTTGACATACCCAGCATAGGTATGCTCTATTGGTTCGATATAGAACACTCACCAGCAAGGTGACAGTATCAGCCAATAAAATAAAAGCATGACGTAATAAAGTACCCTACAAACGGTAAGGAATGCGGTGTACGGAACAAGACAGTGCCGGTTTCTTTCTGTGCCTTGTGTACAACATAATTAGATATTTTAGCAGAATCAATGCACAGCATTTATGTTGGTAAATATCCAACCTGGTCTAAACTACTTCTATAAATAAAGCACTGGAATAAGTGATATATTTTAACTATCTAAGATGTGAATATGAAAGCAAACTGACATAAAAGGTACATCACTTTCAATAAATATGTGGCACTATAAAACGAACATTAAAAAACGAAATAAAACCAAAAAGAAAAAAGAAAAGTATAATCTGATGTATTCCGTTCATATGACTGTGTCTAACTGTTCTGTAAACAAACTATTATTACAAATGATTGTTTTTTATTTACTAATCAATATAAATATTAGCAGAAATTGTTTTATTAAATGCTTACCTGTAAATAGAAGGAAAATAAGGGCGTACGCTAGGCTAAAATGATAGTTAAACCTTTTAAAGCTGCTCGCTGTATAAAAAATTTAAATTCGTTCTCTTTACATGAGTAACAGTAAAACAAACGAGATATGAAATGAAATGTGACTTACCGTTTGAGAAATGTTTAAGTAGTTTAAAATTGAAACCAATAACAAGGAGTATCTCAAAAACTTCTGAATATAAAAATAACATGATATAAATTTGTTTTAACGAGAGCTGTATATTTGTGGAGTAAGCTTTTGTCTTTCACCCGTTTATCAGTTATACAAAAGACATCCAAAATGAAGAAGGATTCAGAGGCTATTCCCAGAAAAGTCAAGATAAATATTTCGTTTGCCGAGAAGACGTTTTAAAGATATAGTATTTAAATAATTATTATTGTGCCATTTTTGAAAAATAAAATTTTCGAAAAATGTTCCATGTAAACGATAGTTGAGGGTGGAGAGATTTTCCTGAAAATCTTCGTGTTGCAAGTTTAAATATTTAACCGACATTTTTAGCTTTTTAGTAAAATACAATGGCTTCTGCACTTGTTATATATTGTACATACGTTTAGAAAGTAAAAAGGAAAAGATACGTTATAAAATGCTAGAGATCTATGGTAATGTCCATTGTATCCTGTGGAGCAATGAATAGGAATGATAAAAGAATAATTGAAACGGCCGATATCACGTTAAATGTGAAACAATAAGATAACATTTTAAACCATTTAACCAAAATGCTAAAATTAGAGAATATAAAATCATTTGGAAATACCATATCTCTCAAATGTCAGAAGAAAGACTGACAAAACAAACCTTGCCATTTAAACAAGTTGTACCAGAGATGTTGGAAGACAAAAAGATGCCCAAGTATCTTGAAGGCTGATAATGATTAACTAATATCATTCTAGACTATGCGGTGACTACCAACAGCCTCCCGCGGTCAATTTTTTCCTCGATTCTCTCCGAAGCAGTAATTGTAAATACACCGATTGCCTGCGTGCCAAAAAGATACTACAGGGATTAAACATTCTAATTCCCTCATGCAGGTAGAGTTTGTTCTAAGTTTTGTGTTGGTAATACAATTTTAATTTATATTAAAATTAAACTGATTTATACTTTGACTTGCACGAATGTGTCAAATGATTTTTTTTTTTTTTTTTTTTTTTTTTTTGAGTATTTAGCAAAGACACAAGGTCTGTAAAGCCTGATGTTTTGATATTGTACACTCTAGTACATAATTGTAAATCTTTGCATTGGAAATTCTGTAACATATTTGTAAATATGTATTGTAATTTGTTGACATTTATGAAGAGTACATATTACAATAATCATGTTTTAGTTTATATAATTATTGCTAGTAACTATTATGTCGATAATTTGAAAACTATCATCTGACATAACATTAGTTTTACATATAATGAAATTATATTTATCTATTTATACATTTTAACACTATATTTTGATACTCTTTGTTTTATGTGAAAAAAAGAAGTATTCTGGTGTGTTTGTAAGCTATGCTTTTAGCACTAGAGCTTTATACATTTTTTTTTCATAGTATATAGTATATAAACATATGTATACATGTATAGGCCTTGACAAGTTCTATGTTCAGTGGCTTTCCGGCCTAAACGAACCTACAGAATGCTTTCTAATCTAATCTAATCTAATCCTACTACCCCAGTCGATAGTAAAGACACCAATCGATTCGGTCGCCTACAATGTCTTGACCTTAGTAGTACGCTTGTTTATTTAATATAGCAGTACACTGGAGTGTAGACGGATGTGTGTGTAGACAATGGCAAACGTGAAAAAAATCATAAGTGAAAGGAATTGATTTTACTAGGCAACTATAAATTTAGCTTCCAAATAATATTGAAGGATGGAGTAAGGAAGTGGGCGTGTGAATTAAAATCCTGTATGTGTAAAGTGTGACGGTAAATTGTGCGGTTTACCAGGGAGAGAATCGGAATGCATTTTACTTGAATAATAGAAAATTGGGAGGGAAAATAACTGTACCCTTTTTTGCGAGGTAATCAGAACGACATTTTTGGGATGGAATCGGTTGGACCCGTAATCCACGACAGCAAGATAATACCTACGCTTCTCTCGCCGAGGATATTTCGGTTGCTCTGTTACAGCATAATTTTCTCATCTTGAACCTTTAGCTAGGCAAAATATATCTAAACATGGCCTCGCAATGTCTCCGATTTCTCTTCCACTACTGCTTCTGGACATCTGCACTCGGCGGTCAACTCGCGTTTCCTGGCGTTTTCTACTTTATTAATAATAATTAATAATAAATAATATTAATTAATAATTAATAATAGTACATAATAAATATTAATAAATACTAATAAAATACTAATAAATACTAATAAAAATAATAATAAATAATAATAAATAACAATAATAAATAGTAATACATACTAATAAAAATAATAAATATTAATAAATAGCAATAAAAATAATAATAAAAATAAATTATTACAAGTATTATTAGTATTAGTAGTATTAGTATTAGTGGTATTATTAGTATTAGTATTAGTGGTATTATTAGTATTAGTATTAGTAGTATTAGTATTAGTAGTATTAGTGTTAGTAGTATTAGTATTAGTAGTATTAGTATTAGTAGTAAAAGTAGTATTATTAGTATTAGTATTAGTGGTATTATTAGTATTAGTATTAGTGGTATTATTAGTATTAGTATTAGTATTAGTAGTATTAGTATTAGTAGTAAAAGTAGTATTATTAGTATTAGTATTAGTAGTATTAGTATTAGTAGTATTAGTATTAGTAGTAAAAGCAGCATTATTAGTATTAGTATTAGTAGTATTAGTATTAGTAGTAAAAGTAGCATTATTAGTATTAGTATTATTGTTATTTGTATTATGGTTATTGTTGTTATTATTATCATTATTATTATTATTATTATTATTATTGCACTTACACAATTCCTTGCAACCTTAAGATCTTTTTCACACAAACAATTATCTTTCTTCTTGTGCGTCATCCCCTCATTGTAGTTTCCTCTCCTATTTACTTTTTTTAATATTTAATCGTTACATTTTACCTTTTGGACCGCATAAAGTTTCCCTGCCCTTATTTACTTTCTCTACATTTACTAGTACTTACAAAGTGTATGGAGGATGTATTGTATTTCACTCAAAAAAATCAATACCGAGAATTTTACCGGAAATATATGTTTCTGGGGTCCCCTAAGTCCAAAAAAGACGTTTTAAAAAAAGGTGGGCAGCAGAACTCAAAAACGTAAAGACCGTTAACTACCAAACTTGGTATTTAAGTTTGTTATCTTCCAAGAATGTGGCACATAGATTTTTAGGAAAATCCCCCCACCACAAACTACCTTTTACATGAAAAACTTTTTTGAAAAGTTTGTTTTTCTCAAAAATTGCTCTAACATTGTTGATTAAGATGCTGTTTACTTCACAAATAAAAGATAAATCTTGAATTTTCTGGGAGTAGTTTCTGAAGTCTTATTCATTCTGTACGAATTTTGCCAATTTTGCATTACTGGCAAAGAGATAGACAAAACTTCTGCACAAAAATGTAGATCTCGTTAAAACACACGATTTATATCATATGAATTTTCGTTGCAGAATTGACCGTTTCCGAGATATTCCACTTGAAGTCCCTTTCATTTCATCTCTCATTTGTTTTTTCTCGAAATGTAAAGCGAACCGAAATTCAATTGTTCACATATCGATCGAATTTTAAAAAATGTAACTCTCTTTAGCATGGTATATTCCCTTATTTCCCTTCCGCTTATAAGCAACTAAGTAGTAAGATCAATTCTGTTAATTTTTATCTCGTTTAGCATAATGTAGATAGAAGAATAATCGACTAGAGCTTCTCGAGTTACCAGCGTGTGATGCTGATAAAATCGCTCGAGCTTTCGGCCATGCTGACTCTATGGTCCTCTTCAGGAAACGTTCTAAGTTTTCTGAAAAAGTAAAATTATTCTAGATTTTTTTCTGTTCGTATTTGCTTCAAAAATGGCATTTGTTAATGTTTAGGATAGGCATCACAAAGCAATAGCAACTGAATTCAAGGCTTTAATGCTTGTGTGCCATAATGTAGTTGATACAATTATGAGATGAACCTTCACATTAACTGTTTAGCACGTTCTGGCGGCATTTCACCAAAGAAACGACGAAATGGCGGTAAAACGTTGTCAAATTTCTGTGCACTTGTGTACACAAAGAACTAGATTGATGCTATGTCTCAACTGAATTAGAAAAGATGAAATTAAAAAACTATGAACCGAATCAATATAACTTTTAGTGTTCGTGACGAGCATATGCTTAGAAAGTATAAACTTCAGTAGTTGCCATTAAAGAGATCCATGTACTAGCTAGTTTGTATGTATTTAACAGTGGTTATTAATTGCACTTATTTGGACATTATATTTTCGATTTTATGTTTTGTTTTATACTAAAAAAACGTGAAACAACAGGCTCCATATTAACAAAATCTATAATGAACATTTTGAGTATTATCCAGAATTATCTAGTATCCTAGTGTAATTGATAAGCAGAATTTTGTTAGTAATGAGCTCACCAAAATAAAGTAATAAAGAAGTAGAAGAAATGCACATTTTCGAAATATGGCATTGATGCGTATCAAAGTAAACTGGGAGTAGTTAAAGCATAAAAACAAAAGTATTTTCAAACGTTAATGCTTAAATTTTAATTAGTATTTTGCTGTGGATCTTTTGTGATTTCCCAGTTACATCATATTAAATAAGAGTGAAGAGGGCTTCCTATTGTACATACCTACAGAAAATCATAGATATGCACATGTTATTTATTACATAAGCTTTTTAAATGCGTAATAGTTTTAATAAAATCATTAAAGATATTTTAATTAAAAAATATTTATTGCTTGAAAGCAAGAAATAACTATAAATCTTATCCTTGCAACCTTAAAAATCCATTCGATATACACACGGACACATACATATTCTAAAAATATTTTCCGAAAGCAAGGGAGCTGAAAAATTGGATGCTAGTGGATTGTGGTATCGCATTTTTGGGTCGAAGTAATTACTATATTACCACATAGTGGTTTAAGAGACCATTACTTGCTTTTCAGTCATCTGATGTTTATTTTTCATATAAATTAGAAATTCACTTGATGAAATCATTAGCAGAAGTAGATTCAATTACAAATGGTATAAATCTGTGGTTAGCACCACAGATTTCTGAACATTGTCCATAAAATACTCCAGAACGATTAAATCAAAAGGTAGCAATAGAAACTGTCCTAGAAACGCGGCAGAATGTGTTAATTAAGTTCATTGCTAACTTCGGGATGGTTACACAGAAAAGATATGTAAATATATGTACTGTGAACCACGATATTATTTTACAACTATAGAAAATAACACTTTAAGTTAAAACATTAAAGCATATCTATAGTGAATGAGGATTTTGAATAATTTGTTTAAATTTACAAGTTCTATATAAAACGCAAGAATATAAGTGAATTTATTATCCACTGTAGATGATGGCTTAAAGAAAATTCAGAAGACGTTCTTGCTTTGTCAAAATGATATAGATGTAGAAACACTTTCAAATTCGAAGCATGCGCTTTCTTTTGGCAAATAAATATGCCGCAGTATGCAGCTAAACAGTGAGTTATATTTACAGACTTTCCGCTAATATACTGTTTAATAGTAAAGGTATTTAACTTGAGGTCAGTGGTTCCTTCCTCATAGTCACAAATTGGAATAATTGTCCCGTTTCTTGACGTGGTAGGAATCATAATGCTGATGGATGATAGCACCCTCCCGTAATGCAGAGGATTATGTCAAGCCAAAGATGTGAAACCAGTCCCCATCTGTTTGAATTTATAGTGCGGCGAGGGGCGTGGCCTCGTCCCACGGGAGTTACTGCCGTGATTTAGGGACTCATTGTCGCGGAAACTGTTTATCACTCGTCATTGAGAGGGATACGTTAGCCCTGGTCGAGGACACCTGGACAATTGGGTGACTATGGTGCTGGAATGATCTAGTGCAGCCGTGACCAGCAAAGAATGGCTACATACTCAGGGCTTGACAGCAAGATTGAATTGGTGCAAGCGCCCTTGTATTTTACTGCCAGAGTTTGTGGTTCGGACCTAGAGGTAGTCGATGAATATACCTTCTTTATCTTACAACCGCCATTAAACTTTCTGTCAGCGTCTTTCTTTCGGCTTTTTTTACTTTTTCTACACGCACTATGTACATAGTGTACAGAGAAGGTATTGTATGGCACCGAGATTTCACCGGAAATATATGTTCAGATATCTACTTCCTGAATCAAAAAAAAAAAAAATAGAAAAAGGACCGCATGCGTGTGTGTGTGTGTGTGTGTGTGTGTGTCTGTGGTCAGCATAGCTCAAAAACGAAAAGTCCATTAAATACATCAAACTTGATATTTAAGTTCAGTATCTCGCAAGCATGCGACACAAAGATTTTCAAGAAAATCCCCCCATACCCAACTACCCTTTACATGGAAATCATTTCGAAAATTTTGATTTTCTTAGAAATGGTTCTAACAATTCTGATTTAAGTCTCTCGTATTTAAGACATTTTTTATTTTGGATGAATGTTTTTGCATTTTACATACCTAGTAAATCGTAAGCAATAGACGAAAACGTACTACACACAAATATAGAGTTCCTTAAAACACACAATTTATGTCATATTTTCCCCTAGAGTTGAAGGTTTTCTAAAGTACCTGGGAAACCTGTCAACAAAGAAACGGATTTCAATCCCATAGCAACCACATTTTAAAACATTTGACTGTCGGTTTAGCCCAGTGTATTCACTTATTTGTCCTCTACTTATATTGAACTAAGTAATAAAACCGTTTCTGCTAATGTTTATCTCGATTAGCAAAATGGATAGAAGAATGAGCTGTTTAATAATAATAATTTGTTACAAAAATGTACAGAAAGTCATCTGAATGTAACACATCAGGTTTATTTTTATAATTTTATGTATATTTGCTGCTCTGAAGTGGCATTAAACACGAATTTCTGTAATTTTTAAATAATAATAATAATAAATAATAATAAATAATAATAACAATAACAACAGCACCGTCACGTCAAGTTGGCGTTTTTGAACTTAAGGTTATGCGTCTGTGAAATTTGAAAAATCTACAGTAGGTAACATAATTATATTATTGAAATTAATAGCAGTTATTATAAACACTAATAGTGAAAGCTTTGCCAAGTATCAACATTTTACCTTTCATGGTTATTTAAATAACAATTTTTAGTGTCTAAATTCATTGTTGTAATAAAATTGAGCCATGTGATATATTTTTAAAAATATTCATATACACAAATCCAGTTTTACAGCAAATGCGTTTAAAGAAACATCTGTTGTATTATATGTTCATACATTAGCTCTATTACTGGAAAAACATTATTATTTTTATTAATTTCAAAAACTCTTGATTTTTAAAATGTAATATTTTATTTATTAAAATTGGAGCAGAATTTCGAGAAAACAATATAATCATCTTATTTAATGTGCTTTTTAGAGCTAATATACATACACATTCGTGAAAAGTTGCATCGTGTGGAACGTTTTGAGCATGGAAAAATGTTGGGAAAAAGCTTGTAAGATATTAAGCTTTAAAGCAGGTGGTACGTATCAGTAAGCATGCACATACTCATTTATAGCTTAAGTAATTGGTAGTTTAAATGCACAATGTGGTAAGAACTATTGGAATAACTCCATTATGAAGTATTCTATAAAAAAGATTGGAATTCATATCATTTTAATATGAAGCAAAATAATTTTTTAATTTTTCACAATTGTCGGTCAAATTTCACAGATGTATCAGCATAACGGTGTTTTCTTGATCAAGGGAACATCTTGTTACCGAGAGAGTTGCTTGAGGTTGTTACGTCCTGGCTCACATTTTTTTTTTTTAATAGAAGTTCCGGAATCTGGTCGGGACTTCCGTTTTCTTATTCCTCTTCTTTTCCCTAAATGTACTTTGTTTACCGTTTTTCTGTTTTATGACAAATACACACACAAACACTGAAGCCCACTCGACTCGAACCTACAATACCCTGCGCCAGGAAGCACCAAAGCTAGGCGGTTTAGCGAGCGTGGGCATGAGGGATCGGTTGCGCTTTTGGCACGATCCACGTTCAAATCCCGTAGGCCGACCATTCGGATTGAAGTTTCCTCAGTCGCCACGGTAAATACCGAATTGGAAATTTAATACCAAAACCCAGAGTAGAGAGATCTTCAGGGGCTATTTCTAGAAAATTTAAGTTGTCAGTTTAATTATGTAAATATCTTTAATATACGGTATTTAATCAAAATTGCCAGAGCCATTTATCAGTAAATCAACATTTTCAAAAAATGTACCATTTTAGGGTATTTGGGATGGGGTATTTTTTTAAAAATCTTCGCGTCGTATCCTTGGTATATACTAAACTTAAATAAAGTTTGGTATTAACGACTTTTCGTTTTTGAGTTATGTTGCCCACAGACATACACACATGGGCATGTTTCTAAAAATGATTTTTTTTTTAATTCCGGGGTCTCAAACATGTATTTTCGGTAAAACCTCAGTATATAATTTTTGGTGCAGTATAATACCTTCATTATCCACTGTACATAAGTGCTAGAGAAAATAAAAGTGTTTAATTACAGAATAACTATCTATCTAAAATTATTAAAACGCAAATTAAAAATTTAATATTACAACGCATGTTATAATTAATCATAAGCAAATACTTATCTTAAACCCCCTCAACCACAAAAATAACATTTATGAAAATATCAAAGAAAAAAAACCAACTAATTTTAAATTAAATATCAACCTGTAGTTATGACAGTAACAATAAAGGAAGAATTGTATATAACAATATTTTGTTTATCTTTTGCAGTTTGTAAAGGGACTTTGGGTTTAGCGCCAGTAACTTTTTTATTCAGAGGAGATCAAAATATATATTTATGGTCAAATATCGATATATATATTTGAGCGTAATGCAATACTTCCTCTACTTAGGTATTAGTACAGCGGAAATATCATCTATTAACTATGCTGCTGAACAGAAATTATAATTGCATTTAATGGATTATTAACCACAGTTTTATTTATCATATCATTCGGGTTCTTCAAAACTTTTCATATGTCTCTCTCTACGTCTGTGATGTGTAAAAGTTAATCCATTTTCATTGCAGTCTCGAAATTGACACATTTGTGGTGTTTTTTTCTACATTTTAGGTTGCCTTTTTAAGTACATTAATTTACAATGTGAGCATTTTACACAGACGTATGGTCTAGCCCAAAGCCATTGCTACAAACAGTCTACTTTACATCCTTCGATAGTTTTCATTCTTATTATACGATACTCAATAATACGGTCATTTGAATCCAACTCGCGAAGTAATACCAAATTATGAGTTCAAGTGTTTTCTTCAGGAATACTTTGTTACTTAAGGTGATTTAAGCAGGCTGAAACCTCCCACTGTGCTGCAGGAAGCTCTTCATCACAACATAAATCCGCAGACAGTGCTGGACATCTCACGCTCCAAATTCTGATCTACGACAGCTTACAGCTCAACCACGGGGACTAAGTTTTAATTTGCCAGAACTGATGCTCCTAACATCAAAATATGTGGAACTTTTGAGTTGCTGACAACCTGTCATTGAGGTCTCTTCCCTGTTTATTTGTCGAAGATAAACTATACAGAAAAGCATAATAACTGAATACAAAATTAATGCTAAACAGAGAAATCCCTAACACTTAGTAAGATCAATTCAAAGTTTATAAAAATACAGAAATGACATTAAAAGCAGATAGATTGCTAAGATGATGCATCTATGACATTTGTTCAAAAATTGTGAAAATTAAAAATGCATTTTATTTAATAATAAAGCTATACAAACTCTAAAGCTTATAAAATATATCATTTATTCCAATTGGCGAACTTAAACTACCAATTAGCTGAACCTATAGAGAGATATGCACTGCTTATTAATAAGCTCTCCCAAATTTCAACTTTATTTTGTTGCAATTTTTTTTCTAAAACTTTTTCATGCTCAAAATGTGTCACAAGATGAAAATTTTACTTTCTCTCTACGTACTATTTACATAGTGTACAGAGCAAGTATTGTATTCCACCGGAAATATATGTTTGAGGTCCCCTAAGTCCAAAAAAGCATTTTTAGAAAAAGGCCCGTGAGTATGGACAGCATAGCTCAAAAACGGCATTGAAGATTAATAGCTTCCAAGGATGCGACAAGAAGATTTTCAAGAAAATCTCCCCAACCCATACTGGCATTTACATGAAACAATTTTTGAAAATATTATTTTTCTCAAAAATAGCTCTAACGATTTTGATTAAAATACCGCATATTAAAGCTACTTACATCACAATTTAAGTGTATATCTTGAATTTTATGTGAATACCTTCTGAAGAGCTATTCAGTCTGGATGGGTTATGCTGAATATTGCATAATGGTAAACCGTAAGAGATAGACGAAACTTACAGCACAAAAAATGTAGACTTTATTAAAATACACAATTTATGTCTTATACATTTTTACTGCAGAGTCGGCCATTTTAGAGAAATTCCTTGTTATTGTTTTCAATGTTGAACTACGCATCTTGTCAAGCAGGGTAACCTTTGTTTCATCTCTGTTTTGTTTTTCTGGAAATGTAAATCCATCGGAACTTCAAATGTTCACATATCGATCGGCTTTTAAAATATTTGACTGTCGCTTTAGACTGGTATATTCCCTTATTTTCCTTCCGCTTATAAGGTACTAAGTAGTAACTGCGTTAATGTTTATCTCTTTTAGTATGTTGTAGAAGAAGAAGAATCTTTTGTAAGAACACTGTGTTTGCAGAATAGGTAGAGAAAGTCATAAGAATGCATCACATGAGATTTTTCATTAATTTGTTTCAAAATTTGTACTAATGTATCAGGTTAAATAAATAAATAACAATATTATGTAAAAATCAGCAGTTTTGCAGAGTGCGTAAAGTAATAATTTATCTACATTAATTACGGCTAACATCAAAAGTAAACATAACCAATTGAGAACCCATTTACCATAAAACTGGAACTATATATGTGAATATGTTTTAAAATGCATCACGTGACTAATTGTTACTATAGTAATCATTTGTAAACATATTTAGCAAAAAAATTTTAACTTTTTATTGAATATTTTTAAAATTGCATCACGTGACTCATTGTTCCTATAGTAACAATAAATTTCGACAGTAAAAATTATTATTTAAATAAACATGTGAGATAGAATTTCGTACATTCCAGAAATACATTACTGTTATTGTGTATAATAAACTGGTATACATTTCAACAAGATATCGTGGATACCTTGGATTTTCCAAATTTTACAGATACATCGCATTAAGTAAAGAAATCAACCAGGTGGTAAGTTAGGGTTGTCGATTGTCATCTGTTCCTATTTAATGATATACTGATGAAGTCGTTAGAAAATGGCGATAACTTGTACGAAAATTATGTTCAAAATAAATGTAATTTCAATATCCTATTGTTTGGAGATAATCAAATTATACTAGCAAACTCTGAACACAATTTACAGAAAGCAAATTTTAAATTAAGTAAAATGGTAAAATGTTATCATTTAAAATTAGCTACAGAATAAATGAAAGTGATATATTAAGAAGGAAAAACGAGAAAAGAATTGATATACTAATAGTAAAATAATTGAGGAATTTCAAATATTTGAGAAGCCAAACCTTAAATTTAAGAATTAATAATTTAGAAAATATAAAAAATGGGAACTATTATTAAAGTCCAGAGACAGTGTTCTAAAACTGTTCAAGACGATGACCCTACCAACAATACTATATGGTTTTGAGTATTGAACATTATCAACAACACAAATATGGATGATTTAATTTTTGAAGAAGATTACAAAATAACTAAATAAGAACACGTATTGTGTAGATATGTATACTACTACTATCTTTACTTTCTTTATCAGATATGTATAATGTACATAAGATGTAGGGAAGGTAGTGCATTCCACCCAAAAATTTGATAGCGTGATTTCACCGGAAATAAAGTTGGAGGACACCTGAATCCAAAATAAAAATATTTTTAGAGAAAGATCTGGTGTGTCTATGTGGTAGGTGTGTGTGAAAGACACAGAGAGAGATAGAGTAGTAAACGAAACGTCGGTTAAATACGAAACTTGGTGTTTAAGTTTACTATCTTAGAAAGATCCGACAGAAAATTTTTGAGCAAAATCCCCAATCCCAACTTACACTTTAAAATGAAGTATTTTTTGGAATTTGGATTTTCACAATAAGGCTCCAACAATATTGATTAGAAGGCCATATATTAAATATATTCATATTGTAAATAAAATTTATACCTCGAATTTTTTTTAGAAAAGCCTCTAAAGCTCTCTTTATTTTGGAGGACTTTGCATAACCGGTAAACCGTAATATATACACAAAAACTTAAAAAACCTAAGAACCAGGTTAAAACACACAATTTATGTCATGTGCATTTTTATGAATTAACCATTTCCAAGATATTCCTTGCTATTAGTTTTAAAATTGCAATACCTGTCCTCAAGTGGAAAGTTGTTATTCATTTTTTCATCCTGGTCATGCAAAGTGAATGAATTTCATTTGCACACACAGTGACCAGCGTTTAAAAGAATTGACTACCGCTTTTAATCTAGTGTGCTCCCTTACTCACTTCTATTAGAAGCGACTAAGCAATAAAGCCATTTCTGGTAACGTTTATTTCAAAAAGTATGAGAAGAATAAGTTTTTTTAAGAGTAGTTTGTTGCCGAATAGGTAGTGAAAGGAATGTGAATGGAACACATCAGATTTTTTACTTTCTCTAGCCCCGTATGTGCAAAGTACATAGGGATAGAGAAGTATTGTATTCCGCCCAAAAATTTGATATCGAGGTTTCATTGGAAATACATGTATTAGGACCGCCTGAATCCAGAAAGAGAATTTTGAAAAACAGGTTCGTGTGTGTATGTGTGTGTGTGTGTGTGTCTGTCTTTCTGTATGTGTATGTGTATGTGTGTGTGTGTCTGTGGATAGCATAGCTCAAAAACGAAAACAGGGTTAAATACCAAACTTAGTATCTAAGTTTGGTATCTTCCAAATTTTTCTAAAATTCTGTTTTAAAAATGGCTCTAACGATTTTGATTAAAATACCACGGATTAAAGCTATTTCTATCACAAATAAAATGTATATCTTGAATTTTCTGAGAATAGCTTCAAGCAAAGAAGCGATTTGCAATGACAATCGCATAAGAACAGCTTTTAAAACATTTGACTATCACTTTAGCCCAGTGTTGTTCCATTCTCCTTATAAGGAGCTACGTAATAAAATTCTGCTAAAGTTTATCCCGATTAGCATGGTGTTGAAAGAAGAATAATTATCTTTCGTAAGAAGTTTGTTTGTTGAGTAGCTAGAGAAAGTCATGTGAGTGTACTACATCATATTTTTTACATTAATCTATGAGTGAGATACCATGTTTTTGGGTTAACTGTATGTCCATCCATAGCTCCCCTGAAGAGAAAATAATGTCTGCTACAAGATTTGCGTTCATAAACTCATTACATGGAAACGGTTGAACCAATGGTTTCTCATGGACCACTCTGTGAGGACACGTGCCATCAAACATCGATAAAATCGATTATAAAACGAGGTGTACAGTAACAAAGCTTGACGTGTGGGTTTTTGCAAGTAGTGACTGGAGATGAACCGTGAAACAAATGAAGACGCTGTCCATACATCTCTCCGTCACGTGGCTGCTGGAAAGAGCCGCGCCCTGACTCTTCTTTGAACCACCGACCGTCATCAACATCATCGTCCTCCGGCGAAATACCAGTTCTTCAATTTATATAAATGTGCCCGATAAATTTTCTTCAGATTCTTCTTAATCTCCACTCTGTTAGACACACTTTCTCTGTTTCTTGTTTACAATCCAGATCTTGTTGGATATATAGAAGGGGAGATTAGAAGTCCTATCCCTCCGATTTCAAGTCTGCTACATTAATGAGCATTTATTTAACATGTCAGACTGAATTTGTTTTTGAGGATGAAGATGCATCCCTTCCATTTGCATTGATCTACTTTCATCCAATACGTTTATACAGGCTGTTTCAAAACGATACCAAACCAAGATAGCAGTCGATTAGCTTACACTTTGAGTAGTCCGAAACTTGATGTCGCCATTTTCAAACTCTACTATTTAAAGTTCTGTGTGTGTTTAAAAATCGCAAACATTTGGGATTAGGCAGCGAAGGAACAACGGTTGTCATACGCCGCGTAAACAACCTCCGAACGTTTTATACGAAACACATAACAAAACTCATATGTTCGTTTTACATTACTAAGGTGACCTGTGCCGCACCGGCGAGTCTATCAAACCACCCCTACACCACGCGACTGGAATCTTCGCTACCAATCGGCATCTCTTTTGGAGGGGGCCAGGCACGTACCATTTGGTTATGTACGACTACCTAATCCATGGTGATTTTATGGTAGTTTTTTGTATGTGCCGAATTTAGAGCTGAAAATTATATTCACGTATCACTTAAGGTATGACCAACAAGATCCACATCTTCGTTTGGTGTCGTTTTGAAACACTCTGTATATTAAAAAAGGTGCATAATTAATTTATTTTTATCATACTAAAACTTCATTAAAGTATCTTCACATTTCTGAGATAATGGATGATTTATCCTACCAAAAATGTTCACAGAAAAATTTACTCAAAGCAAAGATAGAGAAAACAAAATTGTAATATTGAAAAGAAAAAAAAACATGTCTTGAGCACATGGAAGTTTCATAACACTAACACCCTAAAATGGGCTTAAGTGTACTTCTCTAATACAACCGTATAGGGCTTTTTTTTAACTAGTGCCCAAAATGGTCTATACAGCATAATTTCTAAAAATCGTATGAGTTGCATTTCATTTACTCGAATTTCTCTACCTATTCTGCAAAAAACATGTATAATTGGCTAAAGTGATACTCGAATCTTTCAAGGACTCATCACTAAATAAAAATCCTTTCTGCGTGCATGGCCAAAGAAAGAAAAAGAAAAGTTAATGAATGACGTGTACCATTTAAGAATAGTATTCTATTAGAAAAGTTAAAAAAAAAAGCACGGAGACCTCGGAAATAGTTAACTCCAAGAAAAAAGAGCATGTTACAAACATTGTGTTTTAATGAAATCTACATTATTTTTTGTGTAGTAAGAGTTGTCTATATATTAAGGTTTACCAGTTATGACAATGTCAGAATGAAGTGGGCTTCAGAGATTATTCCAAGAAAATGCAAGATAAAGTTTTGTTTAATCATATAAATATGTTGTATTTTATTCATAACTTTGAGACATTCTTGGGAAAATCCAAGATTTAAAAAATCTTCCAAGTAAAGCGTAGTTTAGTGAGAAAGGATTTTCCTGAAAATCTTTGTATCTTGTCCTTGGAAAATGATGCATATATATTCCAAATTATGTATTTAATCGACTTTTTAGTTTTTGAGTTATGTTGCTTATAGGCACATACACATACAACGCACACATGAACCTTTCGCTAAAAATATTCTTTTTGTATACAGAGTGCCTAAAGACATATATTTCCGTGAAATCTCCGTATGGAATTTTTTGATAGAATGCAATACCTTCTCTGCCTACTATGAACATTTCACGTGGTAGAGAAAGTAAAAGGTATATTCAAAATATAAGTGATGTGTCTACAATAATGAAACATTTGTTACGTTAGAGAGGGATTTTCAGTATTTAATAGTAAACAAAAAATTTTAAATGTCATTTTATGAACCTTTTGCCATCTTAGTCTTCACTTGAGTAAGCAGTAATGGACAAAACTTGCGCTGACATGTTCAAATGACCACTGTGGTGCAGCGTACTTGGTGCACGGCTCATTACTATTTCTGGTGCGTTTAAGGTGAGATTAAAATATTGCAAAAATGGTTTAAAAAATCTGATGTGTT
Source organism: Hymenopus coronatus (assembly GCA_030762935.1). Lineage (NCBI taxonomy): Eukaryota > Metazoa > Arthropoda > Insecta > Mantodea > Hymenopodidae > Hymenopus > Hymenopus coronatus. Next base: position 61,763,001 of record CM060898.1, on the reverse strand, counting down.
CCATTCACATGACTTTCTCTACATCTCTGCAGCAAATTATTGTTGAAAAGCTTATGCTTCCATTTATTTCATTCTAATCGAGGAAAACTTAGCAAAAATATTCTTATTACTTGCTTCTTTGTAAGTAGAAACGAAATAAGGGCTAAAGTGATAGTCAAAAGCTGGTTGCTATGTGAATAAAGATCCATTGTTTGTATGGACAGGAGTTGACAAATTCCTGTAAGAGAAAAGTATAAGTTTTTTGAAGCTGAAACAAATAACAAGAAATATCTGAAGCACGATCAACTCCACGAACAAAACGTGTATAACATAAATTGTGTGTTTTAACATGCTCTACATTTTTTGTGTGGCAAGTGTTTGTCCATCTCTTACGGTTTAGCAATTATGCAACATTCCGTAAAATTCATCCAGAATGAAGTAGTCTTCAGAGGCTATTTCCAGAAAATTCAAGATATACATTTAACTTGCCATGTAAATGTATTTAATATACGATATTTTAATCAAAATCGTTAGAGTCATTTTTGAGAAAATCAAAATTGTTGCAAGATGTTTCATGTAAAGGGTAGTTGGGGTTGGGGGAATATTATTGAAAATCTTCGAGTCGCATCCTTGGTATTTAAATAGCAAGTTTGGTATTTAACGGTCTTTTCGTTTTTGAACTATGCTGTCCACAGACACACACACACACACACACACCCCGACCTTTTCAAAATGTTTTTCTGGATTCAGGAGGGCCCAAAACATATATTTCCGGTAAAATCTCGGTATCGAAATTTTGGGTGCATTACAATATATATACACTATGTGTATAGTACGTGTGCAGAAAGTAAAAACAACAAAAACACACTTTTAAATCTTATGAATTGCAGTTTTCTCTTTAATGTGATTATATGTTTTGTTATTTTGGGCACAATAATTACAGTTTCCAAATATCAAATGTATGCTTTCTACCTTCTACTTTGAATTCTGCACCGTTTCAAAAGAACAAAAAACAAACAAACAAAAGTCAACCTTTAGGATAGGCTATTCCACCTCTGCTCGATTGAATAGGAGTACTTGCGCGTATGCAACAACATTTCTCGAGTCCTGGTAGAAGGTATTATGATAACCAATACGTCACTGGGCTAAGGACACAGCCCAAGTGCTTGCACTGCTTACCACTTCTTACCATTATTTCATTCAACTTTGGTGATAGTTTGCCCTCAATGCTGAGCTGAAATGTATGCTGCATGTGAATCATGGGTTCATGAGATTCTCTGTTCAATCTTCTACAAATATTCTCACAAAACCTTATTTTGCTACCTGCTTCATGTTACTCGAGTAAAGCATTTCCAGTAATGGGTGCAATGAAGATACAGAAGGCTGAAAAAATAGTCAAATATTTCAAATCGGGCCCCTATTTTGTCCTTGAATAACCATGAGAACAAGGGAATGTCGACTTATTATTTTAACAAAGTAAACGTAAACGAAAATCCAAACCAAAATTTTGAAAATAGATAAGGCCGTTAGGTCAGTTAAATGAGGTGTTTTCTCTCATAAGCTGCGGATTTTACTCCACCAAATTATTCTAACGAAACCTTACCAAACTAGTGGACGCCGATAACCGCCAAACAGTTACCTTAGCTGTAATGCGAAGAGCTATAAGGTCGATTCAATTCATCTTGGGGAAGAAGATCCATTGATCTAATGTAACTGAATCATAAAATATATTTAGATTACAATTTACTCCATTGTTGATGGATATTAAATTAAAGACTGGTTACACAACAAAAATAATTTTGTTCCATTCACATTACTTTTTCTGCAAGCAATTCTTACAAAAAATTACTTTTTTATCTACTACATCATGCTAATCAAAACTAAAACTAAAATTAACAGAAATTATGTTATATTTACTTCCTTGTACGTAGAAGAGAAAAAAAAAGAGATACACTAGGCTAAAGCGATTGTCAAATCTTTTAAAAGCTGGTCGCTATGGGAAACAATAAACATTCGGTTCAGGTGTAAAATAAAATAAAGGTAGCCAAAAGATAACTTCAAGTTTGAGAAAAGTTTAAGTAATAATATTTAAACTATATCTCGGCAAACGATTAACTCTGAGTTGTGAGTTTTAATGAGATCTAAATTTTTGTGTGGTAATTTTTTGTCTATCTCTTACCCTTTTACAACTTACGTAAAAATAATCCAGAATGAAGAGGTCTTCAGAGACTATTCCCAGAAAATTTAAGATATACATTTCTTTTGCCATGAAATATTTTGAACATATGGCATTTTAATAAAAGTATTTAATCATTTTTGAGAAGATCAAAATGTTCGACAAACGTACCATGTAAAGAGTAGCTGGGGTGGAGGATTATCCTGAAAATATTCGTGTCCCATCCTTGGAAGATACTGAACTTAAATACCAAACTAAGTATTTAACTGACTTTTCGTTTTGAGCTATGCTGCCCCCCCCACACACACAAACACACGCTTTCTAAAAAACAATTGGTTTTTTAGTTGTATTCAGAAGGCCGGCAAATCAAATCAAATTTTTAGGTGGAATATAATACCTTCGCTCTCTACTAATGTTTACAGTACGCGTAGAGAAATTAAATATTAAATGACTAATTTAATAAAACTGCAGCACAACGACGTTAATCTCTATATCCTCAGAGATTTGTTTCAATGCATTTAAAAGTACTTGTTCCATCAGGTTGACTCTGTTCTTGAGTTACTCCATAAATCTCCACAGCAGCACAATCATCTTGTTTTATAATTGTAATTGTTTTTGCATGTTTTCCTTGTGCTTTGCTCCTTTCAATTGACACAATTAAGGAGGGTAATGTTTACAAGACAAATTCATCAAATCGCTTCACAAACTGTTTCTCATTCCCTTCTCTTCAGAGCTGGAAACTCATCTCTGTTAATTGGTCAGTGTTTGAACGCCAAACTTCTTATCTCAAACCAATAGGAGACGCAATTATCTAGTGAGTGTTCTGGTGAGAGCCTTCCAGCTAATCAGGTAAATCATTTCGCAACTGTATCAGGTCGTTGAAACCAATTATAGATTAGCACAACAAATAGGGCTCCACTAGAGATTAGAACAATATTAAATAACATAAAATTCTATAGAAATTGGAACCTAATGTATAGTGTAATGAAAGAGTAGCAAAAAATAATATATTTCCTCTTTTTAACGTAATAATCCAATAAATAATTTACTTCAAAAATGTTCCAGCTTAACTAATTAACAAAATATACTAAAAAGTATATCTTATAAAACACAAAGTCCCTTGTTATGACAGTAGGTCTTTGGTTACCTAAACCTCCTTTGTTCATTTTATTGTATATTTCTGCAAATATCAGTTAATCTGTAAAGCGTGCGTATTTATCAAGAATTACATATCAGCTTCTGGAAAGAAAGCATCCAAGAAATTCAGCACATTTTTACGTTCTCTATACGAATTATGTACATAGTGTATAGAGAAGGTATTGCATTGTACCCACAAATTCGATACCGAGATTTCACAGGAAATACATGTTTTGAGACTCCCTGAATCCAAAAAAATCATTTTTAGAAAAATGTCCGTGTGGTGTCTGTCTGTGTATATGTGCTATGCTGCCCACAGGCACTGTGGGCAGCATAGCTCAAAATCGAAAATACCGTTAAATCCCAAACTTGGTATTTAAGTTTGGTATCTTCTAAGAATGCGACACGAAGATTTTTAATAAGATCCCCCGACCCTAAACTACTCTTTACATGGAAAAAAAATTGAAAATTTTGATTTTCTTAAAAATGGCTCTAACCATTTTGATTAAAATATCCTATATTAAAGTTATTTACCTGACAATTAAAATGTATATCTTGAATTTTCTGGGAATAGTCCCTGAGGACTACTTATTCTGGATGAATTTTACGGAATTGTGCATAACTGCTAAACCGTAAGAGACGGGGAAGAACGTACTACACAGAAAATGTAGCTCAGGATAAAATACGCAATTTATGTCATAAACATTTTTTTTGTGGAGTTGGTCATTTTTAAGATATTCCTGGTTTTTTGTTTTAGCTTTGAAAAACTTATTCATTTCTCATACAGGAATTTCTTAACTCCTGTCCATACAAAGAAAGGAACTTCAGTTACATAGCAACCAGCTTTTGGCTATCATTTTAACCTATAGAATTTCATAATTTCGCTTCTACTTACAAGGAAGCAAGTAATAAAACTATTTCTGCTAATTAGCATGAAGTAAATAGAAGCGTATGCTTTTTATTTACAATTTGTTGCAGAGATGTAGAGAAAGTCATGTGAATGGAACACATCAGATTTTTATTTGTTAAAGCACAACATTCCTACGGTTTCTTAAAATTATGAAATTTGACCTTTGTTGTGTTTACAAACAAGGCCAAAATTTAAATAAATAAATACATAAATAAAGAGCAGAATAGTTGCAACTGGACCATGTAAGCGATTGGGCAGCATTAATTCTTCGACAGGCGACAAGACTGCTCTATTCCACATTGGATTCTAATCCAGTAATAAATTTAACGTCAGAAGAAGATAGTGGTTAGATAGCAATACAGATGTTTGTGTACTCTGGGAAGATGAAAAACACTTTTGTGGACATACTATTTCATTTTTATAGGCGTGTCTCTTGACATAGCGAGTCGCCCAACACGGCTTGTCCGGAATATTATGTGAATATATGTTCGGAACAAACATACTCAAACTTATGCAAATGTAAACAGTGACTTTTTAAGTGAAGACTTAGATTCCCCTTAAATGCTCTATATACGGACTTTATATGGAAGGAAATCTCTGCAGGATGAATTATAATAGCTATTCTGTCTAATAATTCCAGCTTTATTAATTTATTTCGTATACATTTATATTCAACGAAAATATTTGGGCGTGTTAAAGAGGTACGTGAGTAAAATTATATTTTTATGCAAACTTTAAAATCATGTATGATGAAATGGTATAGTATACAAAATATAATTCACTTTTTATAACATTTGTTTGTGCAAACACCTACAAATTTTGTGTATTCTATTTATTTAGTACCAACAAGAATTTCCTTGCATCTAGCAAACATCAGTAATTGATTGTAGTCCGAAAGTGATTTTTACTGTTTTCAAGAAAAAGTTTTCAAATAAACGTGATATTTTCCATTCACATGACTTTCTCTACATCTCCGTAACAAATTATTGTTAAAAACCTTATGCTTCGTATTTACTTCAGGCTAATCGAGAAAAAATTAGCAGAAATAGTCTTATTGCGTACTTTCTTGTAAGTAGAAGCGAAATAAGGGAGTACCATAAATTAAAGTGATAGTCAAAAGATGGCTGCTATGTGACTGAAGTTCCTTTGTTTGTATAGACAGGAGTTGACAAATTCCTGTATGAGCAAAATATAAGTTTTTCAAAGCTGAAACCAAAAACAAGGAATATCTTAAAAACGACCAATTCCATGAAAAAACGCATATAACAAAAATCGTGTGTTTTAATGTGCTTTGCATTTTTTGTAGTAAGTTTTTGTCCATCTATTATGGTTCAGCAGTTATGCAAAATTGCGTAAAATTCATCTAGAATAAAGTAGTCTTCAGAAAGTAGTCTACCTGAAAATTCAAGGTATACGTTTTATTTGGCATGTAAATTAAATATAAGAGATTTTAATCAAAATTGTTAGAGCTATTTTTGAGAAAATCAAAATTTTCGAAAAAAGTTCCATGTAAAGAGTTGCTTGGGGTGTGGGGATTTTTCTCAAAATCTTCGTGTCACATCCCTGGAAGATACTAAATTTTCGTTTTTGAGATATGGTGTTCACGGACACACGGACACGAGGACACACACACGGACCTTTTTGTGAAAATGCTTTTTTTTTTGTATACAGGGGACCCTAAAACATACATTTCCACTGAAATCTCGGTATCGAATTTTTGGGTGGAGTGCTATAGCTTTTCTATACACTATGTACATAATACGTGTACAGAAAGTATAAAACCGTATTGTCAACAATTTCACTAACACGTCCTCATTAAGCCCATGGGCTGTATTTTCCAGTAAATGTTTGCAACACTGGATTAATGATGTAGGACTAGATAAATCCACTAGCCATTAGACGAATACCAGCAACATTAAATTACATGCGTTTTATATTTATGAAAGAAAACGTCTACTTCCGTAACAATGCTACACATGGAAGACAATCTATAACATGCTCATACTTTCCTTTAATTCTCCTGAGATGAGAATAATGAAGGTTTTGCCTCCAGACATTCATTTTTACTTTCTGTTCACGTACATTGTAGATAATTTATAGAGAAGGTAACTGTTGCATTCCATTCAAAATTCGATACCGAGATTTTATTTAAAATACACGTTTTAGAGTCCCCTGTAACCCCCAAAAAAAGCTTTTTCGAAAAATAGCTGCATGTATGTCCGTGTGTCTGTGAGCACAACCCAAAAACTAAACGTAGGTAAAATACCAAAATTGGCATTTAAATATAGTATGTTGCACGAATGAGACACGAAGATTTTAAGGGAAATCCCCTACCCCATACTACCCTTTACATTGGCAACAATTTTTAAATTTTTCATTTTGTCCAACATGGCTCTAACGTTCTTTAACATAAGTTGAAGAAACTTACCTGAAAAATAAAATGTATATTTTCGATTATTTGGGAATAACTTCTGGATAATTTTTGTATACCTAGCAAACCGTAAGAGGTGGACAAAAATTAGAACTATTAATATTCTCAATTTATGTTCATATACATTTTTTCGTGGAGTTGAATATTATTTCAGAGATATTCATTGTTATTGGTTTTAGTTTTAAAATACTTAACGGGAATTTGTAAACTCCAGTTAATGCAAAGAAACGAATTTTAAAAGATTTTACTATCGTTTTAATCTAGTGTATACCCGTATTTCCATCTACTTATAAAGAAGCAGGTAAAGAAACGATTTTTGCTAATGTTTATTTTGATTGGCATGAAGTAGATAGAATAATAAACTTTTTAATAATAACTTGTTATAGATATTAAGAGAAAGGTGTGTAAATGGAACACATCAGATTTTTCAGATGTATTTCACATAATTTTCTTTAAAAATCTTACAGCTAGAATCCAATCTTTATGGTCCATGACATCCTGTTCACTCAAATTATTGTCACTGGTTCTAGTAAGTGCTTGAAATGCGAGGGTGAGGACGCAGTAAGATTTATTTTATGGATTCACTGAAGAAACTACAGCTGAATCACTATACATGGTGTACCCCAAATATTCTCTTTGACCAGACTTTGTCTTAACTCAGACTTTAAGGCGTAAGTTTTTATTGTGATTAATATAAAATACAATGTATTATATCATTATGTGACTCTCTTGGAATATGTCATTTATATGAAAACAGAGCTTGCCAAGTTCTTCTGCAACAGTCAATCTGCAACATTATAAAAGATGTACAAACATTTCTGATTGAAAAATGAAATAGCCACCAGCAATAAATTGCAGCCCGAAAGTGATTTTTACTGATTATAGGAAAAGGATTTAAAAAAACAAGGGGAAGAATCTGATGTGTTCCATTCTTAGAAGTTTCTCCAGCTATTCCAATACCCACTGTTCATATCTACATCATGCTAATCGAGATAAACATCAGCAGAATTTGTCTTATTACTTGCTTCATTGTAAATATTAAGGCAATAAGGGAATGAATTATACTAAAGCGATTGTCATAAAATATTATAAAAGCTGGTCGCCATGTGAAACAATTGAGGTTCAGTTCGCTTTGCATGGACACGTTTGATAAAAGTTAGGTACTTTAAAACTGAAACCAATAACATGAACGATCAACTCTACACGAAAATCATATCTGGCAAAGTATTGTTTTAACGAGATCATCACTTATGTGCACTATTTTTTTTATAGCTCTTACGGTTTAATCGTTATGCAAAACTCTGCATCAAGAATAAAGATTTCTTCAGAAGCTATTCACAAAAAATTCATAATAAAAATTTTATTTGTGATGTAAATAGCTTTAATATCCGATATTTTAATCAAAATCGTTAGTCACTTTTGAGAAAAATACAATTTTGAAAAATTGTTCCATGTAAGGGGAAGTTTGAAATGAAATGGCCTTTTTGTTTATGGACACTCTTTAACTGATGTGGTTCTCAGCGTCCCATTCTATACTAGGCGTGAAATATCGCTTAATTTTGCTCAGAGGCCTCTCTGTCTAGCTTGAGGTTCTTTTACGTACCGTAAATCTACAACACGGGACCCACGGTTTTACTCCCCTTCCGAAAGAAGCCATGCTAAGAAATTTTACGCCCGAAAAAATCCATTGTCCTCCGCCGGGTTTGAACCCGCGATCTTGGGTATATGAAGTCAGCATGATAACCATTATACCACGGAGGGCATTGTGAATGGTACATTACCCGGATAAGTTATTTTTCTTTCTTTTTTTCGTGGTTTTCCCTTATCCTGAGAAGACGAATGTCGACTAATTTTAAGCTTCTTCGAACTCGAAATCATTTGAGCATCATTTCACTGATTTCATTCATCGTCCGATATGACCAATCAAGTTAAAGGACATTAAGATACAAAAAGATGCATGATGCAACAATTAAAACGTGACATATCAATCAGAATCCGGGCCCTGGAAATAATGCTGATGTTCAGTAATGTACGTCTCGTAGAAACTAGTTTGTGGTGGGGGATTTTTTTGAAAATCGTGTCGCATGAATTGGAAGATACTTGAATGTTTCCACCATGCTGAGAAAGTTGCAACATGAGGAAAGCAAGACTGCATGGGATCGTGATAGATAAAGCAGAATCTTATGAAGCATTTCTGTTGCTTAACAGAATATACAATGCTGAGACAAATAAAGAAATTAATAATCAAAAGAAATGATATGCAAATGTTAGTTAACCAGAGTGGGAGTACGGGTAAGGATAACGAGCAGTCAGTCTCTTCCTGATGGAGATAACTCAAGGAACTTTAATTAGCCTTGACAAATGGATCCTGTTATCGGACGTATGCAGGTACAAGACGGGGGCGTAGAAACAATACAATGGTTTTCTTAACGCCTCCAGCTCTGGTCATCTAGTACCCCACCGAGACAGAAGGTGTAATCCCTTCCTATAAAAGCTTCTGTGAGAGTAAAAATAACACTCATCATAAGCGTCCTTTTTTAGAATGATAGTAGCCTGAGGTACAGAATAGATCGAGTAGGTTTGCGTGAGAGGCTTAAAACCTTTGTAAGATTGCTTCGTGACACGTTTCTATGATGAGTCAGATGTCAAGAGTTTCAGGACATCCACATCCTGTGTAATTTCCAGTACATCTTTTAGAATGAGATTAACGGTTATTTTGGCATATCTAATATCTCACGTGATTGCTGAGGGCATCAATTATCATTTTATGTGGGAAAGCGAAACCTTTCTGTGAATAACCTTCAGTGTTCTGCAGCACATAGTTTCCTTGCTGGAATTATCATGTTACCTTTAATTGTAATTTTAATGGTATTTATAAGTTTTATTTAATGAATACAGTGTCGTGTTTGCAAGCTCATCATCATATGTAATTGTTACAGTTTTAGCTAATTAGAAACCACTAGTGTTAGACCTCGTTACGGAGAGATTTGAAATTTGGTACCCAACAATGTGTAACCAGGATCTTGTGCAAGCCGCTGATAGGAACTTTCATATCTGGCTTGAGCATGAACTAAGAAGATACTTTCTTTTATTTTATTTTTAAGTTCCCTGTCGCATATCTGAATAGGCAGAAGAATTTATAATAATCCACCTAAAAATTTGATGGACAGGAAGAATAAAGATGGATAGATGGACTGAGGAAGAATGGCCTTTGTTTCCATCTTCGAAGGCTCTGAGGAAAAACAGTCTTTGCTTCATCTTCGAAGGGACTGAAGAAGATTAACCTTTGCTTCAATCTTCAAAAGAACTGAGGAACAACAGCCTTCGCTTCTCTCTTCGAGGCGACTGAGGAACAACAGCCTTTGTTCCTATCTTCGAGGGGACTGAAGAAGAACAGCCTTTGCTCCTATCTTCGAGGGGACTGAAAAAGAACAGCCTTTGCTCCTATCTTCGAGGGGACTGAGGAAGAACAGCCTTTGCTCCTATCTTCGAGGGGACTGAAGAAGAACAGCCTTTGCTCCTATCTTCGAGGGGACTGAGGAAGAACAGCCTTTACTCCTATCTTCGAGGGGACTGAAGAAGAACAGCCTTTGCTCCTATCTTCGAGGGGACTGAGGAACAACAGCCTTTGCTCCTATCTTCGAGGGGACTGAGGAACAACAGCCTTTACTCCTATCTTCGAGGGGACTGAAGAAGAACAGCCTTTGCTCCTATCTTCGAGGGGACTGAGGAAGAACAGCCTTTACTCCTATCGTCGAGGGGACTGAAGAAGAACAGCCATTGCTCCTATCTTCGAGGGGACTGAAGAAGAACAGCCTTTGCTCCTATCTTCGAGGGGACTGAAGAAGAACAGCCTTTGCTCCTATCTTAAGGGGACTGAGGAAGAACAGCCTTTACTCCTATCGTCGAGGGGACTGAGGAAGAACAGCCATTGCTCCTATCGTCGAGGGGACTGAGGAAGAACAGCCATTGCTCCTATCTTCGAGGGGACTGAAGAAGAACAGCCTTTGCTCCTATCTTAAGGGGACTGAGGAAGAACAGCCTTTACTCCTATCGTCGAGGGGACTGAGGAAGAACAGCCATTGCTCCTATCGTCGAGGGGACTGAGGAAGAACAGCCATTGCTCCTATCTTCGAGGGGACTGAAGAAGAACAGCCTTTGCTCCTATCTTAAGGGGACTGAGGAAGAACAGCCTTTACTCCTATCGTCGAGGGGACTGAGGAAAAACAGCCTTTGCTTCCATCTTCGAAGGGACTGAGGAAGAATATCCTTTGCTTCTATTATCGAAGGGACTGGATAGAATACCCTTTGCTTCTATCTTCAAAGGAATTGAGGAAGAATAACCTTTACCGCTATCTTCGAAGGGACTGAGGAACAATAGTCTTTGCTTCCATCTTCGGACTGAGGAAGAAGATTCTTTGCTTCCACCTTTGAGGGGCTGAGGAAGAATTGCTTTGCTTCCATCTTCGAGGGGACTGAGGAAGAATAATCTTTGCTTCAATTTTCGATGGAGCTAAGAAAAAACACCCTTTGCTCCTATTTTCAAAGGGGCTGAGGAAGAACGTCTTTGCTTTAATCTTCGAAGGGACTGAGGAAAAAATAGCCTGTGCTTCTATCTTCGAATAGACTGAGGAGGAGTGGTCTTTGCTTCAATCTTTGATGGGGCTGAGGAAAAACACCCTTTGCTTCTATCTTCGAAGGGGTTGAAGAAGAATAGCCTATGCTTCCATCTTCGAAAGGGCTGAGGAAAAACACCCTTTGCTTCTATCTTCGAAGGGGCTGAGGAAGAATAGTCTTTGCCTTTTTCTCTTTCTCTCTCTCTCTCATTCATCCATTTCAGCTTCTGCATCCCTTCGTTAGGATTTACATTTTGACATGAATAAATATAGTTTTAAGCTAGAAATTACTTTGTTTCATTACTGAAAAAAACCTGACCCACAATACTAACCTCTTTAAGTATACTAGAAGTTCTTGGTACTTATGCCAGAAGCGCGAGTTATCCTACACAACTCATCTTCACTTTGCAGTGTTATGTGACTACAAGGCACAATAAATTTGCTGCTGAATTGGAAAATGACAACACACACGAGTATCATCTGACCATGGAATGTGCCCCCGGTGCTCCTTTATATCAGGAGTTTTATCTCTGCTAAGGAAATTCAAAATTTTGGACATTACCATGCTCAATTAGAAATTATTTCCGCATGAGCACAACTCAAATTACAGAGTTCTGTTTTTAGGGAATTTCTTCTGCATGTTTTCTCTTTTGGCGAGTTTATATTCCGGTAAACTACGTCCTATGGTTAACCTTGTAATTTGAATTACGAAACAAACTGACCCCTCTTAGCTTTGGTACATAAGAGGTTCTGAGCATTGAAGATTCGCTCTATAGGGCACCAGAACGCGTGTCCTTTATTTAATTTTGAACCATAATTACCTAAAATAGCTCAAAACAATCTGAAGTGTTCCTTTCACACGACTTTCTCTACATCTGTGTAACAAATTATTCCTAATAAGTTTATTCTTCTATCTACATCATGATAATCGAGATGAACATTAGCAAAAAAGATCTTATTACTTTCTTCTTTGTAAGTAGAAGGAAAGCAAGGGAGTACCATAGGCTAAGTCGATAGTCAAATATTTTAAAAGCTGGTTGTTACGTGATTAAAGTACCTTTGTTTGTATGGACAAGAGCTGACAAATTTTTGGGTGCAATACAATACCTTCTCTATCCACTATGTACATTGTACATACGGGGCTAGAGAAAGTAAAAATTTCCAACATAAATACTTCTGCTGTAAAATGTTAGAATAAAACCTTGAATATTTCAGTAACCGCATTGCAGCGCCCGTTTTAAACAAATTTTCAGGCGTATAGAGACAACTTGGTTTGAGTATGCATGAAAAGAAGATCAAGGGAACAGTCTCCTTGTATACAGTTTTAGCATCAGCTGTTTGTTCGTCCATGCCAATGGCTTATGATAATCTAAATTTTAAAACGTTCCATAATTACAAAGGCAACACAACTAAAGCATCCTTACGTAACAATACATTTAAAAGTGAGCCAAAACTATAACAGTAAATCTGAACGCTTAATGAGATCAATATTCTAGAAAGAAGCTCATCTATTAATAGAGAGACTTGTTCATTACATAATTTATAGTTACATTAAATCTTGTCTAAATACCTAAAAACATGTCATAAACAGCATGTTGTTTCTGAATAGTAGTACATAGTGAAACTATTAATTATAATCCGAGAGCCGTGAGAAATGAAAGCTAATTATTTATTTAGGAAATCTTAAATGTGTGATTTTTGAAGAGTAAGAAAAAGCAATGCTATAGCCGGGATTTAAACCTCGGATCTCCCGGTCTCTAACCGGTTGTCTACCATTGAGCTACCATGCCAACAGACCGGCATAGTATTGAATTTCTCAACTGACTCGCATGTTTCCCGGTAAACCACAAGGTGATCTCAAATTATTTCGAGATGACACACCCTATGGCGACTTACAATGTTGTAAATACTTTTAGTCCCAGAATTCATAGTATAACCAACTATTACGGACAATTGTGATGTACCGTGTCAGCACGTAGCCATGTTAGTTCAGTGGTAGAGCAGCCGGCTAGAGACTGGGAGATCCGTGATTCAAATCCCGGCTATGGCATAGCATTTTCAGTCTGACTCTATGTATCCAACTCCTGTCCCTCGCACGGTTTCTATGAGAAAAATAGAATTATTAGTAAGAGTAAGAACTTTTCCATGAGGATGTTGGCTTCCATAAAAGTTCGCTTAGTGGATAAAGTAAATCCGTGTTCAACGAATTTAGTCTGACTCCTTTTTGGCACTGGTATGTTTGTTAATACAGCTTGCTCTTCCAATGTGTAGCACTTCCATTAATGTGTTTCAAAACGTATACCTTCCTTTCCTCCAACACGAACGTTGTAATACTTACATATTAAAATGTTGTTTTCTTTGTCAAAAACTAAAAACCTGCTTTTTACGGGCAAACACCGTCGCTACTATATAGATTAAACACTTATAGATAAAGAACAACAACAAAAGCAGCGATGAATGTCTGTAACTTTTCAATGTAGAAAAGCGGTAAACGAGAGCAGAAGCGGAAATCAGATGGCATAGCAGATTCGATTTCTCAAGGCTTTTTTCAAAATAGATGTTCATATCGATCGTCCCTTTTCATTGCAACTCAAGATTAATTGTGCATGTTTTAAATGCAGGAATTTTGGTTATTTCATAAATTATTCGTTTAAATTTTGAAAATCACTTCTATATGAAACTGGTTAATTGATTCTTTTCTCTTAGCCACACAAAGAGAACGGAATTTCAGTCATCACTATGCGACCCGTTCTTAAGAAACTGCTTAGTGCAAATGTACGTGTGCCTCTAATCCTCTTTCACTACTATCATCAACAACAAAAAGTTTCTGCAAATGTTCATATATTTATTTGACAAAGTCTCCCTTTATCTGCACGACATGAATATAATAGTTGCTTTGAAAAAAGGCATATGAATGAATACATAGCAACTGAAATATTGCCCAGAATACCTCAACTTCCTTAAAACGCTGTGTAGAGTATACATCTTTTTATGACATCAACATAGCAAACAGCAAAAAAGCAGCAAATTGCAAGCATCGAGCAAGGCGCATTCCATAATCTCGTGCCTACATAAGAAAATTGCCTCAAATCAACAAACACTAATACTTTTATCGCCAGTTTACATTCTTTTGCCCCTCGCTTCTGCTACCTCCCTGTCGTAAAACCCATATCGGGTTCCAGAGCGCTCAAAGAAATATTACGACGTATTGTTTGACAGCACAGTTTCCTCTTGGCATTCCAAGGAATGCCTTATTTATGTCGTTGAACCCGGCAGATGTGTACATCTCACGCAAGAGCTTTATTGCACAAAACAGCAGACAGGGAAAAATAAAGTGTGCCATTCACTGGTTTTCTTCACTAGATTGTTACCGAGGTCTTCAAAAGCGATCGTTTTCTGCCGCGAGAAAGAACTATGTAATAAATCAGGACTGGTAAGTGGCGCTAACAAGTGGAGATAATGACGATGAACCAGGCCCCATTGCTGTTGAACAGTAGATTGCATAAAAATGCCCCTATTTGTGATTATTTATTTTACTCTGATATTTATCACCATTGTGTGAACAATATCATATGCATATAATGCAATAAAGTTTTGAATTTCCTGTTCTACCACATAGTTCATCTCTCGATTATCACTACCAACAGGCTTGCCCTAGGATCAGATGTGTGTAGATTTTCACGGTACTTGGCTCGTTTCCAAGAATGAACACCCAACAAAATCCGTTCTCATGGAGAAGTGAAAATGTACACTTTCTGAATCTCGGGATTTGAAATTTGTTATTACTAGAGCTCTGTTTTGGTTTCCGAAGCACACTCAAAGCAGTCAATAGTATAGGGGAGGGGTTTGTAGCGTAAACATGCACATGTTGAGACATACTGTTCCAAAAGTAGCTCATTACATATATTGATATATGCAACATTCTAATTCATAAAGTAACACAGTAAAACAATTATGTCATAATATGATTAGTAAATAAAAACGTCTTGTGCTTTTATAAATATAAGTATAAGCTTGATACAAAAAATTCAGGATTAATAATGTACAGAGCTTTGAAAAGGTAATTAACATTAATCAACCAAACTCGCTCAGAATTATTTTCAATGAATTACAAGACACATTTTCACTGTGTAGAAAGAAAGGGTCCTCATCCTATCATTCAAAATAGGTTTAAATAATCCACAACTTTGCTCAGTGTCGAACGCCTACGCTTTCGTATTTTCGACATTTTTCAATCTACGCTCTCTTTCAGAGTTCACTGGTTCATCTACTAGCAGGAATTGAACGAGGCAGGGCAATGAGCAACGCTAGGTGGTGCAACACGTTTCGAAACGGGTTGTAGAAACCACGCCTACTCCATCACGTCATAGTTATACCCTGTGTGCACCGAACTTCAATCCGGTAATTTCGTTTACCTGGAACGAGCTCTAGTTATTGCATATATTTCTGCATGAAAAGCTTCCAGTACTCACCCAAGCGTACGACTCTGCCATATAAATGTAACATTTAATAGTAAGATTTTTCTATCTCTTACGGTTTACCAGTTATACAAAAGTCACTCAGAATGAAGAGGTCTTCAGAAGCTATTGCCACAAAATTCAAGATATACATTTTGTTTGTCATGAAAATATCTTAATCATACGACATTTTAATAAAAATCTAGACAACAGCCATGGTCGAGTAAGATCGGATTTCGTGTAACACACATTTCCCTTTGTAGACAAAATTGGCCTTGGAACAGTGTCATTAACGCATCTACTATCCGAATTACGGACACACAGTCTGAAATTACAGACAACGTAGCAATTCTCACTAAAATTGTAATATATCTACAAGATGGGAGCTGAATAAGTGCAAATAATTTGATATTTAATAGAGAACAATAAATATATCACATCAGTGTAGGTAACTTATTTTGACTGCTCACTAATAGCATTGTCATAAATGACGCACAAATTTCAGAGTCTATTGTGTTTTAAACGGCCCTACATTAAGTCTGCTCTGTTTGCATGTATCATGCAACTGATGGCTCCTGTGTTTAGCGCAACTCGCACACCGCCGACCTGCATTCTCACAGTGTGACTCACAGCGAGGAAACGGGAGACCCATTCAGCCACAAACTTTTCTTTAAACGTGCTGAATTATCAGATATTATTTAATTTATGCCGCAACTGGAGTATCTGCCGATGCTGAGAGGACTGCATCATCGGCGATTTCTCAATGTTTATCTTCTCGAAAGACGAACGTTAATTGCGGTGTGTCAAGGTATGTGTGACATAGTGTTGGGATTTAATTTCTTGCCTTTCTAAGTGCAATGAGAGTGCTTTTGTAGTTTAGAACGCAAGTGTGAATGCGTACATGTTGGTTTGAGCTTTGTATTTATTTAAGTTGAATTCCAAATATATTGTGACATCTAATCAAATACTGGTGTATGAAAACAAAAACATATGTTTATATAGGTTGAAGTTGCATGCGATCGACATTCTTCCCTCACGTCACCTACCTATTAAATAGTCTCGAAATGAAATAATAGCATCCTGAAAACATCGTGAAATAAAACAAAAACATATGTTTATATAGGTTGAAGTTGCATGCGATCGACATTCTTCCCTCACGTCACCTACCTATTAAATAGTCTCGAAATGAAATAATAGCATCCTGAAAACATCGTGAAATGTGCCTTATGAACATAACTTTAGAAGCTAGAGAACAAAAGCCTGCAAATATAGATCACTACATCGTCCTCAAAAACCGATACAAATATTTGCACTCATGCACTTACCATACTGTTTATTAAATTTTAATTTTGTTCTGCCCATTAATAAATATTTATCATTACCTTTTCCTTTGCGGTATCTATTATAAGTTGCGGTTACCTCCTATGGTACCGTGGGCTTTATGTTGTAACCTCCTCTTCTCCTCCTTATTTCTTAATTCTTTCTACTTTTCCTTCTCTTTTTAATATTTAGCTTTATTTACTTATAACTGCCATGTGTCTTTAATTTTATTTGCCCTTTTGCATTTACAATTTAACAATTATTATAATTGTTTAAGTTTTCCCATTTTTTATTCCAAAGTTCTTTTCAATTTCTTTAAATTCTAATAAATAATGTTCTAATCTTGCTTGCTGCTTGCACTTAACACACCCTATTGGAGCTATCCCTTTTAAGAATATGATTTCAATTCCGAACCATGCAAAACCTTCCCTCTCATCTTTATTGTATATATTTAAATGCTTTTCCCTATCCCTTTCTCTTATAATCTCTTATGTAGTCACGGTGATTTCCTTACTGCCATAACTCCACAAATGTTTTGCGTTTGTAATTCATCTAGTTTATTCTTAAGTAACTTCCAGAATCCTCTAACATTTTCTTCATTTAACCAAAATGTTCTCCATCCCTATTTCTTGCAATTCTTCTACATTCATCCACCATCTGTCCTGACTTTTACTTCTTTTTTGATGTATAATGTCATTATTGCGCAGTGAAAAAACACCGCGCAGCGGTTCGGAAATTTTTGGATCGCACGGTATAAGCAATGTGTTAATTTCATCCACCACGTGCACGCTTTACTTGACATTAGAACTTCAGTAGCAAGGAGAAAAGAATAATCTAATTTTGAATCACCCGCTGAAAGAAGTCTAGTATTATCCAACCAGATAGTTAAGGGATCGCCAATTCGCAACTCAGAACTTCATTTGTCGCAAGTTACGTTTCATGTCTATTCACTTCTCTTCGGTAACGTCTAATACGTTTTAAGAGCATAGCAAACAGGTAGAAGACATGGGCGGAAATAGAAATGCCGTGTTATTTATGGACGCTCTTTAACTGCTATGCTTCTCAGCGTCACATTCTATATTGGGCGTGAAAGACCGCTTAATTTTGCTCAGAGGCCTCTCTATCAGGCTTGAGGTTCTTTTACGTGTCGAAAATCTACGCACTGGGCCCACGGCTTTACTTTCTTTCCGAAGGAAGCCATGCTAAGGATTTTTACGCCCGAACCCACGACCTTGGGTATATGAAATTAACATGGTAACCATTACACCACGGAGGGCGACAAGACATGGACGGAATCAGCGAAAAGACCCCGTTTTGCGATAAGTATTTCCCGGCGTATTTTTAATGTCTTTGAGTGTACGTTGTGGAGAAAGTAAACATAAAGGTTAGAATAATTAAACACGAAGTTATCATGTGACGATAAATGAAGACAACAAACTAGGATTAATATGTACTATGTTCAGTACTCAGCTGTAAACTTATCGACATCTTCATTTGGAAATAGTGTTAATGATTGCCTTGTTCTAATCAACACATAAAGCGTTTGCTCTAATGCATTTATATGCAATACTATTTCTATTGGTAACAGATTTCTTGGAAGATGCGCCGTTGCGGACGAGAGCGATAACCTGAAAGACAGAAGAGGCTATTAAATGCGTTCGGAGCTGGTTTATTTGCCTCAAGCTTCATTACGAACAATGTAGTTCTTTGTAAATGATTCCAGGAAACTAGAATCGTAGAAAGGTTTAAAAAGACATGGTTAAGAGGATCAACATCATCTCGGTACATGTCTTGTTCAGCTCAACGCTATTTTTTTCTCAGGAAGCCCCAGCTTCAAATACTTCTTCCGTCTCTCCTACTGGTTGAAGATGCTTTCACTTTCTCTGCTATGAGAAGTAGGAGAAGTAATATGCTCCAGCCAAACATTTGTAATCGAAATCTCACTGAAAATACACTGTTCGAGATTTCTTGGATAAAACAATTAATTGTTACTATATCCACACTTACTATGTACATAGTGTATAGAGAAGCTGTTGTTATGCACCAAAAAATTCGATACCTAGTTTTCATCCGAAATACATGTTTTGGGACCTCTGAATACAAAAAAGACATTTTTAGAAACATTTCCGTGTGTGTGTGTGTGTGTGTCTGTGGGCAGCAAAGCTCAAAAACGAAAAGACCGTTAAAAACCAAACTTGGTATTTAGATTTTGTATCTTCCAGGAAGATTTTCAAGAAAATTCCCCCACCAAAACTACCCTTTACATAGAACTTTTTTCGAAAATGTTAATTTTATCAAAAATGCTTCTAATAATTTTGAATAAAATATCGTATATTAATATATTTACCTGAAAAATAAAATGTATTTCTTGAATTTTCTAGAAATATCCTCTGAAAACTACTTTATTTTGGATGAATTTTACGGAATTTTGCATAACTGCTAAACCATAAGATATGGACAAAAACCTATCACACAAAAATTTAGAGCACACAATTTTGTAATATACATTTTTTTTCGTGTAATTGATCGTTTTTGAGATATTCCTTGTTATTAGTATCAGCTTTGAAAAACTTAATACTTTTCTCACACAGGAATCTGTCAACTCCTGTTCATACAAACAAAGGAACTTCAGTCACATAGAAACCAGCTTTTGACTATCACTTTAACATATAGCACTCCCTTATTTCGCTTCTGCTTACAAGGAAGCAAGTAATAAGACTATTTCTGCTAATTTTTCTTGAGTAGCATGAAGTAAATAGAATCATAAGCTTTTTAATAATATTTTCTTGGTGAGAAATTCATGTGAATGGAACAATTCAGATGTTTGAGTATTAATTTTGATTAACCAGTTATACAAAATTTATAGAGAAGTAATCTAGAATGAAGAGGTCTTTAGAGGTTATTCCCAGATAATTAAAGACATGCATTTTATTTGTCCTGTAATAATCCTTAAAGTATGATAATGATACAAAATTGTTAATTATTTTTGAAAAAAGCAAAATTTGCGACATTGTTTCCATGTAAAGGGTAGTTTGACGTGTAGGATGTTCTTCCAAATCTTCGTGTCGCATTCTTGGAAGATACTCAACTAAATACTAAGCTTTGAATTTAACGCTCTTTTAGTTTTTGAGCTATGCTGCCCACACGTACACACGGACCTTTTTCTAAAATTGCTTTCTGCGGACTCAGCGAACCTCAAAGCATATTTCCAGTGAAATATTGGTATCTAATTTTGGGTGGAATTTAATGTTGTCAATGCAGTACGTACAAGGTACATGTAGAGGAAATAAAAATCTGATGTGTTCCATTCACATGACTTTCTCTATCTGTTCGGCACACAAACTTTCTTACGAAACATTATTCTTGTTATCTACATCATAATAAATATTAGCAGAATTGTCTTATTGCTTGCTTCTTTGAAAATATAAGGGAGATACGGGAATGCACGGGCTAAAATAAAGCCGGTCGCTATGTGAAACAATTAAATTCCGTTTTCTTTTCTTGCTAAGAGTAAACAAAAGAAAGACGTAAAGAAATTTACTTTCCGTTTGAAAAATGTTATGTAGTCTAAACTGAAACTAACAGATACCTACAAAACGGTTAACTATACAAAAAAATGTATATGACATAACTTGTGTGTTTTAACGAGAACTGAATTTTTGTGTAGCAAGTGTTTGTCTACCTCTTACGATTAACTAGTTCCAGAATGAATATATAAATTAAATTTGTAATGTAAGTATTTTTAATATACGGTATTTTAATCAAAATTCTTAAAGCCAATTTTGAAATAATCAAGCTTTTAGAAATCATTTGCGTGTAAGGAGTAATTTGAAAATCTTCATGTCACATATTTAGAAGATATTTAATTAAATACCTAGTTTGGTATTTTACCAAATTTTCGTTTTTGAGTTACCGTATTCAAAGATACACTAATATTTTTCGGAAAATGTTTCTTTTTTGTTTCAGGAGAGCTTAAAGCGTGTATTTCCGGTGAAATGCCGGTATCGAATTTGGGTGAAATTCAATATCTTGTCTACATATATATAGGGCTCTGAGGAAAGTAAAAATAGGGAAAGTCAATGTGTGTGTGTGTGTGTGAATGTGTGTGTGTGTGTGTGTGTGTGTGTGTGTGTGCACCTATGATGCAGCATAACTCAAAATTTAAAGTCAGTTTAAATACCAGTCTTGTCGCTCTGATTTTTTATAAACCCCTCAACCCAAACTACCCTTTATATAAAAGATTTTTCGAAATTTTATATTTTTCAGAAAATATCTAGGTATAGCGATTCATTAAAATACACATATCAAGGATATTTACATTATGAACAAAATGTATATCTTGAATTTTCGAAAGTCCTTTTTATTCCGAAGGAATTCTATGCATTACTGTAACAAATGATGGACGTTAAGCAATAGGTGAAACGTATTGCACAAAAATTGAAAATCTCTTTAAAACACGCAATTTATTTGAAATAAATTTTTGTGCCATAAATAATTCCAAAATATCCATTATTAATGTATCTAAATTTTAAATACTTTGGTCCGCCTATGTATTGTGGGGTGGCATGTCTGCTTCACATTCAGGAGGTGCCGAATTCGAATCTCCGTTAGGGTGAGTTAACCGGAGGGATTATCCCTTATCCTGAGAAGACGAATGTTGACTAACTTTATTCTACATGGACTCAGGGCGCATTTAAGCATCTTTCAGCCAATTTTATTGTTCGTTATTAGCGATCTGGTTGAAGGCTCTTAAACCAAACAAAACAAAACAAAATACCGAGTGTTGCATTCACATGAATTTCTCTAGCTATTCCGCAAACAAACTTTCTTCTAAAAGATTATTCTTAAATCTGTACCATCTAATCGAGAGATATAAACAGTAGCAAAATTGGTCTTATTCATTGCTTCTTTAGGTGGTCATCAGCAATCACGGAAGTGGGTGGCTTCAAACTCTTAATACATTTCATGATTAACTTAACAACTTAAATTATAAAATATATTCTATTGTCTTTTTAATTTCTCTACAGTAATATGTACATAGTGCATAGAGAAGCTATTCCATTCCATCCAAAAATTTGATACCAAGTTTTCACCGGATATACACGTTTTGGGTCCCCCTGATTCCAAAAAAAAACATTTTTACAGAAAGGTCATGTGTTTGTGCCTGTGGACTTCATAGCTCAAAAACAAAAAGACCTTTGAATACCAAACTTGGTATTTAAGTATGGTATCTTCCAAGGATTTGACACGAAGATTTCCAATAAAATTCCCCACCTCCAACTACAATTGCCATGGAACTTTTTTATGTTATAAACTTTTTTTTTTTGTTTCGCGGAGTTCGTCTTTTTTGAGATATTCCTTGTTTTGGTTTCAGCTTTGGAAAAATTTTACTTTTTTCATACAGGAATTTGTCAACTCCTGTCCATACAAACAAGGGAACTTCTGTCACATAGTAACCAGCTTTTGAGTATCACTTTAACCTATGGTACTCCCTTATTTTGCTTCTACTTACAAGGAAGCAAGCAATAAGACAATTTCTGCTAATTTTTTCTCGATTAGCATGAAGTAAATGAAAGCATAAGCTTTTTAACAATAATTTATTGCAGAGACGTAGAGAAAGCCGTGAGAATGGAACACATCAGATTTTTGTCTAAAACTTTCCTTAGACCAGAATATTTAGTTCCGCGATTCATAAACGCTTCTACACTTTCTTGTATAAACGATATAGGGAAATAAAGAATGCACTAGCCTTAAGCGATAGTAAATTTTTAAAAACCACCACCTATGTGAAACAATTAAAGTGCTGTTCTCTTTGCTCGCTAAGAGTAAATCAAAGAGAGGAGAAAAGATACATACTTCCTTTTTGGAAAAGTTTAATTAGCTCAAAATTGATGCCAATAATACGGAATCTTTCGGAAACCATTAACTCTACAAAAAAGTATGTGTGTTTTAACAAGATCTAAGTTTTTTGTATTAAGATTTTGTCTAGCTCTTACAGATTATTAGTCATACAAAACGTTATACAAACGTTATACAAACGTTATACAAACGTTATACAAACGTCAGCCAGAGTGAAGAGGTTTTCAGAGGCTATTTCTAGAATGTTCATTTCGTTTGTCATAAAAATATATTAAGCATACGATATTTTAATAAAAAATCGTTGAGAGTCACTTTTGAGAGGATAAAAATTGTTGAAAAAGTTCAATTTTAAGGGTAGTTGGGAATGGGGGAATTTTCTCTAAAACCTGTGAGTCACACAGGAAGACATTGAAATCCCTTCTGTTATCATGAAGTATTCAAATTATTACACAAAATGTGTGACTATATATAGCATATAACTTCATCTGTGGTATGGTCATATACATTAGAGTATTTCATTTCATGTTGGGCAACTAAGCTCTAAGCTCATTCACTGTCCGATATGAATACCCGGTTAGAACTCGCTAATTAATCATTAAAAGCAAGTAACAAGTACCACATCGTGATGACTAAATGAGTGGTCCATGGCAACCAAAGGCCTACCGAAAACAAACAACGAGCAAGCGAACAAAGCCTCACGACATTCGGAAGAAATGATATTGTGTATTTTAATGAACACTTGTATTTTCCTTTAGTAGCTTTATACTTTCTCAACTGTGTAGAAGTAAATAGAAAAGATGAATTCCGCCCAAAATGTTGATATTGAGATTTCATTACAAATACACGTTTTGAGACACAGTTTTAGAAACAGGCCCATGTCTTTGGGTGTCGTATTGAACAGCGTAACAAAAACCAAGTTTGATATTTAATGTGATATTTTGCTAAGGTGTGTAAATGATTTTCATGAAAATTTCTCCTTATCAAACTACTCCAAATATGGACATTTTTTCGAAAGCTATGAATTTCTCAAAAATAGCTTTGTCGATGTTTACTTTCTCTACTTCCTACCTAATTAATACGTAAAGAAGTTAAAGCATTCCACTAAAAATTCGATACCAAGATTTTACCAGAAATACAGTTATAGGTACCCTGTATCCAAAAAAGGTATTTTTAGAAAAAGCTCCGTATGTCCATGAACACGATAACTTAAGAACGAAAAGTCGGTAAAATACCAAACTTGATATTTAAGTTCAGTATTCTTAAAGGATGCAAAACAAAGATTATGAGGAAAATCCCCCCCCCTAAAGAAACTTTTTTTACATGGAAAAGTTTTCTTAAAGTTTTATTTTCTCAAAAGTGGTTTTTAACGATTTTGGTTAAAATACCATATATTAAAGGTATTTTCGTGCCAATTAAAGTTTATATCTTGAATTTTCTGAGATTAGCCTCTGAATACCTCTTTATTTTGGATTGCTTTTGCATAACTGGTAAACAGTAATAGGTAGACATTACGTAGATATCGTTAAAGCACACAATTTATTTCATATAGGTACATTCCTTTCGTAAAGTTGGCCATATTTTATATAATCCGTGTTATTGGTTTCAATTTTAAAATACTTAAAATGCTTCTTATTAGGGAACTTATCAACTCCTGGCCATAAATGGATTTCAAACACATATCTAACAGCTTTTAAAGCATTTGAATATCTCTTTAGCCTTCTACTTACATGTAAGCAAGTAATAATGCTATTTCTGCTAACGTTTATCTCGATTAGCCTGAAATAGATAGGAGAATATGCTTTTCAACAATACCTTGTTACAAAGATCTAGAGAAAGTCATTCACATCAGATTTTTATTAAACTAACATATATTAAATATAGTTACATAACGAACGAATAGAATATGTACATTAAATGTTCTGGAAATAACATGTGATGTTATAATTTTTATAATCGTGTTGGTGTAACTGTAAAGTTTTAATCAATAAACGAAAACGCACGATATAAAATACGAAAATGTTTTAAAAGCACGCAATTTACTTCAAATAACCTTTTTGTGACAGAACAATTTTTGAGATATTCGTTATTAATGATTCGAGTTGTTCAACGCTTTTAAAATTCTATGACATTCACTTGTTTTTCGCCTTTGCAAGAGTATGGAATTTTACAGATGGTATATAGCGTGTAATTGCAAAATTCTGACTGCGGCTATTCCTTTCGTATCTTAGTATCATTTGTAATGTAACTATTTCTGCAAATTTATGTATAAATTGAAATGAGGTACACAGAAAAAGAGTGTTTCGTACAAATAATTTTATAGTCACTAATAAAGGATAGATAATAGAGAAAGTCATGAGAATATAGCTCTTCAGATGTTTCACTTAATCTTATGGATTCCCAGTTATAAAAAAATATGTGTATATAAAATGCAATAGGGGTGAAGAGGATATCCCGATTTACAGAAAATTAATGAAATACGCTTTTGTTATATTTAACTCATAGTTTATCAAAACGCGTTAAAACATTTTAGAGAAAATACAATAATGAAAATCTGATGTGTTCCATGTCTCTAGTTGTTTCACACAAATACTTTCCTTACAAAAGATGGTTTTTTTTTTATTTACGTCTTTCTAATAGAAATAAACATTAACAGAAGTGGTCTTTCTACTTGCTTTCTTGTAAGTAGAAGGGAAATAAAGGAGTGATCTAAGCTAACATGAGATTCAAATCTTTTAAAAGCTATCAATATGTGAAAGAATTGAAATTCAGGTCTCTTTAGCATTCCCAGGAAAAAACAAAAGAGAAACGAGAGTTAATTTTCCGCAGGAGAAAAGTTCAAGTAGTTTAAAATTGAAATCAGTAACAACGAATATCTTGGAAATGACTAACTCTACACAAGAAAATGACATCAATTGTGTGTTTTAATGAATTTTTTTTCCTATTCCTCACGGTTTACGAGTCATTCAAAACTGCTCCAGAACGTTATTCCCAGAAAATTCGGGATATAAAACATTTGTTATAAAATATCTTAAAGCATATGGATTTTAATCGAAATCATTAGAGAAAATAAAAATCTTCGAAAAATATTCCATGTAAAGGGTAGTTGGTGTGGAGGGATTTACTTGAAAATCTTCGTGTCGCATCCTTGAAAGATAAATAGCAAGTTTGGCATTTAGAGAGTTTTGGTTTTGAAGCTACACTGACCACAGACACAAACACAAACACACGCACACACACAGGTGCATGTTTCTAAAGATAATTTGTTATTCAGGGGGTCTCAAAACATGTATTTCCGGTGAAATCTTGGTATCGAATTTTTGGGTGGAATACGATACTTTCTCTAATCTATTACTTTGTACATATGTGCTAGAGAAAGTAAAAAGAGAATTAAAATATTCTCTATATAAGCAGTTAATGTTATTGTTGCATCATTAAATTTGAAGTTTGGTATTAATAAAATTTAAATTTCTGATTTATACTTCTCTCTCTCTCTCTCTCTCTCTCTGTGTCTTTCTCTCATACACATAAATTATTTTTGAGAGGGTGGGAGAGGTTAAATTTCGACTGTCTGGTATTTAGGATTCTTTCTAAATGTTTTTTTGTTTGTTCCTGCTTAATGTCAAAGGATAAATGACAAAGCTTTACGGTGACTTCTTAGCCCCATGACAAAGTCTTAGTTTTCTTATTCCTTTTGTCACTCTTTTCTCATTGGCTGCACATCATTAACGTCACACATCTCCTCGTTCTCTTAATTTTTTCTGACTAACTCGTTGTGTTCTTTCAAGGCTACAATCCATGTAACTTTTTTATTAAGCAATTCCACTTGTATTTATTCTCTGTCTTCAGTTACTACTTCTTTCTTTCTTTTTTCTTTTATGTATTCTCACCTTTGGATTTACCAGGAATGTCTTCCAGGTATGCACATGATCACAGTTGTCTGCCCGGGAAACCTAGAGGTTAAAGTTCATTAATTGAAATTCCATAATGCCATGTCGGCGTACATTGGGACACCTTTACAGTGGTTTCTTGGTTAGGAAATTCCTAGTTCGCGAGTTCTTCACTATGCACACTGTGAAGAGGATCAACTCATTGTCACATATCACACTGCAAAACGAAATACAATTTGCAGTCGTAAAAATGGCTAATTTACCCCGGGACATTTTTATTTCAGCGTAGGAGGCTGTTTTAGGAACATATAACCATTACATGTGATCAACAGCTTTACATCCGTTTTGAAGAATGCAAAAATCTATAAACCCATTAAATAATCGACTTTAAACCCACAAGCTAGGGTAACCACTGCACCGCGGTGGGAGACGAAACAAATTAGCACGTACTGTATAAAAGTTTTTCATCTCCACAAGTAGTGAGAATATCCAGGAGGTAGATTTGAAAATAAATAGAAAAAGAATACTGCTAAATTTAAAATTAGGGAACGTAATTTAAAATAATGACTTTTCAAATACTTGATATGATGCAACAGTCTTTACTAATCTTCAATTCACAGAAACAAACAGTTTATAGGCTCATTTCATCTATAAATAAAACTTGAAAAATAGATAATAATTCTAAATATAGTTCGTCTGGATTATGTTGAAAAATATGGAAATTAGAGAGAGAGAGAGAGAGAGAGAGAGAGAGAGCGAGAGAGAGAAAGCGCACTATTGAAAGTAATCCTTGTCTGCCTAATCCGAAGCTGCACCACTTCCATGCAGCTTTCTGAGTGACTCCCTGTGACGATATTGTGGCATTCCTTGCTCTCCTGTCACATTCAGTTCCTTACACATTGTTGGTAGATGGCAGCAATATACAGGATATTTCAAAAATACGGGGCATAATTTCAAGTATGTATTTCCCACATGTAGACAATCAAATTAGTTCATTATAACATGTGTCCGGAAATGCTTCATTTCCGAGTTATGGCCTTCACAACATTGAAATTCACTGGAACGTTTTTCTTTCCGCAGGTTGTCATTACAGAAGATGTTCAAAATGTCCACCTCCTGCTTGAATACAGACCTCACATCGATGTCTCATTGACCTGCGAACACGATCCCAAACTCCAGGAGTATTGCGTAAGTCCTCACAACTTGCCACAATTCGATTCCGAAGGGATTCCAAATCCGGCACCGGAGACAAATAAACCAATGATTTTAAATGACCCCACAAGTAGAAATCAAGAGGGTTCAGATCAGGTGAGCGTGGAGGCCAAACAATGGGCCACCTCTACCTATCCATCGATCAGGAAACCTTCGATCCAAGTACCGGCGAGCCGTAAGACTGAAGTGTGCAGGAGCGCCATCATGCAAGAAGTGAATGTGTTGATGATTGATCAGTGGAGTGTCTTCGAAAACGTCAGGTATGGTGTTTTCCAGGAAGTTTGTGTACGCCTTCCCCGTAAGTCTGTTTACAAGTACATGGGGTCCAACTAATCGATCACCAATGATACCGGCCCACATGTTGAGGGAGAACCGCACCTGGTGATGAGATACAACAGTTGCACGTGGGTTTTCATGCGACCATACATGCTGATTGTGGAAATTTGTTATGCCATCTCTTGTGAACTGTGCTTCATCTGTAAATAATACGACGGCAGAAAAGTTCGGATTTACACCACACCGCTGCAAGAACCACTGACAGAACCTAACTCGTGCAGGGTAATCTGCTGGTGACAGGGCCTGTACACATTGCAAATGATAAGGATACAATTGATACTCATTCAACAGCCTCCAGACAGTCGTATGAGGAACATTGACTTGCAACGCTAACCGTCGTGTGCTGATAGAAGGAGTCCTGTCCACAGCCTCCAGAATCTCCTCCTGCACTTCTGGAGTTGTAGATCTTGGTCGACCCCTTCCCAAACCAGGAGAGGTGAATGTTCCATACTCGCACAGACGGGAATGGAGACGTACAAATGTCTTCCGATCTGGATATTGTCGCTGTGGGTACCTCTCCTGGTACAAACGACGAGCCAGCGCAGCATTGCCGTCCGCCTTACCGTACATGAAGTGTATCTCTGCCAGCTCTTGATTTGAATACATGTCGCACAGTCTTAACGCCTAAAGAACACTGAATGTAACCTTCCTCAGAATGAACTATCAGAGCGTCTCCTTTGACGGCAAAGACCTGCGGAAGCATTTCCGGACATGAACTATTTTGATTGTCTACAGGTGGGACTTTCAATGTTGTAAAGGCCATAACTCGGAAATGAAGCATTTACGGACACATGTTATAATGAACTATTTGGACTGTCTTCATGTGGGAAATATATACCTGAAATTATGCCCCGTGTTTTTGAAACACTCTGTAGATATACCGTCCATTAGGGTTCCTTGGAGGATCTCAGAAGATTTACTACTCTCAGCTCCATTGTCTTCGAATGCTGGTTTATTATCTCAGTCTTCAAACTCATCATCTGATTTCAGAGTCAGTTTCTTCCAAATCTGTAATGAAATTCTTCAACACATCAATAATTTTGTTAATCATTTCTACACTGGAGTTTAGCAACTTTCCAGGTTTCGTCTGCTTGCTTTTTCCTGCAATATCCTGGGAATTGAAAATGTGAAGTACACCGGTGACTGCAGTAGTTCTTTTTGTGATCTGTTACGTTTCCAGGTTTCAACACTTATAGTTCATCAGTAAAACATTTGTATACAAAACATACCCATTTCCCTTGCTCCAAATAGCGGAGGATCCCATCCTCTTACAATACCAGCTTGGAAAAAGGTCCGTGTGTGCGTGTGTGTGTCTGTGTGTGAGTCTGCGGACATCATTGCTCAAGACTGTTAAGAGCGTTAAATACCAAACTTGGTATTTAAGTTCAGTATCTCCCAAGGATGCAACATAAAGATTTTCAAGAAAATTCTCCCACCCCAAAACTACACTTTACATGGAAAAATTTCGAGCATTTTGATTTTCTCAAAAATTGCTCTAACGATTTTGATAAAATCTCTTATATTTAATATATTTATATGCCAAATAAAATGTATATCTTGAATTTTCTGGGAATAGCCTCTAAAGATTTTTATTCAATTTTGCATAACTAGTATACCGTAACAGATAGACAAAAACTTACTACACAAATATTTTAGATCACGATAAAGCGCACAATTTATGTCCTATACATTTTTTCGTGGAGTTGATCGTTTATGAGATATGCCTTGTCATTGGTTTCAGCTATAAAAACCTTATACTTTTCTCATACAGGAATTTGTCAACTCCTGTCCATACAAACAAAGGAACTTCAGTCACATAATAACCAGCTTTTGGCTATCACTTTAACTTATGGCATTCCCTTATTTCACTTCTACTTACAAGGAAGCAAGTAATAAGACTATTTCTGCTAATTTTTCTCAGTTAACATGAAATAAATAGAAGCAATGCAGGGCCAGGAGTTTATAGCTATCTGAAACAAATATGTGAAATGGTGAATTCAACGAAAAAAACGTATATGACATAAATTGTGTGTTTTATCGTGATCTACATTTTTGTGTGGTAAGTTTTTGTCTATCTCTTACGATTTACCAGTTGCACAGAACTCAACAAAATTCATTCAGAATAAAGAGGCCTTTAGGTGCTATTCCCAGAAAACTAGACATTCATTTTATTTGCCATATAACTGTCTTTAATATATGGGATTTCAATCAAAATCGTTAATGAGAAAATCAAATTTTCGAATTTTCTTACATGTAAAGATAAGTTTGGAACATGGGGGATTTTTTCAAAATCTTCGTACCACATCCCTGGAAGATACTAAAGTTAAATACCAAGTTAAGTATTTTACCGAATTTTTGTTTTTGAGTTATCGTATTCACAGACACACGGACACACTGACACGGATCTTTTTCTCCATACTTTACTTTCTCTATACCTACTATGTACATAGTGTATAGAGAAGGTATTGTATTGCAACCAAAAATTCGATACCGAGATTTCACCGGAAATATATGTTTTGAGACCTCCTGAACTAAAAAAAAATTTTTTAGGAAAATGTCCATGTCTGTGTCTGTGGGCAGCATAGCTCAAAAATGAAAAGACCGTTAAATACCAAACTTGGTATTTAGGTTTGGTATTTTGCAAGGATGCGACACTCCAAACTACCCTTTACATGGAAAAAAATTCGAAAATTTTGATTTTCTAAAAAATGGCTCTAACGATTTTGATTAAAATCTCGTAAATTTAAGGTATTTATTTGACAAATAAAATGTATATCTTGAATTTTCTGGGAATAGCCTCTGAAGACTACTTTACTCTGGATGAATTTTACGGATTTTTGCATAATTGCTAAACCGTAAGAGATGGACAAAATCTTACCACACAGAAAATGTAGAGCACATTAAAACACACAATTTATGTTATATACATGTTTTTCGTGGAGTTGATCGTTTTAAAGATATCCCTTGTTTTGTTATCAGCTGTGAAAAACTTATACTTTTCTCATACAGGAATTTGTCAACTCCTGACCATACAAACAAAGGAGCTTCAGTCACATACCAACCAGCTTTTGACTATCATTTTAGCCAATGGTACTCCCTTATTTCGCTTCTGCTTACAAGGAAACAAGTAATAAGACTATTTCTGTTAATTTTTTCTAAATTAGCATGAAGTAAATAGAAGTAAGGGCTTTTAACAATAATTTGTTGCAGATATATAGAGAAAGTCATATGAATGGAACACATAACACTTTTTTTTTAATTACAGGGAGCTCTAAAACGTCTATTTCCCGTGAAATATTTGCATCGATATTTTTATGGAAAGCAATACCTTCTCTATACACTATGTACATAATACGTATAGAGAAAATAAAATTGTTATTGAACTTGCAGTAGACCCTGAATTCAGATCACTTTGCAATTTATCCCTCTACAGACACACACAAAATTGTTTCCTCTTTGCCGCACGGGGCGAGTTCATTTAGATGAATGTAGTTTCTCTCCATTTTAAAAGGTGGTGTATTCTATACATAGAGTGCAGAATATTAATATAATATGTTATGTTTTTTCCAGCTTACACTGGCACTTCATTAAGTTCTCAATGTAAATTCTTAACTGCAGTTCTTTTTAGAAATTTTAATGTCGCAATATCTATTATTCTAAAATTATGTAGCCAGTTTTCCTTTTCGCTCAGTTTTATTCGCGACATAATGAAATAGGTGCAAGATAGTCTTTTCTTCCGTTAAATACAAAAAGCAATATTTAAGATTGGCATTTTCCAAGGATACGGGAATGAAGATTTTCAAGAAATCCCGCTCTCTCCAAGCTACTTTAAATTTTCTCAAAATGGCTGTAACAATTTTGATTCAATTACCTTGTATGGCTAAAAACGATATTTACATGGAAAATATTAACATGTACATGACAATTTACATGTGAAGGTTGAACTTGCAGGGAATAGCTCCGAAGAGCTCTTCATTCTAGATGACTTTGCATCACTAGTAAACCGTAAAACATAGACACAAACTTACTAAAAAAAAAAAACATCGAATACGTTTCATACACATGACTTTGTCTAGCTGCCCCACCAAAAAAAAAACTTTCCTTGCAAAAGATTATTATTTTATCTATGTCATGTTCATCGAGATAAACATTAACAAAAATAGTCTTAATACTTGCTGTCTTGCCAGCAGAAAGGAACTAAGGGAATACACTAGGCTAATACTATAGTCAAATTTATAAAAGCTCATCGCTAGTTGAAGCAAATGAAACTCGATTCTCATTTGCACCCTCGGGAGAGAAACAAAAGAGTTTAAGTAGTTTAACATTGAAACCATTAAGTTGGAATATATCGAAAACTGTTAACTTTACAAAAAAAAAAAAAAAAAAAAAAAAATATATATATATACATATATATATATATAGATCTATATTTTTGCGTAGTAAGTTCTTGTCCATTGCTTATTAGCAAGTTGTCCAAAATGAAGAAATCTTCAGAGGTAATTATCAGAAAATCCAAGATATACATTTCCTATATTATGAAAGTATCTCACAGAAATGGCATTTTAATATAAAATCCCTTAGAGTCATTTTTGAGAAATTCAAAATTTTTGGAAAATGTTCCATGTAAAGGGAAGGGGATTGCTGGTATCTTCTTGAAAATCTTCGTGTCGCATCCTTGGAAGATATTGAACCTAAATACCGACTTTTCGCTTTTGAGCCATGCTGCCCCCCCCCCCCCAACACACTCACGCACGCACACGCACACACGTTGCGCACATATTTCTAGAAATGTTTTTATGGATTCAGGAAGTCTCGAAACACGGTGAAATCTCGCTATTGACATTTTGGGTGAAATACAATATCTTTCTATCCACACATACGATGTACATTTACATCCTCTAGAGAATTAAAAAGATCTGAGGTGCTTTAATCAGATAATTTTCTTTACATCTCTGTAATAAGACTAGGCTAAAGGGATATTCAAATCTTTTAAAACTGGTTACCATGTGGTTGAAATCCGTTGACAAATTCCCCGCAAATGGTATTTCAAAACTGAAACCAATTACAAGGATATGTCAAAAATGGTCAACTCCACGAAAAAAGTGTGTATGATATGAATTGAATATTTTAATGAGATCTACAGTTTTTGTGCAATAATTTTTGTCTATCTCTGAGGGTTTACCCCAACTATGGAAAATTTAGAATAAAAAATATCCGAAAGGAAGAAATCTGCAGAGGCTATTTCAAGAAAATCCAAAATATACATTTTATTTGTCATGTAAATATTTTTAGTATGGATATTTTAATCAAAATCGTTAGAGCTATTTTTGAAAAAAATAATAAGTTAGACAATTTTTTCATGAATTAAAGATACTTACATCAAAAATAACATGTATATTTTGAATTTTAACCTCCTTATTCTGAATCAGTTTTGCAAAATTTTACAAAGAGATTGGCCAAAACTTAGTGTACAAAAATGTAGATCTTGTTAAAACACATAATTTATACGATATACATTTTTATAGATTTGATCGTTTTCGAGATATTCCTTATTACCGGTTTCAATTTTAAACTACGTACCTCTTCTCAAACAGGACCATGCAATGCGAACCGAACCCTAATTGTTGCACACAGTGACCAGCTTTTAAGATATTTGACTTTCGCTTTAGCGTAATGTATTCCCTTATTTCCCTTCTACTAACAAGGAAGCAAGTAATAAGACAAATTCTGCTAATTTTTATTTCAATTAGCAAGACGTGAATAAAAGAATAGTCTTTTGTAAGGAAAGTTTCTATCAGAGTTGGTTATGTGTTTAAAACCCAATCATTATTGAAGCAAGTAACAAATACAAATGGAACAGAGGTCGACTAAGAGTATTTAAAATCTAGCAAGGTCTGAGCAAGAACCAAGCCCATTATTTTAGGAAAGCCAACGTTAGTTAAAGATCTTTATTTATTTTTTATTTAAAAAATCTTGAACATTCAAGTAGAGTTACAATCAGCCATTGTAGCTAGATAATTTCTGAAAATAGTTTTAAAGGAAGTGGTTGGAGTGTGAAGTATAACCCTAAGTCATTAAATTTGTATTGGTCGATTGATACCGATCATGGCTGCTGAATTTGATTACATTTTATTAGCATGATGAAGAGTAGTGAAAACTATTATCAAACTTCTCTGTGTGTAAAAGCGTAGGTACTGAAAATATTTGTATAGAACAGATCATCAACATGCGTCAAACTTCCATACGCATTTATTAAATTATGAAATGTACATCAAGAAAAGTTAATAGAGGCTGCATCATTCCCGAAACGTTCAAATCATTTCGTCGTTTATCTGGATGATGCATTTGTAAAACCGTAACTTCTAATTTGCCTTGTGACCCAATTATTTATGTACTACATTAAACTGACTTAGAATTAAGTTATGAATTTAAGAAATCCAGATTCAGAAGCGTAACTGCTTAGTCAGAGTGGCAGTCGTACATTATCTTCTTTGCATAGCAAGTGAAAACAGTAGTCTGGAAGTTGCCTGAAAATGAAACAGGTGGAGACAGAAATGTATGATTAATAGCTCTTGTAGAACGACTTTATCCTGCTGTTTGGTTTATGGTTAGTGACCCACCCTGTCACACGTGGAACCCACGGTTCACGGCACGAGTTCAGAAATTCCGACCAATTCCACGCCTTTAAGATGCCACAAATCAACCTAAATGTGAAGATGCTACTAACGAGAAATTTGGAGAAGTAGATATGCGTTGCCTTAGCGAGAACGCTTATGGAAAGATGAAGAGAAAATAGTTTGCAAATCGTGATTTTTCGCTATTTCTCCAGAAGTTAATCTCTGTTACCTGAAAATAATAGCGTGGGACATGAGTACTGTTTCTCTCAATACAATTTTGGAACTAATTTAACACTCCGCATACACATAATATTTAATAATAATAGCAACAATAATATTGCAAACATTTTCCTTCTTATTTATTTTTTGGCTAAATAATTAACACAAATAACCTAAACTCGCAATTTTGAATAAGTTTGGGTGTACGTGTATGTGTAAAAGTGCGCGCGCATATCACTTGTATATCCAAAAATTGGCAGAACCTTTTATTACGAAACAATATATTCAGATAAACCGGTATCCAATTACGCAAAATTGGGAACAGAATTCATAAAATTCCAGAGAATGCGGTGTTATACTCCTTCCGAAGTAAGAAACACACTTGAGGTAAACAAAGGCAAAAGACAGTCCTCAGCACATGGCCGCAGTGAATGCCCTCATTACCACCTGACCACAAAAGCAGAAAATATATCCCATATTTTCTTTGCGTTATTAGTTTTAAAACACGGGAATCGATATGCTACATTTCATTTTATATTAAATGTTAATAGATTAAACTCCTGCGTAACAGTCCACAAGGGGCCAAGGCCTAGCGCCCGGCCGCTGCGTCCCCCATCCCGGTCCATGACAGTCATAGATGGGGGGCAGTATTGGAGAGTGAGAAGTGGTCAGCCCCTCGAATCCCTCCCGGCCGGTTAATGCGGTCCTCTCAACCTCGAGCCGTTACTTCTCCATCAAGTAGCTCCTCAACTGACACCCCAGGGAGCTCACAAGGCTGAATGTACCCCGGACCAGGTGTGCCAGCGGGGAAAGGTCTCCCGATTGGTAACCAGCCGCGCTAAGGTGAAAATCGATATATTAAAACAGAGGTGAATATCTTTACTGAGACTAGGTAGTTATCGCATAACAAAAGTAAAGTTACTCATTACGTATTGCGCGGAGGAATACAAAGTGTTTCTTTCAGTGGATCCAGTGTATCCTACACATTCATACAGTTATGGTGTCAATGCTGCAAAGGAAACATATCGCTCTAAACACTCGCATTTGATACGCCAGGAAAATACCTTATTAGAGAATATGCATCGGGGATGTTGAGTGTAAAAGACTTCGTTTTATATGTCTTTGAAAGTTCCTCTCTTCTTGTTTGACGATGATAAAGTTTTAAATTCTGACTGGGATCGAGATGCTAACGCCAATTTAAAATTTAAAACGGTCCTTAAATTTAATAATACACATTATAAGATCAGTATTGTAAATGTGGTAATTTTTGTCAATCCCTGAGCTAAAACCCCATTGCCATACGATCGTAGATCAGCAACTTGGTTTAAAAGTGCTCCATATCATAATATACTAATGTCTCACTCAAAGAAAGAGCTAATAGCAATGAGTTAAAAACTTGAAATATTAAGCTAATTATAGAAAGTAATCAAAACAAATTTAACGTAATATCTCTTTATATGCATATAGAAAAATTCTGATGTCTTCCCTTCACATGATTCCTCTATCTGTTCTACAGACTACTCTTTCTAAAAATTATTCTTTTATATACATCATGGTAATCTATAATCAGCAGATTCTGTTACTACTTATTTTCTTGTAAGTAGAAAGGAAATGAGGGGCATAAACTAGGCTAAAGCCATAGTCAAATCTTTTAAAAAGTGACGCTATGCGATTGAAATTGAAATTCGGTTCTCTTCCAATACCAGGAACAAAACAAACTGTACTTTTTGTTTGAGAAAAGTTCAAAGCATTTTAAAAGTTGAAACCAATTACAGAGAATATCTCGGAAACGATTAGCTGTACAAAAGGAAACTGGTATCTTAAGGAGAGGTATATTTTTTGCTTAGTAAGTTTTTGTCTATATCTTGTGGTTAAGCAGTTACGCAAGACTAATTCCAAATGAAGAGGTCTTCAGAGACTATTCCATGAAATTCAGGATATATATTTTATTTGCCATGAAAAAATTTTGAAAAATTTTACATGTAAAGGATAGCTTGGGGGTATCGTATACTTGGAAGATACTAAACTCTTATTGCCAAGTCTTCGTTTTTGAGTTGTTCTATCCACACAAACACACATTGCCCTTTTTTTGAAAGGGGACTTCAAACATGTATTTCAGGTGAAATTTTTGTATCGAATTTTTGGGTGGAATGTAATACTTTCTCTATCAAATATATACATGTTTGCTAGAGAAAGTAATAATCCAGATATGCCTTTAGAACATAATATATTGCAATGGGTCTCAGTTAGACTATACCGACTGCGTAGTGGGCTTAGACTGGGCAATAAATGCTGCAATAAGCACCCAAATGTCACGAACAACATAAATTAAATTATACAACAGTAATTATTTTAATTTTTGTACGTGTCATAGGGGAAAATGTCTTTTGGGTTACGTTCGCATGACTTTTTCTGCACACCATAGTTTATTTTACTTATCATTTACGAATATCCTTATAAACGCTTTATTACTTTCTCTACAAGTACTCTGTACGTGTATAGAGAAAATATTATATTGTCCCCAAAAAATTCGATACCGGAAATAAATGTTTTGAGTACCCGTGGATCCAAAAAAAAAGCATTTCTAAATAAAGGCCCTGTGAATGTGTGTGCGTGTGTATGTGTTTGTTGACAGCATAGCTCAAAAACGAAAATACCGTTAAATACCAAACTTGATATTTAGGTTTAGTATCTTTCAAGGATGCGACACGAAGCTTTTCAAGAAAATCCCCCACCCCCAACTACACTTTCCATGGAAGAAATTTCGAAGATTTTTATTTTCTTAAAAATGGCTAACGATTTTGATTAAAATCTCTTAAATTGAAGATATTTTCATACCAATTAAAATTTATATCTTGAATTTTCTGGGAATAGCCTCTGAAGACATGTTTATTCTGGATGAATTTTTCGGGATTTTGCATAACTAGTAAACCGTAAGAGATAGACAAAAACTTACCACACAAAAAATGTAGAGCTCCTTAAAACACACAATTTATGTTATATACATTTTTTTCATGAGGTTGACTGTTTTTGAGATATTCCTTGTCACTAGATTCAGATTTAAAATACTTATCGTTTTCTCATACGGGAATTTGCAACTCCTGTCCATACAAACAAGGGTACTTCAACTTCTACTTACAAAGAAACAAGTAATTAGACCCATTCTGCCTATTTTTTCTCGATCAGCATTAAAAAAATAGAAGAATAAGCCTTTTAAAATAATTTATTTTAGAGATGTAGAGAAAGTTATGTGAATGGAACACATCAGATTTTTTTTATATATCTACTTCAGGTTAATCGAGATAAACGTTGTCAGAAATGGTTTAATAAAATTTGGTTTTAGGTAAACAGGAATAATGGAAGATGTAGCAATATTCAAATATTTATAACCTAGGTTTTGAAAGTTCATATTGGTATGGGATCGCGGCAAACAAAAGAGCAGAGAGCTCATTTAAAATAAAGATTATTTATTGAACAGTTTAAGATTGAGAATCATGTAGAAAAATGTGTGGTTAATCTTTGTGTTTCACCTATTATCTATTAGTTATACAAAATAATGCAAAAGGCACTACGAATGGAGAACGTTTACAAGCTGGTAATTATTTACTATTTTATATTTTGTTTGCATTTTTACCACTTTAGGTATTATATATTTATATAAACATTTAAATTACTTGGTTTTCTATTATATATAAATAATTTTATAAACTTTTATTTATACATTAGAATCATTTCTGCATTTTTAGTTAAAATACCAATATAGGACGCTTAATATTATTCAGGAAAATTCTACCAGCTCATTATATTTCTCAGTGTAAACATATTCTATTTTAAGTATAATTCTAATAAAATAAAATTGAAATAATAAAAATAACCAAATATATAACATGTAAAGATTATTTTGGAATAGGAATATTTTCCTGAAAAGTTTAGAAACCACTATATATAAAAACGTTAATGCTAATGAACCACAAATTCATACAAATGTTTGAACTCGTGTTTTGTTTGTTGTGAGCCTTAAAAGGAACTGTTGCCCATTTCAGGTCCAGAAATGTAATTTAATAAAACAGGTAGCACATGTGATTTCTGCGCAGTGGTCCTATACCTAGTGAATGAAGGTGTGATCAATGCAAGGCAAAGCCCAGTATTAGCGTGAAATAAGAAAGAAAATAAAAGTATACATATCTACGAGATCTCTACACGAAAGCCACCACACAGTGGTGAATGATCCAAAAGATAAGACCGATCGTGACGCTGAAGGAAACAGATAATCAAATTAGCCACGCGTGTTTTCCGGATTAGTAATATTTGATCTGGTCGATGACTGTAGGCAGTATGCTGTCTGATCAAGGTCCTGTGTTTGTAACCTGGTATCTGTGTCACTTTAAATAATGGGAGTTGTGTTCTAACTCCTTTATTCATTATTTTGAATAGTTTTACAGCAATAATGCCCCTAACATGCGTTTATTAAAGCTCAGTTATATTTTTTACTCTAAACTAAAATTTAGCATTACAGACAAATAAAATACACTTTGAAATTCCTTCTTTTAAACTTGATGAAGAACTAGATGTACTCTTATCTAGGTATGAAAAGCTCCAAAATTTCTAGAATAAAATTTGCAGTAAATTTTATTTATAACTTAATTATTAATAATTTTCCAAACATGTAAATGCTAGAATCAACAAAGTGTACGGATAACAATGACATCAATCTAATATATTACATTTAATTGCAAATTTGTTAGATTATAACATTTACTTAATATAATTTACCAACATTAAATTAATACTAATATAACATTATAAAATTATATACACAATTAGATTTAGAGCAGTTTTTAAGATTTTCGCACAAAATAAAATGCAGATACAAAGAGAAGAATACATTATATAGGTGAGCGTTTCTAATTATAGAAATCCATTCACAACACTTTCTCTAGCTGTTCCACAAACAAACTTCTTTTACAAAAGATAATTCTTTTATCTACGTTATGCCAATCAAGATATACATTAGCAGAATTGTCATATTACTTGCTTCCTTGTAATTAGAAGGGAAATAAGGGAATACGCTGGACTAAATCGATAGTCTAATCTTTGAAAAACCAGTCGCTAAATGAAACAATTGAAATTCAGTTATCTTTGCTTATTAGGTGCAAAAAAAAAAAAAAAAAAAAAAAAAGAAAGAAAGAAAGGAAGGAAGGCTAAAAGAAATAAGACTTCCCGTTTGAGGAGTAAGGTTAGGTAGCTTAAAAGTGATACTAATAACTCAGAATATCTCGAAAACGGTTAACTCTACACAAAAGTATACGATATAAATCGTGTGTTTTAATGAGATCTACTTGATATTTAAGTTTGGAATCTTCCAAGAATGCGACACTAAGGTTTTCAAGAAAACCCCCCGCCCCCAATTACCCTTTACATGGACTTTTTTTCGAAAATTTTGATTTTCTCAAAAATGTCTCTAACGATTTTGATTAAAATATCCTATATTAAAGATATTTACCTGACAAATAATAAGTATATCTTGAATTTTCTGGGAACAACCTCTGAAGACTACTTTATTCTGGATCAATTTTAGGGAATTTAGCATAACTGCTAAACCGTAAAAGGTGGACAAAAACTTACCAACCAAAAATGAAGAGAACCTTAAAACGCACAATTTGTGTTACATACATTTTTTTCGAGGAGTTGATCGTTTTTGAGATATTCCTAGTTTTTGGTTTCAGCTTTGAAAAACGTACTTTTCTCATACAACAAAGGAACTTCTTTCACCTAGTAACCAGCTTTTGACTTCACTTTAACCTATGGTACTCTCATATTTCGCTTCTACATACAAGGAAGCAAGTAATAAGACCATTTCTGCTAATTTTTTCTCGATTAGCATGAAGTAAATAGAAGAATAAACTTTTTAACAATTATTTGTTGCAGAGATGCAGAGAAAGTCATATGAATGGAACACGTCAGATTTTTTTCTGTAGAAAGCTTTGCCCATCTCTCACAGTATACCAGTTATACAAAAGTCATCAATAATGAATGGTTCTTCAGAGGATATTCCCATAAAATTCAAGATATAGATTTCGTTTATCATTAATATATCTTAAACATATTACATTTTAGTAAAAACCTTTAGAGCCATTTTTGAAAAACTCAAAAACTGTTAGTTAACCGACTTTTAAGTTTTTAACTTATGCTGCCACAGCACACACACAAACATATACATATACATACGGACATGTTTCTAAAAATTCACACGACTTTCTCTACCAGTTCTGCAAACAAACTATTCTTAAAAACGACTATTCTTACATCTACATCATGCTAAATGAGATTAAAATTAACACATCTGGTCTTACAACTTAGTTCCTTATAAGCAGAAGGTAATTAAGAGAACATATCTGGCTAAATCAATTGTCAAATCTAGTAAAAGCCGATCGATATGTGAACAACTGAAGTGTGGTTTACTTTGCATTTCTAGAAAAAAAATCTGATATAATCCATTCACATGACTTTCTCTATATCTCCGCTACACATTTTGGTTAAAAAGTTCATGCTTCTATTTACTTCATGCTAAGTTAGAAAAAATTAACAGAAATAGTCTTATTACTTGCTTCCCTGTAAGTAGAAGCGAAATAAGGGAGTAACATAGGTTAAAGTGAAGACAAAAGATGGTTGCTATATGACTGAAGTTCCTTTGTTTATATGGACAGGAGTTGACAAATTCCTGTATGAGAAAGCTATAAGTTTTTTAAGGCTCAAACAATAAACAAGAATATTTAAAAAACTATCCACTCCACGAAAAAATGTATATAACATAAATTGTGCGTTTTAATGTGGTCAACATTTTTTGTGTGCTCAGTTTTTGTCTATCCCTTACGGTTCACCAGTTACACAAAATGCCGTAAAATTCATCCAGAATAAAGCAGTCTTCAGAGACTGTTTCCAGAAAATTCAAGATATACATATTATTTGTCAAGTATATATCTTTAATATATGGTATTTTTATCAGAACCGTTTGAGCCATTTTTTAGAAAATCAACATTTTTCCATGTGAAGGGTAGTTGGGGGTGGGGGAATTTTCGTATCCTTGGAAGATACTGAACTTAAATACCAAGTTTGGTATTTAACGGTCTTTTCGTTTTTGAGCTATGCTGCTCACAGACACACTGACAGACACACACAGACATTTTTCTAAAAATGCTTTTTTTTTTGGATTCAGGTGGTCTCAAAACATGTATTTTCGGTGACATCTCGGTATCGAATTTT
Source organism: Hymenopus coronatus (assembly GCA_030762935.1). Classification (NCBI taxonomy): domain Eukaryota; kingdom Metazoa; phylum Arthropoda; class Insecta; order Mantodea; family Hymenopodidae; genus Hymenopus; species Hymenopus coronatus. The sequence continues at coordinate 61,720,582 of CM060898.1, read as the reverse complement.
TGGATACAATGCAATACTTTCTCTATACACTATGTACACTTTGCTATGTACATAGTGTATAGCGAAAGTAATAAAAGAGAGATAAAATGAAAGAGAATAGTTTAAAATTTAAACCAATATTAAGAAATATCTCGGAAACCGTAAATTCTGGAACAAAAATGCACATGACATACATTGTATGTTTTATCGAATGTTACATTTTTTGTATAAGCTTTAGTGTATCTCATATGGTTTATCAGTTATGCAAAATTCAGCAAAATTCCTCCAGAATGAAGTGGTATTCAAAAACTATTCCCACAAAATTCAGATACATTTTATTTGCGATATTTTTCATACAGTGCATTTATCGTTTTCCATACGTGTGTATTGTTGTGAGGAATTGTTGTAGTTTCAAAATACTTTTATACTAATATTTGCACACTCTCAAAGATATTTTATTATGACATTTAATTTTAATGCTTTAACATTTGTGTTTCAAGTGACTTTTAATATTCAACATTATATAACTTTATTCGAAGAAACTGTGACTGATTGCTTTTTTCCTGGACCCTTTATTTGTGATCCCTGAAACAAAAAAAAAGAGGAAAAGTTACATAACGATTCATTTTTACGCGCGGACATGAACCTTGTTAGGGAACTGATAGTGTTTGTCGTGCTATTCAGTATTTTTGATCTTCGTGAAATCATAAAACTTTAAGAAATTGTCAATTTTTTACTAAAAAAATGTGATAATTGGTAATGTATGTCCTGTAAAATTAAATATTTATGTCAATGCTTTCGAAATACTTTGCTATAGACACTCTTAAAATATTTAGTAATTCTGCACCTCTCTCTCATGAATGCATATAAACCATAGGCTGTATATTTGATAGAATAGAAATATTGATCTGCATTTTAAAAAGCTGAGTAATATTAAAACATAGAAAATGTGTTATTTTAATATCACCAAATTCAAACAGTGTCGATGATTGTTTATCAGTATCATCAGGAAGCTGAGAATAATGCTTCAAGGAGCATCAATTGCACCTAGTAGGCACAAATATAAATTGCAATATAATATGGAGAAAGTAATGTGATTGATTATTAAATACCATTTTTGTGCTCCCAATTTATTTTTTTTTGGATCTTATAACATGTTTATATTATACTTTCTCTACTATTCTAGGACTTACAGTAATTAGAGCAAGCATTCTATCCAAAAATTCTATTCCTAGATTTCACCGAGAATGCAAGTTTTAAGGCTGTTATAAAACTTGTTTTATCTACTCCGTGGTAACAATTAACTACAATAAACGAGTTTTTAGTAAATTTCCATGTGTGTTTTGTGTGCGTGAGAGAAAGAGATAGAGAGAGAGAGAGAGAGAGAGAGAGAGAAGAGACTGTATCCAGCTTAACTTTAAAGTTTGAAATATTTGTAAATACCAAACTTGATTTTAAGTTCCGTTTATTCTTTAAGAAAACATTCTCACAGCATTCTCTTTTTCAATATTTTTAATTTTCTTAAAAATGTGTTTCACGGTGTTTATTGAAAGATCATGTATTTATCACATTTATATGTTAAATGTATACATCTTACATTTTCTGGGCACAGCTTCTTATATCCTCTTAATCCTGATAACATGTGCATACTTTTGTAATACGGGTAAACCATTAGGATTAGACAGAAGGATACTATGCAAAGTCTGTACAACAGTTTGTTTCAAATAATTTATTTTGTGAAACCATTTACGAGCTATCTATTGTTACTGGTTGGTTCAAATGTTTAAACCCTTTTGTCATTTTTAAAGTTTTGTGGCTATTCAGCTGTTTCTTGCGATGTGATTGAAAGAGTATAGAATTTTGAGTTCAGTTTTTAGCGACATGCTTTTAAAAATTTGGCTATTGATTCTATTCCTCTAGTACCTTTTATTCACGATGAAATATTGGCTGTTATAAGTGTAAGTTCAGGTACTCGTATTATTAACTGAAGACAATGGCATAAACAATATTACATTAATATTTGCTTCATTTGTAGACTAACATTTTACTTATTAAGAGAAGTAGATTTTCAGGTTGGTTAGTACATCCAAGTAGGCGTGGCGCACACAAGACATACGTGTTTATTTTCCCTGAGAACCCGGGTCGTAAGGCGTAACCTGCAGTGGGATAGTCTCCCGGTAACGAATGTTGTATCGGAACTGAGTTCGAATTTGTATGTAAGGGCAGTGAACCCCACACTTCCTTGGCTAGCATGTCAGCCATTGAGTTTTGAAAGCTGGAAGAAAACCGGATAGTTTATACTGACAGAAGTTGTTCATTTCGTGGCGCACTTAATACCATGCAAACATATGAGATTGGTTTTGAGAGAAAGCTGTTAGATAAAAAGAAAAAACAACCAATAGATCGAAGTGGATAAATGCTAAGGCACCATTTATCAAAATATCTGTATTTATACCCCTTCTATATAATAAAATTATTTCAGCAAAGTTGAAGTGAATAGAAAAAAATGTGATGTGTTCCATTCAAATAAATTTTTGTAGTTGTTCTACAAACAAACCTTTCTTACGGAATATTATTCTTTTATATACGCCATGCTAATCTAAATTAAATTAGCAAAAGTTTCTTATTACTTGGCTTCCTTGTAAATAGAAGGGAAATAAAGGAATGCATTAGGCTAAAGCGATACTAAAATATTTTAGTATGTGAAATAATTGAGGTTCGGCTCTCTTTGCATGATCCCGTTTCAGAATAGTTAATTAGTTTAAAATTTAAACCAATAACAATGAATATCTCAAAACGACTAGCTTTACAAGAAATAGTATATGACATGAATTAGGTCCTTTAACGACATTTACATTTTTTTGTGTAGTAAGTTTTTGGCTATCTCTTACGGTTTAAATGTTATGCAAAATTCTGAAAACTCATCTGCAATAAAGATCTCTTCAGAGACTTTTCCTAGAAACTTAAAAATATACTTTTTAATCGTAACAGGAATATATTGAATATGAGGAATGTTAATAAAAATTGTTAAGAGACATATTCGAGAAAATTAAAATTTTCTAAAAATTTTCCATGTAAAGAGTAGGTAGTGATGGGGAGATTTTTTGTAAATCTTCATGTCGCATGCTTGAAAGATACTGAATTTAAATACCATGTTTGGTATTTAAGTTCACGGACATGTTCCTAAAATGTTTTTTTTTAATTCAGGGAGTCTCAAAACATGTATTTTCGGTGAAACCTCGGTATCGATTTTTTCGATGGAATACAATACATTCATCTGCTATGTACATACAGGCTCGCATGGGGATGAATTGTGTTTTGATTGGAATTTATTTGACTTACCTTATTTTACATCAATTTGTTTCATTTTGTGTTAATTAATTTTAGTTATAATATAAAAGAAATATTTTTAAAATAATGATATATGATAAGGTTTAAAAGTGTGAAATAAATTATAAAGTTCGCAAAATAAGTCCTGGTATAGGGAACTGATGCTAGGATGTTGTATTACAGATTTTATTTTATTTTCACTTTCTCTACACGTACTATGTATATGGTGTATAGAGAAAGTATTGCACTCCACCCAAAAATTCGATACCGAGATTTCACTGGAAATATATGTTTTAGGGTCCCCTATATATGTATAAAGCATTTGAAGAAAAAGGTCCGTGTGTGTGTATGTGTGTGTGTCCGTGTATCTGAACACGATAACTCAAAAACGAAAAGTTGGTAAAATACCAAACTTGGTATTAAGTTCAGTATTTTCCAAGGATGGAACACAAAGGTTTTGAGACCCCCACCCCAAACTACTTTTTACATGGAAACATTTCAAAAATTTTAATTTCTCAAAAATGGCTCTAATGATTTTGGTTAAAATACCGTATATTAAATATGTCTATACGGTAAATAAATTTTATATCCAATTTATGGCCTTTATGTTTTTGTTGTGAAGGTAACCGTTTCCAAGATCTTCCTTGTTATTGGTTTTAATTGTAAAGTACTTATACTTTTCTCAGACAGGAAGTGTTCGTTCTTCTTTTGTTGTAATCCTGGCCTAGCAATGAAGCGATTTGCAATGACAATCGCATAACGACAGCATAAAAACATTTGACTATCACTTTAGCATAGCTCATTCCCTTATACTTATAAGGAGCTAAGTAATAAAAACATTCTGTTAATGTTTATCTCGATTAGCATGGTGTAGAAAGAAGAGTAATCTTTTGTAGGGAGTTTGTTTGTAGAGCAGCTAGAGAAAGTCATATGAGTGTAACACATACGATTTTTTGTACATTAATGGTTGAAAAAACCATATGCATTTTAAAGCGCTTTCTTTTCACTCTAAGGTTCGTAGATACAGCAATTCAATGTTTATTTTATGCTGGAATTAGAACCAATAAGATCACCAGTATGATGAAAACACCAAGTTGCGATAGTCTCTTTTACTAGGGTCGGCTGATAAGTCTGCGCTCTCAATGAAAACAGCATTTAAAAACCTTTTTTTTGCTTCATTTCTCAATATAATCTCCAGAAATGCTAATTAATTTGTCATATCGGTGTTCTAATTTAATTAAACCATTCTGTGGTGCGATTTATCAAGGTCCTCAAAATAGCTGTTTACCGCATCAATGACATCCGCGTTGCTGTGAAATCTTCGTCGTCACTGAGTGCTAGATCTGGCGAATAGGGTGGATGTTCAAGCAATTCAACTTTAATCCGCTCATGCTTCCCATTGTAATTAGTGAACAGTGGACCGCAGCGTTATCGTGAAGACAATATTTTTGTTTTGTTTTGCCAAATGAGGTCTTTTTCTTTTCACCTCATCACTCAAAAGTTGTAGTAAGCTAACGTAGTAGTCACCAGTGATACTTTTACCCTTTTCCAAGTAATCAATAAAAATAATTCAATGTGCATCTCAGAAAATACTCGCCATAAGCTTGTTAGCTGGCAAAATTGACTTTGCCTTTTTAGGAGTTGGTTCACCTGGCGCAACCCACTCTTTTGACTGTGATTTACTTTCTGGGGTGTAGTGATGTATCCCAGTTTCATCCATGGTAATAAACCGTCTCAAATGTTCAAATATATATTGGGATTTTACGGTAGAGCTCCACATTCTTTACAGAAACAGCTTTTCTTTGCAACTTTTGATCAAGTGTCAACAAACACGGCACTCAATTTTCACAGACCTTGTGAAAGTCCAAAACATTACTTAAAATATTACCGGCACTATCTTTTGATATGCTTACAGCACATGCTATCTCAAACAACTTTAATCTGCAGTCTTCTAGTACTAAGCGATGTATTGTTTTAATTATCTCGGAGTTGTCACTTCTACCGGGCGTCCACAGCGAGGCTCATCATTAGTGCTCGTACGTTCCATTTTAAACTCTGCAGCCACCTTTTAATTATTGAATATGAAGGAGCAGAGTCTTTCATTGTACTGTCCATTTGCTCCTTGATTTCTTTAGGTGTTAAGCCTTTCAAATGGAAGTATATAATCACTACACGTTTTTCTAAATCCCTCATTTTTGTGAAAGCTCTAAAGTTGTCTTCTTTAAAATGCTGCCATATGAAAACTAAACAAGCAATTGACCTGTAACTATGGATACAAGCTTGTCTAGTGTTAAACTACACGATGATACCGTCTAGTGGCGTCATATCTGTGTGAGGCCCGGGACTTTTCAGCCGACCCTCGTATAGGTAAATAAACGAATGAAAATAAAACTTTAGTACTTGTAACGATCTTCTTACTCCACTGTTGTGAAATTGTTTAAAACACACACTTCAAATACACGGGATTGCGGACAAATAAATTTAAACACGTAAGGTTTCCCGAGTGCTAAAGGATTATTACTGTTGTATTTTTACTCCGACCCCCAGGAAACTTCAGGGTGATCGTATCTGACTTTCTCATAATGCCGGTGTCGATGCTTGTACTCACCTATCTAAATGTATCGCTCACCAAGTGTTATTTGAAAATGGATTCCTCTTACTTTAAATTGGATAGAGATCCAAATCTGAAAGTGTTTTAGATAACAAGGTGCTAGCTTATTTCTCCAACGTCCACAAGCAAAACTGTCCTAATCGCAGTCAACGTTGATCGCAATCGTACTAGGCTCGCGTGGCCAATCATGTTGCTTGATATATGGGTTTCGTATCCCGGCTAATGCAGCACGTTGATGGTATCTCGCCTCTAATTTAAACTTGGTAAGAAATCCTTTGGATAAAAGACGCGTGCACAATGGATGGCCCGGGTAAGTGTGAATAACGTAGGTGTTTCACAACAAGTGACCCATTTAAACAACAAGTTCTGGATAGAAACCTTCGCGGCAGTGTCGAGCGTTTCATCACATCTACTTCGCGCGTTGAAATCTCCTTGGTACTACACAAGCCTTTATGGTAAATAGTTTACAGTGTGTGCTATGGCGTCAAGAGCAGAGCGGGTATTTTAACCCAACGGTTCCCTAACTTCTTGCACACACGACAATTTTTTTTTTTTACTTTATCTACACGTACTTTGTACATAGTGTATAGAGAAGTTATTATATTGTACCAAAAAATTCGGCACCCAGATTTCATCGGAAATACAAATTTTGGTTCCCCCTGAAACCAAAAAAAAGCATTTTTGGAAAAAGGTCCACGTGTGTGTGTGTGTGTGTGTGTCTGTGAACAGCATAGCTTAAAAGATGTTCAAGAAAATCCCCCCACCACGACTACTCTTTGATTTTCTCAAATGGATCTAAAGATTTTGATTAAAATATCGTATATTAAAGATATTTACCTTACAAATAAAATGTATAACTTTAATTTTGTGGGAAAAACCTCTAAATGCATCTTTATTCTGGATGAATTTTTATGAATTTAGCATAATTGGTAAACCTTAAGAGATAGACAAAAACTTACTGCACAAAAAATATAGGTCTCGTTAAAACACACAATTTATATCCTATAATTTCTTTCGTGGAGTTTGCCATTTTTGATATATTGCTTGTTATTTGTTTCATTTTTAAAATACTTAAAACTTTTCACATACGGCAATTTGTGAATTCCTGGCAATGCATAGAAACTGATTTCATTCACATGGCAACCAGCTTTTAATGTCGTTTTAGCCTAGTGTATTTCCTCATTTCTTTTCTGCCTACACGGAAGCATTTGTGCTAATGTTTATCTCAATTAAAATAGAGTAAATAGAAGCTTAAGCCTTTTAGCAATAATTTGATAAGGATATGTAGGAAAAGTCATGTGAATGGAATACATCAGAGTTTCTCTACACGTACTATGACATAGTGTATAGAGAAGGTATTGTATTGCACATAAAAATTTGATACCGAGATTTCACCGGAAATGCATGTTTTAGGACCCCCTGAGTACAAAAAAAAATTTTTTTAGGTAATTGTCAATGCAGCAAGTATATTCAAATCAATACCATTATGAACAACAAAGTTTCTAGAATGAACAATAAAAGGCTAGAAATATACGGGAACTGCTAATATCAAGGATGCCCAACCTCTGCTCTTGTGAGCTAAATGCGTTACCTAGTCGTGTTACCCTGTCTTCTTCGTTTTGTGCATGGCCAGAGAGGAAGTTGTTTTGCATAAAGTTGCCATTTATCTCTCATGTTTTGCGAGCTATACATAGTTCTATAAAATGAATTTCATATGTACAGGACATCACAGGCTTTTCACAGAAAATTCAGCTCACACTTTATAGTCATTCAACATATGTCATTTTAATCAAAATATAAGATTGTTTTTTTAGAAAATAAAACCTAATGAAATGTAATTATGTAAATGATAATTTAAGCCAGGGAATTTGTGTTTCACATATTTAGAAAATAGTGGACTGAAATATTAAGTTTTCAAATTGTCCAATTCTTTTGTTTTTACTTTCACTACTCGTACTATGTACATAGTGTATAGAGAAGGTATTGTATTGCACCCAAAGGGTCGATACCGAGATTTTTCTGGAAATATATGGTTTGGGTCCCTCAAAATCCAAAAAAAGCATTTTTGGAAAAAGTCCGTGTGTGTGCCTGTGTGTGTGTGTGTCTGTGGACAGCATAGCCCAAAAACGAAAAGACCGTTGAGTAACAAACTTGGTATTTAAGTTTGGTATCTTTCAAGGATGCGACACGAAGATTTTCAAGAGAAACCCCCCATCCCCAACTTACCTTTTACATGGAACTTTTTTCGAACATTTTGATTTTTTTTAAAAATGGCTCTAATGATTTTGTTTAAAATATCGTATATTAAAGATAACAAATAAAATGTATATCTTGAATTTTCTGGGAATAGCCTTTGAAGACTACTTCATTCTAGATGAATTTCACGGAATTTTGCACAACTGCTAAACCGTAAGAGATGGGCAAAAACTTAACACACAAAAATGTAGAGCACATTAAAACACACAATTTATGTAATATACATTTTTTTCGTGGAGTTGATCGTTTTTGACATATTCCTTGTTTTTGTTTTCAGCTATGAAAAACTTATACTTTTCTCATACAGGAATTTGCCAATTCCTGTCCATACAAACAAAGAAACTTCAGTCATATAGCAACCAGCATTTGATTATTAGTTTAGACTTTGTACTTACTTTGTAAGCCTTTTAGCAATAATTTGTTGCAGAGATGTAGAGAAAGTCATGTGAATAAAACACATAAGATTTTTTATGATGTTTACACAGACACCTATACACACTTAGGTCCGTAAGTAAAAGAAGAAATATAACTTATGTTCTTAACACACTATATAATATATAATATGTATTTCAAATTTATTAAGGATATTAATGATGAAAATGGTTTTTAAGCTTCACGTTGTTTTATATCAAAAGGTAGAACGAAACTTGGATTTTAACTTTGAGATTTTGTGCATCTGAATATTAACTTCTAATAGTAGAAGCTTTTATTGAAAAATGTGAGCACAAACCAGTTTTCTTGGGCTGCTAGGAAAGTAGAGCTGTCAAGCGGTGAATGTGGGTGGCAAAAACGACTATGTTTATTCTTGATGACTCTTATTTCATACTATATGTGTTGAAACATTAAGTCAAATTTGAATAACTCGTCGCACCACAGAACTGTGAATCAAGTCTCAGAACTTCGGCCTTCCATGCCGATTTTCTGTCGGCTTTCCCAAAACGAGGTACGAGAATATATCGTACCAATGGCTGGCCTGAATATTTCAAATCCAATTAAGCTTCTAAGTAATTATGCATTTGGAACTGTCATTATTAAACTCTAATGTCTGGAGTATTTATATTAAGTTAATCAGCCAAATTATTAGTTATTCAAACTGATTAAATTAAACTTACAGGTGCCCAGAATTACTAGCTATTTATTCTTAGATAGATGTATTTCTAAGAGAAAAATAAAGAATAATCGGGAACAGAATACGATTCGGGGTAACTTGTACACTCACCAACACTAGGCTCACAGTACGCGTGTCCCATGAACATCAAGTTATTGTGACCTTGAGTGAAGTTACCACCAGATAGTGTGAGCGCATTCCAATTTGTCTACCTGGCCGGCATGGCGCAGCTAACGACCGGCCCTTCAGAAGAATAGCCGCGCAACAAACCCACTATGTACCACTTACCCACAGCTTAGGTAATTTTTACTTTCTCTATACTCACAATGTACATAGTGTAAAGAGAATGTATTGCACTCCACCAAAAAATTCGATACCGAGATTTCACCGGAAATATATGTTTTAGGGTCCCATGTATCCAAAAAAAGTATTTTCAGAAAAAGGTCCGTGTGTGTGTGTTCGTGTGTCTGTGAACACGATAACTCAAGAATGAAAAGTAGCTAAAATACTAAACTTGGTATTTAAGTTTAGTATCTTCCAGGGATGCGACATGAATATTTTGAGAAAAATCCCCCCACCCCAAACTACCCTTTACATGGAATTTTTTTACAAAATTTTGATTTTCTAAAAATGGCTCTAACGATTTTGATTAAAATGTCGTATATTAAAGTTATTTACCTGACAAATAAAATGTATATTTTGAATTTTCTGGGAATAGCCTCTGAAGACTACTTTATTCTGGATGCATTTTTCATAATTACTAAACCGCAAGAGATGGACAAAAACTTAACCCACAAAAACTGTAGAGCACGTTAAAACACACAATTTATGTTGGATAAATTTTTTTCCTGGAGTTGATCGTTTTTGAGATATTCCTTTTTCTTGGTTTCAGCTTTGAAAAACTTACACATTTCTCATACAGGAATTTGTCAACTGCTGTCCATACAACAAAGGAACATCAGTCACATGGCAACCAGCTTTTGGCTTTCACTTTAACCTATGGCACACCCTGATTTCGCTTCTACTTACAATAAAGCAAGAAATAAGAATATTTCTGCTAATTTTTCTCGATTAGCATGAAATAAATAAGAGATAAGCTTATTAACAATAATAATTTACAGAGATATAGAGAAAACCATGTGAATGGAACACATCAGATTTTTCTAAATAGTTTCTTTCGACGTTCTGGTATCTCCCCTTCGAGCTTAAAATAACATATGAAATGATCCAAGGCACATATTTAAACACTCTGTTCAGTGAGAAGAATGTGTATTTTAAATTTAAGAAATACAAAGGTTATTTAGTAGGTGTCATTGCGCAGAATTAAAACATGGCAAACAAGACACACTGTCAGTGATCACACTTGGCACGCTTAATGGTCTGCAAAAAGTGCTCATCTTTTGTTGTATTCCTTTGATATTAAATTTTACTTTGTCTTGCCCCCTATGTACAATGTACATAGGGATAGAGAAGTATTGCATTCCACCCAAAAAATCGTTGTCGAAATTTTACCAGAAATATATATGTTTTAGGACCTCCTGAATCCAAAAAAAAAAAGCATCTCCAGAGAAAGGTCCGCGCGCGCTTGTGTGTGTCCGTGTGTCTGTGAACACGATAACTCAAAAACGAAAAGTAGCTAAAATATACCAAACTTGGTATTTAGGTTCAGTATCTTTCAGGGATGCGACACGAAGATTTTGAGAAAAATCCCCCCACCCTAAACTACCCTTTACATGGAATATTTTTCGAAAATTTTGATTTTCTTAAAAATGGCTGTAACGATTTTGATTAAAATGTCGTATATTAAAGATATTTACCTGTCAAATAAAATGTATATCTTGAATTTTCTGGGAATAGCTTCTAAAGACCTGTTTATTCCGGATGCATTTTTCTTTATTTGGCATAACTAATAAACCGTAAGAGATAGACAAAACCTTACTATACAAAAATATAGTTCTTGTTAAAATACACAATTTACGTCATACACATTTTTTTCGTGGAGCTTACCCTTTTCGAAGTATTCATTGTTATTAGTTTCAGTTGTGAAGTAGTTATACTTTTCTCAGACGGAAGTGTCCGTTTTTCTTTTGTTCTACTCCTGGCCAAGAAAAGAAGCCATTTCTAATGACAATCGCATAATGGCAGTTTTTAAAACATTTGTCTATCGATTTATTCTAGTGTATTCCCTTATTTTATTCCTACTTATAAGGAACTAAGTAATAAGAACATTGTGCTGAATACCTCGATTAACAAGGTGCAGAAGGATAAATAATCTTATGTAAGAAGTTTGTAGAACGGCCAGAGAAAGTCATGTGAGTGTAACACATCAGATTTTTTTAATAATTAACTCGCGCAGATGCCTCAAATGTTCGTAATATGCAGATATGGTTTAATTGTTTTATCTGTAACCTTGGGAAGGTCAACAACTGCGGCACAAACAGGAGACCGACCAGCTGGGACTGATGGGAGGCAGTGCGAGTGAAGGCTGTCCGGATTAAGAGAAATCCGGACTAATGGGGTCCGGGTTAATGAGGTATATACAAGGGCCTTTACATAAAGGGACTAACTACTGATTTCAGTTATTTAAAAGCTATCAACTTTGAAGTGAACCGTGTAGTTCAGTGAGAGTTCAGCAGTTCAGTTGTAATTCGATTTAATGGGCGAGTTTCAACAGTAATTCAGGTGTAAAATCTGAGCTACGCTGAGCGCCTAGGTATTTTATAAAAAGAGTGTGTTAGCAAGAACTGTTCTCATTTGTACCAGCGTGCAATGAACAAAAAGTTTATACTCTGGCTGCACATTAATGGCAAAGCCTTCAAACGCACATATCTGGAATCATAGTTACGTTTTTTGAATTTTTCTTACGCTTAAGGTTTTTGTGGGGAGGGAATTACAATATATGCTTTTTAAAGATAGCAGTAGTATATATTTCTTGCGTAAGCTTCGGCGGCTAGTGTCCATGGTATCTCGGTCTTCCGGGAAGCCGCGTCTTGGCTTGAAATGTTGCCGACGTTTCGCCTCACTATGTGGGGCTTCCTCAGGGCGTGTGCTCTCATCACGACAGTTCACCTGGCACTGTCGTGATGAGAGCACACGCCCTGAGGAAGCCGCACTATAGAGTGTATAGAGAAAGTATTGCACTCCACCAAAAATTCGATACCGAGATTTCACCGGAAATATATGTTTTAGGGTCCCCAATATCCAAAAAAAGCATTTTCACAAAAAGGTCCGCGTGTGTGTGTGTGTGTGTGTGTGTGTGTGAGTGTGTGTCCGTGTGTCCGTGTGTCTGTGAACACGATAACTCAAAAACGAAATGTCGGTAAAATACCAAACTTGGTATTTAAGTTTAGTATCTTCCAGGAATGCAACACGAAGATTTTGAGAAAAATCCCCCCACCCCCAACTACCCTTTACATGGAACTTTTTTCGAAAATTTTGATTTTCTCAAAAATGGCCCAACGATTTTGATTAAAATTTCGGATATTAAACATATTTAACTGACAAATGAAATGTATATCTTGAATTTTCTGGGAATAGCCTCTGAAGAGTAGTTTATTCTGGATGAATTTTACTAAATTTTGAATAACTGCTAAACCGTAAGAGGTGGACAAACACTTACTAAACAAAAAATGTAGAGCACATTAAAACACACAATTTATGTTATATACATTATTTTCGTGGAGTTCGTCGTTTTTATGACATTCCTTATTTTTGGTTTCTGCTATGAAAAACCTATACTTTTCTCATACTGGAACTTGTCAACTCCTATCCATATAAACAAAGGAACTTCATTGACATAGCAACCAACTTTTGACTATCACTTTAACCTACGGTTGTCCCTTATTTCGCTTCTACTTACAAGGATGCGAGTAATAAGACTATTTCTGCTAAGCTTTTTAAGAATTATTTGTTGCAGGGATATGGAGAAAGTCATGTGAATGGTACACATCAGATGTTTTAACTATAAGACGCTCATAGATAAACACAAAAAACGCAAAATTAATGCTCCGAAGCATGAGATCCTTAATAGAAGGTGGGGCGGCTAACACAGTCAATATTAAATTTGTATTTTAATTGTTTCACATATATGAAATGTATTAATTTCATATTTATTTGAAATGAAACAAAGCTTAAGTTTTTTGCTTAAAAATGAATGACTTCAATTAAGTTTTATTTTATTTCATTCTATTGAAACGCCTGTAACTGCTCGGCTATCATTACAGTGTGAAATCAATACGTTTGATGAAAGAAAATAGAGCGCACAAAAATACAAGTGTTAAGAGAAATTTACATTTCGGGATTACACTCAGTTTTTACTTTTCCTAGCACCTATGCACAAAATATAGTAGGTAAGGAAAGTATTATGTTCCACCCAAAAATTCCAAACTGAAATTTCACAGGAAATATATTTTGAAGGCCCCTGAAGCCAAGAAAGCATTTTCTGAGGGCAGCACCCAAAAAGGGTTAAATACCAAACTTCTTAATTAAGCTTAATATTTTCCAAGGATGCAAATCAACGATTTTCAGGAAAATTCTTCACCCGAAACATCTATCGAAATTTCGATTTTCTGAAAAATATCTCTAACGATTTTGATTAAAATTCCAAACATTAAGTGTACAGCTTTCATTTCTTGGAAAGAGCCTCTGAAGCCCTCTTAATTCTGAGTGAGTTTTGTATAACTGGTATGCCCTAAGAGACAGACACAGTCTTATTACACATTTTTTTTGAGATAACCACTTTTGGGATATTTATTTTTATTGGTTTCAATTTTGAAATAATTTTCCCTAACAGGATGTCCTCCTTCGTTTCATATCTCTTTCATTTTATTTCTGGCAATGACAATCGCATAGCGACAGCTTTTAAAAAAGATTTAATATATTCTCTTATTTGTTTCTACTTATAAGAAACTAAATATTAAGACCATTCCTGGCAATGTTTGTTTAGATTAGCATTATGAAGATTAAAAATTATCTTTTGTAAGAATAGTTTGTTTACATAACAAATAGAGAAGGTTAAATAAATTGCAACACCTCATAGTTTTTAAAATAATAAAATTGCAGTTTAATATTTACCCCCAGCTTTTTTTGAATGTCCTTGATTCACCTTACAGTGAATGTCTCTGCATATGAAACGTACACTATTTGAAATGTTCTCCTGAACTGTTTTCTCAAAGATTTGCCCTTGCATAGCATCCGTTAGGATGCAGTTTCTTCTCATTCAGTGTCTAGTTTCTTTTTCCTGAAGTTTTAACACTGTTTTTCCTTTGCTTATTCCCACAAAAGCAGACCCTTTACCTAGCGATTATTATATGTCTGTATTGTGTCTGTTCATTCTCCCCCATATCCACATTTCAAATACTTCACTTCATCACGACTTCCCTTTACTTTGCAAGAGGTTTAAGAGGTCACTTTTTAAGAGACTCTGTCCTGCACCTTGACGCCGTGGAGTAGAGCATAGAGTTCTGGTTTTTGGCTGCACAATGTACCCAGGTCCTGAACTCGTGAGCAATTTCCAAGGAGGAGCTGCGGAATTATTGCCCCATACAGTTGGATAATCTCTACATCTCAGGTTTTCAGGCCCCTAAAAAACAATTTTTAGATGCTTAAATTAAGCTCTCAAATTAAAAAATAGGTACTAAAAACATTGACTCATACACCAAAAATTGCAGTTTCTACGCAATAAATATTAGACTAAACACCCAAAATTTATTATGGATTTCTAATAGATTAAAAATTGAATTAGTGAGCATTAAAATTACACTGAAACAATAACAGCAAATTTACTAAGCTTATATGGCTAAAAACCTTTTGTTTTATCTTAATTTATGAATTTTATTTATTAACTCATAATGTGAGGTTATGAGGTTGGAAAAGTATCTCTTAAACCTAATTGAATATCACGAAGGAAAGGTGCTATTGTCATTGTGTTCTACAGGTGACATAGAGCCACTTCCAAAGTGTTGTTTTCAAAGTACAACATGGTTATGAACAACAATGTAAACGAGTTGTTTGAAATACATTCGAAAAGCAACAGATAAAACGTTGTGGATCTGTGAATATCAACAGTTAATGAAGAGGACAGTATATGAGAATTATTAAACTGGAAATATATTACTTGAAGGAAATTTCTGTCGCACTACAATAAAAAATGACAAAGAGGCCTAGAGGATGCAAGTATTCTGTTACTCTTTCTAAAAAACTAAGTCTATCTGCTAAAGCGTTAAAATAAACGCATCTTCTTCTCAGAATGTCATTGCTACAACTAAACTATCACAAATAATTTTAATCAAACGCATCCTATGATATAATACTTTATGTTTTATTGTTTCATGAAAAGAAACAAAATAATACATTGTAAAATAGCAACTTTTAGACCGTGAAACCTTAAAATAGGCATTTGAGAGACGACAAAACCCCTTCCATAGAATTATAATTTATATGAAATTTGGAAATATTTAACTAAAGTGTATTCGTACACATAGAGAATGGGCATTTAGCTTAAAATCCGAGGTTTAATGATCTCAGAATTCTGCCGAGCGTAAATTGGGTGCGAGGGCTGAAGTAGGGTTGGCAGACCCTTCGCGAGCTACAGGTGAAGGGCAATGGATTGATGTGGAAGTATCGCTAGCTTCTTTCGAAAGAGAAATAAAGCCATTGTTTTTGTGTAATATTTATTTTCATGTAAAAGAACCTCATACCTAGAAAGAGAAGGCCCCAATGCAAAATTGTCGTCCACTTTACGCCGTAACGTCCTGTTTCTCTCCCGTGGCAATTATCAATGGGACGGTGGACTACTTCCCAGCCACCATGCGCGCCTATTTGTGGAATTAGAGACCAAAAATCTACCTGGTTATAGAAAACGCAGCTAGGTGGTTCCTATTATCCACTATGTTCATATTTATCTCTAACAGACAACATCGCTATATAATATCCGCCGCCTCCACCACCATCACCAATAGTAATAATAATAATATTAATATTAATAATAATAATAATAATAATAATAATAATAATAAAGTAATTACTGAAATTACTTTTTCAAACTTAGAAACATTATTTTGAAAACATAATACATCAAAATATAATCTTCATTTCTGCAGTTTATAAATAGTTATTTAATTAAATTTTGATTCACCACTACTTTGTTTATTTACTGATTTTCTGACGCATACCTATTGATATAGTTTTGTAATTTAAAATTTTCGGGCTGTTTTTCCATGGTCTGTAGGTTAAAACACAAACAACTTTAATAAAGACGAAGGACTTAAATTAAACTCCATCTGGTTACCTACATTTTCCCAACTCCGCAACCTCCAACCTAAATACAAACAAAACTAGAACCCGTCCACACCAGTGCCCGCGTATATATATATATATATATATATATATATATATATATATATATATATCGGCTATAGCCCGCACTGTTGTAATTCTCTCCGAGTTAGCGAATTGAGCACATTGCCTCTGAAGATGTCCCTCACAGACAGGGACGAAACGTTAAGTAGAAATATTTTAACTAAACATATTTTAACCTACATGCAAAACAGCCCAACATTTTTAAATTTTAAAACTTGTATTTAACTATTTATTCCATTAATTTCAGGTTTACATTTTATTACTGTAAATATCATATTGTAATATCACAGGAAGTTTTTTTGTTTATTATTATTGTTGTTATTATTATTATTGTTATTATTATTATTATTATTATTATTAGCATTATCATTAAGTATGAGTATAAACATTTCTAAGTACATTTAATTAACTTAGTAATACTTAGTGTATAAATAAATTTTTCCTAATATTAAGTTGAGTACCAACCTTGGACCCTGTGCTTTTCAAATTTGATTTTAGTGTTACCTCACTCTTGTTATTTAACTATAACTCCAGTTCTCAACCTTTTTCCTTTGGTAACTCCATCCTTGTTTCTCTTTATGACATTGAAGTAACATAATACTTTCTCCTGCCATTATTATTCAGTGATTAACAATTAAAAGTTAAAATTTACCAGCTGGCCTCAGAGAGACAATTTGTTAAAGAAAAGGGTGGAGGTTAAGCTTTCACCTGTAGCAGGCTTCTGTGGGAAAAATTAAAATGTGAAAAACCTGCTGCATAAAGAACACACATTCTCCAGGCAAAATTATCAGGTTAGGCAACTATCCCTACCAAGTAAATTGACCCCATAGCCGTTAGGATATCTCCATACATATGCAACAGGAGCTATGCATAGACTCGAACATCTTCTGTCGGTCTTCTTTGGTTTCTAGGACATAGATAGAGGAAGGTGAAATCTTTATTAGGCACTAGAGTTTATAACACTACAGATTCAAAATTTATGTACCTCTACCACTGCTATTTACTTATTTATCCCACCTTTCATTATTGAGATATGCCATCGTTTATATATGACATCTTTTTTCTCTTCCTCACACTGCAGGTGTTTTTTAAATGCTGTTTTTAGTTAAGGGACATCAAAAAATTAATTTTCATTCAAGTCTCCTTCTCATGCTTTTGGTGGAATATCTTAAGGTCAGGGATGCGGAACAGATGATACTTGTTTACATGTATAGTCTGATGACGCTTCTCTACGGCTGCCAATTTATTTTAAGTCTTCCTAGGACATGCTGTGTGTGTGTTAAACAAAAGTGATTCAGCGAATGAAGGCATTTTAGGTGCCTAATAGAGAAATTATAAAAGAAGTATGAATATATAAACTCCATTTCCCAAATTCTTGCAAACTATAAACTGTATCACAGATGAAACTAGGATATAACTTTTATATACTTTAACACAATATTACCCGTCTACCACTCACCGTTTTAGCTAGAGCTTCTGCATTCCACTCAAATATAAAACATCAGCATTCTTATTCTACTATTTGTATAATAAGTAGGGCAATTATAGCATTCCTCCCAAAAATTTCATTCTGAGATATCATCGAAAGTTCACCGGAGGACCCGTGAATAAGAAAATCATTTTTAAAAGAGTATTGTTTGAACATGGGTACTCAAAAAAGAAAATTCGCATGAATATCGAACTTGATACCCAAGTTCAATACTTTCCAAGAATACAACACGAATATTTTGTTGAAAATAACCCCACTTATTACTATCCTTTACATGGAACATTTATCGAAATTTTTGATTTTTTGAAAAATGATTGTAATGATTAGCGATTAAGGATTAGCTCCCTAAACATGCATTCAGAAAAGTTACACACTTAATAGTAAAAACATTATATAGTATATCCTCGCAACCTTGGTGTATATATATATACACCCTCCTACACATTCTACCCTGAGGTCAAGTGCTTCCCTCTTGTAGGCGCGCACACCAGCTATACTTCGGAACCTATTACCATCTAGTGATGCGCAGTGTGGGTGTATCCTACAATGTTTATCTTCTTTACACTTATACAATCATTTGTATGGAATCTCTCGTACGTTTGATCACCATTTAATCTGATTAAAGATATTGAAAGCATGTAGATTTCTATAAATAAATACAAAGAAAATGAGTTGAAGTTTAATGTTATGAAATCAAACTTTAGTTCACTGCTGTATCGGTCTTATTCGTCTTTAAACAACTACAAATTGATTTCAATGGCGTCATTAGTTATTTCTGCACATTTTGTCACGATTTATTAGAAGAAAGGAGGTTCATATGGATGGGCAGAATCTCTTGCATCACCAAACTCCGACACTCGGAAGAGTGCTCATCGTTTGGTAGACCTTGTATGAAATACCAAGTTATCTCTGTGGGCGGCTTGAGTAATTCCTTACCGTAGCTTAATGGAAGATGACGTAAGGTTGCATCTACACTCAAGTTTTGAAAACGGAAATGTTATAAACCGCAAACACTTCTCAAGTCTTGTCCCAACAAAGCTGAAGGTTAAAACAAATAAAGGTAGTTTAATAAATAAGATGTAAAACTCTAGGGAATACTTTAAGACATTACAACTTAGCTCAACATTTTCAGTGCCTTATTAGATTATAGTATTCATTACAGTTATACAAATTTTGAAAGTCATTAAAACAAAATGCTATTAGATTTTCGAGAAAAGAATCCAATAAACTAATCAGATTTTCAGGGCTCTGAGACGCATGTGGCAGTGGAATCGCCGTCACACCAAATTAGGTAGCATACTTTTTCCTTATTGCACTCCACCATAAACACACTATAAAACCTCTGTAGTCATTGTCATTTCATTTCTTTGTACTGTTTCAGGGTTGAAGTTCAACGCAAGTGGACAGCTGGCAACAAGTTTTCCCGTCCCGGAAGACCATTTGAGATCTCTCCATGGGGAGAGGTCACGATGTATTATCTGGAGACGTTAAATACTCCGCCAGTAACACTCTCCCACCTTTTGCTTTCACCTCACCCCTTCCTCCCGAAGCATAATAGGTTTTGATAAAAAAAAACCCGGATTCTTAGTTTCTGGTGTGTTTACTTTCTCTAGCACGTATGTACAATGTACACAGTAGATAAAGAAAGTATTATATTTCATCCAAAAATTTGATACCGATATTTCTCTGGAATTAAATGTTTTTAGATCTTCTGAATCGAAGAAACCCAACCTTCTTAAAAAAGTCCCTGTGCGTATCTCTGTGTGTGTGTATGTATGTGTGTGTACACAGCATATAAAACGAAAAGTCGGTTAAATAACAAACTTGGTATTTAAGATTATATCTTACAAGGATGTGACGCGAAGATTTTCAAGAAAATCCTCTCATTCCCAACTACCTTTTACAAGGAAACACTTTCAAAATTTTTGATTTTCTCAAAAATGGCTAATGATTTTTATTAAAAGATATTTATTAAAAATATTTACACAAAAGATAAAATGTGTATCTTGAATGTTGTGAACACCCCTTTATTTTGGATGAATTTTGTTGAATTTTGCATAAGTAGTAAACCGTAAGAAATAGACAAAGGCTTCTGCACAAAACTGTAAATCTCGTCAAAACACACATTATAGGTTATACACATTTTTTATGGAGTTGACTATTTCCAAGATTCCTTGTAATTAGCTTCAGTTTTAAAATACTTACTTTTCTCATACGGGAATTTGTAAACTGTTGGGCATGCAAAGAAATGGATTTAAACTACATGGCAGGCAGATTTTAAAAAATTGGACTATTGCTTCAGTCAAGTGTATTCCGTCATTTCGCTTCTGCTTATAATAGATAAGAGAATATCAGACTTTTCGTGATGGAACCTAAAAGTTTTAATTCGGTTATTGAAACAAACAGACTACATTTATTCATGCATTCATAGAGAGAAAGAGATTCTTTCAATAATTATGATCTTAATGAAATCTTGCTTAGTTTACCATTTGAGGTTCTTTTAGTGTAAAATTTAGATTTAAATTCAAGGTCGCAGTAACAATGGTCGCGTTCTCACTCTTACCTTACATGAATCGGAACGCAGTTTGCTTTCAAGCGCATTTTGACGGAAGACAAAAAGATTCTGAAGTGTAAACTCTTCTAGTTATATCATTGTTGGGCGTAATATTAGGAGACAGAATGAGCACTGAAAGCCTTGGTCAGTGTAGTGTTTAAAATTAAATTAATTAAATTAATTAAATTAAACTAAAATTCAAATAAATTACGTGCCATACTAATCGTAGATATATTGAAGTTGCCACTTTGAAATACATACAGAAGTTACGATTAATTTAGGTTTTTACATTTTGAAGGTAGTGTTTTAAGGTACAGTGGGAGTGAAATTTCAGATTTTCATAGTTCTGTATAGATTATTTGAAGATTATTATTTATATTAATGTAAATATCAAAGACATTTAAATTGGTGAAATAGTCTGGAAGGTATATTTCTTTTTATAAATTTTATTATGTAAATATGTTGCGAAATCAAAATATTCCATGTGATTTGAAAACATTGACCGGTATTCTCTGAAGGAGCTTTGAGCCAAAAGCAAATTTAAAGAGGGATATTTTAATAAATATGATTAATAAATTAATAATTATTTAAAAGTTATTTCAATCTCTAAAATGAATAATTCTTTCATATAAATATTTTTTTTATAAATGACTATTACTGTTGCGATAATTAGGCATTTTCTAATATTACAATAGATATTTTGCACATTCTGGAAAAGTTTACGTGCAAATTAAACAAAAACTGAGACGCCTGGAAATATTGAAAGTGTGTAAATGTGGTTTTGAGAAAAACGCTAGTTAATGAAGTAGTATGCTAGGAAACAGTTGGGATGTGCTCCATTCAAAATTAAATGAAGTTTTATTTATACACATTCCTTAACTGATGTGCTTCTTAGCGTGCATTCTATACTGGGCTTGAAAGAACGCTTAATTTTGCTCAGAGGCCTCTTTTGCAGACTTGAGGTTCTTTTAACATGACTTTCTCTAGCTATTCTGCAACACATTATTCTTAAAAAAAAAAAAAAAAAAAAAAAAAAAAAAAAAAAAAGCTGATCCTTGTCTTAATTTCGTACTAATCAAGATAAACAGAAGGTATAAAAATAGCCGTATTATTTGTTTCTTTATAAGTAGAAGGAAATAAGGGAATAAATACACTAGGCTAAAGCAATAGTCAACTCATTTAAAAGCTATTACTAAGTGATCGAAATTCTTTTCTTTGCATAGTCAGGAATTGACAAATTCCTGTATGGAAAAATATTTAAGTGTTTTAAAACAGAAATAACTAACACAGAATAACTCGAAAACTCCATGAAAAAATGTATATGACACAAATTATTTGCTTTTTAATTAGATTAAATTTTTTGGTGTAATAAATTTTTGTCTATCTTTTATGGTGTACCAGTTATGTGATGCTATCCAGAATGAAGAAAGACCTTCAGAAGCTATAACAAGAATATTCAAAATATTTATTTTCTTTGCCATGCAAATATTTTTAATTTGCGATATTTTAATCAAAGTCGTTAGAGCCATTTTTGAGAAAATAAAAATTTGGAATTTTTTCCATGTAAAGGTTAGTTTGGGGTGGAAAGATTTTCCTCAAAATCTTCGTAGGAACATGTTAAACTTAAATACTAAGTTAGATATTTAACAGATTTTTTTGGATTTTGAGTTAAGCTGTCCACAGAGACACATATGCAGTCCATCTAAAAACGTTTTTATTATTATTTTTTTTGTGTTTTTTTTTTGTACAGGGGACTCTTAAAATGTATATTTGTGGTGAAATCTCGGTATAGAAGATTTGGCTGAAATGCAATACGTCTCTACTTACTATGTACATTGAATATACGTGTTAGAGAAATTAAAAAGAAATTTGCGATTTTGAGTGGTTTTAGTTCAAATGCCAGTCCCAGTATACTTTAAACACAGTGGCATGCCTAGTAATTTATAAAAACATCTATATTCTAAAAATTCTATAAATTTATAAATTGAATATAATACTCATAGTGTCAAATTTTAGGTTTTTAAACCCTAAAATTTCGGAGTTTAATAATAATCATACTTAATTGTTGCACGCACGCATTGCATCTCAAGACCAATAGAACACCAACTTCGCTTTTCGAACAAAGAAAGAAAACAAAAGAGGTAAATGCAGAACATAACCTGTCAGAGCTTGTCATTTCTGTTAGGATGAAATAACAGGCAATAAGAACGAGACAGTGCAGGAAAAGGTTTAACGAGCAAAATCTATTGGATAATGTGGATAATTCTATTATTCACATTTCCGGAGAAACAGAAAAAGCTTGAAGAAGAAGTTTATGTAGCAGGCAACTCAAAGCGGACGAGGTTGTAGCGAAGTAATGGCGTTCATTAAAGAAAGGAATGGAATCGAACAAGTGGATGAAAATCGTAAAGATGCACTATGGCACTAGAAACGAGCGGTAGCCAGTACCTGCTACACGAGGACCATGTGCTCCATTGAACAAGTATGCTACCCACCTTTGTCAGTACAGGGTCGTCATCAATTTCAGTGGACGTGGGAGTGACATGTTCGACCTTAACTCATAATATTACTCATGTTCTGCTAATTGGGAGTCTAGTGGCTTTATGCAAGAGTAAACACCTCTGCCATGTAGGTGGCTCACTCATTTCCTTATCACCTTCATTTCTTCATTTGTTTTACTCATTTGTACGTGTAGATTGTATGTGGGAATATAACACAGTGAATCTTTAGAAACGAGAACAATTTAAACAAATAAAACGATTAATGTGCTACTACTAAGACTAATTTCATGGTTTAGACTTTAATCCTTTCACCACTAACATATTTTTATGCGAGAAACACCTCCTTGCTGAGTTAAGGGGAATTTGCGAAATTTGATTTTGACCAATAACATTTAGCCATAATGTTTTGTATTTCAAGTTGAAAATGCAATAATATGCACTAATAACCAAACAACAACAACAACAAAAATATGTGTTCTATTCATATAACTTTCTCTACATTTCTACAACAAATTACTGCATATCTAGAATTTTCTGGGAATAGCCTCTGAACACTATTTTATCTGGATGAATTATACGGAATTTTGCATAACTGGTAAATCTTAAGAGAGAGACAAAATATAACTTAACAGAAAATGTAGAGCTAGTTAAAACTCACAAATTATGTTATTGTTTTTTTGAGATATTATTTGTTATTGGTTTTAACTTTAAAATACTTATACTTTTCTCATACGGGAATTTGTTAACTTGTGTCCATACAAACAAAGGAACTTCAGTCACATAGGAACCAGCTTTTAACTATCACTTTAACCTTTGGTACTCCCTTATTTCCCTTCTACTTACAAGGAAGCAAGTAATAAGATTATTTCCGCTAATTTTTATCAACTAGCATGAAGTAAATAGAAACATAAGATTTTTAATAATAAGTTGTTGCATAGAAGTAGAGAAAGTCATATGAATGGAACGCATCAGAGTTTTTTATTCATGAGGTGTCAAAACCTGTATAGCCGATGAAATCTCGGTATCGAATTTTGGGTGCAATAAAATATCCTACCTATCTAAAGCTCTAGAAAGCATGTACTACTTTGATTCTTTGCGGATTCATTGATTATTACTTTCTCTAACACATGTACAATGTAAGTAGCTGACGGACGTACTGCAGCCGAATTAAACTGTAATCTTAAAATATCAAAAATTTTTGTGCACCTTACACCAAAATGTAGAAAAGTAAGCTAAATTTAAGCTAATGGGTTCATACGCCATCTATAGAGTTAATCTCTCTTTTCTGTGCCCAATAATTCAACAAAAATCCTCTTTTTAAGAACCTTAATTAGAGGTGTATTAATTTCACTATGTGCTAATCTATGTGCTTGTGGTAAGACTCCAGGAAGCGGCCGAAACCGACCACGGGAAAAAGTCACCGTTATAGGTCTCTTACATGATCCTAGTTATTCTTCGTATCGACGCGGGGAGCGCTAGGAACCCACCCCTACTCTATGTTCAAAATTCCACAGAAGATTCGAACACCACCCTGCCGCCAGAACTGTATTTCCAAAGCGCAGACACCACCACTAAAGGGCGCCATAGGAGTCTTCGCCTACCCCTACAACCTCGAAAGGGATAGGTCGGAATAAAATTGAGATTAAAAGAAGGGATAAGAGTTTGGGGGAATGAAGATATTTACCCGGCATTCACAAAGTGAAACCCCCCAAAAAACCCTGTACTAAGAACTGTAAGTTATACTTATCAGGCTAAGAATGCATATTGGAATACAAGACCCGAGATCTGATAAGTAACTTACAGTTCGTGGTTAACTAATTACCTTTTGAAGTACTTGAAAAAACTGTAGTAAAGCATTAATAAATCAGAATTGCTTTTCAATATTTTATTGAACATTAAGAAAAAATAAATTCTTGATGTGAACAAATGAAAGCTACATCTAAATTATATTGACAAAGGCTTCTTATACACCCTTTTGTTAATGATTCTTTACTTGAAGTAACACATATCTTCGGTGTTACGTCATTTCCTAATTGTACTGTACATATTAATGACCTCTCAAACTCTTACTGTAGGCACTTATTGTGCTTGTTGGCATGACAATTAATAAATGCATTTAAATTTAGCTTGCATTACCGAATGTGTGTTCAGAATGATTAACCTACATATCAAGTATTTCAAAAAGAATATAACAACGTTTAAAAATACCGTTTGGTTCTTAAGTTCGCATAGCGGACATAACTCAAGAGTATGCTGTAGAAGATGTCTCAGTTATGCATGCAAAAATAAAAATAGCTCTCGCTTGTTCAGGGTTGTCGATAGGAAGTTTTAACAAGTAATGCAATAAATCTACGTGTATATGGACACCGGCGAGTGTACATTGAATTAACCCATCCCTTTTGTCATCCATAAAGAAGGTAAGTTTACGGCATCGCCACTCCCGTTTCGAGTACTTGAATAAGCTACGGGAACTACCAGTGCATAAGACAATGGCAACAATAACAAAGAGAATTTACAGAGAGGTTGTGCAGGTGTCTGGACAAGGAAGTGCGAAGAGACCGCGGTCACATCGGGGGGAGTAATGGGGCATTTGCATACATGCATAAGCAATCGTCCGGTGCTGCGATGAATTGCTCTCATCTAGAACGACAAAAAACAGCCGCACATGCGCGATCCAGCAAGCCTGGACATCAATCAAGACCTCGCGTACTTGTACTGCGCGTTGTTTGGTACAATTAACGCTTTTTTATTTGTGACACAACAAAGCTGATATTGATTATCTTTCATCAAACACTCGATCTCTCAGGAATTGATTTTACCATTAGAGGCATATTTACGAAAGCGGATGCAGAAAGTGGATCCAAAATGGGTATGCAAATATGCTAAATATAATTTTTTTCATACCTTATGCGAATCTTTCGAGTGGATAAAAATTTCGTAATACGACCTAATTATCAATTTGATAAATTACTACTATTTTTCTCTCCCTTCAATGAATTTTTATGAGCTACGATCCACTTAAACACAATTATAGAAGCTAATTTGTTTTTCACCAGTGGCGTTTTTATGTACAAATGGCGTCTGTTGTGCTCCCCCCCCCCCACAACTTAACATCTATAGCATCTCACATCACAGTGAGCTATTCATATTTTCGATCAGAGAATTTAAAACATGGCTATTTTTACTTTCTCAACAAAACACAATGTATAAAGTAGAGAAAGTATTGTATTCCATCTAAAATTAGATTAAGACATTCAGGGGCCTCTAAATCCAATAAAAATAGTTTTATTAAAAGGTCTGCAATTATGTGTGTCTGTATTTGGGCTCATAACGAAAAAAAAATAAATAAATAAAAATGCCTTAAATACTTGACCTTTAAGTTGATAGTTTCCAAAGATGAGATACAAAGACGTTCAGAAAAATACCCCCACCCCAATCTATCCTTTAACACATTGAAGCCCTAGCCCGAGTATAGCTTGGGCCGTGCAAATGTTCATGTGGCCCACGCCCGAGCTTGCTTGGGCATGTATTTCTAACGCTTTTAATGCAATTCCACGACCTTAACTCGGTCTTGGGCTATGCGGCAAAGAACATACTTCAGTTATCGTTTAGTTGTCTGATTTGCGCTGCCTTCTGTCCTTGCTTTAGTCAACTATTAGGAATTTTAGGAGGTTTAGTAATTGTGGCTGCTCTCAGGTAGTCGCGCCATTTTCCTTGAAGGTGGTGATCTGTTTGTTACGTTTTGTATTTTTAAATGTTAAAATGCTACATTTTCCTCGACTTCTGTGGACAAACTGAAATTCGGTATACAAATGAAGCTCTGAGAAATTACGGTTCCGATGTAGAGCTTTTCGAACTTTCAATAAATGGAGTGTAAGCAGCTTTACGCAGATTTTTTCAATTGATACTTGTAAATTTAAAATAAAATATTAATACGGAAATTATGGCTATTTTCTTACTTGTTGAGAAATTTTTGAATACCATACTTTTAGATTGTACCAATACTTTTTGGCAGATTTGATTGATGTACTGTAAATAATAACTCAAAGCAGGCGTAAGAACCCTGAGTTTTTTGGTCCTTCAACTAAAGAAACGCCTGGGCTTCAATGTGATTGTATGGAAGATTTTTAGAAAGTTCCTTTTTTCTCAAAAATGGCTAATGATTTTGCTTGAATTAATATATATTAAAGCTACTTACATGAAACATTAAATGTAGATCTTGAATTCCTTGGAAATAGTCACTGAAGTGCTCTTCATTGTGAATGACCTTCACAAAACTGGTAAAACATAAGAGAAGGCAAAAACTTATTCCACAGACAGTAGAAACATGTCATCAAAACACACAATTTCCACAATATATACATGTATATATAAATACATATAGGTGCATATATATCGTTTTAAAATGTTCAATATTTATCAAAATGTAAATCTTTATTCACTGTTGTTCACCCTGGGTATATACAGAGAAGGACATTTCAATTCCATCACATAGCAAATAGCTTTTAAAAGATTGACTATCGGTTTAGGCTGGTGTAATTTATTTCATTTCTATTTAGAAGAAACTAATTAATAAAAGTATTTCGATTAATATTTATCTCGATTAAATGAAGTAGAAAAATAAGTTTTTGTAATAATTATTGCAGAAAAGGTGGAGAAAGTCATGTGAATGAAACACATCAGATTTTGTTATAGATTTTAAAATATAACATCTCAATTGGAAATATTTATAAGTACTTAAAGAGTTTGAGATGAAAAGTTCATCCTCAAAAAAGAGGACGATGGGTGAAATGTTAGCATTTTTGGTCAAAATAGAGTTGTTCTATAAACACTAAAGGACCTACACCATCAGTGGAGAATATCCCCATACCATGACATCCTCCTCCATGTTTTACAGTAGGAACCTGTTAGCATGAATTGAATCTATCATCAAAAGATTGACGAATAAATTGAATACCATCAGAAGACATAAAATTCTATTTGTTCTCATTGTTCCATAATACTGTTGACCATTTCTGCTCTGTCCAGTGACGATGTTCTTTTGCAAAGGCAAGCCTCCTTTCTCTGTTGCGAGGACTAATGAAAGATTTCTTGCATAGGCAATGGGCTGTCAAATACGCACCTTTTAACTGTAAATACACAGAGGTAAATTCTTTTATTTTGAGAGAATACGCCATTGTTTAATTTTAAATTCACCGTTTCATCCAATGGAAATGGAACGGCAAACAGCATAATATAACAAATCTGATTTGTTACACTCACATGTCTTTCTCTAGCTGCTCTACAAATAAACTTATACAAAAATTTTTCTTCTTTCTAATTGAGATAAAAATTAGCAGAATGTTCATGTTACTTAGTTTCTAATAAGTAGAAGGTAACTAAAGGAATGCGCTATACTAAAGCTATAGCCAAATGTTTTAAAAGCTGTCATTATGCGATTGTCATTGCAGATCGCTTCTTTGCCTGGACAGGAGTAGAACTAAAGTAAAAATTGACACTTCTGTCTGAGAACAATATAAGTACTTCCCAATTTAAGCCAATAACAGCAATATGGTTACCTTCATAACAAAAACGTAAAGAACAGAGATTGTATATTTTGAGGGAATCTAGATTTTTTGTATAGTAAGTCTCTGTCCATCTGTTACGGCTTACAGGTTATGTAAAATTCCAAAATCTATTCACAATAAAGGTGTATTCAGAGGTTTTTCCCATAAAATTCAAGATACACGTTTTACTTTTTACTAAATATCTATACCACATTTTAATCAAAATCGTTAGAGCCATTTTTCACAAAATCAAAATTTTTCCATGTAAAGGGTAGTTTGGGGTCGGGGTATTTTCTTGAAAATCTTTGTATGGTATCTTTGGAAGATACTGAACTTAAATACCAAGTTTGGTATTTAACGGACTTTTCGCTTTCGAGCTATGCTGTCCACATGCACACACACACACATACACGCACGCACACACAGGACATTTTTCTAAAAATTCCTTTTTTGCATTCAGAGGTTTTCAAAGCATACATTTTCGGTGAAATCTCGGTATCGAATTTTTGGGTGCATTAGAACACCTCCTCTATACACTATGCAATATTATGTGTAGAGAAAGTATAAATATTATGCTGGTTGTATGTGTGTCAACTTCATAATTCTGCCTCAGTTCGACATTGATTTGTCGAGAATATGATAATGGTTGCCTTCTAATTGTTCTATCTGTGTTTCGGCTGTTTTTCTAGGTCGACCCTGTCGTAATTTGTTGTGCACATGCCCACGGACTTGGTCAAGTTGGTTCCAGACAGATATAAGTTGACTAGATAGATGAAAATTACGAGCAGCCTCTGCTTGTGATTTCCCTTCTTGTAAAGCACACATTACAGCCTCCATGAACTATACACGTATTCCTTAAGCTAAGGTGATGGCATAACATTTAATGAAAGGTTCACAATTAGTCTGAAACACTTGCGAAGTAAAACTTCAGGAAGAGAAATCTAAATATTTTTACTTTCTCTACACGTACTATGTACATAATGTATAGAGTACCTAAAAATTCGATACCGAGATTTCACCGGAAATATATGTTTTGGGACCACCTGAAGCCAAGAAAAGTATTTTTAGAAAAAGGCCCGTATGTGTCTGTGTGTGTCTGAAGGTGTATCTATGGGCAACATAGCTCGAAAACGAATAGTCGGTTAAATACCAAACTTGGTATATAAGTTGAGTATCTTCCAAGAATGCAACACGAAGATTTTCAAGAAAATCCTTCCACCCTCAACTACCCTTTACATGAAAATTTTTCGAAAATTTTGATTTTTCAAAAAGCGCCTTATGATTTTTATTAAGATACCTTATATATAAGCTATTTTTATGACAAACGTAATGTATATCTTGAATTTTCTAGGAATATTCTCGAAAGACCTCTTCATTTTGGGTGATTTTTGTATAACTGGTAAACCGTAAGCGATATACAAATACTTACTACACAAAAATGTAGATCTCATTAAAACACACAATTTATGTCATATGCATTATTTTATAGAATTAACCGTTTTGGAGATATTCCAGATTATTGGTTTCAATTTTAGCCACTTAAGCTTTTCTTTGTTTACTTCTAACAAGCAAAGAGATTGGAATTTCAATTGTTTCACATAGCGACCGGCTTTTTAAGAACTAGACTATTGTTTTATCCTGTGCATTTCCTTATTTCCCTTCTACCAACAAGAAAGCCAGTAATAAGACTAACTATGTTTATTTTGATTAGCATGATGTAGGTAACAGAGCAATGTTTTGAATCCAAGTTTAGTTTACAGAATAGTTAGATGGCATCATGTGATTGGGAAACATTAGATGTTTTCCGTTCTACTTGCAAGGAACCAAGTAATAAAGACAAGTTCTACTAATGCTTATTTCGATTATCACGAATCACATAAAATAATAAGCTTTTTATCAATAATTTGTTACAGAGATGTAGAGATAGTCATGTGAATGGAACAGACGTTTGTCAACAGATTTTTGAATCAGCTCTGCTGTGTTATTGCCCCTTACTTAGGCGTATTGACTCTGTTGTGTTGTAAGCACTGCCATCCACCTGCACCCTTATACGATCTGTGATGCCAATGTCATGACCTACTTTGCTTACGTAATATCATGAGTTTAGATTAGGGAAATAATTTTATTCGTATAATAGAATTGGGTTGCTTGTATACGTACTACCAACTTTAGAGATCAATTACGCTTTGTCAAAATACTTATAAGCGCTACTGTATGTTACATTAACATATTTACTTTCTCTACGTATTATGTACATAGTGTATAGAGAAGATATTGTAATGCACCCAAAAATTCGATTCCGAGATTTCATCGGAAATACATTTTTTGTGACACCTTGAATCCAACAAGTCTAATATTTTCCAGTCACATGACTTTCTCTACATCTCTTAAACAAATTATTGTTAAAAAGCTTATTCTTCTATTACTTCGTGCTAATCGAGAAAAAATTAGCAGTAATCGTCTTATTACTTGCTTCCTTGTAAGTAGAAGGGAGATAAGGGAATAGCTTAAAGTGATAGTCAAAAGCTGATTGCTATGGGATTGAAGATCCTTTGTTTGTAAGGACAGGAGCTTTCAATTTCTCGTATGAGAAAAGTATACGTGTTTTATACTGAAACCAATAACAAGGAATATCGCAAAAACGACCAGTTCTCGAAAAAAATGTATATAACATAAATTGTGTGTTTTAACGAGCAAGTTTTTGTCCATCTTTTACAGTTTACCAGTTATGCACAATTTAGCAAAAGTCATTAAGATTAATGAGGTCTTTAAAGGCTATTCCCAAAAAATTCAAGACATACACTTTATTTTACACAAAAATGCCTTTAATATACGGCATTTTAATCAAAATCGTTAGAGCCATTTTTGAGAAAATCAAAATTTTCGAAATTTTTTCCTTATAAAGAGTAGCTAGGGTTGGGGAGGGATTCTTCTCAAAATCTTCGTATCGCATCCCTGGAAGATACTAAACTTAAATACCAAGTTAAGTATTTTACCGACTTTTTGAGTTAATGTGTTCACAGACACACGGACCTTTTTCAGAAAATACATTTTTGGATACAGGAGACCCTAAAACATCTATTTCTGGTAAAATCTCCGCATCGAATTTTTGGGTGGAGTGCAATGCATCCTCTGTACACAATGCATATAGTACGTGTAGAGAAATTAAAAGAAATTTTTAGAAAAATGTCAGGGTGTTTGTGTGTGTGTGTGTGTGTGTGTGTGCGCCTGTGGCCACCATAGCTGAAAAATGAATAGTCCATTAAATACCAAACTTGCTATTTCAGTTCAGTATCTTTAAGGATGCGACACTAGATTTTCAAGAAAATTCTCTCATCCCCCAACTACCGTATGAAAAAAAAATTGAAAATTTTGATTTTCTCAAAAATGACGTAACGATTTTTATTAAAATAGCGTATATTAAGGACATTTAGAAAAAAAAACTTCTCGTTTTTTTTTTTACTCAAGAGGTCTCAAAACCTATATTTCCGGTGAAATCTCGGTATCGAATTTTTTGGTGTAATACAATACCTTCTCTGTAAACTATGTATAGAGAAAGTAATAAAATATATATCTTGATATATCTTGGTTTTTCTGTGAATTACCTCTCAAGACATATTTACTTGGGATGAATTTTACATAGCTGGTCAACCATAAAAGATAGCCAAGAACTTACTAAACATAAAATGTAGAGCTGCTTTAAAACACACAAATTGTGTTACATCATTTTTTTTTTTTTTTTTTTTTTTTGATTTCGCCGCTTCTGAGATATTACATTTTATTATTTTCAGTTTGAAAATACTTATGTTTTTCTCATATGGGAATTTGCCAACTAATGTCCATACAAACAAAAAAACTTCAATCACAGAGCAACCAGCTTTTAAAA
This sequence comes from Hymenopus coronatus, assembly GCA_030762935.1. Lineage (NCBI taxonomy): Eukaryota > Metazoa > Arthropoda > Insecta > Mantodea > Hymenopodidae > Hymenopus > Hymenopus coronatus. The sequence goes on along the minus strand of CM060898.1, from coordinate 61,687,963 downwards.
CATTTGACTATCCCTTTAGCCTAATGTATTCCTTTATTTCCCTTCTACTTATAAGGAAGCAAGTAATAAGACTGTTTCTGCTAATTTTTTTTCGATTAGGATGAAGTAAATAAAAGAATAAACCTTTTAACAATAATTTATTGTAGAGATGTAGAGAGGTCATGTGAATGAGACACATCAGAATTTTCATTTCTCTACACAAACTATGTGCATAGTATCTAGAGAAGTGGATTCCACTAAAAAATTCGATACCAAAATTTCTCCGGAAATACAAGTTTTATGGTCCCCCGTATCCAAAAAAAAGCATTTTCAAAAAAAGGTCCACGCATGTGTGTGATGTGTATGTGATCAAAAACAAAACAAAAAGTCAATAAAAGACCAAACTTGATACTTAAATTTAGTATCTTCCAGGAATGCAACACAAAAATTTTGAAAAAAAATCCTCTCACCCCATACTACCCTTTACATGGAAAATATTTAGACATTTTTGATTTTCTCAAAAATTGCTCTAACAATTTTGATTAAAATACCTACGTATATTAAAGATATTTATTTACATAACAAATAAAATGTATGGCCTCAAAAGACCACTTTATTATGGATGATTTTATTGAATTTTGCATAACTGTTAACCATAAGAGATAGACAAAACCCTACTACATAAAACATTTAGATCTCGTTAAAACACAATATTTACGTCATATACGTAGAGTTAACCATTTTTGAGACATTTCTTGTTATTTGCTTAAGATTTAAAATATTTAAACTTTTCTCACATGGAAATTTGTAAACTCATGGCCTTGCATAGAAACAGACTTCAGCCACATGCCAACCAAGTTTTAAAACATTTGACTATCGTTTTGAGTTAGTTTATTCCCGTATTTACCTTCTACTTACAAGGTAGCAAGTAATAAGACACTCTCTGCTAATTTTGTCTCGATTAGCATTAAGTAAATAGAGGAATAAGCTTTGTAACAATAGTTTATTGTAGAGAAAGTAATGTGAATGGAACACATCAGATTGCAATGCAGAACTGTGTTTTGTTGGTATTACGCAACACTTGATTTAGTGTCTATTGTCTGAAATGCGTTGCGCAATTAACGATTGCAATGATCATTAACACAGGTAGAAAAACAATGTCTCTCTGGAGCACAGAGGACGTGCTAATCAATTGTTTGGAAGGGGTGGGTGTTTCCATTAGTCCTGAAACCTGTTCTGCATCGCCATTAAATAGCCCAAGACGTCTCAATTAATCAACTCCTCCCGTTCACACCCCCCTCTGTTAATTTAAGATTAAAAATTCGGTTCGACAGGCAATCGTCTCTGGACCGTTCACGGTTACGCCAGGCGAACACTGATTTACATTTTGATCAAGTGCTTCGAGCAACAAATCCGTTTAACCGAAGCGAGTTCACTTTACAGGTATCAATGAACTCTGACAAGACAAACATCATGGGTTTTCCAGACCAGATACTGCTCAAACACAGTATCTCTTCTTACTTCCTTGCATAAATAAGTATATTACATACCATTGAGGCTGTCAAGATGCTACCTCGTCTCCCAATCTTTCTTCATTTTTACTTTCTCTACACGTACTATGTACATAGTGTATAGAGACTGTACTGCATTCCACCCAAAAATTCGAAACCGAGATTTCACCGGAAATATATGTTTTTGGATCTCCTGAGTCCGAAAAAAGTATTTTCAGCATATTTCAAAGATGCGACACAAAGGTTTTGAGAAAAATGCCCCCACCACTAAATACCCTTTACATGGAAAAAATTTCGAATATTTCGGTGTTCTCAAAAATGGCTCGATTTTATTAAAAGACACAGACAGTATATTAAAGATATCTATATGGAAAATAAAATGTATATACGTATCTTGAAGTTTATGGGAATAGTCTCTAAAAACCTCTTTATTCTGGATGCATTTTGCCGAATTTTGCTTAACTGTTAACGGTGTGAGACAGACAAAAACTTACTGCACAAAAAATTTAGATCTTGTCAAAACACACAATTTATGTTATGTACTTTTTTTTTCTTCTTTGAATTGACTATTTCTGAGATATTCCTTGTCGTTTGCTTCAGATTTAAAATGCTTAAACTTTTTTCACACGGAAAGTTTCATACACATGTCATCCGGCTTTTAAAAGATTTGACAATTTTTTAGCCTAATGTATTCCCTTATTTTCCTTCTACTTAAAAGTAGCCAAATAATTAAGACAATTTAAGCTGATGTTTATCATAAAGTAGAAGAATATGCTTTTTAACAATAATGTTTTACAACGATGTAGAGAAAGTCATGTGAATGGAACACATAGGTTTTTATTTTCTGTGGTAGTATGTACAAAGTATGAGTATGTAGTACATAGAGAAGATATTGTATTCCACCCAAAATTCAATATCGAGATTTCAACGGAAATATGTTTTGAGACTTAAATAAAAAGATCTGATGTGTTTACACTAGCATGACTTTCTCTAGGGCTCTATAAACTTCCTACAAAGATTCTTTTTCTTCTTCTTTCTACACCATGCTGATGGAGATATCCGAATGTTCTTATTACTTAGCTCCTTATAAGTAGAAGGGAATTTAAAGTGATAGTCAAATGTTTTAAAAGCTAACGTTATGCGATTGCCGTTGAAAATCGCTCCTTTGTTGGCCAGGAGTTGAACAAAAGAAAAACGGACACCTTCCGTCTGAGAAAAGTATAAATACTTCACAATTGAAATCAATAACAAAGAATATCTGGGAAACGGTTACCTCACAAGAAAAACTCAGTTGTATAAATTGTGTGTTTTGACGAGATCTACCTTTTTTGTGTAATAAGTTTCTGTGTATCCCTTACGGTTTACCAGTTATGTAAAATATAATAAAAATCGTCCAGAATAAAGAGGTTTTCAGAGGATAGTCCTAGAAATTTCAAGATATGCATTTTATTTGGATGTAAATAGTACTAATATACAATCCCTCTATATACAACTTTAATCAACATCTTTAGAGTCATTTTTAAGAAATTCAAAGTTTTCGAAAATGTTTCCTTGTAAAACGTAGTTTAGGGTGGCGGGATTTTCTTCAAAATCTTTATGTCCCATCTTTGGAAGATACTAAACTAATATACCAAGTTTGGTGTTTTACTAACTTTCTGTTTTGAATTAGTGTTCATAGGCACACGGACAAACACGGACCTTTTTCTAAAATTATTTCCGGTGAAATCTCGGCATCGAATTTTTGTGTGGAATGCAATACCTTCTCTTTACACTATGTGCATAGTACGTGTAGGTAAAGTAAAAAGATTTTTTAGAAAAATATTATCTGTTACATTCACATCGCCTTAACAAATGTTAAAAATCTTATTCTTCTATCTACTGCATGATAATCAAGGTCAATATTAGCAGAAATTGTCTTAATTACTTGCTTGTTGGTAAGTAGAAAGTAAATAAGGGCTAAAACAATCAATCAGTTCACCCTGAAGACGAGGAAGATGCACTTCTTCGAAACGTTGGTGTCAAACCAAGTTTTTACCTGGCTAGAAGCCCGAGAAGATTTTGAATTAATACGTTGCCAGGAAAGCTTCAGTTCTTATTTTAATAGTCAATCTTTAAAATCTGGTTGTCTTTTGATTGAAATAAGTTTCTATGCATGGCCAGGAGTTTACAAATTTCCGTGTGAGGAAAGTTTAAGTATTTTAATTCTGAAACAAATAACAAGGAATATCTCAAAAATGACATAAGTTGTGTGTTTTGACGAGATCTATATTTTTTGTGAAGTAAGTTTTGTCATTCTCTTACGGATTGATTATGCAATATTCAGCAAAATTTATTTAGAATAAAGAGGTCTTTAGACGCTATTCCCAGAAAATTCAAAACAAACATTTTATTTGCCATGTTAATATCTTTAGTATACGGGTATTTTAATCAAAATTGTTTGAGCCGTTTTTGATAAAATCAAACATTTTGACAATGTTTTTCATTTAAAGGGTAGTTTGGAGTGGAGGAATTTTTCTGAAAATCTTGTTGTCGCACCCCTGTAAGATAAACTTTTCGTTTTTGAGTTATCGTGTTCACAGACACACCGACACACACACACGGATTTTTTTCTAAAAATGCTTTTTTTAGGATACAGGGGACTTTAAAACGTATATTTCCGGGGAAATCTCGGTATCGAAGTAAAAAGGTGTGTGTATGTGTGAGTGCATGTGTGTGTCTGTGGACGAATTGTTTTTTAAACAAAAAACGTATTATTTAAGCTAAGTACCTCCCAAGGATGTGACATGACAAGCCCACCACTCCAAACTACTCTTTAAATAGAAAATGTTTAGAAAAGATTCATTTTTTCAAAAATGTCTTACATTTTGATTAAAATACCCTGCATCAAAGATATTTGCATTACTAATAAAATGTATATGTTGAATTTCCTCTGAAATCCTCTTCCTTCTGAATGACTTACATATAATTTGTAAACCCTAAGAGATAGACAAAAACTTAATGTACAAAAAATGCAGATCTCGATAAGGCCATAATTTATGCCATTTATGTTTTTTTAAATTTCTCTACACGTACTATATACCTACATAGTGTATAGATGAGATATTGTATTCCATCCTAAAAATTCGATCCCGAGAGTTCACCGGAAGTACATGTTTTGGGTCCCCCTGAATAAAAAAAAATTGGAAAAAGGTTCGTGTGTGCGTGTGTGCGTGCGTCTGTGGATAGCATAGCTCAAAAACGAAAAGACCAAATACGAAACTTGGTATTTAAGTATCTTCGCACCCGAAACTATACTTTACATGGAAAACATTTCGAAAATTTTCATTTTTTCAAAAAGTTCTCTAACGATTGTGATTAAAATCTTCTAAATTTAAGATATTTACATGCCAAATAAAAGGTAGATCTTTATTCTGGATGATTTTATTGAATTTTGCATGATTGGTAAACCATTAGAGATAGACAAAAACTTACCACACAATATATGTACATCACAATAAAACACACAATTTATGTCATATACATTTTTTTTCGTGGAGTTGAGCGTTTTTGAGATATTCCTTGTTATTGGTTCCAGCTTTAAAAAACTTATGCTTCTCTCATACAGGAATTTGTCAACTCCTGTCCACACAAACAAGGGAATTTCAGTCACATAGCAACCAGTTTCTGATTATCACTTTAACCTATGGTACTCCCTTCTACTTACAAGGAAGCAAGTCTTAATATTTTCTCGATTAGCATGAAGTAGATAGAAGCATAAGCTTTTTAACAATAATTTGTTGCGGAGATGTAGAGATAGTCATGTGAATGGAACACATCAGATTTGTTTAATTGTAGTGCTGGCCATTTCTCTTATGGTACTAACTTGTTTACCAGGGACGGTTTATATATAGCCGAGGACCGCGTGAAATCTTTAAACACTTCTGGATTAAATCTCTTTAAATCAAAGTAATCGCTTCACTTCACTTCCCCTATGACGTACGTAGTACCTAGGTAGAGTAGGTATTGTATTCCATCCGAAAATTGAATACGGAGATATTACCATAAATACATGTTTTAAGGTCCCCTGACTACAAATACTGTGTATGTGTCTGTGGACAGAATAGCTCAAAAACGAAGAGACCGTTAAATAGCAAATTTGGTAGTTAGATTTGGTATCTTCCAAGGATGCGACACGAAGATTTAAAAAAAGTCCCCCCAACACAAACTACCCTTTACATACAAAAAGTTTCGAAAATTCTGAATTTCTAAAAAATGGCTCTAACAATGTTTATTATAATCCCGCATATTAAGGATATACACCTCTCAAATAAAATGTATATCTTGAATTTTCTGGGAATAGCCTCCGAAGACTTCTTTAATCTGGATGAATTTTGCCAAATTTTGCTTAGTTGCTAAACGGATAGACAACAAATTTATTACACAAAAAATTAAGATCTCGTCAAAACACACCATTTGTGTCCTTTGCGTTGTGGAGGTAGTCGTTTCCGAGATATTCCTTGTTATTAGTTTCAATTGTGAAGTACTTTTACTTTTCTCAGACAGGAAGTATCCGTTTTTCTTTTGTTTTACTCCTGGCCAAGCAAAGAAGCAATTTGCAATGACAATCGCATAACGACAGCTTTTAAATCATTTGACTATCGCTTTAACCTCGTGCATTCCTTAGTTCGCTTCCACTTATAAGGAACTAAATAATAAGAACATTCTGCTAAAGTTTATCTCGATTAGCATTGTGTAGAAGAAGAAGAATCTTTTGTAAGAAGTTATGAGAGCAGCTAGAGTGTAAGTCATGTGAGTGTAACACCTCAGATTTTTTTCTATATGATTTCACCTGTAGCATTTCTGAATGTTCCAGGTTACTCATTTTTGTTTCACATTAGAAAAGTAACACGACCAGAAGTCATCAGATAAGCACCAAGGCTGGATGAGAGTGGTTTCAAAAATATTCCTCGGTAGTTCTTTAGCTAGTTGATTAATGTGAGGTGGGGCGCTCTCTTGCATGAAGACAAAGATTTCGTGTCATGATTCTGTAAATCTGCAGAACATTCCAAAGCAGTGCTGTCTATTGTCCTTCAGGCAGTGACGTAATCATGATCAACTATAACTACAACATTGTTGCATCACTGAAAAAGGACAACTGTCTACTTCTGTACTATTGAGATATTGATTCAACATTTGTGAACAATGTTTTGGTAGTGTTTAACGCCCGCTTTAACTACTAATGGCACCGCAGGCGGTGACACTGATGATACATGAATGATGATGGAGCACCGGTGGAATGCGATGGCGGGGGAAACCGGAGTACCCGGAGAAAACCCGCCCCAGCGCCGCTTTGTCCACCACAAATCTCACATGCGGTCGCTTGGGATCGAACCCCGGCCGTCTAGGTGAGAGTCGAGTGGTCTAACCACTCAGCCACGGCGCGGCCATTCAACATTTGTGAACAATGTTTTGCTTTTTATTCTTCCCTAGTACGCATACACATTGTACATACTGGATAGAGAAGGCATTGTCTTTCATCCAAAAATACTATGCGATATTTTACCGGAAATACATGTTTTGAGAGCCTATGAATAAAAATGTCTGATGTGTTACACTCACATGACTTTCTCTAGCTCCTCTACAAACAAACTTTTTACAGCACCATGCTAATCGAAATAAACATTAGCAGAATGTTATTACTTAGTTCCTTATAAGTAGAATGGAACTAAGGGAATGCACTATGCTAAAGTGATAGTCAAATGTTTTAAAAGCTCTCGTTATGCGATTGTCATTGCAAATCGCTTCTTTGCTTGGCCAGGAGTATAACAAAAGAAAAACGGACAATTCGGTCTGAGAAAAGTATAAGTACTTCACAATTGAAATTAAGAACAAGGAATATCTCAGAAATGGTAAGCTCCAAGAAAAAAATGTATATGACAAAATTGTGTATTTTAACAAGATCTACATTTTGTGTATAGTAAGTTTTTGTACATATCTTACGGTTTACTAGTTTTGGCAACTTAAGCAAAAATCATCCAGAATAAAGAGATCTTGAGAAGCTATTCCCAGAAAATTCAAGGTATACATTTTATTTGTGACAGAAATGGCTTTAATAAGTGGTATTTTAATCAAAATTGTTTTAGCCATTTAAAAGAAAAATAAGTTTCGAAAATTTGTCCATGCAAAAGATAGTTAGGGGTGTGGGGATTTTCTTGAAAATCTTCGTGTCGCATCCTTGGAAGATACCAAACTTAAATAACCATCTTTTCGTTTTTGAGCTATACTGTCCAAAGACACTCACAGACATACAGACGACAAACAGACACACAAATAGACAGATGGACACACACGTGCGCGCGCGCCACCAGACCTGTTCCTGAAAATGCTTTTTTTGGGATTCAGGGGGTCCTAAAACATGTATTTCCGGTGAAATATCGGTATCGAATTTTTGGACGAATACAATAATTCTTCTATATACTATGTACATATTACGTGTAGAGAAATTAGAAACGGCATATTTAAAAAAGGTTAGTGTGTGTGTGTCTGTGTGTGTATGTGTGTGCACAGATAACTCAAAAAAGAAATGTCGGTTAAATACCAAACTTTTAGACAATTTTGATTTTATCAAAAATGGTTCTAACGATTTTGATTAGAATATCCTATGTTTAAGAGATAGTTTATTAGAAACGAAATATATATCTTAAATTTCTGAGAATAATCTTTAAAGACCTCTTTCTGAATTATTTTTGAATAATGAATAGACAAAACTTACTACCAAAATATGTACATCTGATTTAAGTGTACTTTTTGTAACGTTAACCGTTTCCAAGATATTCCTTATAAATTACTTACTTAAACTTTTCTAGAACGGGAAATTAACTTCCATTTCATTTACTCCTGGCCTTTGAAGGATAGCTGAATTTAAACCACAAAACGCATAGGGACATCTTTTAAAATGTCTGACTGTATCTTTAGCTTAAAACATTCCTTAATTTCCCTTCTACTGGTAAAGTACTAAGGAATAAGACCATGTCTGATAATGTTGATATTCATTAGCAGTATGTAGATAAGAGAATAATCTTTTGCAAGATTAATTTGTTTGCAGAACAGAAAGAGAAAGTTAATTGAATACATCAGACTTTCTTTAGGCCACTCAAACTTTTAAGTGGCTATCACCTATTCTTTTATCTACAACATGCTAATCCAGATAAACACTGGCAAAACTATCTTATTGCTCGCTTCGTTTTAAGTAGGGAAATAAGGGAGTACATCAAGGTAAAGTTATAGTTAATTCTTTTAAAAGCTATCACTATGTGAAGCAATTTAAATTCATTTCTCTTTTCTATTTTTGGGAGTAAAATAAGAGGGATGAAACAAAAGCTGAATTTCGCTTGAGAAAAGTTTAAGTAGTTTAAAATTGCAACTAATAACATGACTATCTCAGAAACGGTTAATTCTACAAAAAAAAAAAAAAAAAAAAAAAAAAAAAAGTAAATGACTGTGTTTTAATTACATCTATATTTTGCTGCTGTAAGTTTTGTTTATCTCTTACAATTAAGGGGCTATACGAACCTCTCCTACATTAATGCTATTCTCAGAAAATTCAAAAGCTTTCTCAGAAAATTCAAGATATACAAAATCATTATAAGCATTTTTACTTTCTCTTCTACACGTACTAAGCACATAGTGTATAGAGAAGGTATTGTATTCCACCCAAAAATTCGATGTCGAGATTTCACCGGAAATACATGTTTGGGTACCCCTGAATCCAAAAAAAAAAGCATTTTTGGAAAAAAGGTACCCGTACGTGTGTGCGTGTTTGTGGACAGCATAGATTCAAAAACGAAAAGACCGTTGAAAACCACACTTGTTATTTATTTTCTTAAAAATGACTGTAATAATGTTGATTAAAATATCACATATTAAAGCAATTTCCATTACAAATAAAATGTATATTTTGAACTTTTTGCGAATAGCTTCTGAAAAACTGTTTATTCTGGATAAATTTTGCTTAACTGCTAAACCGTAAGAGATAGACAAAAGCTTACTACACAAAAAATATAGATCTCCTCAAAATACACATTTTATGTCCTTTACATTTTGTTGTGGAGGTAACCATTTGAGATATATTCCTTGTAATTGATTTCAGTTGTAAAGTACTTTACTTTTCTCAGACAGGAAGTGATCCTTTTTCTTTTGTTCTACTTCTGGCCAAGCAAAGAAGTGATTTACAATGACAATCGCATAACGGCAGCTTTTAAAACCTTTGACTATCACTTTAGCATAGCGCATTTCTTTAGTTCCCTTCTACTTATAAGAAACTAAGTAATAATCACATTCTGCTAATGTTTATCTTAATTAGCGTGATGTAAAAAGTTTGTATAGCAGCTAGAGAAAGTCATATGATTCTAACACATCAGAGTTTTTGTTATATTTTGTAGGCAGTTGGGCTTAAACAATCATTTTACCTACATTTTTTTTTTTTTTTTAGTTTAACGTCCTTTAACCTGGTTGGTCATATCGGACGATGAATGGAGTTTCCATGGAGCTTAAAGCTACTCCACATTCTTCTTTTCAGGATAAGGGAAAACTCCGAAGAAAACCTTATCCGGGTAACTTACCCCAAGCGAGATTCGAACTAATGACCTTTTGAATATGAGGCAGACACGCTACAAGCACACTACCCAGGTGGACCAACATACAAGATTGCAGCTTTAAAAGGTTCTCTAAATATTTTGAAAAACCATTTATATTCAATATATTAATGATTGTTTATAAATAATTTTAACCCATAAATCTTTTATATAACTATTATTTTATTAATGTAACTTTTTGATGATTATTCACTGTTCAGTTTCGTACTTGAATTTTTATGTTACATATTATTCATAATTTATTATTTAATTCATTTGTTTGGTATGGTTTGTGATTGTCGCAACCTCCACAATGGAGGAAGCCGAAAGCTACGCCTTTTGAAATAAATAATAATAATAATAATAGTAATAATAATAATAAAAACTCCAGTGCCTAAGTGAGACCGACTGGTAACATCTACTGCAGGTCAGTTCGTGAGAATGAACTGGTTGGCCAACACAGATGGAACGATGTTGGTTGAAGAAGAGCGATGAGATTTAAATAAAAGAAACAAGGTTCCTTTACTTTGAATGACATCGACCACACATCAAGAGCAATCAGCCATGGCCATCTTAAACAAGTGTTTTCAATCAAGGCTTTGGCATTTAAGAATAATTTCCAATTTGTAGAACAGAGGGGCACTGGCTGGATGTGTCCGAATCCAATCAAGGTGGCCGATCTGCATCGGTGGACATGATGCATGGGGCCTGGACTGATGCCAGAAGGACCATGTCGCACCGAGAACCACAGTAGCAACATGAGTAAAACCTGGATGCGACCTGAGCATCATGAACCGAGAGTAATTCGCTTTGAAACGTATGGTAATGACTGGGTTAAAGGTGCACTAGCCATTCTTTACCATAGACAGCAACACAGATCCGGGTAGGTGGTCCGTGCTTAGTGGATCTTCCTGTGTCACTCTGTTTGGTGCTTGAGATATCGTTGCTATATTACACAGTGGTGTCTCTGTTCAGATAAACTGTTAACTTAGAAAGCTAAGTAATCGCTATCATTACTGACATAACCAGTTTCCTCTACCTTCAAATCAACTATTTCATCATTAGAGGAAGGAGTGTCTAAGATTATTGATTTTGTTTTCTGGCTTTTTAATATCACCTTAATGCTAATTTTAGTAGTATACTTTTTGTTTCAGTTAGAAAGAAGATAAACTTCACGTAATCATTTTATATCAGTGATAAAATAGTGTTTTCTTTCACACTGTGGCCACTGCACGCAGCTTGCGCGCCGGCTGCTACGGCCCGGACTCCTGGCGAAAGTTACAGATAATATGCTCAAATCTCTCATATTTATTGCGCAATGCACGGAGAAAGAAGGTCAATCAAAGAATTGAGCTTCAACTACTTGGCAAACGAATTTTAAGCGATATAAATTCAAATTTTGCCTAGTGTATTCCCTTATTTTCCTTCTATTTACAAAGAAGCAAATAATAAAACCATATCTGCTAACTTTTACTTCAATTAGCATAAGTAGATAAAAGAATGAACTTTGCAACATTAATTTGTTACAAAAATGTAGAAAACTCATATGAATGGAACACATCAGATATTTTCAGCTTCAATAGTATCAACTTTAAAACTCAATGTAGCAATTATTAAGTGAAACATAAATAACATTCTATTATATGAGCACTTAAGGTCCAGCCCGATTCTTTCGTGATATTTCAGTCCCATAATGTGATATATTTAAGACCAATAAATACAACACTCTACTCTGCTCCGCTAGCTTCTATTACACGTAACTTATCATATGTTAGAAACGCTGTCCTTTTCTATCTACATATTTTTGGCATCTTTTCGAGGAAATTTCTATCATTCTCGAGACTAAGGTATTTGAAATTCAATGAATTTCTCTCCTTAATTTGTCTTTTATTTCAATTTATTGCGAGGGCAAATACCTTACTTTTCATCTTTTTCCTTAATCAAAATTAAGTACATTTAAATCAGGGATCTTAAGGGGTATTATACTTTACTAATTTATTTATCTTCAACAAACCCTAATATTATTCCACCTGTATATAGCAGAAGTGTTGTTGAACAATTTCTGTACTGATATTCAACGTCAATCAGCTGTTGCAAAATTATGTTCACAATTCCTGATCTCTCTGTACTTATTAGTTGTTCAAAAAATACAGGTCATTTTATTCTGTAATGCATTTACTCCGCAACACACACCAATTTTCGTGTTATGCAAGGGAAGTTCGTGTCTAAAATAGGTTACCTCACAAAAGCTTCGGTATCTGTTATTTTAAGACAGGGCATAACCATGTAAACTGGAGTATACTTAGTTAAAAAATCTGTGCATTCCATTCACATGACTTCCTCTGCGTCTCTGTAACAAGTTATTATTAAAATGTTTCTGTATCATGTTAATCGAGATGAATATTAGCAGAAATTATTACTTGCTTCGTTAAATCTTTTAAACTCCTAACAAACAAAAGTAACACCTAAGCTACTTTATTCGTATTCCAACATTCAACAAAATGATATAAAAAATCTGATGTGTTCCATTCACATGACTTTCTCTACTTCTGTGTAACAAATTATTGTTAATAAGCTTATTCTTCTATTTATTTGAAGCTAATCGAGAAAAAATTAGCAGAAATAGTCTTATTGCTTGCTTCCTAGTAAGTAGAAGCGAAATATGGGAGTATCATAGGTTAAAGTGAAGTCAAAAGCTGGTTACTAGGTGACTGAAGTTCTTTTGTTTGTATGGACACGAATTGACAAATTCATGTATGAGAAAGTATAAATTTTTAAAGCTGAAACCAAAAACAAGGAATATATTTAAAACAATCAATTCCTGAAAAAAAATCATATAACATAAATTGTGTGTTTTAATGTGCTCTACATTTTTTGTATGGTAAGTTTTTGTTCATTTCTTACGGTTTAGCAGCTATGCAGAATTTCTCCAGAATAAAGTAGTCTTCAGAGGCTATTCCCAAAAAATTCAAGATATACATATTATTTGTCAGGTAAATATCTTTAATATACGATATTTTAATCAAAATCGTTAGAGCTATTTTTGAGAAAATCAACATTTTTGAAAAAAGTTCCATGTAAAGGATAGTTGGGGGTGGGGATTTTCTTGAAAATCTTCGTGCCGCATCCTTGGAAGATACCTAACGGTCTTTTCGTTTTTGAGCTATGCTGTTCACAGACACACAGACACACACGCTTACACACACGGATCTTTTTCCAAAAATGTCTTTTTTTGGATTCAGGGGGACGCAAAACATGTATTTCCGATGAAATATCGGTATCGAACTTTTAGGTGCATTACAATACCTTCTCTATACACTATGTACATAGTACGCGTAGAGAAAGTAAAAATAACACGAACAATGTTAGTAATGATGTTTACACCGAAAATGTGAAAGCGTGTGGGAGATACCATAACTACGTTAAGTTTGTGTGCGGGGTCAGTTAATTAAGAACTATGGCAACGTAACTTTAATATAATTTTGGTTTTGTACATAACAAAACTGTTAATTGAGTCAGAAACTTAATTTTGAGATTTCAAACAGAGAGAGAGAGAGAGAGAGAGAGAGAGAGAGAGAGAGAGCCGACGTTAAATGAACTTGTGTAACCTAAAGCATTCCGTCCAATGCACATAGCAGCAATATAGCAGCAGCCATTTCCGTCATGGCTAAAGCCTGTCGCGCTGTGGCGTTGTACGAGGGAGAGGAATGACGTGATATAGTGGCGATAGCGGATGGGTAGAACACCGCTCGTAATTTAAGGATATAAAATGTAATTCTTGCTTTTATTTTAATTTTTTTTAAATTATGTGTTAACATTTTAAATTTAATTTTAGTCTTTTAGGCATTCTTTTATTCATTGGAATAAATTAAAGAGTTTTGTGTATTAATTATTACATTAAGTAGATTTAAGTAATGAATGTAACAGTTGAGTGTAACGGTGTTTTATTTAATGAAATGTTTGTTTATAGCTTCGGTGAATATAAATAGTGCCCAACTCACAACAGCTTTAAGCTATATGTTGGTGTGCTATGGCCTTGGCCGGTGAAAGAGTCCCAATGTCTCAGCCATTAGAGCGCTTGCTGCATCGGCATAACCTAAACACCACATTAAAATGAATACATAAGAAGAGAACTAAACATGTTCAAAATTTTAAGTAAAACCAAAAAGAGTAAAACGAAGAACATAGAAAGAATCAAGATGATAGGCTCCAAATATTACTTGGTAAGAGAGATCTTGGTAAGCAAAGAAAACTATGACGATCGGTTTCTGAAGGCGGAATAGCTGGAATACTTTTACGAAATAAAAGTTTATGGTTCTAACCCTTTTAGTAAATTCCATCTTCAGGCTTGTATTAGTATTAAAATTTCTTGGAAAATCCAGGAAGTAAAATCAGAGATGACTTCATCTTAACTGTACTATAAAAATCGGCCACTTTCATGTAAAACATAAGTTGTTTGGTTGGAAATGACCACCTTGGTCACTTATATTAGAAATATTTTTTATTAAAGTAACTAACTGCCTCTAGCCGTTCTATAAACAAGTGGGTAGACAACTTCAGTGGGTGTACATAATAGCCATAACAAGATAACATGAGTGGGCCTAAAGATGTTGCGAAACTGTTTAACATGAAACATAAATTTGATAGATCGCTCATAAAAAGTTGTATACTACTAACTGGATGATTATTATCTGTCCGTCCTTCAGATCTCTAGACACGCTAGATGACATTTTAGTGTTAAGTTCTGTTATATTAAAATAATTTCAATCTCCTGGACCGTTATTTCCTTGTGTCATTAGTTTCATCTTCCTTTCCCGCCACTCAAGGTTTGGCATTGAAATACTCTGACCATTACCTCATCGTGAAGTGTTATGACATTTAAGATATTATTTTTTTTCACCTAAATTGCAAGGTGTTGCATAAGTGCATAGTCTCCGCCTCGTGACCCGAATTGCTCCGGAAGTTTTGCACAAATCGTGACCAATCGATAAAATACAACCTTGAAACAATGGCTGTTATTGCAGTTGTTGTACAGTTGCCACAACATTTCATTTCTTTTCTTTCTTTTCTCATGGCACCGTAAAACAGAGCTAGAAAATATTCATCCTTGACTGCGTTTGTGTAATGTATTTCTCCCACGCAGTACTTTTGAACATAAATCACATTTCATTTACAGTATCATCCTACGCTGACTCCAGAAAGTATTCAAAAGGAATACCAACAATCAAAATGTATATTTAGTACTTTTGAAGATTTTCATTCTACCGGAACAATTTATTAGTTTCTCTACTTCGTGCGTGTACATTGGTAGAGAACATATTACATTCCACTCAAAAATCCGAACTGATATTTCACTGGAAATACACATTTTATTTTAGGGTACTCTGAATAAAATAGAGAAGCTTTTTTTTAGAAAAAGGTCGGTGGTGTGTTGTGTATGTCTGTTTGACCATTTGTCCACGTGTGTGTATAAATAGGATATCTAAATACCAATTTTAACAAAAAGTTAGATACCAATTTCTGTCCATTTTCTCCGGTAGCTGTCGGCCATTCCGAGGTTGTTCGGTAGTCTTCTCCTAGGGTTGACGCGAGTAGGTAGCATATCTACTTCCATCCTAGCATAGCTAAGGGACAGATACAGGCCGAATGGAAAACCCCACAGAGTAGTCCTGGGGAGAATGGCAGGTCACTGCTACGTGGCTAAGGTCAATTTTCTCTGTTCCCGATTTCATTTTAGTCTTTATTTCCTTCATTTCGGCCAGTAAACTTTCCATCACCTTCTCCATCTTGGCGTAAAAATCCCACCTCTGTCACCAGCGTAACAAATGTTTTTAGTTGCTTCAAAATTGGTGACATATTTCAATTCACTGCAGCACAACAATCAACTCGACTTTTCGACGCGTTTTGAGTTTACGGCTGACTCACTCCACTGCACTCTAACACTGACTCCAGACTCCCCAATTGCTTGCAACTCTTCCTTATATAGCCCTGAATGACGAATGAAAGTTTCTGGAAACCGAAGAACCTGGCAAGTGTCAGTTACGTCGATTCCAAGGCTTCCAATTACCGGCGCGTCGCTTCCTTATTTACGGCATTCCAAAACCTCCACGGCCTCACATCATTCCTTTTTATTTTGTTTTACTCCTGGCCATGCAAAGAGAGCTGAATTCAATCACATGGCAACCAGCTTTGACTAGCGCTTTAGCCTAATACCCTTGTTTCTCTCCTACTTATAAATAACTAAGTAATAAGAACATGTCTGCTAAAGTTCATCATGATTAGCATGAACTAGATAGAATAACAAGCTTTTATAAAAATATTTAGAGACAGAATAGGTAGAGAAAGTAATGTAAATAAAACGCATCAGAATTTTTTTTCTGTAGCTATGTAAAGAGAATGAAATTTCAAATCATCCATACTAACCAGCTTTTAAAAGATATGTCTATTGCTTAAGCCTACTGTGTTACGCTTGTATACCTAAAGACATTAACAATACGCCTGGAATACTTGTCGTTAAACGGGGTCTTTTCGCTGACCTCACCGAGGTCTCTCACCTGGTTGCTATGCTCCTAAAAGCGTATTGGACAGGACGCGTTACCGAAGGAAAAGAACTGGACATGAAACGCAACTTGCGACAAATGAAGTTGCAAACTGGTGACCCTTAAGGTTTCTGGCAAGGTAATTCGCGCACGTGGTCGACAAAAATAACACACTGTTTATAACGTTCTGACGGGGCGTCGAGCGGGTCGAGGGGTGGATTGCCTAATCGGTTTTGCCTGGTATGTTGAATGAGAGCGACATGAAAAGAGTCGAAATGGGATTTTCATTTTTTCCCCCCCATTTTCATGTTTTAATTGTATATGCATATTTCGAATCTTCTTCTCATTTTGGTATAACTTTCATAGAGACACGCTAATTGTAAATAGTTTTAAAATATTGTTGAAAGTAATCTTGTATAGTAGTTTTTAGGACATTCTGGTACACGCACTTATTAAAACATCAATAGGTCTGTAAATTTTAATATTAGAGAAGGTATCCTTTTGTATTTTGATCGGAAAGATTTACTTTAGCTATTCGCAGCATTGGCATTCCGCACATAGTTCCTTCATGTGAGAGTTTAAAAAAACTGCGAAGCTGTGTTTGGAAAGTTAGGTTACTTTTTACTTTCTCTATACGTACTATGTACATAGTGTTTAGAGAAGGTATATTGCATTATACCCAAAAATTCGATACCAAGATTTCACCGGAAATACATGTTTTGAAACCACCTGAATCCAAAAATAATTTTTAAAAAATCTCCGTGTGTCTGTGTGTCTGTGGGCAGCATAGCTCAAAAACGAAAAGACCGTTAAATACCAAACTTGGTATTTTAGTTAGTATCTTCCAAGGATGCGACACGAAGATTTTCAAGAAAATCCCCCCACCCCCAACTATCCTTCACATGGAAAAATTTTCGAATATTTTGATTTTCTAAAAAATGGCTCTAACGATTTGGATTAAAATACATATATTAAAGATATATACTTGACAAATAATATGTATATCTTGAATTTTCTGGGAATAGCCTCTGAAGACTACTTTTTTCTGGATGAATTTTTAGGAATTGTGTGTAAGTGGTAAACCGTAAGAGATAGACAAAAACTTACCACATAAAAAATGTAGAGCACATTAAAACACACAATTTGTGCTATATACATTTTTTCTTGGAGTTGATTGTTTCTTAGATTTTCCTTGTTTTTTGTTTTAGCCTTAAAAGGCTTATACTTTTCTCATACAGGAATTTCTCAACTCCTTCCATTCAAACAAAGGAACTTCAGTCACATAGCAACCATCTTTTGCTATCACTTTAACCTATGTTACTTCCTTATTTCGCTTCCACTTACAAAGAAGCAAGTAATAAGACTATTTCTGCTATTTTTTTCTCACATAGCATGAGGTAAATAGAAGCATAAACTTTTTAACAAAAATTTGTTGCAGAGATATAGAGAAAGTCATGTGAATGGAACACATCAGATTTTTTTTTGATGCTATACTTGAGAGCAATTTCTGAAGAAGTAAAATTGTGTATACAAATGCCCCATTATCTCAGAAACTAATTTGTATTAA
Organism: Hymenopus coronatus; assembly: GCA_030762935.1. Lineage (NCBI taxonomy): Eukaryota > Metazoa > Arthropoda > Insecta > Mantodea > Hymenopodidae > Hymenopus > Hymenopus coronatus. Next base: position 61,669,755 of record CM060898.1, on the reverse strand, counting down.
GGGCCGAATGCTTTACCACACGTTTTGCGCCAAAATAGATTTTGTTTTAAAAATTATCAACAACATTTTAAAAGTTTTATTTAACAAATTATACCTTTCCTTCTAATCAACAGAAATATTCTAGTTTTCATCAATCAACAGTAAAACCATTTCTGAATCTACCTTGAGAAATTAAGCTCATTATCTTAAATAGCTGTTGAGATAATGGGTAAAACGTTAACATTGGAAAGATAGGGCATTTTGTCTCCCCCTAAGGCATTCACATTTTCAGCAAAATCAAAACGCCAGGCGTATTTTTACTGTCTTTGAGGTGTGTAATACACATTTCTATAAATGTTTAACCTCGAAGTAGATGAACTACAAGAAGAGAAAATAGTGCGTATTTGTAAAGATTGTTTGTAGAAGAGCGGGTATAAAAAGTCCGATGAATGTAGATAACACCTCATGTGTTTTGGTCTATATCCCTGCGTTTCAGAAACGCATGTCTGGAATACCTAAGCGCGACATTTAACCTTGAGATATAGCGAGTGAGTGTAGGAATATCGCATGAAGCGATACCTATCATAACGCCCACACCCATTGGTACCGCTTTACGATACATGTTTGTTATGGGGACCCTGTGGTAGGTAGCTCCTGAAGGTCGCCTGGTGGCTGCCGGAACAAACAACCTTACTTACGGGGGCCCAAGGGAGCCCCGTCGGGGACTTGCGTGCCCACATTCGGATCCTGTCGACGCATGCTGAGGAGAAACATCAAGTTCCTTGTTTCACTACCTTTTTCTTCTTTTTAACATCGCATTGCTTCTAGTCTAACAGTGAAATGATTTACTTTCATTGCAAGCGAGTATCAGAACTGATGTTGCCTTCCTTGTGTAAGACTTCTTTGCTGGTCTTTATAACACCAATGGGATTCACTCGCACATTCATATACAAACTATTCTTATGCCCAGCACCCTGTAACATTCATAAACATGTTTATGACATTCTCTATTGCTGCAGCAAATTATTGTTAAACAACATGTTCTTCTATCCACATTATGATAATTGAGATAAACATTAGCAGAAACTGTCGCGCTTCCTTGTAAGAAGAAGGAAAATAAGGGAATATACTACGCTAAAACGATAGTCAAACCTTTTAAAAGCTGGTTGCCATGTGTTTGAAATCCGTTTCTATGCAGGGCCAGGAGTTTACAACTTTCCGTGTGAGAAAAGTTTTAAGTACTTTAAATCTGAAACAAATAACTCGAAGTATCTCAGGAACGTTCAATACCACGAAAGAAACGCATATGACATAAATAGTGTTTAAACGAGATCTATATTTTTATGTACTAGTTTTTGTCTATCTCTTACGGTTTACCAGTTATGCAAAATTCAGTAAAATTCATACAGAATAAAGAGGTCTTTAGAGGCTATTCCCAGAAAATCCAAGATATACATTTTATTTGTCGTGTAAATATCTTTAAGATACGCATTTTAATCAAAATCGTTAGAGCTTTTTGAGGAAAATGAAAACTTTCGAAATTTTTATCATGTAAAGGATAGTTTGAGGTGGGTTGGTATTTTACCGACTTTTCGTTTTTGAGCTATCATGCTCACAGACACACGGTTACACATACACACACGGACCTTTTTCTAAAAATACTTTTTTGGGATATAAGGGACCCTAAAACGCGTATTTCCGGTGAAATCTTGGGTGGAATACAATACTTCCTCTATACACTATGTGCGTAATACGTGTAGAGAAAGTAAAAATAATTTAAAAGATCAGACGTGTAATGAATGGAATATAATGTGAACGAATAGTAACAATGGCGAACTCACAGAATTAGTGTTTTTTTCTTCAATAATTGAAGATAATCTTAATCTATGAACTTTTTTCCAAATAACCCAATTTATGAGTGGACATGGAAAATTCAAATCATACTTTGAACGTTTTAAAATAATTAATTCAGATGAAGCACTATGTTCATTCTGAATTGTTGTCAAAACATTTACTTTTTGACTGTCCAATATATGGTATAAAGCGATTTAATTTAGAACACCATAACTTCTGGCAAATGTCTTTCACACCACTAATAATCCAGATATTCAAAAGAAAATGTTGCTTTCATAAGTTTAATCAATTAGTAAGCAATATTTTTAAAACATTGCGATGCAATTATTGTTTATACTTATTTAACAATTCATATATGAATTATGAATATTTGTTATAATGCTATAAACTAAAGCATGGTTTGTAAATAAGTCTAAAACTTTTGGAGAATAAATAAATAAATAAACACCAATGGTATGGTACTGCTGAATGGGATGCACGTTTTCAAAACTGAATGTCTTTTAATGACAGCATCGTGTTCTAGAAGGAAACGGTATCCTTTTGGAATAGCTTCTAACGACCTCTTTATTCTCGATGATTTTGTTGAATTTTTGCATAACTAGTAAACCGTAACAGATAGACAAAAACTTAATACACCAAAATGTAAATATTCTTAAAACACACAATTTATGTTATATACATTTTTTTCGTGGAGTTGACTGTTTTCGAGATATTCCGTGTTATTGACTTCAGTTTTAAAATATTTACACTTTTCTCATGTAGAAGTTGTCAACTCTTGGCCACGCAGAGAATCGGATTTCAATCCCATAGCAAGTAAGTTTAAAACCTGTAACTGTCGGTTTAGCCTAGTGTATTTCCTCATCTCCTTCCTTCTTATAAGGAACTAATTAATAAGTACATTTCTGCTAATGTTTTATCTCGATTAGCATGAAGTGGATAGAACAATAAACTTACTAACCATTTGTTGCATAAATGTAGAGAAAGTCATGTAAATTGAAGAAAGCATTTTTTTTTATTTATTTATTTATGCAGCCATGCACATTAGAGGAAAATGTTACAGGAAGTTTCAGTTTAACGTCAGAAAGTTGCCACTGAAGCCATAACTACCTTGTATGCAACTTAAATCGCACCACAAGGCAGCTGTTAAGAAGTGGAATAGCCTGACACAGACGGAGCACTCATACAGCTAACAATGCAATTGTGAATCGCTATTTCGCCACCCCTGCACTAACCTCCTACCAAATATTTATTACTACGAGGGCCGGTTTTTTTTTTCAACCTCCGATGGGCTATAAATAAAAGACAAGTTCATTGAAAAAACAATGATTTTATTACTAAAAGTTTTTTACACTTGTGGTTGCTTTTGAACATAATCATCGAAAAGATTGAGACATTTATCGTACCAGTGCACAAGATTTGCAATACTCGCTTCAAAAAATGTTGCCGCCAATGATTTCAAATGAGCATTCTCACTTTACGACATTTCCGGAGAGGCATTCAAAAAAGCGAGGATTGCTGACTTCCGGAATTGTGTTGATCCGTGACAACGCTCGTCCACACACTGCAGGCACAACCCATCGGCTCCTTGAACAATTTCAATGGGGCATTTTCAATCATCCGCCGTACAGTTCTGACCTGGCACCCAGCGACTTTCACCTTTTCTGTGAACTGAAGACGTGGTTAGGAGGGCAGCATTTTCAAACCAACGAAGATGTTCAAAACAACGTCAATGCTCTTTTGAAATCATTGACGGCAACATTTTTTGAAGCGGGTATTGCAAAGCTTGTGCACAAGTACGATAAATGTCTCAATCTTTTCGATGATTATGTTGAAAAGTAACAATAGCTTTTAGTAATAAAATAATTGTTTTCTAGGAACTTGTCTTTTATTTATAGCATATCGGAGGTTGAAAAATAAAGGCCCTCGTAAATGTTGTATCTCATGAAATTTAGTTCGATGTGATATCTAGGTATCTTGCTTGTTGAACCTGGGCTAGCTCCAAACCATGTAAACATTGTAAATAGCTCAATACGAATAAACAAACAAATAAATTTACACTTGTTTCATACTCTACCACTTTTTATGCTCCGTTTAGCATAACCTTGTGATATAAACAACTCAAAGTGATTGGGTAACCTGCATAAAAGTACAAGTATTCTAATTTGAATTTAACTCTAGGCTAACAGGGAGAAACCCAAGAATGATAGATGTCCTTAGTCAAGGATAAAGGAAATGTACTTATCAATCTAAATGAACAATGGTTAACACGAGGTAGAATTACTCTGTAAACCATAATGAATTGAATGCAATATTTCTACATAACAGATTGATTAAAAGCAGGCATTTCCAGAGAGATATATGTATAATATTTTGGTTACAGTGTAGTTTAAACAAACCGTTATTTCCTACATATGATTTTTTATTATATTTATGGATAGAGATCGCAATTTTTAATAATCAATGTTGAATTTCAACTCACTCATACATCTTCACCAGACACAACCCACCTCAAGGTGAAATCTCCAACACACAACTTACTATTAACAATATTTTAACGGATTGCAGAGATACCTACAGGTTGACAGCTCTACGGGATCACTGAAGGTGTATCCATAGCACTGAATACTGCACAAAAAATCTCATGTATTACACTCACATGACTTTCTCTACATTTCGATAATTATTATTAATAAGCTTATTCTTCTATCTACTTCATAATAATCAACATAAACATTAGCAGAGGTGTCCTTATTACTTGCTTTTTAGAAGTAGAAAGGAAGAAAATCTTATGTGTTCAATTCACATATCCTCTAGGTCCTCAGCAAACAAACCTTTTATTCAAAGTATTATTCTATTATCTATATCATGCTAATTAAGATAATCATAAGCAGAATTAGCTTTGTTACCAGCTTCCTTTTAAGTAGAAGGAAAATAAGAAAATGCACAGGCTAAAGCACCAGCCTCTTCCTTTTTAAAGCCGGTAGCTATGTAAAACAATTGAGGTTCGGAAAACAAACGAGAAAAGAGAAAAAATCTGTTTTCCGGTTTGAGAAAATTTTAAGGGGCTTAAAATTGAAACCAATAATCCGGAATATCTCGAAAATGGTTAACTCTACTAAAACATGTATATGACTTACATTGTATGTTTAATGAGATTTACATTTTTATATAATGTCATTCAGAATGAAGAGGTCTTCAGAGGTTATTCCCAGAAAATTCAAGATATGCATTTCGTTTGTAATAAAAATGTCGTATGCATAAGGTATTTTAATCAAAGTCGTTACAGCCATTTCTGAGAAAATAACATTTTTGAAAAACGTTCCATGTAAAGAGCAGTTAGTGGTGGGGGGATTTTCTTGGAAATCTTCTTGTCGCATCCTTAGAAAATACCAAACTTAAATACTAAGTTTGGTATTTAACGCACTTTTGTTTTGAGCTATGCTGAACACAGACAAGACACCCATAGGGACATTTTTCTAAAAATGTTTTTTTTTTTGTATTCAGGGAGTCTCAAAACATGTATTTCCGGTGAAGTCAAGGTATCGAATTTTAGTGCAATACAATATCTTCTCTATGCACTATGTACATAGTAGATACGTGTAGAGAAAGTAATAAGAAAGTTCTACTCTTACTCAGAAGAAAAAAACTTTTCATTACCCTAGCAAAGGTGAACAGAAGAATGCTTAATAAGAACAGTGAAATATTTTCTCAATTATAAAGCATTCTTACAACAATTGTTTTCCCTTAAATTATTACTTTTCTAATTCCCAAATACACTACATATAGTAGATAGAGAAGGTATTGCACATCATCCAAAAATTCGATACTGGGATTTCACCGGAAATACATACTTTAGCCTCTATTGAATCCAAACCAAGTTTTTTTGCTTTCTTTATTACGTGCACATGTGGATGAAAAAGCTATAGTATTCTACCCAAAAATTCGATACCGAGATTTCACCGGAAATACGTGTTTTAGGGTTCCTCTGAATCCAAAAAAGGCATTTTAGTTTCTCTAGCACGTATGTACATACAAAGTACACAGTGATTAGTGAAGATATTCTATTCCGCCCAAAAATTGGATATCGGGATTTGTCGGAAATTTAAGTTTGAGGCCTCCTGAGTCCGAAAACATTTTTTTTAGAAAAAGGACTGTGTATCCGTGTGTGTATGTGTGGGGTGGTAGAATAGCTCAGAAAAGAAAAGTTTCAACACCAAACGTGGTATTTAAGTTTACTATCTTCCAAGGTTGCGGCACGAAGAGTTTTAAGAAAATGCCCCCGCTAACAATTACCCCTTACTGGGAAAGTTATCGGGAATGTTTCTTTTCTCAAAACTGCCTCTGGCGATTTTGATTAAAATATCGTATATTAAAGACATTTACATGACAAAATATTTTTTTTAAATGTTGTGGGAATAGCCTCTGAAGAAATCTTTATTCTATATGAATTTTGTATAATTGGTGAACCGTAAGAGATAGCCAAAAACTTACTATAGAAAACTGTAGATCTCGTTAAAACACACAATTTATGTCATGCACATTTTTTCCTGGGGTTGATCGTTTTCGAGATCAATACTTTAAACTTTACTCATATGGAAACTTGTTCACTAGCCACAAAAAGAAACGGATTTCAATCCCATAGCAACCACATTTTAAAACACATTTGTAGCTTTAGTCTAGTGTATTCTCTTATTTCCCTTCCACTTGTAAGAAACTAAGTATAAGACCGTTTCTGGCATTGCTCATCTCCCTTAGCATGAAGTGGATAGAAGAATAAGCTTATTAACAATAATTAGTTGCGGAGTTGCAGAGAAAGTCATGCGAATTGAACACATCAGATTTGTTCCTTTGTTTTATTTGTCAAGTTTGATCAGAAAATTGAACTATTTTGACACTATGGGTTAGGTTTCGGAGTCAGCGTGACGGTCAAAAAGCTGTTGCTGCAAGACAAGAATAAATTGCAAGGAAAACCTTTGGCCAGTCAGTCACTGGGTACCACGAAGTCCATTAGTAACACCAGAGGATCAAGCGCTGCTCCTGAAAGAACGGACGTGCGGCAGCATTGTAACATTTTTTCTCTCCACGACGATGTTAGTTATCGCCGGCAGGGGCCCACGCGCGAGCTGCCAGCTGTGACGTCACACAGGTGGCTTCTTAAGAAGAAGGACTTTAGGGTGGAGTGTGATTTTTGCTACCCACACGCACTCGTGTTCTGTACAGTTCAATCAAAAACACCGTCTCGCCTCGCGTGGCTTCCTGAACGTATCAGGTGGTGTTAAACATTCGCTGTAAATGCGACCAGGCTCTTGCTTCCCGCCACAATCATCTGTTAATGTCAACTAGACCTTCATGATTCTTTTGCACGTTTGAATGCTATAGGCGTATCTTTTATGATGCACAAACGAAATTAAATGTTTACTTTCTCTACACGTACTATGTACATAGTGTATATAGAGAAGGTATTGTAATGCACCCAAAAATATGATACCGAGACTTCACTGGAAATACATTTTTGGGTCCCCCTGAATCCAAAAAGAGCATTTTTGGAAAAAAGTTCCGTGTGTGTATGTGTGTCTGTAGCTCAAAAACGAAAAGTCCTTTAAATAGCAAACTTGGTATTTAAGTTCAGTATCTTCCAAGGATACAACACGAATATTGTCAAGAAAATCCCCTCATCCCCAAATAACCTTTACATGGAAAAATTTTCGAAATTTTTGATTTTCTCAGAAATGGCTCCAACGATTTTGATTAAAATATGAGAAATAAAATGTATGTCTTGAATTGTCTGGGAATAGTCTAACTACTTTATTCTGGATGAATTTTACGGAACTTAGTCAACCCGTAAAATATTGACAATAACTTGTATAATAACAATTGTAGAGTTCGTTAAAACACACAATTTATGTTATATACATTTTTTTGAGGAGTGTATCGGTTTTTAGGTATTCCTTGCTTTTGATTTCAGCTTTGAAAAACTTATACTTTTCTTATACAGGAATTTGTCAACTCCTGTCCATATAAACAAAGGACTTCAGTCACATAGCAATCAGATTTTGACTATCACTTTAATCTATGATACTCCCTTATTTCGCTTCTACTTACAGGAAAGCAAGTAATAAGACTATTTCTGCTAATTTTTTCTCGATAAGCATGAAGTAAAAGGAAGCATAAACTTTTCAACATTAATTTGTTGTAGAGATGTAGAGAAAGTCATATGAATGGAACACATTATCTCTATGTTTTAAAGGCCTGATCTCTGAGTTTTCCAAAACAAATAGTCATTTGAAACGTTTATCATATAATAAGTATGTCTAAAGAACAGGTTTTGTAGAGTTTAATGCATATACGTTAAGCTGCTTCTGAATTATGAATTTCACAACAAATGTGTTGCTATTTCATAAGAACATGCTCCTTACAATTTCATAATCTTAAACAAAACATGATATTTATTTTCTTTGTTTAGATAGAAAAAAGTTGTGTAAGAAATTCATATTTAGAACGAATCTTAAATTTTCCAGAAGGAAAAAGATAAATTAAGCCACATCGAGGAAATTTTTCTAAAAAGTTTTTTTTTTTTTTAGATTGAGAGGATCTGAAAACATGGATTTCCGGTGAGATATAATTTTGGGTGGAATACAATACCTTCTCTTTCTATTGTGTACAGTGTATGTAAGTGCTAGAGAAGACAATAAACATTTACAACTTTAAAAGTATGACGTAAATAGAAGATTAAGCTTTTGTTTAATAGTTAGTTACAGAATAGGCTGAAAAGAACATGCGAGGTGCAACACAAATTTTTTTACTCGTGGCGATGCAGGAAGAATATTATTTCAGTGTCCTATATATTTACCAGCTCATAAAAGATTTGACCTCTGGACTAATATGTTCCTTTATTTTCCTGTACCTACATGTAAGTAATTAGATCATTTCTGCTAAAAAGTATCTCGAATAGAATGAGGTAGATCGAATGGAATATGATATGAACCGAACCTGAAGTTACTGTAACCGATAGGGAGGGATGAGGTGAGAGAAATGCACCTAGCTACCTGAATCAGGAACGACGGCACTGCAATGTCAGGGTATTGTCACCCTCCATGGTGTAATGGTCACCATGGCATTGCTTCCTTCGGAAGGGAAGTAAAACGGCACGTAAAAGAACCTTAAGCCTGATAAAGGTCCTCTGAGCAAAATTAAGCGGTCTTTCACGCCAAGGTTAGAATAGGACGCTGAGAACCACAGCAGTTAAAGAGCGTCCATAAATAAAACGCCATTTCAGGGTCCGTACCTTGAAGCATCCCAACAGTCAGACAGGCAGACCGGGCCTAAGGTTGCAGGGATGGCAGGCTCTCAGGGCAGGGGCTCGAGAGTGTCCCTTGACAAGAGATAGGATTTCCTTCTTCTCAGCGCCCTATGTTGTAGTCGCCCAAATTGTGCACCAATTGGTTTTTTTTTTATATAAAATACAGTTCCGGAGTCGGGACTCCGGCGCTGCATTACTATTTTATTATTACTCTTTTTTTTTTTACTTTTTCCCTAAAATTCCTTTGTTTTACTGTCTTCTGTTTTATGACAAATACACATACATGTACCCATTCACAAACACATAAACACCCATGGCCAAGGGACTCGAACCGACGATCCCCTGCGCCACGAAGCTCAAAGCGAGGCCATGGAGACCGGCATTGGTTGCGATGGAAAGGTAATTTCGCTCTCTCCCGCACGATGTAGGGGATTCCGGAGTAGGTGTGTAAGATATGTGTTGGGAATCTGCGCCTAGTATCATAGATCAGAGTGAGTGGCTCACATCTAACCTCTCATTTAAAAATGTCATTCGTCAAGAACTGGCGCGCGACCTATACATTATATGCACCAATAGCATGAGGTGTGTTACCAAACGCTTGTCATCGCTGCTCGGTGAACCGGTCTGAGCTAGCCAGAATGAGACATTTGTAGCTCCCAAGTGTGAAGTCCAGCATTCATTCAGAAACAGGAGTGGCCCTGGCAAACAATGCTGTCTCTGAGAGGAAACGATCACGTCAGTGTCGGTAATGCTTAATGACCCAATGTATCGTTAAAAGTTACGCCGCGCAAGGTTACATAAATACCCCAGTGCGGAGTGTTAATCAGGGCCGAGCTGGCAGGAGACATTCACTTTCAGCGTGTAAACAAGAAACCACGCTTAGAATTAGTCACGATATTTGCAACTCTGCGCTCACTTCATTTTTTTCCCGAAGTTATTTGAGTGGGCTGGCAAAGAAAACAGTTGCAGAAGTCATCTGTTTGCCCAGGCACACCTTTCTCTTGGCAGAAATGTTCATTTAACACGACAGTACGGCACGATATTGTTACAACTGTTGTACGATCTCTGTCTCTTGGCATTTAGATGTTGCAGTACTCTTGCAAAACCTGCGTTAAGCTTCACTCTTAATGTGTTAAATTATGTCAATGTTTAACATTTAACATTCTATTGTACACTGATTTCCACCAAAAAATCTGATGTGTTACACTCACATCACTTTCTCTGCAAACTTCTCACAAAAAGTTAGTAAACAATGTTAATCGAGATAAGCATTAGCAGAATGTTCTTATTTAGTTCCTTATAAGTAGAGGGGCACTAAGGGAATGCACTAGGCTAAAGTAATAAACTATTTTAAAAGCTATCGTTATACGATTGGCATTGAAAATCGCTTCTTTGGTTGGTCAGGAGTAGAACAAAAGAAAAACGGATACTTTCTTTCTGAGGAAAGCGTAAGCACTTCGCAAATTAGTATCAGTAACAAGGAACAACTCGGAAACGATTACCTCTGCAGTAGAAACGAAACGGACATAAATTGTGTGTTTTGACAAGATCTATATTTTTTGTGTAGTAAATTTCTGTTTATCTCTTACGGTTTAGCAGTTTAACAAAATTCGGCAAAATTCATCCATAATAAAGTGGTCTTCAGAGATTGTTCCCCGAAAATTCAAGATATATATATTTTATTTGGGATGTCAATAGTTTTAATATATGGGATTTTAAACAAAATCGTCAGAGCCTTTTTAAGAAAATCACAATTTTTTAAATGTTGTCCATATAAAGGGTACTTCGTAGTGAGGGGATTTTCTTGAAAATTTCCTGTCGCATCCTTAGAAGATACCAAACCCCAATAGCAAAAAAAAAGAAAACAAAAAGAAAACGCTTTTTTGGATTCAGGGGGCCTCAAAACATATTTCCGGTGAAATTTCGGGATCTAATTTTTGGGTGCAATGCAATACCTTCTCTACACACTGTATACAGTGTACGTGAAGAGAAAGTAAAAATGTGAGAGGCAATTGTTTACTGCCTCAGTCTTTCGCACAGTGATGGTGTATTGTTTCACCAAAGGACATTGATGTCATGGAATGCAATCGAGAGAGGTACCATTCAGACAGTGCAATGCTCAAGCTCAGATGTATTACTGCTATGTGACATGCAACAAAAGGAAGGGCAAGGCTCTCGATAAACTGGTAAGGAACCCCTGCTATGTTGTCGCAGCTTCAGGCTTGGTGATGCGCATCTCATGATCTTGAGATAACAGCCGATATTAATGGAACTAAATTGTGGTCAGGATGAAAAGCGAAGTGGTTCCGCAGCCGATAGAGGGCAGTGGCCTGGCAACTTTACCTTGAACACTGGTCGTATTTACATCGTTACTATTGCTGACCTCGCCGCGTACTCTCTTCCATTCAGTGAGCTCTGTGTTAGAGCTTTATAATCCGTACTTTTGCATATCTTGTTTTGAGTTTCAAGGTAATACTCACTTAAGTGAGGGAACACTCAGCTGCTGTGGTTCTCAGCGTCCCATTCTATACTGGGCTTGAAAGACTGCTTAATTCTGCACAGAGGCTTGAGGTTCTTTTACGTGCCGTAAATCTACGACACGGGACCAACGGCTTTACTTCCCTTCCGAAGAAAGCCATGCTAAGTATTTTACGCCCGAAAAAATCCATCGTCCTCCGCCGGGTTTCAACCCGCGACCTTGGGCATACCAAAGTGAGGGAAGTAATAATTTTCATAAAATAGGAGAGAATAGTGAATGTCGTATTTACTGTTTTTACTTTCTATGCACGTACTCTTCATTAAGAAGAGTTATAAGGACATGGTAAGCTCAGGAAACATCTAGATACAATTGGATTGTATCAAACTAATCATTTCTGCCTAAGAGATAATGAGGCAGCAAAACATATTCTGCTAGAATGTGAAACATTGGAACGCCTAAGATATCACATCTCTGGTGCAACTTCGCTAGTTGGAGAAGGACCTGAACTAGTTGCCGATCCCGATGGCCTGCTCGCTAAAGCTCCTCGCTTTGGTGTTTCGTGGCGCAGGGGATTGTGGGTTCCAGACCCACCTTTGACATAGGTGTTTCTGTGCTTGTAAATGTATATATGTCTGTGTATGTATATGTAAAAGAAAAACGTTAAGAATTAATAGGTCACTAAGGAAATGTAGCAAACTGGAAAAAACAGAGGAAAAAAGAAATACAGCGCCGGAGTCCTGACAAGCCTCCGGAACTGTAATGTTTTAAAAAAATAAAAATCTAGTGCGGCAGATACTACAACTTACAAAACATTGTAGTACTTGACCCATAGATCAGAAACAGGAAGTACTCAAAAAGTTTCTATAGGCTGACATGCTTAAGGGTAAAACCTACTTCCATTGTCGTTGCATGGTGTATAGAGAAAATATTGCATTGCACCCTAAAACGATACCGAGATTTCACCGGAAATATATGTTTTTAGACCCCTGGATCCAGAAAAAAAATATTTTTAGAAAAATATTTGTGTGTGTGTGTGGGGGGGGAGGGCCAATGATCAAAAACGAAAAGTTTGTTAAATACCAAACTTGTAAATTGTCAAAATCTGAACAACTCTAAGTGTTTTTTTCTTGCAAGCACGTCGAGAAAAAACAATTATCGCAACCCATGACAACAACATGATCATGAAATTGTATCTAAAGTGTTATCATTAAAGTGGAGTATAAATGTTTTAACACCATTGCTTTGGATGCAGATATCATTATTAAGAAGTGTTTTTTCGGCTTAAGACTTTTAATTACATTTAATTTTTCCTTATAAGTGAAAGAACGAAACCTACTCTTAAAATTTCCCCAAAAAATAGTAATCTAAAGGATTGAGCTTTGTCATAAACAAGAAGCATATCAATATACTCTTGATTTGTGAACACTGCTTCTAAATGAACGAGGGCATTTTTCTTTTTAACCTCCGATAGGCTATAAATAAAAGACAAGTTCATAGAAAACAATTATTTTACTACTAAAAGTTTTGTACACTTATGGTTACTTTTCAACATAATCACCGAAAAGACTGAGACATTTATCGTTCTGCGCACAAGCTTTGCAATACCCGCTTCAAAAAATGTTGCCGACAATGATTTCAAATGAGCATTGACACTGTTTCAAAGATCTTCGTTGATTTGAAAGTGCTGCCCTCCTAGCTGCGGCTTCAGTTCAGGAAAAAGGTGAAAGTCGCTGGGTACCAGCTCAGGACTGTACGGCGGATGATTGAAAATGTCCCATTGATATTATCAAGGAGCCGATGGGTTGTGCCAGCAGTGTGTGGACTAGCGTTGTCATGGATCAACACAATTTCTGAAGTCAGCATTCCTCTTCGTTTGTTTTGCATGGCTCTCCGCAAACGTCGTGAAGTACGAAGATCATCAGAACAACGTCAATGCTCAATTGAAATCATTGGCGGCAACATTTTTTGAAGCGGGTATTGCAAAGCTTGTGCGCAAGTATGATAAATGTCTCAATCTTTTCGGCGATTATGTAGAAAAGTAACCATAAGGGTACAAAACTGTAAAATAATTACTCTCTATGAACTTGTCTTTTATTTATAGTCTATCGGAGGTTGAAAAATACGGCCCTCACATTTAACGCATCTGAAGCACTGACAAAAGCAGTTGTGCAAAATGTTGAGGCACAACATTACTCTAAACATTCCTGGTTTTCCGTTCTACACACAACGCCCATGTGACATAGTTGCCAAACATAACACCGACTTTATTCCAGTAGACACGCTGGAATGTAATTATCTAGAATAATTTTATGGCTAAAATCATCATTTTAGCAAGAAATGGTAAAAGCACAAATAACTCTTTTGTTAGCTTTACCTCGCTATTCTAATTGCAGAAGTAAACGATAAAGAACTGGTGACTTATTCGCAAACATTTGACCAATTTTATATTTTATTTACGCAACCATGCACTTTAGAGGAAAATGCACAGGAACTGATGTTTCAGCGGAATTTCAGGAATTGCGTTTGAAGTCTGTCTACTCATACCCCTATCACCTTGTGTAAGGGGAACTTACTTCATTGCTTCTTAGATGTGCTTCATAGAAGCACATAAACAAAAAAGTATAATAGCATTTTGTCCTTTGATCAGTCAATTTCGAAAAAATAAATAGTTTTTGTTTCAAATTGTATGCACAATTCCACAGGAATGTACGAAGATAATGTTTTTTTACTTGTAAGATGCGTAGAGTAACGTATTTCTGACATTAGCTTCGGTAGGAATTATGGAACATCACACACCGTTTCGAAATAATTAATCACTTCAAAGAATTAAAGGAATATTCCGAGCAGCTTTATCAGACATGAAGAACTCGGCGACGTTACGTTGAGATTGGTCAGGGATCTGAACCGGCTTCTGGATGTAAACACGTCGGTCGCTTGCAAACATGACGCAGAGTGGGGGACGAGTGCAACTGGCCTTCTGATTGGCCTACACTACTGTGATACTAGCAGCGAGACATGTTTGTATATGTACTGACTTAATGCAAGTGACACCCACACAACCTGCAGCGTTGCTAGCTTGTCAGTTTTTTGTTTTCGAAAAAACTAAAGTAGGAAATGGTCAGAGAGAAACTTAAGGTTCAATATGTGTTCCAAATAGCGACATCTATCACTGGTTTAAATTAATGCCATGACTTTACTTCCATCCGGTGTATATACAGTTACATATATACATATAATTGGTTGATTGGTCTTCCTACTAGCACGAGAAGAACTCAGGGCAAAATTTGGACTTCCTTGGAACCTTGGCGCTCGGAAGCAATGAAGAGAGAGGACATCTGGCCAGAATTCTACTCAACGGAAGCTTGGTAAACCGGAACTGGATTGGCAGGAACCAAAAACTCCGACACTTCAGGACATCGATGGCGGCACATGGAGACCATTACAAAGCATGCGGGAACAAGGCATTCCACGTCCGGGTGACATCTATATGTGATATATGTGAAATGCAAGGCCTAACGTGTTCAAAGCGGAGGAAATCAGTGATAAACATTTGCATAAAATAACACCCAACATGTACAACCTATACACACTATTACTATTATACTCGTATATAAATAAGCAATTGCCGTTGTATGCTCTTTTTCATTCTGTTCATTATGTGTGTCAATGCGCATTTAGTGACACATTTATTATTAATATCTATTTCTTCTTTAAGCGATTATGGTTACCCTGTTTCATGTAGCACTTTTCACCCCTCCCCATCAAGTATATTCAACCATATATTTTGGATCAGAAAACTGGAGCCGAGTTTGAGACTCTGGATGATGAATTCTGTATATCGATGATCAGACCGACGCAGAGATAATGGTAAAGAGGGAACGAAATGAAGAAATGAATGATAGGAAAATCTGGGGTCTAACAACCTAGAAGATTTAACACGAACCACCTTGGATGTGAGTCAAAAATGTTATCACCTAACAATACAATACTTCTTTTGGTCTTATAATTCACTTTCACATTAGATACACAGAAAGCATAATGATACTTATCGGGAGGTCATGGAAGCGTTTTCCGCATGATCCAATGATCCTCTTCATTTCATTCTGCTGGTCTCTTTCAGGATTGTAAGTACCGGCGAGTACTGCGTAGTGGCGCCCTTCCGTGGTGGTGTTTGCGCTCTAGAGTTACAGCTCTCGGGATGGCGTTGGAAGTCGTCTCTATACTCAGGAAGTTTGGACGGACCTGAGGTCTGGGCTCTAGAGCTCCCCGCCTCGAGATTAATTGCTTGGAATATTTTAGGGACCCTCCACGGTGGCTCTTCCCTCACCATCCGGTTTTGGCCGCCCTTTGGAATTACTCTTATCTAATTTTATCCTCCTGAGGTGTGACGTACAATAAACTAATGACTGCAGTGTGGAATGCCCTCCGGCATCACATGCACACATACACACAATAATACTTCCTGTCTAAATCTGTAATGATATTTTTTCAAATAAAAACCCAATAATAAATATCACTCTACAATTCGTTAATAACATTTGTATATATTTAAAAAGGAAAGCTGTTAAATGTTTTGCTTTCTTGAAAGTCATGAAGACAAATCTTAAAAGAGCAATTTAATTGATTGTATCCTACTCGGCTTTTCTTCAACATTCTCAGTGCAGAACAGTGACTTTTAGCATTGGTTTCTGTTTCAAGGGCACGGACTGCTAATATACGAAGGAATGCTAATCAATTTTCCAAAGATTATAGGTTAGTAATAAATCTATCAGTATTTCCTGTGAGCACATATATCGCCGGTGTCATAAACTTTAATTGAAATACATTACCATAATTTATGCAGACATGCAATATAAAAACGTTGAACATTAACGTCCAAACACACGACATTACCAAGAATACACATTCAGTTTTAAATATTTGGTTCTAGCATTCAAATTTACACTGATGTAACTCAAAATTAACGAGATTGAAGTAATTATCATTATGTCAGTTATCTCACTAATTTCCGTTAATTATGTTTAATTGAAACATGACAAATATCACTAATATTGCTATTTGAATTATCTCAGAAACATTTTAGTTACCCTTTTGCACTTATGGAATCACCTCCTCTGAAGGCAGTCTTATGCAAAAACCAAATATGTCAGTGACGTATATTAAATTGTTTCTGCATTATAATGTTAATAAGAGTATTACGTTGCAAACTCCATAGTAAACCACCTAAACAACTTTTTCTTTGTTTTGGAGGGTATTTATACTATTACGTCCATTCTGTGTGTCATCAGTGGGCTGGATTTTTTAATATGAATCTATTTTTCCGGCTGCTTAGTTAGCAAATTTCAAGATATACATTAATTTCACACATCCTAAATCAAAATATATTAATTTCACACCACCTAAATGAGGGGTTAAACCTAGAATATCACAAATAGCAATTTACCTTTAAGTGAAGCCTGTGATTGTCCTATTGTAATTCCTCAATGACTTGGATGAAGCTTCCTGCATCGCAAAGACAAGAAATACTGATTTGGCCTCCATTGAATATATTATAATATACCTTTGTTTTATACCAGAAGCTATTCACCGATTGGAACGTTCAAGCCTGCCACTCAATGATGCTTTGAATATCATTGGCGATACTTCTAGAAAAGAAATATTTAGACCAATAGGAATTGCACGTTTGTCAAGGCTGCAGGGCATTCTTCAACGCAATCCGATTTTAGAGACATGAGACATATCAATTTAATATTACAAGAACAAAGGTATACAGGAAAATTACACTTAATAATTCTCTGTGTGTTTTGATGTATAACTTTGACAATACAAACGTTTGTTAAATAAAAATCCAGATATCTCAAAAAATTAAGAAAAACAGAAAAGTATTGATGTTGGTATTTATCCAAGGATCAAACGTGTTTTAAACTCACAAGAAACCTAAATTGAAGATTTATACTATTTAAAATCCCAGCCCTAATTACCAGTGTTGATTTTACTACACATTTGCACAATAAAAGAGCTGACATTGCAAGAGGCTTCATTAATGGAACACTATTTGATACTTTTCTCATAAAAAGTAATTTAATAACAATTTTCTCGATCTTATCCACATGGCCACAATAAACAGAAATACAGTGATGATATTTTCAAACTAAGGGAGTATATGCTTCAAGAGGAAAAAGTGACAAAGTTCAATGAAGAGATATTCAAGTAGTCAACATGTGACTGAAATCACACATAATTCTGAAAGAGATCATTATTTTATATTGTTAAGAGTAAATTTGTTTTAATGTTTCAATACTTTTATCTATTACACAGTTCAATGAACAAATATTTAAGAGGTGACAAATAAATGACAAAGACTCTGAAAGATATCATTTTGTTAAAGTTTTAAAAGTAATCATATAACTTTTACAGTATTTAATGTGAACCTTTTTGTTTATTACTGATCAAATATGGCAATAATGCTCTATAATAAGCATCTAAAAATGTAATTTGTTAAAATAAAAGAAAGTGATTAAAGCTAATGTCTGAAAAGTGTTTTACTTCAAAAACAGCATAAGTCAACGATTTTGACTTAAAGAAAATACTCGTTAAAATTATCATGAAAAGATGTGTATGAAATAAAGTTTTTGGTCTCTAAAAACCTGGTTTTCTTTGACTTATGTTGTTTCTGAAATAAAGTGTTCATTTTTATTTTATTACGATATGCTGCAATGCTTAAGTTAATTGCTAGATTTATTTTCGCCCATAAAGCTGCGAGTCGAGCTTATTCAATGTTTTTATTATGAATGCCAGAGCATATTTGCTATCTCACAGAGAAGATTTAGAGCTCTAAATGGTTTAAGGTGTGGGCCCTATAATCTGTCTTCACTCCAGAAACTTGTTCTAAAATCTCTAGAGACTGGTCCTGCTACAGATAAAAAACTTTCAGGTAGAACAACTTCTGCAAACTAAACGTACACACCACAACGTTTGATCGTAGAAGATGCAGGAAATTACTCCTGGGTCTTTTCTAGAAAATCAAAATTCATATTAGAACTCTCATTTCCCAACTTATGCTTAAGTAAATTACCACATATCTAATTTTTATTTTCTTTACTTCGTACATAGCACATAAATAGATAAGGTATTGCTTTAAACGAAAACATTTGAAACCAAGATATCTCTGGAAATGCACGTTGTAGGATCCTCTGAATTAAATAAAAAACACATCAAAAACATAAAAAAGCATTTCTACTTTCTCTATTTCGTACATGGTGCATAGGTAAAGAAAGTATTGCATTCCAACCAAAAATGAAACACCAAGATTTCATTTGAAATACACGTTTTAGGATGCCCTGATTAAAAAGAATCGAGTTTCTCTACTTAGTATATAGTATTCAGGTAGAGAAATAACCTACTTCATTCTACCAAAAACTAGATACTGCCATTTCACTGAAAATACATATTTTAGGGTCCTCTGCATTAGAAAGACATGCGTGTGTGTGAGTGAGAGAAAGAGAGACAGTGAAATTCAGAAACGAAAAATCGATTAAATAACAAAATGATATTTAAGGTCTTCCAAGGATATGACGCGAAGATTTTCAAGAAAAGCTCTCTCCCCCAAACTGAGCTCTACATGGAACAATTTTAAAACATTTTGATTTCCTCAAAACTTTTTTCAAGGATTTAGATTAAACTACTTAAAGATATTTGCATAACAAAACGTATATCTTGAATTCTCTGGGAATAGTCACTGGAATTCCCTTCATTCTGAATGACCTTTGCATAAGTAGTAAAGTGTAAGAGAGAGAGAGAGATAAAAAACTTAGTAAACAAAAAATGTAGAGCTCGTTAAAACATACGATATATATATATATATATATATATATATATATTTGGTGGAATAAACCATTTCCTAAATATTTCTTGTATGGTTTTAAAATTTGTAGTACTTATACTTTGTTCAACTGCGAAGACGTCATTGGTCTTTCGTTTTGTTTTTTTTTGTTTTTTTACTCCTTGTTATACAAAGATAACTTACATCTAATTTAATTTGATCACATGGTGGCCAATATTTAAAAAAAATTACTATTGCTTAAGTGCAGTGCATTTCCTTATAATCCCTGTGTCTGAAGAAAATTAATAGTAAATCTTTTTCGCTAATGTTTACCTCATTTGTATAAAATGAATGAAAATATTGTTGCAAATTGGTAGAAAAATCTGGTGTTCCATTCACATGACTTTCTCTATCTGTTGCGCAAACAAACTTTCCTTACAAAAGATTATTCTTTTAGCTATGTCTTGCTAATCGAGATAAACATTAGCAGAAAGGTCTTATTACTGGAATCCTTGTAAGTAGAAGGGAATATACTAAGCTAAAGTGATAGTCAAATCCTTTAAAAGTTGTCGGTATGAGAAACTATTGAAATTCGGTTCTCTTTTGCATTCTCGGAAGTAAAACAAGAGAGATGAAATAAAATTGACTTCCCGCTGGAGAAAAGTTTAAGTAGTTTAAAATTGAGACCAATAACAAAGAATATCTCCAAAATCCCCTAACAATATATACACAGTACGATATAAATTCTGTATTTTAACGAGCTTTACATTTTTGTGCAGCAACTTTTTGTCTATCTCTTACAGTTTACTAGTCAAACAGAAATCATCCAAAATGAAGAGATCTTCAGAAGCTCTTTTTATGTAATTCAGGATACACATTTCTTAAGTTATGAGAATATTTTAAACACTTGGAATTTTAATCAAAATTGTTAGAGCTATTTTTAAGGAAATCAAAATTTTCTAAAAACATTGCATATTTAAAGGATAGTTGAAGGTGGGGGATTTTTCTTGAAAATTTTCGCGTCCCTTTCTTGGAAGGCATTGAACTTAAATATCAAGTTTGGTATTGAACTGACGTTTCGTTTTTGAGCTATGCTGCCCACAGACACACACACACACACACACACACACACAGCAATTTTCTAAAAATGCTCTTCTGGGCTGCACCATGGCCAAGTGGTTAGCCCACTCGTCTCTCGCCCAGGCGGTCGGGACCCATCCCAAGCAACCACGTGGGATTTGTTGTGGACAAAGCGGCGCAGGGACGGACTTTTTTCGGTTTCCCACAGCATTGCATTCCACCGGTACTCCATCTTCGTGGCATGTATCATCACGGTGCCATCTGTAGTAAAAGCGGGCGCTAATCACTGAACTCAGGGGATTCTAAAACGTGTATATCCCTGAAATTTATTTTTAGGTGGAATAAAATACCTTCTCTATAAACTAATGTACATTATACATACTGAGCTTAAATATTAAGTATGGTATTGAACCGACGCTTCGTTTTTGAGCTATGCTGCCCACACACACACACACACACACACACACACACACACACACACACACCACATTCCCTACTGGAATTTCAGATTTTTATGACATGGATTAAGTGCTTCAGAAGTTCAGTTAGTGGTACCGCAAATCTCATTCTGCAGAAGGAGCTCATGTATTACTCAAGGCAACCAGCAACACTTGCCCATGATTTATTAGAGTAGTTGTTTTGAAAGAGAGTTAGTATTGCGAGAGTTACGGCGGCTTTGTCACGGACTGTATGTGTGGACTACACGAATTACAGAACGAGACCTTGGCCCAGTGACAGAGTCACAAACTGCTAAGCGTGCACTTGGTTTTATAGACACATGAAACACATACAGTGTTGTTATAAAGATACATGTTTCTCTTCAATTAACAAGATCAATTATGCACGATTCTTTTCATATATCTTGAGAATGCAATCAATATCTGAAGAAGTACGCTGAATCAAACAACACTCCGAGATATGCACGGAGAACGAAATACAGAAATGAAATAAATAAATATTCTTCTTCCGCACGGTTTAGGCTGTCAGTTTATTCCGACTCCGAAGTCCTTTCTGTCCATCTTTTCTTATGTCCTCCTGTGGACTCGTCATGAATTCCGTAAGAAATTCTTGGATGATCCTTTTAATGACCTGAATATTGTGCCTTTGTATAATAGACGATCATAAATTGTATTTCCAAAAGAAGCTGAAGTATGAAATACAACAGTGAGCTTGCGTTAAAACGAATTCTAAATCCTACATCAAACTATCACCTGCGATGGACATAATTGAACGAGTGATCATGTACAACCACGAAAACATTCCTGAGAGCATTTAAAACAGGCATAAGCTTTCAAATTCTTTGAAACGGCAAGCAGTTGAGAATTTGTCCCTTACATCAACTTAAATTATACATCAGGATCTGAAGACTGGAGATGTGAGTACGTTAACATCTACAGATTTAACATTTATTAGAAATAACACCTCTGCAGAGCGACTTCGACAGAGCCCTAAGTAACCCACGACTAAAAAAACCAAAACAGCAGTTGAAGAGATGCAAATAATTTCAAATACAGATGAGGCATTCTTGTTATTTAATGACACTGAGAACAAAATTGTGTTTTTTTTTCAACTGCAACAAATATTTCAAATCTTTGTGCTTTCTCGCAAATTTATGGAGATGGAACATTTAATTGCTGTCCAGCACATTTCTGCCAGCTGTTCACCCTGCACACAATTATAAATAATTTAACAGTGCCATTGGTGTTTTGCTTATTGCCAAATAAAAGTATAGAGTCTTACAAACAAACGTTGACAAATATAATTAACAACTGTGCTTCTTTTGGCCTACGCTTCAAGCTGAAGGAAGTGTTTGTATTTTCAAAATGGTCATTTACAATGCTGAGCAAGAGATGTTGTCCAAGTCTGAAATTCATGGGTGCCGCTTTCATCTTGGTCAAAATTGGTGGCGAAAAATATAAGCAATGGGCCTCACTGGTAACTGCACGGAATTCAGGCGTACTCTTCAGGTAGTCTGCATAGAACTCAGGTGGTTTTAGGGATCTCGCACGGAATTCAGGATTGCCGTTCCTGAGTTACTCCTTCCTTGAGATATATAAGATAAAGCTATCTTTGGAATTCTTTGGCTTGTCATTCTACCTAAATGTTATGTCCGTTTTGTTCTGTATTGTGTTGTTGTGGTGTTTTGTTATCCTGTATCTATAGTTTTCTAATTACACTGTTTTGTTTCTATCCAGTACGGTGTATTCTGTTATTGATTTGAGAAGTTTCACTTCTTCTGTATGTATTTTAGTTTTGTGTTGAGTGTTGAGTGGTAGCCCACGTTTCCGCACCATTTGCAATAACCGGACCAGTGTGTACAATTTCCATCATTGAATCGTTCTGTCTTTGTATTTATATCATTGTTTCTGTTATGTGGTTAAATGTATCAGTTTCTTATTTTGACCAAACTATTTGGTAACCGGTAAAAGTCATAAATAAATATATAAATAAAGAAAATCCTAAAATAACCTTTTCCACTCACCGAAATGTTTGTGAATGAAAGTTTGATGTCTGAATATCTTCCTGTTAACAATATTTGTATGCGAGTATGTGCCTGTGTAACATGGGGAAGGTTGCCTATTGTACCATTTTTAACTTTTTCTACATGTACTATGTACATACTATATAGAGAAAGTATTGTATTGCACCCAAAAATTCGACAAGGAGATTTTACCGCAAATGCATGTTTTGAGAAAAAGCATTTTTAGATAAACGTCTGTGTGTGTGGTTTCAATTTTAAGCTACTTTTCTCAAACGGGAAGACATCTTTCTTCTCTTTTCTCGTTTGTTTACTCCTGGCAAGCAAAAAGAATGGAATTTCAGCTGTGTCACACGGTGACCAGCTTTTAAAAGACTAGACAATCGCTTTAGCCTGTGCATTTTCTTAATTCCCTCAAAAACGAAAAGTCGGTAAAATAACAAACTTGGTATAAAAGTTCAGTATCTTCCAGGATTGCGACACGAGGATTTCAAGGAACCCCCCCCCCCACTGCAAACTACCCTATACATGGAAAAGTATTTTATTTTCTCAAAAATGGTGCTAACGATTTTTATTAAAATACCGTATACTAAAGATATGTACACGATTAATAAAATATTGTATATCTTAAATTTTCTGGTAATAAGCGTTTGAAGACTTCTTTATTCTGGATAAATTTTTCTGAATTTTGCATAACTAGTAAACCGTAAGATATAGACAAATACTTACTGCACAAAATATGTAAATTTCGTTGAATCACACAATTTATGTCATATACATTTTTTGTGGAGTTGTTCATTTTGAAGATATTCCTTTTTATTGCTTTCATTTTTAATATTTATAGCTTTTCACATATGTGAATTTGTCAACACTTGACCAAGCAAAGAATTGGATTTCTATACCATATCAAGCACATTTTAAAGCATTTGACTGTCAATTTAGCCTATTAAATCCACTTATATCTCTTCTACCTACAAAACCGTTTCTGCTAGTGTTTAACTCCATTAAAAATGGAACTTGTGAGCATAAAAATATACTAAAAGTATTATTAATGAGCCAATGATTTCTTTTGTGTTTAAAAGTTTGAATTTCGGGCAAACATGGAGCTACTATAATTATTGCTGTATCAACAGGAATTAAAAATGTTAGTTGACTTGCAACAATAGATGGTTTAAAAATCGGCTTTAGACCTGCAAGCACTTTAATTTTATTGATATATTAAAGACAAAAAGCTAAAATAAACTAATATCCACCAAACTTATAAATAAAGAATATTTCTCTTTAAATGTTAGTATATCAATACACTATCAAAATTGCATTCTAATAGCATCTCATGAATATAAAACCGAAAATATATTTTTGGTAAATAAAGAAATAAATAGAGCAAAATAAGCTTATTAACACTAATTTGTAAAGAGAGGTCGTGTAAGTGGAGCACATCAGATATTTACTTTCTCTACATGCACTATGTACATAGTGTATAGAGAAGATATTGCATTCCACCCAAAAATTCGATACCGACATTTCACCGGAAATACATGTTTTGGGTTCCCCTGAATAAAAAAGAACATTTTTACAAAAAGGTCCGTGTGTGAGCGCGCGCGCGTGTGTGTGTGTGTGTGTGTGTGTGTGTGTGTGTGCCTGTGTCTGTGGACAGCATAGCTCAAAAACGAAAAGACCGTTAAACACCAAACTTGGTTATTAAGTTTGGTGTGTTCCAAGGATGCGACACGAAGATTTTCATAAAAATTCCCCATCCCTAACTATCCTTTACATGGAACGTTTTTCGAATATTTTGATTTTCTCAAAAATGCCTCTAAAGTTTTTGATTAAAATCTCTTATATTTAAGATATTAACATGCCAAATAAAATGTATATCTTGCATTTTCTGGGAATAGTCTCTGAACACTACTTTATTCTGGATGAATTTTACGGAATTTTGCATACCTGCTAAACCATAAGAGATGGATAAAACCTATCAAACAAAATATGTAGTGCACGATAAAGCACACAATTATGTTATATCATTTTTTTCGTGGAATCGATCGTTTTTTAGATATTCCTTGTTTTGGTTTCGGCTTTGAAAAACTTTCTCATAGGAGAATTTGTCGACTCCTATCCATACAAAGAAAGAAACTTCAGTCACATAGCGACCAGCTTTTGACTATCATTTCAACCTTGGTACTTCCTTATTTCGCTTCTACTTACAAGGAAACAAGTAATAAGATTATTTCTGCTAATTTTTCACTTTCTCTATACGTACTATGTACATAGTTTATAGAGGAAGTATTGTATTCCACCCAAAAATTCGATACCGAGATTTCACCGGAAATACATGTTTTAGGACCTCCTGAATCCAAAAAAAATCATTTTCAGAAAAAGGTCTGTCTGTGTGTGTGTGTGCGTGTGTGTCTGTGGACAGCATAGCTCAAAAACGAAAATACTGTTAAATACTAAACTTGGTATTTAGGTTTGGTACCTTTCAAGGATGTGACACGAAGATTTTCAAGAAAATCCCGCTACCCCCAACTACCCTTTACATGGAAAAATTTTCGAAAATGTTGATTTTCTAAAAAATGGCTCTAACGATTTTGATTAAAATCCCGTATATTAAAGATATTTACCTACCAAATAAACAGTATATATTGCATTTTCTGGGAATAGCCTCTGAAGATCCCTTTATTCTGGATGAATTTTGCTAAATTTTGCTTAACTGCTAAACGGTAAGAGATAGACAAAAACTTACTACACATAAAATGTAGATCTGATTAATACACACAATTTATGTCCTTTACATTTTTGCTGTGGAGGTAAACGTTTCCGAGATATTCCTTGTTTTTGGTTTCACATGTGAGTACTTATAATTAATTATAAGTGTCCGTTGTTCTTTTGGTCTACTCCTAGACAAGCAAAGAAGCGATTTGCAACTGCAATCGAATAACGACAGCTTTTAAAACATTGACTATCGGTTTAACATAGTGTATTCCCTTATTTTCTTTCTACTTATAAGGAACTAAGTAATAAGAACATTCTGCCAATGGTTATATCATTAGCAGCGTGCAGAAAGAAGAATATTCTTATATGAGAAGTTTGTAGAAGAGCTAGAGAAAGTCATGGGAGTGTAAAACATCAGATTTTTTGTTTGTAATGCTTCTATGAAGCCCAAATTAGAAGGAATGTAATAAACTCTCTTCCACCCGGTATACATTCTCTAGCTTCTGCCTACTAGGTATATGAAAGAGGAAGTAAACAAGAGTATCACCCCTGAGATTAGTGACAAAATTCCTGCTCAGAGAAAGTTGTTTCTACAACACACTTCAAGCATGCCGTAATAGTTGTACAGAAACAATAAACCTTCTGGTAAGATATTTATTGCAACGTACTATTAGAATCTCCTGTGGTGAAGCGTCCTTCCCTCAAATCAACTGTCGCAGTGTACCAACACTCCAGGAGACCGTGCTGACCAACAAGCCACAAGCGTGAGAGACAAACTGTTTGGGGATCTCATGATGACATAGTTGTGGGATGGCGAAAGATAAAGTGGTCATGGAAATAGTTAAGATTTTAAACAAACAGAAAAAATTATGATATAATGTTGGAAATAATCAAGGTTATTTATGCGTAAAGGAATTCTCAGGGCTGTCCATTAGAATTAATATTTGATGTACATAGTATTTCCGGTGGACTAATAATGTAATTGGTATATTTGCATAGGCAATATTCTGTGACTATATGTTATCATTAATTCGTTTCTACTTTATTTATTGAATAAGCAAGTACATTAAACCCCATTTCACCCCAAGGTATATTAGGGTTATAGTTACAATACAAACAATTTGCAACATCAGTAAGTAAAGTACATTAGCCAAAGACTGGATGCAGGTCATGCTGGTGAAAAAAATAAGATAACTAATGTATACTATAAAAGTAATAATGTAAGTTTTATAAGTAGAATATAAAAGCATAGAATTCCCTATGCCAACATTTTTTCTAAAGATTTCAACTCTAACTCCACAAAAATTTAAGAATGCATCGAAGATTCTTCCTTTATGTTCTAGACTGTGTAGTGAAATAAAGTGTGTTCAATAGTTTGCTGTTCAGTACATATACATTGATATCTGTTCTGTCTTTGTATGATAGCTCTTTCTAATTAAAAAGTAAATGTGTCATGCCCTGATAAAAATTGAGTGGATATAAAATCTGGTGTGATATTTTTATTTTATGTGGGACATTCAACTGCTAAATAGAAGATGTGGTGGTTTCTTTAGAGCTGAGCATCCACTGCTCGTTCCAATGTGTTCCAATTTACTTCATAATTTTATTCTCAGCGTAAGGTAGAGAACATAAATTGTAGCTATATTTTAAATTAGAGATAGGAGCATTTTTTGCCAATTCATCAGCTCTTTCGTTCCCTACTGTGCCGATAAGCTTCGTACCCATGATAAAAAAATATCTTTCTCAAATGATATTATGTTATCTCCAATTTCTACTGCCATAGTACTTCAATTGTATTTATTGTTTATAGTAAATGCAGTTTGTGAATAACTGACCATGTAACAATCAGAATTTTGAGCTTTGGATCAAATGACAGCTTCCTTAATAGCAAAGAGCACTGCTTGTATAAATGATCCTTTTGTACGTTGGTGGCTACGAAAGTTTTGAGATGTGCGTAAACTAAGGTCAGTCAATTTAAGCGAATTACACCATTGCATAGCCACATTTTTTGCGAGTACAAAGGTGTATTGGTTGACTTCCATCTGTCCCCTTGTAGTCTACTGTACAAGGTTTTCAATTTCTAGTGTGGTGATAGCCGGTTTCCAGAATTGAGATGAAATGAGAGACATTTGTGCTATGATTTTCTATCATTTAAAAATCGGTTTAAATGAGACCCAAAGTCTTGAGCGCTTACAACAGGCTTTTGAGGACAGTACTCTTTCCCGTGCTACAGTTTTTTGGTGGTTTCAAGAGTTTAAAAGTGGCCGAGCTTGTATAAAGAGGAGGTTAGGAGTGATCGTCCGTCTACAGCAGTGACTGAAGAAAACATAGCTGCTGTGGAAGTAATGGTCCGCGAAGACAGTTGCATGACATTTAAGGAAATCTCGGCAACCATGAAGATTAGATCGCCAGCAGGTCCCAAAACATTCCATGACTATTCTAACGTGAGGGAAGTGCCATCCCGTTGGGTTCGCCACGAGCAAAAGCACATCCATGTTGAAACGCTGCCAGATTGGAGCCAATCCTCGGCGGGTTTCTGACATTGCCACTGGTGATGAAACCTGAATTTACCAGTATGAACTGAGACTAAGCGCCAATCGGCTGTGAGTATTTTTTTTTCAGATGACGATCTTCCAACGCGCAGCGTCGGGAAGAAAATGGAAGCCACGTTCTTTAAATCTCGTCATATGGCTACCATACCTCTTGTGAGACAAAGGTCAGTTACATGTAGTGAATTGTAGCAAAGAACAGGTCTGTGAGGAATTCTGCTCCACCATGACAATATCTCTGCGCACAGAGCCAAATGCAACGATCCAGTTTCTGGAGTCCACAGAGGTGGAGCTAATGACTCATATCTCCAGCAATCCTGACTTGGCCCCCTATAGTCTTTTGGTTCCCCGCAGAGCAAGATCATATGCATGGAAAGAGGTTTTCGAGCCCTGAAGAAACTGTTGTAGTGTATGAAAGTGAGTTTTTACACCTAGCTAAAAATAACTGGCAGAAGTGCTTTCCTAAGTAATTTGAGAGAATGAGAAAGTGTATAAAATGTGGTGGTGAATACCTTGAGAAACTACACTAGTCGGATTGATTTTAATGAGTTTAGTTTTTGTATATCTCAAAACTTTCGTAGGGACCTAAGGCACTTCTAGGATGTTCAAATGGAAAATACGTTAAAGATTATCAGTTGAGCGAAGAGGCTTCCAACTGGGTAGTTGGAGACATTTGACCCTTTGTTGCCTGTTGGTACTTATAAGTTCCGCTTGTTTTAGGATTAATTTCATGTTGTATTAACCTTCAACCATAAACGACAAGTAATCAAGACTGTTTTATACTGTAAAAATATATAACATTTTTGTCCTAAAATTGCAGTGAATTTTTTAAATAAATAAAAGAGTGAAACCCACATAATTGCAGTCAAATGTGACTCCATTAGCTTCCAAGCACCACACCGATTATTTTACTTGAACTCTTCCCTCCTTTACCACAGTCACTTGGATTTTAACTTCCAACATTTGGCTTTGAATAGATGGCCAGTCCATTACATACCACCTGACACTCATGGTCTTTTGAACCACTTCCTTGATAGTGCCTTTGGCAGGATTATGAAAACTGGTTTAGAAGAATTTAAACTTTTAATTGGGAAGAAAAAGATAAATAAAGGATCTACATATATTTTCATTTCTATTATTTTTTCTATTTTATATAATAATTTTATAGGTTTATTCCTATATATTTTTTACTATAACTCCACTTTTAAACTTTAATTAAAGGAAAAACGGCATATGTAGTATACACATGCAGGCAACTAAGGGTTAAAGATAGCAAATAAATCAACATCCTCTTCGTTATTGTCCGGAGGGATGAAAAACGTGACCATATAATAAGAGGCTGATTGCGTATATAGGTTAATAATTACGCAATAATTATCCAGTGGAAATGTAATTAATACTAGGGTTATTTTCCACGCAGTCATGCAATACATGTTTATTTAACTATATGCCAGCAGGCCCACAAAACTGGTTTACCATTAACTCATACATACAACGGTGCGTTTCTATTAGCAACATTTGTCTCTTTGCGAATGGCATAGGTATCCACCGCAAATTCCTTGCAACTAATGAATGAGCAGAATAATTCAGCAGGCCAGAAAATACTGAAAATCACACACAAAACGTATCGATTTATAAAACAACAATACACTGAATCCCTACATAAACGAAATTGATTATTTCAGCCAGTAAACGTCGAGGAAAAATGTACACAAATATTGCATTAATAAAAAGTAAAATGTTCTCTCCTGGCTGTAATGGGTTCTTTTAAAGTATTCCAAGTATGTATGACAACCCACCTCCTTCTCAGGCCACAAAATATTGACCTACTCACAGGGTAGTGAATTCGGGATTGTCAATATATTTTGACGGTAAAATTGTGAACATTTTATTTTTGTCTCTATAAATAAATAAACACACAGGGAAACACAAACACCTGGAAAAACAATTGAAGGAAATAAGATCAAAGATAGACTCGGTAAAGTATACTATATGAACCTGAATGGTGCATTACAGGATAAACAGGACATAAAAAACAAACTACAAATTTTAAAACAATAGTTAAAAACATTATAATCTATAGCTCCGATGTATGGATTCTGAACTATTAGTTAAAAAGAAAATTATTGGTGACAAACGGATTACTGCAGGAGATCTACTAAGGTAACTAGAAGAGGAAAATATCATGTGTATATTCAAAGTTCAATTTTAGATATTATTTAACAAAACAATTAAAATGATATAGGTATAATAAAAGAGCGTAAGATGAAATACTACCCAAAAGAACAATGGAGTGAATGCCATTAGGCAGGAAGACCACATAGCACGAGGTTTCAAGGAATTAGAGGGGCAATGGTGGATTGAGAAATGCGGAAGATTTGTGGTCCAAGAGACACGAGTGGAGAAAGATGTTTGTTACTATAGTCTTGGGTGCCAAAAAAGTGTTTGTTAATGTGAAGCCCATGCAGATTGTTATGCTTTTGTTGCAACACAAGCAGACATTGTAGGCTCAGCTGGAATCATATTTATACCCATAGTTTTATGAACCCTGTTGAGCATCTTCAAGTCACTCGATGATTCCATAACATTTTAAATTTCATTTATAGTAAAAGTGGTTGCGGAGGGAAGGATATCCTAGAACTTTGCTAGTGCCTTCAAAATCTCGCAATTTTGCAAGAGACTTCAAATTATAGTAGGGTAAGAGGTACAATTTTGATCATTTCGAAAAAAATTATTGTAACTGGAAAGAAATTTTCAGGAAATAAGTAATTTCAAGCATGGTACTTTTGTTTATGTTTAATGAGTATTTTACAGAAGTAACACACATTTACAAGTGTTCGTTCAAACACAAAAGAGAGTTACATAATATATTAAAATTGATGGAAAATGTACCACATCAGGTAAAATTATGATCACTTCTTGGTATATTTCTGATCACTGATATCGTCCACATAAAAATCACTTTTCCATCTCTACCACAGACTACATTTTTGTCATTTCATCATTGATTTCGCACTGAATTAATTCCAAAAACAAATCCACATTCTTCTTCGTTATTTGCAGGTAATTTAATGCTTCTGAAACTTTTTTCATCATTACTCATAGAGCTATAGTGCTGCTTGTTGCTTTCATTTATTTGTTCCTTGTTGAAAGACGTCTTTTGTTGCGGATCTTTTCTAGTTTCTATTTGAAATGTATGAATTGATGTCTGTGTTTTATTTTTCTGAGACGACATTTTTTCTTTGTAGTTGGCAAAATGGCATTGATAGCATTATGCGGAGAAGTTTTATTGGATACTGATATTATGGATTTTCCGTGCTCTTCAGTTACTGATTTTGAAATATGCGCTCCTCGACTGAATATCGCATATTTGTTTATCAAAACATATTTTCCTTTATTATTTCTTCCTAATTTTGCAAATATTTATTTACTTCCGCTGAAAATGATATAAAAACAAACTGAAATATCCTTAAATATATCCAACTATTTGCAGTAATGATGAATAATAAGGCCATTGCAACCAACTAAACAGAATAATTGCAATGATCGAAATTGTACCAGTGTATCAAAATTGTGCCATTTTTTTCTGATCGCAAATGTACTGCTTGTAGGAGTGAAATCACGAAAAAAATATTACTGAACTACGGCACATATCACACAGTCTTTCGCCATGGCTATTTCAGAAAACTCAGAAACAAAATGCAAATCTCTAATCTCGCTAATATATTTATATATTATATATTGTTAATTACAAGTACATAGAAACCAGGCAAAATATATAAGAGCGCACAAAATTAATTCCCTCTTAATCAGAAAAAAATGTATATATCTTTAGGGCAAACAGATATATTTGTGGAAAGGATAGGAGCAGGTGCAGAGACCTTCCACATTTCGATGCCACAGTAATGCAAGTGCTACTAACATTACAAAACTAAAAATGGCACTAAACCTTATGTTGATCGGAACTGCACTATATCGAAATTGATTAAGACGTTTTTAATAATCTCCAGTGGAGGATCACAACTTTATTCATCAGAAAAAGTGTACACAAGGCTAACTTCATTGCTCTGATATCGTAAAGTGGAAATTTAAAGTCTTCTATGAGGGAATCTGTACAATAATTACTTTCTCTGCGTCGTATAGCAAGTAAGAGAATTATTGCATTCAACCCAAAATTTGCTGCCTAGATTTCACCAGAAATACTCGTTTTGAGACCACCTTTATCCAAAATAAGATTTTTAGAAACATTCCAATGTATGTGTGTATGTCTGTTTCTGAACAGCTTAACTCACAAACGAAACGTCACCTAAATACAAAATTTAGTATCTTCCAAAGCTACGGCACGAATATTTCCAGAGAAATTACCACACATATTTTTCGAAATGTTCGATTGTTCAGGAAATGTCTCTTAACACTTTGATTAACATTCCATATATTGCAAAACTTACACAAAACTACTGCATATATATGAACTATATATTTACATAAATATATGCATTTTAATTTAGTTTATGTCAAAATGTATATCTTGAATTTTCAGGAATAGTTTGCGATGTCCTCTATATGCGGAAGGAATTCTGTATAGCTGGTAAAACAAAATTTGAAAAAACAAAAATAAATAAATAGAATAAGCGAAAAAACTAATAGTTAAAAACGTACTACCCACAAAACTTAGAAATCTTTGAAGTATATAATTTATTCTAAATAAACTTTTTTGCGCCGTTTTCAACATATCCATTAGCAACGGTACCTGTTTTTCAATATTTTCATTCTTCCAAAGTTATTGGGATATTCACTTATTCCTGGTGACTGCATGGGGAGGGTATGAATCTCATATACAAATCGGAAAGCAAACTTTATAAGAATCTGTAGACCCTCTAATAAATGATAAAGATTAGATAATGTCATGTAAATGTAATACATCAAATTCACATTCCTCAAAATCATTAGAATAGATTTTGACAAAACTTTTCAGGCTCCAGTCAAAATTTGTCAGAGAATCCGGTCTCTCTGTCCATACGCTCCAAAATCAACACATTTTATTTACTACGGATAGGAATGTTATGCTCTAATAATGTTCTTAATGGTAAGTGTTTATGCATTGAAGACCTGCATAATAAGCACATAAATTACTCATACAATAGAAATAATTTAAGACAGTTATATGAATCCTAGGTTTCAATTAGAGAACTATAGGGAACCTTTAAGAATATTTTCGGAATTTAATGTTATATCTATTGGCAGTTGAATATATTTAAATGCTTCGCATGTGAAAATTAGGTTACCTCCTCATAAATTTTAAGAGGCACTAAACAAGAGGTTCAAAGCAGATTTAGTATTATGTGAAACAAGCATTATTCCTGAACGCAATCTCAACAGCTTCTTCCGCACAATAAGGGAATGGCTAGACTAGATAATACGGAGATTCACCGGTGTGTGTGTTGATTATATCGGCGTATGTTTCCATTAGATAGCCGAGTTTCGACACATATAATTCGTAAATATAGTATTTTAAATCAAATTTTAACATTAAATGAAATATATTTACAAAATATGCGTTTACAATAAAGAAATATGCAGTAACATTTTCAAAATGCCTAAATATTATCCTTCTTAACAAAACAGGACAACCCAACATAATTTATCATTGTTTCAATTGTTTCTTCCACACGTAAGACAGAAGTTGAAGAGGTAAAGTTAGACAGAAAAACTCAATTTCATAGCCGGGATTTGAACTACAGATCGCCTGGTTTCCGTCTAGTTGCTCTGACCATTGATTGAGCTACCATGGCAAAAAATTCTCTAACTGACTTGCGTTTTGAAGTTTTCAGTCTAGCTTTACCTCTACAAAATTGTTTACATTTTGGATAGAACGTAAGTCATACTTTTTGACGCCAGAGAAGAAACATACATTTCAGTAATATCCGGTCTTTAAATATAACATATAGTGAATTTATTTATATATTCCTGTATTGGTATAATAATTGATATATACCAAACATATACGCTGTAAATTTAATTTCACTGCAACAATAGTAGCCAGAAATATATAGAAAGCAACTAAATTGGTAACTTGGTTCAATACTTATTTTTCTGACTTAATGTAAACTAAACACTGGCTCAAAAACCTTTAAATGATTTCAATTCTTAACTAAATTGTACGCATTTGAAGCTCTAAACACTATATCATGTTTGTAATCTTCGATTTAGTCTTTAGTAGTCAAATGCCTGAAGTATGACAGAAATTAGGTGTTTGAAATGAAAAGCTACATTAGAATCTCAGTCACGAATCTTGCTCCTGACGTACAGTGTTTTTGACAAGACAGTAACTTCCAATTTGCCCAACAAATTGTCCTAATTATGTTACTTGTAACGTTACTCGACAATACGCTCCATGTCTCCATAAGCGACTTACACAGTATCAGCAATGAATGAACATCAAATGAAATTAGACGACGGTTGCTTAGGGCTATGGCCGACTGTATTTATATGGCTATCAATAATCCTGGACTTGATCGGACGTCATTTCAAAATAAGCGTTGCCAACGATCGCTGTGACGCCCAAAGAACGCAGCAGTGATCCCACAGGGCACCGCTAATTCCCTGTAAACGATTCCTACACAACCCACGCCAGATCGCAGCCATTAATTAGGATATTGATTGATTGGCCAGCAACAGAATTGAATTCTAAGAGCTCGCAGCAAAAGGGCCGGATAGCAATGAAGTTGTCCGCTGCACTAGCGATCCTGCCCTGCGATAAACAGTTGCACTTCACCAATTTGCACACAATTCATTTGACTTAATTAATCAACGATGACGTTTGAACTGGAGTAAGCTAATAATAGTGCGTTTGTAGTCAAGGCCAAGATCTGCGAGATTAAAAGCCTATCAGCAGGTAATAAGGATTATAGAGAATTCGCAGACAGAGTAATGTTCTGATGATCAATCACATGAGTGAAGGTCGAAGCCTTGAATCGAATGTATCTACAGCTATCGGTGTCTTTGAATGGCACAGTCAACAGAATTCCAATTGACTATACAGGATTACTACAAAAGAAATAGACAACTGCCTGTAAAACAAAAACTATTAGAGATAGCAATCTAATTATTTTGGAGGTATATTGAGAAACTCTCAAAGTTTCGTTTGTTACTATTGGTAACGCTGTAGTGTTTTGTTTGTTGTTGGAGAAGCTGAAATGGCGGAAAATCCTGTGGAAAAGGCATATTGCGTGTTGGAATTTGCTAGAACGCAATCAGCAACTGTTGTCCGACATTTTAGAACACGTTGCCACAAAACGCCACCGACTAGACAGTCAATCTACGACTAGTATAGAAAATTCGAGACAACGGGATGTTTGTGCAAAGGGAAGAGCTCGGGAAGACCAAGAGTTTCGGAAGAAAACGTTGAACGTGTTCGTTCTGCCTACATAAGAAGCCCACAGAAATCCACATCTAGGGCAAGCATGCAATTACAAATTCCACAGCAAACTGTATGGAAAATCTTGCGGTGATGCCTTACAGATTAAAGATGTTGCAGTTTCTGAGTGAAGAAGATAAGGTCATACGGCGTGACTTTTGCATCGACATGTTGCGACATGATGAAGACGATGCTGGTTTTTGTGAGCGCATCATTTCATTTTTGTGGTAACGTGTTCTAAAATGTCGCTGGACAACAGTTGCTGATTGCGTTCTAGCAAATTCCAACACGCAATATGCCTTTTCCACAGGATTTTCCGCCATTTCAGCTTCTGCAACAACAAACAAAACACTACAGCGTTACCAATAGTAACAAACGAAACTTTGAGAGTTTCTCAACATACCTCCAAAATAATTAGGTTGCTATCTCTAATAGTTTTTGTTTTACAGGCAGTTGAAGTTGTCTATTTCTTTTGTAGTAACCCTGTATTTATACGGCTATCAATAATCCTGAATTTGATTGTGTAACACTTCAAAATGAACGGTCCATGTTTAGAAACCCTTTGAGCATTTTACCAGTAGTAGTTTTAATATTTATTGCTGTACCTTAAAATTGGCATAAACTTAAAAATAATAAAACCCAAATTTGCTTTTGTCAAGTGCTTATCCAATGCAGAACTGTTATATTGCAGAAGAACTACTAGAAATCTGAATGCTTTTCATTGATCAATGAAATTTCTCGTCCGTGAGTTCGCCGATATGCGCACATGACTTAGCATTATAGTTAGCACCATAGGAAGAAATCATGACTTGCTGACCTGAAAATGACAAGAATTCAGCCCCGGGACATTTCATTTCAAGATTTAGGATACATTTACGAGCAAATAACATTACAGGGCCAACGGCTTTACTTCCCTTCCAAATCCACACACGCTTATGATTTTTATGTCTGAAAATTCTCTCCCATTCAAGGCTTGACTCCACAACCTTGAGCATTATAGGCTAGCATGGTAACTGCTACACTACTTAGGCCAACTCACCAAATATGAAATAACCATAGTTTAGTTTATCTGTTTCGCTTACTGTCTTAAGTGTTCCAATGGAGTGCTGTGCGCTATCTCTAAGGCTATGCGTGGGTGTGGCGAGAGTGGATAACACACTTAGACTTTATTAAAGTATTTATTTGGAACGATTTTCCGATTATTTTAAGATGAATAATAATCAAGCTGTTTCTGAATCTAGCAAAAGGAATTACAAATGCCTCGTATTGTACGTATCTACGAACTTCCAGAATATTAAGAACTTTATGTTGTAGGCCAAAATACATAAATTACAGTGATACAGTAAACTGCTTTACGGCAAATCGTTTATCTTTGATTGCTTAATTGGTGATGAGTCTAGCTCTGCGCTATGATCGCTGTAGCAAGAGAAACTTAAAGGGCTAGAGAGTAACAAACCCAGAAGTGGCAGAAAGAACCGAATTTTCGAGTGCATGCCCGTAGAGTAAATTAAGTGTCGCCTTCAATTTACTATCCCAGCTAAGTTCATGTGGTCTACTTGCCCAATTTTACAGTTCATATTAGCATCTAAGACACACTTTTCATTCTCTTTCACTGCTAGTCTCTTTCCCTTTGTTAAACTTAACAGATATGGTACCTGTTATTTCAAAGTCTCCCTAAGGTTTGTGAATACACTAATTTGATTTCTTTTTGGGAGAGTTTAAAGTCCACTTTTACTACTTGTGGCACCGCAGATGATGACACTGGTGATATATGAAATGCAGATGGATCACCGGCGGAATGCGATGGCGGGGGAAACCGGAGACCCGGGGAAAACCCGCCCCTCCGCCGCTTTGTCCATCCCAAATCTCACATGCGGTCGCTGGGATCGAACCCGGGCCGTACTAATTTGATGAATTGAACCTTGATTCAAATGGTTCAAATGGATCATGGTTTCCTTGTTTACCGAGATTCCTGTACCTTAATTACCTTCACGACTGACTTCGAGTTAACTTGCCTTTACTCCTACTAATTACTCTTATCTGGCTACAAATTTTGTAATTCAATCTTAAATACTGCAGCTCATTTAATGACTTACCTACAACCGAATTATAAATTATGCATGTTTATGTTATGCGTTTACATTTATATATGGAATTATTTGTCGCAGTTACTTATCTTTTTTACTTTCTCTACACGTACTATGTACATAGTGTATAGAGAAGGTGTTGATTGTCCTCCACCAAAATCTCGATACCGAGATTTCACCGGAAATATATAATTTAGGGTCCCCTGTATCCAAAAAAAAAATATTTTCAGAAAAGGGTCCGTGTGTGTGTGTGTGTGTGTGTGTGTGTGTGTGTGTGTCCGTGTGTCCGTGAACACGATTACTCAAAAACGAAATTAAATACCAAACTTGGTATTTAAGATTAGTATCTTCCAGGGATGCGACACGAAGATTTTGAGAAAAATTCCGCCACACCAAACTACCCTTTAATGGAACTTTTTTAAAAAAATTTGATTTTATAAAAAATGGCTCTAACGGTTTAGATTAAAATATCGTATATTAAAGATATTTATCTGACATATAAAATGTAAATCTTGAATTTTCAGCCTCTGAAGATTACTTTATTCTGAGGGAATTCTACGGAATTTTGCCTAACTGCTAAACCGTAAGAAATGGACAAAAACTTACAACACAAAAAATGTAGAGCACATTAAAACACACAATTTATGTTATATACATTTTTTTCGTTGAGTAGATTTTTTGTTTTACATCTTTTTTTTTTTTTTCAGCTTCGAAAAACTTAAAATTTCTCAAACATAAATTTGTCAACTCTTGTCCATACAAATAAAGGAATTTCAGTCACATAGCAACCAGCTTTTGACTATCACTTTAACCTATGGTACTTCCTTATGTCATTTCTACTTGCAAGGAAGCAAGTAATAAGACTACTACTGTTTTTTTTTCTCGATTAACATGTAGTAAATAGAAGCATAAGCTTTTTAACAATAACTTGTTACAGATATGTGGAGAAAGTCATGTGAATGGAACACATCAGATTTTTCCATAATTTTTTCATAGGATAAATGTTAATTTTAACACTAATTCCGGTATCGCAGTATAACTAACGACTTGCTTCCAGTTCCACTGAAAGAGACAGAGAGAGACACATACACACACCCTCACACACACACACACTCATTTTTATGTTTCAAGGAACTTGAGAAATTCCATAAATCCCAAATTGTTTGGCATGGTTGCAAAACAAAATACACCTCGACATTTTAACAGTCCTAAACCAAAGTTTATAAAGAAAACCGTAAGTATTTTTTTAAAAGAGCAAATAAAAATATTTTAATAAGAATGATATGCATTAGTAATATTAGCATGACGAACTTTTAGAAACATCTCGTAAAGACTATTTTGTCTTCATTAACTGTTTATGTCAATGCTACACCACAATATATACAAAAACATAATACAGAAAAATATAAATCTTAAGAGTAAGATTTTGCATAAATACTTTGTAAAAAGGGTCGTCTCCTTAGAGCGGTGGTAGCATTGCTGCTTGCCAAGCGGGAGACCTGGATTCGATTCCCTGTACCGGCGTGGGGTGCACTCAGCGTGAAGTCCCTGGGGCACCAGTTGATAATGATAATTTATTTCACCGTTTGGCATACATAAAATGCAATAGGTTTCGTCAGAAAGTCATTAAAATGCATTTATATTTAAATATTCTTGTATGCTGTAAAAATTAAGTTCCTTAATTCTGTTTTTTACACTAATTTTAAAAGAATTTGAATTTACAATTTGCCTTATATTTAAAGGTAATTTATTATACAATTTCACTCCAAGACAGAGATGAGAGTTAAGAGATTTCTGTAACCTAAATTTAGGAGGTACCATATTATTTCTAAACCTTGTATAATGGTTATGTATATCAGAAAAAGATAACTCATCTGTCTTTTGGAGATGAATAAAATTCAAGCATGCAAATACATACAAAGATGCTACAGTTAAAATTCTAAACTCTTTAATGTTGGAGGAGGAGCTACTTGATGGAGAAGTAGTGGCTCCAGGTCATGAGGACCGCATTAACCGGCCGGGGAGTGCGTCTATCATGGGCCGGGATGGGGGACGCAGCGGTCGGGCGGTAGGCCAACGTTCCTTGTCGGCTCTCGTGCCTGGGGCTATTATTATTTACTTTGTAAAAATAATGAAAACAAACACCAGCTTTATGCGAAAATTTGAATTCCACAGTTTTTTCTTTAGCTTTCAATTCCATTTTAGTCTACTTTAAAGACGCATTTATTTTAAATATAGTTGAATGAGGATGCTAGATTTTCCTAACTAATCAGTTTTTATATTTATATTTTTCATGGTCGATCCAGATCTTCCTTAGTCTACAGACATAAAGTGGGTATGAAAGAGAGTATGACAGAATTAGATTGGGAAGAAATACAAGAATGGAGAGAGAAAATTAGAGCCTACATACACTTTGGATACAGGAAGATTTTATTTACATTCCAACCCTGTTGAGTAAAAACATATATATTTATATTTTATACCGGCACATAGAAGCATGAAGAGCTACAAATTTAGGAACTTAGGTAAAATGCTTTGCTTTAAGATTTTTCTTGGTATATCACATTTATTGTATGAATGTATTTAGTTTGTTGTGTTAGTACTGAATTGAATAAATCTATAATGCCATAAAGGGTAATTAACTTATTACTTACATTACACTGTACATATATAAGATACATCAGGTATTGTATTCCACCCATAAATTCACTACAATATGTTTTGAGGTCCCCTGAATCCCAAAAAATAGAAAAAGTTTGGTGTGTATGTGTGTGGACAGCATAACTAAAAAACGCAAAGACCGTTAAATACCAATTGATTGTTAAGTTTAGTATATTCCAAGAATACTACATAAAGATTTTCAAAAAAAAAAAAAAAAGCGATATATACCTTAATTGGAAAACATTTTGAAAAGGTTTTACTCAAAACACCCTTAACAATTTTGATTAAAATACCGCATGTTAAAGATATTTATATGACAAAATGTATTTCTTTATTCTAGATGGTTTTGCATAACGAAAAACAGAAAGAGGGAAACACTTACTTCAGAAACACAATTTATATCATACACACTTTTTCTAGAGTTAAGTGTTTGGGAGATATTCCTTGTTATTGGTTTTAAGCTACTTAAATTTTTCTCAAACTACAGGTCAACTTTCTTTTTTGTTTTGCTCTTTGCTTTCAATTTTTGCACATAGCGCCCGGCTTTTTAAAAGATTAAACTATCCCTTTAGCTTAATGTATTATCTTATTTCCCTTCTTAGAAATCATTTCTGTTAATGTAACAATATTTGGTAAGGACTTTTTACTTTCTCTACACGTATTACTTACATAGTGTATAGAGAAGTTATTGTAATGCACCCAAAAATTTGATACTAAGATTTCACCGGAAATACATGTTTTGGGTCCCCCTGAATCCAAAAAAGGGGGTGTGTGTATGACAGCATAGCTCAAAAACCAAAATACCAAACTCGTGTCGCATTTTCCAAGGATGGGACACGAATATTATCAAGAAAATTTCCCCACGTCCAACTACCCCTTACATGGAAAAACTTCGAAAATTTAGATTTTGTCAAAAATGGCTCTAACAATTTTAATGAAAATCTCTTATATTTAAGATATTTACATACTAAATAAAACGTATATCTTGAATTATCTGGAAATAACCTCTGAAGCACTCTTTATTCTATTTGATTTTTCTTGAATTTTGAATAACTGTTAAAACTATAAGAGAAAGACAAAAACATACATGTAGATCACGATAAGAGACACCATTTATGTAATAAAAGTTTTTTTTTCGTACTGTTGGCTTTTTCGAGATGCTCCTTATTATTGATTTCAGTTTTAAAATACTTAAAGCTCTTCTTAAACGGGAACTTGTGAATTCTTGGTCACGCAAAGAAACGGATTTCAATCCCAAAACAAACCACATTTTAAAATATTTGGCTGTCGGTTTAGCCTAGTGTATTCCCTTATTTCCCTTCTACTTATAAAGCAATTTAGTAACAAGACTTTCTGCTAATGTTTTAGTATTAAGTAGATAGAAGAATAGGCTTATTAACAATAATTTGTTATAGAGATATAGAGAGTCATGAAAATGGAGCATTTCAGATTTTTGTGTTAA
This sequence comes from Hymenopus coronatus, assembly GCA_030762935.1. Classification (NCBI taxonomy): domain Eukaryota; kingdom Metazoa; phylum Arthropoda; class Insecta; order Mantodea; family Hymenopodidae; genus Hymenopus; species Hymenopus coronatus. Next base: position 61,627,871 of record CM060898.1, on the reverse strand, counting down.
TTTTGGCATTAACCTGAAATTTTTACTTTCTGTACACGTACTATGTACGTGTAGAGATGGTATTACACTCCGCCCAAAAATTCGATACCGAGATTCTGTCGGTAATACATTAAGGTCCCCTGTGTCCAAAAGAAGCATTTGTAGAAAAACGTCCATGTGTGTGTGTGTGTGTGTATGTGTATGTGTATGTGTGTATGTCTGTGAACACAATAACTCAAAAACGAAAAGTCGGTAAAATACCAAGCTTGGTATATAAGTTTAGTATCTTCCAGGGATGCGACACGAAGATTTTTAAAAAAATTCTCCCGCCCCAAACTACCCTTTATATGGAAAAATTTCAACAATTTTGATTTCTCAAAAATATCTCTAGCAATTTTGATTAATATACCGTATATTAAAGATATTTATATGACAAATAAAATTATATCTTGAATTTTCTGGGAAAAGCCTCTAAAGACTTCCTTATTCTCGATGATTTTATGGAATTTTGCATATATAATTTTGCATATAAATAAGAGATAGATAAAAACTTGCTACACAAAATGTAGATCACAATAAAACACAATTTATGCCATGTACATTTTTTTCGTAGAGTTGGCCGTTTTCGAGGTATTTCTTGTTATTGTTTCAGTTTTAAAATACCTTCAATCCCATAGCAACCACATTTTAAAACATTTGTTTCAGCCTGTTGGTTTAGCCTAGTGTATTCCCTTATTTCACTTTTACCTATAAAGCAATTAAGTAATAAGACCGTTTCTACTAATGTTTTAGCATTAAATAGAAGAATAAGCTTGTTAATAATAATGTGTTACAGAGATGCAGAGAAAGATATGAATGGACCGTATCAGATTTTTGTTAACTTTGGCATTAACCTGAAGTTTTTAATTTAGCAATACAGGCTTACAGGCCTTGATATTTTACATACCTACCTTAACTTCTAAACTTTAATTTCCTCGCTCCCCTTGCTTGCGCTTTATACAGAAAAACATCAATTTATCTTGCCAATTTAGCAGTGCCATCAGCTTAGCAGACCAACTCCGAATTCCTACGCCTTTTCTCCAAAACCTTTTTTGCGGAAGTTGGCAAATGATGGGTGTGTAATCTAGAAACGTTTATGACTGTAATAATAAACGTCACTTCAAAATAGGAAAAACGATGCCAGTTTCATCTGCATAAACACTTTTTCTTCGACAAAATTATATATGGTTACACTGACCCATTAATTGGTAATTACAGGTGTTTGCGTGAACGTGCAAGCCCACACACAAATGCAATAAATCTCGAATCAATAATAGATTTTAGTACCCATTAAAATAATTATTAATATCCGTTGGTGAACGATACAAAAACATGTTTGTTTGCGTATATAAGTTATTCGATTCCTTCTGTATTTAGCAACACAAGAACAGCGTCACTGAGAATGACATTCCAAAAATGTATTGCATCGAAAATAATACATTATTGAGTAGCTGTTTCAATTCCAAATACTAGAAATAGCAGCAAGTAAGCTCAGTTTTCTAAGTTTTGGACAGCTGAGCTGAAAACAGATGTGAGGAGAGTGCATGGGGTCAATATGTCAAGGAGGTGAAATAAAGAAGGGGGAAAAGAAATCAGATGTGTTCCATTCACATAACTTTCTCCATCTCTTCCTTAAAAAACTATACTTACAAAACGGTACTCTTTTACCTACATCATGCAAATCGAGATAAATCTTTGCTGAAATGATCCTATTATTTGTTTACCTGTAAATAGAAGGGAAATTAGGGAATATATTAGGCTGAAGGGGTAATCAAATCTTTTTATAAGCTGTCGCTATGCGATTGACATTTAAATTTAGTTATCTTTCCATTGTCAGGAGTAAAAAAAAAAAGATACGAAAGAGATGAGGGTTTCCTGAGTTAGAAAAGTTTAAGCATTTTATCCTTTCCTTTAGACTTCATGAATACATTTTTATGTATCCTAGAAAACAACAAATTTTATTTCATCCTGAAACAAAGTAAGTACGTTATTCCAATTTAAAGTGTTTAACTGCTTTGGCAGCTCCCCATTCTTTAAATAATGAAAATTCCTAGTCATAAAGGCCCTTCAACTTGCAGGGTAACAAAATTAGTACAGATATTCAGTATGATGAAAAACTTCTTTATAAATATCCATCTTCATTCATTTATTGATTTATTTGGCGCAGTTTAAACAAGCAGATTGAAACTGTATATACCAGTGGGCTTACGTAAAGCGAACAAAAAAATTACCTACGTCACAACTAAAATTCAATTCCCCGTAATGCTGACTCTAATAATGTTAATATTAATAAATATAAGAGTATTTCAGTTAATATTAGGATAGGATAAAGGGATGTGTATTACAAGTGGCTTATTCGCACTTACGCGCTCGTGTACTAAACATCTCACCCCCAAATAATAGTCTATTTATTTATATAATATAAATAGGTATACAACTATTAAAAGTGAAACCATTAAGAGATAATATCTTGTAAATGGTTAACTCTACAACAATGTAAATGACATAGATTGTGTGTTTTAGCTAGATCCACATTGTACATCAACCATCTCTTACTGCTCGCCGGTTATGCAAAATTCGTTCAGGAACATGCGGACTTACAATGCTATTCCCAGCAAATTCAGGATACACATTTTATTGGTATGTAAATATCTTTAATATATGGTATTTATATTAAAATGTTTTACACTTTTTTTTTAGAAAATAAAAATTTTCGTAACATTTTCCACGTAAAAGTTATTTTAGGTGGGGGAGGATTTTCTTGAAGGTATACGTATTGCATCCTTGGAAGGTGCTGAACTTGACAAGCTTAGTACCGAGTTTCAAGCTATCGTGGTTACAGACATATACACGCTCGCGGACCTTTTTCTAAACATTTTAATTAATTATTTCGGATACAGAGGTTGCTAAACATGTATTTCCTGAGAAATTTTGGAATCGAAATTTTGGGTGGAATGCAATACCTTCTCTATCTATGTACTAAGTAGAGAAAGCAAAAAACAACGGAAAGGCAACAAAAGAAGAGTAATAGACATCCGACAGGGAATTGAAACCGAGCATGATATTAACACCTGTGAACCGCATCCGAGAGTCCAGGGTCCAAATCCCAGGGCCGTCCAACTAGGGAGGATTGCTAATCTGAGCGAGTAGAAGGGGATCTGCTCTAAGAAGGAAGACAGCACCTTGTGACCAAGGTAACGCGATGGGGCCCAGATAGTGGTTTGCTTCAGTTATCAAGGTAAATACCGGCTTGAATTTAATACCAAAGTTCAACCTTTAGTATAAAACAACGGTAATATTAAAAATAGATAGTAATGCGACTGTGCTGCCATCTATTCACAGAGAGAAAAAGCAGCTAGACAAAGACACTAATGCCATCTGCCTTGTCGCGGACTAAAGTAGCATGGTATATAGGGATGTGGTTTCTAAGGACTGGCTGAACTCTTTTATCTGACTACGTATGGTTGACTATGATGTCTGGCTGTCCGCGCAATCTGACTACGGATGGTGAAAGCAGCCAGACTGTGGCACCCTATCGCTCTCTGCTTAGTACGAAGAAAAACTGCTTTGGTACGGAGATAGGTTTGAGAGGCAATCGCATTCCGTTAACGAGATATCTTACAGAACAGTTCCGTTGCGATTTGACCTAGATGTCAAAGCAACGTCAAAAACAGATTTAAAGAAAGAAATAAATTGCTGCTTTAGGTCAAGAAAAAGATTAAACTTGAACTGCACACACATAACTTAAGAAGAAAAGGAAAATTTAGCAATAATATACTTAAAACTGGGAGGTTGGAGGTTGCAGAAAATTATCGACGATTCTGGAGGGAAATTCTGTCCATTTTGTGGTGAGATAAAGACTGGGTGCTTACTTTGGCGGAATGTACACCACCATGTTTTCTTCTTGTTCTTACTCTCCTCATATGGAGCCTGACGCTCTCTAGAACTTAGAAATTCAGTGCTTGTTTTTTTTTTTTATTATTTATTATTCGTCGTTTTCCGTATCTGATGGTCTCTCTCCTTCTTATCCCTCCTTCCCTCCCAGGGATCACTTAAATCTTACGTGCGGCGCTGCGCCCTAGTGATTGGGGACCTAATCCGCGATAACCCTAATCTTAATACCTCCTTTTTTTTATTTATTTATTTAATTTTTTTTTTTTTCCTGTTGAGGAGCATGAGGAGCAAATGGACTCTGAGTCAGAAAGAGAGAGAGAGAGAGTAGATGATCAGCCCAATGCCCGGTGTGAGTTTGAAAAAGACAATGATATGAAATGGATGAAAGGAAATGTGATTATGGAGTCAATGGTGGAAGAACCTGAGAACCCCAGACAATACACTTTCACATGCGGTCCCATAGGATTTACTTTCTCTTATAGGTAGATTAAGTATATTCTATGTAAGTACACACTAAACAGAGAAGGTATTGTATTCCATCCAAAAATTTCATACTGAAATTTCATCGGAAATACATGATTTTAGGACCCCTAAATTTTAGAAACAGGTATGCGTATGTTTGGGTGTGGGAAGCATAACTCAAAAACAAAATTCTGTTACATACCAAACCAGATATTCAAGTTTAGTATCTTCCAAGAGTGCAAGACGGAGATTTTCAGCAGACAAAATATATATCACAAAATTTCTGAGAAATTTCTGAATACCTCTTCATTCTGTATGACTTTTGTATAACTGTTAAACCGTAAGAGATAGACAAAAATTTACTTCACAAAAAATGCAGAGCTGGACACACAATATGTAATATACATTTTTGTAGAGTTAACAATTTCCAAGATATTCCTTACTAATGGTAACGATTTTGAAATACTTAAGCGTTTTTAAAACGGGAATTTATCATTTCTGTTTCTGGCCATGCAAATAGAATCGAACTTCAATCATACACCAACCACCTTTTAAAAGATTTACTATCGCTTTAGCCTCGTGTATTCCTTTATTTCCCGGCTGCTTAGAAGCACTAACCAATAAAACCGTTTTTACTAATGTTTATTTCGACTATCCAGTAGCAAATAGAAGAATACTTTTAGAAGAATAATTTGTAGCCAATTAAGTAGAGAATGCAAAGTGAATACGTCAGACATTTTTAAACCTGTAAAAGCATTCACTATCACCGTTTTGCATAAGACTCGCTAGTATTCTTCAATACAGTGAAAAGAGAATGTCATGCAATCTTACACGTCAGATTTTTACTTTCTCTATACGTACTATGTACATAGTGTATAGAGAAGGTATTGCACTCCACCCAAAAATTCGATACCGAGATTTCAGCGGAAATATATGTTTTAGGGTCCCTTGCATCCAAAAAAAGCATTTTCACAAAAAGGTCCGCGCGCGCGCGTGTGTGTGTGTGTGTGTGTGTGTGTGTGTGTGTGTCCGTGTGTCTGTGAACACGATAACTCAAAAACAAAACCTCGGTAAAATACCAAACTTGGCATTTAAGTTTAGTATCTTCCAGGGATGCGACACGAAGATTTTGAGAAAAATCCCCCCACCTTTAACTACCCTTTACATGGAACTTTTTTAGAAAATTTTGATTTTCGCAAAACAAATGACTAACGATTTTGATAAAAATACCACACATTAAATATTTTTACCTGATAAACAAAATGTATATCTTGAATTTTCTGGGAATAGCCTCTGAAGACTACTTTATTCTGGATGAATTTTACGGAATTTTGTATAACTGCTAAACCGTAAGAGATGGACAAAAACGTATTACACAAGAAATGCAGAGCACGTTAAAACACACAATTTATGTTATATACATTTTGTTCGTGGAGTTGATCGTTTTCGAGATATTCCTTGTTATTGGTTTCACCTATGATAACTTACTTCAGTCACATAGCAACCAGCTTTTGACTATTACTTTAACCTATGGTACTCCCTTATTTCGCTTCTACTTACGGAAGCAGGTAATAAGACTATTTCTGCTAATTTTTTTCTCGATTAGCGTAAAGTAAATAGAGGCATAAGCTCTTTAACAATAGAGATATAGAGAAAGTCATGTGAATGGAACACATCAGATTTTTCAATTTACCGCCGCTGTTGCTGTGCACCTGGTAACAATTTCACAGCATGGTATCTGATTCTCTGAAGTGATGGTCTGGTGCAGACAGCAATTGTCCGCCTCCACTGTGTACTGGAACAATACTAACAATGATCTTTACTATAGTCTACGGTTGTAAGAGATGAACCATAATTTTACATTTTCTATCTCATTGATCGCCTCTCAAACGTGTGTGGGCAACCTCTAGATCAGAGACACATGGTCATCGCGTGGGTATTCAGTGCTTGTCAAACGCATTTGTTCAAAAACTGTATTGCATTGAAGCAGATGGGCAATAAGTTAAATTTTTTAACTTCATTGATAATATAGGCAAGTCCATAACACGATATAAATAAACAGCGTATCAATGAACGCTGTCTTTTCAATTGTAATGCAAACATCCAAAGTTTTGAATAGATCACTTATTGAGAATAGATATTTAATGCAAACCCGCCATCAATTATAATTAAAGCGCCTTCAACTCTACAGCAGAAGTCAATAATGTTCTGTATTTGGAACTGGTTGCCTTATCCGACGTTTCAAGGTGACCTTTTACGTTCTTAGTACATAGGTCAGAAGGTATTGCATTTCACGCAAGATTCGATACCCTTATTTCTATGGAAAGAACGCTTTAGGGTTCCCTGCGTCCATAAAAAACAATTTTAGATAAAAGTCCGAGTGTGTGTATGTGTAAAATGAAATGTGGTTCTCAGCGTCCCATTCTATGTTGGGCGTGAAAGACCGCTTAATTTTGCTCACAGGCCTCTTCTTCAAGCTTGAGGTTCCTTTACCTGCCTTAAATGTACGAAACGGGACCAATGACTTTACTTCCCTTCCGAAGGAAGCCATGCTAAGGATTTTACGCGACCTTGAGTATATGAGGCTAGCAGTACACCACGGAGGGCGACTGTGTATCTATGTCTGTATGTCTGTGAACACGATAACTCACAAACGAAAAATCGGTTAAATACCAAACACAATATTTGAGTTCAGCATCTTCTAAGGATACAACGCAAACATTTTCAAAAAATTCTAACCCCAAACTATGTTTCATGAAAATAATTTCGAAATATTTGATTGAACTTTTCTGTTGAACAACAAAGTTCAAGAACGGAAATTTGGATAAATGCCAGACTTAGTGTTTATGTTCAGCATCCTCCAAGTATGCGACACGAAGATTTTAAAGAATACGTATATTTTTATATTTTATATGGAAAATTTTTCAATTTTTTTTTTTTTTTTTTGATTTCTCAAAAATGACTTATCATGATTTTGAACCAAATTCCATATGTTTAAGATATTTTCATGGTTAACGAACTTTACATCTAGAATTTTATGTGAATAGGCTCTGAGGACCTCTTCGTTCTGGGTGACTTTTGTATAAATGGTAAACCGTAATAGTTAGACAAAACCCTACTACTCAAAAAATATAGATTTCCTTAAACCACACAATTGATATATTAATATAATGCTTTTCAATTTTAAACTACATAAAACCATTCTCAAACTAGAAGGCATCCTTTGTTTCATTTTTTTTTTTTTTTTTGTCGTCTTCCGTGACCTAGATTCTTATTCCCAAAGTCGCGGGTTAAAATCTTGTGGAAGGCGATGGATTTAGTTTTATTTTGGGAGGGTGGGGTAGTAAATATCCTTAGCATGTCTTCTTTCGGAAGGAAAATAAAGCCGTTGATCACGTGTCGTAGGTTTATGGCACGTAAAAGAACCTCAAACCTTACAAAGAAGCTTCTGAGTATAATTAAGTGACCTTTCACGTACAATATAGAAAGGGGCTCTTAAGAACGTAACAGTTAAAGAGCGTCCATAAATAAAACTCAATTTAATTTAATTTCTCTTTTGTTTTTCTCTTAGCTATGCAAATAGAATCGATTACAATTGTTTCACATAGCGATAATCTTTAAAAGGTTTGACTAGGAGATTAGTCCATTGCATTCCCTTATTCCCCTTATGCAATAAGACAATTTTCGCTAATCTTCATCTCAATTAGCATGAAGTAGATAAAGTGAAGGGTATCGGAGAGCATTCGCACCTCAGCGAGGAGAGGATGAGATGAGAGCAATTTCAGAGGGCAGCCGGAATCAGACTATGGCAGGGAGTCATCGCGGAGTGTCCCTAACTGTTCCAAAGCTATTCATCTCGATGCGGTAAGCGCTAGGAGCCCGCGCTTCAGGTCTGAATAAACGCTCCTGAGTATACCGACGAACCCCAGCGCCATCCAGCCACCGAGAGCGCAATCAACTCCACGAGACAGAGCCACCATTGCAGTCCTCGCCGACACTTACAACTCTGGAAGAAAGACTAGACAGATTAAATAGAGATAAAATGGAGGCACAGGAAATTCGAGGGAACGAAGAATCATCCCCGAAAAAAAAACAAAAAACAACACATGGTTCAGAGAGGTCAGACGCGGGGAACTGATTCCACTACCTCCGGAATGCCAGACCCAGACAAAACGCCTGGCTATCTGGCTCGGTTGAGGTAGATAAAAGAAATATCTTTTTTAAGAATAGTTGGTTTGCAGAGCATATAGGAAAATCTGATGTGTCCATTCACACGACTTTCTCTACTTCGCTGTAACAAATTATTGTTAAAAAGCATATTCTTCTACATACTTTATAATAATCAAGAAATTGTCTGAATTACTTGCTTCTTTGTAAGTAGAAAGACAATAACGGAATACACTAAGCTAAACGATTGTCAAATGTGTTAAAAACTGGATGCCATGTGGTTGTAATTTTCTATACAGGGCCAGGAGTTTGCAGCTTTGCGTGTGAGAAAAGTTTAACTATTTTAATTATGAAACAAATAACAAGAAGTATCTCAGAAATTGTCTTTTTCACGAAAAGAAACGTAGGTATATGACAGAAATTGTGTGTTTTAACATGATCTACACTTTTTGTAAAGTAAGATTTTTTCTAACTCTTACGGTTTACTTATCAGTTACGCAAAATTCAGCAAAATGCATTTAGAATAAAGAGCCCTTTAGAGGCCATTCCCAGATAATTCAAGACATACATTATATTTACCGTTAGCCATTTCTGAGAAAAACAAAATTTTCGAATTTTTTTCCATGGAAAGGGTAGTTTGGGGATGGGGGATTTTTCTAAAAATCTTCGTGTCGCATCTTTGGAAGACAGAAAACTTAAATAACAAGTGTGATATTTTACCGACATTTCGTTTTTGAGTTATCGTGTTCACAGACACACAGGCACACTTTTTTTTTTTTTTTTTTTTTTTTTTTTTTTTTTTTTTTTTTTTTTTTTTTTTTTGGATACTGGTGACCCTAAAACGTATATTTCCGTTGAAATCTCGGCATCACACTTTTGGGAAGAGTGCAAAACCTTCTCTATACCTATGCATATGGTACTTGTAGAGAAAGTAAAAATTCATTGAATGGAAAACATGGACTTTTCCTTCTCTCTCTCTCTCTCTCTCTCTCTCTCTCTCTCTCTCTCTCTCATCCATTCATATTTCTTCCTCTCAAGGTGAACTGGATAGAGAGAGAGAGTAAAAAGATATTTTAACTGCTTACAGATATATAAATTATTTATCTAAGTCTTTATCCATTTCTGATGTCCATAAAATCTCAAACATTTTATCTTTGGTATATATATCTTACTATGAAAAAGAGGGTCGAAATTGCTTCATTACGTTACTAACTTGAGCATCTCTGAGAAAAACGCAAGACATTCAATGCAGAGAAAAATTGAAATAAAATCTGAATTTTTATAGGTTGTATTTCCAGGGGACGAACCCGCTCCATGCCGTTACTCAGCAACATTTTGATATGACCATGTTCAAAGTAATTACGGGCCTCTCGCATTCTTTGCAGCACCTGCATCGTTTTATTTGCTCTGCCTTATTTTGTTTTTGCCTCGCTCTTTCCGTTTCTCAGCGTGGTGTTCGGTTCAAAGCCCGCAATATATGTTGATACAGTTTAATGGTGTACAACTAGCAGGCTAATGAAGCTTCGAGACAACACAATGCCAAATGATAGCACATCTCCTGCGTGATTCTAATCTAGCCCTGGGCTACATTTGCTCATGTCTTAATTGATCTGGAATTATGTACCAGGAGGGAAGAATGATAGCTGAATCACTTACCTTTTGCTTCTAATGCTTTGTGATATCCTTATATTTCATTTGAAAGCACAAAAAAAATCCGGTGTGCTCCATTCACATGATATCTCCATATCTCTGTAACAAATTACTGTTAATAAGCTTATTCTTCTATCTACTTCATGCTAATCGAGATAAACATTACCAGAAACGGTTTTATTGCTTAGTTCTTTATAAGTAGAAGAGAAATAAGGGAATACAATAGGCTAAATCGACAGTCATGTTTTTTAAATGTGGTTGCTATGTGATAGAAATCCGTTTCTTTGTGTGGCCATTTGTTGATAAGTTCACGTAGAGAAAAGCATAGTATTTTAAAATCGAATCCAATAACTCGAATTATCTCAAAAACGGTTAGATCCAGGAATATATATGAATATATAATATAAGTTGTGTTTTAACGAGCTCTACATTATTTGTTAACTAAATTTGTGTCTATTTCTTACAGTTTATTAGTTATGGAAAATTCATAAAGAATGAAGATGTTCTCGGAGGATGCGACACTTTTATACGTAGTTTGGTATTTTACCACCTTTCCGTTTTTGAGTTATCGTGTACACAGATAACGGACACAGTGACACACGGAAACACACACAAACACACAGAGATAAAGACAGAGAGAGATACGGACATTTTTCTAAAAATATTTTTGGATTCAGGGGTCTCAATAGATGTATTTCGGGTGAAATCTCGGTATCAAATTTTGAGTGCAATACAATACCTTCTCTCTGCACTATGTACATAGTACGTGTAGAGTAAGTAAACACTAGTGATCGTGTGCACCATCCTTGATTAATGTGGTGGTGAGTGGTGTTTAATGACTCCATTCACACGACCTTCTCAACATCTTATTAACAAGTTGTTATTAAAAAGCTTAATCTTCTATCTACTTTATCCTAATCGAAATTAACATTAGCAGAAATGGTCTTATTACTTCATTTCTTGTAAATTGAAGAGAAATAGATAATTTACTAGCTGGTTGCCATGTGGATGAAATATGTTTCTTTGCATTACAAAGATTTGACAAATTCCGGTATGTGAAAAGTTAAAGTATTTAAAACTGAAGCCAATAACGAGGAATATTTCAAACACTATTCCCAGAAAATTCTATATGTAAATTTTATTTTTCATGTAAATATATTTAATATAAAGTATTTTAATCAAATTGTTAGAGCCATTTTTTGACAAAATAAAAAATTTGTATTTTTTTCATGTAAAGGATAGTTTAAGGTGGGAGGATTTTCCTCAAAATCTTCGTGTCGCATCCTTGGAAGATATTAACCGACTTTTCGTTTTTGAGTTATCGTGTTCAGAGACACAAGAGACCTTTGGTTTAAAAAAAAAATTAATAAGACGTGTATTTCGAGTGAAATTTCGGTATCAAATTTTGGGTGGAGTGTAGTACCTTCTCTACGTATATACTATGTACTATGTAGTGAAAGTCAAAATCAATATAAGAATAACATATAAATAATTAAGAGTCAGAGTTGGATATAAAACCCATTATGACTAAAACTGCCCATGACAGAAATCATAGCGGAATGTAAAGACTATTAAAAACAATGACACTAAAAATGTATTACTAAATGTTAAAAGATGCAAGTGTTAAAAAAACTTAAAAACCTTAGCCACCACTCCAAGATCCTGTCAGGACAAGTAAAAATCAAAATAAAACTAGTTTTGATTGTAAAAGGCAGATCGGATAAAAATAAAAAAAAAAACATACCTACCGCTCGGTATCATCCGTCATGACACCTAATACTGACCGGCAGTGGCTCGTATATGCGCTAAGCGACACACACTCAGAGTACATCCGTACTGAAAATTCTTGTCCATAAAGCGCACAGAGAAGAGCACGTTCCCTCTTAAGCAGTTAGTTGTAGGTAAAAATGCAGTGGCCGAAAGTCAGGCGGGCCAAAATCACCTCCTCTCGATGAGGTATACGAGAGGAAATAATTTAGTTCATTGGAAGTTCCCTCACTAATCTTTGCTTGTTGCCGGGGAGAGCCGACACTCTTCATGCCCACACAAATCCCCGCACAAGTCTAAAGTCTTCAGCTGTTATACAAATGGTTGCCGTCTTGGCTGCTAAATCACTAGTCCATTTCCTGGCAAGCTAACGTGACCGGAATCTATGCACTCTCCACATTAACTCCGGAAGAGTGTAAAATGTGGAGAACGTCCTGAATGCGCTATAGCTCACGAGCGCTTTGAAGTGCGCTAAAGGAATCACTCAGGATAAAGGAGATAACGAAATTTCGACGGCGAACTCAAAAGCATATTTCCGGATATGTTATAGAGCTCTGCAATATAAATGGATCAGCTACTAAGCATACCGAAAATATACGGTTCGTTTCCAATAACAAAGACACATCAAATACCGTCGGTGCATTTTTTTACTTTCTCTATACGTACTATGTACATAGTGTATAGAGAAGGTATTGCACGCCACCAAGAAATTCGGTACCGAGATTTCACCGGAAATATATGTTTTAGGGTCCCCTGTATCCAAAAAAAAGTATTTTCAGAAAAAGGTCCGTGTGTCTATGAACACGATAACTCAAAACGAAAAGTTGGTAAAATACCAAACTTGGTATTTAAGTTTAGTATCTTCTAGGGATGCGACACGAAGATTTTGAGAAAAATCCCCCCACCCCAAACTACCATTTACATGGAACTTTTTTTCGAAAATTTTTATTTTCTTAAAAATAGCTCTAACGATTTTGATTAAAATATCATATATTAAAGATATTTACCTGACAAATAAAATGCATATCTTGAATTTTCTAGGAATAGCCTCTGAAGATTACTTTATTCTGGGCGAATTTTACGGAATTTTGCATAACTGCTAAACCGTAAAACTTAGATAAAAACTTACTACACAAGAAATGTAGAGCTCGTTAAAACACACAATTTACGTTATAAACATTTTTTTCGTGGATTTGATCGTTTTTTAGATATTCATTGTTTTTGGTTTCAGCTATGAAAAACTTACTATAGGAATTTGTCAACTCCTGTCCATATAAACAAAAGAACTTCAGTCACATAGCAACCAGCTCTTGACTATTACTTTAACCTATGGTACTCCCTTATTTCGCTTCCACTTACAAGGAAACAAGTAATAAGACTATTTCTTCTAATTTGTTCTCGAGTAGCATGAAGTAAATAGAGGCATAAGCTTTTTAACAATAATTTGTTGCAGGGATGTAGGGAGAGAAAGTCATGTGAATGGTACACATCAGATTTTTTTGACTAGGATTTTACTGTAGTGAAATACAAACTCTACAGCTATTAACAGTCATTTGTGGTGCATCAACGATGGTAAAAGATCATCAAAGATTTTAACGCGCTCAAATTAACCGAATGACTAGTTGCGGCCATTAGAGTGTTGCCCGGATGGCAAATAACGATTTTCATAACTAAGTAATAATAAAAAATATAAACACAACATTTTATTTACAAAGTTACATTACCTAACTCTTATTTCTACACATTGTATTGCAATGCGGTATCTTGTTTTTCAATGTTTAAGGTCAATCGAAATTTACATACAAATGTGGCAAGTATATTCTGAGAATTAGGACTCGATCCATTGTTACGAAGTTGTCGGACTGAGGTTCGGTGCACATAAAGTGTAACTATGTTGTGATGGAGTAGGCGCGGTCTCTACAGGTCGTTTCGAAACGTGTTGTACTATCTAGCATTGCTCACTGCTTAACATCGTTCAGTTCCTGCTAGTAGATAAACCAGTGAACACTGACAGAGAGTGCAGGTTAAAAATTTGTCGAAAATACGTAAATGTAAGCCCTTACTTTTTATACAGTAAAGATATGTATTGTAATTCACTGTAGGTAGTGAATTCTGAGTGAGTTTGTTTGATTTATGTTCACTGTCTTTTCAAAGCTCTGCATACTATTATCCCGAGATTTTTGTATCAAGCTTTATAATTTTATTTGTAAAAGTACAAGACGTTTTTATTTACTAATCAAATTATGAAATACTTGTTTTATTGTGTTACTGTATGAATTACAGCGAGGCATATAATGTAAATACATGCAAATGGGCTTCTTTTGGAACAGGTTATAACTCAACATATGCATGTTTACGCTACAAGCGCTCCCCCACTACCCTCTCTTTATACCTCTGGCTGTTCTGTGCGTTCGTAACTGTGTGCATTTCGGAACCCAAGAGCGAGCTTGTGATAATGCAATGAACAAGCTTCAGGAAATTGAAAACCGGATTGGAGGTTATCAAAGTTATGGAGGAATTAAAAGAAAATGATGACAGAATAAAGGAGATCTGGCATATCACATTGGACATCCGAAATATCTTTTTGGGTGGAATAGTCAATTAGAATAGGTATAAATCTATGGTTGGCACCACAAATTTCTGAGCGTTATCCATAAAATACTCCAGGATGATTAAATCAAAAGGTTGCTTGATTTAATCGACCTTTGAAATCCGATGAACACCTCAAATCGGCAGTAACCTTCTGGTTCAGATCTTTGCCGGGGAAGAATGTAACATCGCCATTTGAAAAACTGGTATTGTGTATTGGTACATAACCTTGAGAAATATTATAAGATACTGTAATCTTGTAAATAATATTTGTATCACTTTTGTTGTTATTAAGTTATACCCTGGCTTTCAAATATGCAATAGTAATGTAGGCAACACCGCAAGCTCGTTAATCAACGTTTACAACTTTGGTTACTGCAAATACGATTTAGCAAGTAATCCCTATGAGAATGACAGTAGATAGAGCGATGTTCTTAATGAAGTTTGCAAGGAAGCACATAAAATCTGCGTTTGTACAGAAATGGACCAACTTCAACATGTGTTGCAATTTTGGGAAAAGCAAGACAGAGGAATACGCAGTACTAAGTTTATTACTTTACAATTACTTAATGAAACAGAAGAAGCAGATTTTCGTCCCCCACTTATGCAAATTACATCCAGAATGAAGAGGGCGCAGAGCCTGTTCCCAGAAACTTAAATATTTTACCTTTCATTTCACATAAAAATGTTTCAAACATATGGTAATTTAACCAAATCGTTTGTCATTTTTGAAATAAATAAAATATTCCTTGTAACGGGTAGTTTGGAGGAAGAGATTTTCTTGAAAATCTTCGTGTCGCATCCTTGGAAGATGCAGAACTTAAATATAAAATTTGGTATTTAACCGACTTTATGCTGTTCACACACACACACACACACACACACACACACACACACACACACACAAAGGGTCTATATTCTACTATTCTACGAATACTTTTTTAGTTTCTCTACATGTATTTTGTACTTAGTGTATAGAGAAGGTATTGCATTCGATCCAAAATTTCGATACGGAAATTTCACCCAAAATACACGTTTTAGAGTCCTTTGTATTCCAAAAACATTTTTAGAAAAAGTCCGTGTTTGAACACAGAAACGAAAAGTCAGGACCTAACTTGGTATTGAAATTTAATTTTCTTTCAAAGATGAAACTCGAACATGTTAAGGAAAATTCCCACGAATTCAAAAATTTTTGGTTTCTCAAAATGTATAACGGTTTCGACTAAAATATCCTATATTAAAGATAACACATGAAAAATAAAATGTATATCTTGAATTTTCTGAGAATAGCTTCTCAAGACCTCTTTATTCTGTATTCCTTTTTCTGAATTTTGCATATCTGGTAAATCGTAATAGATAGACTAAACTTACTGCTCCAAAAATGTAGATCTCGTTAAAACACACACTTTATATCGCATGCACTTTTTTCGTGGAGTTAATCATTTATCTAATATTCCTCGTTATTGGTTTCAGTTTTAAAATAGTTAAACTCTTCTCATCTAGGAATTTTCCAAATGCTGGCCATGCAAAGAAACCAATTTGAATCATTTGTCAACCAGCTCGAAAAGATTTGACTATTGCTTTAGTCCAGTGTATTGCCTTATTTCCCTCCTACTTATAAGGAAACAATAAGGACTACTTCTGATATTTTTATCTGCGTTATCATGAGGTAAACAGAAGAACAATCTTTTGAATAATTTGCTACAGAGAAGTAGAGGAACTATGTGAATGGAACATCAAACTTTTTATACAGGCGGTCTTAAAACATATTTTCGATGAAATATTGAACGTTTGGATTAGGTACAATACTTTCTCAGCCTACTATCTATATGGTATATGATAGAGAAAGTAAAAATTAAGCATAACACTATCCACACAATTTAAATTTTAAATGTTTATTTATAATATACTTTATAATCGAGAAAAAATGTCTTACTCACTGAAAGTACAATAAGCTATGATTAAGCAAAGAGAGTTTGCGAAATACACACACAGTTTACTGCCTCTTATGCAAGTTAATTGTTCTCTAAGATGTTGTGGTTAACCATGCATAAAATAACGTTCCCTAAGAACAGTTAATTTTAAAAACAACAGACTCTATGGGTGGCAAACAACAACGTTATACATTTTTGTATTCTATAGGGTTTCTCTTTCGTAAACATGGCAATAAAAACCAAGTTTCTCGTCTACAAGATAGCGTTTGAACAAGTCAATAGTTGTTAGCGTAGGCTGATTTCCAGGATAGTCTTCACGTAACTGTCAATAGTGTCAGCTAATAATGTTCCTTAGGAGTACAAGCGTAAAATAACGCCGTTAAACAGATCCTTAAGTGCAAAATAAACATTCTCAAGCAGGAATATAAAAAAAAGAACATGAACAGGAGATAATGGCTGCTGCATATGGATTCTAGGCTAGTTAGATTATTATCGGAGGTGATAAGATCGGTATTTACTGCTAATGCATTTACAAGTTGATAACCTTGCATATAAAACACATAGATAAACGCAGTCGGTCACGAATTTCAACAGGTTAGGAAAATGTTATCTACCGCACCGACTAAAGCCAATTCACAAAGAGACACAACCACAGACGTAACGCAGCATAAGCGCAAGCGCGAGGGAAGACCATTCACAATATAGCAATGCAAACGTAACGCAAGAAGTTGGCATGGGTTTCTAGATCTGTAAATTAGGTACACTCGAAGACAATAAAAATACGGATGGCACTGTGATTTTGCTGAAAATGTGAACGTTTGATGGGGAATCGGGTTTTGCGATGATTTTCTCTGTTACCATTCTGGTACAACGTACCACGCGAGTAAGAAAAGGCAAAATTGCTTGGGCAATCCATGCCTTCACCCTTCAACCCCCAGAACAGATCGACTTGCATAAGTAATGTGTTAACTTAGTCGCCCACGTGCACGCATTACCTGGGCATTGGAACTTCTGTATGTAACGCAGAGAAAAGATTAACCTAATTTGGTATCACCCGGTGAGATGGGCCGAGTATTGTCCAACCAGTGTGTTTGGGACTCTCCAGTTCGCAACACAAAACTGCATTTGTCGTAAGTTAAGTTTCATGTCAATCCGCTTCTCTTCGGTAACAGATGGAACTCATGGGCGAAGACAGCGTAAAGACCCCGTCTAACAATAAGTATTTCCAGGCGTATTATTAGTGTCTTTTAGTGTACATGCGGAATCTTCTAAGCATTCTGCTAATTTCAAATTGAATAACTTAACAATAAGAAAATTCTCTCAGTCTTTTACAAATAAATAGATTATAAAATTACATACTAACAACTAAAACTCACGGCAGTGGGGTCACAATAATTGTTTATCCAACATATTGAAAATAATCAAGTATTGAGGCTACAGAATGTATTAAAGGTCACATTTAATCAACTGTAAATTATCTCTTTGCGCCTTACGATTTATGAGAGCCAAGAAATCTAGAGCAGATGGTGGGTACGTCAATTAAATCAAAACAGAATTCATAAGGAGAGTGACATAACCTCTTGAGGGAAATGCAAATAGAAGATCATATATGTGCAATAGGCGCAGTAAAATCTCACATTGCGATTGTCTGCTGTTAAACAACAGGCAATGCAGAGAGGAAGGAATGCAGAAGTCTCTCTCCGTATACGCAGCGCAAGGATAAAATTTGGAGTTTGCAAAGACTTGCGTTGCTTTGCTTCGTGTAGCGTATTGCGTGTAAAACAAAAACAAGTGCTAGTTTTGACCAAACTGCACCAAGCAGAGAGAAATTCTACATGTCCAAGTTAATGAGGTAACTGCTGTGAATGAAGCTTCCTGCTGTTTACACGCCAAGTCCAGCAGCATCCAGAGTACTTTCTCGTGTACAAACGGACCGATGAAGGTGTAGTGGCCTGGTTCTAGCGGACCGGCGACAATCGCCATTCCTGTCTTATTGTTCTCTTGCTGGAAGTAAGCGTGCTGACCAGTTCCTCGCGAAGGTCAACAACGTCTCTGACGTCACTGTTCTTCTGTCAATAACTCAATCTTTCAAATAGCCGGGAGCGAGGGAAAAAAATTGGTTTTAATGTATCAGTTTAAGACTGATCCTGCAGGTTGCACATTTCTTTTAAGTGAAAACGAAATGGAAATAAGGCGATTGCACAGATTTTGTCTCGTGCAACATGCAACAAAGCCATACTTCACTGCAAATCAAGCCTCCTCTATTCTTTTTGATTTTGTACTTTTCTCTTCGTCTTTGTAAAATATATATCTTGATTATCATTCGGTATTTTTTTTTTCTGCTCGGAGTCTTCCTATCCACTAACAATTTCTTCCAGTGCCTTTTTGAATAAGAGACTATTCTCTTGCATGCATTATTTTAGAAAACAGGCGTTCGGACAAAGTTGATCTTTCTTACTTACTTCCTTACTTTCGTAACCGGGAGATCCGTGATTCAAATTCCGGCTATGGAGCTACATTTTTCATTCACGGCTTGTGTAAAAAAAAATTTAAAAAATGAAGTGTTCCACTCACATGTATTTCTCTACATCTCTGTAACAAATATTGTTAATATGCCTTCTCTTCTCTCCACTTCATGCTAATCGAAATAAACACTAGCAGAAATGGTCTTATTACTTAGTTCCTTATAAGTAGAAGGGAAATAAGGGAGTACACTAAGCAAAACCGATAGTCACATGTTTTAAAATGTGGTTGATATATAACTGAAATCCTTTTCTTTGCGTGGTGAGGAGTTGACAAGTTCCTCTACGAGAAAATTATAAGTATTTTAAAGCTACACCAATAACAAGGAATATCTTAAAAACAGTTAACTCCACGAAAAACATTTATGTAACATAAGTTTTAACGAGCTCCACATGTTTTGTATTGTAAGTTTTTGCCCATCTCTTTAAGGTTTATCCATTATGTAAAATTCCGCAAAATTTATCCAGAATAAACATATCTTCAGAGGTTATTTCTAAGAAATTCAAGATATTCAATTTATTTGTCACACAAATATCTTAAATATTAGAGACCTTAATCAAAATCGTTAGAGCCATTTTTGAGAAATCTAAAGTTTGGAATTTTTTTACATTTAAAGGTAGTTTGGGGGTGGGTTTTCATGCAAATCTTTCTGTCGCATCCTTGGAAGATACCAAACTTAAATACCAAGTTTTGTATTTAAGGTCTTTTCGTTTTTGAGCTATGTTGCTCACAGACACACACGGACATTTTTCTAAAAGTGCTTTTTTTGGATCCAGGGGGTCTCAAAACACGTAATAGCGGTGAAATCTCGGTATCGAATACTACAATACCTTCTCTATACACTTTGTGCATACTACATGTAGAGAAAGTAAACAAATAACACTAATCTTTAACAACTTAACACAGATCTCATTAAATCGACTGTTTATTTATTTTTTATTTTATTTATTTATTATATTATTTATTTATTTATTCTGCTGGCGTTCAGTACAAAAGAGATTGCCAAACAAATTATATTTAAAATCAAATTTTTGCGTACAACTATTGTAGATATGCAATGAAGATTGTACGTTGTATCGTACTGCTGAATATCATAGGTTACATGAATTATAAATAAACACATAAATCATATTCCCATGTTTATGTGTAACATGTTTACTACAATATAAAATGTAGTCGTGAAACATTACTCTGTAAAGGTTATGCTGAATTCGTCTGTCTTTGTTTTGTCATCGATGCCCAAAGATAGAAACAAGAATGGTAATAATGCAGAGTAACAACATTTCATTTCACGTATAGAATCTTCAATTACTAGCATAAGAGGCTCGTGTTAAAAAGTCCTCTTTCAGTGGCAGCTGCTTAAGAAAACGTATTTTTACTTTCTCTACACGTACTGTGTACATAGTGTATACAGAAGGTATTGCATTCCACCTAAAATTTGATACTGAAATTTCGCCGGAAATACATGTTTTAGGTCCCCCTGAATCCAAAAAAATCATTATTGGAAAAAGGTCCGTGTGTGCAGGTAAACAATCATGTAGAATCATGAACACCAATAAAACTTTATGGGAAAGGGATACATTAAATAAGGATCAAAGATAGAACATTGCTCGGGTACCTGAAGGAGCCTGAAAGGAATGATAAACTGTATGTAACAGAATCAGTATCCAATATGTGGAGGAAAGCAAAAGATGGATCATATAGTTTTTGAATGTGAAGGGACCAATAGGAATAGTTAAAATTTAACATTAAGACAGCCTTAATATACTGTTTAGTATACATAGTTTGAAGATAGGCAAGTACTTGAGCGTCAAAAAGAAATGATTGTGTACTTTTTATTTATTTAGTTACTTACCTATTGCATTTATTATTGTTGTTATTATTCTTGTTATGCTAGCTTAGTATGCTCAGTTACATTAAAATAGAATGGTTCAGATATTAAGTAAAATATAGGTATATAGGTATATGACAAGATAACAGCGCTGATGTATAGTTAGTTATATTCTCTGTATTGTTGCGTATTACAAATAAATGAAATAGTAAAATAGCATGAGTTACAAGCCAAAGAGATATTCAAAACAGAACATAGAGTCTGCATTGTGCTATTAAGCTGTAAACTTAAATGTAAGGTATTAAGAATTTAAGGATCGAAACCCTAGAAGCGATTTTAATCACATGACGAGATATGAAGCGTGCAAGAACCAAAATTTAAATGTGTTTCCCAAACTCTCATCAATCTTCCCTTAGAGAAAGTTTGAGCTATGAAATTTTTTCTCTCGTGTATACAGAACCGAAAAAATTACGAGACAAGTTATATGAAGAGAGTGGGCATGATAACAAAGACACCCTGGTCATTAAAAAAGCCCACCGTTCTTGAGGTAGTGTGGGCATGTGACGCAACGTCAGAGATGTCCTATTTTTTGATCTTGCTTGCTGCTGCTTCCATTGTTTGTAAACCTTCAAAACACAGGTGTTGTTATGAGATTCCACAATGAAGGAGCGTTGATTTTTTAAATGCAACAATGAAGAGAATTCTTCCACAATTTGGATCTTCAGTTTTGGTAGTGGTACTTCATCTGTAGCACGCTTCTGTGGATTCTTTTCACAATTTGGGACATACATTAATGTAAAATGCGTATTTCGTTATTTAAACAGTTTTACTTTCTCTAACACGTACGTACATTAAAATGTACATAGTAGCTAGAGAAGGTTTTGCACGCCACCCAAACATTTGATGTCGAGATTTCACCGTAAATATATGTTCGCATGAGCAAACAAATACAGCATATCTCAAAACTAAAAATACGATAAATACCAAACTTGCTATTTATATTTAGAATCTTCCAAAGGCATGACCCGAAGATTTTCAAGAAAAAATCCCAAAACAAACTACCCTTTACATGGAAAATTTTTGAAAAGTTTGTTTTTTCAAAAATGGCTTTAGCGGTTTGGATTAGAATGCTATAAAATAAAGATATTTATATGAGAAATAAAATGTATATCCTGTATTTGCTGGAAATAGCCTCTGAAGACCTCATTAATTTCAGCATCCTTGAAAGATGCTGAACTTCATTAAGTTTAATATTATAACCGATGTTTTTGCTTACGAATTCTTATGAGTTAGACACACACGGACACACAAACACACACACACACACACACACACACACACACAAAACATGTATGAAACCTCGATATCGGTGAAATCTCGACATCGATGTTTGGGAATACAATACCCCTCTACACAGTGTGTAAATAAAGTAGAAGGATGAGCGTTCTTTAGCAAACACTAACATATCTCGCTGAAATTGAGTTTAAAGAAGTTTGTAAAGTATTATTCATTATCACTGGTATAGAAATGTGTTGTACATTTTCTTATGTGCTGTTATTTAATGCTACTTCAATAATGCAACAGAGTCATTTCAAATGTTGTAGATCATCATATTTATATTTACTAATAGAAAAAATGCGGTCCTGTGCCGAAGGAGGAAGTTCGAATTCGCCTGAAATCCAGAATAAAGAAGTCTTCAGAGGCTATTCCCAAAAAAATTCAAGATATACATTTTATTTTTCATGTAAATATAATTAATATACGGGATTTTATTCAACATTTTTAGTCATATTTACAAAAATCAAAATGTTCGAAACTTTTTTCTTATAATGGGTAGTTTTGAGTAGGAGAATTTTCTTAAGAATCGTATCGTATCCGTGGAAGATACTGAACATAATTATCAGGTTTATTTAAGCGACTTTTCGTTTAAGTTATGTGGTTAATAGAAACTATGGCACGCACATGGACCTTTTTCTTTAAAAAAAAAAAGTGCTTTTTTATACAAGGGGCCCTACAGTGAAGTCCTTTCTATAGTTATGCAATATGTACCAGGCACAGAAGTAAAAATGAAAGCTATGTAGCTGTAGATAATACTTAAGGTGATATATCTGTGAAATGTGGAAAATCCATACCATGCAAGATGTCGTATTGAAATGTACATCAGTTATTGTAAAGAACAATACTGATATTTCCGTTATGTATGAAACATTTAGTTTGTATGGCAATTTAAACAAAAAATTCTATTTTATACATTTATTGTTCTAATATACATGAGCCACGTGTTGCAGATTTAAAAATATTCACATGAAATAGTCCAGTTTTACTCTGAGTTTTCAAAACTTCGACATTTAATCATAATTAGAGCTTTATGAAGAAAAATAATACACCATTGTCTTTGATGTTCTTTTGAGATATAGTATAACCTTTTTGAAACAAATTATTGAAAGTTTGCATCGCGTGGAACATTTTGAGTATAGAAAAGTGTTAAAAGGTTTGCGAGAAAATAAAGTTTAAATTTGGAACTGCCTAATAACAGGATTACGTCTATCCATCTATAGCTTCAGTTAATTGCTAGTTAAACTGCACCAAATAGGAAAGTAGACTATGAAAGTGAGCTACGACTTAATAAGTATTCTAAAGGATAATATTAATAGCCGAATTAGCTTAACTTCATGTTTTTACTTAAATTAATTTAACTTAATTATAATTACACGAAATGCTAAATCTCTTCTAATGGATAAAATATTATTGTTTTCTTAGAATTTCAAATTCTCATAATTTTATTAGAAAAGAAAATAATTTTTTAATTTTTCAAATTTTCGGTAAAATTTCACAAATGCATCCATCATCTTAAGTAAATCAATGCTTTAAGGATTGTTTAAATCCATTTTGGGTAAAGTTTGATTATATTGGGGGCATAGATCTTTGTTAACCATTCTATTCATTGTTAATTATAGTAATTTCACTCATTGATCTTAACTCTTTTCTTATTTACATATGTTCTGCTGCAAACATATGTATTAGTGGGGCCAGTTTCAACAACCACATACAATGTTTATTGTAACCAAAAATAAATTATTAAAACAAATTAAATCACCATTCTGTCAGCTGTCAAATCACGACATATTAAAGGAATGAATAAACAAATGTGTTAAGAAATAACACTAATCAATGCTGCCGACAGTTGAACGAGAAAATATACCTCAAAACTTACATAAGTAAAATCAGAAAAAGAATAGATATACTTTTTTTCAAGAAGATAAGTTTATTTTGAAACTGACACTTTTTGAATGTGCATTACATATAAAAGCATTGTAATACTTGAACATTGAAAGAATTTGCTGACTTTTTGGTAATCGAAACTATAATGGATTGTACTGAAGCACACACTGCTTTATGCGGCTCAGTTGAAGCCGATTTTAAATGTCAGTAGCCAGGGTATTTTTTTGAAAAATATATTTTGCTACTTGAATTACTATCAGATAATAAATATGTGAAATGAGACGAAGAGAAAAGGCCAAGATGCCGCCACAAATAATATTACGCGCAATGTTTTCAAGGGTGAAAATATTCCTTAAGCAATATGCAAAAACATTTTAAAAGAAATAATATTTTGTAAAAATTAAATTGTTAGATAACTCAGTCTAAGTATTACATGTAAAAATGTAACACTTAAATTGTAATTTAAAGTGGATTTAAGGAGAGAGCATTTTGTTTTGTTTTTTTTTTTGTTTTGCAGTGTTTAACGCCCGCTTTTACTACTTGTGGCACCGCAGGCGATGACACTGGTGATACACGGAATTAAGATGGAGCACTGGTGGAGTGCGATGGCGGGGGAAATCGCAGAACCCGGAGGAAATCCGCTCCTGTGCCGCTTTGTCCACCACAAATTTTACGCTTGGGATCGAACCAGGGCAGTCTAGGTAAGAGGCGGGTGGACTAACCACTTGGCCACGGCGCGGTCGTAGAGCATTGGTGTATCCCAGACATGCACATATACAAGGAAAAGAAACTTTTTTTTTTTTTAGAGTCACCTTTGTTGACTGGGGGTGCTTTTTGAGTGTTGTGATGTAATCGCGTCGGCACACTTATTTATTTGTGTTGTAAAGTTATCAAAGCTAATAGCTCCGAAGTGTATCATTAACGTAAATAAATTGGCGGAATTATTGTTGCCAAAAAAGTGTTATTACCTGTCTGAAGAATGAATGCAGATAGCCACGACTGAAAGTTACATAAACACAAACAGATAAGCGGTCATCACTCCCGGTGCATGCCCTGTACAGTGTGGCAATACTGGAATGGAGCAGCTGAGCCTCTTACAATGGACGGGTTCCAATCAAGTCAAAACACAAACACTGCCGCGCGTAGTCATACGCTCTCAAATTAGAAAATTAATATTCATTAGTGATAAATAAAACAGTTTAACATGTTGTGGATCGTTTAGTTTATTCCTATTAACGTACGCTGTGCTGATGTTTTGATGGACAATCTGTATTGCACTATATTCCAGTCTTCTCTTACCGCTTTAAACCGTACCATACTACATGAGCGACCTCCCCTAAAAACTGCACTCTTTCGTCAGACAGCTAGTACTCCGACACTAACGCTGTGAGATCGAAGCCGAAACAAGAAAGAAATGTGCACCACTCAACGACTGAGTCTAGATCAAGTCATATATTTGGTATTGATATTAACTGATTATAAACCACACTAAATAAATTCTATAGAGTAATGAAGTTTTATCCAATAAAACCACAGATTGCAATCATATTATAAGATAAATAACTATGAGTGGTTAGTATCGGAAGCGTTGCTAAACTATTTAATGAAAATCTAGTACGCGGTATGATGCGAACAGTGAGAAAACAAATGGGAAGAAAGACAAGCCTTTGTATGAAAAATCTGATGTGCTCCATTCACATGACTTTCTCTACATTGCTGTAATAAATTATTGTTAAAAAGCATATTCTTCAACATAAATTATGATAATGGACATAAACTTTATCATCAATTGCACTTAATCAGTTGCTTTCTTAGAAGTAGAAGGAAAATAAGGGAATATACTAAATCCAAAACGATAATCAAATGTTTTAAAAACCGGTTGCCATATGGATGAAATCCGTTTCTATGATGACCCAGATGTTTACATCTATCCGTGTGAAAAAAATGTAAGTATTTTAAATCTGAAACAAATAATACGGAATATCTCTGAAATGGTCAACTCCACGTAAAAAACGTATATATAAATTGTGTATTTTAATGTGATCAACATCTTTTATGTAGTAAATGTTTGTCTATCTCTTACGGTTTACCAGTTACACAAAATGCAGCAACATTCATTCAGAATGAAGAGGGCTTTAGAGCCTATATCCAAAAAATCCAAGATGTACATTTTATTTCCCACATAAATATATTTAATATAATCGTTACAGCCATTTTTGAGAAAATAAAAATTTTCGAAACTTTTTCCATATACATGGAAGTTTGGGGTGGGGGTATTTTTCTCAAAATCTTCATGCCACATCCCTGGAAGGTACTAAACTTAAATATCAAGTTTGGTATTTTACCGAATTTTCGTTTTTGAGTTATTGTGTTACATACACACACACACATACAGAGGCGCGCGCGAAGCCTTTTCCAGCAAATACTTTTATGGATATAGGGGACCCAAAACATTTATTTCCGGTGAAATCTCGGTATCAAAATAGTACGTGTAGAGAAAATAAAAATTAGCGAAATAGCTATGAAAATAAATGCAGTGGATGTAGAAAGTAATGGAACTTCAACACATAAGCTTCACAATTCCCGTTGAAACTTGAATAACGAATTTTGTGTTTGAATTCAATACTGTCACTACCTTAGAAACTAAGCGATAAAGGAAATGAAAGATTTATTATTTTATAGTGTTATTGGTTATTGACATGCAGAACACATAACGCATTCGAAGAGTTACCAACAGGTGGTCTAGACATGTTGCTATTGACAAGAATTAGTCTTAATTCCTCATGACAAACCACGCAGATAAAAACATGACTTTGAGTGAAAAAGTATTAAAAACTTCTTGTTGGAATTGCGACATAAGCGACGTGATGGATTCCAGAACAGACACACAATGAGGCTTTAAAGAAATGGACTTTGTATGTAGATTATATCTCAAGTGACTTCGATCCGATAGTGCTTTTTGCTTTTATATCTGCTTCCTGCAATTCTTTAAAATCCTGAGGAACGGAAGAGGTGGAGAGATTTAAGATATAAATCCACATCGCTTCAAAACAAATTCGATACGGATGACAGAGAAAACGTATTACTTTCTCTGGAAGAACATAGATGGAGTTTCTCGAAAAGTGACCTACGTGCAAAACTGCTTCTTACTCAGTGATTTTAAAGTAATTCTATTTAAAGATCTTTTGATTACTTACGCTACGAATTAATACATTTGTAACGCGTAAAGTCTTAATTATATTTAAAACTTTATAATAACCATTACTTTTAGTGTTTTCAAGTAAGCGCTTCTTTGTACCGACATGTATGTAAGTCCCTTTTTCATTAAGTCACATCGATACGTGCATCCATCGAAGCGGAATTTTCTAGTAATTATATGGTAATACATACTTTATCCGGCAGTATTATGTGAACTGATGTAGCACATTCAACATACTCTACAGCGACTACATATATATGTTACCTGGGAATTGAAGAAGACAGTGGATATTAAATATACCTTACAGTCGCTCCTCAAGAGTAGTGTGTAGCTACAGGGTGGTCCTATCCATCTCAAGCATTTATACCTCGAGAAGCGCTTCAGAACGTTTCCGGGAAAACTGCATTACTATATTAAAATCTGATGTGTTCCATTCACATGACTTTCTCTACATCTCTGTAACAAATTATTGTTAAAAGACGTATGCTTCTACTTACTTCATGCTAATCGAGAAAAATGTATTAAAAATATTCTTATTTGCTTTCTTGTAAGTAGAAACGAAATAAGGGCGTACCATAGATTAAAATGATACTCAAAAGCTGGTTGGTATGTGACTGAAGCTCATTTGTTTGTATGACTTGACATATTCCTGTAAGAGAAAAGTACAAGTCTTTCAAACCTGAAACCAATAACAAGGAATATCCCAAAAACGTATAGAACATAAATTGTGTGTTTTAATGTGTTCTACATTTTTTGTGTGGTAAGTTTTTCCTCGTTTCTTACTATGTAACAGTTAGGCAAAATTCCGTAAAATTCATCCAGAATAAAGAAGTCTTCAAAGGTTATTCCCAGAAGTTTCAAGATATACATTTTATTTGTCAGGTAAATATTATTAATATATGATATTCTAATCAAACTCGTTAGAACCATTTTTAAGAAAATCAAAATTTTAGAAAAAAGTTTCATGTAAACGGTAGTTGGGGGAGGGGGGAGTTTTCCTGAAAATGTTCGTGTCGCATTCTTGGAAGATACCAAACTTAAATACCAAGTTTGGTATTCAACGGTCTTTTCGTTTTTGAGCTATGGTGTCCACAATCACACACACACACACACACACACACACAGAGGCATATACATGGATATTTTGCTGAAAAAGCTTTTTTTTTTTTTTTTTTTTGGATTCAAGGGGACCCAAAACAAGTATTTCTGGTGAAATCTCGGTATCGAGCTTTTGGGTGGAATACAATAACTTCTCTATACACTATGTATATAGTACGTGTAGAGAAAGTAAAAATCTGATGTTTCTCCATCTGTTCTTGAAACAAACAATACTTATAAAAGATTATTCTTTATCTACATTATGCTAATCAAGATAAGCATTACCAGAAATAGTCTTATTACTCAGTTCTTATAAGTAGAAGCGAAATAAAGGAATACACTGGGCTAAAGCGATAGTTAAATGTTATAAAACATTGCGCTATGTGTTTGACATTGAAATTCGGTTCTACAACAAAACATATGAAACAAAAGATAATTGCCCGTTTGAGAAAACTTTGAGTATGTTAAGGAATATCTCTGGAACGGTTAACTCTACAAAAATGTACACGACAAAATTGTTTGTTTTAACGAGATATGTGTACAGTTTTTGTGTAGGAAATTTGTATCTATAACTGACGATTTAAGTTAAAGGCACAGACTACAAGACGTAATATGAGATACCAGTCTTTCTGGGAAAATAAGAACTGGATTTTTTTAACAATGGCTGGAATCTGTAGCGGTTGACAACTAAGCGTTTCTTTGAAGTTGACTACAATGACCGAGTGATTATTTTCTCAAATTCGAATGTTGTCGCGATTTCATTATCTGTAGTTTCTGAAGGCGCTGTTGAAAAGACATCAAAATACGTCTAAGTTAAGCTAATATTCATAATTTATTACTGTAATGTGATTTGATCTTTGTTACTTTCTCTATACGTGCTATATACATAGTGAATAGAGCAGGTATTGTAATGCACCCAAAAATTCGATACCGAGATTTCACCGGAAATACATGTTTTGACACCTCCTGAATCCAAAAAAAAGAACATTTTTAGAAAAATGTCCGTGTGTTTGTCTGTCTATGTGTATGTTTATGTGTATGTGTGTGTCTGTGGGCAGCATAGCTCTAAAACGAAAAGGCCGTTAAAAACCAAACTTGGTATTTAGGATTGATATCTTCCAAGGATGCGACACGAAGACTTTCAAGAAAATCCCCCACTCCCAACTATCCTTTACATGTAACTATTTTGGAAAAGTTTTATTTTCTAAAAAATGGCTCTAACGATTTTAATTAAAATATCATATATTAAAGATGTTTACCTGACAAATAAAATGTATATCTTGAATTTTCTGGGAATAGCCTCTGAAGACTACTTTATTCTGGATGAATTTTGCATAACTACTAAACCGTAAGAGATGGATAAAAACTTAACACGCAAAAAATGTAGAGCACGTTAAAACACACAAGTCATGTTATATACTTTTTTTCGTGGAGTTGATCGTTTTTGAGATATTCCTTGTTTTTGGTTTCAGCTTTGAAAAACTCATACTTTTCTCTTACAGGAATTTGCCAACACGTGTCCATACAAACAAACGAACTTCATTCACATAGCAACCAACTTTTGGCTTTCACTTTAACCTATGGTACTCTCTTTTTTCGCTTCTACTTACAATAAAGCAAGAAATAGACTATTTCTGTAAATTTTTCTGGATTAGCATGAAATAAATAAAAGAATAAGCTTATTAACAATAATTGTTACAGAGATATAGAGAAACTCATGTGAATGGAACATATCAGATTTTTGTGTTAACATAGTAGTGATTTAATTGTGTTTTACTTTCTCTATACGCACTATATATATAATGAGCAAGTTGTTATAAGAGATGTTGAAAGTGCTGTCCATCGGCACAAAGACGTTCTTGACATCGTCGGATTACCATTCACACGTCATATTCATAATTCGTGCACTATAGTCACACAGCAGGGATTCGAACCCTGTATGAACAAGGGTTTGTGCAATACCCACTTGTCGTACAACACAGACGAGAGACTTCTTAGGTGAGCGCTCAAATGCAGTACCAAGTTCATCTAGATTTTCCTTCATTAGAACATCATGTTTTCGCTTCTTTGATTTAGCGATCCTGTTGTTCTCAACTTATTGATCAAATATCTAACAACTTCTCTACCCCAAATTGGATAACTAGGAAATTGATGCTGAAATTTCTTACACCTGTCTACACAAATGTATCATACATAAAAATAAGCTGTTCGAGCATGAATTTGTTTGTAAGTACATTACATTCTTAAGGAAATCACACACAATACAAACATTGTTGAAATACTTTACAACACAAAGGTACAACACAGCTGCCGGCTGATAAACACACCCTTGACACGTTCTGCGCCATATCTGCGCAGTGACATAATACCGAGGTCATCACCGTCTCAGCCAATTCGCATATAAGGTGGTTATGGCACTGATATGAAACGAAGGCAAGATATATCCCATCCTTCTTATATGAACCAAGATGTATGCAACGTTTTGGGGTTGTTTCGTGCATACAGACGACAGAGTGATAAAAAGAAGTTCCTAAGTTACTTTGCTAGTAGCGAACGCACCTAAAAATGCGTTTTTTGTCGAGTCTCCTCACATACACAATCACATGGTTTTGAATGATCGTGTATTTTCGTGACATCATTTAAATATGTCCCAGAATGCCATTCGTGAGACATGAACAGCCTTTTTTTGCCAATTATCTGAACAAGGGTGGTGCACTTTAGTGAAGACGAATGAACCAATTAGAGACCTCAGCTGAAAGACTACTCCAGTTGTGTGATGTACGTTTGCCTTAGTCATTAGAGTATCTAATTTTCACTTCCTTTGTAAACAGGAAACAGAGCTCTAATAAAAATCAACTGGAACTATAAAAATCAGAGAGATTCGAGCAATTATGCAAATGGTAGCGCGCGGACCACCCGAGCTGAGGGTCATTTCGACTAACAAAGAAGTATTCAGCAAACACTTAAACCGCTAAATTTCCATGCTATATCTCCCGCCCAGCGTTCAGATAGATTTAGTAATAAAAATCACTCAGCAATCGAAAATCTCTGCAAAGTAAAAAACGAAGGAACGGCTAGTCATAAATTTAAAGACGAATTAGGTGTCTGTGAACTCATTTACAAGCGAAACAGTAACAACCTCCAAGGTGAGGTGCTGTACA
This sequence comes from Hymenopus coronatus, assembly GCA_030762935.1. Lineage (NCBI taxonomy): Eukaryota > Metazoa > Arthropoda > Insecta > Mantodea > Hymenopodidae > Hymenopus > Hymenopus coronatus. The sequence goes on along the minus strand of CM060898.1, from coordinate 61,596,356 downwards.
GATATGCGTGAGTTTATAAGCCATTTCCTCTGTAACCCTTATGCTTTTGCTACAGAGCTGCATTTCAGAAATGTTACTTTCTCTGCCATAGTCAATAGTAACATTGCATATCACCCAAAATATCGAGGTCAAAATTTCACCGGAAATGCATGCTTTGAGCCTATGAAAAAGCTTTTTAAAAACAAAGAAATAAATCTGTGTGTGAATGTGTGTGTGCTTAGCTCGAAAACGAGAAGCCGGTTAAATACCAAATTGGATATTTAAATTCAGTATCTTCCAAAGATGCAATAATAAGATTTTCAAGAAATTTCCTCACCCCCTAACAACCCTTAATATGGAAAAACATTCGAAAATTTGCGTTTTCTCAAAAATGCCTCTAACGATTTTAATGAAAATCTCTTATATTTAAGATATTTGCATGGCAAATAAAATGTAGATTTTGAATTTTCTAGGATTAGAATCTAAAGACTACTTTATTCTGGCTGAATTTTGCTGAATTTTACCTAACTGGTAAAGCGTAAGATGTAGACAAAACCTTAACATATCAAAAACACACAATTTATGTCATATTTTTTCCTGGAGTTGTTATTGGTTTTACACGCTTTTCCAGACCACGCAAAGAAACCGATTTCAATCCCATATCAACCTCATTTTAAAACATTTTACTGTCGGTTTAGCCTAGCGTAGTCCCTTATTTCCCTCCTACTTATAAGGAAACACGTAATAAGACGTTTCTGTTAATGTTTAACTCGATTGACATGATATATTCCAGCGTCTCGGCTTTCTCTCCCATATAACTTTACTTCTTCCACAACTGATCATAATCAGAATCTGCTCACAGATACATCTGCCTTTCGTAACAGTTTTGACGTAGTCTCTTTTTGACGTCTCTACGGCAGCAAATACAACACGCTACGAATTTTTCGTTGAAACTAGCTCATTGTTGCACGCGATGCATTTCCAGTGAAAACTAACGTTTTTGGGTACGCATATCTCAAGTACGATAAATCCGTTAAAAAGCAAACTTGGTATTTCCGTTCAGTGTTTCCCAAGAATGAGATACGAAGATTTTAGAGAAAATCCTGCTGCCCAAAACTATGCTTTACATGGAAAATTTTTCGAAAATTTTGTTTTTTTCAAAGATGGCTGCAACGATTTTGATTAAAATACCGTATATTAAAGATATTTACATTTAAAAGAAAATGTATATCTCGAATTTTCTGGGAATAGCTCTGTAGCCTTCATTTTTAATGCCTTTTGCATAACTAGTAAACCGTAAGAGATAGACAAAAGCTTACTACACAAAAAAGGAAGATCTCGTTCAAAACACATAATTTACCTCCTTAACATTTTTTGAGGTAACCTATCCAAAATATTCCTTGTCATTGGTTTCAATTTTAAAATACTGTGACAATGCCGTCCGTGTACGTGGCCGCTCTCAGGTTCACGTCAGTCAACACAGCTGGGACGCGTAAGGAACACGGAAAGGATGTACATAACAAAAACCTCCAGAATGTCACCCTGACAAGTCACCCAAGAGCCAAGTTTCGGCTCTACTACCTTCTACTCTTACTGACTCAACAATTAGTTACAAATGAAGTCTTTAAATCACTGCTGCAAACAGTTCACTCGATGAAGGACATTTGCTAGTTTGTGGCTGCACGCCGTCCATGACTTGCACACTACTATGCACTAACAGTACAGACACTCGCGCCTAGTACAATTCACAACACAACTACAATAATTCTCCCTCCTTCTTATTTCGAGAAAATGAAGTATCAGAGGTTCATGAAACTTCTAGAAGGTAGTAGAATCTCACATGCGGTCACTTGGGATCGAACCCGGGCCGTTGAGAGGCGAGTTGTCTAACCACTTGGTCACAGCGCGGCACGGCCATTTATTTGTATAGCACGTTTTAATATATGCACTGAATTGTTCCGTTCTGAACAAAAATTTTAAGTAGGCACTTAAACGGTAATGCTTTATGAATAATTTAGGCGGACATAGTATTCCCAACGTTTCGCCCTCCGTGGTGTAATGGTTACCATGCTAACTTCATATACCCATCGCGGGTTCAAACCCAGTGGAGAACGATGGATTTTTTCTGGTGTAAAACTTCATAGCATGGCTTCACTCGGAAGGGAAGTAAAGCCGTTGGTCCGGTGTCGTAGATTTACGGCAAGTAAAAGAACCTCAAGCCCGATATAGGCCTCTGAGCAAAATTAAGCGATCTTTCACGCCGAATTTAGAATGGGACGAGTTAAACAGCGTCCATAAACAGCACGCCATTTACAGCCTTTTTTTTTACTCCCAATGCTTTGTTTCTTGTGGAATCGGTTGTTTTTTTTTTTTTACCTATTTTCTTAGGATTTAACATTAATAATACTGTTGATTTAATTATGTTTTGACATAAGCCATGTGCAGGACAGGATGGATAAGTACTGTCAGACTGGAAAATGCAATGCCATAGCCGGGATATAACCCCGGATCTCCCGGTCTCTAACCGGTTGCTCTACCACTAAGCTAACATGGCAAAATACCGGCACGGCACTAAACTTCTCAACTGACTTGCATATTTCTCGGTAAACCACAAGATGATCTCAAATTATTTTGAGATGACATACCCCAATGGCGACTTACAACGTTTTAAGTATGTTACTAAAGTAGAGACCAGGAGATCCTGGCTGTGGCATTGAATGTTTCAGTCTGACTCTACTTATCAGCTATACATTCGTATATTCGGCCGCGTTACAGCTGATGGAAGATCGCAGCAGTTGATATAGTTGTTGACAATATTTACCAACAGCAGGGCCGAAGACAAGCAAGCATGTGGCTACTTCACCTGTCTCTGTGCTCTCAAAACAACAGAAAAGAAGCCCTAGGGGTCCTGGACCACCTCGCGGACTCTTTATGTTCCAGAACTAGTTATATGTAGCAATACAAGACGATAAAAATTTCCGCATCTCACTCCACACACGTGTTGAATAACTCTTGCTGTTCTAGAACAAAACAAAAGTGCTGCTACTGCTGACATCTGCTGAATATTGTATCTATTAGTTTTGGTTCTCAAAATGTTATAGTGTGTAACACCCATTCATTTTATTTGTCCCTTCTTTGTAATCATGAGATAAAAGCTTTTATTATGACAGTTAATCATTATTGTAGCTGGTCAAGCGATTATAGGCAACTCCTAGAAAACAAAATTCAATAAAATAGTAGAATTGTATAACAACAATAATAAATACGAGGGTTGGAGCTTTAATATCGAAATTATTTATTTACAACTGATACAAATGAGGGATAATTGATTTGGTTGATGAGTGATAAATTAAGTAAAATTAAACAAAGGCCCTTCCTCCCTAAAAAAGAATTTTCATCCAAAATTCAAATTTTTAGAAATAAAATAAAACATTGATTCTATAAAATACTTTTAGTATGTTTTTATACTCAGATTCCATGTTTTTCCCTTGCAAATGTAATCTGCGAGTATAAAAAAATAATGTAAGTATATAATAAGCATTTATGTATATATGTTATTAAGTTTAACTGTTCTTGAAAGTAATCAGCAGCTTTGTGTACAACTCTTTGTTAGCGAAGTGGAAGTCTAGAGTATCCTTAGCAGCTCCTGTTGTGTTGATAGTTCGAATGGAGCGGTCTACTACCTGAGGTGTAAATCGATGTTTCTTATATATATATATATATATATATATATATATATATATATATATATATATATATACAACAGTCTGTATCATTTTAATAATATTTGGCTTGTCGAGGAGAGCACGGATCTCACTTCCACCTTGACGAACCGCTCTTGGTGTGAGAATTTAGGCTTCGTTTGTTTTCATGTTAGGCCTGACAGCCATTTTGACGGCCCTCAGATCTTTCTCTTTTAGTTTTGCAATGATCCAAAATTTGTACTTTTAATTTGGTATATTTTTTTCCGATTAACTGGAATTTCGTTAACTCGTGCTACCTTCGATACCAGCTAGTCCGGATAAACAAGATTTTTTTTTTCTAATTGTTTCATTTAACATCTAAGGTCATTTCGGGGGCTTTGGCTTAACTCGTTGACTATAGGTTCTTGAACGTTGGGATTTTAATTATTTTCTTCAAACACACGAACATTCACTCTCAAATACATACCCACAGACTCTGTGGGGGTAGAGAATGATTCCGGTTAAAGAAAAATTCAGAGCCCCGGCTGGGAATTGAACCCATGACCTCCAGGTGGCCACTGGACCACGGAGGCAGTCTAAACGAGGTTCTTGTGTACTGTTCCTTGGCAGACTGGATAGGAACCTCTGGAGTAGACCTGCCTTGAGGCCATGTAAACACTTCTAGTGAGTCATATTTTCAGAAAGCAGGCTATGGAAAGAATGTGACATGTGTAATAGCTCGGACATGCTGTTTCGTAAGCACGATCACAATCAGAGCTTGCTGCAGTGTCGAGAATTGGCAAGGCATGTTCACTATCTCCTTTCAGCTCCTGTACCTAAGGTAATGTGTCAACTGAGGACATCTATCTCCTGGCAAAGCATTTGTATCCAGCCCAGCATGACCTCCTGGATCATTGATCCTAATTACTTATCAACGGGAGGGCTTCTTTTGCTCGCAAGGCCAAAAATGTGGGTCAGTCCCCCCTTAAGGTGCGGTTGCGTTATTGCGGAGCGTCTATTATTAACTTTCCATGGTAGGAAACGCATTAGCTAACGGTAGAACTATCCTCGGAATCTGCAGATGCGTTACGAGTATAGGCAAGAGTTTGCGTGCTTTTAACGATCAGTTGAGAAAATATTGAATGAAAATATAAAATGTTTTGTACGCATTATACTATATTATTTTTTCGCAAAGTTTTAAAAATTTTGCATATTTCGAGAATATTATATTTTTAAACGAGAAGTATGTACTGGCAAACAGTAGGGAAAGAATGTTTACAATTTCAAGGAAAAAAAAAAAAGTTTGTATCCTCTTTACCCGTTCTGCAGACAAAATATCCTTACAAATAAATGAATAAATGGCGTGTTATTTATGGATGCTCTTTAACTGCTATGGTCCTCAGCGTCCCATTCTATACTGGGCTTAATTTTGCTCAGAGGCCGCTCTATCAGGCTTGAGGTTCTTTTACGTGACGTAAACCTACGACAAGGGACCAACGGCTTTACTTCCCTTCAGAAGGAAACCATGCTAAGGATTTTGGGTATATGAAGTTAGCATGGTAACCACTACACCATGGAGGGCGACATTTTTCCTTACAATCATTTTATCTACATTATGCTAATCTAGAGAACCATTAGGAGAAATGATACCACTACTTAACTTCTTATTAGCAGCAGGGAAAAATGGCTAAAGGGCCACTCACATTGAAAATTAACCGTAGGCTTAGAATATAGACGCAGAATTAAATTCACCATGAGCATTCTCAATGCAAACGTAGGCAATAACCAATCGGAAATTAAAACAAGTGAACTGCGCCTTTCAAGTGCATAGCAAACTAAAATGGCTGGTAGAAATGAGAGTACGCCCATTCGTGTACATGCAAACTAGAGTAGTCAATTTGCTTGGTGTTTTATATTTTAAAAAACGGTTGTCTCGTTGTAGACGATGGTGGATTCATTCCCTTAATCAAAGACTTAATACTGTTTGTAATCTACTAAGCGAAATGAGAGAGAATTATCAAGCGAAGCCATTTTAATAACACATAGAGCAGTGTTTTCCATTGGTTGATTTCTACTTTGATGCAAAAGCTTGGCGTTTGCAAGCTTCTATGTTAACGTATTACGGTTATGTCTACGTCAATGTCAACGTAACCATCGTGAATGAGTCTATACTTGTATTGGCTGCAAACTTCTAAGTCTACGTTACGTCTATGGTTGATTTTCAATGTGAATGGTTCTTAAAGCGATAGCCATATCTTTTAAAGCTAGTCCTTGTGTGAGTAATTGAAGTTAGTTTGGTGTAATGGAATATTCTTGAAATTCGTGTCCTTGGTAGATACTAAACTTAAATACCAAGTTTGATATTTAACGGTCTTTTAGTTTGTGAGCTATGCTGTCCAAAGACACAACACGGGTCTTTCTCTAATGTTTTGTAGTGTTTAACTCCCGCTTTTACTACTTGTGGCACCGCAGGCGATTACACTGGTGATACATGGAATGAAGATGGAGCACCGATGGAATGCGATGGCGTGGGAAACCGGAGAACCCGGAGAAAACCCGCCCCTGCGCCGCTTTGTCCGCCACAAATCTATCATGCGGTCGCTTGCGATCAAATCCGGGCCCTATAGATGAGAGGCGCGGCTCTTTCTCTAAAATATCTTTAATTTTTACTCATGGGACCTCAAAACATATTTTCAGTGAAAACTCGGTATGGAATTTTTGGGAGGAATTTTATCCGGTTAACTCGCCGTAACCGAGATTTAAACTCCGGACCATTGTCTGCGAGACAGAAACGCTACCCCCACATTACCGAGGTGAGCTGTATGATTTTTAAATGCCTTTAACAGTTTATGTACTACATAAAAAATGTGAAATGAAACTCTACATACGGTGGGTTTCTGAAGTCCCTCAGTAAAAAGTCTTTCGGAACCACTGGGGCACGTCAAACAATATAATTTAATGTAAGCTTTTTCTCAAAAATACACCATTTTAATATGTGTATAATGACGTCAAGTTGTGACGTCATCGAAACATTTTTTCTAAATTGCATTATATATATATATATATATATATATATATATAATTCTATAACCAATATCATAGTAATAGTTTTGTATAAAACAGTTTTTAGCTTGTAGAAGCATATAAAATAATAAAACCTTTGAGATGATATATAACAAAGCATAGGGTGTAATTTAAAAATGTTTGGGATAACGTTATATCCTGGAGAACACTGACATTAAGAATGATTTGTTTTTGTGAAATAGTGTCTTCTAAAATGTATTGTTTGAATATCCGGTGGTTTATTGAAAACAATTTCCACTGAGCTGTAGCAGAAAATATATCGGACTTTTGAAGCATACTGTAAAATTTTTTTCCAGAAATGAAAATCCAGTATTAAATTCTAAATGCTTTGATCTGAAGAGTATTTATCGTGTACATATTTTGTTATTTCCAAATAGTTTATTGAAATATCAATAGAAGATTAACCCTGATTTTTGCTTTAAATGTGCTCCCAGAAGCTTCTAAACGTTAGCACGTTTAGAGTACCCAAACGAACGCACAGACACTTGACAATACCAAATTTATGATAGTTATCGATATTGACAAAGGAAACGATCCTGGAATGCTGGCTTAAGACTGAGGCTATAAAAAATTCTAAAAGCAGTCACAGTCAACTGAATGCCCTGTGATATCAGAGAACAAGAATGTTCTTGCTCGGGTCTATGAAAACAACCTGATCTCCCTTTTCCTTTGCATCCTTACCAACGAACCTCGAGACGAAGTTGCGTCACACGAAACTGAGTTGATCGGCTTAATGTACAGCCTGAACTGTGGTTTAATATTGCTGCCCGTCAGCAAGCACTGCTCGAAGTCCAATAACACGAAATTTCCAATAACAGTAAGTTTTACCAAGCGAGTTGGTTCCGAGTATAAGGTTCTATTCGGTTTGGATCTTCTCGACACTAATTCTGATCTAAGGTTTTTCGCACTTTCCTTGTCAGTAGGCAAATGTTGCAGTGAATGATTTCTCATGCTTCAAATGTGCTAGGTGACGTTAGGTGGCGCCGGACATATGGCGTAGATACTTGCTCCAAGGAAAGATTTTTAACTGCGGATACTAGAAAGCTGCCTATCCGATGAGTTGTTTATCGCCCCCTATGAGCACCTTCAATGGTGGGACGGGTTTTCAAGCCAGAAAGTATTAGAGACTTCCGCGCATCTCTGTGGCCCTCCTACCTGCGACCTATAATCTCCGGTGGTTCTTTCACATATTCCTTCCTACTGGGAAGTATAGTTACAATATAACTCCGGTACGTCTCAGTGCGTGGAGTAAGCGACCAGCTAGAAGCCGAAAGATGTTGGCTCAAATTTCGGCATTGGATTTTTCAGTCTGACTCCTCCTATCCAACTGCTGTCATACTCACGGTTTTTATGAAGAAAAAAAATTGACATTTAAACACATTTACGATTACCAATTGACATTTATACTGATCAACACAACACGCAAAAGCTTGGCTACCGACAAAACACCTGCTTTTTACTTTACTTACACATAGAGAAGAAATGACATTCCGCCCAAAAATTCATTTCTGAAATGTCACTGGAAATATAAATTTAAGGGTCCTCTGGATCCAACAAAACACAATATTTTGTGAATGTCCGCGTGTGTCCCTGGGAACAGCGTAACTAAAAGACAAGAAGTCAGTACAAAAACTGTTTGAAAATTTTAGTTCAGTATCTTCCAAGAACGTAAATTATTTTTTCAAGAAATTTACATCACCTCAAATCACTCTTTACACCGAAAAATATTCCAACATTTGATTTTCTCAAAAACGGCTCTAACGATTATGATTCAAATTCCGTATAATAAAGATTGACAAATAAAATGTAGAACTTGTATATGCTTGGAATAGCCTGCAAGTCCTCTTCATTCTGCATGAATTTTGCATAACTGGTAAACGTAAGAAATTACTGCACAAAAACTGTAGCTCTTATTAAAGCACACAATTTATGTTAAAAACAGCTTTTTGTGGAGCTAATCTTCCGAGAAATAGTTTAAATTTTCCAATAATTTAACTTCTTTTCGATTGGGAGGCCGTTATTATATTTTTCATCCTGGTCAAGGAAAGAGAATAAATTCCAAACTATCATATAGCAACAGCCTTTCAAACCATTATTGAAATTCCTTATTCTCCTTGTACAAGGAAATAATATCGTAATTATAACATTTTTGCTGATATTTATCATAATAAACATGAAGTAGATAGAAGAAGAATTTTTGTAAGAAAAGTTTGCCCTAACCCAGGCAGAGAAAGCTTTGTGAATGTAGCACACCAGATTTTTTTTAAATTTTGCATTGGGGTAGTTTTTTTAAAGAAAAGAGGTCATCACCTACGCATATTATACAACGAGCGGCGTTCAATAAGTCCCTAGAAAGAGATAGAAAAACAAATTATTTTGGTAAACTTCTTTTTATTTTTCAACATAATCTCATTTTAGCTCGATACATTTTCCCCAGCGTTTGCCCAACTATTTTAAACCTTCCAAAAATTAGAATTCCGGAAGGTCCTCAAAATGGGCGTCTGTTGGAAAGATGACCTCTTTGTTAGATGTGAATTTTTTCAAGTTTGGAAACATAAAAATTTTACTAGGGGCCAAATATGGTAAATACGGTGGATGTTGCAATAATTAGAAGCTTAATTCTACAATTTCCACCATCAAAATTGCGCAGCAGTGCAAGTGTGCGCCCTTTCATTGTCTTGATGAAACATACTATTTTTCCTTGATTTCTCCGTGCAATAACGATGCGTAATACTCTCCATTTATCTTTCTTCCTTTCTGCAAGTAATCAATGTAGATGATTCTACATGTAACCCAAAAAAACTGAGACCATTACCTGTCTGCAGGTTTCACCGCCTTTGCTTCTTCGGAGCCGTTCGCCTTTAAACACCCACTGTTTCGATTGTATTCTTGTTTCTGGAGTATAGTAGTGTATCCATGTTCCATCCACAGTTATTTATCGACGCAGAAGCTCTTCAGGATTGCGACAAAAAGTGCCAAACCAGCTTTCGAATCGATCACAGGATTGCCTTTATCCTCCATTGATAGCAAGCGCGGCACCCATCTTGCCGAGACCTTTGGTTCAAAATTAAGAACAATGTACCTTGTGATATGCCTATGATCTCTACAATTTTGTGAACTTTGGTTGGTCGATCACCCAAAACGATATTCTGGATTTTGTCAACCATTTTGGAGGAAGAATTGTTGCTAACGCAAGAGCAGATTTGCCATGAACTTATCCAATTCGAGGCGTTAAGCCTTTTGAATACCGCATGAAACTCGTTTTTTTTTTTCCCCTCCAATCTTTCTAAAGAAGCAAGAGATTGCTGATTAAATCGCCCCTGTCAACAAAACCCCGTTAACTGCCATCAGCAAGAGACAACGGTTACTAAATACAAAATTTTTAGATGCTACGAGCGTAATTTCTTGGATTTGTAAGGACTTATTCAACACCCCTAGTATTATACAAATCCCATTATATCTCTCTCATCTATTAGTCAGAATCACCATACAGGAGCATGATATTTAGTGGTATCTTAAAAATGGATACCCTACTGCGGTCATTGGGCGATTATCTACCACGCAGCTCTGTGATACATATTATCACTCTAGCTTCGATTTTATCAAGGCGAGATAAATAACATTCATTACCCTGTTGGCTAAGCTGCTACACAATGAGGCACAGCATCCGCTATATACCACCTTCCTGACACTAAACTGCTCAAGAACCACATGGAGCTCTACACTAAAGAATCTTGTTCGTATATCTGAACACTTTCAAAAATGGTCTTGCTTAAACAATTCCTGTTCTGGGTATTGAAATACTATGCTAAGAAATGTATTGTGTTACATTCATATTACTTTTTTTAGCTTCTATCATTCAGTCTAGATTCCAAGATCAAAATAAGACAACTGTGTTTATATTTTTATGCTTAATGAGTTTCTATGGGCAAAAATTATTGATAAAAAGCTTATGCTTCTATTTACTTCATGCTAATTGAGAAAAACTTAATAGAATATTAATATTAATATCTTTTAATACGATATTTTAATCAAAATAGTTGCAGACATTTTAGAGAATAACAATATTCTCAAAATTTTTCCCCTGTAAAGGGTAGTTAGCGTGTCGTATTCTTGGTGGATTCTAAACATAAATCCAAGTTTGGTAGTTAACGGTCTTTTAGTTTTTTATCTATGCTTTCAAAAATACAAACACACATGGACCTTTTTAAAAAAAAAATAATTGTTTTGGCTCAGGGGACCTCAAAACGTATATTTCCGGTGAAATCTCGATATCAAAATTTTGGATGGAATACAATACCTGTTCTATCCACCATGTACACTATATGTACATACGTCTAGAGAAAGTAAAAATATTAGCATGCAAAATTAGCAAAACCGCAGAATTATATTGACTATTTCAATGAACGAGTAAAGTTTTAAGAGATTATATGTATATGAAAGATATGGACGCTAGAGATTAAATAGCTTGTGCAAAATATCCTTACAAGGCTTATTTTTACTTTCTCTAAACGTACTATTTGTATAGTGTATAGAGAAGGTATTGCACTCCACCCAAAAATCCGATACCGGGATTTCACCGGAACTATATGTTTTAGGGTCCTCTGTATCCAAAAAAAGCATTTGCAGAAAAAAGGTACGTCTGTGTGTGTATATGTGTGTGTGTGAACACGTTAACTCAAAAAAGAAAAGTCAGTAAAATACGAAATACCCTGGTATTTAAGTTCAGTATCGTCAAGGATGTGACACGAAGATTTTAAGAAAAATCCCCCAACCCCACACTACCCTTCACATGGAAACATTTTTGAACATTTTGATTTTCTCAAAAATGTCTCTTATGCTTTTGATTAAAATATAAGGTATTTATATGGCAAATGGCAAATAAAATGTATATCTTGAATTTTCTGGGAATAGGCTTTGAAGACCTATTTATTCTGAATGAATTTTGCGTAACTAGTTAACCGTAAGAGGTAGGCAAAAACTTACTGCACAAAAAATGTAGATAACGTTAAAAGACACAATTTATGTCATATAATTTTTTCGTGGAATTGATCATTTCTGAGATATTCCTTGTTATTTGTTTCAGATTCAAAATACGCAAACTTTTCTCCCACGGAAAGTTGTAAACTCCTGGCATAGAAACGAATTACAACCACATGGTAACCTGCTTTTCAAGTATTTGACTATTGTTTTAGCCAAGTGTATTCCCTTATTTTACTTCTACCTACAAGGAAGCAAGTAATTCAGACAATTTCTGCTAATGTTAATCGATTATCATAAAGTAGGCAGAAAGATATGTTATCTAACAATAATCTGTTACACCTATGTAGAGAAAGTCATGTGAATGGAATACATCAGATTTTTTTAAGCTACTGTATTAAATTCGAGGTAAACGCTTGCAGAAATGAACATGGTGGTAGATTTATAGTCGGGGTTATTAATAAAACATACATGTTTCCCGAGCTAGTTGGACAGTAAAATTATTAATATTTAACGTTTCGTCCTTAGCTATGGAGGGCATCCGCAAATAAAAGAGAGTGAGGAGTATCGTATTTAATTTCGCTTCGTGCATATTCTTTACGAAATTGTTGTGTAATGTTGGAGAAGCTTCTAATAATAAATCCTACCCATAATCCCTAGGTATAGCCCCTTTGATACTCAATTATAATGAAATAAAAATGGAAGGAAAAATCGGTGGATGTTACACATCTGATTTCATCAACTTTGTCTGAAATTCCCACAAATTCTAGAAATTTATAAAAGGTGTACAAGTATTTCAGCGAGAAAATATTATCGGAATGCTGGAGTACTTCGAATTTTTGCACATTCCTCTTAATGGTGTTTAATAAAATGAAGGTCATTAGGGTTAACTAATACAGAAATTCCAGATATCGCATTTCCAGCAATATTCCAGCGTTATTTATACAAAGAGCAAAATAACCGCGTGAGCGCTAATAAGAAAGAGTAATAAAGGTCTTAGTGCACCGTACAATTTCCTCTATAAAAGACTTAGTTCTGGAATATAATGATTTCCCATGATGCTGCTTCTGTACATAAACAAGTATTATCTACACTCGCGGTGTTCAGAGAGCAAGGAACCTGTTCTAAATGTGGTTTTAAAACTTACGATACCAAGTGTCCGCAGTCGGCACTTAGCGGTCTCCGCTCCCATTAACGCGCATTATTCAAATGATTCTGGTGATTTCAACGCCGGAGGAAGATTCAAACACTTAAATAAACTTTAATTTGACCAAGGAAGGAAGAACCGAGTTAAGTAAAAGAATTCCATTAGGTTGAATTTGCATGTAAATAGTCGCTGTTTATCTCCTTTATACGTGTTACAGTGGGTTTATCTCTGATGAGAAGCTACACTTCTGCTATTTGCAGGTAATGATGCCAGGTTCAGCGTACAAGTTGATCAAGGTACGGCATCACCCAGCTGGAAATCAAAGAAGCACAAAAACACGTCTGGTATGTTGTTTGTGGGCCCAGAGCGAGAGGTTTCCACGCCGGAATAAATGAGGTAACAGTTGATCCCATTCTCTCTGGAAACTCATTAGCAAGACTCCCAACTCTAAGTGCGATTTAATGTGAAGCAAATCGTGAGTGAAGTCGGAAATAACGCCACATTCTCAAGTAATGGTATACACTTCATTACGTATGTATTTATTTTATGTATGAAAGAGTCATAGTGACAGAAAAAATTCTCATGATGAAGTTAAATCTAATGCTTGAGTGCAAATTTACATTTTGCTTTTCAAACTTCGCCACATAAAGCCACAAAAAACGGATTTAGGTACTGAACTCGATTCTAAACCTTGTTTTTTATAACCTTGCTCCCCGACATTATTTGGCGCCCAATTTTCTTCCCGGTTCTTCTGATTGGCTACTGTATAACTTTGAATAAAAAAGTTTTGGAAGTGTTTAACGCCCGCTTTTATTTCTGGTGGCACCACTGGTGAGGTATGGAATGAAAATGGAGTACCAGTGAAATGTGATAGCGGGGGAAACCCGCCCCTGCGTCGCTTTGTCCCCCACAAATCTCACATGCGGTCACTTGGGATCGAATCCGAGTGGTCTAGATGAGAGCGAGTGGTCTAACCACTAAACACTCTTTTCATGATAACTATATGTATGTGCTTCCTTCATGATAAGAGGCAAATCCAAAAGAAAGAATCCACTTACCTATTTGTAGCAAAGCATTTACATTCATACCAGATATATGAACTCTGTTGTCTAATATTTGATTTATATGGCAATGAAAATTACATTTGAGAATACCCAACGAATATATTAAAAACTAATGATGTTTTTCAAAGAAATCACACCAGTTACCCTTTATGCCAATCATTTTCCTACCTTTTTTACTTTCTCTAGCAGGTATGTAAAATGTACATAGTAGCTAGAGAAGGTGTTGTATTCCATCTAAAATTTGGATACCGAGATTGCACCGGAAATACATATTTTAGGGTTCCTCGAATACATAAAAAAATACATTTGAAAGTGTGTGTACAGCATAGCTCAAAAATGAAAGCTAAATACCAAACCTGGTATTTAATTTCAGGATTTTCTAAGAATGTGACACGAAGTTTTAAGAAAAAATCTGCACCCCAACTACCTTTTTATGGAAAATGTTGGAAAATGTCTTTCTAGACAATGACTCTAAAGATTTAATTTAAAATGATACATTTTTAAAATATTTTCATGATAAAACGAAATGTGTATCTTGAATTTTCAGGAATAGCCTCTCTTCATTCTAGATGACTTTTGTCAGATTGATCAACCGTAAGAGATAGACAAAATGGTTAGTGCACCAGAAATGTAGACCTCGTTGAAACATACAAATGGCATATACACTTTTTGTGGAGTTTAGAGGTATTATTTGCTTTTGATTTCAATATAAAGCTATCTAACTTATCTCGAATAATTAGTCATCTTTCGTACCATATCTCTTTTGTTTTACTGTTGGCTTGCAAAGAGAACCGAATTTAAATTGTTTCACTTAGCGCCTAGCGATTAAAGTTTTGATTATCGCTTTAGTCTAGCGTATTCCCTTATTTACATTCCACTTACAAGGCAAATAATAACACCTATCCTGCTTATGTTTAACGAAATTAGCATGATGTAAATAAAGTAATACTCTTTGCAAGAATAGCTATTTTGTGGAACTCCTAGAGCAGTCAGGTGAATGGAACACATCAGATACTTCAAATAATTTTATTTTATTTTCTCAAAAATAGCTCAGATTATTTTGATTAAAATAGCGTGTGAATAATATATTTATGTTAAGTAAAAGGTATGTCTTAAATTTTATAGGCATAGTCTGTAAACTCATCTACATTCGGACGTAATGTTTTATTCATTTATATACATTTTAGTAAACAAAATTTACTACAAACATTTTTAAAACATGTAGTATTCATTTAAATAACTTTTTCCATAACACCGGCCATTTTCTATATATCCGTTATTATTTCATACTTTGAATTGTACAACATTTTTGTTTTCTTACAGAGCTATTTAGTTTTCTCCAAAAGTTGTGGCAAGAAAATAAGTTTCAATAACATGCAACAAAATGCCGAGTATTTTCTGAATATCTGATTGTCGATTCGGTTTCCTTTTTCATTCTTCTACCTAGAACATAGTGTATAATGAAACTATTTCTTCAACGGTTTATTTCTATTAACATGAAACATTATGGATTACATTCACTTGCCTTTCTCTATCCTTCATTAAAAACGTTATTACACAAATTACTCTTCAAGCTACTTGACTTAAATTATATAGTCATGTATAGAAAAGGTTTTGTTAAATAGTTATTAATGCATATAATGAAAATATGGAAATACTATAGGTTATGCGATAGTCAAAATTTTTAAGAACAGGTAGCTGTGTAACGGCCTTTCAAATCAGTGGATCGGAAGGGGAGAATCGGCTTCAAAGAAGGCAGTTCCATCTCCAGGCAAGGTCATGGCGTCAGTTTTCTGGGACGCATGCCGGCTAATTTTCATATTCTCAAGAAAGGAAAAGTAATCAATGGGGAATATTATGCAAACTTGACAGACTTGGCTGATGAAATTGAGCAAAAACGCACTCATTTTAGCGAAAAAGAAAGTTTTGTTTCATCAAGACAATACATCAGTTCACACGTTCATTATGAACCAATGTTTTCATTTATTTTTAAAGGTTCGAATTTTGGGCAAATTCTTTTTTTTTTTTTTTTTTGGGAGGAAAGGCTTTTGTTTAATTTTACTCAATTCACCCCTCATTTACCAATCCACCATGGCCAAAATCAATCAATTCCATTCACACGTTGATTATGAACCAATGTTTTCATTTATTTTTAAAAGTTTGAATTTTGGGCAAAATTCTTTTTTTTTTTTGGGGGTGGAGGAAGGGCTTTTGTTTAATTTTACTCATTTCACCCCTCACTTGCCAATCCACAATGGCCAAAATCAATTAGTTAAAGTTCGAATTGCTTCCTTATGCAACCTACTCGCCAGATTTAGTCCCCTATAATTATTTTTTGTTTCAAAACTACAAGAAATAGCTTGGTGGTAGATTTGACAACAAAGAAGAGGTGGAGTCTGCAGTTGATGGCTATTTTGCAGATCTCGATAGTTCTCAGTATATACAGGGTATCGAAGCTATTGAACAACCTGGGAAAAGCGTATCTAGGTGAAAGGAGACTATGTAGAGAATTAAATATATTTTCCCCCAAAAGTTTTGTGCTTTCTTTGTTAGGTCGGGTACATCTGGGATAGCCCTGGTACTCACGACATTGTAAGTCGCCATTGGGATTTGTAATCTCAAAATAATTTGAGATCACTTAGTGGTTTACCAGAAAACATTCAAGTCAGCTGGGGAATTTAATGCCGTGTCAGTATTTTGCCATGGTAGCTTAGTGATTAGGGAAACAGGCTATAGACCTGAAGATCCGTGGTTCAAATCCCAGCTATGACATACATTTTTTAGTCGGACTCTTCCTAACCTTAAGATATGTACCTGCATTTTACAGAAGAGGAAAAGTATGCTGCGAATGTCTCAATAAATGATATAACAAGGTAATTGAAAAATCCGAATCATTTAAAATCTTTTATTTACACAAATATATTCAAAATAACGTACAATTTATTCTGACATTGCGAAGTCTTTCTGCGAATTCTAATTTAAAGTAGAATAGGTAGGTATCTTTTTTCACGATTATGCAAGTTTGCACAGTTTTCATGCTGCAGGAACCAAGGAATATTCACGGAACGTGACGACATTGCATCACTAGAGTATGTAAATTTCCACTACCGTGACTTATTCCACGAACAGAGTTCTTTGCCATTTACAATCCCACTTAGAAATAACTGGAATACTCCTCGCAAAACATTGACCTTAAGACTCTAACAAACACCGTTAAGTTCAGAGACACAAGCTTCAGTGAATCTATTGTTTCTCTTAATTATTTAATCTTTTAAGATCTCTAGGGATGGGGATGATTTAGTTTTACTCATTGATTTCTATCAGAAATAATTTTTGGTTACGGTTTCTACAGAAAAGGAAAACAAATCTCTTGTGGAATATTCGCATGATGTCACTTTCATTTCTTTAACAAACTATTCTTAAAAAGCAAATGCTTCCATTTTATTTAAATAAAATTTGTAGAAATAGTTTATTTATTAGTCTTATGAGCTTACCTAGTGACAGAAACAAACATACATTTAGGGATTTTTACAAAAAAGTTATAAGTGAGTATTACAAAACATATTTTACCATATGTTATAATAGTTATATAAAAATTAAGCTATGAGAACAAATTGTAACAAAGAATATAAAGGATGTGCAGCACCAATAAAAGCTATTATAATAAAAGCGAAAAAACTGCAAAAATAAAGCGATTTATAAATCATAATACATTTTACGTTCTGTTTAAACCATACAAATGATTTCGAAAAATGGCCTCGAATGTTTTATGATGTTCTCTGTGATTGCCTGTTCCACACTTCTTTTAATTTTATACACATTTCCTTGTAAATTATAATACACTAGGCTAAAGAGCATATAAAATATTTTCAGGACTGGTGAGTATGTGCTGGCTTTGAATATATCGACTTTACATTTTAAAAAAAAAAGACAACAACAACAAAACCAGTATTTTAAAGTTGAAATCAATAATAAAAAATCTTATGTCGATCAAAAGTCGATAAAATATCTAACTTGGTATTTAAGTTTAGTATATTCCAAGCAGGTGACAGGAAGATTCGAGGAAAACCTCTCCACCCCAAATTATCGTTTACATGGAAACATTTTAGAAAATTTCTAGTTTCCCAAAAATGGTTCTAACGATAAACCGTAACATAAAGACAAACATGTATTACACAGAAATATAGATATCGTTGAAACACAATTTATGTCAAACATTTTTTCGTGGAGTTGACTATTTCTGAGATATTCCTTGTATTGGTTTCTCTTTTAAAATACCTTAGTGACAATGTGACTTTCTGGAGAATCCAAAATGAGTCCCAGCCCAGTTCTGCCCATCCTAGTCAGCTCACTTACTTTCTTTCTTTGTTCATCTGGATGATTTCTGTAGAACTACAAAACATAACAACATTAAAACACACACTTTAAATGCAGCTTTTGCGTTTGAAGTTAACAGTTTCCGAGTAATTCCTAAACATGGTTTCAATTTTAAAATACACTTCTTAAAATTGAAAATCCTCATTCGTTTTTCTTTCCTCTGTTCAAGCAAAGAGGACGGAAATGTATACCGGGGGTCCGGGTTCTATTCCCCACTGGGGCGGGGACTTTTCTTTAATCAGAATTATTTCTTATCCCCTACAAAGTCTGGAAGTAAGAATGTGAGAGTGTTTATGGTTTATAAACTGATAGATCTAATGTTCTAAACCTACAGAAATATGAGCTGTTTCAAAACATGAGAGTTTTAAAGCCCCCAATATGACCATTGAATTTAAAGGGGCCTGTATGAATGAACCATTTAATAAAAAGAACAAATGTATCAAATAGCGATCAGCTTTTAAAAGATTTGACAATCGCATTAGCCTAGCCTATATATCTACAACGAAGAATTTAATAAAAGTATATATGCAAACTTTATATCGATATGCGACTAGATAGAAAAATAAACTTTTATCAGAATAGTGTATTGTAGATTATTATATTTGTTGCCATAAACTGCAACCGGTTTCTGTGATACTGCAGGAAGTTCGGTACAGCATTTTCTGCTCCACGCTTCTTTGCAAGCATGTTTTTCTATAATTCTGATGCGTTCACATTCAGTTTTGCTGGCATATTAAAGAACATTTGTGGTGCGCAATTCCAGCACACCGGCTGGGCAGATATGATCCTGGTAATTAACAAAGAAATAATTTGCAGTAGCCAGTATATTTTGGACCACAAGGTGATGAAACTTCAAATTTATCTACAATGAAGCACTATGATAAAATAACAAGTTACTTTTTAAAACTAAGCAGAATATTGAATGCAGGAAACTTCTTCCATTTCCAGAATATTGACAGAAGAACTTAGATATCAAACAGTTTGGACATTTGCATAAGTGGAGACGGAAGCTGTATCAATGATTATACTTTCCATTGGAATTATTAGAATAATGGATTATGTTGATTGCTGTTTTTGTTGTTTAATATTTGTGCAGAATTGATTTGTAAAACAAAATATGTTATAATAAATAGTGTCATGGGAGAATTTTATTAGCCAGATAGAAAACGACATACATGGCAGACAACAATTTGCCTATAAAGTGATTAAGACGTTAACAAAACAAGAGAAAGACAAAGTGAGAATAAACAATATATCTGAAGAAGAATGGTTGAAATATTATAAGGAACTATGGTATAAATTAGAAGAAAATGGAAAGTCAATAGAGGACCAAGTAATAGTTAAAACATCTATAGATTTAATCACCGAAGAAGAATTACAATTAACTTTACAAAACATGCAAAATAGAAAGGCTCCAGGACCAGATGGAATAAATGCAGAATTAATAAAGTATGGAGGAGATAAATTAAATGTAAGACTGCTTAATTTTATCAACAAATGTTGGAAAACGAACAGAATTCCTAAATGCTGGTACGATGCACACGTCATCAATATATTTAAAAAGGGCAAAAGAAATGTATGTAGTAATTACAGAGGTATAAGTCTCCTGAACACAGGCTATAAGCTGTATACAAAAATCATAAACAAACGTCTAAGTATAATTACAGAACCGTTATTATTAGAAAACCAAATGGGATTTAGAAAAGGACGATCCTGCACCGATAATATATTTTCTATTAACCAAATTATTGAAAAGAGAAGAGAATATAATTTAGAAACACATATAGCTTTTGTAGATTTAGAAAAAGCTTTTGATAAGGTAAGCAGAACTAGACTCTGGCATATATTAGATAAAAAAGGATACCCAAAACAATTGATAGATGTACTCAGGAATATATACCAAGAAACAAAAATAAAAATAGTTTTAGGAAATGGACGATTATCACAAGATATGATAATTAATAATGGTTTAAGACAAGGATGTAGTTTATCTCCGCTTTTATTTAATATTTATATGGATGATATTCTCAGAAAATTAAAAGATGAAATACCATTAGGAATAAAAATAAATAAAGATAATGCCTTAAATATGCTACTCTTTGCAGATGACATGATGTTAATACAAGACCGAGAAGATAAGCTGCAAATAAGTATGTACAAGCTACAAAAATTGATCCAGGATTATGGTTTAAGTATATCAATAGAAAAATCAAAGATAATGGCATTTATAGGAAAACATATAAAAAGATCAAAGATAGTGTTAAGCAATAAAGTGTTAGAACAGGTGATAAAATTTAACTACTTGGGTTGTAATGTAACCTTTAAGACAAACAATGAAGAAATAAATAATAAAGTGAGTAAGTTCCAATATATTTGTGGAGTAATAGCTCGTACCTTAAAAAGGAAAACCCGAAAAGATACAAACCTAAAATTCTATAAGACAATGGCTGTTCCAGTTTTACTGTATGGTTCGGAGACATGGACTCTTAAAAAGAAAGATTGGAGCCAAATACAAGCGGCAGAAATGAAATATCTCCGAGCAGTAAAAGGTTGCACCAGACAAGATCATATTAGAAATGAAGACATAAGGAAAGAATTAGACATTTTTTGCTTAAAAGAAAGGATACAAATAAATAGAGAAAAATGGGAAAGCCATTTACAAAGAATGGATAACTCTCGCATTCCATTTCAATCATACAAATACAAACCTCTAGGCTACAGAACGATAGGAAGACCAGTTAAAAGATGGGAAGAAATATGAGGCCGGAACAGGAGAATCCTCCTAATCCATGAAGAGTTGATGATGATGATGATAAATAGTGTCAAAGGAAGTAATTTTAAACCGCGGTTAGAACCTGGAGCTCACCAAGGTGGTTTTAATACCACAAAATGCTATTCCAATATCAACCAATATGGACGCAGACGAAGCTGCTGGTAATAGCTATGAATCAGAACATCTGCTCACAGAAGGGAAAGAATAGAATAGTAAATAGATGTAATTCAATCATTTAAATGTAATTCAGTGCTACAAACAGCAGTAGATGATTGTCAATTTACCTAGAACTAGAAGAGTATCAAAGCTGAACAGCAGAGACAGAAGAACTGCGAATAATACAGCGAATTATTAATAGTGCTGGTTATCATGTAAGGGTGCCAAGGAAGGGAAACAAAAAGGGGAAAAGAATGTGCCAAAGCTTGTGTATCGCGAAGTGTAGAGTTCTGGGATAACATTTTGTAGTCTGATGAAAATAAATTTAGCATCTATGACAGTGATGGGAGAATCTTAATTTGAAGAAAACTGAAGGGGTCCAAAGAATATACTGAGTAAAATAAAACATGATGGGGGCAGTCAGTGTAAAGCTGTTGGGATGCTGGCATCTACATGTGTGGAGGATCTTGTTTTTACAGACAATACAATGAATGAGTATCCTTGTTTATGTATGCTTTGAGAAACAGTGCTCAGAGATTAGGGTTGCAGGGAAACTTTTTTCCAGCAACATAATTTGATTATGACTTCTGTACCCTGTCTCTTACGGTTTAACAGTTATGCAAAATTCTACAAAATTCATCAAGAATAAAGAGGCCTACAGAGGCTTTTCAGAAAATTCAAAATGCACATTTTATTTGTGATGTAAATATCTTTAATATGCGATATTTTAATCAAATTCGTTAGAGCCATTTTTTGAAAATAACAAGGTTATCAAAACTTTTTCCATATATGGGTAGTTTTTGGTGGGGGATTTTCTTGAAAACCTTCGTGTCTCATCCTTAGTTTGGTGTTTAATGGTATTTTTGTTTCAGAGCTATGCTGTCCACAGACATATACACATACACACACGGACCTTTTCCTAAAAATGATTTTTAGGACTCATGGGACCTCAAAACACGTATTTCCGTAAAAATCTCGGTATCAACGTTTGGGTAGAATAAAATACTTTCTCTGTCCACAATGAACATTGTATGTGTATATGTACTAGAGAAAGTAAAATCAATATTAAAGAAATATTAAATTCAAAGTTTTACAGTTGCTACTATACTATCTTCTCGATATAAAATTGTATTCATACAGAGGTAACAAAGAAAGAATGAAACCATATAATCGAACACTTGAAGTGACAACGGAATACTGCAAGTGCAGCTGTCCTTCAGTAATAGGTCTTTTATAGTATATTGCGTACTAAAGACAGTAAGTTAGACTGCCTCTGTGGTCGCGTGTTCAGCGACCTGACTCATCACCAGGAGGTCCCGGGTTCGATTTCCGGCTGGGGTGGGGAATTTTTCTTTAGTCAGAATTATTCCCTATCCCGCACAGAGTCTGGAAGTATGTATGCGAGAGTGCATGTGTGTGCGTTAGGGGAAAATAAAATTATTTAAATCACACGTAAAAGTACCTACTGACAATGAGTTGTTTCAGGTTACAAAGCCCCCGATATGACCTTTGGGGTCTACATAAATGAAACAATAAAAAACAGTAAGGTACGTATCAGGTCGAGAATGAATATTCGAGATCTAATAAGTAACCTACAGTTCGTGGTTAGCCAATTACTTTTTGAAATAATTGAAAAGAAACTGTAAAAAACAAAATAATACTGATTTTCAATATTTTATTGCACATTAAAAAAACATGAATTCTCGATGTGAACAAATGAAAGGCTACATCCAAATTATATGGACAAAATCTTCTTATACACTCTCTTGTAAATGAATTTTACAATAGATTCCTTACTTGAAAAGGCACATGTCTTGGTTGTTAGGTTATTTGTTTATGCAGCCGAATTGAATCTTTCGATTTTTCAGTTATTATCAAGCAGTAAAATTTTAGACAAATCTGATGTGTTCCATTCACATGACTTCTCTACATCTCTGCCACAAATTATTCTATTTACTTCATCTAATCGAGAAGAAATTAGCAGAAATAGTCTTATTACTTGCTTCCTTGTTAGTAGAAGAAATAAGGGAGTACTTTTGCTTAAAGTGATAGTAAAAATTGGTTGCTCTGTGACTGAAGTTCCTCTGTTTGTATGGACAGGAGCTGACAAATTCCTGTATGAGAAAGTATGTTTTTCAAAGCTGGAGTCAAAAACAAGGAATATCTCAAAAACGATCAACTCCACGAAAAAAAAATATATATAACATAAATTGTGTGTTTTAACGTGCTTACATTTTGTGTATTTTAAGTTATCGTCCACCTCTTACGATTTAGCAGATATGCAAAGTTCCGTAAAATTCATCCAGAATAAAATAGTCTTCAGAGGCTATTTCCAGAAAATTCAAGATATGCATTTTATTTGTCAGGTAAATATCTTTAATATACGATATTTTAATCAAAATCGTCAGTGATATTTTTAAGAAATGGCTCTAACGATTGGTATTTAACGGTCTTTTCGTTTTTGTGCTGTGCTGCCCATACACACATACACGCAGACAGACAGACACACACACGGACATTTTTCTAGAAATTCTGTTTTTGGAGTCAGGGGGTTTCAAAACATATATTTCCGGTGAAATCTCAGTATCGAATTTTTGGGTACAATGCAATACCTTCTCTATACACCATGTACATAGTACGTATAGAGAAAGTAAAAATAAGCGACATTGCTATTGAAGAAGCTGCGGATCTAGCATGTGCTTCGCTTTTACCAGCGAAGTCGAAACAAAGAAATGTTGATGGTTACTTTATTTCCTAATTCTATTCTCAAATTCTTACTGTAAGTATTTATAGTACTTGCTGACATGGCAGTTAATAAATGAATTGTAAATTACCAAATATATGTTCCAAATGATTAACTTACATATCAATATTTCAAAGAAATATAAGAATTTGAATAATAAATGGACATCTCTGGGAAGCAAACAGACAGAAACAAAGTTCTTTGTGTGCTGCAGGGTTTGTGAAGTGGGTTAAGAGTGGAGTAACCAGTGGCGATTGTTATCACGATACTGCTGTCAGTAGGCGTTCGTTACTGCACTTTGAAATTATCTACCCACATACGTGATGTACGTACGTCTGAGACAGGGGAACGCCTTTCCCAGCAATATCTTGAAGAATGAGTCCGTCTCATCTACAAGATCCATCAACTCTCGCATATTACACCCGGTCAAGCGACCTTCTGTACGTCAGGACATTCTGAGAACACCCATCACTTATCGCTGTAATTTCCACCCACAAATGGGCCCTTGTCGGCTCAACATCAATATCTACATGAGACAATGAAGCCTTCCCTTTCATAAAGCTGATGTCCAGCTCATACTGCGTTAGATACGATGATGTTGATTGTACTGTAGTGATCCTAGGCAAAACTAATGTACAAAAACCCAGAGGGATCCTTAAAATAAACCAGTATCCTAAAAGTCTAGGAAACGGCAAAAACACTGGCAGAGTTTCAACATATTTATTTTGAATAATCAACTATTACCAATATATTTGATTTTAACATTCACTATAATCTTTTTACTTTCTCTATACGTGCTATGTACATAGTGTAGAGAGAAGGTATTCCACTCCACCAAAAATTCGATACCGAAGTTTCAATGGAAATATATATTTTAGGGTTCCCTGTATCCAAAAAAAGTATTTTCAGAAAAAGGTCCGTGTGTGTGTCCGTGTGTCTGTGAACACGATAACTCAAAAACGAAAAGTCGGTAAAATACCGAAATTGGTATTTAAGTTTAGTATCTTCCAAGGATGTGATACGAAGATTTTGAGAAAAATCCCCCCACCTCCAACTACCCTTTACATGGAACATTTTTCGAAAATTTTGTTTTTCTAAAAAATAGCTCTAACGATTTTGATTAAAATATCGTATATTAAAGATATTTATCTGACAAATAAAATGTATATTTTGAATTTTCTGGGCATAGCCTCTGAAGATTACTTTATTCTGGGTCGATTTTATGGAATTTTGCATAACTGCTAAACCGTAAGAGATGGACAAAAACTTACCACACAACAAATGTAGAGCACCTTAAAACACGCAATTTATGTTCCATACATTTTTTCGTGGAGCTGATTGTTTTTGAGATATTCCTTGTTTTTGGTTTCAGCTATAAAAACTTATACTTTTCTCATACAGGACTTTGTGAACTCGTGTCCATACAAACAAAGGAACTTCAGTAGCAGAGCAGATTTTGACTATCACTACTACGGTACCCCCTTATTTCGCTTCTACTAACAAGGAAGCAAGTAATAAAACTATTTCTGCGGCTAATTTTTGCTCCATTAGATGAAGTAAATAGAATAATTTGTTGTAGTGATATAGAGAAAGTCATGTGAATTGAACACATAAGATTTTTACATTTTGAGTTACAGTATGTGAATCCAGCTCATAAATTGCAAATAAGTTACAGGTAACGAAACAGAATTTGGTGAAAGTTCAGTAATAAAATAAACGCCTAATTATCCCGAGCAAGAAGTTGATTTGTGTAACTAAAAGAATTTAGACTTACCAAACATATAAATCTTCAATTTTTCTCAAGCCGAAAGAAAACCCACCTTTGTTTACCCTAGGCAGCTACGCAGCAAGTTTCCCATCCCAAGACGATACTCCCAGGTGACTGAATGGCTTTCTTACCTCGAGGGCTTGCAAGGGAAACGGAGGAAGAATAGTTTTGCCATTTCCCACCAGGTAGCGGCAAATTCGCAAATTACGCCACTGTGGCATGATCTTGCTTTTGCTGTACTGTAACGTAAGTAGTTACCAACGGTGTGGTTTGAATTGTGTAAGGGGGTAACGACTCATTATTATTACTATTGAAATCAGTAAGAATTCAAAATACATTAAGTTTTGTGAGACAAGAGTACCCAATGTCACTTGCATTATTTAAGATTCATATCAACGATTTTGCGAGAAAATGTTAAGCACAACCATGTGTTAATTTTGTTGGAAAATCCTCGAAAAAGTCTTGACGTGTATGCAAATATTTATTCTTCCGAATAATAAAAATTTAAGATACCTACGAAGAAAACAATTCTTGGATTCACTAGTTTTCAAGCAAAATTACTGTTAAGTACTACTGTGAAATTTGACCAACTTTTTGCAAAATTGTTTTGTTTCATAATAAAATGATATGCACTCTAAGCACATGTATCATTTTCCCATTTGGCTCACTTTAAATACCCATTATCTGAAGGTTTAAATACGTAGGGACATGTTTATTAATAGACACTCCTAACTTTAAACCTTATTTTCTCGCAAACCTTTCATACTCAATGTTCCACAAGATGCAGTTTTACATTAATATGTATCAAACATTTTATACCGCCTCTCAAAAGCACATTAAAGAAAATCGTTATATTATTTTTAAATGATTCTCCAGTTTCAATAAATAAAGAATTTAAATTTTAAAAATCAAGAGTACCGAAGCACACATTTTTCTCCACAAATTATAGTTAATATAAAAAAATGAATCTGACATATCTTCAAACCCATTTGCTGTAAAACTGGATTCTTGTATGTAAATATTTTTAAAAATGCATCACGTGGCTCTAATTTAATAGAACAACGAATTTAGACCGTTAAAATTAAGATTTTAATATCATGAAAGGTAGAACTTTGATACATTTTAAAAAGCACTATTCTTGTATATCATAACTGGTATAAATAACAATAGCATATCTCAGACATCGTGAATTTTTAAACCTTCAAACATACATCACCTTAATAATCAAGAGCAGTCTGATATTTGTAAAGGATTGCCAAGTCCATGCTTAGCCAAGAACGCACACTGAATTCATAGCCTCATTATTACCCTTTAGTGTTTTTATTACTGGTATGTTGGCAAGCATGACACTCCTGCGATTCTCCAAATTTGAGTCAACCTTCCTATTATTGGTTGCGCAATTCTTAAAATGCGTATTTCATAATAATGTGTCTCTATTATTGCCAGCCGAGTAATAAAAGGTAAACATTTCTAAAATATTCAGTTCCTGAGAATGGTAAAACGAGCCTTAATCAAGGGAGTATGATAGAACTCTTCATCATCTTCTTTTCACCTTCTTTCCCTCTGCTTTATGACTTAGATCATTAGGTCTGTTTCCAATCAAAAGAACCGATCTATCCATCCGCCATTGATCGTCCTATGTTTCTGAATCCTTACAGTTTATAGTTTAATAAAATAATTTCAGTTTATTAAAGTTCACTTTTGTACTACTTCAAACTAGTTTATCTGTAACATATTTATTCTATCTACAATGTTAAGTATATTTAAATCCATCCTAATTCTTTCACTTCCTATTTTGGTCATAAGCATCTTTTCTACCACGGAACGTAAGAATCTCATCTCTGTCATTTTTTGCAATCGACTCAATGTCCAATTTTTGCATATGTTAAAACAGGTACAACCTTCATTTTATATTTCTTAAGTTTTGTACTCTCTAAAGTTTTAACTTTCAATCTTCGGCTGATAGTTTCACATTTTTTCCTGTTCTTTAATTAACACATGGAAAGGATAATATATATTTATTATATTCTTTACATATATTTGTATTACGTATATTCTATATATATGCATGTTTAACGTTTTTAGTTTAACATTCTTTAACCTGTTAGGCCATAAAGACAAATGAAATCGGTAAAATGATGTTAAAATTAGGTCGGGGTCCTTGGAGCAAAAAGTTACTTGATATACGTTTTCTCAGAATAAGGGAAAATCCCAGAAGAAACCTTTTCCGGGTAACTTACCCTTACCGAGATTCGAACTCGGGAGCTCTTGAATGTGAAGCATACACGCTATCGTGACACAATGGAGGCGCACCTCCATATAACTTTATTCCTATTTCTTAATTGTGTGGTGCACTAGTCACTTTTCATATTTCATATTTAAAATGACCATATCTTCCTACAATAGTTAGATCCACGTGACACATGGAGAAGAAATATGGGGGTAGAACAAACAGGGAATCTGGACCAAGTGAGAACCCAGTTTTTTAAAGGAATTCTGGGTGTACGAAGGGGTACAGCCAACTGTGGTATAATGAGGGAATTGGGGGCACATAATGAAACGATAGAGTACAAAATCAGAGCACTTAAATATTGGATGAGAATCTTTTATGGAAACCAGTCTCTGATTAGAGCATTCTGTTACCATGAACAGTTGCGAATGGAAGGTAATTCGACGTGAGCATTAAAATTAAAGAAATGGTTGGAAACCTTTGGGATGGGATATATTTGGATGACGCGGCACGCAAACAGACGGAGTATTTGGAGAAAAATTAAGAACCGCCTCTGTGATATTGACAGACAGCAAATAATTGCGCATTGCACGGAAGCGGTTTCATTAGAGGTACAGTCTGGGCTAAAATTGGAGCGGGGTATGGAGCAATACATCAACAAAGGTACCAAACTCATTAGAGAGGGACTCGCTTGGTTAGACTAGGCGCATGGCAGAGCACAAAAATTGCTGACGAAAATGGTATGAGAATCTGCCCCATTTGCGAGGAGGAAGAGTCGTGGGTCCATATCTTGGCGAGATGTAGTGGTACGTAGGAGTGGAGGAAAAATAAATCCCACAATTCTTTACCACCGCTAATGTAGAGCTAGAAGCATGTTGAACGCTACTAGCAGGCATGGAAGACGTGGACGGGCTAGGTAAATTTATACTTTGACAGCAAAGTTGAGATTATATATATATATATATATATATATATTTTAGGTCATACTTATGTCATATATTTGTTATTGTGGTGTTGTGTTGTTATATATTGTGTATATATTATGTGCATATATTTATCTTAAGTGTATTTGTCTGCATTTGCCTCTTAAGTGATTAATGCATCTGAATTGCGTGTACTCTGTGTTGTAAATTTAATTTTCTGCATTTTAATTGCTGTCTTTTTATTTTCGTGTTTGCTCCTTTAATTCATTATTGTGTTTTTTAAATACTGCTTACTATTTTGTGTATTGCAAAAGCACGTACGGTCTGTGGATCCGTGCGATTGATGAAGCGCAATGTATGATACCGTTATTTCAATAAATACATTTACTTATTCATTCATTCATTCATCCATACAAATACGATGTGATGTAGTTTATTGACATCAACCAAGTTACTAGAGTGAATCCTAATGTACACTGGAGTCCAAAAGTTAAGCATAATTCGTAAAACAGAGAACTGAAAAGGAAAACGCTGAGCGAGCGTCAATAAATGTTATCCTAGTTTGCTTATCCCTCTACGTGTGGTCTATGATAGGTAAGGTACGTGCCTCAAAGGTCAACACAACTAGAGAAGCAAAACACAGTATTCAATATCCTCTCTAGAATCACTCGACTTCTTCCTGGTCTTACTAATTACACTACTGCTACCCCTGAGAAAGTAGTTAACCATTCACATTAATGTTCGTCAACGCAACAATTTTTGATTATATTTACTTAAATAGTTGGATTCCTTATAAGAAGTGTAGAACATTGTTGTTGGTCCAGAGATGCAGAGAGTTCATTATCACGTTACATTTGGTGTGCTGTTCAAGTAAATGCTGCAGATCATATAGATGCTTCATTTTTAACTGGCAATTGCAATGGTTAGATATTGGTGGATTTTCACGAGACAGAAGGTATGAGTGTGTGTATGCTGTCAAGCCAATATTCTGTGGAAACATTTTTAAAGGTAGTTGGAATCAGAGAGATTGTGCACCTCCATAGATACGGGTTTAATGCCGACCTACAGTGGCATTCAAAACAGATGAGCTGCGGCGAGACCATGAACCAGTTACGTAAACAACTCCGCCCATAAAGTTCAGTGGCGTGTGAAAACCTTTCAATGTAATTTATCGTGGCAAACATAGGAATCTGTAATGAGGGGCATTAACGGAAACAATCAAAGAATAAGGTGACCATATTTTTACTTTCTCTACACGTGTACATAGTGTATAGGGAAAATATTGTATTGCACCCAAAAATTCGATTGCGAGATTTCACCGGAAGTACATCTTTTGAGATCCCCTGAATACAAAAAAATGTCCGTTTGTGTCTGTGTGTGTATCAGTGGGTAGCATAGCTCACAAACGAAAAGACTGTTAAATACCAAATTTTGTATTTAAGTTCGGTATCTTCCAAGGATGCGACACGAAGGTTTTCAAGAAAATTCCACCAACAAGCGACTCTAAGTTATCACATGCATGTTATTTTTTTTTTCGCTCTCGTTTTCCAGAGTTGATTATTACATATGTAACCATTTATTTTGTTATGATCATAAATATTATCATCATTAAACCTAACA
Source organism: Hymenopus coronatus (assembly GCA_030762935.1). Classification (NCBI taxonomy): domain Eukaryota; kingdom Metazoa; phylum Arthropoda; class Insecta; order Mantodea; family Hymenopodidae; genus Hymenopus; species Hymenopus coronatus. Next base: position 61,565,829 of record CM060898.1, on the reverse strand, counting down.
GAATATTTTAGTCGCCGTTTAAGTTGTCGAAATAAGGGCTCTGTCCGCTTTACATTACAATATGCCGCGTGTACGCGCATGTGATCGTGAAAGATGACATTTTTGGCGCGAATGGTGGAAGGCTACATTATAACGGTGCACTGGTCACCTGGGTTTTGTTTTGATAAACTTAAAGCAAAAACATCTGTTCCTCATATTGGCATTGTCGGAGAGATGCATAGTGATCCCTGACAGTTGCCTTACCTAGTGGCCACTCCACCACACCGTTACCACTTTGTCCCGTCCACGGCTGCAGCACCAAACCTCTCAGTCGCTTGGCAGGTGCTCTTCTCCTAAATCATCTCCATCGTTGTTTCTCAAGTCAGTCACTGCCATTGTCACTACATTGCTTATATTACACTAGAATTATTCGGCGCCAACCGAAACTGCATTTAGGAATGTTTGTTACATCTTAAACAAGGGTGACATCATTGATTACGTACCATGAATCTATTGGCAGAGAGGCAGGCACACCTTTTATCAGCTGAGACAGTGCTCTGGCTATAAGGATTACTATGGATCTCTTCGAATTTAGGTGTTTCTACCTTCCTGAGGGCCAGAAAGAAGTGATGTGCAATGCAGCCTCACAGTTGAGTTATTTGTTACTCTGCATGTACATGGAACACCAGCAACAGCAAAACATCAACAACTCTTCGGTTCTAAAATAAACAGTAAGACATGGTATTTAAATACGTTCAGTATTTTCTGACGTGTAAACGACTACTGCAGGATAAATTTCCAATTCATTGGCGACTCTAAAGTGCTATCTATCGTCTCTAAGTAAACCTAACCATTATTAAATATCCTGCATTTCTCGTTTTTCAGTTCGAGGTTGGTTCTGGGTATGCGCAACATAATACTAAAGCAAACTGTTTACAGCAAGTGTTGGGAGTTACCTAAAAATATAGGGTTATAAAACCGCCAGGTAACGATCTACAAAAGGAAGACGTGCGTGTTATTTCAATCGTTTCGATCAAGGCGATTGAATTCAATAAAGTAAGCAACAGCATTGCTCCAGAAAACGCTGACCCTATTATTGCCATAAACGGGCAAGCAGCAGCAGGTCGAAGGAGCAATTTGTTAGTGATTACAGATCGCGCCCAGCAAGTAGCATTTGCTTTAATTGCAAACGGCACGCAAGTTTGCACTGCTCGCTGGTGATTGCCGATACAGATTTGTGGTTTGTTTTTCTCATATTTCATGAAGGGGTGTAATCTTTAAGTGTAACTAGGTCACTTCCAGCACTACAACTACAGCGTTTTCAAGGTGTAATCTCTTAAGAGTAAGTTATTACTTCCCTCAACCTATGATTTACACCCTCCCCCCTCCCGCGCTCACTAATAGAAAAATACAACGTGCTTCTGCTTCCAATAACAACAGCAGCAGCAGCAATAGCCGACAGAGATGTGGACTCATCAGCTATTCCAACATCCACACCGTCTACGTTATAGGCTATGTAGGGATCTAAACAAAACGACGTTATAGAATATGTGGGGATTAAAACAAAACCTACATCAATAGCAGCAATAGCTGACCGAGATGTGTAGGACTCATCAGCTATTACAATATCCATACCTGCCCTTCTCCCTGTACTGTCTACGTTATAGAATATGTGGCGATCTAAACAAAACCACAATATAGAATATGTGGGGATCTAAACAAAACCATGTTATAGAATATGTGGGGATCTAAACAAAACCATGTTATAGAGTATGTTGGGATCAAAACAAACCACAATATAGAATATGTGGGGATTTAAACAAAACCATGTTATAGAATATGTGGGGATCTAAACAAAACCACAATATAGAATATGTGGGGATCTAAACAAAACCACAATATAAAATATGTGGGGATCTAAACAAAACTATGTTATAGAATATGTGGGGATCTAAACAAAACCACAATATAGAATATGTGGGGATCTAAACAAAACCATGTTATAGAATATGTGGGGATCTAAACAAAACCACAATATAGAATATGTGGGGATCTAAACAAAACTATATTATGGAATATGTAGGGATCTAACCAAAACCACGTTATAGAATATGTGGGGACTAAAAAAAACACGTTATAGAATATGTGGGGATCTAAATTTTTTTTTATTTGTGTCATAAATATCTTAAATATACGATATTTTAATCAAAATCGTTAGAACCATTTTTGAGAAAATAAACATTTTGGAATTTTTTTCCATGCAAAGGGTAGTTTGGGTGGTACTTTTTTCCACAAAAGCTTCGTGTTGTATCCCAGGAAGATACTTAACTTAAATACCCAGTTTGGAACTTTACGGACTTTTCGTTTTTGAGTTATCGTGTTCACAGACACACGGACACACACACGGACCTTTTTTCTAAAAATACTTTTTGGATACAGCGGATCCTAAAACGTGTATTTTCGGTGAAATCTCGGTATCGAATTTTTGGATAGAATTCAATACCTAATCTATACACTATGTACATAGTACGTGTAGAGAAAGTAAACATTACCGCCCAACATTAATAGCCTGGATCTACAGAGTCAATTAAGCCCTATTAACACCCCAAGATTATTGTCGTCGCTATTTATGCTTCAGTTCTATCAGCAATTCCTGCTCAAATGGTGTAAAATTTAGGTTCCTTTTCTTTTCTCATTGGCTCTATTTCTAATGCCATGGTACATTTTCATGATACGCAGTTCATAACTTCATGCAACAACAAAACAAATGGAAGATACTATCGCAACTAGATGGAGACGCGTTCTTTTTGCGCTCCTGAGCCGGTTCGCTCCGTATTGAATGCGTGTTAGGTAAATACAATTAGTAAACGGCTGTAAACTTTGATGCGCCAGAATTTTGAATTTGATGGTAGATATTAACAGACGTTGATGCACTTGGCCCTTAGTACTTAAGTTCAGCAGTCAAGGATGTAACACGCAGATTTTCAAGAAAATCTCCCATCTCAAAATTATCCTTTAAATGGAAAAATGTTTACAAAATTTTATTTTCTCAAAAATATATCTAACAATTTTTACTTTCTCTAGCTCCATATGTACAATGTACATAGGGATAAAGAAAGTATTGTAATGCACCCAAAAATTCGATACAAAGATTTCACCAGAAATATATGTTTTCGGGGCCCCAGAGTCCAAAAAGCATTTTTAAAAAAAGTCCGCGTGTGTGTGTGTCTGTGTGTTTGTGTCTGTGTGTGTGTGTGTGTGTGTCTGTGGACAGCATAGCCCCAAAACGAAAATACCGTTAAATACCAAACTTGGTATTTATGTTTAGTACCTTCCAAGGATGCGACACGAAGATTTAAAAAAAATCCCCCTACTAAAACTGCCCTTTACATGGAACAAATTTCGAAAATTTTGATTTTCTTAAAAATGGCTCTAACGATTTTGATTAAAATCCCGTATATTAAAGCTATTTATATCCGAAATAAAACGTATGTCTCGAATTTTTGGGGAATAGCCTCTTAGGACCTCTTTATTTTGGATGAATTTTGCTTAACTGCTAAACCGTAAGAGATAGAAAAAAAAAACTCACTACACAAAAAAATGTATATCACGACAAAAGACACAATTTATGTCCCTTATGATTTTGTTGTGGAGGTAGCCGTTTCTGAAATATTCCTTGTTATTGGTTTCAACTGTGAAGTACTTAAAATTTTCTCAGGCAGGAACTTGTTCTACTCCTGGCCTAGCAAAGAAGTGATTTGCAATGACAATCGCATAACGATAGCTTTTAAAACATTTGACAATCATTTTAGAATAGCGCATTCCCTTATTCTCTTATACTTATTAGGAACTAAGTAATAAGAACATTCTACTAATATTTATCTCGATTAGCATTGTGTACAAAGAAGAAGAATATTTTGTAGAAGGCTTTTAGAGCAGCTAGAGAAAGTCATGTGAGTGTAAAACATCAGATTTTTATTAAAATACTGTATATTAAAGATATTAACATGACAAATAAAATTCTTAACTTAAATTTTCTGGGAAAAGTCTCTGAAGCCGTCTTCATTCTGGAGGACTTTCGGACAACTAGTAAACCATAAGAGTAAGGCAAAATCTTACTAGAAAAAAATGCAGATCTCGTTAAGACACACAAATTATTTTCTGTATGTTTGTTTTTTTACTAACAATTTCTGAGATATTCCAGGTTACTAATTTCTGTTTTAAAATACTTACACATTTCTCGATTGCGAAGACATCACTTTTTTTAATACGGCTTTTGTTTCACTCCTGGTCATACTAAGAGAACCTCATAGCAACAGCGTTTTAAAGATTTGGCAATCGCTTTAGCCTAGTATACTCCCTTCTACTTACAAGGAAAAAAGTACTGTAACCGTTCTGTTAATGTTTGTCTCGATTATCATGAACATATAGAATAATAAGATTTTGTAAGGACAATTTGTTGCCGAATATGTAGAGAAATGTGAATGGAACACAACCAGATTTTTAAAGTAGCTTCGGTAGATTCGTAGTTTTTTATTACTATTAATAATAATAATAATAATAATAATAATAATAATAATAATAATTCCACAACTGTCACCCTCGAACAATGAGAGCCATTGTATTGTTCAGGGGGCGGGATATTTCAAGAATATCACGTGGATTTGCCTCTGATTAGATACGTTTATTGTTTACTGAAGGATTGTCATAACTAACTTGGCACAAACAACACATTGACATTGAAGGCCCCAAAAAAGAAAAAGAAAGAATGAGCGAAAGAAATAAACGAAGAAGCACGCCATAAAATGTTATAAAAGTTCTGGCTTTTAACTTAGACTGATAAAAGAGAGTTATTTCTCTCTACTTTGCTGGAGAATATAGGAATATTCATAAGTCACGACGCTGCTCTATGACTGTCCTTGTGTGGCCATTATTAGACTTGGAAATATTTCTATGTTCCCACTTTTCGCGGATATATCAGCAAGCCATTAGCAGTGATATTTTGGTAAAAACTTAAGAGACGCCTTGATAAAATACAACACAATTTTCGCCTAATAATCGAAATAGCCCAAGTTCTAATCTCGCTTATATTATTCCCTGGATAAGATTATTTCCAGAGTAAAATGAAAGTTGATATCTCTTCGTTTAATGGACTGAATTCGTATTGTGACAGCGGCGAAAACAGCCGCAAGCCACTGTCCAGCACGACGGGCCATCTAGGCGCAGCTATTGTTTCCATCGGCCGCAGAAAAACAAATGATGTCACTTGCCTATAGTTGAGTTCAAGACGTCGGTCTAACCCAATCTTCAGAAGCTTCATTACGGGCTATGGGAGGTATATGGACCAACGAGAGCCTAGCAGGACACTCAAAACGTTAAATGGATTCAAGAAATAAAGAGTGAACACAGTGAATAAGTGGACATGTCATAGTGCAGCTCAGTTGAGATTTGTGACTCAGTGTTCAGTTGTGATTCGATTCGGCAGCTCAGTTGAGATTTGTGACTCAGTGTTCAGTTGTGATTCGATTCGGCAGCTCAGTTGAGATTTGTGACTCAGTGTTCAGTTTTGATTCGATTCGGCAGCTCAGTTAAGATTTGTGACTCAGTGTTCAGTTGTGATTCGATTTGGCAGATCAGTTGTACTGAACGTATAACAACAGTGTTCAAGTACACGTGCTATACTAAGTAGAGTGTCTTAGTGGCAAATAAAGGTTTTCAACAGTAACTGATTTTCTTATTTGTGCATTATTAACATCTATTTCATACATTTACTAGCAATTCAATATATCAACCCTTTTAAAACCAACCAAAGGCAGTACCGTGGACGAGTGGTTAGACCACTTGTCTCTCATCAAGGTGCCCCGGGTTCAATCCAGGTGACCGCATATAGACTTGTGTTGGACAAAACGGCGCAAGGACGGGTTTTCTCCGGGTTCTCCGCTTTCTCCCAACATTGCATTCCACCGGTGCTCCATTTTTATTCCATGTATCATCAGTGTCGTTACCTGCGGTGCTATAGTAGTAAAAGCGGGAGGTAAAAAATCGCTATAAATATTTTTCCCGCCATTCCTCCGTACCCCTACATCTTGCCAAGACGTGAGTCCACGACTCTTCCTCCTCGCAAATGGGACAGATTCTCGTACCATTCTCATCAGAAATTTTTGTGCTCCTCCATGCTCCTAGTCTAACAACCCACGCGAGCCCCTCTCTTAATGAGTTTGGTACCCGTTTTGATGTATTGCTCCATACCCCCCTCCGATTTTAGCCCAGACTGTGCTTCTAATGACACCTTTACTGTGCATTGCGCAATTATTTGCTGTCTGTCAATATCATAGAGGCGGTTCTTAATTGTTCTCCAAATACTTCACCTGTTTTCCTGCCCCGCCATCCAAATGTCTCCCATCCCAAGGTTTCCAACCCTTTCTTTAATTTTGATGCCCACGTCGAACTACTTTCCATTCGCATAAAAATTAAACCTCAAAAATATCTATTTCTAACCTAAGCATTTGTTATCACCATACTCTGCTGATTTCTAAGCATTCCTAGTCGGATCTTATCCCTGCTAGATAGCAGTATAATCTATGAATATGCGCGCCGTGATTGGTAATGCATCACAAGTATTTTGTGTTTGGGAGGTTGCCTCAAGATTGTATTTCAATCTTGTATTCTATCTTCTCAATTCTTCCGTGTACATATTTAGGATCAGTCACCCAATTGGGTTGCTTCTTAATATTCTAAATATTCCTTATTCACGCATAAATCCCTCAGAACAACCCTCTAGAGTAACGTCTATAACAATTATCAAAGGAACTCTAATGTGTACAGAATTTTGGGAATGTTGGAAAAAAAAACTCTTCCAATCCAGTTTCCGATTATCTAATGGTTTCGGGAGTTTAACAACAAACATTAAATGCCGTAACAAACTGTTAAAGAACCCAAGTTGTTCACCCCTCGTTGTTAGCCTTAGCAGTAACGGTAACAGCAAGAGACTTCGTAATAAGGAAGTTAGAACATCCCTGAATCACTTATGCCTCCAAATATTACCCAGAATACCTAGCACTGATGGGATTCTGTTTACCCTCTAGAGGATCAGAATCGATTATACACAGTCCGTGGTCCTTTATGTCATTCGTTAAAGATGAGCGAGTATCTGCTACCCTAGGGCTCCAAACAAAATTCTTACATTATTTTCGCCAGCATTAATAATTCATTTCGTTCACAGCCCCAAGAACCTAATGGCAAAATGTTAAACAATAAAAAGCAAAAATACTAAACCCATAGCTGCATTCAATACATGCTCCAAACTTACAGGAAACTTGCTCAACCTGACAATGCTTACAATTCCTATTTTCAAATCCTAAAGTAATACCAAATATATATTGAATAAAAAACTGTAAGGCTGTTTTATAAATTTAAATTCTGAAGTCCATAATACTCTTAAAACCCTTAATTTACGTTTCTGTAAGAATCAGAATATATTTAAAAGATTCACCAAGTTTCTTGTGTTAGAGATGAATAGACTGACTTGTTATGAACAATTAATAGTAAATGTCTCTAAAACTCGAAACATAGTAACATAAAATCTGAAGTATGTGAATAAATAAATTATTCTCTTAATTTTTAAGCTTTAAAGGTTACTGCACATAATTTATTTTAATAATGCATTTAATACTTTTTTATGATTTATACTTAAGAAACCTCAATTTTCTGTGAGTATATATTTAAACATTTTTTTTTCCAAACCATTGCATTACACAAATTGAATATTTTTATGAAGATCAATATTTATAACTCATTCAATCATTCATTGAAATTGGACCACAATTTACATCTGCAAACTGTTTTTGGAGAAAAACGAAAATAAGAAACGATATAGCTTTAAATTACCATTCATTGACTAATGGGTTGTTTTCTTAAAATGACAATTATACAGACTATAATTTGCATTACATTTAGTAGTTATGGTATATTTATGTGAGAAATTTAAAAAGTTTATACATTTGCCATTTTTTAACACAATCACAAGTCCCTTAACCCTGAATTGGTGGCGCTAGTACTTTTCTCATTAGTGTGGCATGATGTCATTTGAGACCCTAGGCACAAAAATTGTATTGTAAGCAAGTTGAATAAATACTTTTGTGTTGTTATTAATTATATATATATATATATCAAGTAACACATAATATATTAAATTATCGTTGATGGAACAGAATCTAAATTGAAACATCTGATTCGCTTCATTCGCATGACTTTCTCTATATCTCTGTAACAAATTATTGTTAATGAGCTTTTTCTTCTATCTACTTCATGCTAATCGAGATATACCTCCTGCGGTGCCATACGTAGTTAAAGCGGGCGTTAAGCACTACCAAAAAAAAAAAAATAATCGAGATACTCGTACATTAGCAGAAACGGTCTTATTACGTAGTTCCTTATAAGCAGAAGGGAATTAAGGGAATACACTAGACTAATCTGACAGCCAAATGTTTTAAAAGATGGTTGCTATGGGATTGAAATCCGCTTCTTTGCGTATCCGGGAGTTGACAAGTTACTGTATGAAAATAGTTAAAGTATTTTAAAACTGAAACCAATAACAAGCAATATCTCGAAAACGGTCAACTCCACGAAAAAAATGTATATAACATAAATTGTGTGTTTTAAGAAGATCTACATTTTCTGTGTAGTAATTTTTTGTCTATATCTTACGTTTGCCAATTATGCGAAGTTCATAATAAAGAGGTCTTCAGAGGCTATTCCCAGAAAATTCAAGTCATAAATTTTATTTGTAATGTAAATGTCTTAAATATGACAGATTTTTTGTCAAGATCGTTAGAGTCATTTTTGAGAAAGTCAACATTTTCTAAAAATGTCCCATGTAAAGGATGGTTGAAAATCTTCGTGTGGCATCCTAGGAAGATGCATCTAGTTTAGTATTTAACGGACTTTTCGTTTTTGAGCACACACAGACACACAACACACTGACCTTTTCCTAAAATGCCTTTTTTTTTTTGATTCAGGGGTCTCAAAACATATATTTCCGGTGAAATCGTGGTATTGAAGTTTTCGTTGGAATATAACTGCTTATCTAACGACTATGTGCATTGTACATGTGCGCTAGAGAAAGTAATATATATATATACACAATCAGCTGAAAACAAACTTTAACTACAGAAAGAATATGCTGGAAGAAACACAGAACAGGTAACGGGAAAGGTGGTGTCCTCCTTTCTGCCGAGGAAGAGAGACAGCATTTTTTCTAGGAATGTTCGCCCTATATTTTAATGGTAACGATCCCTAACAAAAGTCAAGGAATCTAGCAAAAGGTGAAGAAAACACAAGGGCAGATATTCAAGATAATTATACAAAAATTCCAAATAAACATGACTGGGTGTCATAAAGTACCACACGACACCTCTTAAGGGTTATATATGGTTTACATGGAAATTGTACAATACTGTAGCAAATGTCTTTATTGACTCAAACATTATTGGTAAAATATAACATATCCGGGCTTGTAGGCCCTGGTCGAATATTAAAATTATTAAAATAATTAAAACTTGACGTTTCGTTCTCGACTGTGGAGGTCATCTTCAGAATGAACCTGGGCAGGAACGGCTAACGACTGCAGCTTTATGGAGCAGAGGTCGGCAATATATACTGTTGAGGTAGTGGGAGGGGCGTAATTTGACTGCTTTGTTCTGATTGCTGTTGTGTTGGCCGTTGCGAAGATGCTGTAAGGCAGGAATCCAGGTTTGGTTTAGATTAAACCCGTCTTCTCTATTAAAATTATTGGGATGTTTGTATATTTCCATGGATTCTCTGAATATTCTTTTACCAATAATAACACCGGCCGTGAAAGCCTACGAGCATATATGACTAAAAAGTGTTTACAAGTAAAGTCTTAACTTCATTGCTGCAAATAATTCACTCGACGCGTAGACACTTTACGACTGAACGTCATCCATTGCTTTTGCACCACTGCGCGCCAACACTCCAGTCACTCACACCTCAGTACAATTCATAACAACATTGTGCTCCATTCTTCCTCCTTTTATAGCTAGAATATAACGTCACAGATCGTCTTGGAAGCTTGAGCTTCCAGAAGCATCTTAAACCGTGCTGCTCGTCCTTGTTTACGCATTCCAAGGTATCATACTGCGATGACTCACATACCAAGGCAAACGTGAGAACTACTGCTAAAGATAATGGTACTGTCACAGTATTTATGTATGTTTATACCTACCTAAACTATTTGTAAGAAGTTTTATCGAGCGGACTTTGTGTTCGAGAGGTCAGAAGTCCTCGACTTTATTACCAGCTAGAAATGAGACTTTTTCTTTAACGAGAATCATTTCCTATCTTCCAAATTGTCTGGAACTATGACGGAGTGAATGTGAGTTAACTGTACTAAAACAAACTTTAATAAATCTACACTCAACGAGTAATAACACCATGAGTTGTTTCTCAAGTAAACGCCCCCGATATCGCCATAGGAGTTAAAGAGGGCTCTATAAATGGAAAAAAAAATCTGATTTGGTTACAGTAACATGATATTATCTACCCTCTATCGCTTATTAGTGTGTATATAATTATTCTTAGTAAAATTATTTTCCTGTCTACTTCATTTTAATAAAGATTAAACGCTTCCTGAATTAGCAGCATTACACATTTTGTTACAGATACACAAAAGGAGTAATCATAGCCAAATGGTTTAGAACTGGAAACTATAAGCTAGATAAAATAACACTCTTTTCCCATGGCATCAAGAGAAACAACTGAAAGTTGACATCATTTAAAAGAATGACAATCTTATTATTGAATGATTATAATTTACAGGTAACAAATTTTGTGAATGATTTGTGAATTCTAAGCGAATTCATTGGGAAATTCAATTCCGTGTCGGCGCGTTGCCGTAGTACCTTATTGGTTGGAGCAATTCAATGGAAACGAGGAGATCCTGCTTCAAATTCCGGCTAAGGCATTGTATTTTTCAGTCTGACTTTATCATTCTAATTATATACTTCCACAAATATATCGGAAATGGGTGATGATACAGAACAAATATTGAAATAAATTGCACATTTTAAAGAGATCTATATTTTTATGTAGTGACTCTGGGTATGGTGTTAAAGTTTACCAGTTATACTACAATGTATAAATTTCCAAAACTTCACTAAACCCAGATAAAATAGATTTCATTTGTCATATAAATATCTGGTAGTTTAATCGGAATCTTTAAGCGATTTTAATGGAAATTTCGAAAAATGTTCCATATAAGGAGGATATATGAGGTGGTGGGATTTTCTTGAAAATCTTTGTATCGCGTGTTTGGAATTAAACTGAACTTAAACACCAACTTTGGTATTTATCCTACATTTAGTTTCTGAAATGTGCTGTTAACAGACAAACACATACACGCACAAGCCTGTTTCTAAAGGAAACTCAAAATATATAGTTCTCGTGAAATCTCGATATCGTGCATAAAAAGTGGTACGTTTCCAAAATTTAAGTGTTTTTTTCTCCGTAAGGTTTCCACTTTCAGGTGACCAGACTTTGACTCCTGCCGGATGATATCAGTTCTGTATGTAACTGTCCTGAGGGGAAAAAAAAAGAAAGAACATAAGCATAACCAATGAACCATTTTATGAAAAGTGGATCGCATACTGCCTTTATGAAACAGTTTCGATACGATTGGTAAATAGGAAAAAGGTAATTCATCGTTCCAGAGAAAGGGGTGCAAAATTAGTTTCATGTGCGCAACAACAGTTGGGATAGTACTTACATATATTAAGAAAATGTTCATCAGCGACATGTAGATGAAAGTTAAAAGGTACTGCCGTTATCTAACTGGGTTTTATTTTATCTTTTGAATCAAATTTTGGACTAAAGTTTCATTTATTGGTAGAATAGCTTCTATGCAGTCAAGTTATCGAACGGTGTTTTAAATTATACTTTAGTCAATAAATCCGCTGCTTTGCATATGTGCAAAAGTTATGACCAATGTTTTAGAATTTTTTAATACTTTTATTGACAGTTTTTAAATACACTGGTCTTAAAAATAAATACAAGTATTTCCAGAAATTTAGTGTTAAAATGTGTTCATTTCTTTTAATAATATTGTAAGTTTTTAAATGAAAAGCAACATCCATGCAACGGTAGACAAATGAAGCCCGTCACCATCCACGCGTGTCATCACGCCGATTATTCTACATGGATCCTCCCCATCCTTTCCCATAGTGACATTTGACTGCAGTTACCGGGATTTGAACTCGCAAGTTCCACTTTAAATGGATGCCAGTCCATTACGTATTATACCACTCCGAAACACCTCGATATTAAGAAAACGGTAGTGTAACATGAAAGTACTCTGCCAATCCATTGCATGGAGATGACCACGCGTTTTAGAGGGTTGAACGGATTTGGTTATTACTAACATAGACGGCTCCGTTTTAGTGTGCTCTACATTTTATGCACGACGGTGTACGTGGCAGGGAAAGCCTTCTTATGTGGTCTTGGGGTAACATGCTATCCTCAGTTCCCAAGGCCACGGGTTAAAGAAGGCGATGGATTTTTTCCGGGCATACATTTTTAGTATTGCTTCCTTCAGAAAGTAAATCGTAGATTTGCGGTATATAAAAGTACCTCAAGCCTGATAAAGAGGCAGTTGAGCAAAATTATCTCATCTTTCATGCCCAATATAATAGCAGCTAAACAGCGGCAATAAACATATTTTAATTTCGTCATAGAGAAAGTAAAACGTTTTATCAATATGAATAAACTTCCGCCGAGAAAATAAACAGGTGCTATTTTAAATTTTCTGGATACTTTTTAAAATCAAGCTCTTGATTTGCTCTACACTAGTCAAAGCATTGCTTTAACTCTGTTAATTCAGGTATTATTTATGTTATCTACGATTATTTTCATGTTTCTGAAGTACTCTTTAATGAAGTGCACAATTTTATTATTTTGCTTCACGTTACTTGGTAACAAGCTTGGAAAAAACCATGCCCTGAGCTTTTCTGGAGACAACTTCTACATATATCCTCAGTGCTATGTCAAATCGCAGCTGGAGCAAATATGTGACTACAGAAACGGGTTTACCATGAAATTTAAAATAAGCGTGTTTAATGAGTTCATATCATTAATTTCTCACATATTATTCCTGATTCAATGATAATAAGACACAGATGCCCAGCAGGGCAGCAATATACAACATGCTTTGTGCAATAGATGCTATCGGTCAATTATTTACTACACATAATTGTAATGGTGATATTATTACAAAGATAGTTTGCTGTGCCGCTATCACTTCCAGTTTTATTTTATTGCTAGTTTCCAAGCGTAGGCTACTTTTTGATAAAAAAATGAAAAAAGGACAAGTACATTGCTCTTTGATATACATACAGATACCTGGATTTTGAGTATATCTTGTTTTCTACAAGCTGGGTGGCAATTTCGAATATTCCTTTAATTGTGTAAATTGTATACATTGTTTTTATTTTCTCTAAGCGTACTATGTACGTGGTGTGTAGAGAAGGTTTGTATTTAACCAACAAATTTGATAGAATTTCACCAGAATACATGTTTTGTACCCCCTAATAATAAAAGGAATTTTTAGAAAAATGTCTGTGTATATATTTGTGTGCGTGCGGACAACATAAGTCAAACACGAAAAGTCCGATAAATACCATACTTAATATTTACATTTTCAGAAAAATCCCCCCAACCCCAACTACCCTTTACAACGAAAAACTTTCGAAAACTTCTTTTTTAAAAGAATGGCTCCAACAGCGTTAATTAAAGTACTGTATAATATAGATACATATGTATATGACAAATAAAATGTATACTGGATATCCTGCGAATAGCTTTTGGAATATCTGTCTAAGACTTCTTTATGATTCGTTTTTATGATGTGATAGAATGCCTTTTACGTTCTCTACACGTACGATGTACATAGTGTACAGAGATGGCATTTTTTTTCCAAAAATTCGAAACCGAGATTTAACCGGAAATACATGTTTTGGGTCCCCCTGAATCATATTTTTTTAGAAAAAGGTCCGTGTGTGCCTGTAGCCAGCATAGGTCAAAAAGGAAAAGACCGTTAAATACAAAACGGAGCATTTAATGTTATCATCTTCCAAGGATGTGACAAGAAGATTTTCAAGAAAATCCCACCACCTCCAACTACCCTTTCATGGAACATTTTTCGAAAATTTGATTTTCTCTAAAGTTGCTATAATGATTTTGATTAAAATATCGAATATTAAATATAGTTATTTACCTGACAAATAAAATGTATAACTATATTTTTTTTGGAATAACCTGTAAAGACTACTTTATGGATGAGTTTTACGGAATTTTGCATAAATGGTAAACCGTAAGAGATGGATAAAAACTTACGCCACAAAAAATTTAGAGCACGTTAAAACACACAATTATTATATATACATTATTTTCGTGGAGTTGTTCGTTTGGGAGATATTCATTGTTTTTGGTTTTAGCTTTGAAAAGCATACTTTGTCAACTCCTGTCCATACAAACAAAGAATCTGCAGTCACAAAGCAACCAGTTTTTGACTATCACTTTAACCTATGGTACTCCCTTATTTCGCTTCTACTTTTCAAGGATGCAAGTAATAAGATTGTCTGCTAAATTTTCTTGATTAGAATGAATTAAATAGAACCATAATTTTTTTAACAATATTTGCTGCAGAGATGTAGAGAAGGTCATGTGAATGGAACACATCAGCTTTTTATTGTGTGAAATGTATAAATTTCTTGGCTGTCTTCACATTTTATTTTCTCTAAGCGTACTATATACATAGTGTGTAGAGGTGATTTGCACAAGAATTCGATAGCGGGATTTCACCTGAATATGTTTTGAGGTCCACTGAATCGAAAAAAAAAGGATTTTTTAGAAAAATATCAGTGTATATATTTGACCGTGTGCGTGAGGACAACATAAGTAAAATATGAAAAGTCCGGTAAACATCATCTTAATATTTAGATTTAGTATCTTTCAAGAGTGCGACACGAAGATTTCAGAAGAACCCCCCCCCCCATCCCCAACTATTCTTTACTGCGAAAAAGTTTCGAAAACTTTGATTTTCTAAAAAATTACTCTAACAATTTTAATTAAAATACTGTATAATAAAGATATTTACATGACAAATAAAATGTACACTTGGAGTAGCTTCCGAAATCTCTTTCTAGATCATCTTTTTGATTCGTTTTTATTATTTGATAGTATTTTTTTATTTCTCATTCTTTTACTCGTATGTTGTATCCTTTGTTTATTTTTTGCATACATTGATTTACGAAAATAAGCTTTCACCCTTTTAGTGCCAGCCCAAATAGCAAAATGCTATCTGAAAAGTGCCAAGCAATTTTAGAGGAGAATGCAGGGTTTTAAATTATTATTAATGAAATAAGTACTAAATGACATAGAGAGCTGAACCTATTTTTTTTTCATTTTTAGTAAACCTTTTTGTCTACAGTATAATGTACATTATATTGATGTAAAGTCTCTTCATTGGTTTTAAAAAGTTAAAAACAAAAGAAAATTTTGAAAATAAAATTAAAAATCTCAAAATTATCAATAATTAGGTATACAAAAGCTTACTACACAGAACGTTAGTAGGACACATGGGAATACCAGTTGCTTACCTACCGAGTAGGAACCGACCTGCACACGCCGCACGTAAACAACCTGTAGTATCAAGTTGGGGAACGTGGCTTTACGCAGCAGTATACTATGCTGTATATTGCAATACTGTTTTACAGGTAATTAGAGTCTTTGGTGATAGTGCATGCTTTTCAATCAAGATTCTAAAACCTCTTGTTTCAAATGGATTGAATGGAGATTTGCAATTCATACAAAAAAGCTTTGCAGACATATCTGCAGCAATAACACAAATATTTGGAAACATTGAAATGTCTCGAGCCTGATAGCTGTCGATCAATTTGTGCAAGCAAGTAATTAGAGGCTTGTGACACCTACTTTAAAGCATGCGAAAAAGTGAAGAAAGTGAAGACAAAAAAATATCAGATTTTCAATCGT
Organism: Hymenopus coronatus; assembly: GCA_030762935.1. NCBI lineage: Eukaryota > Metazoa > Arthropoda > Insecta > Mantodea > Hymenopodidae > Hymenopus > Hymenopus coronatus. The sequence goes on along the minus strand of CM060898.1, from coordinate 61,549,788 downwards.
GTGTGAAACGCGAAATGTGCTACGAGGTGTTGCTGATGTAACCGCTGATGGAGTATCTAACCCAATAGTCGATGGTGTGTCTTATTTCCGTTTTGCACCAATTACATCTTGTGATGTAGAGCGAAGTTTTTCACAATTCACAATTTACGTGCCAATCGGAGAAGATTCACATTTGAGGCAATACGTATGTATGTTGTTGTGCATTGTAATCTATGTACCTTGAGAGCAAATGAAACTCATAAATATGCTGAAGACTTGTTGCACAACAGCAATTGAATGTGTGTATATATTAAAATTGTTAGTTCCCGCAAGTCAGTGGTATTTATGTTTACCACCCACCCATCCTCAATCGTTTTGTTAGTGCAAACACCATGCAACCACTGCCCCATTTTCCTTCTATTAGTACCACTACGCACGCACACACTGTATTGTCAACGCATCACAACCATATACCACGCTGCACTAACTTCCATTCTGTCCCACTATCGGTCCCCAAGATGCTATCCCTAGTCATGAAATTCATGAGTTCTTGCGTAGGACCTCTCACTTCAATCTTCCTCCCGGGGTGCCGGCAAAGGGGTATAGATACAAAAGATCTTTTAGTCCGATTTGCGGAATTCCCTCCACGACTTGTCTATTTCCTATGACTATACTTTTTGTGAAAACATTAATGTCTGTAGATATAAGTGAGCGATTTAATGAATGATAAACAATTAGTATATCAGTTAGAGAATTCGGTATTCCTCAGGATTGTACCTATATTTTGCATGTAAGAAGATTCCCAGCATATGGTTCCTATATGATTCACCTTACCTATATTACAAGAAATTTACAGTATTGGTAATATTTTTTACACTTGGATAGATAGACTGAAAAATTCAATACCATAGCCGGGATTTGAACCATGGATCTCCCAGTCTCTGGCCGGTTGCTCTTCCACTAAGCTACCGTGGCAATATACCGGCCTAGCATTGAATTTCTCAACTGACTCGCATATTTCCCGGTAAAAAGAACTTGTTTATCAACTTTTTCTTGTGCCCCTTTTTACTTTCTCTATACGTGCTATGTATATTGTGTATAGAGAAGGTATTGTACTCCAACAAAGAATTCGATACCGAGATCTCACCGGAAATATATGTTTTAGGGTCCCCTGTATCCAAAAAAGTATTTTCAGAAAAAGGTCCGTGTGTGTGTCCGTGTGTCTGTGAACGCGATAACTCAAAAAACGAAAAGTCGGTGAAATACCAAAGTTGGTATTTAGGTTTAGTATCTTTCAGGGATGCAACACAAAGATTTTGAGAAAAATCCCCCCACCCCAAACTACCCTTTACACGGAACTTTTTTCGAACATTTTGATCTAAAAAATGGCTCTAACGATTTTGATTAAAATATCGTATATTAAAGATATTTTCATGACAAATAAAATGTATATATTGAATTTTCTGGGAATATCCTCTGAAGACCACTTTATTCTCGGTCAATTTTACGGAATTTTGCATAAGTGCTAAACCGTAAGAGATGGACAAAAACTTACCACACAACAAATGTAGAGCACCTTAAAACACACAATTTATGTTATATACATTTTTTCGTGGAGTTGATTGTTTTTTAGATATTCCTTGTTTTTTTTCAGCTATAAAGACTTATACTTTTCTCATACAGGACTTTGTGAACTCGTGTCCATACAAACAAAGGAACTTCAGTCGTAGAGCAACCAGCTTTTGACTATCACTTTAGCCTATGGTACCCCCTTATTTCGCTCCTACTAACAAGGAAGCAAGTAATAAGACTATTTCTGCTAATTTTTGCTTCATTAGATGAAGTAAATAGAATAATTTGTTGCAGTGATATAGAGAAAGTCATGTGTGTGGTATACATCAGATTTTTTCATAAAGTTCATGATGCTCACAGTGTGGACATTGTCTTCATCAACTGCGGCAGGGGAGGTTTTTGGGTTTCTGGAGAATCGGAGCACTCCTTCAATAGTCTGGAAATTGGCGAAGGTATTTTGTTCATTCTAAATAGATATTCTCTGAAGCTACCGTGGTTGGTGAGAAACTGGGTGAGAATGAACTTCGGCCATACAGACATAGAGTATCTCTGTGGGATGTCTGGGATGAATAGCTTGGTGAGCTTACTCCTAGACCGTCGGGAAGATAAAAATATTGCAAACAAAGAAAACGTATTCCGATATGAATGTTTATACCTTTTTAATTACTACCAAAGCTGTTGCAGGAGCAAAGAGAAAAAGAACCTGCGTTGTGATGAACCTGGTTTATGAGAAAACACATAAAAGTCTCGAGAGATTAAAAGGACGGCTCTGCATCTGTTTATAACGCGTTCCTCAACAGTGGAAGTTGCAGGAGTGTTCGAGAGAAACCTGATGCATTATAAGGAGTATAAGCCATGATTAGGTAGGTAAGTCTCTACTAATTTTTAACAAGCGAAACGGCAACACACGCCAGAATTAGTACAACAAACAGCTGATAATTCTAAACTCTACAATCAGTTCCGGGAATTTTGGAGGTTTCATTTTTGGTTTACGCAGTTTATTCCATTCTTTACACATATCTAAGTTATTGAATTCCACCTAAACTATATACGAAGCTTTCATTAAAAATACAGGCTATAAGCTCCCTGAATTAAAAAATCTGATGTGTTCCATTCACATGACTTTCTCTACATCTCTGCAAAAATTATTCTAATTACTTCATCTAATCGAAAAAAATTAGCAGAAATAGTCGTATTACTTGCTTCCTTGTTAGTATAAGCGAAATAAAGGGGTACTATAGCTTAAAGTGATAGTCAAAAGCTGATTGCTATGTGAATTAATTCCTTTGTTTGTATGGACACGAGTTCATAAAGTCCTTTATGAGAAAAGTAGTAAGTTTTTTTAGCTGAAACCAAAAACAAGGAATATCTAAAAAAACAATCAACTCCACGAAAAAAATGTATATAACATATATTGTGTGTTTTAAGGTGCGCTACATTTGATGTGTGGTAAGTTTTTGTCCATTTCTTACGGTTTAGCAGTTATGCAAAATTCCGTAAAATTGACCTAGAATAAAGTAGTCTTCAGAGGGTATTTCAGGAAAATTCAAAATATACATTTTATTTGTCAGGTAAATATATTTAATATACGATATTTTAATCAAAACGGTTAAGGCCATTTTTTAGAAAATAAAAATTTTCGAAAAAAGTTCCATGTAAAGGGTAGTTTGGGGTGGCGGGATTTTCCTCAAAATCTTCGTGTCGCATCCCTGGAAGATACTAAATTTAAATACCAAGTTTGGTATTTTAGCTACTTTTCGTTTTTGAGTTATCGTGTTCACAGACACACGGACACACACGGACCTTTTCCTGAAAATACTTTTTTTTTTTTGGATACAGGGGACCCTAAAGCATATATTTCCGGTGAAATCTCAGTATCGAATTTTTTATGGAGTACAATACCTTCTCTATACGCACTATGCACATTGTGCGTATAGAGAAAGTAAAAATGAATTCTTAGGAAAGTTCCTTAGTTGCATACCTGTGTCTAAGAACAGTATAACTCAAAAACGAAAATTTGGTTAAATCTTAAACAGGAGGTTCCAAGGATAACACGAACATTTTCAAGAAAATCACCACTCCAAATTACTCTTTACATGGAATAGGTTTCGAAATACTTTGATTTCCTTAAAACTCGATTTAATAATTTTGATTAAAATCCCAAATAAAACGTATACTTTATTTTGAGTATTCTGAATAATTTTTGCATGACTGTTAAATAAACTATTACACATAGAATGTAAAGTTCGTCAAAAGGACACAATTTATGGCAATACTTATTTTTAAATTAACCATTTCCGTGATTTTTGTTTTATTTTCCAATATTTTTTAGTATTCCCAAATGGAAATTGTTCTTCGGTTTTCTTTCACCTATTGAAGCAAAGATACTGAAGCTTTAAATCTTACACATAGTGCCCATCTCTTAAGACATTTTATTCTCGCTTTAGCATAGTGTATCTACAGGGAAATACATAACAAAATCAAAGGAAAGATTAATACAAAGGAGAAAGAAGAATAATGTTTATAAGGTATAGTTCGTTGAGGAATGGTAGCGCAAGTGGCTGTGAATGTAAAAGATGATTATTTTCTTGCAAACTTTCAGAATTGTGTGTTATAATAGGAATTGTAGTTATAATGCAAACTGCAAAATTGAATATTAATTATTATTATTATTATTATTATTATTATTATTATTATTATATATTTTTCACCCTTAAATCAGTCAATTCACCTTACAATCTATTTTGATTTGTTTTGTTCATTCTAAAATATTTTTATAAATCTAGTGCTGTTGCATTCACAGCACACAAAACAAAGAGAGCATTTAAACAGTATACGTACTATTGTTTAATAATACTAAATTCTTCCTTGTATTTATGCACATCATATTCAATTTATTGGGCTATTTTATATGCCATGCTACAAATTCAAAGAAGTTTTACCAACATATAAAACAATCTTCAACAATCGCCGTGCACATCAACATTTAAAAAAAAAAAAAAAAAAAAAAAAAAATTAATCCCCATACCTGCATATATTACATTATTATTATTTTCCAAAATGCAAATAACTTTATTAGGGTTTTACCTCATCTTATGTCCAATAAAGCAAAGTTTGGTAGATGCAGATCAAGTCCTTTCTGGATTAAGCATCTGAAAACCAGTTTAGGCTATCTTATATTGTATACGAAGCGATTTTCGAGCTTTTGAAACGTAATTTTCTCTTATGTTACTTATATATGTATAAAATGGGTTGCTAAAATAATAATAATTGGCTTTTAAAAATAAACGGTTTCGGTTTTTCCAAAAAGCTATATACTTATAAAACCTAGTGATCTTTTGCGCATAAAATATTTGTCTCTCAATAATAATACCGAATTTAAATTGCTTCATATAGCAACTAGTTTTAAAAGGTTTGACTATCACTTCAGCCTGTGTATTCCCTCATTTCCCTTCTACTTACTAAGCAAGGAATAAGACAATTTTGATAATGTTTATCATAATGTAGATATAAGAGTAATCTTTTGTGAATAGTTTCCGGAACAGCTGGACAAGGTCAAGTGAATGGAGTACATCAGATTTGTACTCTCTCTACACGTACTATGTACATAGTGTTTTCAGAAGCTATTGTCTTAAGTGTGAGTGTGTGTATGTGTATGTGTGTGTCTTTCTGTGGATAGCATAGTCAAAGGATGTGACACGAAGACTTTCAAGAAAATCCCCCCACCCCAACTACCCTTTACATGGCAAACATTTCGAAAATATTGATTTTCTCAAAAATGGCTCTAAAGATTTTCATTAAAATCTTTTTATTTAAAATAATTACATGACAAAAACATGTATAGGTACTTTCAATTTTCTGGCAATAGCCTCTGAAGCCACGTTTATTCTGGATGAAATTTTCGGAATTTTGCAATTTATGTTACATACAATTTTTTTCTGGAATTGACTTTTGCACCTTTAAAATATATATACTTTTCTCATACGGGAACTTATCAACAACTGGCCTCGCAAAGAATTTGGTTTCAGTCCCATATCCACTAGATTTTAAAAAAATGGACTAACACTTTAATCTATGGTACTACCTTATTTCCCTTCTATTTACTAGAAGCAAGTAATAAGACCCTCTCTGCTATTTTTTTCGACTAGTATTAAGTAGATAGAAGCATGAACTTTTTAACAATAATTTATTGTAGAATTTTTACATCCTATGATAGAAATTGCACATTAAATCTACTATTAAAGTTAATTGTAGCAACTAATATAAAATATCAGAAGTCAAACCCAATGCTATGTTTGGTATTAAACTTGAAGAAAATGTTTGTGTTTGCAGAAAGTTTACGCAATGATCGCACCTAAGTGGCGGGGTTGGAAAGTACGCGAGAAGATGCACACCTCCGCCATTAAGAGAGGCGAAAGCCGTTATTACGCTCGTTGCTGGTATTATCTAGAATCGATGCCAGCGCAAGAGACCTCGAGCGACAGACGCTGTAACTAACCAATAAAGTCACGTCTCATTAGCTTCTGCAGAGGAATGCGCTCGTAATGATACACTCTTCCTTCTTAATTACTAGCAGCAGCCACAAGCGGGCTTGACCCCCGGCGTGAGAAGCCCCCCAGCTGTCGCCCACAATGGGGGGCGGGAACTATCCCTTCGTGATCTTCAGCTGCTGATACGCCATTTCGTGAGTGCATATTTTTAGCTGCATGAATGAATTTATAGCGCTCAGATTAGAAAACTCCGATTTTACCCTGAATTGCGAAAGCCTTTGTGTAAGGATTTTCTTATTCCAATAAAATATTATTAACTATTATATTTTTCCCTATTATTCTTCTTCTAAGAATTTATTATGTTAATACAGATTACTCTATAAATTTATATGAAAATCTAGAAAACAGATTAACCTTAAATGTTTTACCTAATAATTTATGGATTTGACATTTTAATGCTAACTATATTATTATTATTATTATTATTATTATTATAAATAGCTTATATTTGGTTTCTGCAACATCTCAAATTTACAGGGATATCTAACGTATTCCTCTCATTGCCTATATTGTTTTTTGTTTTTGCCTTTGTACCCTCCCTTGATCACTCAAAGACATTAAAATTACGCCTGGTGCTGTGATTTTGCTGTAAATATGAACCTTTCAGGGGGATTCGGGTGTTTACACAATTTTCATTGGTGACATCCTGGTACAACACGGGTATGAAAATGCAAAACTGATTGGGCAATCCACTCCTTCACCCGCAATTCTGCTCAAAACTTCTGAATGTTTTAAGCAGTGTTTCAATTTAGTCTACCGCGTGCGCGCACAGCCTTGGTATTAGAACTTCAGTATGAGGTGCAGAGGAAAGATCAATCTCATTTTGAACACCCTGTATTATCCGGTTAGGGATAGAGCTTCATTTGCCGCCAGTTACGTTTCATGTTTAACCTTCCCTTCGGTAACGAGGCCTGTCCAATGCACTTTTAAGAGCATAGCAAACAGGTGAAAAACCTGAGAGGAGTCAGCGAAAAGACTTACTTACTCTTACGATAAGTATTTTCAGGCGTATTTTTAATGTCTTCTCATCGGTATTACATTTCCGTTCATAGTTCAATACCAGCAGCTAATTAATGTATGCATTCCCTTGCTTTTACTATCAGTAAACAATCGTTTTAACATGCATGACATATACGGCCTATTTGACTTGAGAAATAACTGAGTTCCCACGAAGCTATCAAGGAGCATGACTCAGATTTTACAAGCTTAATCTCACGATCCATAGGAGGATTCTCAGACTTCAAACCATAATTTATGGCTGTTCGATACAAAGGAATTCATTATGGCCCCCTTCATCTTTTCATTAAAACAGCATATTCTCAAGTAATAAGAAAAATGTGATTTTACACGAAGTGGCCACCTTTAGTGAGGACAACATCCTGGATGATGGTAGAGCACGTAGTAGGGAGCGCGCTTGCAATATGCCGGTTGTTTCAACACGAGCGCGTTCTTCGTGAGGTCACGTCGAAATGACCCTCCCTGCGACCCCTGGTGCGTAATTACCTCCAACATCTGGGCTTAGTATGCTACCGACCTGTACTGCATCCTCCGTGCATCCAGGACATGCCTCACAGGAAGCAATGACAATAATACCTTCCGGCTCGAGCTCCATACCTTTGCTCCAATGAGAGGTTACCAGAGAATTTTCTAAACTTACAAGAATCTACAATTTTTTTGGAAAGCATATATTGTGATAAATGATAACACCAGTTTTTGCGATACATACGTACCGGCCACTATAACACTCAACGTGGAACAGCACACGATTCTTGAATTAAATGTCACAACAGGATCACTGATTCATAACTGCACTGTCTTTGCTGCTCACTTACTCATTGGATTCACTCTTCACCTTGACTGTCCGGTCGGGTACTTTACGAGCCCTTATATACGTCCCATTGCCCAGACCGAAGCTTTTAGAAGCGCAAGGTACGAGAATGTGTGAAACTGACGTCTTCGGAAGCGTTTTACTCCACCTGCAGAGAAGTGAAAAAATGATCTTTGTTTATGAAGACAATGATTCATCACACGCTATTGTTAAGAACGGTTGCGCAGAATTAGCTCCTACTAGCTGGCCATGTAAGATCCAAAACGCTCTGCTGCAGCTTGCGCGAGTACAACAAAAGGCCGTAGCATTGTCAGATCTGCTAATGTCAGGCTCAAAGAGGTGTACCAGTTACGTAAGGAACTGCAATTCTGTAGAAACAAAGTTTCTGTTGTATGAATTATGAGTCAGGAGTAATGACACTTGAGGAGAAGCCTCAAGTAACTGGAGCAAGGCTTCCAACGTGACCCCTGGGAGGAAGGAATGAAGGTCCAAAGGGCGATCACAACCGGACGATTATGTGCGCTATCACTTAACAATTCTAACATAACATCTAACCTTTGAGCTAAGCCTGGACATCCCGGGGGTAACTGTGACAGCTCCCAGGAAGAAGTTCCCAGCAGTCCAAAAGGTGAGATCTCCTTTACCTTGATTCTATTTCATTTTGTTTCCTTCTCGTGTCCAAGTATCAAGGCAGCCGGTACCCATGGCCGCGCTCGCCAAAACGTCTCGCTTTGGTGTTTCGCAGCGCAGGGGATCGTGGGTTCGAGTCCCGCCTTGGGCATGGGTGTTATATGTTTGTGTATGTGTGAGTAAAACAGAAATTCAGTAATCATACAGTAATCAAAGTAAACAAATTAAGTAAATAAAAAGTAGGATATACAGCGCCGGAGTCCCGATCAGACTCCGGAACTGTATTTAAAAAAAAAAAAAAAAAAAAAAGGCGTGTAGCGGTGCCAGACAAATGACGCGGATGCTTCCTGCAAGGAAAGAGTAACCCTGAGTGGTAATTAGTTTTGCCGTCAGGATCTTCATAGTTCGTTTTATTTAACATAGTACTAGGCTTTTAGTTTTACCTACTTTTATCCCCTTTTACGTTCCATTGTTTTGCATGGTTTTATGGTTTTTTATGGTTTTAGCAATGAATAGTTTTTACACTTTCTTTTAGTCTAATACAACTCGCATTTTAACCTTTGCTGATTTTAAGCCTATCATTTCGTGGCACCTTTGTTTTTCTAAAGGCACTGATAACCTAGTAGTTGAGCGCTCTTAATCCCCAATAATCATTATCATAAGAGAAATGTAATTGAATTCGGAACTTTTTAAATAGGAGCCAAATGTTAGAGGAAAGTTAGTCAGTAAGGCAAAGATGAAAATTAATAGTAGTAGGTAACATGTATAAGATTTAAGATATATAGTATTTCCTATATCTTCTAAGTATAGCAAAGGAATTTCTGGTTCGTGAATTTGCCACCATGCACCATAGTACAATGGATCATCTCTTCGCCCACAGATGGCACTGTAGGACGAAATCACGATTTGCGGACGCGAAATGGCTGAAAGTGTTGCCAACAACCTTCTTCTTTCAAGATTATTTTACGTGCAAATAAACATTACAGTGGACCACCAACTATACTTCCCTTCCGAAGGAAGCCATGCTAAGAGCTATTGTCTCAAACAAAAATCAATCACCGTACGCCAGATTTGAGTCCACAATCTTCGGATTTAGATTATGGTAACCATTTAACAACGGAGGGTAAAATGAAATGAGCGCTCTTTAACTGCTGTGGATCTCAGCGTCCCATTCTATACTGGGTGTGAAATATCGCTTAATTTTGCTCAGAGGCCTCTTCGTCAGCTTTGAGGTTCTTTTACGTGCCGTAAACCTACGACACATGACCACCGGCTTTACTTCCCTTGCGAAGGAAGCAATGCTAAGGATTTTTACGCCCGAAAAAATCCATCGTCTGCTATATGAAGTTACCATGGTAACAATTACAACACGGAGGGCGATCAACGGAGGGTGAGTAGATTTAAGATATAAGTAGAAACAAATAATTTGACGGCCTCAAGGTTTGAGTCTGTTGGACCCCATGGTGATAAGTAAACAAATGTAAAGTGAATTGTGAAAGTTATGGAAATAAGCTTATTATTTCTATGGTTAATATATATAATGTATTTAAATTGTTATACGTTTGTTATATGGGAAGTTGCTCATTATTTGATGCATTAAGCTAAGCTCACTACTTTACCATCACATTATGTGGCACGTAATGATAAAAGGCTTGATTTATTAACCATTAATGTCCCAGTCTAATGCCGTGAAATATATTCAGATCGAAGATATCATGTTCGTGCGTAACATATCATTTTTTAATTTTCCAGTGCCGGAAAGCGGAAGCGCTAAGACAGTGAGCCGAGCCCATGAACCACGCAACGACTGGGTACTGGTACGCGTCATTTGCAAGGAAAATTACACGCAAAAGTGGCATAAACATAAATGGCTGCATTAGCAATACTGGAGTTCGTGGTGGACGAAGCGTCTCGGCAGGTTTTCTCTGGGTCCTCCGGTTTCCCCCGCCACTCATTCCACCAATTGTTCCATCATCACATTTTCATCAATTCCGCTTAGATTTCATATTACCTATCCATTTCCTCATGTTCATGCCTGGCTATGGGCCGACCTCTTGTAACAGGATCTCCATTCTGTGGTTTTGTGCCGTTGGCTCCCCTACAGGCTTCTGACCCCAAGGCATTGGCTTGTAAGTCCTAGGTAGTGCCAGTCCTACAAATACGGGGAGGAAACGAAACGAAGCAATTACTTCTACCTATTCTCCTTCCTTCTGACATATAGGAATTATCTCGTTCCATCCTTTACTCTTAACAACTTTCAAATAGGAATCTATCTCAAAGAGTACTTTATATGTGAAGCTTGCAAGATTGATCTCCATATCCCCAAATTGTTGGGATACCCTACTATCCGTTCAAAAGGCGCACTCAAATATTTCCAGCAATATGTTCTCGGGTGTATTATTCTTTGGAACTGAACGGAATGCCTCATGCGGTAATGTCTGTGTTACACACTCTAGAAATGTTGATGTCAAATCCCGTGAACGAAACTACGTGACTTGCTTATTTCCTTAAATCGTCAAATCCTTCCTACCTTCCTCCCTCCCTCTGTCACCAATGTAAATAGCGAACTAGACTTTTAATATTAATATCCAAAGTTACACCTTAAGTCTAAAACAATAGATGTCTTCCATTCACATGCTTTTCTCTAGCTGCTCCACAAACAAAACTTAGAACCCACTATATATTTTATACGTATCCAGCTAATCGAGATAAACATTAGCAGAATTCCTTTTAAGAAGTAGGGAATACACTAGGCTAAAGTGATAGTTAAATATCTTAAAAGCTGGTCGCCTTGTGAAACAATTGAAGTTAGGTTCTCTTTGCAAGGCCAGCAGTAAACAAAAAACAGATGAAAGGAAAGATGACCTCCAGTCTGGAAATGTTCTAAGCAAATTCAAATTAAAACCAGTAACAACGAATATCTCGGAAACGATTAACTCTACACAGAAAAGGAAAAAACATTCTGTAGTGAGTTTTTCTCTATTTCTTACAGTTTATCAGTTGTACGAAAGTCAACCAGAATGAAGAGATTTCAGAGGCTATTCCCAGAAAATTCAAGATTTACGTTTAATTTTTCATGAAAATATCTTAAACATGCTATATTTTAATCAAAATCATTAGAAACATTTTTAAAAAAATCAAAATTTTAGAAAAATATTCCATGTAAAAAAGCTTTGGTGGGGAAATGTTACCAAAAATACTCCATCCTTGAAAGATGCTAAATCTAAATACCATGTTTGTATTTAATCGGCTTTTTGTTTTTGAGTTGTATTGTGCGGCAAACAAAACAAACAAACAAACACACATACACACATACATACTAAAACTGCTTTGTTTTTATTCAGGGAACCCTAAAACGTGTATTTTCAGTGAAATCTCGGCATCTAATTTTTTCTAGCTACTATATGTATTGTATGTGCACACGTGTTAGAGAAAATAAAATTAGATGGTGATAGCGAATGTTATCCATTTATCATAGTATAGTGAAAGCAGGTAAACTGAATGGCAATTGTTCGGCACGTGTAGAAGCAGAGATTCACTGCTTTGAACACGTGTCAAAGCTGTTTCACCTGCCCGTCACAGGAGAGATACAGTTGTCTAGCACTAAAGTCTTTGTGGGCATGTCACAAAGCATTAGATGAAGATGAGATTTAGACCCATCACACAATCAACAATGTATCTCATAACGTATGTGTCACAATATGATCATATAGTTAAAATGACACAGCAATACGCTTTGAAACTATACACTATATATATACCTTAGTCGATACCTAAGTCGATACCTTATGTGCGTATCGACTTAGACAGCATGACCTCTGTATCATGCTACTACGCAGAAGCGGATCAGAATGTGTCAGTTGTGAGCTGCTTCAGTCATTGCTTTGTCTTCGTGTTATGTAGTGTTTCGAAATACGAGTCATCTGTGTGATTTCCTTAAGAATTTCTCTTGTTAGTTCATGGCAAAAAGTTCACACTTGAACAACATTCAACCATTCTCATTTAGTGAGATTATTAGGATTCTCATTGGGAAGAATTTAATTTAATTATATATTAAATTATTTTTTTAATTTATTTAAATATTATGAGGTGTGCAGACAATTTAAGCAACAATTTCCTAGAATAATAATGCACTTAAGACTTCTGTAATAAATCTTTCACTCCACCATTACACCACATATTAGAAAACAATGTTGCTACTCAGAATTTAAAATATTTATCAATAATATATTTAATTCATTATAAATAATTAACTACATTTCCCCATATATTTAAATAATGCAGTTATGTAAATAACTATTTTATATTTCCAATGAATATGTTCATATTTTTATTATTTGTCTATTTACAAAAACGTTAAATCTTTTGCTGTGGCATTTATACTTTATATTGCATTATTATGTAAAGGTACACATTGTTTAAAAGTATAGTCCTGATATACAATTGTAAAATAGGAAATTTAATATACGAGGGCCATTTTTGTTTCAAAGTCCGATAGGCTATAAATAAAAGACAAGTTCATAGAACACAATTATTTTACTACTAAAATGTTATGTACACTTATGGTTACTTTTCAACATAATCACCGAAAAGATTGAGACATTTATCGTACCTATGCACAAGCTTTGCAATACCCGCTTCAAAAAATGTTGGCGTCAATGATTTCAAGTGATCATTGATGTTGTCTTGAAGATCTTCGTACTTTACGACGTTTGCGGAGAGCCATTCAAAACAAACGAAGAGGAATGCTGACTTCAGGAATTGTGCTCATCCATGACAACGCTCGTCCACGCTGGTATAACCCATCGGCTCCTTGAACAATTTGAATGGGACATTTTCGATCATCCGCCGTACAGTCCTGACCTGACACCCAGAGACTTTTACCTTTTTTCTGAACTAAAGACATGGCTAGGAGGGCAGCACTTTCAAACCAACAGAGAGCTTCAAAACAACGTCAATGCTCATTTGAAATCATTGTGGCAACACTTTTTGAATCGGGTATTGCAAAGCTTTTGCATAGGTACGGTAAATGTCTCAATCTTTTCGGCGATTATGTTGAAAAGTAACCATAAGTGTACAAAACTTTTAATAATAAAATAAATGTTTCCATGAACTTGTTTTTTATTTATAGCCTATCTGAGGTTACCCAGGTTCAAGTACACACACTTAGATGTTTAGTGAATAAACGCAGAACGACGGGAATGCTAAACACTTTCCTTCCTTAAGGGAAAACGATATGTTCTAACGAAGGAAACGCTATAAAAAATTGGTCTTCATTCGAACGCTCATCTAAGAAGTCTCTCAGCCGTGTTGCACAGCAAGTAGGCGTTTCACAAACCTCTTTTCATACAATTGCTAAAACTTTAAATCTGAATTCCTACTGTGTGAAATACAGTCATGAAATTTCATGTAATTTCATCCAACAAATGTATACCACATTCAGCAACACTTAAGGTAGCTCCATGGCACGAAAGTCCACAAGGGACCTCTTGGCCTACCGTCCAGCCGCTGTATTCACCATCGACCCGAAGGTGTCATGAATTGGGTGCAGTGCTGGAGGGTGAGACATGATCAGCACCCCGAGTCCCTCCCCACCGATTGGTGCGATTTCTCGATATGGAGCGCTATTTCTCAATTAAGTAGTTCCTCAATTGGCCATTCAGGGATCTCACGAGGCTGAGTGCACTCTGGACCAGGTCTCCCACCCCGGTACCGGCAATCGAACCCAGGTCTACCACTTGGCAAGCAGCCGCGCTACCACCGCGCCAAGAAGGCGACCCCAACAACTTTACAAGGTAAATACTCATTACATAATAGATGTTACTAAAACTCGTGAGTAAGAAAGTAGGGATTTACGGAATGAAAAGCCTCGCAATATACCCATTTGCGGGAACCGGTCTCGACATAAAACAAAGGCACTGTAAAAATAAAATATATGTACACATTATTGTATATAATTGTTCTTTCGAAAGAATATCGTGTTCTCAAATGGGGTGGTGGCCTCAGGTGCCTATAATTTATACATACTTTGTATATCGTAAGATTACTGTTTATAATAACATGTTATTCTTTGTCATGAGAAACAATGCTACTGTTATGAGTACAATATTTTAACTAAAAAGTTTCATAATTTTGAGAAAACTTCACTTGGATCCTTCCTTAAACTCTAGTATTTTTAAAGATAAATACAATCTAGTGTTTTAACTGCTGCTTTTAAGTTTATCTTTCTTTTCTTTTATCTTTTATAACGCTTTAAAAATGTTGAATTACTCACAGCACGTTCACTGGAGTTTTTAGTTTGCTAGTAGTTTCATAAGCCAAAGTAATTGCCTGTGAGAAACGATTCCCACCCACCTTATAGCATACTCGACAGCATAATAACCTGAAGCTTCTATAAAATGGAAGGGAATTCTCATTGTTACTTACTGCAAGGATAATGAGAATGTGCTTAATAACTATTAAAATTCTGTAAAATACCTGCGGGAATTTAACAGCATGTAATAACTTATTTATTGCTTTCTGAGGTTACTATCAAGTACGTCTTTATAAAAACATAACTTTGGAATGTTGTTAAAATGAAAGTTTATTAGCTCTTTAAATATTAGAGCTCCTTTAGGTGTTGCAGTCTGTGAAATGTGTCAAATTTGTGAAAAAAATTATCATAAAAACACAATTTTAATTCTAAACTTTAAGTAAATATTTTGGTTTTACTTTCTACATAGTAGTGGATAAGGTATTGTAATCCACCCGAAAATTCTATGTCAAGATTTCAGCGGGAATATGTTTTGAGGTCCCCTGAGTCCGAGAAAAGCATTTTAAAAAAAAACTCCTTGTGTGTGTATGTATGTGTGTGTGTGTGGACAGCATAGCTCAAAAACGAAAAGACCGTTAAAAACCATGGGATACAACACCAAGATTTTCGAGAAAATTCCCCCAAACATAAACTACCCTTTACATCGAAGAATTACAGGCAATTTTGTTTTTCTCAAAAAATGGCTGTAACGATTTTGATTAAAATACCGTATATTAAAAGACATTTATATCACAGATAAACTATATATTTTGAATTTTCTGGGAATAGCTTCTGAAGACCTCTTTATTCTGGATTTGCAGAATTTTGCTTAGCGGTTAAACCGTAAAGATAAGACAAAAACTTACTACACAAAAATTATAGATCCCGTTAAAACACATAATATATGTCAGATGCGTTTTATGTAGAGCTGATCGTTCTGCAATTGTTTTTCAAAGGGAAAGTGACGTTTCCTTTCATCCCTTATGTTTTACTGCTGGCCATACAAAAAGAACCAAACTTATCTCACATAGGACCAGCTTTTAAAAAATGTGACTATCGACTTAGCCTGTGTGTGTGTGCTTGCGTGCGTGTGTGTATGTGTGAACAGCATTGCTCAAAAACGAAAAGTTTATATATAAAATACCAAATTTGGTATTTAAGTTCAGTAGCTTCCAAGGATGTTTCACGAACACATTCAAGAAAATCCCCGCAAACTACCCTTTACACGAAAAAACTTTAGAAAACTTCTATTTTCTCAAAAATAGCTCTAACGATTTTGATTAAAATATCCTGTGTTAAAGATATTTGCACGACAAATAAAATATGTATCTTTAATTTTCTGGGAATAGCCTCTGAAGACATTTATTTTGAATGAATTTTGCGGAATTTTGCATAACTGGTAAACCGTAAGAGATACACAAAAGTTTACTGATCAAAATGTTTATAGCTGGTTAAAACATACAATTTATGTTACATGCTTTTTTCCCTGGAGTTGACCGTTTTTAAGATATTCCTTATTATTGATTTCAGTTTTAAATTACTTAATACTTTTCTCATACGAGAACTTGTCAACATCTGGCCACGCAAAGAATCGGATTTCTATACCGTAACAACCACATTTTAAATCATTTTACTGTCGTTTTAGCATAGCGTATCCCCTTATTTCCCTTCTACCTATAAGGAACTAAGTAATATAATCGTTTCTGCTAATATTTATCTCGATTAGCATGAATTAGATAGAAGAATAAGCTTATTAACAGTAATTTGTTACAGAGAAAGTCATGTGAATGGAGCACATCAGATTTTTCTCAAAGGGAAAGTGACGTTTCGTTTCAATTCTCTTTCTTTACTACAGGCCATGAATAGCGAGCCGAATTTCAGTTGTCTCACATAGAACCAGCTTTTAAAGCATTTGAGCATCGATCTAGCCTAGTGTATTCCATTATGTCTCTTCTACTTACAAAAAAGCAAGTAACAAGACAATTTCTGCTAATATTTATCGAGATTAGCACACACCATTGGTAAAAGAATCTTTTGTAAGGAAAGTTGTTTGTGTAACAGCTAGAGAAAGTCATGTGAATGGAACACAGATTTTTTTATAAAAAGTGAGTGAGTGAGTGAGTGTATGTGTGTCTGTCTGTCTGTCTGTCTATCTGTTTGTGAACAGCATATCTCTAAAACAAAAGGTCCATTAAATACTAAACCTGGAATTTAAGTTTAGCATCTTTCAAGGATGGGATACGAAAATTGTCATTATATCTTCCCACACCCAACTACCCCTGATGTGGAAAAAGTTTCGAAAATTTTGATTTTCTGAATAATGGCTCTAAAGATTTTGATTAAAATATTGCATACCAGGGTCAACTGATACGTCCCGGGCCTCTCAATGAAAACAGTATTTAAAAAAATGTTTTTTTGCTTTATTTCTCAACATAATCTCCAGCAATTCTAATACGTTTGTCATATCGATGTTCCAATTTAATTAAACCATCTCTGTAGTGTGATTTATCAACGTCCTCAAAATAGTCGTTTACCGCATCAATGACCTCGTTAATGTGAAATCTTCGTTCTCCAAGAAATTTTTTGAGGTTTGGAAACAGGTGTTGTCACTAGGTGTTATATCTGGCAAATAGGGTGGAAGTCCAAGCAATTGGAACTTAAATTAGCACATTTTTCCCGTTGCAATGACTGAACGATGGGCCGGAATATTGTCGAGATGAAAAAAGTTATTTTTTTTCTTTTCCAAATGAGGTCTTTTTCTGTTCATCTCATCACTCCAACGTTGCAGTAAGCTTGCGTAGTAGTCACCAGTGATACTATTACTGTTTTCGAAGTAATCAATAAAAACAATTCCCTGTGCATCCCAGAAAAATCTCGCCATAACCTTGTTAGCTGATAAAATTGACCTTTTTTGGAGTTAGTTCACCTGGCGCAATCGACTGTTTTGACTTTGATTTACTTTCTAGAGTGTAGTGATATATCCAAGTTTCATCCATGATGATAAACGTCTCAAAAATTCACTGGAATTTTTGTGGTAGAGCACCACATTCTTAACAGAAACAGTTTTTCTTTGCAACTTTTGATCAGGTGTCAACAATCGCGGCACCCATCTTGTACAGATCTTGAGAAAGCCCAAAACATTACTCAAACAAGTTTAGTCTGCGGTCTTCCAGTACTAAACGATGTATTTTTTTCAATGATCGCTGGAGTTGTCACTTCTACGGGGTGTTCAGAGACTCACCACTAGCGCTCGCACGTCCCATTTTCAACAGTGTAACCCTCATTTTAATCATTGAATATGAAGGGGCAGAGTCTTTCAATCTACAGCCCATTTCCTCCTTCATTTCTTTAGGCGTTAAGCCTTTCAAATGGAAGTGTTTAATCACTGCTCGTTTTTCCAAATCCTCCATTTTCATGAAAACTCTAAAGTTGTCTTGTTTAAAATGCTGTCATTCGAAAACTAAACAAGCTATTGACCTGTAACTATGGGTACAAGCTAGTCTAGAGTTAAATTATACGATGATACCGTCTAACTGGCCTAGTGGGGCCATATCAGCCGACCCTCGTATTAATTTTCTGGGATAGCTTCTGAAGACCTCTTTATTCTGCATGAATTTTACAGAATTTTGTATAACTGGTAAACCGTAAGAGATAGACAAAAGCTTGCTTCACAAGATATGTATATCTCTTTAAAATACACAATTTATGTCATGCATTTATAGAGCTGGCCATTTCTGAGCTTCTTCTTGCTTTTGGTTTCATATTTTAAATACTTTTCTTATACGGTAATTTCTCAACTCCTGGCCATACTAACAAAGAAATTTCTATTATATAGCAACCATAAAATGCTAATTTTAGCTATGAAGTAGATAGAACCAAGCGGCAGCATGTGCGATTGTGTTGGACAAAGCGGCGCAGGGGCAGGTTTTCTCCGGGTCTCCGGTTTCTTCGCCATCCCATTCCAACGGTGCTTCATCTGCATTTCATGTATCAGCAGTGTCATCGCCTGCGGTACCACAAGTAGCAAAAGCGGCGTTAAAAACTACTAAAACAAAATTAGAGAGAAGAATAAGCTTTTTAACAATAATTTGTAACAGAGATGTAGAGAAAGTCATGTGAATGGAACACACATTTGCTTTTTTTATAAGGACTCGTAATTGAAGCGGCGTTTTTAATTGGAAAAGGGAAAACAATGTACGGGATAATGTACACGATTACTATTAATTCTCCAAATTTCCATTAGCTCCTCGGTCGATGCTGTCATTCCTCACGCTATTCAATTTGCCTTTGTTTAGATTTGGTGATAGTCGAGAGGAGAAAGTTACAATGTAATAACAACAAAGCGATATTAAAAAGCAAGCAAAACGGCTAAAGAATGACGCAGCGCGAAAGAAGATGGGTTGAGTAAACAAGATGCAGTGTCTCTTGAACAATGCCTCATCACCAATGTGCCGAGCAAAATAACTACGTAACAATCAAATGAAAAACAATAATACCAACAAAGAGAAAATAAGAAGCGTCATAGAAATGGGTTTGCTTGTCGAAATGCTGTTGAACCAGCCCCCTCCCCCAGCTTTTCCAGGGGTTTGAAGCAGCAAATTACTCTGGCTTCCAGAGGAAGACGTTGGCGAGTGAGCCTAGCCGGACAGCCAAATTATCCAACTCCCATTTGTTACATTGCTTTGTCCTCAACCTCAAGCTTGTCATAATATTCAAAAGCCTACCTTCCAAAAACTTGAGAATTTGTTTGCATTGTAAACAAAAAAATCTGATGTAATCCATTCACATGACTTTCTCTACATCCCTGCAAAACATCTTATTAAAAAGCTTATGTTTCTATTTACTTCATGCTAATCGAGAAAAAATTAGCAGAAATAGTCTTATTACTCGCTTCCTTTTAAGTAGAAACGAACAAGGGTTTACCATAGGTTAAAGTGATAGTTAAAAGCTGATTGTTATGTGACTGAAATTCCTTTGTTTTTATGGACAGGGGTTGACAAATTCCCGTATGAGAAGTATTTTAAAGCTGAAACCAATAACAAGGAATATCTCAAAACTGATAAATTCCACGAAAAAAATATATATGACTTAAGTTGTGTGTTTTATTGTGATCTACATTTTTTGTGTGGTATGCTTTTGTCTATCTCTTACGGTTTATTAGTTATTAAACATTCCGCAAAATTCATCCAGAACAAAGTAGTCTTCAGAGGCAATTCCCAGAAAATTCAAGATAAACATATTAATTGCGAGGTAATTTTCGAAATTTTTCGCATATAACGGGTAGTTTGGGTTGGGGGGACTTTCTTTAAAATCTTCCGTGTAGCATCCTTGGAATATACTGAACTGAAATACCAAGTTTGATATTTAACGAACTCGTTTTTGAGTCATGTTATCACACACACACACACACACACACACACACACACACACACACATACGGATCATTTTCTAAAAATGCTTTTTGGGTGAAATCTCGGTATCGAATTTTTTTGGTGGAATGCAATGCCTTGTCTATACAGAATGTTCATTGTACATACATGCTAGAGAAAGTAAAATATCTTTCTGAAGGGTAAAATTTTTTTTCACACACGGAATAGCATAAAATATATAAATCTGATGTGTTTCATTCACATGACTTTGTCTCCATCTCGGTAACAAATTACTGTTAAAAAGCTTATTCTTCTATCTACTTCATGTTAATCAGAAAAACATTAGCAGAAATGGCCTTACTACTTGTTTTCTTGCAAGTAGAAGGGAAACGAGGAAATACACCAGGCTAATGCGATAGTCAAATGTTTTAAAAGCTGGTTGCAATGTGGATGAAATCCGTTTCTTTGCATTGCCAGGAGTTGAAAATTCTCGTATGTGTATTTTAAAACTGAAACGATAACAAGGAATGTCTCCAACAAGGTCAAATCCATGAAATATACTGAATCTGACATAAATTGTGTGCTTCAACGATATATAGTTTTTTGTGTAGTAAAGCTTTGGCTATCTTTTACGGTTTACTAATTATGCAAAATTCAGCAAAATTCATCACGAATAAAGAGGACTTCAGAGACAATTTCCAGAAAATTCAGGATACACATTTAATTCGTCAATTTACGGTATTTTAATCAAAATCGTTATAGCCATATTTGAGAAAATCAATATTTTCGATGTTTTTCCACGTAAAGGGTAGTCTGGGGAAGAGGATTTGCCTCTAAATGTTCATATCGCATCCTAAGAAAATACTAAACTTAAATATCAAGTTTGGTACTTTATCGACTTTTCGTTTTGGAATTATCATCATCACAGGCACACGTACACACGCGCCCACACGGACTTTTTCTAAACCTTCCTTTTTTTGGATACAAGGGATCCTAAGACGTGTATTTCTAGTGAAATCTCTGTATCGAATTTTTGGGTGGAATACAATATATTCTCTATATACTGTGTATATAATTTGTGTAGAGAAAGTAAAGAAGTAATTTCTAAATAGGATTAAGAATGTATGTGACTAAAATTCGAAACTAATTAGCTTTTTGAAATTTATGCACACATGTATTATAATACAAACATGGAAAATAACATTTGAACTGAAATTTCGGTAATATAGTGGTTACAAAGCTGTACAAAAGAATTGGAGTTTTAGGGGAGTTGGGGGATTATATTGTTAGCCCCGTTCCAACAATCAAGTGCTAGTTTTTTTGTTTGTTTTTTACTTTTTTTGGTAGTGTTTAACGCCCGCTTTAACTACTTATGGCACCGCAGGCGGTCAAGTGTTAGTGGCAAGAATGTGGCACATCCCCAACCCTCTTTAAAATATATCTGCAACATATTTTAAAACGATGTAATGTCATGTAAAGGTGTGGTATTACCATGACTAAGCGCGTTACTCCGTGTCGCGAAGATGGGAAATGGATGTTGAAGAAGTTGATGGAAGTCGAGGACCTTCGGGTCAATTTGACTAAAACTGAATACTGGTGGTGTTAGGCAGGGGAATAAATATTAAAATACCCCAAGGAATAATTAAATCTGTATGTGAATTTAAAATAACTACCTCCATGGTCCATAAATGTGGAAGATATGAAGCGGTTGAGGTGGGCAGATTTTGTTGGATCCCTAGAAGATAGTAAACTTAAATGTTACACCTATATTGCTTTTTTTTTTCTTTCTTTTCTTTTCATTTCTTTGACATACCTTAAAACGTGTATTTCCATGAAATGTTAGCATAATTTTTTCGTACTTATGTACCATGTATGAATTAAGGAAGAAATAAATGCTGATATTAATCAAAAGCTGGTATATTGGACAAAACAAATCCTATCTTCCTTAATAACATGATTTCTCAATGTACACAAGTGCGTAGTGTCGACCTGCAAGAACTGCATTCAAACATTTCTTTCAGAGAAACAAGGGCTTGCGATGAACTGTATTCAAACGTTTCTTTCTCCGACTGCATTAATGTTCTTACTCTCTGATATAAATATATTCATTGTACAATAATTAAATCAATATCGTTAGAGCCATTTTTGAAAAAATCAAAATTTTCAAAAAAATTTCCCTCTAAAGGGTAATTTAGAGTGCGACGATTTTCCTCAAAATCTTTATGTCGCATCCTAGGATGATATTAAACTTAAATACTAAGTTTTGTATTTAAATGTCTTTTCGTTTTTGAGCTACACTGTCCTCACTCACACACACGCTTACACACCTTTTTCTAAAAATGATTTTTTTGGATTCAGGAGGACCCAAAACGTATTTTAGATGAAATCTCGGCATCTAATTTTTGGATGGAAAACAACACCTTCCTTATACATCATGTACAAAGTACGTATAGAGAAAGTAAAATACTTTTTTGGGGGGTTCAGAGGCATCCAAAAGTATATTTCCAGTGAAATCTCGGTATCGAATTTTTGATTGCAAAATAATACCTTCTCTAGACACTATGTACATAGTACGGGAAGAGAAAGTAAAAAGTGTTAGTATTTTAAAGCTGAAACCATTAACAACGAATAACTCAAAAACGGTCAACTGCACGAAAAAAGGTTTATAACATAAACTGTGTGTTTTAGCGAGCTCTGCAAGTTTTGTACAGTACGTTTTTGTCTATCTCTTACGGTTTATCACTTATGCTAAATTCCACAAAATGTATCTAGAATAAATGTCGTCATAAGCTATTCCCAGAAATCTCAAGATATACATTTTAATTTTCATATAAATATCTTTAATATACGATATTTTAATCAAAATCATTAGAGCCATTGTTGAGAAAATCAAAATGTTCGAACATTTTTCCATGTAAAGAGTAGTTGGGTGTGGGGGAATTTTCTTGAAAATCTTCATGTTGCATCCTTGGAAGATACCAAACTTAAATACCAATTTTGGTATTTAACGGTCCTTTTGTTTTTGAGCTATGCTGTCCAGACACACATACAATCACACACATGGACCTTTTTCCAAAAATACTTTTTTGGATTCAGGGGGACCCAAAACATATATTTCCTGTGAAAGCTCGGTATCGAATTTTTAGGTGCATTACAATATCTTCTCTATACACTATGTACATAGTACGTGTAGAGAAAGTAAAAATGAATCAGAGAACATAGCAGCCGTGCTTCTGAACGCAGTAATACTTTCAGTCTGATGTCTAAAATACTTTCTGAAATAATAATTAATTAATTTGGTAGGTTTAACTTGCAAGGTGGGCAGCGCTGGGTCAAGTGGATAGATCGTTTGCCTTTCATCAACGCGGCCCAGATCAACGTCAGGGTACCGCATTTGGGGTTTGTTGTTGGACAAAACGAGGTCTGATCGAGTTTTCTCCAAAAGTCTTGGAACTATAATACTGGCGCTAGTGTCGCTGGGAAGGATTGAAACCTCTCGCGCAGTTGCGAGTGGAGGGAATGCTGTGTTTTTTGCTATATAGTATATTATATATTGTTTAAAAGAACTTCAAACGTGAAATGCTTTAAATGTTGGTTTTAAATGAACATGGGACATTCCTGTGCTGAATAAAGCTCTACATGTCGGAAAGTGATTCCAAGGTAATTTCCATTGATAAGAATTAATTGTAAAACTTATGGTATGTGTTCGAAATTAATTCCGATTTATTCTGTTACGCTTCGGTTGCTAAACGGATGGAAATTTATTTTTATTTAAAGTATATAAAGCAGAACCATTGAATAAGTGATCACCTGCTTTGGTGCATGACAAATTTGCGCCATGCCAATAACACAGACTTTGTTCAAAGCAATTTATGTAAAATTGTTTCTATAATAGTAGGGGCAAGATTATTTTCCCTTCGGTATTTCATTTTTCTACTAGTCTGACAAAGGTAATGGATAATGAGTAATTTAATACTACAAATATTTTATATCTTTTCAGTGTTTAAGTTACTGATAAAATAGTAAAGTGAACAATACAATTTGCTGTAATTTAAAAAATTACACCGAAATGTCGACTAACTTAGTCTTCTTCAATCTGTAGTTTCAGACTGAAAAATAACTCCAAAGAGAGCTAATAGGGATTTAAGAAGTATTAGAATCTTTAGAATCAAATAGCAGTTCTGGAATTAAAACAAGTATTGAGCAGATGCAGAGGAGCAAAATTATACTCACAGTCTAAGAAAAATGTTAAATTAATGGAGAATGAGCTATAAGGAACACACGACCAGATATTCCTTATATTTTTAAAAACGAAATGTATATATTGAATTGTCTGGGAATAGCCTCTGAAGATCTCTTCATTCTGGATGATTTTTTACATATCTGGTATACCGCAAGAGATAGACGAAACTACCACTCCGAAAATATACATGTCGTTAAAACACACAATTTATGTTATACTCGTATACACATTTTGTAGCGCTAACTGTTTCCGAGATATTCCTTGTTATTGATTTTAATTTTTAGCGACTTAAACTTTTCTCATTTAATCTCTGTTTTACTCCCGGCCATGCAGACAGAACTTCAACTGTTCACAAGCTGCCAGATTTTATTTGCAATTGGAACATCAGATTTTTTTCTACTAATGTTTTATATTTTAGGAAATATTGTAATGGCAAATTAACTATCATAACTTTTTTTTTGTTTTTTTAAGTCCTTTAACTTGGTTGGTCATATCAGACGATGAATGAAATTGATGAAATGATGCTCAAATGATCTAGGGATCCATGGAGCTTAAAGTTACTCGACAGGATAAAGGACAACCCCGAAAAAAAACCTTATCCGTGAAACTCACGAGATTCGAACTCACGACCTTTTGAATGGGAATCAGACACGCTACCACCACACTACCCAGGCGGGCTCATCATAAGTTGTTGAATTAGGTATACATTAAACCTGTATTCTCGATTACAATTAATACACGTTGACTCTAACATTCTTATTTCCAAACTCTTAAGCTTTGAGAATAATGTTAACTAAAAAAGAACTACTTATCCAACCTAGAATCGAACAGAATTTTTTCAGTTTTAATCAGGTTAGTTGAATTCTTTAATACATACGCTTTCATTAAAAGCTCCTATTTATAACCCCATGAAAGACTTTATGCATAGATGAAAAGCATAAAGTAAACATGGATATTTGAAATGAAACTACGAAAAACAAAACTAAAGCTGAATTCTACATTCTATGGTGCTTATGTCTCCCTTTGTAATAATATAGTTGGGAAGCGTACTATTGCAGAATCGAGGAAAATGTCGCCCTCCGTGATGTAATGGTTACCATGCTGACTTCATATACCCAAGGTCGTGGGTTCAAACCCGGCGGAAGACGATGGATTTTTTCGGGTGTAAAAATCCTTAGCATGGCTCCCTTCGGAAGGGAAGTAAAGCCGTTGGTCCCGTGTCGTAAAAGAACCACAAGACTGATAGAGAGGCCGCTGAGCAAAATTAAGCGGTCTTTCGTGCCCACTTTAGAACGGGACGCTGACAACCACAGCAGTTAAAGAGCGTCCATAAATAACACGTCATTTACATTTTATCGAGGAAAAGTTTGAAAATATGAATCGAAGTCTTTTTAATTTACGAGTTTCTGCGATATATCGCACAATATTTTTAGATGATGAGTATATATTAATTAAAATATAAAAATGAATTAAATAAAATATTATTTGGATGTAAATGACTTCTATGAGAAAGAAACATTTGATAGTCATTGTTACGTAACTTTACATTGTACTTTATAATTAATTTGGCAACTTTATTGGCAAAAAGTTATAGTAGAGACAGAGAAACTGAAGACTGGGATGTTCTATATTCATTTCGGAGAAATCTAAACAAAGGTACACGAGTTAGTGTACAGTATATGGAAAAAATGGTTAAGCAACTGTTTTATTTACCTCACGTGTGTTTTTTGAGTCCATATCAGTATTGCGATTTCTGTTGTTTCTATAACAACATTACGTCCAGTAATAATATTATCAGTAAGTAGAAGAAATTAGTCCATGGTCCAAAAATAATTTAAATGCAGGTATGCACCATTCAAGTTCAATGAAAATATTTACTTCTCTCTATCTCTCTCTCTCTCTCTCTGTCTAGTCAATGTACTGATTTTATTTAATTTCCATCAGGACATTCGAGTTCTAATCCTAGTGCATAAATGCTTACGATTACAAAGATTTTGAGAAATAAACTATTACATTTGAAAAAAAACAAGGAAAATGTAATAATTTTTGTACAATAATTAGGGGTTAATATTAAAAATATTATATAATAGATCTCTTTGAAAACTCCTTTACTATAAAACTTGAAATTTTAATCTGAATGTTTTTAAAAAATAACATTACATGATTCATTTTATTAGAGCAATGAATTTAAACTAGTAAAAGTAATTATTTTAAAAATAACAATAGAATGTTGATACATAGCAAAAAAATCAGCTATAAAATAAATGGTATAAATCTCAATAGTATTACATCATAAAACCGTATATTTTTCAAATTTCACAAAATTTTAAGGGGATCTTTATTCTGTGATGTCGAGAGTTTCTGAAAGTAGGCTCCCATGTTTAAGTTCTATGGGATTACGTTCTCCATACGGCGAGGTTAAACTAAGTTAAGATTTAAGTAATAACTTCGCAGGATAGAAGTTCCCTTAAATTGAGTAACTCATTGTATCAGTAAACCACTTCAGACGTATTAAGATTTAGAACCAAGGCGGAGTCAAAACAAACTTCTTACAAAGGATTATTCTTCATTCTAATCGAGATAAATGTTAGCAGAATGTTGTTACTTAGTTCCTTATATTTAGATGCCAACTAAGGGAATACACTACTCTAAGGATATATTCAAATATATGGGAGTGTCTTTAAAATAGGCTCCTTTTCATGGTCAGGAATAAAAACGAGAAATAAAGATAATTTCTGTTTGGAGAAATGTATAGATATTTTAAAGTTGAAACTAACAAAAAAGGAAAATAGTTTTTTTTTTTGGCTCCACAACAAAACTATACGGATATAAACTCAATGTTTTGACGAGATGTACTTTTTTGTGTAGTAGTTTTGTCTATCTTTACCTATGTAAAACCCATCTAGAAAGTATAGTACTTCAGGGAATTCAACAAATTTAGGATATTAATTGTATTTCCCATTTAATATGTTTAATATACATATTTTAATCAAAATAGTTAGAACAATTTTTGAGAAAATCCAAAATTACTCAAATCTTCTATGTAAAGGATAGTTTGGGGTAGAAGGAATTTCATAAAATGTTTTTGAAAAAGTACGTGCGTGTGTCTGCATGTGTGTCTCTAGGAGCATAACGCAAAACCGAAAAGTCTGTAAAATACCAAGCTTGTTATTTAAATTAAGCATCTTAAGCAACACAAACATTTTCAGGAACATCACCTACCCGTTACATGGAACATTTTTTTAAAATTTAGAATTTCTCAATAATGACTAAGGACTTTGATAAAAACACCTGTTTAACATACTTTAATGACAAATTAAGTGTATATCTTGAATTTTCTGGGAATAGTCTCATAAGAATTCTGCATTCTGGATGGCATTCGTACAACTAGTAAATATTAAAATAGACAAAAGCTTAGAACGCAAAATATGTAGATCTTGTTAAAACACACAATTTATGTCATATACATTTTATTTCTAGAGTTAACCGTTTCCAAAATATTCATTATTATTGACTTCAATTTTAACCTATCTATACTTTTACTCCTGATCATGCGAAGAAGCAAATTTTAATGACAGCGACATAGTGACTATTTTTAAAACATTGGACTATCGATTTTACTTATAACTAGGTAATAAGAGATTCTGCTAATGTTGACCTCGATTAGTATGAAGTAGAGAGAAGTACATGATTTTTAACTGCTGTGGTTCTCAGCACCCCTTGTGTTCTGAGCGTGAAAAACCGCTTAATTTTACTCAGAGGCCTCTTTTATCAGACTTGAGGTTCTTTTACGTGTCGTAAATCTACGACACGGGACAAACGGCTTTAATTCCCTTCCAAAGGAAGCCATGCTAAGGATTTTTACGCCCGAAAAAATCCATCGTCCTACTCGCGACCTTGGGTATATTAAGTTAGCATGGTAACCATTACACCACGGAGGGCGACTTTTGTGAGAAGTTTGTTTTACAAAACAGATAGAGAGAGAGTGATGTGAGTTGTTTTTGTACCCGGGGAATCTCAAAATATATATTTCCGGTGAAATATTGATATAGAATTTTTGGGTGGAATACAGTAGCTTCTCTACCAACTTTGTACACACATAGTATACATGTAGAGAAATTAAAACGCAGTTTGAATCCAGTTTTCACATGAAATATATCTTAGTTTGTTAGCTGCGTTCTTTGAAACTGCAGAAGTGAAGGGCTCGAGACCGCAAGTAGGCTCACTCGCTGCTGAGGCACCCATCTTCTTTTTGGATCATATTCTGGTAACAATCTCTCCCCAGATCTGCTGCTCTGTTAATATGTGTGACGCCATTCGTGAAGATAATTGGATTGTTGATTCTGTGATGCTGTTTCTTAATTTGTTAGCATATCCACGTCTAATCTGGTCCGATTATTGCAGTTTGTGTACTTTCCCGCTCTATTTTTTGTTTCTTCTGCGCATGTCCTTAAAGATTGGTATAATTATACCTCTTTCATTTCATTCGGATGAAGTTTGTTAGCCAGACCACTTTGTCTGTGTCTATAAAGCCATTAATTTTAACGTGAAGGGCTTGCAAAGACGTTGTTATACCCGGGGCAATAAGTGCTCCAAAGTTTTGAAAGAGTGAACCGAATCCAAAAGAAAGCAACAAGAACAAACATATGGAGATCAATTTTATGTTTTTGTGCGCCGGCTTACCAATAAAGATTGCAGCAAATGCAAGACTACTGTGTTGTCTTCATATATTTTGATGCATGTTTTGTAACACTTCTTTCAGTACTAGCTGTTCTATATTAAGAAAATAATATATATTTTAAATACTTTATATGCAAGTTAATCATTCTGTAATGTAAGCTGAATTTACAATTCATGCCAACAAGCTCTGTGAGTACTTACAGTAAGAGTTCGAGAGATCATTACAGTAAAATTTGGAAATGACTTAACACTCAAGACATCTGCTACTTCAAGTAAAGAGTCTATTGCAAAATTCATTAACAAAAGAGAGTATAAGAAGGCTTCGTCCATATAATTTAGATGAAACCTTTCATTTGTTTACATAAAAATTCCTTTTTTCTTAATTTTCAATAAAATATTGAAAAGCAATTTTGATTTATTATTGTTTTTTTACAGTTGTTTCAAGTATTTAAAAAATTAATTGGCTAAATAGGAACTGTAAGTTTCTTATCAGATCTCGAATGTTTGGGAGAACTCAGCCCCGCGGGCCTCGTATTCCCAATATGCATTCTCGAGCTGACAAGTATAACTTACAGTTCTTAGTAAATAATATACTATGTAAACCATCTATATTTATCTTTCTGTGTTTGAATAACTTCAGAGCATCTAACACACATAAACGGATTTTTTTTCAAAAATACACTCTTTGGATACAGGAGTCCTCAAATACTACATTCTCAATGAAATTTTGGTATCAATTTGTAGTGGAACGCAACACCTTCTCTATAAATTGTGGATACTGGTAGAGAAATAAAAAATCTTATATGTTCATTCGGATAATTTTCTTTGTTCTGCAAAGCATTCTGAAATTAGATTATTCTTTTATCTTAATCATGTTAATAAAAATAAAAATTACGAGAAAGTATCCTATTGGTTAGCAATACACTAGGTTTAAGTAATAGACAAAACTTTTAACACTATAAAACTATATGATCCTCATTGTAATTGATTCTCTGAGCATGGTCAGGAGTAGAATAAAAGATAGATAGATAACTACTGCCTATTTGGGAAAAGTGAAAGTACTTTAAAATTGAAATAAAAAAATATATCTCTAAAACTGTTAACTTTTCAAAAAAATGACATAAATAAATCATGTATCTTAAAGAGATCTACATTGTTGTGCAGTAATTCTTTGTCTATCTCTTACGGGTTACCAGTTATCAAAAGCTATTCCCAATGAACAGGTTTTCAGAGGCTTTTCCCAGAAAGATCAAGATATGCATTTTATTTGTCATGTATCTCTAATTTACGGTAATTCAATCAAAATCGTTACAGCCATGTTTTAGAAAATCAAATCATTTTCCATTAAAAGGTAGTTTCAGGCGGAGGATTTTCCTGAAAATCTTCTTGGCACATCCTTGGAAAATGCTGAACTTAGATATCAAGTTTGGCATCTATACAACTTTTCCTATTTGAAGTATTCAGGGACACACACAGACGTGGATCTTTTACTAAAAATCTGCTGACATGACTTTCTCTACATCTCTGTAAGAAATCATTGTTTAAAGGCATTTTCACCTATCTACTTCCTGATAATCGAGATAAACGTTAATAGAAATGGTCTTATTACTTGCTTGCTTGTATGTAGAAGAGAAATAAGAGAGTGCACTAGGCTAAAGCGTTAGGCAAATCTTTTAAAAGCAGGTGCATGTGGTTGAAATAAGTTTCTTTGCATTGCCAGTAGTTGTGAAATTTCCCGTTTGTGAAAAGTAATTTTTTTAAAACTGAAACAAATAACAAGGAATATCTCAACTCAAAGAAAAACTGATTGTGTTATAAATGTGTGTTATAAAGAGATCTACATTTTTATGTTGGAAACTTTTGTCTATCTCTTATGCGTTCATCCAGAATAAAAGGTCTTCAGATGCTATTCCCCAAAAAATACAAGATATACATTTTATTTGTCACGTAAATATCTGTAATATACGATATT
Organism: Hymenopus coronatus; assembly: GCA_030762935.1. Taxonomy (NCBI): domain Eukaryota; kingdom Metazoa; phylum Arthropoda; class Insecta; order Mantodea; family Hymenopodidae; genus Hymenopus; species Hymenopus coronatus. The sequence continues at coordinate 61,518,673 of CM060898.1, read as the reverse complement.
TTAATGAAAATCACTAACCATAATTGAGAAGTCAACATTTTAGAGAAGTATTCCATGTATAAGTTAGTTTGGGATGGGGTGGCGGTAAAATTTCCTCAAAATCTTCAAGTCGCATTTATCGGAAAATACTAAACTTTCGATTTTTCGTTTTTTAGTCATCATGTTCACGGACACTCACAGACTTTTTTCTAATTTTTTGTTACATGGGACCCTAAAACATGTATTTCCGATAAAATCACGGTATCGAATTTCTGGGTGGAGTGAATTACCTTCTCTCCTTGCATAACATGTTCTATGTTGATAAAGTAAAACTCTTTTATTCAGGGACCTCAAAACATATATTTCCTGTGGACATCGAATGTTTCAGTGGAGTGCAATGCCTTCTCTATACAAAACGTATGTAGCATTGTGAGCAGAGAGGTTATTTTAAATGTTACTCCGAAATTATAGTTCTTTATATGTTTAACCAGTAATTATATGTATATTTTTGCCTCATATATGTAATACCTAATATAAAGAAAAGAAAGAAAACGTGTAACGATTTTGAAGATATCAACGAGTTAATTCTTAACAGGATGATTTAAAATAATATGAAATGAAACTCACACAGCATTCTGTATTAAAGACAAATTTAAATTAAACCTGCTTTATCTATTCTCCATTCTTATCTCGCTTAGAAATGATAAAATACACAGCTGCGGAAACAGATCCCAGACGTTCATTTCTGGTAACAAGATCTTGGGATGAAAGGAAATAAACACATATCTGAGATGCAATCTTAAAAGATATGAATATGCTACTGATAAATGTTTTGAAAACACTTAACACTACGAAAGAAAATCTAATGTGTTCCCTTCATTAAACTTTCTCTACCTACGTATTCTATAAGCATTCTTGCAAAAGTTTATGTATTTTATTTCATGTTAACCCCCCATTGAATTTGACAGTAGGTAGGGAAAGTATTGTGTTCCACCCAAAAATTCTATGTCGAGATTCCTCAGGAAATACATTTTTTTTTAGGATACCTGGTTCATGTCTGTGTGTACAGCATAACTCATAAATGATATGTCGATTAAATGTCAAACATCTCCAAGCTCAGCTACATCTAAAGATTGACATGAATATTTTCAAAAAAATTCTTCCCAAATTACCTACCCTTTACAAAGAAGATATTTTTGAAGTTTTCGATATGCCCAAAAGTCACAGTAACAATTTTGATATGTGTACATATATACATCATAAATAAAACATGTATCTTGGATTTTGTAGGATAGCCTCTTCATTTTGGATGGCATCTACACAGCTGGTAAAACGTAAGAGATAGGCAAAATGCTGCGTAAATATAAATGTTTAAAAAACCACAATTTGTATCCTATATATTTTTTGTAGAGTTGATCACTCCTGAGATATTCCTTTTATTGATTTAAGATTTCCACTACTTCTCAACTGAGAAGTCGCCATCGTTTTTTCCGCTGATTTTTTTACTCCTGGCAATGCGAAGATAACCTATGTTTTTAAGCTGTAAAACTAGCATGTAGTGAAATTTCTGAAAATATTCTTTATGATTGTTTAATTCACGCGATCGGTTTCTAAACTATTCAAAACTCTTCCGAATATCCAATAACTTCTCATTCTTTTTGTGAATACTTAATAAAGCAGATGCATTAGCTTTTTATGAAATGGGTTTATTCAAAAACCGCCATCCAAAGAATGCAAAACCTGATGTCAACAATAATTATGTGTAAAACCACGGACCTCTGGCTAAGCAATTTTGCGTTTTGAATTTATCTTCAAGTAATTTAGTTCACATACACTGTATCGAACCATCGTATTGCATTATACAACATGGCATTAAAATTAATGAAACGTTCCTTTTCAGGATAATTGCTTCAAATTTTAAATAAAACATTTATTTTTTTTATTTTGTCTACATTTTGCTGCTTGTAAGCAACCTCGGGTTGGTCCAAATTTCACTTAATGCAGTGAAAAGTGTTACACATTTTCAACACTTCCTGAAATCACAGCTCCGAGATAAACATCGACAAGATGTAAGAGGCATATTTAAAATTATAATAAGTTTATGAATTCCGGCCCCGGGACATCAAGCCACATAAATAAAAGTTGTAATGTGAAGGATGTGGACAGGCTAAAGATTGGGAATCAAAAAACGAGCAAGACAGGTAATGTTACGGTAGTGTGAAAGTCAATGTACTGCATCTCAGTTGAGGGGATATTTAAAAATCGTTAGTGATGTTTGAAGTAATTATAATTATATTAAATCTTCAAAGAGAATGATGGATGTCAGCACACCTGCTTTTAGTGTCTGCTAAAATTACTGCAACAATAAACTCTTAGAAAAAATTGAATACCGAGTTTCATTTACGACTACATAATACATTAGCACCTGTAATTTGGCTGTGTGGGCTGATGTATCTTTTGGCCAAAGATGTTTATAAAAATTTGATGTGTTCCATTCACATGATTTTCTCTACATCTACTTAACAAATTATTGTCAAAGAGCTTAAGCTTCTTACTATGCTTTCTTGTAAGCAGAAAGGAAATAAGGAGTACACTAGGCTAAAACGATATTAAAAGTTGGTTGCTGTGTGGATGAAATCCGTTTTTGTGCATTGCCTGCAGTTGACAAATTCCCGTATGTGAAAAGTTTCAATTATTTTAAAACTGAAACAAATAACAAGCAATATCTCAGAAATGGTCAGCCCTACGAAAAAAATGTATATGACAATAATTGTGTGTTTTAACGAGATCTACAAAACATAAGTTTTATTTTCCGTGTAAATTTCTTTAATCAAAATCGTTAGAACCACTTTTCAGAAAATTAAAGTTTTCGAAAATGTTTTCATGTAAAGGGTAGTTTGGGGTAGGGGATTTTTCTCAAAACCTTCGTGTCGCATTCTTGGAAGATACTAAACTTATATAGTAAGTTTGGTGTTTTACTGATTTTTCGTTTTTGAGTTATCGTGTTCACAGACACTGACACACACGGACCTCTTTTTTTTTTAACATGGTTGGTTAACTACATTTAACCTGGTTGATCATACCGGACGATGAATGAAATTCGTGAAATGATGTTCAAATTATCTCGGGGTCCAAGGAGCTTAAAGTTACTCGACATTCTTCTTCTCAGGATAAGGGAAAATCCCAAAAAAAAGTTATCCGGGTAATTCATCCTAAGCGAGATTCGAACTCACGACTTGTTGAATATGAGGTAGACACGCTATGAGAAAAGTTTAGTATTTTGAAATTGAAATCAATGACAAGGAACTCCACAAACAAAAATGCATATGACATAAATTGAGTGTTTTAACGAAATCTGCAATTTTTGTTAAGTAAGTTTTGGCCTATCTCTTACAGCAAATCAGCTATGCAAAATACCGCAAGGGATCTATTCCCAGAAAATTGAAGATATACATTTTATTTGGGACGCAAATATCTTTAATATGCTGGATTTTAATCAAAACCATTAGAGTCATTTTTAAGAATATCAAAGTTTTTGAAAATTCTTCCATGTAAAGTGTAGTTGGGGGTGGGTTTTTTTTCTTGAAAATATGCGTGACGTTTCATTGAAAGATACTAAACCTAAAGTGCAAGTTTGGTATTTAACGGACGTTTCGTTTTTGATTTATCGTGTTCACAGATACACGGATACACACACACGAGACTTTTTTTGTCTAAAAATACTTTTTTTTGATACAGGGGACCCTAAAACATTTATTCGCGGTGTAATCTCGGTATCGAATTTTGGATGGAATGCAATATCTTCTCTATACACTACGTGCAGAGAAATTAAAAATTAATCGCAATTTAGAAGAGTATCTGGAACTCATTTTTAATATACGTCCTAAAAAATAAGATTAAGCACATGGTTTAGGAGTAAAATGTTAAACTCCATAGCTCTGGGGGAAACGTCGATGACCTGCTTGCGACGGCAATAAGAAAGAATGCAAATTTAAGCAGGCGTCCCCGATGGCACTCAAAACAAATGATTGCATTAAATTTCGTTCTATTAAACAATTTGTCAATTTCAGGCACTTTCATCCTCAAACTCATTCCCACAACTACGAAAACATACACGTGGCGGCCGCAAGGTGTAACCAGTTGCCGTTAATATTTCACTGGATGCTGAGAGAAACTTGGTCTGCTTTTTGTTATTTCCTTCACCATAATGACTTAAATTGACGAGGGCTTTGTTGTTATTTACTGCTAGAGGCGCACCGCTCCCGGTATCTACTAAACTCTCAGAATAAAGAGCAAAATTAATACCAGGAGGACATAATGAGGGCAGGAGAAGCCCCTGGGGAGCCTGGGGCGTGACGAAATACCGGCTGAAAGCTCGCAAAAAAACATTTCATTTTATAATTTGTTTCCTTGCCTCCCGGTTCATTAGTGCAATTCTTGTTTCTCGCTCTGAAGACCAAGAAGTTCATACGCGAACTCAGCAGGACTTAAGGAAGAATACCCTTGAAATATTTCCCTTATCTAATATATATCAAAGGATGAAGAGCATCAGCGTGTTCATAAGAAAATCAATATATTACTTTTCATGACAGCAAAACTAGGTGATATGTTTACTAATGAAATGGTTCTATCTGTGCAATTCATAATACAATTATAAAAGAAAATGTGTGATAATCATTTTTGACGATACTGCATTTTTATCCACCACGCGCTCATGCTCTGTGGAAAGTTCACTTCATGAATTTTTTATTTTTCCAGATGCTAGTGAATATTCCAACTATTGATGAGTGTATTTACTGCTGTATATATGCAATATATAATTTTTTTTTTAAAATTTATTTAAGGTCACTTTATAACAACAAAGGTCATCAGCGACCACAATATTCTTACAAGATCAATGATAATACAAAATTTAATACAAATACATTACAACTGTGGTCATAAACTTAACTGTTTGAACTTTGGTAATCGTAAAATATAGGACATGTATATTAGTGAACAATTATAATGGATCAAACTCTGGTTATAAAAATTAAATTACATTATATAAAAGACAACATTTGTGATATTTCCATTAACTTGATAACTTGTCTGCATCCTTAGGTACTGTTAAAAATGGAATTCAGGTCACTCTTGAGGTTTAATTTTACCATTGAAATGTTATTGCTTTTACTTATATTTGGTTGTTAAAGATTACAAACGATTTATTTATGCGACATTTAAAAAAATCTGTGTTCCATTCACATAACTTTCTCTGCATTGCTATATCAAATTATTGTTAAAAAAGCAAATTATTCAATCTAATTTATGATAATCGAGATAAACCTTAGGAAAAATGTTTTTAATTACTAGCTTCCTTGTACGTAGAAGGAAAATATGGAAACACACTAGGCTAAACCGAATGTCAAATCTTTTAACAGCTGGTTGCCAAGTGGTTGAAATACGTTTCTATGCAGGGCCAGGAGTTCATAACTTTCCGTATGAGAAAATTTTAGTATTTTAATATGAAGCAAATAAAAAGGAATATCTCAGAAATTGTCATTTTCATGCAAAAAACGTATATGAAATAAATTGTGTGTTTTAACGTGGTTCTCATTTTAGGTGTAGTAAGTTTTTGTCTATTTCTTATGGTTTACCAACTACGCAAAATTCAGCAAAAATTCATTCGGAATAAAGAGATCTTTGGAGGATATTCCCAGAAAATTTAAGATATACATTTTATTTGTCATATAAATATCTTTAATATACGGTATTTTAATCAAATAAAAATATAGATCTCTCTATAACACACATTTATGACACATACATTTTTTCTTGGAGTTGAGATATTCCTTGTTATTTGTTTCAGTTTTAAAAAAAATTACTAAATTGTAGAAATAATAGTAATTATAATCATGATAATAATAAATTACGACGAGCTGTGATAGTGTTCTTCAACATAATTCTAACAACAATACAAGTGTAATGTAATATAAGGATATACGTGTGCATAAAAACTGTATTCTGTGTTTAATTTACAGCATGCTATAGAAGTTCCACATATTGGCGTCACAAGGCTTCGCAGAATTGCTCTCTTCCAGACAAATATATTAAGGTAAGGCTTAAAACTACACTTTCATATAACAAAGATACCTATACTATAGATTTCTTATACACATACCAAAGGACCTGTGTATAAAAGCATTGAAGGTTCGACCGCATAACCATTTATTAGCTATTAATTATTTTGTGTTTTAAAACATCATATGTATTCAATTATATATTCTCCTGCAATTTTAATGCAAATATTATTGAATATTTTAGAAACATTGATTAACAATGTCAAGGAATCACATTTTGTTATTTGCTTTATGTGCAGAACAAAGAAAATATTGAATGTGCTAATGACAAAAATGTTGTGTTTTTACTTTCTCTACACGTACTATGTACATAGTGTATAGAGAAGGTATTATACTGCACCCAAAAATTCAATACCGAGATTTCATTGGAAATATATGATTTGAGAACCCCTGAATCCAAGAAAAGCATTTTTAGAAAAATGTCCATATGTGTGTGTGTGTGTATATGTGTGTGTGTGTGTGTGTGTGTGTGTGTCTGTGGGCAGCATAGCTCAAATACAAAAGGTCCGATAAATACCAAACTTGGTATTTAAATTCAGTATCTTCCAAGGACTTCCAGTAACCACCCTTTATATTGAAACATTTTCGAAAAGTTGGCCCTCTCAAAAATGGCTCTAACGATTTTGATTAAAATATGGTATATTAAAGAAATTTACATGACAAATAAAATGTATATCTTGAATTTTCTAGGACTAGCCTCTGAATACATGTTTATTCTGGATAAATTTTGCGGAATTTTGCATAACTTGTAAACTGTAAGAGAATGACAACAGCTTACTTAAAAAAATTATAGACCTCTTTAAAATACACACTTTATGTTATAAACATTTTTTTCATGGAGTGTAGCGTTTTTGAAATATTTCATGTTATTGGTTTCAGTTTTAAAATATTTATACTTTTCTCGGACAGGAATTTCGAACTCCTGGCCATATAAAGGAACTTCAATGACATAGAAACCAGCTTTTAATAGATTTGGCTATCCTTTTAGCCTATGGTACTTCCCTATTTCCCTTTACTTACAAGAAAGCAAATAATAATTATTTATGCTAATTTTTTCCTGATTAGCATTCAGTAAATATAAGAATAAGCTCTTTATCAATAATTTGTTGCAGAGTTGTAGAGAAAGTCACGTGAATTGTGTACTCAGATTGTTTTCAAGATGAAATATTTCGGTTCAATGCGGTTGTTGGAAGTGTTAAAAAAAAACTCGTTTTTTAAGGTAACCTCTCAAACAAAATTCGGCCGGATTAAGATTTGGAGATCGCAAGCCCAATTGCTGTGATGTAACGATCGCCAAACATTTGCGTTATTGTTTTATAAGGGTATAAACACAGAATAGAAAGTATACAGAAAGGAAACTCTGCTGTAATCCGTGCGCCAAAATTCAGTGCGCATGCGCGAATTCCGCCATACTGGGACCGAGTAAACAGCTATGTTGTTGAAGTTACACACTTCGTAAAATATATTTTTATTAATGTTGTATATTTTAGCTAATGGGATTAAATTCTACTCAATTATTATGTTATACACTGTACAAGTTAGAATATTTGTTGACTCTTAAAGCGTTACTGCTCTTATAATGAGCAGTAGTAAGAGAAAAGGAGACCAATGGTGCTCACACTCTAACGAAAAAATAATTCAAATACAATTAATATGGCATAGAAACTCATGATGTCTCCCATAAAGTTGGCAATATGGTTTATCATGTGTTTGCATCACGCTTCAGTTTTGGTTTTTTGTTGTTTATTGTTTTTCTTTCTATGATAGGACTGATTCATTCTGCCTAATCATATTCACTATCCATTATGATTCAACGTGTTAAGCTTTTTTATTATTTTACTAAACAAAACTTGGCTACCCATTGAATCACTTGGTTATTTACTCCTATCTACATATTTTCCTAACCATAATTTCATTGTTTTGTAGACATGCACAGCAAACAAAACAGTCTAAACGTCTAATGCGTTCCATTCACAAGACTTTTTCTAGCTGTTCCACAAACAAACTTTTCTTACAAAAGATGATTCTTTTATCTACATCATGCTAAACAAGATAAAAAAGTACCAGAATTTGTCTTATACTTGCTTCTTTGTCAGTAGAAGAAAAATAAGAGAATGCACAGCCTAAAGCGTTAGTAAAATCTTATAAAAGCCGATGACTATGGTATTTAAGCTTAGTATCTTCCAAGGATGCGAAACGAAGATTTTCAAGAAAATCCCTACACCCCAACTACCCTTTACATAGATATTTTTTAAAAGTTTTGATGTTCTCAAAAATGGCTCTAACGATTTTGATTAAAATACCGTATGTTTTATTCTATATGAATAAAATGTTTAATTTTAATTCTCTAGGAATAGCCTCTGAAGAGCTCCTTATTCTGGTTGGCGTTTGCAGAATTTTGCATAACGGTTAAACCATAAGATATGGACAAAAACTTATTACATAAAATGTATCTCTCGTTAACATACAGAATTTATGTCATATACGTTTTTTAATGTAGAGCTGACGGTTTCTAATATATTCCTTATTATTGGTTTCAATTTTAAACTAATTAACTTTTCTCCATCGGGACCATAAAAGCGAACCAAACATCAATTGTTTCACATAACGACCAGTTTTTAAAAGATTTGACTATCACTTTGGCCTAATGTATTCCTTTACTTATCTTCTATTTACATGGAAACAAGTAATAAATAATTTCCACTAATGTTTATCTTGATTCGCATGGCGTAGATAAGAGAATAATCTTTTATAAGAAAAAAATTTTTGTGGAACATCTAGGGAACGTTATATGAATGGAACACGTCAGATTTTTATGCAGTACGTTTGATAATCTCTTACGGTTTACCAGTTATACAAAACTTATATAAAAAGTCATCCAGAATAAAGAGGTCTTCAGAGGCTCTTCCCAGAAAATTCAAGTTATACATTTCGTTAGACATAAAAATATCTTCATCCTGCGATATTTTAATCAGAACCGTAAGAGATAGGTACAATCTTACTACACAGAGAATGTAGATCCTGTTAGAGCCCACAATTAGTCATGTACATTTTTATGGTCTTAACCATTTTCGATATTCCCCCTGTTATTGATCATTTTTTTTTCAAATAATACACTCAGGTTTTTTCTTTTTTTTTCAAGTTCTTGCAAATAAAATGGGATTTCAAAGTATCACATTTCTGCTGGCATAAAAAAGGTTTGACTATTGTTTATACCTATAACGAAATGCGCAGTAAAATGTAACTCTATTAACAAGAAACAGAAGAATAAGAAGCCGTAGGAGAGCAAGCAAAGAAAGTCATGTGTATGCCACATATGAAATTGTTATTACATATGTTCACTTTTTTTTTATTTTTTATGTTCTAATCTGCTTAAAATTGTATGTAATAAACAGCGTTCGCTTTGGGTTTACTAGGTCCCAATATGGCGTCTAGCGCAGAGTTTGGCTCAAGCACATCAAAGGCGGCTGCCCTGTAGTTTCCTTTCTGTATACTCTCTATTCTGTGGTATAAATGTGTAGTGTTGGGCCTCCAACAATGTGGCCTCCGATCCTCAGCTGTCAATCTGACCGAACTTTGGTTGTGACTTTATCTCAAAAATGAGTTTTCTTGACACATCCATCAACTATACTGCAAATGAATGCTGGCAGAATTCTATACGTTGAACAAGCAAATGGCGGTTATATTCACATATTTTGTAAATCCCATTGCTTGGTAACTAGTGTTTTTTTATATTTTTTCTGATGTGTACACCCCATTGTTGCCCAATTTCTGATGATTTTATTTAACTGTCTCAAATATTATAATATTTATGATGGTTTAATAATTGAACTACCTGTTTGAAAGACCCTATACTTCACAGTAAACCAATAAGAATAGTTGATTTTTTCTTACCATAAATTGACCCATGCGCAGAAAATTAGTCACGTGGTTTTAAGGTTTATGTAAAATACATTATGTTACTCTAATGTAAATGCACTTGAAGGAAGGAGCAGCTTTTAGGCATTTATCTTGTAAGTAAGAAGAAGAATTCGACAAATAGAATTCCCTCAAACCGATGGCAACTGTCCATGAAAAAAAACAAGATTCCTACTTAGGTAGATACTTCTGCATAATTCTCCATGCTGAATAAACGGTTAATCATTTAATATTTCAGTGTCAGAAATTAATTGGGCAAATAGTAAAGAAATTACAATAAAGGGCGAGGCAGGCTTATAGCTAACGAACCCATATTAAATAAAATGCTTGGAAGATTTCATCAAATTTGTAACACAAATATACCGGACGTGTTTTTAATATATCTTCTTCAGTTAATGCCACGTGAAAGCGACTCTATTTTTTTAGAACTCAATAAAAAAAGTCTTATTTCAGATTTAAATTTTAAATCAGTGTTGTGATTACATAAATAATTAATAGCCAGCTTTGTATAAATTTCAGGGAAACACACGTATATAGTTATCCACTCAAGCCTGTGAAATATTCCAGATCTTACAGCTAGAGTCTCTCCACAGGTATCCTCAGAATTTTGAGTTGAATAAAAATGGAAGGTATGTTTTGTTTTACTGGTAGTAATTGTTATTCAATACGTTTATGAAGAATCAGCGATAATATACGAGTACAAGATGGAAGGTGATTTATTGTAACATCTCTTTTTTGTCTTCGAAATTGCAAATAATATTTATTCCGCTGCTTGCGCCACAATTAAGCAGCACATTTCTCTCTCTCTCTCTCTCTCTCTCTCTCTCTCTCTCTCTCTCTCTCTGTCTCTCTCTTACTTTTTCATTCTTAAAAAAATACCGTTCCGGAGGCATATCCCTGTATTATTGTTTCTTTTCCTCTTTTTTCCCCCTTTTTCCCCATTTCCTTCGTTTTCCTTTCTATTTGATTACCATGTTTGCTTCAAATACACCCACATACACACAAATTCCCATGACCAAGGCGGGACTCGAACCCATGATCCCCTGCGCCACGAAGCACCAACTCCTTTCAATGCTCGCTCGTCTTGCTTCGCTGTTTCCCGGCTGATTCAACCGGGTTCGTTCTCTCCTTTTTACAGCTGTTGTACGTGGTCAGACATTTCCACAAGTAGAGAGCATTCTAATTTCAAGACTTTGAGACACTGCGCTCTCTCTTCCCGTGTTAAATTTACGGCCCCTGTGGCAATGAGTGCGGCTAGCAAAGGAAGCCGACGGCACACGTGCAACAATAAGCTACATAAAGCGAGCTTTGCCATATGTGCAGCGATTATGGGCCGAAAGACGTAGTCACATAATATTACCCTTGAACTGAATGACTTTTTGTACACAATAGAAAACAAATCTTGGTACAGTTTTGTTGTTTTAAAGTAGTTTTTGAGGAAAAAAAACGAAATTTGCTCAATATTAACTCGTTTAAATTACTATTTTGCGAGGCTTAAATACTTTTTCAAATATTTTAGATGAGATTTAAAGATTAACATTTCCTGCTGTTTAAATGCATTTTGAATTAAAACAATTCGCAGTCTTACTGTTATTATTATTATTATTATTATTATTATTATTATTATTAAGTGGAATCTAGATCATTAACGACGAGAATTGCAAACATGACAACAATACAGGTTGAAACAATATTTTTATTGCCTTTATGGCTTGTTTTCGAAACAGCAGAATATCAAAACTGCCCATTTTATTAGTGGTCATTTACGGTGAATTGCATCGTATTGCGGCAAGAATCTGCCGAGAAAGCTTTCCAAATAGACGAGCATCACATCATAAGATATTTGTCCTCATACGTAAAAGGGTTTATAGATACAAGAAGTATATTTCAAAATAAAGGAAATATCTAATGCACAAGAAGAAGATTCCGTTACTAGGAAACAAGATTCTGAAGCAACAACGGTGATATACCTCGTACTCTCGGCGTCCCCCTATACTGTTTTGAGAAGATTAAAAGAAGTTCTTATTGCTTTTTACTTTCTCTAGCCCCGCCGTATGTTCAATGTGCATAGTGGATAGAGAAGGTATTGTACTCCGCCCACAAATTCGATACCGAGATTTCAACGGAAATACACGTTACAGGACCCCCTGAATCAAAAAAAAAAAAAAAAAAAAAAAAAATTTCAGATAAAGGTCCATGTGTGTGTGTCTGTGGACAACATAACTCAAAAACGAAAAGACTCTTAAATACCAAACTTGGTATTCAAGTTTGATATCTTCTAATGATACGACATGAAGATTTTCAAGAAAATCCCTCCACCCCGAACTACCCTTTCCATGGAAATCTTTTCGAACATTTTGATTTTCTCAAAAATTGCTCCAACGATTTTGATTAAAATCTCGTATATTAAAGATATTTACCTTAAAAATAAAATGTATATCTTGAATTTTCAGGGAATAGTCTCCAAAGACTACTTCATTCTGGATGAATTTAACGTAATTTTTGAAAACTGCAAAACAATAAGAGGTGGACAAAAACTTACCACACAAAAAATATAGAGCACGTTAAAACACACCATTTATGTTATATACATATTTTTCGTGGAGTTGATCGTTTTTGAGATATTCCTTGATTTTGGTTTTAGCTTAAAAAAATGTATACTTTTCCCACATATTCCTTGTTATTTGTTCCACTTATAAAATACTTAAAAATTTTCTCATACGGAACTTGTCAACGCTTGGCCTCGCAAAGAAATGGATTTCAATCCCATAGCAACCACATTTTAAAACATTTGAGTGTTAGTTTAGCCTAGAGTATATCCTTATTTCCCTCCTACTTATAAGGAACTAAATAATAAGACCCTTTCTTCTAATGTTTTGGCATGTAATAGAAAAACAACTTTACTAACAATAATTTGTTAGAGATGTAAAGAAAGCCATGTGAATGGAACACATCAGTATTTTACTTTCTCTATACGTACTATGTACATAGTGTATAGAGAAGGTATTGCACACCACCATAAAATTCGATACCAAGATTTCACCGGAAATATACGTTTTAGGGTCTCCTGTATCCAAAAAAAGTATTTTCAGAAAAAGGTCCTTGTGTGTGTCCGTGTATCCGTGTGTCAGTGTGTGTGTGTGCCTGTGAAAACGATAACTCAAAAACGAATATTTGGTAAAATACTAAACTTGTATTTAAGTTTAGTATTTCCCAGGGATGCGACACAAAGATTTTGCGAAAAATCCCCCCACCCCAAACTACCCTTTACATAAAATTTTTTTGAAAATGCTGATTTTCTAAAAAATGGCACTAACAATTTTGATTAAAATATCGTATATTAAAGATATTTACCTGACAAATAAATTGTATATTTTGAATTTTCTGAGAATAGCCTCTGAAGACTACTTTATTCTGGGTCAATTTTACAGAATTTTGCATAGCTTCTAAACCGTAAGAGATGGACAAAAGCTTACCACACAACAAATGTAGAGCACTTTAAAACAGACAATTTATGTTATATTAATTTTTTTCGTGGAGTTGATTATTTTTTAGATATTCCTTGTTTTTGGTTTCAGCTATAAAAAACTTATACTTTTCTCATACAGGACTTTGTGAACCTGCATCCATACAAACAAAGGAACTTCCGTCACATAGCAATCAGCTTTTGACTATCACTTTCACCTATGGTACTCCCTCATTTCGCTTCTACTTGCAAGGAATAAGATCATTCCTGCTAATTGAGAAACAATTAGCAGGAAGTAAATAGAAGCATAAACTTTTTAAAAATAATTGATTGCAGAGATGTAGAAAAGTCATGTGAATGGAACACATCATATTTTTTTTTAAATATCTTCGGCTTCGCACAGTATGAAAACGGTTCAACATAGAAACTTCAATTTACTATCTCTATCTCGTACAATGCACATAGTAGACACGCTGCGTCATACCGAGTGGTTAGACAATGCGCCTCTTACCTAGGCAGCCCGGGTTTGACCCCTAAGGGCCGCATATGGGATTTATGGTGGACAATGCGGCGAAGGGGCGGGTTTTTTCCAGGTTCTCCGGTTTCCCCCGCCATTGCATCCCACGGCGCTTCATTTTCATTCCGTGAATCATTGCCTGCGGTGCCATAGAAGTAAAATCGGGTGTTAAACACTATAAAAAATACACAGATAGGAAAGTCACTGTATACCGGCTAAATATTCAATACCGAGATTTCACAGCAAATACATATTTTGAGTACCCTTTATAAATATGTCCGTATATTTGCGAGTGTGTCAGTCAGCAGCCTAACTCAAAAACGAAAGTCGTTTAAATACCAAACTGGTATTTATATACAGTATTTTCCAAGATGCGACACCAAGATTTTCAGGAAAATTCCCAGCTACAACTACCATTTAAATGGACAATGTTTCAAAATTTTCGATGTTCTCAAAAATTATTAACGATTTTGATTGAAATACTTTGCATTAAAGACTTTTGTATTACAAATAAAATGTATATCTTGAATTTTCTGGGAATAGTCTCCAAAGCCCTTTTTATTATGGATGAAATTTGCATAACCGTAAACCGTAGGAAAAAAAATACAAAATTTACTACATAAAATGTGTATATCTTCAAAACATACAATTTATAACTAATATTTTATATACATATTTATTTATTTTTGGAAGTAACCATTTCTGAGAATAAATTGTTATAGATTAATTTTTTCAATAACTATAGTTTTTCTCAAATGGGAGATATGACTGAATTTTTCCTCCCAAAGGAAATGGAAATTAAGCGTCCAGGTTTATATGACGTGTCTATAGCTTTAGCTAGTGAATCTCGTTATTTTTCTTATATCTATAAGAAAATAAGTAATGAAACTAATAGATTAATGTTTACTGCGCTCGCTCCTTTCCACAATGGAACCCTCAACCATCATGGTGAATAGATCATCTTATTTACCGTGAACTAGCTGAACTCTGCACGTGCGTGAACTCTGGGATCTACAGACAGAATGACACCTTAACATTGAAGCCATTAGATATCAGGGTGTATAGTGTACCTCATGTCTCAATGTAATTGCCTACTCTACTTCCAAAATTGCACGAAAACTACCAAATGATGGCTAGGAAGCGCCGAAAAGACACGTGTATACGTGCTATCTTGGTTAGCAAGAAGGAAATAGAAGAATTTTGAAAGAATAATGTTTTTCAGAAAAGATAGAGAAATTCATGTGAAGTTAACAGATCTGATTTTTACTTTCTCTACACGTACTATATACATAATGTATAGAGAAGATATTAAATTCCACCAAATAATTTGACACCGAGATTTCACCGGAAATACACGTTTTAGGGTTCCCTGTATCCAAAAAAAAAAAAAAAGCATCCGTGTGTCTGTGAACACGATAACTCTAAAACGTAAAGTCGGTAAGACACCAAACTTGGCATTTAAGCTTAGTATCTTCAAGGAATGTGTCCCAAACATTTTCAAGAAAATCCCCCCATCCCCAACTATGCTTTACATGCAACAATTTCGAACATTTTTATTTTCTCAAAAATGGCTGTAACGATTTTGATTAAAATGTCGTATATTAAAGATGTTTACATGGCAAATAAAATGTACATCTTGAATTTTCTGGGAATTGCCTCTAAAGACATCTTTATTCTGGATGAATTTTGCGGAATTTTGCGTAACTGGTAAACCGTAAAAATAGGCAAAAGGTTGCATAATAGAAAATGTAAAGCTCGTTAAAACACATAATTTATGTTATATACATTTTTTCTTGGATGACCATTTCTGAGATATTTTTTGTTATTTGTTTCAGATTTAACATACTTAAACTTTTCTCACACGGAAAGTTGTAAACTCGTGGCCATGCATAGAAATGGATTTCAACCTTAATTTAACCAGCTTTTAAAAGTGTATTCTCTTGTTTTACTTCTACACAAGGAAGGAGTGATTAAGACAATTTGTACTGATGTTTATCTCGATTATCATATAGTAGTATTTACAATAATTTGTTACAGGGATGTAGGCAATACCATGTGAATGGAACACATCAGATTTTTCAGGTACTTCTCCTTCATCAATTAAATTGTCAACTAAAACTTGATTTAGTTTCTGAAATCCAAGTATAATAGTTATCTCAATAACAACGCACATATTCCCTTATTTTCCTTTTACCTGCACAGTAGTGTGCAATAATACCATTTCTGTTAATGTTTGCATCAATTAGCATGAAGTAAATTGAAGAATTAGCTTCAATCAGGCTTGAAGTTCTTTTAAATCTACGACACGGGACCAACGGCTTTATTTCCCTTCCGAAGGAAGCCATGCTAAGGATTTTTACATCCGAAAAATCCATCGTCCTCCGCGGATTTGAACCTACGACCTTGGGTATATGAAGTTAGCATGGTAATCATTACACCACGGAGAGCGACAGCTTTTTCGAAGGTAACCATTGCACAAACACCTGGGTTTTGCCTGTTTTGCTGTCCTTTCAAACCTAACGTTTTGGCGAGTAAGGAACATTAACATTTTAATCCTTTTCTTGTGCCCAAAAGTTGCCTTTGTTGAAGCCAGGCAGATGTCTCCGCTGTGCATGCAGCTCATCAATCAAACTGTCCAAATGTGGTCATTGCAGTCTCAGCCCGTGCTAATCACTGTACATCCATTTAACTTAACTCAAACATCTGGCAGTCTTAGCTTCCTGTTTCGTTAAATACGCTCATGAAAATTAATCATGGTTACAGCTATTATACACCTTGTAGCGAGTTGTGTAAGAAGAACTTCTAATTTGTCCCTCATCATCTGCAGTTGTTGGACATGTTGCTGTAATTTGCCAAGCTGGATTTTTGATACTCTTGTTTTAACAAGATGTTAAGTAACTTAGCAACACACTAGTGATGGGAGAAACACACGAAATACTACCGTAGGTTATGTCACAAGTGACCGTAAAGTTTCACGGCCGCAGTTAATTTTATAAACTAATAAAAGCTTTAGGACTAAGAGTGTTGCCTCCACCTCACAAGCTCAATTTCTGACACCACTCACTCTGACATTGGGCATTTCGTGATATTTTCTGTAGGTACTGTGCTTTTTGGATTCCGGCGAATTAATTAATGATGTAGCAGCGAAGTGTGGCATTAAATTTTAAACATTTTAATTTTGTTTTAAAAATATTAATTACTAAAATTAGGGATTCAATAAATTAATGAAATTTTAGTTGTTAAAGGTATTGTAAATTATAAACTTTAAAAATATTGATTTTAAACTTCATATTTAACATTTAGTAATGTTGAGGAAAGTTTAATGTATGAATAAAATTTTAAAATTGTGAATTAATGAGCAGTTAACTGAACACTAGTAGCTGTAATTGCAGATACAGTTTGGAATTACTGGAAGCCATTAGTTTCGCTTAGTTAGCATTTATTTTAGTTAATACATTTTCTGATGTTTAATTTTGTTGTAAATGTTAGATTCTTTTTTTGCTGGAGATGAAATAGTTGAGTTCTTATTTGGGAAAATAGAAGTCAGAATAAAGAGGATGAGATATCGGTGGATGGGTGATATGTGATAACGTGGGATAGGATGAAATAGGATGGATGATGTCGTTTGCCAAACGCTGGAGTGTTTTCTTATCCACTACGAAGATGGTGTGTATGCTTGCTCCAAGAAGGAGTATTCTCCATGGCCAGTAGTGAAGAATGTGGTTGAACATGTCATTCAATGCCCTCTGAGGAGAGTTCCGGTAATGAGACGAATCTTAGAACCAGGAACTCTTAGGAACTCCGAGTGTCTCTGTAGTCCGTTTTTTTTTGGTAGTGTTTAACGCCCGCTTTTACTACTTGTGGCACCGCAGGTGATGACACTGGTGATATATGGAATGAAGATGGAGCACCGGTGGAATGCAATGGCGGGGAAACCGGATAACCCGGAGAAAACCCGCCCCTGCGCCGCTTTGTAGAAAGATAGAGATTGAGTAATACAGAAGAGTTTCAAACGTTTAGAGTAAAAGTAAAGTTAGTGTTAATGTAAAATTGGTCAGTGTGTAGGATTAACTCCATATAATGAGTCTTAGCCCTTAAGGGAAGAAACAGGATAATTAAATAAGTAAATACGCTACTGGAAGGAGAAAGAAACGAATGTATTAGAGCAAAATTAAAATTACAACCAAAATACTTTTCACCAAAGGAGTTGACAAGATATTCCAAAGAGAAAAGAAGCATACCAAGAACTGCACAGCTAGGACGGTGGTACCTGGATGGTAAAAGAGGTTTGTGCAAAGCCCAGAACTCATCTAATCGCCTACACACCGTTTCTGGTCAGAGAAAGCACTAAGAGTGGTTAACTATGGGATATAAGAATAAGACTTCCAAATAACAAATAGTGGAAAAAGAAAAAGGTAAGGAAAACACATAAACAAAAACAAAGCAGAAACATTGGAGAAGCGGTTAACAACGTGCTGCTCACGATAAGGATACCTTATTTGTTACATCGGCATTTTACTGATAATTCCAGCTGCTGACTTTGGCTATAAAACTGAAAACAATCACTAGCGATGCGTGCACGAACTCTGCCATCTGCATAACATTACCTGCTGATGACGTGCGAACGTCTCAGCATATCATCTGGGTATGAGAAGTGCTGAGGGCCAACGAAACTCTTTCCTACAACCAGTAATATATAGAAAGAAACATACCCTTATACCTATACCTGTGTGCAATACCAGATTATAAACTGTTTATTACTGTATTCAATATCGGCTTAAGTAGCCGTTAAGTCACGCGTGCCAATAATATCTAGCAATAGCGTAATAGTAGTACTCCACGTTTCTGGCACACAGAGAAAAAATGAAACTTTTCTGATACTCTTTTACTTAACCCTTAGTTGCCTGCATTAGTATACTACATATGCCGTTTTTTTCTATAATTCAAGTTTAAAACTGGAGTTATAGTAAAAATATTTGGAAATTAACCTATAAAATGTTTATGTAAAATAACAGAGAAAATAGAAATGAAAATATATGTAGATGCTTTATTAAACTTTTTCTTCCCAAATAAAAATTTAAATTCTTCTAAACCAGTATTCATAATGCTGCCAAAGGCACTACAAAAAAAGTAGTTCAATGCCCATGAGTATAAGGGAATAGGTATTGGACTGGCCATCCATTCAAAGCCAAATGTTGCAAATTCAAATTCCAGTGTCTGTGATAAAGGACGGGGAGAGCCCAAGTAAAATAATCAGTGTGATGCTTAGAAGCTAATGGGGTTACATTTGACTGTAGTTATGTTTGTTTTCTCTTTTATTTATTTAAAACATCACTGCAACTTTAGGGCAAAAATTATATACATTTTTACAATATAAAATTGTCATTTATGGTTGAAGGTTAGTGTAACATGAAATTAATCCTACAGTACAACCCTATTTGTATAGTTACGCTTAAAACAAGTGGAACTTATAGGTACCGACAGACAACAAAGGGTTAACCAACAAAGATATAAACGCCTCTATATATTATTAGATTCAAAATAATTAAGCTCTCAGTTGGATAGCTAGAGCCACATTCTAAAATGCTATATCATAGCCGAGATTTGAACCACTGATTGACCTAATAACTTAAGTACTTACGACATTGTAAGTCACCATAAAAATGCCGGAAAATACGAATCAGTTGGGGTTGCCAGCAGGTTTCCATGGTGGTTAGAACAACTGAACGGAGACCAGGAGATTCGCGTTCAAACTGGTATGGTTTAGAGTAATATGTGCCGGTTTGGCAATGTGGGATTTTTAAAGATGGGTTCGAGTCTGTGACTAGCTGAAGATAGCGTGGATCTTGTGTTTGGATCTCAGGGCTGATATCCAACGCGACTGTTTGATTTGTTTTCTGTTGTTAACCCTTTTTCTGTTAACAACGCCTGCCACATTGCACACGCACGCTGGTAGTTTATTGCGTTATTTAGCAACAATATTTCACTATGTAATTTTACTGACTCGGCTTAATGTTTCATCCCTAGAGTTACTGACATCCCTGCTACATGCCCGACTCTCCAACGAAGAGCTTAATGGCGGACCTCCCGACTGAAGTGAACTAGCAGACTTTTCAACTGTAAGGGATTTAACAAATTTCAACCCTTGCTGGCTTCAAGCATCTGCCTGATCCTGGTTTTACCACTTGATTGTTACTCTTTTTTCCATTGGTTTTGTAGCTTTTCGTTAAGAAAATCCACTGCCTACACGCATTGAACTCCTATGCCTTACAATAAGTAACAGTTAATTACCTGACTTCGCAGAATAGCTTTTCTCAGGTTCATAGGCCGGAAATGGTGGAAAAAGCCCTTAATGGTATACTTTCCCCTACGGCTGTATAGAAAAATAATTTACATAAAAATCTGAATTTATAGTTTTTTACTATGATATGCCTACATTACAGGTCATAACACCTACTCTCTTCTTTCTCAGAAAAGGAATTCACAAGTTATTATCTTATTATCGCTCCAATACAGCACAATAGACAGAAGAATTTTAGTAAGTAAATCATCAAATCAGGAACGCACCAAGGGCTGGTGGCAAGGGAACATGGCAGCGATGCCACATTTCAGTGATTAGGAGTATTGAAAAAAAACATTCAGTTACAGGCAGTGTGCAATAAAGTTACTATTTATTTAACTATTGATGTACATAAATTTGAGTTACATTGCTTTTTGTTTTCTACTGTAACTTTCTCTAGTACGTATGTATAAACATTGTACATAGTAGCTAGAGAAGCTATTGTATTCCGCCCAAAAATTCGATGTTGAGATTTCACCGGAAATTTTCCTGAGTCCGAAAAAAAAATTTTTTTTAGAAAAGGTCCGTGTGTGTATCTGTTGACAACATATCTCAAAACGAAAATACCGTTTAAAACCAAACGTGGGACATATGTTTAGAATCTTCCAGGGATGCGCCACGAAGCTTTTCAAGAAATTTCCCCACCATAAACTACCCTTTACAAGCAAAAGATTTTTAAGATTTTGTTTTTCTCAAAAATGGCTCTAACGAGTTTGGTTAAAATACTGTAGATATATTAAACATATTTACATCACAAATAAAAGTAATATTTTAAATATTCTGGAAATAGCCTTTGGAGATCTCTTTATTCTGTATGAGACAAAAAACTTAACACACAAAAAATGCAGATGTAGTTAGAAAAATAATTTATGTCATATACATTTTTCTTGTAGAGTTGCCCTTTTTTGACATGCTCGTTGTTATTGATTTCAGTTTTAAATACTTAGGATTTCTCAAACGGGACCATACAGAGTGAACTGACAACAATGAAGCAAGTAATACCAATTCTGCCAATGTTTATCTCGACTAGTATGACGTAGATACATTTATATCTTTTGTAAGAATAGTTTTTATATGCAACAGCTAGAGAAAGTAATGTGAATGGAATACATCAGGTTTTTTAATTTTATAAAAACAAATAAAATATTAAATTAAAAATTATTCAATTTAATATTCTTTCCCCCAAAAATTATGAACTTTAATCCACTGCACTAATTGTTGGAGGATCTGTAACATTAAATGTTTGAGTTTTAAATATATATTTTTTTTAATAATTGCATAGGAAATATACATTTGAAATGTATGTAACATAAATCTTGCGCGAGTAACATGCACACAGTTTTATATTTTCAACAACGTTCCAGAACACCTGACATATTAGGAGCAAAACGTGGGGTACTAGAATCAAATAAAAACCAACACATCAGGTTTGGTTGGGATTCCCTGCCTCATAACGTTTCTAGCTTATAGCTTTACTCGCTGTTTCTGAAACCTGTTCTGACACCTTAAGAGCTTCTGACAGTTTTAGTGCGGTTTCTTGTAAATTAAATTACATATTATTGTACTTGCAATATTACTGAAGTCATTCTGAATATACGAACCAAAATGGCGAAATTATTTCCTTCACTGCGTCATAGAGGTTAATTGTTATTGTTGCAATATTCAACTTAGTATACTTGCAGCCTTTAACCTGAACCACGATGTCTTCGCTGAAGATTTCCCTGCCAAATTCAGCAACATACGATGCTAATTTTAATGATGGTTTTAATTTGAGATTCTTCTTTAAACTGTTAAAGTTCTGCTTTGGATTTATTTAGTGGTGCAAATAAATGGAACAGTCGAAACGAGCTATAGAGGGAAGATGAGGAGAATATTTGACGCGGTAGATGGATATATTTGTTATTCAATTTGTTAATCAGTACAAACCAATCATAACAAACAACAGCGTATAACAATTACAAATTAAAATATTCATTTAATCATAAAAATAGCCTTAAATTAAATATTTCCTGAGATTATTTTTAAAAATAAAAATACCTTTCAGAAAAGTTCGTAATTTATTGTAAAGTTTCAAACTAATACCAGGGTGATTATTCAACGACTTAATCTACATGACGGTATTAATAAGTAACTGCATCCTCTTGTATTCTATGTACATCAGTATGTAAAGTACTTTCTTTCAAAATGTTCATGAATATGCATAATACAGCTAAAAAATCTTATGTATTCCATTCACATGACTTTCTCTACATAACTGTAACAAATTATTGTTGAACAGCTTATTCTTCTATCTCCTTCATGATAATCGAGATAAACATTAGGTTAAATGTTCTTATTACTTGCTTCCTTGTAAGTAGAAATGAAGTACGGCTAAAGCGATAGTCAAATACTTTTAAAGCTGATTGTTATGTGATTGTAATCCGTTTCTTTGCATGATCAGGAGATGAAAATTTCCCGTATGAGAAAAATAAGTATTTTAAAACTGAAAGCAGCATGGAATGTTTTGGAAATGATCAGTTTCACGAAAAAAATGGATATGCCATTAATTGTGTGTTAAACACAGTCTAACTCTGTTGTCCAGTTTTGTCTATCTCTTACAGTTTACCAGTTATAAAAAAATTCAGCAATATTAATCCAGAATGACGAGATCTTCAGAGACTATTCCCAGAAAACTCAGATAAATTTTATTTGGCATGTAAAAATCTTCAATGTGCCGTATCTTAATACAAATCATTAGATCCACTTTTTGGGTAATTAAACATTTTCGAAAATTTCACCTTGTAAAGGGTAGTTTGTAAAGTTTTTGTTGCTGAAAATCCTCGTGTCGCATTCTTAAAAGATACTGAAGGTAAATAAAATGTTTGGTATTTTAACGAATTTTCGTTTTTGAGTTATCGTGGTCATGGGCACGCACACTCGTATATACACACACGAAGCTTTTTCTAAAAATCCTTTTTTTATATACAGGGACCCTAAAACGTGTATTTCCGGTATCTCGGTATCAAATGTTTGGGTCGGATACAATGTCTCCTCTACTTATGTACTATGTACAAAAAATAAAAATCTAAGGGTACCATTCCCTTTCCCGCTAGCTGTCCGCAAAACTTTCCTTACGAAGAATTATTTTTACTATGTCAGGCTAATCAAGATAAGCATTAGAGGAATGGTCTTATTAATTGAAAATAAGGGAATACACTAGACTAAAGCGATAGTGCAATCGTTTATAAACTATAGCTATATGAAGCAATAAAAATGCAGTCCTCTTTTGCATTCCGGAAGTAAAACAGAAGAGATGAAATGAAACTTGACTTCCCACTTGAGAAAATCCTACTATACTGTTTAAAATATAAACAAATAACAAGGAATATCTCGGAAACGGTTGAAAAATGTATATAACATTAATTATCTTCTTTAATGAGATATACAATTTATGTGCAGTAAGTTTTTGTCCATCTCTTACGGTTTATAAGTTATACAAAAGCCATCCAGAATGAAGAGGTCTTCAGAGGCTATTCCCAGAGAGCGTGCCGGTGGCGGTCAGTCCCAGTGACTGGGTGCATCATCTAAGGACGAAAATAATATTCACATACTGAAACTTGAATCATACAAAGACTGAACTGCTGCAGTATGCTGCAATAGGCAACTAAACAAAATATCCAATGAGAAAAACAGAAATGGCACGTTTACTCAAAGAAACACAGACACGTGAATCTTTTTCAAAAATCTGATGTATTACATTCACATGAATCTCTACCCATTCTATAGAAAACTATTCTTTAAAAGGTATTCTTCTAACTACTTAACTGTTTTATATTCCAAAAAAAATTCCTCACCCCAAAATATGTTTTACCTGGATTTTTTTATTTTGTTTTCTCAAAAATGGCTGTAGCAATTTTGAGTAAAATACCATTTATTAAAGATATGTACATAAAAATAATCTAATATGTACCATTCACATGTCTTTCTCTAGATCTCTGCAACATATTATTGTTAAAAGCTTATGCTTCTATTTACTTCATGTTAATCGAGAAACAATTAGCAGAAATAGTCTTATTACTTGCTTCTTTGCTACCACAGGTTAAAGTGATAGTAAAAGCTGGTTGCTATGTGTACGAAGTTCCTTTGCTTGTATGAATAGGAGTTGACAAATTCATGTATGAGAAAAGTTAAGTTCTATAAAGCTGAAACCAAAACGATCAACTCCACCAAAAAAAATTATATAACATAAATTGTGTGTTTTAATGCACTCTACATTTTTTGTGTGGCAAGTTTTTGTCCATCACTTACGTTTACGTCCATCATTACGGTTTAGCAGTTATGCAAAATTCCGAAAAATTCATCCAGAATAAAGTAATCTTCAGAGACTATTCCCAGAAAAGTCAAAATATAAATTTTATTTGTCAGGTATATACCTTTAATATACGATATTTGAATCAAAATCCTTAGAGCCATTTTTGAGTAAATCAAAATTTTCGATTTTTTTTGTTTTTGAGATATGCTGCCCACAGACACACACATATACCCACAGACAGACACACACACGGATATTTTTTCTAAAAATCCTCTTTTTTTATTCAGGGGTGAAATCCCGGTATCAAATTTTTAGGTGCATTACACGTACATAGTAGGTGTAGAGCAAGTAATAAACGGTATACCTTGAAATTTCTGGGAATGGCTTCTGAAGATCTCATTCTAAATTAATTTTGCTGAATTTCGCATAATTGGTAAACCGTAAGAAATAGACAAAAACACAAAAACGTAGATCCCGTTAAAGCACACAGTTTATATCATACACCTTTTTGTTGAGGAGTTGTCCGTTTCCCAGATAGTCCTTGTTATTGGTTTCAATTTGAAACCGACATCTCAAATGGTGTCTCCTTTCGTTTCATCTCTCTTTTGTTTTAATGGCAATGCAAAAGTGAACCAAACTTAATTGTTCACATATCGACCATATTTTAAAAGATTTTACTAGCTCTTTAGCCTATCGTATTCCCTTATTTCCGTACTACTTAGGAAGCAAGTAATAAGACCATTTCTGCTAATTGATTAGCATGAAGTAGAAAGCAGAATAAGTTTTTTAGCAATAATTTGTTGAGCAGAAAGTCATGTGAATGGAACACGTCAGATATTTTCTTGGGTGGAGCGCAATTTCTTCTCTACCTATGCGTGTACATGGTAGAGAAAGTAAAAAGGCGTTTCGCTCCGAAGTAAATGACAGCTTTATAGGTCAATATGAATTCCTACAAAATTATTGTAGGTAAAGTATCCGAGGAATTCCTATAAAATCGGAGAAATGCGATGTTCTTATGTTTTTGCTTCCTGGACTTAGGTCATTAGGCTCGTTTCCAATCAAGGGAACTGATCTAACCATCTGGCTGTTTGTCTTCTTATGTTTTGAATCCTTTCGGTTTAGAGTTAACCAAGACAGATGGCAATCTAGTTAAGTCCATTCTTTATATTTTTTCAAACCAGTTTACCAGTAATGAATTTATTTATCTACAAAGTTAAATACATTTAAGTCTTTCCTAATTTGTTCCCTTCTTTGTTTTTTCTAAAAGGATCACTCCTGCCAATCTCATCTCAGCCGCCTCAATCTTTCTTCTCTGATGGGTTCAATGTCCAATTTTCACAGCATATTATTTAAAACAGGTACGGCCATCGCTCTGTAAAACTCAAGTTATGTACTCTTTGGTTTATACCACAGTGACATTAATTCCAGACACCTTTTCGTTAAATTAACTTTCAGATTGCAATATTGCATTAAACTCTTAATTTAGTATTATTCGTATTTGATAAATTATGTCGCCCTCTTGGTGTAATGGTTACCATGCTAACTTCATATGCCAAGGTCGCGGGTTTAAACCCGGCGGAGCACGATGGATTTTTTCGGGCGTAAAAATCCTTAGCATGGCTTCCTTCGGAACGGAAGTAACGCCGTTGGTCCCGTGTCGTAGATTTACGCCACGTAAAAGAACCTCAAGCCTGATGAAGAGGCCTTTGAGCAAAATTAAACGGTATTTCACGCCCACTATAAAATGGGACGCAGAGAACCACAGCAGTTAAAGACCGTCCATAAATAAAACTATTTATTTTTATATATATATATATATATATATATATATATAATAAGTTTATTCTTCTGTCTACTTCATACTAATCAAGACAAACAATAACAGAAACGGTCTTATTTCTTAGTACCTTATAAGTAGAAAGAAAATAAAAGAATAAACTAGACTAAATCGACAGTCAAATATTTAAAAATATGGTTGCTACGGGATTGAAATTCAGTTCTTTGCATGACCAGGCGTTGACAAAATCTCGTAAGAGAAGAGTATAACTATTTTAAAACTGAAACCAATAACAAGGAATATCTCAGAAATGGCCAATTCCATGAAAAAAATGTATATGATATACATTATGTGTTTTATCGTGATCTACATTTTTTGGTAAGTTTTTGTCTATCTCTTACGGTTTACCAGTTATACAAAATTCAATAAAAGCATCCAGAATAAAGAGATGTTTAGAGGCTATTCCCAGAAAATTCAAGATATACATTTTATTTGTCCCGTAAAATAACTTGAACATAAAAGATTTTAATTAAAATTCTTAGAGCCATTTTTGAGAACATCAAAATCTTCGATATTTTTTCCATGTAAAGAGTAGTTTGGGACGGGAGATTTTCTTGAAAATATTTGTGTCGCATCCTTGGAAGATACCAAACTTAAATATCAAGTTTGGTATTTAACGGTCCTTTCGTTTTTTGAGCAATTCTGCCCAGAACACATATATATATAAGGACCTTTTTCCAAAAATTCCTTTCTTGGATTCAGGGGGACCCAAAACATGTATTTTCGGTGATATATCGGTATCAAAATTTTGGGTGGAATACCGCTTAATTTTGCTCAAAGGCCTCTTTATCAGGCTTGAGGTTCTTTTATATGCTGTAAATCTACGACACGGGACCAACGGCATTACTTCCCTTTCGAGGGAGGCCATGCTAAGGATCACACACAGCGATGTGGAACCAGATGGAAAGATCCACTGAGTTCATTCTCTCAAGCCGGTCCCCATGGCCACGCTCGCTAAAGCGTCTCGCTTTGGTGCTTGGTGGGCAGGGGATCGTGGATTCGAGTCCCGCCTTGGGCATGGGTGTTATATGTTTGTGCAATGTGTCCTGATCAGACTCCGTTACTGTTTAATAATAAAAAAAAAAAAAAAAAAGGGATCCATCGTTCTCCCCCGGGTTTGAACTCGCGACCTTTGGATGCATTTTTTAACCTTTTACCACAAACTGTAGCTAAATTAGACCTTAATGGGCCAATTTGTTCCAACTTATAAGGATATGGCGTATTTATCTATACATATGTTATTTTATATTGTATTTAATGTGAAAAATATGTGTTTCACTCACATTACTTCCTCTAGCTGTTCTACAAACTATTCCTATAAAAGGTTATTCCTTTATTTAAATTATGCTAATCGAGATAAACATTGGCTGAATTCGCTTTATTACTTGGTCCCTTGTAAGTAGAAGGGAAATAAAGAAATACCCTAGACTAAGGCAAACCTTTTAAAAACTGGTCACTATGTGAATGACTGAAATTCGGTTCGTTTTGCCTTGCCAGCAGGTGGTCCCGTTTGAGAAAAGTTACGTAGTTTAAACTTGAAACCAATAACAAGGAATAACTCGGAAATGGTCAACTCTACAACAAAAATGTATATAACATAAATTGTATGTTTTAAAGAGATCTAAATTTTTGTGAAGTAAGTTTTTGTGCATTCCTTACGGTTTACCAGTTATGCAAAATTCATACAGGCTGAACAGTTCTTCAGAAGCTATTAACACAAAAGTCAAGAAATACGTTTTGTTTGTGACAAATGTCTTATATATACGGTACTTTAATCAAATTCGTTAGAGGCATTTTTGAGAAAAACAACAATTACAAAAAATGTTCCATGTGAAGTGTAGTTTGGGGCGGAAGAATTTTCTTGAAAATCATCGTGTCGTATCCTTTGAGGATAATAAACTTAAATACCAAGTTTGGTATTTAACGGTCTTTTAAGCTATGCTGTAAACACACACACACACACACACACACACACACACACACACACACACTTTTTATAGTGTTTAAGCCCGCTTTTACTAAAAATGGCTCCGCAGTCGACACACAACCCAACTCACACTCTGACCTTTTTCTAAAATGCTTCTTTAGGATTCAGGGAATTTCAAAACATTTTCCCGTGAAATTCGGTATTGAATTTTGGATGGAATGCAACACCTTCTCTATCTATTGTATACGTAGTACATATGTGTAGGGAAGGTAAAAATGTAATTATTGCTACAAGTTATAATAGAAAAGCTCAAAATTTAGAGAAATCTATTCATTTTTGAGGTTATGACACTTAAACACCATAAACACTATAATCTTAAATATACAATATTTCCTCAATTTAGCGCCTCCTATTGAAAGAGAGTAATATTGGATGCAGTATAAACTAAAAAGGGTTAACACTTTTTATTATATATTCCATTCAATATAAAGAGTTATATTCCACATATAAATGGGGTCTCAAAATTGCGGAAATCTCGTATACTTAAAATTACTTTGTTAGCGGTGGTGTTCATGGTATTGAAGTTTTATAACTCCAAAATTACAATATTTCCATAAATGTTAGCACCTTTATGTAATTTGAGAGCAATACTTCCCATTTTCACTTACATACAATATTAAATAATATATGCGAATATATTTATAAAATAACATGTACACTTTTTAAGAAATTGGATCAAATTAGCTCCAGTGAGTTTATGTATTATGCTATAATTTATCAAATAATCCTGAACAAGAGTATAATATAAGTATAGTATTTATGTTTATTAGCTTCTAGGGATGCGACTATGGAGAATTTTTTGTAAAATTTGTTTTCCTCAAAAATGACTGTAACGATTTTGATTAAAATATCGTATATTAAAGAAATTTAAATGGAAAAATATTCTATATCTTTATTTTTCTGGAAATAACCTATGAATACCTCTTTATTATGGATTAATATAATTGAATTTTGCATAACTGGTAAACCGTAAAAAATACAACAAAATCTTACTACACAAAAAACCAGATCTCATTAAATACATAATTTATGGCATATGCTTTTGTTTTTAAATTTCTTTTGAAGAGCTGACTGCTTCTGAGATACACTGCGTAACATTTCTTAAATGGGAAGTTACATTTTATTTCATTTCTCTTATTTTATTGCTGGCCATTCAAAACGAACCCAACTTTAATTATTTCACATAGACACCAGGTTTTAAAATATTTGACTACCGCTTTAGCCTAGTATATTTCCTTATTACTCCTCTATTTACAAGTAAGTAAAAAGAGAAATTCTGCTAATGTT
The DNA here is from genome assembly GCA_030762935.1 of Hymenopus coronatus. Taxonomy (NCBI): domain Eukaryota; kingdom Metazoa; phylum Arthropoda; class Insecta; order Mantodea; family Hymenopodidae; genus Hymenopus; species Hymenopus coronatus. Next base: position 61,488,932 of record CM060898.1, on the reverse strand, counting down.
TATACGATTATGTAGATAAATGAATAATTTGGAGCAGCTAGAGAAAGTAATGTGAACAACACATCATATCTGTAAAATACCAATATAAGAATAATAGCAACTCAAGACAATCATGGCTTCACAAAAACAAATCAAACATGAGTTATCATTCATTATACCCTCTGTGGCATTGATCATGGAATACATAAAAACAAAAAAACAAACTTCGCACCCGGAGGTCCCGGGTTCCATTCCCGGCAGAGGCGAGGAATTTTTATTTAACCCGAATTATTCCCTAAACTTCACAGAATCTGGAAGTATGTATATGAGAGTAAATATGTGTGTTTGAAGAAAATAGAATGATTAAAATCTAACGTAACAGTCAACGAGTAGTTTCTAATACAAAGCCGTTATGACCTAAGATGTTAAAGGGGGCTATATAAATGAAAAAAAAAAAATTCGAAGTGCATTGTTATAAGACTGTAATAGTAGCAGTATCAAAACTCATTAATACCACTTTTATTTATGTATTTATTTGTGTATCTATTTACCTTTTAGTTAACACATAAATGAGCTTGGCTTATATCACAGAAAAATCATATAAATTTAGAGGTTTTCAAGTATAATTCAGTATTATTTTTGCCTTCTTTTGTTTTGTTTTTCTTGTGTTTTGTGTGTGTTAGTTACTCATAATAATATGGGCTATAGTGACGTTTCTAAACTATTTCCTCTAACATAACGACGATACAGGTTAAATTTAACACGTGCATATCAGAGAAAATTGCTCATCCATTTTTACTTTCTGTACTACACATAAGTAGCGTAGGTATCGTATTTCACTCTAAATATATGTTTTGAGGCCCCCCGAAAACAGCTTGTTCGAAGAGTACATACATTCTGTTTAATATTTAACTTAGTATTTATATACTGCAAAGATGTTAAACAATTTACTTTAGATGGAAAACTACTAAACGAAATATCCGGTGTTGTCAGTAGTTTTACAGCAGGTTGTATCATTGAGCAAGAGAACTCAGAAAATATGCCATTCATGGTGAAAAATGTCAAAATGGCCCTCAATCAGACATTTTCCTGCCCATTTTCATTAAGATGGTTCTGAGGGTTCTTATGGTTTAAATAAAGAAGAAAATAGCATATCTTTGTTAAGAGAAAAATATGAATAAAACAAGCTTGTTCGTACAGAAAAGTTTTCAGATTGCCTCCTTTGGAGCATTTTTCAACATTCTGTTCCGTAGAGCAAATTGTCATCCCTCCTAAAAGAATTAAAGAAAACTAGCTTTCATTGTTATTAAGGAAATTTATAAAGCAGCCTCGTTCCTACTTAAAATTCTCCAAATTAATTTTCCAAAAATTTTTCTTCCACTCAGGTGTGAGTTTTGTGATATCACCTCTAGAGTATTTTTACTGTTATTCTAAAATATATTATGATTTCCAAATAAATGGTCGTAACGGTGTAGAAGCCAAGGGAATATACATGCACACCGACTTTTATAAACATAGGTAAACAAACAATAAATGTTGTTTTCTTTTCCAAATCTTGAAACCACCGGGCGACGCCCAGCATTCTAGATAACTCTTAATATACCTAACATTTTTAAAGGATTGCAGGATAATACGACTACCTACAAAGGTATTCTTAAAATGACCTATTAATTTTAAACACTAAGAAGCCAATGCCTAGTTGTTTAACACTATTTTAATTCTGAAAAGTAAGCAAATATCAAATTTGGATGTGAATATAGACGGTTCTACCATCTTATATAATGCATTCAAGTAGTTAAACTAACCTATTATCCACTGCGGAGTCTGGATTTGTTATAATCCAACACGCGTTCTCTTTTAAGACACATTCTTAAATAGCAAAATTTACGAAAATGTACATGGTTGAGATAGATATACAGGCAGAAAGCAATTGCTTCTATGACAGAAGCAAAGAAATATAGACGTAGGAAAATTAAAAAGAGAAGAAACAAATTAACACACACACACACACACACACACACACACACACACAAACCCAGTCATTACACCGCGTATGCTATCTTCGCTCACTTGCTTTGATACTATCAGTGGAACTTAAAACCAAAGAACAGAAAACTCAGTTTACACACATAAACACACAAACACACCCACACACACACACACACACACACACACACACTCTAATCTAGATTTAATACTGCGAATACTTTTAGTGAAACCTGTGGAAATTATTAACATCTAAATACAGAAAATAGTTTATTTACACACACATACACACTAATCTACATCTGGCAAAGTACTTCATTCTAGTTCTACAATGTGTTAATGACTAGTGAGCATATGTATTCAAATCTTGCAAGTTCTGAATTTTGCTATGATGATATGAACGAATAGAACTCTATCTGCCTGATGCCAAGTCAAAAAATGGAACTTTTTGAAATAAAACAAAGCAAACGAATTACATGTGGTATGTTACAACATAAATCGCGTGTCTTATTGAACCTTAAAGACCAAAAATAGACTTGAGAAATGAATATTTTGATTTAGGATGTTATGGTGAGTAAAATGAGGAAATAATACCTAGATAAATTTAATGGTAGTTTAAGTGGTGTAACTGAAGTATATAACAAATAAAGTTAATAATGGCACTTGGTGAAATGTTCGTGCCCAACTCTGTATTGAATGGGAAAGTTTTGCTTTGTAAGAATTCAGAGAACTCAAGCTGTATCTCTCCGCTCATCACGTTGCTCCGATTAAATATGACATTAACCTACAAATATGGTGTTTTTCAGCTAAATTCCATACCATAAATAAGAGCTTCCTTTGCAACTAGTTAATAAAACAGACTGGGTACGGGCAGAGGGTTCAAACTCGTGCTCCAGTATGGCAGACAATCCATCACTTTGTGGTATGACCTTTTGCCACGGATGATCGCACAGGAGCTACAGACGCACGAGCCAAGACAAATTAATCACGCAAAAGTTACCCATTCCTGCTTCCAACCACGAGTGGTATATCTTTGCTCCTTCTTTCCAATCAAGAAAAACCTTTGCATGTTTATGAAAATTCAGTGCAGAGTAAAGGCCTCATTACATGAGAATGTTTTGGGGGTTTTGTGTAGCAAAGATCTTCCATTATTTATGCGAGAACAATAAATTTAAACACATGAGAAGTAATTGGTTACCTTTAACCTCATGTAACGGAATAGGTAAGAAAGTTTAAAAAATCTGATGTATTGAATTCACCTATTCTGTAAACAAACGTCTTTTTAAAGATTAGTCTTCTACGTACATTAGCAAAAATGGTCTTATTTAGTTCCTTATAACCACAAGAGAAATAATGAAGTATACTAGTCTAAAGCGATAGTCAAATATTTTAAAACCTGATGGCTAAGTGATACAATTTAAAGTCTGTTCTGCTTGCATGGATAGGTAATAAAACAAACATACAAAACATGTTTTCATATAGTCTCTTACATATTACCAGCTTTGCAAACGTCATCCAGAATTTAGAGCACTTAAGAGCTATTCCCAGGAAAATACAAGATATCATTTGAATGTTTGTAATATACGGTGATTCAATGAAAATCGTTAGCCAGTTTTGAGATGGTCAAAATGTTTCAAAAAATGTCATATGTAAAGGATGGATCTTCATTTACAATGAAACCTCGAACTAGAGAAAATAAAATAAAAAATCGCGATTTAACTGCTATAAAATGTTAACTATATACATTCATTAGTGATTGTAGAATTTAAATCAGAATTACAAGCAAAGAAAACTAGTATGAAAAAGTAATATTGATAACTTTAATTCGTATAATATTCGTTTGAATGATGTGTTATTAAAAGCTGAGTATTCACATACCAATAGGAATCATGCTATTGGAGAAAAACCTAAATCAAGTTCTTGTGACAAATATTAGTTTTATATCCTCACTGCACTTATAAAAAATGTTTGCTAAAATTCAGCTGTGAGCTTCAGGTACTGCACCTTAAATGGTTGGATGGGTTAATAATGATCTATTTATGTAAAATGAAAGATTTTTCCATACTTGTAGAAGCTAAATGTAAATATTATATCAATATAACTTTATATCAACAGTTAAATATGTTACAACAGTTATATTACAGCAATATTTGCTCCTGGAAGTCATATTCCATTATTTGTTCTACTCAGTTGCAGTGGGAAATTATATTGTAACAAACTGCAATGAGATATTGGGCAAACATTTAAATATCATTCATGCAGAATAAATAAATGGTATCAATGATAACTCTCTTGGAATAAAATTATTATAAAACTAAAACATTGTGTATTAGTGCTAGGAGTCAAACTGACCTTCTTCAGGCATATTAGTGCTTAAGAACAAAGAAAGAATAGTTAAAATGAATACAACACTACTTGCGGGAAAAAATGGTACCTTTACTAATTAATATCCAATTTTTACCTTTTCTAGCCCCATATGTACAATGTACATAGGGATAGAGAAGGTATTGTAATGCACCCAAAAAAACGATACCGAGATTTCACCGGAAATATAGGTTTTGGAGTCCCCTGAGTCCGAAAAAAAGCATTTTAAAAAAAAGATCCGTGTGTGTGTGTCTATCTGTGATTGAGTGTGTGTGTGTTTGTATCTGTGGACAGCATAGCCCCCAAAAATACCGATAAATACCAAACTTGGTATTTAGGTTTAGTATCTTCCAAGGATGGGACACGAAGATTTTCAAAAAAATCCCCCCCACCACAAACTACTCCTTACATGGAAAAAATTTCGAAAATTTTGATTTTCTTAAAAATGGCTGTAACGATTTTGATTAAAATCCCGTATATTAAAGCTATTTATGTCCGAAATAAAATGTATATCTCGAACTTTTTGGGAATAGCCTCTGAAGACCTCTTTATTCTGGATGAATTTTGCTGAATTTTGCTTAACTGCATAACCATAAGAGATAGAAAAAAAAACGTATTACACAAAAAGTGTACCTTATGACAAAGCACACAATTTATGTCCTTTACGTTTTTGTTGTGGAGGTAACCGTTTTCGAGATATTCCTTGTTATTGGTTTCAATTGTGAAGTACTTAAACTTTTCTCACTTAGGAAGTGTCTGTTTTTCTTTTGTTCTACTCCTGGCCAAGCAAAGAAGTGATTTGCAATTACAATCATATAACGGTAGCTTTTAAAACATTTAACAATCACTTTAGCATGGTGTATTCCCTTATTCCCTTCTACTTATAAAGAACTAAGTAATAACATTCTGCTAACATTTATCTTGATTAGCATTGTGTACAAAGAAGAAGAATCTTTTGCAGGAGTTTTGTAGAGCAGCTAAAGAAGGTCATGTGAATGTAACATCAGATCTTTAACCTAGTTACAACAGTGTATATTGTACTGTCACATTAACAATGTTCAAAATAAAAATATTAGGGGCATGAGTGTGCAGGTTTCGCGTGCTGAGAAATCCAAATATGACGAATAATAAAGTCTAATAACAATTCCATCTACCTTGAAAAGTGACGGAGATAACTGAAACTTATTGAATACGTTATCCAGACTGTTTGACAACAGAGTGAGACTTAAGAGTCGAATGTATTGTTTTGGTTTGTCATCAACTTCATGGCTTGGGCTTGTTGATCCGTTTCCTTCCCCAGTAGAAATTATGGCAATGATCTTTCCAACGTTTTTAAGGTCTACCAATGTTTCTATGACCTATAAAGATGTATAATGTATCATATTTTTTTGGAAATATATATTCAATTATTCTTGTTAATGTTGAAACCTATTACATTTATTTGCTTTTATCTTATCAGTTAATCTAAAAAAATTGGTTTGTGGCCAGGCCAATGATTTGTTTTGATTTGTGCTTGAAATCCGGATCGTCACAAGCCTGTGTGCTTATTATCAACTACTGCCACTAGCGAGGAGTAGTGTAGTTTTCTTTCAATCCGATCGTATTCACAACATTAGTGCCAATATTCCTCACCTTCCCCCTCTACACACAACGCCCAATAGGGCATAGTTGCCAAGCGTATAACCATGACTTTATTCCAGTACACATGGTGAAATCCAATTCTTTAATATCATTTTGTGGCTAAGCGACTCAGTTTACTTACAAACGGTAAATGCACAAAGAATTCATCTTTTTTCGCTGTACCTCGCTATTCTAATTGCAGAAGTAAACGATAAAAGAATGGTGACATATTCGCAATCAACATTTGGCCAATTTTATTTGTTTTATACAGTCATGTACTTTAGAGGAAAATGGTACAAGAACTTATGTTTCAACTAAATGTCAGGAAATTGCCGTTGAAGTATCATAGTCCTTATATATCTTCACCAAAACATTAACTTAAACTATAAAAAAGTTTACGATATGTTTTTACTTTTCTTTTAAACACATCAATATCATCAGGTAATTTTCACTTTCTCTACAGGTAATATGCACATAGCGTATAGAGAAGGTATTTTTGGGTACATTAACCAAAATTTCGATACCGAGATTTCATCGGAAATACATTTGAGACCCCCTGAATCCAAAAAAAAAAAAAAAAAGCATTTGGGCAGCATAGTTCAAAAACGAACAGACCGTTAAAATTAAGCTTGGTATTTAGGTTTGATATCTCTCAAGGATGCGACACGAAGATTTCCAAGAAAATCCCCCCACACCCAACTACCCTTTTCATGGAACTTTTTTCGAAAATTTTCATTTTTCTCAAAATTGGCTCTAACAATTCTGATTAAAATGTCATATATTAAAGATACTTACACGGCAAATAAAATGTATATCTTGAAATAGCCTCTGAAGACTACTTTATTCTGGATGAATTTTGAGGAATTTTGCATAACTGCTAAACCGTAAGATGTGGACAAAAACTTACCGCACAGAAAATGTAGAGCACATTAAAACACACAATTTATTTTATATACCTTTTTTCGTGGAGTTGATCGTTTTTAAGATATTCCTTGTTTTTAGTTGCAGCTTTGAAAAACTTATACATACTTTTCTCAGAAGGAATTTGTCAACTCCTGTCCATACAAACAAAGGATCTTCAATCACATAGCAACCAGATTTTGACTATCACTTTAACCTATGGTATTCCCTTATTTCGTTTCTACTTACAAGGAAGCAAGTAATAAGACTATTTCTGCTAATTTTTCTCGAGTAGATGAAGTAAATAGAAGCATAAGCTTTTTAACAATTATTTGTTGCAGAGATGTACAGAAAGTCATATGAATGGGAACACATCAGATTTTTTATTGTATATAACATAGCTCTTCATGGTTAAATATATCATTGTAAAAGGTACACTACAGTTATTTTACACTGATGGTTTTGTAGTCATGCGCATATTTGTCTAAGAGATGTGTGTCTACATTTCTGTTTACATATAATATCACGTAACTGCATGGTACAACAGGCCGCAAGTGACCTTGGCCTACACCCGGCCGCTGCATTCTCTATCTTGGCCCGAAGGCGTCATGAACAGGGCGCAGTGCTGGAGGGTGAGACGTGATCAGCGCCTCCAGTCCCTTTGGGCCGGTTGATCTGGAGCCGTTACTTTTCATTCAGGTAGCTCCTCAATTGGCCCCCCCAGCGACCTCACGAGGCTGAGTGCTCCCCGGAACAGGTCTCTCAGAGGGGGAAAATTGTCAATGCCGGTACCGGGAATCGTACCCAGGTCTTCAGCTTGGCAAGCAGCCGCGCTACCACAGCGCTGTTATCATATAAACACAAATTATACTAAATGAAATGTTTTTGTTTCTCGAAAGGATCTGTACATTTGAGAACTGAACATAAAACCTAAAAACTGAAGAATATGAGTAGCAACAGAGAAGAAACTGCAGAAAGAGATAGAGACAGAGAGACGAAAGACTCTTCTGGGAGTAATGTACTTGGAATTCAGTGTTTTGCAGAGTATGGACGCCGCGTGTTTACAGTCGGCGCCTGGAAAGACATAAATTTTAATGGCTTCAAATAGTTCACTGAGAAAGTTAAAGTAATCTAAGAGTAGTAAAGAAGGAGTCTTGGTTAACTGCAGTAATATTGTAGGATAATTGCACCGAGATAATGACTGCTCCAATGGTAGAAACAATTATCGTACCGCTCTGAACAATGGGTATAGAAGAGTTTGTATCAGAAGATCTACCGCGGGAGGCCTAAACAATTGAGTGACTCCACATGACACCTCTGAGGCGGTCTCTTGCATCGGAAGCTCAACTAACTGCCCATGCTCTATAGCAAAGTCTCCAGGCAACCCATTCAATCAATAGATTTTGCTATTTCATACATAATCACCTTCCAGTGCGTGTATCTTGAACACGCCAATACTAAGTTTCACAAAACTGAATCCGTGGTATTTCCTGGTCAACAATATCGTATGCGTTTTAATCACATGGTTTTCTCTATCTGCTGGGTTAAGAAACTATTACTACAAAAGATTACTGCTTTCTCTACACTATGTAAATAGTGTATAGAGAAGGTGTAATGCACTCAAAAATTCGATATTGAGATGTTACCGGAAATATATATTTTGAGACCGCCTGTGTGTGTGTGTGTGTGTGTGTGTGTATGTGTGTGTGTGTGTGTGTGTGGGCAGTACAGCTCAAAAATCCGTTTAATACCAAACTCGGTATTTAAGTTCAGCATCTTCCAAGGATGCGACACGAAGATTTTCAAGAAAATCCCTCCACCTTCAAGTAACCTATATGTAAATGTTTTCGAAAATTTTGATTTTCTCAAAAATTGCTCTAACTGTTTTGATTAAAATATCGTACAAAAAGATATTTAGCTGTCAAATAAAATGTACATCTTGCATTTACTGGGAATAGCCTCTGAAGACTGCTTTATTCTAGATGAATTTTATGGAATTTTGCATAACTGGTAAACCGTAAAAGATAGATAAGAACTGACTTAACAGAAAATGTACAACTCGTTAAAACACACAATTTATGTTATATACTTTTTTTCCTGGAGTTGATCTTTTTTGAAATATCCCTTGTTATTGGTTTCAGCTTTAAAATACTTATATTTTTATAATACGGGAATTTGTCAACTCCAGTCTATACAAAGGAATTTCAGTCAAATAGAAACCAGCTTTTGACTATCACTTTAGCCTGTCGTACTCCCTTATTTCCCTTTTACTTAAAATGAAGTAACTAATAAGAACATTTCTGCTAAGTTTTTCTCGATTAGCATGAAGTAAATAGAAGCATAAGTTTTTTAACAATAATTTGTTGCAAAGATATAGAGAAAGTCATGTAAATGGAACACATCAGATTTTTTTTTTCATCTAATTCGTGCTAATTAAAATAAACATTGCCGGAAATGGTTTATTACATAATTTCTTATAAATGGAAGGGAGTACACCAGATTAAAGACTCAAATATTTTTCTCCTAGTCCTCCGGTTTCCCCCGCCACTTATTTCACCAATTACTTCATCATTACTTTTAAAATCATCAATTTCGCTTACATTTCATATCCACTTCCTCGTGTCCATGCTTGGCTACGGGCTGACCCTCCGAACAGGTTCTCCATTCTGTGATTTCGTGCCGTTGGCTCCCCGACGGACTTCTGACCCCTAGACATTGACTTGTAAGTCCCAGGGTGGTGTCAGTCCTACATATACGGGGAGGGTAAGCCGATTACAAAACGAAATGAAAAACTAAAACCAATAACAAGGAATCTCTCAGAAATGGCCAATTTCACGGAAAAAAAGAATACACATGATATAATTTTGAGTTTTAACGAGATCTATATTTTTTGCGTAGTAAGCTTTTGTTTATCTCTTACTGTTCATGATTCAGCAAAATTCATTCAGAGTAAATAGGTCTTCAGAGGATATTCCCAAAGTATCCAAGTTGTCATATAAACATGTTAAGCATACGGTATTTTATCAAAATCATTAGATTCATTTTTAAGAAAATCAAATGTTCAAATTTTTTTCATGTAAAGAGTAGTTTGAGGTAGGGGGGGGATTTTTGCTCAAAACTTCGTGTCGCATTCTTGGAGGATACTAAACTTTAATGTCAAGTTTGGTATTTTAACACTTTTCGTTTTTGAATTATTGTATTCACAGACTCAGGGACACAAGCACATACACGGACCTTTTTCTACAAATTGTTTTTTCGGATATGCAGGACTGTAAGAAGTGTATTTCCGGTGAAATCTCTGTATCGTATTTTTTAGTAGAGTGCAAAACCTTCTGTGCCTATGTACCGTATACTATTTAGAGAGAGTTAAAAAGACAACAAAAACAGACAAACAAAAAACCACCCATCAGCAAGCACTTGTACTATGAGCTTCTACGAAATTGGCACAATTTCTAAGAGTAGATAGTTAATATCATGCCGGAAGTGGCGTCATGGTAGTTGTATTTGTGTTTCAGAATTTTGCTGCTTCCTACCCTGTCGGGGTCTCCAACTCTTGTTCAGGTCAGGTCATAGTTGGCAGGGTATTTCAAACGAGTGCTCCTGAATTCAGAGTAGTTTTTACTTTCTCCACACGTACTATGTACATAGTGTATATGGAAGGTATTGTATTGCACCTAAAATTTTGATTCCGAGATTTCACTGGAAATATATATTTTGGAATCCCCTGAATAAAAAAAAAAAAAAAAAAAAGAAGAACTTTAAGAAGGTTCGCGTGTATGTCTGTGGACAGTATAAATCAAAAACGAAAAGACCGTTAAATACCAAACTTGGTATTTGAGTTCTATATCTTCCAAGGATTCGTCACGAAGATTTTCAAGAAAATCCCCCAACGCCAACTACCATTTACATGGAAAATATTTAGAAAATTTTGGTTTTCTGAAAATGGCTTTTAACTATTTTGATAAAAATCTGATATATTTAAGACAGTTACATGAAAAATAAAATTTATATCTTGAATTTTCTGGGAATAGCCTCTGAAGACATCTTTATTCTTTTTGTTTTTTATTTTTATTTTTGATCGATCAGCAGTACAATGTTTTACAGATCAGTGATAACATACATAGCAATGACAATAACATTTAGAGGAGGCTTACAGGCCACCCCATATCTACAGTATGTTATAAACGAACATCAGATATAAGACACAGCACACAAGAGGTAAAAGAGCATATTAATCACTAGAGTTAGAATCAGAGGGATCGCTCAGAAGTAGGTCTTGCGTTAGTCTTCTCTTCAAGCGGGTTGGCTGGCGCGTACAAACGCCTATGTTATAGTGCAATGCTCCAGGAACATCCTTCAATGTGGAAAAGAAACGACGGGCGATCCTCCGAATAAAGTCGTGAAGAGGTAAGAGTCCCAGGTCGTGATGGAGCTGCTGATTACGCATAAACCAAGGAGCGTTGGTAGCGATGCGCATAAAACGGTGCTGAATGACTTGGAGACGACGTAGATTTTGGAGACGACGTAGATGGCTTGTGTGAGCGGCTCCCCACACCTGGCAGAGACATAGGTGATAAGCGGACGAACGAGAGACTTGTAGAGTAATACGGAGGACTCCAATCCAAGAGTGGTATGACGATGAAGCAATGGCGAGAGTTTGGAAAACCGTCCGGAAGCCAGGGAAATGAGGCGATCGATGTGAGCGCGCCAAATTAGTCGAGTGTCCATAAGCACCCCAAAATACTTGACAGGAACAGGAGCAGGTAGCCAAGACGCAGCGGAGGAAGAGCAGGATAGCGACGTAGAGTGAAAATCTTAGCCTCAGTCTTCTGAGGGTTCAAGGAGATGCGCCAAGTGAGGCGATCCAAGGAGTGTTGTACCACTTGGTGGGCGTGTTGAGGATTATAATGACAATACTAGAGAACGGTGTCATCATCATAGAGAGCTAAAGAAGTCGGGGCCAAATCTGGAATATCAGAAGTGTAGATACTGAATAGTGTGGGGGGTCAAGATAGAGCCTTGTGGGTCACCGGCGATAATAGTGCGGGGAGAGGAAAAGAAACCGCCAATACGCACTGAAAAGCTGCGGTCAGATAGGAAACTCTCTATTAAGAACAATAAATAATGAGGAATACCGCTGCGGTGTAACTTGAGAAGCAAGCCGGTGTGCCAAACTTTATCGAACGCCTGCGCCACATCTAGAAAGACTGCCATGGTATATTGACGGGCTTCAAAGCCATGGACAATTGACTGGATTAAACGCAAAAGCTGATGTGCAGTGGAATGTTTGTAGTGAAACCCAAATAGGAATGGCGAAAGAACATGGTTATGAGTAAGGTAAGAGAGTAGACGGCGATGGATCACTTTTTCAAACAGCTTGGAGAAGTTAGGCAACAGACTAAGTGGACGATAGTTGTTTGGTAGGTGCTTTGGTTTATTAGGCTTATGGAATACCGCGACATGAGCAAACTTCCAGGAGCGAGGAAAATAGCCGAGGCGCAGACAGGCATTTAGGAGGGATGACAAATAGGCAAGAGCTTTCTTGGTGAGTTTCTTGAGAACAATGTTGGGAATCAAGTCGTGACAAGGAAATTTCTGAAGTGGGAAAGCGCGAATCAGAGAAGACAATTCCCGCGGGCTAGTAAAGGAAATCCTTTGATGAACTGTGGGGTGAGTGTGGTGAGTAGTTCATTCCTGTTCTACTGCAGTAACATCTGCGGCTGGCAGAGGGAGAGTGAACACCCGCTCAAAATGATCGGCCAGAATATCACACTTGGTAGCAATATCTGCGACAAGTCCTCCGCTTGAAGAGAGCGCCGGCATAACAGTCGGCTCACGGAGAACACGTTTGGTGGCTGCCCAAAGTGAATGGTCGTGAGGAGAGAGTGATGCCAGATAGCGCTCATAGGACTGAAGCCGATGTCGCTCCAACTCCAGCTTCACCCGTCGAATGAGACCGTTAAGCTTCCTACGGAGCCAGGGTTGTCTGTCTCGTTGCCACTGTCGACGAACTTGATGCTTTTCTCGGAGAAGATTTAAAATGAAGAGGGGTAAGGAAGGTGGAGAATAAGGTCGCACATTGGGAGAAGTGGAAAGACGGACACAAAGGCATATGGTGTCAGTAAAGTGCTGTAGTGCAAGGTCAACATCATGGGTTGTGGTGAATTGATAAGAGTTGCAGAGTGTCGCATCCAGATGAGACTGAAATGTATCCCAATGTACATATCTATTTATGAGTCTGGGAATCGGTGGGAGCAAGACAGGTGGAAGTTGAAAGGTGACAATCACCGGGCTGTGATCAGAGTCAACTTCTCCCAGGGAGGAAACGAAGGTAGGAAGGTGAAGATTGCGATGCACACCGATGTCCAGAATATCAGGAGCACTTAAGGGGTTTGAAGAGTAATAAGTAGGACCCGCAGGCGACAATATCGAAAGACCATAGGTGTGTAGATCCGTAAACAAAAGCCGACCATTCGGATTGGTGGATCGGCACCCCCAGGAGGAGTGCTTGCAGTTAAGGTCGCCCAAAAGAAGATTACTGTTCTCCAAAGGAAAGAGGAGTGAGAGATAAGTAGTATTCAGCCGGCGATTGGGCGGTTTGTAGGCGCTGAGAATGACGAGATCACTATCATTTGCACTGTGAAGTTTAATACCAACCACCTCCAGACTGGGCACGTGTGGAAGAAAGATCTCGCTGTGGCGCAGAGAACGTCTAATGAAAAGAGCAACACCACCAGATGCCTTTTCTGCCTCGCGGTCCTGCCGGTAAATAAGATAGCCAGGAATAGTGAAGGTCTCATTGGGAAGAAAATGAGTCTCCGTAACACAAGCAATATCAACATTGTGCTGAGTGAGAAAGGCAATAAAGAAGAAGCGTTTGGTACGTAGACCGTTAGAGTTCAAGTTTAGGAGGGTGAGCTGACGTAGAGACAATAGATCACGGTTGGCCATCAGGAAACACAGGAGAGAGTAGGGAGCGAAGAAGCTGCATCAGTTGCGGCAGAACCGGAGAAAACAATGTGCGGAGAAATGTACCAAGCTGTGCAAGAAGATCTTTAAGAAAAGCCCAAGACGGAGCTGTGGAGGTAGGAGCCTCCGGTAAAGCGGCGGAAGGACGGTCTTGGAAGGCAGGAGAACGACCACTCAATACATGAGAATAAGCCCGAGAGGGCCTTGTAGATACATGAGGGGATGAAGGACTCTGTCGACGTTGTGGTTGCTGTTGTTGTTGTGGGTGCTGTTGAAGAATAGGCGAGGGTGGCCGCTCTGAACTGTGGCGTGTAGGTGCTAACGGCTGCTGGAAGCGCCGAGACTGACGTTCCTTCAGCTGTAAGTAATGAGAACAGCCACGATACATGAACACACTGAGCCGGTGTGCACTGGTTTTGTGCACTTAGAGAAACGATGGCTGCCGATACAGCGAACGCAGCGGGGTCCTAGATGACAAAAGTTCTTGGTGTGACCATAGTTTTGGCATTTAGCATACTGGGTCAGTTCTGTATTCTGACGTCGATGTTCAACTTTCACCACACTGTACAACAGTCGGGAAAGATTTGAGATATTTCTACCGGCGTCATTATTCACGAGGTCTACAGCACAGATGGGAATGGGTTCCTTGTTTTTGCGAAGCAAACGGGTAACTTTACGAACAGGAAAGTTCAACACACAGAGTTCGTCGTAAAGCTCTTGATCACTGAGCGAGCATGGTATGTTGCGTATGACAACGGAGAACAGTTTGTCCGACGGGTTGCGAAAAGTATAATACTCCTGGTTAATGGAGGTGAAATAAGATGTAAGACATCGAAAGTCAGTGGTAGTCGTAGCATAAATTTTAAGAATATTGTGAACATTGCGCACACAAATAGGAGGAATTTTCTCATTTTGAGAGATGGATACAGTGTCAGAAGTTTCTGGATCAGCAGTTTCACTTAAAGGATAAAAACGGTTAGAGGTAGGAATTGTGTACGCATAGCGAGATGCAGGAGGTTGTTGGGAAGGTGGGTCAGTGCAGCGGCGTTTGTTCTGATATGAGCTTTCAGAGTGAGAGAGCTGTGAACGTTGGTCGCGACCTAAACAGTCCGCTGGGGCAAAGTCAGTCATCGTATCATCATCTTGCTGGACAGTGTTGTCAACTGAATTAAGCGGCCGACTTAATTGTATCTGGGATGGCCGTAGTATAGATGTACTTACAGCATAATCTGCAGGTAATCCAGAAGTAGAAAATGAAGTGTGTTGTAATGCAGAAGTCGACGGTTGATGTGGGTAGTGTTGACTGGATGGTGAAACATGTGTTGTAGAAGTGGAGTTATCCTGACACGTGGTATCGTTATATACCACATTTATAGTAGAATGTAAGATCTTGCCGGTACTGTCCGGCTGGAGAGCCATGATAATAGTTTACAAAATAAATAAATAAATTAAACACACTAGAAGAGTGGACACAGCGAACTGCACAACACAAGGAAGCACTAGTACAGGTAAACCAAGCAGAGCGGCCAGACACGACCGTCTCGCTCGGCGTTCATTAGTCGACTCCCACATCTTTATTCTGAATGAATTTTGTGGTATTTTGCATAACTGGTAAACCGTAAGAGATAGATAAAAACTTGTCACTCAAAAAATGTACAGCTCTTTAAAACACACAATTTATGTTATATGCATTTTTTACTGCAATTGACCGCTTTTAAGATATTCCTTGTTATTGATTTCAGTTTTAAACTACTTAATACTTTTCTCACACGTGAATTGTCAGCACCTGACCACACAAAGAAACGGAATGTTATACCATAGCAACCACATTTTAAAGCATAGCAACCACATTTTAAAGCATTTGACTGTCAGTTTAGCTTAGTGTATTCCCTTATTTCCTTCTACTTACAAGGAATTAAATGATAAGACCGTTTTGCTAATGATCTAGTATGAAATGAATAAAAGAACAAGCTTATTAACTATAATTTGTTATAGAGGTGTAGAGAAAGCCATGCAAATGGAACACATAAGATTTTTCAATAATATTTTCGTTTACACGCCATCATCAACAAGGAACTATAAAAGTAAATTAAGGTTATAAACATCAAGTTATCTAAGCCAACAGGAAAGAGAATTATGAAGGTAGAATGGTTGGATATATAAAGCATGGCATTTAGCAGATGGGAACTATGATAAAAATCATTATAAAAGTTATGGGCACAAGGTTGAAGCATTAACCTGGCGGCATCTGTACTATAACCAGGTGAAATTTCCAAATCCGTGGGTTGTGAATAGCAGCTGAAACAAAGCCACTCTGAACCCATTTTCTCGGCAGCACGCAATTCCACGCCTCCAAAAATCTCGAACATATCCTGCACAAAGAGGTAAAATTAAAACACCCACCCGAATTGCGAAACAATAAACTTGCAGTGAAGGGTACCGCTCTCTCGGTGGGCTGCAATGTCTATAAATTCTGTAGCAAGGTGAATTCTTTATATTCCACAGTCACATTACGTCCGAGTGAGCACGCAAGCCTGCATTTTACTACCTGCTGCCCTTTCCTGAAACAAAAGGAGGTAGAGCGTGTTATGTTTTATTACACTGTAGAGTTGCGTTCAGAAATTTTCGCCTAAACCGCTTATTTTCTAGCTCTCGACCACGCCATTGCAGCTCTTAAAGCGAAACTGTTTTAAGTTAACTTTTCCTTTTCTTTGTAATTTTAACATTCAGTACACCACACCTTAAGATGTTAGACAAAAAGGAATAGTGTGGCTTCTTACTGAAAATTACTATGTACATACAAAAAAAAAAAAAAAAAAAAAAAAATTGATGTGTCCCATTCACATGGCTTTCTCTACATCGCTGTAATAAATTATTGCTAAAATATTATTCTATCTACTCTATGATAATCAAGATAAACATTACCAGAAATTATATAATTACTTGTAAGAAGCTGTAAAATAAGGATAAAACGATACTTAAATCTTTTAAAAGCTGATTGAAATCCGTTTCTATGCAGGGCCAGGAGATTTTAACTTTCCGTATGAGAAAAGTTTAAGTATTTTAAGTATTTAAGTATTAAGTATTTTACATATATAACATAAATTGTGTGTTTTAATGCGATCTGCACTTTTTGTGTAATAAGTTTTGGCGTATCTCTTATGGTTTTCCAGTTGCACAAAATTCAGCAAAATTTATTCAGACTAAAAAGATCTTTCGGGACTCTTCCCCGAAAATTAAAGATATACTTTCTATTTGTTATATAAATATCTTTAATATGTGGTGTTTTAATCAAAATCGTTAAAGGTCATTTTTGAGAAAATCAAAATTTTCGAACATTTTTCTATGTAAAGGATAGTTTGGGGTAAGGGGATTTTTCTCAAAATCTTCGAGTCCCATCCCTGGAATATACTTAAGTTAAATATCAAGTTTTATATTTTAACGGCTTTTCGTTTTAGAGTTATGGTGTTCACAGGCACACCAGGACCTTTTTCTAAAAATGCTTAGGAGACCTTAAAACGCGTATTTGCGGTGAAACTTCGGTATCGAATTTTTGTGTGGAATGTAATACCTTCGCTACAAACGATGCACATATTACATATAGAGAAAGTAAAAATTGATGAGTTTCATTCACATAGCTTTCTCTACCTGTTCTGCCAAAGTAAACAAACAAAAACAAAAAAACAAAAATGGGATGTGTTCCATTCATATAACTTTCCTTAGCTGTTACAAGCACAAACTATTCTTACAAGATTATTCTTTTATATACATCATGCTAATCGAGATAAATATTAACGGAAACGGTCTTAGTACTTGCTTCCTTGTAAGTAGAAGGGAAATAAGGGAACGCATTAGGCTAAGGCAATAGTCAAATCTTTTAAAAGTTAATCTCTATATGAAACAATTGAGGTTCGGTTCGCTTTGCAGGTACCGTTTGATGTTTCTCTGCCACATCCGTAAGAATAAAGAAGGTATTGCATTCCATCGAATAATTATATACCGAGCATTAATAGTTTGTTGCATGTTCCTTTTTTAGAACATGTTTCATTTTTAGAAAAACATTAATTTTGAAAAACATAACTGTTAAACCGAAAGTCAAATAAACAAAGTATTTAGGTTTAGTATCATCTAAAGATATAACACAAGCTTTTACAAGAACATTTCCCTACATGAAAAACTTCTCGAAACATTTAGTTTCTCAAAAATGACTCTAACGTTTTTGGTTAAAGTATCGTAGGTATATTAAAGATGCCAACTTGAAAAATAGACTGCCTCTCTTTAATTTTCCTGAATAGGCTGAGAATTCCTCTTCATTCGGAAAAAAAAAAAACGATTCTTACAAAAATTATTCCTTTATCTACATCATGCTAATTAAGACAAACATTAACAGAAATGGTCTTATTACATAGTTCCTCTTATAAGCATAAAGGAAATATCAGATTATTGCGAGTCATGTTTTTTAAATGTTGTCTGTATGCTATTATTAAAATTCAGTTCTCTTTCCAGGCCAGGAGTTAAACAAAAGAGACATGAAACAGACAAAAGTATTTTTTTTTTAAATTTAAACTATCAACAAGTTTTACAAAACTTGTATATAATATAAATTGTTTGTTTTAACGAGATATTCATTTCTGACGTTTTTATCTATCTCTTACGGTTTACCAATTTGAAAGTAATTCACAGTAAATAGAACTTCAGAGGTACTCCCAAGTAATTCAAGATATACATTTTATTTTAGATGTAAACATCTTTAATATAAGGGGCATTTTAATCAAAAATATTATAGTCATTTTTATAAAATCAAAATTTTGAAAAGCATCTATGTAAAGGGTAGATGACTTCAGAGACTACTCCAAGATATACATTATATTTTGCATGTAATATCTTTAAAATATGAGGCATTTTAATGAAAACTATTATAGGCATTTTTTAGAAAATCAAAAAATTGAAAACACTTTAAGAACAGTCAGAAGTGGAGGATTTTTTTGAAAATGTTTATGTAGCATATTGGAGATACTGAACTAAATAACTAACTTTCCATTTTTAATTATTCTGTCCACACACACACACACACACACACACACAGCTGTCTTTCCAAAGATGTTTTATTGAGGTCATTAAAACGTGTATTGCCAGTAAAATCTCGTATCGATTTTTTTTTGGATGGAATACACAACTTTCTCTTCCCACTATGTCATTGTACATGCCTGTTAGAGAAAGTAAAAAACAAAAGCGCTAACGAGGAAGAAAAGAACGTTGTGTTGAACATCAGTACATCATTCAGGCTGCAGGCTCGCAATTAATGAGGTGTGAGTGAATCTTTCTGCACCCAATTCACGTTAATGAGCTGTACGCGCCTGTCTATCTCATTTCGAAAAGTGAATTCACACCCTGCGGTACGACTGCTGCCCAGAAAACAACCTGAAACAACAATGGGCTTACACAATGGGGAGCCGCTTGTAAACCGATTATAGACGACGGGTTTTGTGCTTTTGATATGCGTGGCCGAATACTTTATGCCTTTGTTAACAACAATAGTCCATGGGAATAAATACTCTTAGCGGATGATTAGACAAATATGTGGATGACCAGAAAGTTATGTATCCAATAGCTATCGGATCTTCTCCGCGAACATGCCTACCAATTCAGGTCCTGGGCTAAGAAGTATAAGAAAACATTTGCTGTCAGAAACCATTCACACGTTTGGGATATTTAAAGGGTTCCTAAATAATTCAATTTTTCCAGACACTACCCGATTTTTAATATTCTTATTCAGCCCCGGTTGAAAATTCTAAACCGAAATAATATCTTATTGCTTACGCACGTAAATATTTGCACTTTCTCTATACTACTATGTACATAGTGTATAGAGAAGGTAATGTACTGCACCCGAAAATTCGATACCGAAATTTCGCTGGAAATATATGTTTTGAGATCCCCTGAATCCAAAAAAAGCATTTTTAGAAACATGTCAGTGTGTGTGTGTGTCTGTGTGTGTGTGTGTGTCCGTATGTCTGTGAACACGATAACTCAAAAACGAAAAGTCGGTAAAATACCAAAATTGGTATTTAAGTTTAGTATCTTCCAGGGATGCGACACGAAAATTTTCAAGAAAATCCCCCCACACCAAACTACCCTTTATTGGAAAACATTTCGAAAATTTGATTTTCTTAAAAATGGCTCTAAAGATTTTGATTAAAATCTCGTATATTTAAGATATTTACTTGACAAATAAAATGTATATCTTGAATTTTCTGGGAATAGCCTCTGAAGACTATTTTATTCTGGATGAATTTTACGGATTTTTGGATAACTGTTAAACCGTAAGAGATGGACAAAAACTTACCACATAGAAAATGTAGAGCATATTAAAGCACACAATTTATGTTATATACATTTTTTCGTGGAGTTCGTCGTTTTTAAGATACTCCTTGCTTTTAGTTTCAGCTTTGAAAAACTTGTACTTTTCTCATGCAGGAAGTTGTCAACTCCTGTATATACAAACAAAGGAACCACAGTCACAAAACAACTCTTGTCTATACAAAGGAACCTCAGTCACAAAGCAACCAGCTTTTGACTATCACTTTAACCTATGGTACTCCCTAACTTCACTTCTACTTTCAAGGAAGCAAGTAATAAGACTATTTCTGCTAATGTTTTCTCAATTAGCATGTAGTAAATAGAAGCCTAAAATTTTAAACATTACTTGTTTGCAGAGATGTAGAGAAAGTCATGTGAATGGAACACATCAGATTTTTAATAATAGTTTTGAATGTATAAGAAATGAGAAAAATGAGAGTGGGTGGGTTAGTGATACAACTATTTTGAAACATCGGCTTAGAATTTTATAAATGAAATACTTAAGCGATTTCGTAAAAAATAAACACTTTCACATTGAGCAAAGAACACCTCTGGCTTTCTGTGCTGCATTTATAATGCCAAATTTCCATCAAAAGTTTGTAGTTCCGGAAAAAAATGGCATTGTGAAGAAAAACAATGTCAATCATGAGTTCGCCATAATGTATAGGACAGCATAGAGAGCTTAATAAAGAGGTGGCTTCGCCTACGGTGCCATATGTAGTAAAAGCGAACGCTAAACACTATAAAAAATCGTATGTGTTCCATTCACTGACTTTCTCTACATCTCTGCAACCAATTATTGTTAAAAAGCCTATGATTCTACTTACTTCATGCTAATCGAGAAACAATTAGCAGAAATAGCCTTATTACTTGCTTCCTTGTAAGTAGAGGTGAAATAAGGGACTACCATACGTTAAAATGACAGTCAAAAACTGGTTGCTATATGACTGAAGTTCCAACACGAGTTGACAGATTCCTGTATAAGAAAAGTATGTTTTTCAAAGCTGAAAACAAAAACAAGGAATATTTAAGAACGATCAACTCCACGAAAATAGGTATATAACATAAATTGTGTGTTTTAATGTGCTCTACATTTTTGTATGGTAAGTTTTTGTCTATCTCTTACGGTTTACCAGTTACAAAAAATTCCGTAAAATTCATCCAGATTAAAGTAGTCTTCAGACGCTATTCCCAGAAAATTCAAGATATTCATATTATTTGTCATGTATATATATATGATATTTTAATCAAAACTGATAGAGCCATTTTTGAGAAAATCAAAAATTTCGAAAAAAGTTCCATGGGGTGGGGGATTTTCTTGAAAATCTTCGTGTCGCATCCTCGGAAGATACCAAACTTAAATACCAAGTTTGGTATTCAACGGGATTTTCGTTTTAGAGCTATGCTACCCACAGACACCCACACATACACACAGACAGACAGACACACACACACACGGACATTTTTCTAAAAATGCTTCTTTTGGTTTCAGGAAGCTTCAAAACTTATATTTCCGGTGAAATTTCGGTATCGAATTTTTGGCTACAATACAATATCTTCTCTATACACTATGTACATAGTGCGTATAGAGAAAGTAAAAATCTGATGTTTTACACTCACATGACTTTTTCTAGCTGCTCTACAAACAAACTTCTTACAAAAGACTATTTCTCTTTCTACACTATGCTAATCGATAAACATTAACAGAATGTTCTTAGTATGCACTTAATTATTTATAAACAGAAGGAAACTAAAGGAATGCGGTATGCTAAAGTGATAATCAAATGTTTTAAAAGCTGTCGTTAAGGGATTGTCATTGCAAATCGTTTCTTTGCTTGACCAGGAGAACAAAAGAAATACGGACCCTTCCTGTTTGAAAAAAATAAAAGTGCTTTACAATTGAAACCAATAACAAGCAATATCTCGGAAACGGTTATCTCCAAAACAAAAATGCAAAGGACATAAATTGTGTGTTTTGAAGAGATCTACATTTTTGGTATAGTAAGCTTTTGTCTATCCCTTACGATCCAGCAGTTAAGCAAAATTCATCCGGAATAAAGAGGACCTCAGAGGCTATTCTCAGAAAATGCAAGATATACATTTTATTTGGAATATAAATACCTTTGATGTACGGGATTTTAATCAAAATCGTTAGAGCCATTTTTTAGAAAATATAAATTTTCGAAAAATCTTCCATGTAAATGGTAGTTTGTGGTGGGGGGATTCATTGAAAATCTTCGTGTCGCATCCTGGGAAAATACCAAACTTAAATACCACGTCTTTTAGTTTTTGAGTTATGCTGCCCACAGACTAAAACACACACACACACACACACACACACACACACACACACATTTTTCTAAAAATTCTTTTTTGGATTCAGGCGGTCTCAAAACATGTATTTTCCCGCTGAAATCTGGTATCTAACTTTTAGGTGCAATACAATACCTTCTCTATACACTATGTACACAGTACATGTAGAGAAAGTAAAAAAATCCCTTAAGTACGATATTTTCTCTCAACAGAGCCTGAGTGAGAATAAAACTACTAAAAATTAACTTTAGATGCATATCTAACATTTAAGTGTTCAATATTAAATTGTTAAACAGACCATGTTGTGTACGAGTATTTTCCAGTAGATTATGATGCTTGAAGTAGCTTCTTCACTTCAATTTCTTATCTTCGTGCATGAAATGCACCAAATTGCATGAACATATTTTCTCAATTCGCCAATTCATAATTTTCTATTAAAGGGCTAAGTAATAAAGCATCACTAGAGTCTTTGGTTGTACGAAATACTTCGTCTACTCATCTAAAACTGTTGTTTAATGAACATATGTTACTGTTGTCTTGAAAACAACTCAAGGATTGGGCTGATCCCCTGGATGCTCTATCTAAAGCATAGTTCTCTGCTGTTCAACAGCATCTGACTCCAGGCATTAACCGAGGGAGGTTACTTCCTCCTTATAAGAAGGGTAAACAGATTGTGCGGGTGTATGTGTGCGTGCAAGTCGGAGGCTATTCCGCCCTGAAGACAGTGGCTTATTGTACGTCAGACCAGGAGGATAGTTTGAAATGAGAGTAATTTCAAAGGGTAGCCACAGCCGGTGGGGAAGAGCCACCTTGAAGGGTCCTTAACATATTCCAAGCAGCTCATCATCTCGACGCGGAGAGTGCTAGGAGCCAGCGCCCCAAGCCTGGCCGAACTCCCTGGATTCTATAGTCGACTTCCAATGCCATCCTGATACAGAGAACTATTTCCAGAACGCAGTCACCACCACGGAAGGACGCCACGCTTATAATCCAGAAAGAGACCGGTTGGATGAAGTGAAGATGAAATAAGGAACAGGAAGTACGGGGGAATGCAGAAACCTCCCCAACATTTACCTATTAATCCGGGACCCCCTCCGTCCCGAAAAAACTCATGATCCCACGACCTCTCGAATATCAGTCACAGACGAAACGCCTGACTCGGTGGGTAAACAGGTGAAGAAGAAGAAGAAATTTGGGTTAGAGATGAATTGGAACTACTGCCAGAATCGTTAAAGCTTTGAAAACAACTCTGTGAAAGTGAGGAGAGATATGCGTGTACTCGTGAAATATTTCCACATAACTACAGCTAAATGCTAAAGTCTTACCTGGTGATATGCTAATTAGCAGCCTAAGAATAGAGGGTATTAAACTTTACAAACACCTGTGCGAAGTAATGTGGTGAAGACCGTGACAATAGAAAATTATGCAATGCAAGAGTTTAATAACGTCATTTATGCAAATTAGCGGTATCCGCTACAAAAAGGTTCCTTGGCTGCGACTATTGAAAGCGAAGGCCAAGCACTGACCGAGTGCCACGCGGGTATGTTGATGACTGCAGTGATAATCATGCGGTAAATTTTCGCTATAGCTTGGCCTGTCTTTGTTCTGTCAATCAGCATCGCCACTTTTCATCGATAGTAATGACGCTGTACAACAGTTTGTTGTCCTCGCTAGCAAGAATGTCAAGGCTCATATAACTTGATAACTCCACACGAAACTTACATATAAGGCATAACTGCCCGGAATGTTGATTTCATTCATGGAGTTCCTTGTGGTCAGGTGAGATCAATGCCCGAATAGAAACCGAACCGCCTTAGGGGCAAGACGATAACAGCTCCACGGAGAGGAATTTGGCAGCATTTTACTCGAAGAACTGGAAATATATAAAGTATGTCTTTTAAAACAGGGAAAGAGGCGCCAGCCTCCAATAATGACATAATTTTATAGGTCACTAACATGCAGTTTTAATAACTTCTATTATAAAATTCTTTATTTATAATACCTTTTACTTGCTCCTCCACACAGTTATAGTAGTCTTCAAAAAATGCGACATGCAGATCTTTAGCACATTTCCTCAAATCTACCATTAATATAGAAAAATGGTAAAAGTTTTTTTATTTTCTCAAAAATGGTTATAATGATTTTAATTAAAATACCATATAATAAAAGAAAAGTCTAATGTGTTCCATTCACATGACTTTCTTTATATCTCTGCAACAAATTATTGTTAAAAAGCTTATGCTTTTATTTACTTCATGGTAATTGAGAAAAAAAATGTCAGAAATAGTCTTATTACTTGCTTCCATTTAAGTAGAAGCGAAATAAGGGAGTACTATAGGTTAAAGTGAGAGTCAAAGGCTGGTTGCTATGTGAGGAAGTTCCTTTGTTTGCATGGACAGGAGTTGACAAATTCCTGTATGAGAAAATATAGAAAAGTTTTTGAAAGGTGAAATCAAAAACAATGAATAACTAAAAAACGATCAACTCCACGAAAAAAAAATTGTATAACATAAATTGTGTGTTTTAACGTGCTCCACATTTTCTGAGTAGTAAGCTTTTGACTATCTCTTACCGTTTAGCAGTTAAGCAAAAGTTGGCAAAATTCATCCAGAATAAAGAGGTCTTCAGAGGCTATTCCCAGAAAATTCAAGATATACATTTTATTTGGCATGTAAATGTCAGCAATATACGGGGTTTTAATCAAAATCGTTAGAGTAATTTTTTAGAAAATCAAAATTTTCGAAAAAAGTTCTATGTAAGGGTAGTTTGGGGTAGGGGGATTTTTCTTGAAAATCTTTGTGTCGCGTTTTTGGAAGATACCACACTTAAATACCAAGTTTGGATTTTGACGGTCTTTTTGTTTCTGACCTATGCTGCCCAAAGACACACAGACACACACACAGACATGTTTCTAAAAATGCTTTTTGGATTCAGGGAGTCTCAAAACATATATTTCCGGTGAAATCTCGGTATCGAATTTTGGGCACAATGCAATACCTCTCTATACACTATGTACATAGTACATATAGAGAAAGTAATACATGCCAAATAAAATATTTAGAATTTTATAGGAATATACCCTTCATTGCATTATCTTGTATAAATGGTATACGTTAGACGAAAACGCACCACACAAAAAGTCTTGTGTCACGTTCACATGGCTTTCTCTACCTACTCTGCAATAAGCTATTCTTGCAAAAGTTATTTCAAGATAATTGCGAAAAACATTATCAGAAATCCTTCCTTGTAGGTGCAATGACTAGGTAAAAGTCATAGTCAGTCGTCTAAGAGTTGGTCGCTATTTTGAAAAGTGTGTACCAAAGACAGAAGTGACTAACTTCACATACAATGGATTTGGTATAAATTGTGTGTTTTAAGAAGGTCTACATTTACAAGTTATGCGTAAATGCCCAGAATGAAGAAGACATCAGAGGATATACCCCAAAATTTTCATACATATGTTTTATTTGTCTTGAAAACATCTTCAACATAAGGTGCTCTAATAAAAATCGTTAAAAGCCATTTTTGAGGAAATGAAAATGTCGAAAAATGTTCTTTGTGAAGAGTAGTTGAGTGGGGAGATTTTCTTCAATTTTTTTTTATTTTTTCACTTTTGAGTTATATTATTCAGTTTCGTCTCTTCTCTCTCTGTCCGTAAAAGCGAGAGAGAGAGAGACACACACACAAACGTATAAGTATCATTTTCTAAAAATATTTTATTTTTTCAATTCATGTACATAATATATTTCCAGTGAAATCTCAAATATATCATATTTGGGTGGCTTATAGTAGTTCCCAACTTAATATGCATGGTATAAAAAGCAAAAATTGTAGGTGCCTCTAAAACACACAATATATAGATACAAAAATGTTTATTGTGGCATAAGTAATTTCCGAGACATCTGTTATTAATTGTTCAAACTATGCAAAACTTTTTCATTCTTTTTAATTACTTTCGATAGCCAATTGTTTCTCGGAAGTATATGGAAAGGATGTGGAATTTTAAGATATGCACATAGCGTTCTTAAAATGGCTATTGCTGTTCTCTTTATAACTCAATGCATGATGTATGTACCTATTTCTGCAAAGCTTTGTCTCGATTAACAGCTTTCATTAGAATGGTTTATACAACCAATAATAAGCGATAAATGGTAGAAAAATGTATATGAATGTAAAACATTAAATTTTAATTAGTATGTGTAATTGTATTTAAAGAGTTCGTTATATTCTAATTTGGAAAATGGTAATAGTAATGCAATAAGACCACCTCCTAGGGCGGGGATAGCGTGTTTGCCTCAAAATCATGAGGTTTCGAATTCGAATGTCGGGTAGGGTAAATTACTGGGATATGTTTCTTTTCTTTGTTTTTCTTTGCTTTCCCTTATCAGAAGAACAAGAAGTCGAGTAACTTTAAGCTCCATGGACCACGAGATCATTTGAGCATCATTTCACTGGCTTCAACGTCCGATATGACCAACGAGTTTAATGGACGATAAACTAAAAATAAATAATAATGTAATAATTGAGTAGGTAATCCTGAAAGCTAATTGAGCCGAATGAAGCGTTCCTGTTCTTTGCTATTTTTATAAATTATCATTAACATTTTACGAAACACTTCTAAATAAAATGTGTTAAGCTATTTAATGATAGCTTTTTACAGATCATAAATCCAAAGGAAGTTAGAAAAATGTTTGGCTATTTCGTAGTGTGGGATTAGCGTCTCTGTCTCATATTTAAAGTTGTGTTTGTTGTTTGTCCTATACCGAGTATTTTAACCTATGTTTTTTATTAAGAAAGATAAATATTTTGAGTATCTTAATTACTTCTTACGTCAGTACATATAGGTAATATGCTTGTAAGAATTTAATATTTGAAGATGTCTTTTAGCTCCACAACTCTCTTTTGAGATCAGATTTTTCCAAATAAAGTTCGATGAACGATTTGAAAGCATTAAATCGTTTCTTTAACTTCTACTTTATTTAATTTTGAGTATATCACGCATCGATCTTAGCATCTCTAATAAGAGTTTCCAAATATGCTTAAAAGGAATTCAAGTGGCTAGCCAAAGAATTAGTAAGCCCCAAGCTATGAGAGAAAATTATAATATTTGTTACTACAATATCTCTATTGTATACAGTTTTCAAAATCCTTATCAAGAGTTCTGTTTTTAGCGTCGTTACCGCAATTCCATTAGTATGAAAACCAAAAGCTTACCTTTTGTATTATAGATAAACTTTATAGGAAATAATGAGTCTGGACCAATCAGCGAATTGTAAATTATAATCCATTTCAGTACTATAGTATCGCTACACTTTATAGCCAGTTCATTCAGAAAATAAATGTCATTATTCCAGCATAGTGGGCTGAGATATGGTTCACTTGGCAGTGTAGAGAAATAAAAGGAAAATTAATAGATAGCAATCTTGGAACATATTAAACTTGAATATCAAGTTTCTAATTTATGTACTTATCGTTTTTGAGCCACACTGGCGTTTTTCTAAAAATATTTTTTTTTATTCATAAGTATCGGTAAGAATGCTTAACAGGAATACAATAGCTTCTCTATATCTTCTATAATGTATGTGTAGAGAAGGTAAAATAAGGTTAAAGAAATTATATGTCCACATTTAATGAAAATCAGTTCAATAAGTTTAAATGTTTTTCAATAAGCTTACACGAAAATAAATCCAGCACGGTACAAAGAAGCAGAGTGGATATTTGCTCAAGTGTAAATAAGATTCACCAACGTTGAATCCGCTTGCCCCTTCCAAGCAAAGAACTCATTGCAATGACAGTAAAATACACTGCCTCTAGACATGTTTACAGCGCCTGGGCTTCTGTAAGAGAGAGAAGATGGACGTCCCGATATGAAAACAATAAGCGGCATCTTGACTCCTAAAGTAAGAGTTATTGAGAGATTGCCGTGAAGTATTAGTTAAATATCGAATGGTGGACATAGGACCCTTCTGATCCATTGCCTCGAGCTCGGGATGTGGCAGCGGAACGTAAATTCTTTGGGACCCGTGATCTGTGGCCTCTACTCCAAGACATGCGACTGACCTAGTGGTGTGTAGATGGATAGCGCATTGTGCATACGCCTTATTCATTTACAATGAAGCCTCTGCTAAAGAAACTATTTGAATAGCTACATTTGCCCATTATTTAGCAGCCTCTTACGTTGTCATGACATAAAAATCAGATGTGTTGCATTCACATGACCTTCTCTACATCTCTGTAATAAATTGTTAAAATATGAGGTCTTCTATATTTTCTATACCTATTCTGCGACAAGCGTTTCTTATAAAAATAAAGTTATCTCTACATCATGCTGAATAAGGTAAATATTAGCAAAAATAACATTTTCCTTAGTATTGGATTAATTGTTTTTTTCACACAAGCCGTGTGTAGGACAGGAGTTGCATAAGTAAAGTCAGACTGAAAAATTCAACACCATAGCCGAGGTTTGAACCACGGATTTCCCGATCTCTAGCCGGTTGCTCTGCCACTGAGCTACCATGCCGTTGAATTTTTCAGTCTGACTCTACCTATCCAACTCCTGTCCTACACACGGCTTGTGTGAAAAAAGCAATTAATCCAATACCAATTGGCCATAACAGTTAGCTATACTATGAATCCTGGGACTTAAGCACTTACAACATTGTAAGTCGTCATTGGGGTTGTCATCTTAAAAAAAAATAATTTGAGAACACCTTGTGGTTTACCAGGAAACATGCGAGTCAGATGAAAAATTCAATGCTATGCCGGCATGTTGCCATAGTAGCTCAGTGGCAGAGCAACCGGATTCAAATCCCGGCTATGGCGTTGAAGTTTCTAGTCTGAGTCTACCTATCCAATATTTTATTTGGTTTCTTGTAATTACAAGGGAAATAAGGGAATACATTAAACTAAAGCGATAGTTGGTAGCTAAGGAATAATATTGAAATTCAGTTTTCTTTGATTGGCCAGGAGTAAAACAAAATTAAAATAAATAGCGACTTCCCGTTTGAGAAAGAATTTAGCTTTGGAAATTTTGCACCAATAATAACAAATGTTTCGCAAATAGTTAACTAAAAAAAAATATTGGACTAAAGTGTGTACTTTTACCAGATCTGCGTTTTTTTTTTGTTTCTTTTTTTGTGTAACAACATTTTATCTATTTCTTACGGTTTACCAACTGATCTATCCAGAATGATGAGACTTCAGAAGTACAAGAAAGATAAGATAAAAGTAAACTGTATTTCCTACATAAATATAAATAATAGTTGGTTCTTTAATCAAAATCTTTATAATAATTTTTGAAAAAATGCTCTCGAGGGTACATGATCTGATGTAAATATGTTCTAATACAAACTATATATAAATATGAATATATTTACCAAAATATTTGAAAGACACGAGCAAGTTCATGTGAGTGCGGTTAGTTAGTTCATGGAGTTAGGATGGTATTGCTCAACCTTACCTCCACGTATTATCCGTGGAATTATGACTCATTCATTTACTCATGACAGTCACAAACAAACCTCTCGGAAATTTGGTTACCTTGAAGCATGCCACTGCATCAGCCGTCACGGAGCGCGTGAAGAGAAAGAGCTTCATGCTTTTGACAAACACAAAACAGTGGTGGGGTAAAGCGACAATGTGACGTCATTAGCTCTAAGAGAAGAGGTTACGTTTTGATGAGTGAAAACATCGATGATTCATTGTTTGAGTCTCGATTGTAGCACTGAATATTTTAAGATCTGATTCAGTTGAAGTACTTAAGCGTTATTAATAAAGCAGAAACATTTGGTAGTAAACTATGCCACCTAAATTATTAACAAATTACATGTAAATTACGTTACTTTGCCAACTCTGAGGAGATGTTTTTGTAGTTGTTGTCCAAAATGCATTTTAAAAGAAACCTTTCCATAATTACAACGCATTATAGGCGCAGCGCCTTCTCAAGGTCGATTAGACTCATCCTTCAATAGTAACTACAGTCAAAACATCTGACGAAAGCCCGCTTTACGCTGTACAACTCTAGGTGTATAATTTGAAGTGGCTCCCGAACTTTAATTTCTTCAGAAATGCTAACTACAGGGCAGAAAATGTTAGCATTTTTTGCTATTGGAGAGTGTGATGCTAATGTATGGGTACAAATTGCTCTTGGCTTGGACCCTTCTTAATCGCGACATACACCATTAGGCTTAAAGCATTTGAGCGCTCAACAAGATCTGCCATTGCGTGTGCTGGGATGCCGCTAGCTATGCCCAACAATACACAAAAACTTCTAATTCACTAGGTAGTGGAGAAGAAAAACATCATGCCTCAGGTCCATGGTTTGTAAAGAATGGTAGCTTCGTGACTTCCGAGGTTATGGGTTGAAACGTCCATCTAATTAACATCTCTAATCCACAGGAGTAACATTAAAAAAAACAAAAAAAACTGATGTTCCGCATTTAGTTTTACGCATCCTTTAACAGACCTCTAATATGGCTGATCTAAAGACTCGGTGATTAATGTTCCCTGACATATTAAAAATCTGATTCGTTATATTAACTTTAATTTGGTCGATTGGACATTTCCTTTTAGAAACAATGTAAATAATATATTAAGCAAACCAACAATCAATTATCTAGAGGTCCTGTCGCAACGATGGTTTTGACACCCCGTTCTCTTTGCTTGACCAGGAGGAGGGAGGTAGCATGACTCCCCATTTGGGAAAAGTTGAAATATTACAAAACTGAAATAAACACAAGGAATATCTCAGAAATGTTTCTCAACAATAAACTTGCATTTGTAAAATTGTGTGTCTTAAGGAGTGTGTAGTAAGCTGTTGTTTATCTCTTACGAGCTACTAATTATTCCAAAACCATTTAGAATTATGACAACCTCAGAGGCTATTTTCAAAACATTTAAGATTCTATAGATTTTATTTGTGATGAAAATATAATAAACTTGAGGTTTTTTCATCAAAATCTCTAAGAGCAAGAAAAAGAAAATCCTTGAACAAGCTGAAAACTTTGTTTTTCTCAAAAATGACTCTTAACGATTTTGATTAAAATATCGTATATTAAAGATATCTACATGATAAAATGTATAATTTAGAATTTTCTGGGAATAGCCTCTGAAGAGCCCTTCGTTCTAGATTAACTTTGCTGACTTTTGCATAAGATGGATAAAAGCTTACCACACAAAAATATAGATCTCACTAAAACACACAATTTTTTGTTTTTTTGTTTTTAATGTAGTAGATTATAGAACGTGTTAATTCAGTTAAAACTTGGTATTGAGTTTTTGGGTTGAATGAAATATATTTTCAACTTATGTGCTCCACGTGTAAAGAAACTAAAAAATAAATGATAAAATCGCAGAAAACTGAAAACGAAGTATAGTCAAAATACACTTCCGTAATATAATTAATTATTCTACATACAATAAGCAGAGGCAATATTAAATTTCACTAAAAATTTCGATGTAAACATTTTTGTTCTTTGCCGTTTACGTACATAAAATAATTGGCAAGAATTAGAAGAATGTGGAGTGAAAACTTAAGTATTTCCTTCACAGATACCTCCTTTTAAATGTTTCGCGTCAAGGTATTCCCTGTTGGTACTTAAATTTCTTTTATTTTACGGTTGGTGTGGAACATATAAAGCTACTTTTTAGTGTAGAGTCGTATTTTACAAATTGCGCCAGTAAAACGTTGCGTGACATTAGGTGCAGCGGTTTTGGCTGTTCACAAAGAGTCACGTCCGACACCAGGCAACCAAAGGCATGTTTACATATTTGCACATCGACTAGATAAGATCTTCCGGCAATTTTCAGTGACCACATGAATAGCCAAGCGCCGACCGCCAACTCGAATTCTTTTGGACACACAAAACGTGTGACACAAAGAAATCATCAACCGCGGGGCAAACAAAAATAAAAATCTGATGTGCTCCATTCGCATGACTTTCTCTACATCTCTGTAATAAATTAATTTTAATAATTTTATTCTTCTATCTACCTCATGCTAGTCGAGATAAGCAATAGCAGAAACGATTTTATCACTTAGTGCCTTATAGGTAGAAGGGAAATGAGGGGACATTCTAGGCTAAACCGACAGTCAAATGCTTTAAAATGTGGTTGCTATGACAGAAATCAGATACTTTGCGTGGGAATATTTAAAAAACGGCCAATCTCACGAAAAAAAATGTGTAACATAAATTGTGTATTTTAACGAGATCTACATTTTTGTGTGGTAAGTTTTTGTCTATCACTTACGGTTTACCAGATATACAAAATTCCGCAAAATTCATTCAAAATAAATATGTCTCCAGAGGCTATTCCCAGAATATTTAAGACATACATTTTATTTGTCATGTAAATATCTTAAATATAAGATATTTTAATCAAAATCGTTAGCCATTTTTGAGAAAATAAGATTTTCGAATTTTTTTCCCTGTAAAGGGTAGTTGGGGTGGGGGGGGTTTTCTTGAAAATACCAAGTTTGGTATTTAACGGTCTTTTCGTTTTTGAGTTATACTGTCCACACACACACACACACACACACACACACACACACACACACACACACACACACACAGTACCTTTTTCCAAAAATGCCAAACCAAAACTCGATACCGAAATGTCATCGGAAATACACATTTGGAGATTCCTTGAATAAAAAAAGGGCATTTTTAGAAAAATGTCCGTTGTCTCTGATTGTGTATATCTGCGTGCGTTTATGCCATGTCTGTGGACTGCATATCTGGAAAACGAAAATTCGGTTAAATACCAAACTTGACATTTAAGTTTCAGTATCTTCCTAGGATGGGACACGAAGATTTTCAAGACTTACTTACTGCACTTACATTGAAAATTTTTCGAAATTTTAAATTCCCCAAAAATGGCTCTAATAATTTTGATTAAAATGGCATATATTTAAGGTATTTTTATGATGAAGAAATGTATATCTTGGATTTCCTGGAAATAGCCTCTGAAATCCATTATTCTAAATGACTTTTGTATAATTTGTAAACCGTAACAGATAAGACGAAAGGTTATTACATAAAAATGTAGATCTCATTAAAACACATAATTTATGTTATATATTTTTATATATTTGTGCAGTTAACAATTTCAGAGATATACCTTATTATTGGTTTTAATTTTGAACTAGTTAAAGTTTTCTGAAACGGGAAGTCAAATTTAATTTCATCTGTTTTGTTTTACTCCCGGGAATGCAAAAGAGAACCGAATTTCAATTGTTTACATAGCCATTAGCTTTCAAAATATTTGACTATTGCTCTAGCCTAGTGTATTCGATTATTTTGCTTCTACTTATAGTAATAAAACTATTTATACTAATGTTTATCTCAATTAGCATGAAATAGATAAAAGAACAATATTTTGTAAGGAAAGTTAGTTTGTGTAACAGCTAGAAAAAGGCATGTTAATGGAACACATCTGATTTACCCCCCTCCCATTGCGTTATACCTTGTACACTTCAACGTGGAGTTTGTCATCACATCGAACGGAGGGCCGCGCGGTAGCCGAGTGGTTAGAGCACTCGCCTTTCACCCAGGCGGCCCGAGTTCGACCGCATGTGTAATTTGCCATGGACAAAGCGACGCTAAAGTGGGTTTTCTCCGAATTATCCAGTTTCCGCTGTCATCGCATTCCACCGGTGCTCCATCTTCATTTCATGTATCATCAGTGTCATCATCTGTGGGCCAGAAGTAGTTAAACCGGACGTTAACGATATAAAAAAAAAATACTGAGCGGGATGACTCAGGCTATTTTGTTTGTGGCCTTCGGGAGATCCCGAGTTCGATTTTTGAGATCGGTGTACCTGGCCATGGGTATTTTTGGGGATTTATCCGGGTAGCCAGGCAAATTAAGGGTAGGTTTTATTCCCCAGAATGTTTGTGTCTCTATGTCGCCCTAGGCTTTGCGAATTCTTCAGTTGCTCCGGTGTGAGCTCTGCGGACCCTGAGCACCTGGGATATTTCTGACGTTACTGTAAGTAGACAGGCTGAGCATCTGAGCATCTCCCTAAAGGGAGCTGTTCAGATAAGGTAGTGATGCCTAAAACCATACGAGATTGGGTACGCCTGGGCGATGATGCCAGGACGGTGTTGTGACTCGCCTTAATGTCCTTCGGCAACAAACTTGAAGAACTTAATACACCTTTGTTCCCGCTGAGGTTTCGGTAGTCATCCTCCTATAGGGTTGACGTGCGCAAGTACGTATCCACTTCCGTCCTTTGAGTCAGTAAGGGGGCCAGTGTATAGAATTAGAACCAGCCTAAAGGGACAAACTTGTCCCCTGGGGTGTTGGACACATCTGAGTAGTCAACTCACTGCTCCGTGACTTATATTCTGCAATATCTTTTCCATTGCCATTTTGTTTATCCTTCACCTCTTTAGCTTCTTTAAGGGTTGGAAGTGTCGGCAATGGAACTCGGTGCAGCGTGGCCGGGAAAAAGGAATCTAACTGTTCTCCGCCTCCCGACTTTATCAGATTGCCGGGATGAGGACCGCATTGGACTCTGTCCAGGGCGGGGTCCCCGGTTTGTCTGTTTGGAAGCCACAGGAACCAAATTCATTGCTGTGCTGTTGGTCCTGGCTCCAGCCGCTCAGTGCATCCTTTCACCCCACCCTCTCAGACATTGTTACAACAATGGTCTTATCATCGTAACCTTTTTAACATTCTTTAATCGAGTATAAAATATCAATCGGTGAAATGGCTGAAATTATGTTTAAATGAACCTTAGAAGTTTTCAAGTTCAGTTCATTAGGAGCTCAGGCTAATGAGCTCTTAACTGCCGCATGTCAAATGTTCCATGATAAAATTCTACAAAATAATATCTGTTTTATATATCATTGCCATTTCTCCACTGCAAATAAAACAACCGTTTTGTACTGTATATGGTTTAAAGATAAAAACTATTCTACATTTCCGACTGTGATACTTTATGCTTATATATATACAGGATGAAAAGTGATATTTAGTAGAGAAAAACGCATATAACACATACGTGCATCTCATTTTCTCCGGTTAGTAATAGCATTGTCATAAATGAAATAAGAATTTCAAGGTCTAATATGTTTTGAACGGCCCTGAACTATGTCTCTGCTGTTTTTACATACATCACACCACCTGTAGTCGAGCAGAGCAAAGGATAAAGGAGGGTGAACTGTGACCCGATACATAAACAACCGAAAGGCTGAAATAGGGAATAATAGCCAGCCTAAAAATATTGTGCATTTTTCCTCATGAAAATAACCTTAGAA
This sequence comes from Hymenopus coronatus, assembly GCA_030762935.1. Taxonomy (NCBI): domain Eukaryota; kingdom Metazoa; phylum Arthropoda; class Insecta; order Mantodea; family Hymenopodidae; genus Hymenopus; species Hymenopus coronatus. The sequence goes on along the minus strand of CM060898.1, from coordinate 61,453,179 downwards.
AACAGCAAAAGCACTTCTTCTCAAACGCTTATTCACTTCCCATGATGTATATTCCTTTAAAACTCATAACTGTAAAATCCTTAGACATAAACATTTTTGTCTGAAGGTGTAAATAGCATTGTTTCATCTTCGTAATAGAACAATCAATTTGAAAAAAAATTGATGAAAGCCATAATATGAATGTCTTAAGTGGTTTAAATTGCCAAAATCTATAATTTAAAATCTTAGAAAAGTATGCCATATCGCTGCTTTATTCACTAAAAAATAAGCAACCAGAATTTAAAAAGTGGCACATTTGAAATTATGGAGCTATTATTGATGTATCTGTATACTCGACGGCTAATTTCCACTGCGTGTATTGCGAGAAGCAAAACCGGAACCTTCCGGCCAAGAGAAAGCTATCTACACAAAAGAAATTATTTGCTGGGGGTCACATACCAGACCGAGAACGTGAAAACATATGTATGACAATGCCGTTTGAGTATGATTGGGAAATTAAGGTCATGGACGGGTACGTTAGCCACGAACATCGCTCCCGGTGTGCACGACTCAAACTGGGGACCCTCCCAAAGGCTCTAATTCCGGTTCACAGTCGTGTTCATGTTTTAAAAACATACCCTCATAATTAGCTCGAAAATTCAGTGCTCTTATAGCCTCAAGCGGGGTTCACACCAAGCTACATTTGTGTGATAGTCACATGATTATATGATTCGGTTAGTGGTTGTGAATCAAGATATGCGCACGAGCACATTAGATGAGTCTATAGTGTTATTAAAGGCGCTTAGTGCCAACAAAAAGTATATGATTCAGCCAGTTCAGAGTCTGAAAACAGGCGTAGACAAAGTAATAGATAAGGTGGGTAGAGGTTACAGAGCACACTAGCCATTGTTTCCTTTATGTAATTAATTATACAAGGATGACCTTGGAAACAGTGAGCAGCTTAATTAGCTCGGATTTTACCTTTTCAGATTACTTACATTAGCAAAACAGGTAATTACATTATAGGAGTTTAATGACTACTAACTTAAATCTTAAAAAACAGCTGTTACTAAATACTTTGGGATTTGCCATGCTCTATTCAAACCATTTATTACTGTAAAACGCCGAAGCCAGTGGTATGTTTAATTTGATGAACAGATCAATCATACGAACTCATATCTGGACTTGAGACTGTATGAGGGAATGTTTCCCAATTGTAATCGATCAATATACATTCAACCGGCTCGCCTTTGTCTAGTGCCTGTAATAAAGACAATCAGAGACGAGCAGTATTTGAAAATAATTATCATACGATACAACAGTAACATATGTAAATGTATCGCATTTATAGTCACCCATCTGTCTGTTATGAAAACGTTAACAATAACAGCTATAGTAATTCCAATCGATGTGTAATAGATGCTTGACCACTGATAATCGTAATAATTTTCGCTTCATTTTTCGGCTTAATTTGACAACTTCGTTTCTTTGAGTTTAGAAATGGATAGTTTTCTTTTCCCTACTTTCATTCCCTTTAGCTCAGTTTTTTCTTTATTTTATCTACGGCTGTTGGCACGGCTTGTTTTATGAGGGCGCTTATGAACAAGAAGCTGAGTACCCTTAAGCCCCATTTAGCATCATCATCGCAATTACTTGCAATTCCTTGTAAATAAAGAGTTAAACACAACCACCATGAAGACTATCCAAATCTTATTAAAACCTTTCGTATTATGAATTAATCCAACTCTTAATGAGATAAATCCTACATTGCGAAGACGCTGACCTTTCTCTTCAGGGATGGATCACCTCCCTGAGGAAGCCCTAAAGAGAACAGCTGCAACGCCTTAGAAAGATATGGTTTATCCCACTAATATTTAAGACAAGGCTTAAGCCGTAAACTATTTTAATAATGAAGAATAGTAGCCACGAAAGTTTACGCTACAAGCTAACCAATATAACCTTTGGAGGTTAAAAACATCAATATACATAACTATTTTATTTACTAATTTTCGCTCTACATTTAATATTTACTATTCCATCTTATATAGCGAAATACTAGTTTTTTTTCGAAAAATAAGACTTGGACTCAGTTAAATGTATTTCTTAAGTGGATTTTTAATGTTTATATAAATATAATTGATTTAAAATGCCCAATATGAGTAAATTTAAAAATACACAACTATTTAAAATATTGTTGTAACAGGGAGACGTGTAAGGAAATACCAAATATCCCATATTCAAAACAATTCTAAATTTGACCACTTACCATGAATATAGTGTGTAGGGAAGGTATTTTATTCCATACTAGAACTCGATGTCGAGATTTCACCGGAAAGGTATTATAAAGTACCCTGAATAAAAAACAAATGGAAAAAGATCCCTGTGTGTCTAAGAACAGTATACCTCAAAAACAAACATTTCGGGGGTTCAGTATTTTTCAAGGATGCGACATCAAAGATTTCCCACTTCCAGACTAACCTTTACATGGAAAATTTTGATTTTCAAAATGGATTTAACTATTTTGAGTAAAATACCATTTGTTTAAGAAGTTTTCATCATAAATAAAATTTACATCTTGAATTTTTGGGAATACGCTCTGACCTCTTCATTCTAGATAATTTTTAAACTACAAGAGATAGACAAAAACTTACTAAACATAAATGCAGATCTCCTAAAAAGCACAATTTATGTCATATGCATTTTTATGGAGTTAGCCATTTCTGAGTCATTCCTTGTTATTGGTTTCAATTTTGCAATATTTAAATTTTGTCAAATGGAAAGTCGTTGTTGTTTTCTTTTTTCTGGTAATCAAAGAGAACGACGTTTCACAACCACTACATAGAGACGCTTTTAAAATATTTATCACTTTAGTTTTCAATATTTTCTTGTTCCTTTTGGACAAGGATATAATATGTAATAAAAACATTTCAGATTATGTTTATCTCGATAATCATGTAGAAGGAAGAAGCTTTGTAGTAATAATTTGGGCAGCATAGCTAGAGAAAGTTATGTGAATGTAACATCAGATTTTACTTCTTCTAGCCCCGTATGTACAATTTACATAGCGGATAGATAAAGTATTGTATTCCATTTAGAAATTCGATGTCAAGGTTTTACCGGAAATATATGTATTGGGGTCCCCTGAGTCCGAAAAAAGCATTTTAGAAAAACATCCGTTCGTGTGTGTCTGTGTGTGTACCAGTGAGCAGCATAGCTCAAAAACGAAAAGGCCGTTAACTACCAAATTTAATGTGTGGGTTTAGTATCTTCTAAGAATGCGACACGAAAATTTTCAAGAAAATCCCCCCCCTACCACAAACTACCCTTCACATGGAAACATTCTCGAAAATGTTGATTCTCTCAAAACTATCTCTAACGATGTTGATTAAAATATTTACATCCATAATAAAATGTACCTATATCTTGAATTTACAGAGAATAGTGTATTCAAGATGCATTTTCCCGAATTTTGCTTAACTGATAAAGTGTAAGAGATAAAAAAAACTTACTGCATTAAAATGTGGATGTCAAAACACACAATCTATATTCTTTACATTTTTGTTTTGGAGGTAACTGAGATATTCCTTGTTATTGATAACAGTTGTGAAGTACTTATACTTTTCTCAGACAGGAAGTGTCCGTGTTTCTTTTGTTCTACTCCTGGCCAAGCAAAGAAGCGATTTGTAATGACAATCGCATAACGACAGCGTTTAAAGGGAGTCAGATTTTCATAATTTTTTCCATTTTTATGTTTTAATTGTATTTGAATGTTTCAAATCTCCCACTTATTTTGGTATAACTTTCACAGAAGTACGTAATTGTAAATAGTTAAAAATATCATTGAAGATATCCTTCGTCGTAGCTTTTTAGAACATTCTGGTACACTCCCTTGGTAAAGCATCAACAATTATGTAAATATTAGTTTAAGAGTTGTGATGTTTTTATTTAGCTATTCGTAGCATTGGCATCCCGCTCATGTTTCCTTCATGTGAGAGTTTCGAAATACTACGAACTTGTGTTTGGAAAGTTAGGTTACATTTTTTTTTAAATTTATGTTTGAAAGCAATTTCTGAAGAAATAATATTTTCTATAAAAATGCTCCATTATCTCAGAAATTAATTGACGATAAGGTCTGAAATTTTTAACACATATTTACACCTAAATGGGCTTTAGTTTAACGAAAAGGTTTTTAAGTATGTAGATTAGTGATTTTTTATAAAAATCATAATTTTCCTTCTAATAGACAGAAGTATTATAATTTTCATCAATGAACAATAAAGGTATTGCTGAATATACATTGAAATTTTTGACTCGTTATCCTAAATAGTTGCTGAGATAATGGGTCAAATTTCAACATTGGCAAGAGAGGGCATTCCGGCTCTCCTTAAAACATTTGACTATCTCTTTAGCCTAGTATATTTCCTTAGTTCTCTTCTACTTATAAGGAGCTTAGTAATAAGTGCATTCTGCTAATGTTTATCTCGAGTAGTATGGCGTAGAAAGAAGAATAATATTTTCTAAGAGGTTTGTTTGTAGAATATTTAGAGAAAGTCATGTGAATGTAGCATATCAGATTTTTTTCAGTTCGACTGCGTAATACTTAGAGCCATTTTGACAGTCTCTGTATCGATTACCACTGCCTCAGGATATATGTGTTGCCTACAGCAAAGAAGCTGTTTATTGTTGTACATAACTCAAGCTGGAATCTGCCACTCGGCTGTTATAGCATGCAATTGGGACCCGATGCAATCTCGGCTTTAATAACCAGATGCCAGAAGGGAAAAACACACTGTATGGATAATTACAGGGCTGAATGGCGTCCTCTATTGACATTTCCGGAATTATCTCAGTAGGGGTTACTGACAGAAGTAATCAGGTCAAGAAACGTGAGCCGCATGCCGATATCGACTCTGATTGATAGATGCTATAGCTACCTATAGAGTGTGAGCGAGTGTCTCTGCTACTCAGCAGGAGACTTGAAAATACATTTCTGGGACCTTGAAAAATGGTTCAATGTTATGGTCTGTCATTTACTTAATGAATTTGCTTATTAATTTTAGTGCTGGCGGCGCCGTGGTTGGGTGGTTAGACCGCTCGCCTCCCATCTAGGCGGCTCAGGTTCGATCCAAAGCGCCCGCATCTGGGATTTGTGGTGGATGAAGCCACTCATTCCACCAATTAGTCCATCATCACCTTTCCTGTCATCCATTTCGTTTGCATTTCATATCATCCACTTCCTTACGCTCATGCCTGGCTCCAGTTCTCCATCAGGTCAGACCACTCGCCTCTCACCTAGAAGGACCGGGTTCGATCCAAAGCAACCGCATGTGAGATTTGTGGTGGACAAAGCGGCGCAGGGCGGGTTTTCTCCGGGTTCTCCGGTTTCCCCCGCCATTACATTCCACCGGGGTTCCATCTTCATGTATCATCAGAGTCATCGCCTGCGGTAACAGAGCAGTATAAAAGCGGGCGCTTAACACTACCAAAAAAAAAATGTTCTCCATTCTCTTGTTTCGTGCCTCTGGCTGCCCGCCAGGCTTCCGACCTCTAGGCTTCCGCTTGTAAATGATAGGGAAGAGTCAGTCCTAAATACGGAAATACGGCGAGGGTAAGTAGACTACGAATTTTAATGCTCTAGAAACCGTGGAGATTGACATCAGTCGTGGAAAACCACAGTTACTTCTCCAGGAAGAAAACAAACCACTAAAAATATGACAACGAGAATGGATGAAAGTTATTTTGGGGATCAAATTCATACAGGAAAAGTCCATAATATAATAAAGAATAAAGCAGGCGTTTCCAGTCTGCGTCAGTGAAGAGTGAATTTGATAAAGGAATTATGACTCAAGGGTGTTCAAATCTACTTCACTGTCACATGCAACAACTTTACTGTGCAGATGGTATCCGAGATCCTGAATGCGATTTTACTGTTTTCAACTTTAAAAAATTCTTCAGATCCTGGGGTTATATAGTACGTTTCCTCCCTAGAGCACGATATAAATTATACACTTTAATTGATTACTACATTTCTACATCCCTAACAAAATATTAAACTTCCATTTACAATAAATATCTTTTAAAGTATTTAAAACTTGAATTTATCAAATTTGATGATAATGTTAATAAAGATATTAATAATAATGATTATAGTAATAGTTAATTACTGCTACTACCACCAGCACCAATGATGATGATGATGATGATAATAATAATATATGATTAGGTATGATAATCACTACACTTGATTCATTTTGTTAAAATTACGTGTCTGTTTTGTTCACCTGCTCTTTGTAACACGAAGTATAATGATATATTGGCCTTATATATTCCCTGTAAACTCTTGGAATGATAAAGCCACCTTACATTTTCGTCAGAAGCAGGATACAGAAAAATTATTTCTCTCATAAGCATACACTTTCCATGGATTCTTATTACGATTTGGGCAACCATTTCACTGCGATAAACTGTCCACAGCTACGCGTCTCAGGGAAGGGATAAATGTAACGTTACGCCATAGCTCACATCGTCCTCTCCTCTTTCAGTTGTGTGTTGTATTTTGGTGTACATTTTTGGAGACGTTTGGTATAAAATGTATAAAGAAAGTCTCAATTAAAACACACGTCTCAGCAATCTAATGCCTTGAGCATAGCTGTTGGAATTCTTTTGAGATAGAATCCAGCTGTTCTATTAGTTTTGTATATGATGGAGAATGGGATCTTGACCCAGTTCATCAATTACGAGGTGTTTTATGAGACTGAAAGCAATTAGAATGGTTTGCTGGCCCAGAGGGTTGTGATTGTGGGATAAAATAAAACGAGTTTTATTTATGGACGCTCTGCAATGGTTTTCAGGGTGTGAAAGATTGCTTAATTTAGCTCAGAAGCCTCTTTGTTAGGTTTGAAGTTCTTTTAAGTGCCATAAATCTACGTCACGGGACCAACGGCTTCCTTTCCTTTGCGAAGGAAGTCAAGCTAAGAAATTTTACAACAGAAAAAAATCCATCACCCACCGCCGGATTTGAACCCACGACATTGGGATCCACAGTATGGTTGTGGAGCTCCCACTACTATAAGGTTTACTGTATTATGGTTTTACAGCTAAATACTTGGTCCGCAGAGCCTTTCTTATGAAAGTAAATCACGAGACCGCCGGTTTTACTTCCCTCCCGAAGAAATTCACGGGCAGGTTGAGGTTGGGATTTTGATAGGAGAGGCGATAGGTATGAAATGCACTTCACTATCCCTTGCAACCCTTAAAACACAATATTAAACACATTTAAAAAGTATTTTTGATATTAATCTCCATGACACTCATTATGCTTCAGTTCATTTCCATTAAGGGAGGGCATTGACTTTACAGAAAGCATTCATACTCAATTCCGATACAGCCTTCGTCATGAGACCTCTTTCTGATCCGCGGTCTCATAGAAAATACACATGTAGCTTGAAGGTGCTAATCTACCTGAAAACGCATTAGTTTTAATAAGTAAAATTATAAATCTGCTAATTGTGCAAATATTAATACTGTAGTTCATTATAACACAAATATTTTCACTCATATATCCGTAAGAAATAAATGAAATAGCGTGTTATTTATCGACGCTCTTTAACTACTGTGGTTCTCAGCATCCAATTCTATATTGGGCGTGAAAGACCGCTTAATTTTGCTCAGAGGCCTCTCAATCAGGCTTGAGGTTCTTTTCCGTGCCGTAAATCTACGACACGGGACCAACGGCTTTACTTCCCTTCCGAAGGAAGCCATGCTAAGGATTTTTATACCCGAAAAAATCCATCGTCCTCCGCCGGGTTTGAACCCGCGACTTTGGGTATATGAAGTCAGCATGGTAACCATTACACCACGGAGGGCGACTATATACCCATAAGAATCTGAATCCTTGTTCTTTCTTTCATTCTATCTTACTTTTTACTTTCTCTAGCTCTTATATACCATGTACATAGAGGATATCGAATGAATTGCATTCCACCCAAAATTTCGATACGATTTTACTTGAAATATATGTTTTAAGACTCCCTGAATTACAAAGAAAAATGTAGTTTTAGAAAAATATTTCAGTCTGCGTGAGTCTGTGGACATGATAGTTCTAAAACGAAAAGAACGTTAAATATGAAACGTAGTATTTAAGTTTAGTATTGTATAAGAATGCGACACAAATATTTTCAAGAAAATCCTCCCATCTTAAACTACCCTCTACGTGAAAAATTATTTTATCAAAAACGACTCCAACGATTTTGATTAAACTACCATAAATTCAACATATTTACATGACAAAATGTATATATTGAGGTCGTCTCTTTAGCGCGGCGGTAGCGTTGCTGCTTACCAAGCGGGAGACCTGGGTTCGATCCCCAGTACCGGCGTGGGGATTTTTCCCCCGCTGGGAGACCTGGCCCGGGGTGCACTCAGCCTCGTAAGGTCCCTGGGGGGCCAATTGAGGAGCTACTTGATGGAGAAGTAGCGGCTCCAGGTCGCGAGGACCGCATTAACCGGCCGGGGGGGACTCGAGGCGCTGACCACGTCTCACCCTCCAATACTGCACCCCATCCATGACGTCTGTAGTGGACCGAGATGGGGGACGCAGCGGCCGGGCGGTAGGCCAAGGTTCCCCGTGAGCTATCGTGCCATGGAGTTATGTTATGTATATCTTGAATTTTCTTGGAATAATCTCTGAAGTCCTCTTCATCCTGAATGATTTTTACGCAATTGATAAACCGTAAAATAGAACAAAACATGCATATCTTGTCAAAATACACATATTTGTCCTTTATAGTTTTCTTTTAGTGGTAGCCGCTTCTGTGATATTCCCTGTTAATGGCTTCAATTTTAAAATACTTATACTTTTCCCATACAAGAAGTCGCCGTTTTCTTTTGTTTTACTCATGGTACTCAAAAAAGCTAATTTCAATGAAATTGCATGGCGACATAGGGAACTAAGAAACAAGAACATTCTGCTAATGCTTATTTTGGTTAACGTGGTGTAGAAAGAATAATAATATTTTGTAAGAGTTTGTTTGCAGAACAACTTAAAGTAATGTGAATGGAACCCATCAGATTTTTAAGCCGTTTTAGATTTTATTTCTTTATAAACTAAGGATGGAGCATCCTTAACCAGCAACCTAGTGCAGAGTAGGACTTTTCCCAGAAATTTTCTATCTACAAAGAGTGTTAAATTTCCCAAAGCATTTGATAAAGAAACTTCGTAGCATTCTGTCACGTAACATTGCCTCTGTTGAAACTTAGTCGGTAGGAAAGGAGTTATATCTTGCCCTTGGACAGCTGTAATTATTAATCCGTAACAAGATGGATTTCCTTTTCGTTCGTCTGACCTTAGCGTTGTATCCTGATACGGTATACCGAAATAAAAAAGTAAGGACGAGCACTTAGCAGTTTCACCTGCATGATTGTTGGCAAGTGATTTATATGCGGAGAAACCTATGCTCCTGCAAATTCCATTTAAAGTAGTTCATACAACGGTATTCTGGCACCGACTTAGATAGATTGCGGGTAATTGCGTTTTAATTACAGTTTTCATTTGTCCCTTTTCAGCGCATGCAATAATTGTACGATACCTAAATATTATGTAATGTTTCAAATCGCTGCAAAATATGCTGTCATAAGGTTAGATATGCCTGTGACTCAAAATACCATATCGTCGACTTTGGAAGTCCAATTCTCAATTGTGGGTTGTCAGGACCATACTTTGCTTATGAAGTATGTATAGCAGCTAAATCTAGCAATTAATATGGTTATTAGTATATATGATAATCATACAGTCTTAATAGCTACCTGTAAGTTTATGAGGTAATGCTGAGAGGGGTCTTATTGATGGTTAAAATAAAAAGATTTTATACTGTAGCTAACGATTAACTGACCTTTATGATGAGCAGAATATGAAAATACAGTTTAGTGATTCTGAACTTTAAGCAAACGAGAGGAGGGCAGATTTACCTCAATGCATTATTCGGGAAGTCATGACGCATCCGTGTACTCATGACAGTCGCAAACAAACCTCTCCATATATAAGGGACACAGAGGTTATTTTCAAATGTCTATATTTTGGTATATATTTTCTGAAAATTATATTCAGGTTGCTTTGCTGTTATATTAATACGAGTCCCATATTTAATGCTAATTGGATAAAACTTTACAATATATAAATTATTTCATAATATATCAAACTGTTCCATACGCCTCAAAGTTTGAGAAAACAGATTAGCGTTTTTACTTTCTCTAGCACATATGAACATAGTAGGTAAAGAAGGTATGTATTCCACCCAAAACGTTGTCGTCTTTTCATCGTAAATATATGTTTTGAGGTCTCCCAAGTCAAAAAAGCATTTTTGAAAAAAGGTCCATGTGTGTGTGTCTGGGCAGCAGAATTCAAAAATCAAATTACTGTAAAAACCAAAGTTGGTATTTATGTTTAGTGTCTTCCAAGGATGCGACTCAAAGATTCTCAAGAAAATCCCCCATCCCCAAACTTCCCATTACATAAAAAAAAGTTTGAAAATGTTTTCCTCAAAATTGGCTAAAACGGTTTTGATTAAAATACTGTACATTAAAGGTAATTACATCACAAATAAAATAAATATCTTGAATTTTCTGGGAATGGCCTCTGAAAACCTCTTTATTCTGGATGAATTTTACTGAATTTTGCTTCATGCAAGTAGAAGGGAAATAAGAGAGTAGCATATTCCAAAATATTAGTCAAAAGCTGGTTGCTATGTTGACTGAAGTTCCTTTGTTTCTATGGACAGAAGTTGACAAATTGCCACCAGAAAAGTTTTTTAAAACTGAAACCAATAACAATAAATGTCTCAAAACTGATCCACTCCACGAAAAAAATGTGTTCAACATAAGTTGCATGTTTTAACGAGCTCTACATTTTCTGTTAAGTAAGTCTTTCTCTATCTCTTACGGTATGCCAGCTATACAAAATTCCGTTAAATTCATCCATAATAACTAGCCTTCAGAGTTTATTCCCAAAAAATTCAAGAGATACATTTTATTTTTCAGGTAAATAAATATCTTTAATGAACAATATTTTAACCAAATTCGTTACAGCCGTTTTTAATAAAATCAAAATTTTCGAAAACGTTTTCATACCAAGTTTGGTATTTAACGGACTTTTCGTTTTTGAGCTATGCTGTCCACAGACACACACACACGGGGTTCGATCCCAAGTGACCGCATGTGAGATTTGTGGTGGACAAAGCGGCGCTGGGGCGGGTTTTCTCCGGTTTCTGGTTTCGCCCGCCGTCGCATTCCACCGGTGCTCCATCACCGTTCATGTACCATTAGTGTCACACACACTGATCTTTTTCCAAAAATGATTTTTTTTTATTCAAGGGGACCAAAAAACATGTATTTCCGGTGAAATCTTGGTATCAAATATTTGGATTCATTACAATACCTTCTCTATACGCTATGTGCATAGTACGTGTAGAGAAAGTAATAAACTCTCATTGGCTACAGTATATTACTTTCTAAACCCTCTTCTGTACGCTACAAGTAAATGGCTTACAATGCGATTGGATACCGTAAATATTTATTCAGTGAAGATCTCTGCATTTCACGCCCGCTGAACCTGCATGTATTATGTTAACCTGTGACCTCTTCGGGAAGCGAAACCTGGCCGTGCACATCAAGGCGCACATGTAGCTTCCGTGGCTGGCAAGGGTGTTTGTTTACACGTGTCCCCGCCCACGTGTGCCGCCCAGAAAGGCTTCAGGGTGACCTCTATCTTACGTAGAGCAAAATACTTGCAGACGCTGTATTGAATATAACGATTAATGCTTTTATAGCAACATTTTCAGCTCATGCTCACATCAGCGACATTTTCAATGCATACATTATTCTTTCGATTCAAATAAAGTTTCCAAATATCTGGCACTTTCTTTGGCAGGGCCGCACCGTAGCCGAACGGTTAGACCACTTGCCTCTCACCTAGACGGCCGGGTTCGATCCCAAGTGGCGCAGGGGCTGATTTTCTCCGGGTTCTCCGGTTTCCCCCCGCCATCGCATTCCACCGGTGCTCCATCTTCATTCATATATCACCAGTGTCATCGTCTGCGGTGCCACAAGTAGTTAAAGTGGGCGTTAAACACTACCAAAAAAAATTTCTGTGGCAGGCACTGAGTCTGTTTTTACTTTTTCTACTCTTACTATGTACATAGTGTTTAGAGAAGGTATTGCATTCCACCCAAAAATTCTACACCGGAAATACATAGTTTGGGTCCCCCCCGAATCCAAAAAAAAAATTTTAGAAAAATGTTCGTGTGTGTGTGTGGAAAGTACAGCTCAAAAACGGAAAGACCATTAATACCAAATTTGCTATTTAAGTTTAGTATCTTCCAAGGATGTAACACGAAGATTTTCAAGAAAATTCCCCCACCGCCAAGTACCCTTTACATGGAAAAATTTTTGAACGTTTTGATTTTCTCAAAAATGGTTCTAACGATTTTGATTAAAATGTCACATATTAAAGATATTTACCTGACAAATAAAATGTATATCTCGAATTTTCTGGGAATAGCTTCTGAAGACTACTTTATTCTGGATTAATGTTACAAAATGTTGCAAAACTGATAAACCGTAAGAGATAGATAAAAACTTTCCTAACAGAAAATGTAGAGCTCGTTAAAACACACAGCGTAAGTTATATACATTTTTTTTTTTTTTTTTGTGTTGTGGATCGTTTTTTGAGATATTCCTTGTTATAGGTTTAAGTTTTAAGAAACTTCTTTTCTCATATGGGAATTTGTCAACTTCTGTACATAAAAACAAAGAAACTTCAGCCACATAGCAATCAGCTTTTCACTACATCTTGAGCCTAAGCTATTCCCTTATCTCCCTTATATTTACATGGATGAACGAATCATGGGAGATTACAGCCTGCAGAAAAGGAGCCTTATAATGACCGCTCGGAACAAAAATCATTCAGAATAAACGCACTTCACAAGCTATTTACAGATAATTCAAGACAAATATTGTATTTATCATGAAAATATTTTCAATATATTTATTTTAATTAAAATCGTTGAATTACCTTTGGAAAATAATAAAACATTTTTTTCATGTAAAAGGTACCTATTGTGAGAGATTTTTTGAGAATATTCGTGTCGTAAACTTGAATGACGCAAAACTTAAATACCATTATTAGCGCTAATCCAACATTTTACTTTCTCTCGAGGTGAAGAAGGTATTGCATTCCATCCAAAAGTTCGGTACCGAGATTGCACCGGAAATACTTGCTTTGAGGAGCCCTGAATCCAAAGAAAAATCCTTTTTAGTAAAAGGTACGTATGTATGTGTGTATCCATAAAACACCAAGTTGATTGTGTTGTTCATAGGCATAGACACACACACACACACACACACACGCACGTGCGTATATTTTCTAAAATGCTGGTATTGGTATTTATCCGACTTTTCGTTTTTGAGCTATGCTGACCACAGACACACACACACACACACACACACACACACACACACGTTTCTAAAAAAATTCTGGATTCAGGGGGTCTAAAAATATGCATTTCTTGTGAAATTTCGATATGGAATTTTTGTGTGCAATACAATAATTTCTCTATCCACTCAAAACATTATTCCCGGTGCCAAAAAAAATAAATGAGTCAAATAAGCCAAATTCGTCTACCGAAGTCATCGCTGTTTCTTTTGTTTTATTCCTGGCTATCAAAGAGAACTGGTCGTCTCCTTAGCGCGGTGGTAGCGCAGCTGCTTACCAAGCGGGAGACCTGGGTTCGATCCCCAGTACGGACGTGGGGATTTTTCCCCCGCTGGGAGACCTGGCCCGGGGTGCACTCAGCCTCGTAAGGTCCATGTGGGGAGTAGCAATTGAGGAGCTACTTGATGGAGAAGTAGTGGCTCCAGATCATGAGGGCTGCATTAACCGGCCGGGGGGGCTCGAGGCGCTGACCACGGCTCACCCTCCAATACTGCACCCCATCCATGACGTCTGTCATGGACCGAGATGGAGGACGCAGCAGCCGGGCGGTAGGCCAAGGTTCCCCGTGAGCTGTCGTGCCATGGAGTTATTATATTAAAGAGAACGAATTTCAATTGCATAGCGACAGCTTTTAAAACATTTTACTATCGCTTTAGACTAGTGATCCCATTAGTTCCCTTCTACTTATACAGCATATTTTTTTCCTGATTTTAAGCATTTCCGATATACTCTTCGTTATTTGTATCAATTTTAAAATAACTATACTTTTCTGAAACCGGAATCATCAATGTTGTTGTTGTTTTTTTCTTTTTTCTTGGCTATCAAAGAGAACAGAATTTCAATGACAATCGCATAGTGATAGCTTTTAAAACATTTTACTATTGTTTTAAGCTAGTGTATTCCCTTAGTATTTAAGTAAAAGTACTTAGTAATTAAGTAAAATACTATTCTGCTATTTTATCTCGATTAGCATTAAGTAAATAGAGCTTATTTAAACGTAACAAGTCATATTTTTTCAAAAAATTACACATATTTTAGGTTAGAAACGTACATGTTAGTCTAAAAAGCCAAGTGAATATATAATTGTGAAAGATATTCAGAACATAGAGATGGTGAACAACATTGTTTGGCTCCCTGTTGGAGACTGGGTAATATTTTTGGACGACGAGCACCAACTCTGTTCCTCCTACATCTCCTTACGGCTGCTAATATATTTCATTATAACGTAGTGTTTGTTTTGGTCGAAGACAGAGGAAACCTGCGGGAACGTTTGTTTCTTATTTTCACGGCCATATCACTTCCGCCTTACCTCTAGCGCTGTTATTCCTTAAACGCACGTGGCAGTGGGTGTTAGCAGCTTTGCTGTGAACATAGGCCCCCCACAACTTTAAATTACTGTTGCAACTTCTATCTTCGCACCATTTGCATGAATTTTGATTGTATATAAGAGTTTCACGAGTATTAATATGCAGGCGGAGAAAACAATAACGTTAGTATTTCATAATCTGCTAGCATGTAGCGTGTAGAATTGTTCACTCTACACAACCAAATCTATTCTAGAGTCCATTTATCACAGAGATGCAAGAAATATAGTATAATCTTTATAAATAAATAATAAAAACCCGGACATTTATTTTTATATTTTTACTTTCTCTACACGTACTCTGTACATAGTGTATAGAGAAGGTATTTTATTGCACCCAAAAATTCGATATCGAGATTTCACCGGAAATATATATTTTGGTACCCCCTGAATAAAAAAAACATTTTCAGAAAAAGTCCTCATGTTTGTGGACAGCATAGCTCACGAAAAGACAGTTAATTACCAAACTTGGTATTAAAGTTCGGTATCTTCCAAAGAGCGACACGAAGATGTTCAAGAATATCCCCCCAACCCAACTACCCTTTACATGGTAAAAAATTTGAAAATGTTAATTTTCTCTAAAATGCCTCTAAATATTTTTGTTAAAATTGGTTATATTTAAGATATTTACTTGACAAATAAAATGAATATCTTGAATTTTGGGGAATAGCTTCTGGAGACATGCTTATTCTGAATGAATTTGCATAACTGGTAAACCGTTAGAGATAGGCAAAACTTGCTTAACAAAATATGTGGATCTCGTTAAAACACACAATTTATGTAATATATATATATATATATATATATATATATATATATATTTTTTTTTTTTTTTTTTTTGTCAAGTTGGACCGTTTTTGAGATATTCGATATTCCTAGCTATTAGTTTGAGCATTAAAATATACTTTTTCATACGGGAATTTGTCAGCTCCTGTCCATACATACAAAGGTACTTCCATCACATAGCAACCAGCTTTTAAAATATTTGACTATCACTTTAACCTATGGTACTCCCTAATTTCCCTTCTGCTTACAGGCCCTTTCTGCTAATTTTTTCTCAATTATCATTAAGTAAATAGAAGAATAAGCTTTTAACAATAATTTATTGTAGAGAAGTAGAGAAAGTCATGTGAACGGAACACATTAGCTTTTTATCCACAGGATAATTAAATAAAGAAGCAAGGTGGAAAGGTAAAGGTTTTTCAGTACTTTCTCTACCAAGTACTATTCATCAACGTAATAGGTAGAGAAGGTATTGTATTCAAGCCTAACCTTCGATTCAGAGATTTCATTGGAAATGCTTGTTTTGAAGACCCTGGATGATAAAGATTATATTTAGGGAAAGATCCGTGTGTGTTTGTGTGTGCATTGCTTAAAAACCTTAACTTGGTATTTAAGTTTAATATTTTAACTATGGAATACGAAGATTTTTAAGACTACTTAAAGATATTTTACATTACAAATAACATGTATATCTTGAAATGAGTTTGGTATTTCACGGAATATTTTCTTTTGAGCTATGCTATTCGACAGGTACATAGAAATTCATGCGCACCTTTTTCTAAATTGTTTTTAATCAGGGGACCTCAAAACGTAGTTATGGTTAAGTCTTGACTCAGACCTTTTGGATGTAATACAAAAAAGACGTGAAATGATAACCATTTGAAATTATATTATGGTTAATTAATTATTTAAAAGAATTTTACTATTCTGGGAAACTTAAAAACTTGGAGCACTCATGATTCCCTAACTTAACTTTATACGATTACCATTTATGGGAGAACTTGAAAAGTAAAGTATGTGTAAGGGAATCTATACATTGGAATAATTAAATAAAACATTGGGCAAGAAATGCACTGATTTGCAGATATTGAACTCTTCTCTATATAAATAATTTCTGAAAAGAAGACAGAAGTAAATGAACACAGAAACACAAAATGTTGAACATTTTTTTTCATAAGGTATGTGCTTATTACCATTGTAAGAGTAAATGTAACAAAAGGTATTTGTGTAAAACGGTCTACCTCTAAAAACAGAACAAAATATCTGACTAGTGCTGCCATTTCGTGTATGGATTAATACTAAATTTCTGGATGTGCTAACATAAAAATCTTGATTGTGAATAAATGTTATACTACGTCACAAATATGAAAATCCAATGCCGCAACTCCACCAAAACTTAATGGTGCCTTGAACTCCTTACTTATGACTTCAATTTTTCATAATATTACAGAAGACTTTCTTCTATGTCGGGAATATAATTAGAGATCGGTTTTGGGTTCCGAAACACAAACAGTTACAAACACATAAAGCAGGTCGGTATAAAGAGAGGGTAATGGGAAGAGGGTTGTAGCGTAAACATACACACGTTGAGGTATAATCTGTTCCAAAAGTAGCTCATTACATGTACTGACTTCACATGCATAGTTCTAATTCATAAAGTAACTCAATTAAACAATTATTTCATTTTATGATTAGTAAACACAAACTCGTTGTATTTTTAAGAATAAAAGTATACAACTTTATAGAAGAAATCGAGAATAATAATATGAAAACCTTTGAAAAGATAATAACATAAATCAACCAAACTCACTCAGAGTTCATTAGAGTGAATTACGACACGTCTTTACTGTATCGAGAGAAAATGCTCTTCTCCTGTCATTCAAAATATGTTTGAATCACACAAGTTTGTTCAGGTTCGAACGCCTACCCTTTCGTATTTTTGACATTTTACAATATGCACTCTCTTTTGATGAACACTGGTTTATCTAATAGCACGAACTGAGCGAGGCCAGGCAGTGAGCAATTCTAAATAGTGGAACACGTTTCGAAACGGGCTATAGAGACCACGCCTATCCCATCACGTCATAGTTATACTCTGTGTGCACCGAACCTCAATCCGGCAGTTTCGTGACCCGGGACGAGCTCTAATTATGCTGTTCACGATTGAGTATAAGAAATGGGCCAAATAGGACCATAACTTTTCAAGTACAGATTTTATAACTATTTCTAAAAAGCACTAATATAAAAAAATATGATGTGTACTATTCACATGAATTTTTCTATATCCCTGCAACAAATAATTCTTAAAAAGCTTATACTTCTATTAACTTCATGCTAATTAGTAAAACATTAGCACAAATAGCCATATTACTTGCTTCCTTGTAAGTAGAGGTGAAATAAGGAAGTTCCATTGGTTAAAGTGATAATCAAAAGCTGGTTGCTGTGTCACTGATGTTCCTTTGTTTGTATGGACAGCAGTTGACAAATTCCTGTATGAGAAATGTATAAGTTTTTCATAGCAGAAACCAAAAATAAGGAATGTCACAAAAACGACGAACTCCACGAAAAAAATGTATATAACATAAATTGGGTGTGTTAACGGGCTCTTCATTTTTTGTGTAGTAAGTTTTTGTCCATCTCTTACGGTTTAGCAGTTATTTAAAAATTTGGTAAAATTTATCCAGAATAAACTACTCTTCAGAGGCTATTCCCTGAAAATTCAAGATATACATTTTATTTGTCAGGTAAATATCTTTAATATACGAAATTTTAATCAAAATCGTTAGAGCCATTTTTGAGAAAATCAAAAATTTCGAAAAAGTTCCATGTAAAGGGTAGTTGGGGGTGGGGGGACTTTTTCTCAAAATCTTTGTGTCGCATCCCTGAAAGATACTAAACTTAAATACCAAGTTTGGTATTTTACCTACTTTTCGTTTTTGTTTTATCATGTTCACGGGCACACGGACACACACACACACACACACGGACCTTTTTCCGAAAATACGTTTTTAGATAAAGGGGACCCTAAAACATATATTTCCGGTGAAATCTCGGTATCGAATTTTTTGGTGGAGTGCAATACATTCTCTGTACACTATGTACATAGTGCCTATAGAGAAAGTAAAAATATAAATTTAATGTGCAAAGGTGTTTGGTTAATAATACTTAGAACGCATTTAGCCTAAGTTATGCTTCATTCCGAACAACAAATAAATAAATAATAATACATTTAAATACTTTGGAATAAAAAAAAAATCTTATTTTTTTATTCACATGACTTTCTCTATCTGTTGTGAAACAAATCGTTCTTTAAAAAGCTTATTCTTCTATGTACTTTGTACTAATCAAGATAAACATTACTTAGTTGCTTCTAAGAAAATACACTATGCTAAAGTGATAGTCATATCTCTTACAAACCGGTTAGCATGCGATTCAATTCATATTCCTTTCTCATGATCAGGGTGAAAAACTAAATATTTAGCTGTTTATGCTTACGCTACAAACCCCTCCTTTTTCTCTCTCTTTATACCGCTGGGAAGCTGTTATTAATACAAATACATAATTAACTTTACTTACTCAGAAAATTAATTTGATAATATTTACTTATGATATTATGGTTCTCTGGTAGAAAAATCTAACTGAATGTTTAAAATATTCAACGCAAAGCGCATTTTGAACATTTACATGCATTGGAAAATGCATTTAGAGAAATGTTCTTTTAATAGTTGAATTTTTATTTTTACCGTTAAAAATTCCACTTAATTAATGGACTAATGTTTAAATTGGAAGTGGCTGAAAACAACTTCAGAATATTGACGTACAAGAGATATGGTATATTAGCGTACTAAAGTCCAAAACTGAACATTTTCAAGAATTTTGATCAACTTTAACAAGTTGTTGTGCTTAAAAACAGGCGACTGTAGCAATGAAAATTAACACATTTTAGATGGTTATATTTATATACGGATTTTGTAGCAAATCAAAGGTGATTGCTTTATATGCTGTGTAGGAACAAATGCTTAAGCTCAGACGGCCTGACTGATAAAAGTTATGGTACTTAACATCCCTGACATTGAAGACAAAACTGCGGTAATCGTCCAGTTTATCGCTATAATTTATCGTATTTGAGTGTGCGGTGATATATTGCAGCAACATCAACTGCTTGCTGGCATTATGAGAGTTAAAAGGCTGGTATTTTAGCCAAGAATCAAGGCAGGGTCAGGAAGGTCATCAGGGAGATGCGAAGATAAAACATTGGAGGTGGTAATGACCACAATGGCGGTCTCTCTGATGTAGACCAGTCAAGTGTAAGACTGCCGCTAGATTTAATCTGTGTATACAAACATCAGTCTATAGTGCTTAGAAACTCAAGATCAACGACAGTATATTTATTTTTTCTATACGTACTATGTACATAGTGTAATGAGAAGGTATTTTATTCCACCCAAAAAGTCCTGACCGAGATTTCTCCCGAAATACATGTTTTGGGTCCTCCTGAATAAAAAAAAAATGTTTAGACAAAAGTCCGTTTGTGTATGTGTGTGTCTGTATACAGCATAGCTCAAAAATGAAAATACCGTTGAATACCAAACTTTGTATTTAAGTTTTGGAACCTTCCAAGGATGCAACACAAAGATTTACAAGAAAATCCCCCAACCCTAACTATCCTTTATATGGAACTTTCGAAAATTTTGATTTTCTCAAAAATGGTTATAACGATTTTGATTAAATTATCGTATATTAAAGATATATACCTCATAAATAAAATCATATCTTGAATTTTCTGGGAATCGCCTTTGAAGACTACTTTATTCTGGATGAATTTTACGGAATTTTTCATAACTGCTAAACCGTAAGAGATGGACAAAAACTTACTACACAAAAAATGGAGAGCATGTTAAAACACACAGCTTATGATAAGTACATTTTTTTCTTGGAGTTGATCGTTTTTGAGATATTCCTTATTTTGGTTTCAGCTTTGAAAAACTTATATATTTCTCATACAGGAATTTGTCAACTGCTGTCTATACAAAGAAAGGAACTCCATTCACATTGCAACCAGCTTTTGACTATCACTTTAACCCGTGGTACTCCCTTATTTCGCTCCTACTTACAAGGAAGCAAGTAATAAGACTATTTCAGCTAAGTTTTTCTTGATTAGCATGAAGTAAATAGAAGCATAAACATTTAATAAAAATTTGTTACAGAGATGTAGAGGAAGACATGTGAATAGAGCACATCAGAGTTTTTACAGATATTGAGTTGTTTAAAAATATATATAAATATTTATCTACCTATTAGTAAATGAAAACATAAAATTTGGTGTTCCATTCACAAACCTTTACCTATCTGCTCTGCAAACAAACTATTCTTACAAACGATTATTCTTTTAACTACATCATGCAAATCGAGATAAACATTAAAATATACTTATTACTTCCTTGTAAGCAGAAGAGAAATAAGGGAATACATAGGCTAAAGCGATAGACGGGATTTTTAAAAGTTATCCTATGTGAAAAAATTGAAATTCGGTTTTGTTTGCGTGGTTAAAATTAAAATAAAATAAATATGAAACAAAGGATTACTTATCGTTTAAGAAAAGTTTGTCATATAAAAGTGAAACTAATAACAAGATCTTGGAAACAGTTAACTCTACAAAAACAATGTACCTATATGACAGAAATTGTGTTTTAAGGAGCTCTATATTTTTGTGTCGTTATGTTTTAGTGTTTCTCTTACGGTTTAGCAGTTATATAAAAGTCATCCAAAATGAACAGCTATTCAGAGGCTATTCCTATAAAATTCAAGGTATATATTTTGCGCGTCATGAAAATATCTTTAACATATAGTATTTAATTAAAATTATTAAAGACATTTTTGAGAAAATCAAAATTCTGGGAAAAAGTTCCATGTAAAGTTCTGTTGCAGATGGGGAGATTATCTTGAAAATAATCACGTCGCATCCTTAGAAGATATTGAACCCAAATACTATTTGGTATTTAACTGACTTTTCATTTTGAGGTATGCTGCCCGCTCATTTTTAGGTCTGCTGAATTCAGTGAGTCTCAAAACGTGTATTCCGAAGAAATCTTGGGATAGAATTTTTGGTTGGCATACAATATCTTCTCTATCTACTATGCTAGAGAAAATACTAATTAGACAACATTGACGGTGTCCTTTACTAATAAAATCATATTTTCTAAAATTCTTAAATTCAGTTTAAAAGCAGCAGATGTATGTTTATAGTGCAAGTGAAGGTATTGTGTTCCTCCAAAAATTCAATACCGAGATCTCAGCGGAAATACATATTTTGAGGTCCCTCAAGATCAACAAATTTTAGAGAAAGATCAATGTGTGTGGTGTGTGTGGACAACATAGCTCAAAAAAGCAAAGGTCGTTAAATACCAAACTTGGTGCTTATGTTTAATATCTTCCAATTCAACTATAATTTTGAAGAAAATCTCCCAACTCAAACTGCCCTTTACATAGAACGATTTGTGAAAGTTTTGTTTTTCTCAAAAATGACTAACGCTTTTGATTGAAATCCTTATATTAAACATATTTACACGGCAAATAATCTGGGAATAGTCTCGGAAGATCTCTTATATTTTGGATGAATTTTGCTGAATTTTGAACAACTTGTAAACTCTAAGAGATAGGAAAAAATTTACTTTATAAAAATGTAAATCTCGCTAAAACACATGATATATCGTATATTTTTTTTTGTGTAATGTTGCTATTTTTCGAGATATTTCCTGTTATCGGTTTCAATTTTAAAATACCTAACTTTTCTCAAACGGGAAGTAATCTTTCTTGTCATACTGCTGGTGAAGCAAAGGAGGCGAAGTGTTTCAAATAGGGGCCAGCTTTTAAAATATTTTATCCTATCCTACATACTTCATGTATATATTTCATGTATCCTAGTAAATAAAAAAAAGTATTTATTTCATCATGAAATAAAGCAAGTACTCTTCAAATATTAAAATGTCTTAATATATAATTCCTTTGATTTTCTGTACAACAAACAAAGTACAGCTTTTTTGCATAATCTAAAACTTATTGGGGAATATCCATTTTCATTCATTTATTTTTTTTTTGTTTTGTTTTGTTTTTTTTTTTGGTGCAATTTAAACAACCGGGATTGAAACTGTTTATTCCGGCGGGGAAAAGCAGCAACGAACAAACAAAGCACTACTTACGTCGCGACTACACTAAAATTCCTCGCAATGACGATTCTAATAATATTAATAAATATAAGAACATTTCATCTAATATTACGATAGGATTAAACGATGTACAGGGTTACTAAAAAAGAAATAGACAACTTCAACTGCCTGTAAAACAAAAACTATTAGAGATAGCAACCTAATTATTTTGGAGGTATGTTGAGAAACTGTCAAAGTTTTGTTTGTTACTATTGGTAACGCTGTAGTGTTTTGTTTGTTGTTGCAGAAGCTGAAATGGCGGAAAATCCTGTGGAAAAGGCATATTGTGTGTTGGAATTTGCTAGAACGCAATCAGCAACTGTTGTCCAACGACATTTTAGAACACGTTACCACAAAACGCCACCGACTAGACAGTCAAACTACGACTGGTATGGAAAATTGGAGACAACGGGATGTTTGTGCAAAGGGAAGAGCTCGGGAACACCAAGAGTTTCGGAAGAAAACGTTGAACGTGTTCGTTCTGCCTACATAAGAAGCCCACAGAAATCGACATCTAGGGCAAGCATGCAATTACAAATTCCACAGTAAACTGTATGGAAAATCTTGCGGAAGCGACTGCACATGATGCCTTACAGATTACAGATGTTGCAGTTTCTGAGTGAAGAAGATAAGGTCATACGGTGTGACTTTTGCATCGACATGTTGCGACATGATAAAGACGATGCTGGTTTTTGTGAGCGCATCATTTCATTTTTGTGGTAACGTGTTCTAAAATGTCGTTGGACAACAGTTGCTGATTGCGTTCTAGCAAATTCCAACACGCAATATGCCTTTTCCACAGGATTTTCCGCCATTTCAGCTTCTGCAACAACAAACAAAACACTACAGCATTACCAATAGTAACAAACAAAACTTTGAGAGTTTCTCAACATACCTCCAAAATAATTAGGCTGCTATCTCTAATAGTTTTTGTTTTACAGGCAGTTGAAGTTGTCTATTTCCTTTGTAGTAAACCTGTATATTATACTTGGCTTATTAGACTATTATTTGCTCTTGAGAAATTACACACTCGCGCCTAAGTGCTCATGCACTAAACATCCTACTCACAAGTAATAGTCTATTTATTTAAGCTACTTGTAATATAAATTACCATTACTATCGCTTTAATCTCGTCTGTCCCTTTATTTCCCTTCTACTTAGTAAGTAATAAGACCAATTCTGCCAATGTTTATCTTGATTAGCATGACGTAGATAAAAGAATAATCTTTTGTATATTGAACAGCTAGAGAAAGTAATGCAAATGGAACATGTCAGATTTTATTTTTTTTTCTCCTTTTAGAGTTTAAATTATTCATTTTTTTCCATGGCAACTATCTCCGTTCTTTTATTTGAATGCAATATAACACATAATGAAAAGTTACATTTACTCCCCCACAAACTTACACTTTCTTTAAAAACCTTTGCCATGTGTTATCTATTCTCATAGTCATGCCCATGCAAACCCTTCTCTACATGTTTTATTACAATTCTGACAACATGTTTCCTTTTCGCACAGTTTTTATTTCCCATTTAGCAGGGAGAAAGTCATGACGTTAGCGTAGCATAAAACATACATTGTGGTTTCAACCGCCGACCAGATACGCAGTTCAAGGTTCAGGAGAGGTCAAATGGCGGCTTCCGTGCTGCAATAAGACGTAAATATACAGAAGCAAAATGGAGTCCGCTTGAATCAAGTGTCTAGTTAAATAAATGTGAAAGGCCACATCAAAATATTTCATAGTTCAGCTAATTAGTTATACACAGTTATCTTGTTCCGAGAAAATACAAACGTAAGCAATAAAAACCAATGTGATAGTTAAAACAAACCAATTGTGAAACGTCCAAAAAAAGGGTAAAACATTTAAACTTTAAGATTTTTGTTTTATTCTGCTAGTACTTTCAAATTTCATCTTTTTAAAAAGTGGTTTTTTGGACTCATGTATTTCCGGCGAAATTTTGGTATTGAGTTTTTCGGTGTAATTCAATACCTTCTCTACTCACTACATGTGTTCATTTACATCACTTGCTCTACATCTCCGTAACAAATTATTGTTAACAAGCTTAGCCTTCTATCTACTTCGTGCAGATAAACTTTAGCACAAACGGTCTTATTACTTATTTCCTTATACGCAGAAGAGAAATAAACAAATGCACTAGGCTAAACTGACAGTCAAATGTTTTAAAATGAAGTTGCTATGGGATTGAAATCCGATTATTGGCGTGACCAGGAGTGGACAAGTTCTCGGATGAGAAAAATATAAGTATTTTAAAACTGAAATAAACCCAATAACGACAAACTACACGAAAAAAATGCATGTAACATACATTGTGTGTTTTAACGAGATCTACTTTTTTATGAAGTAAGTTCTGTCTATCACTTATGGCTTACCGGTTATGCAAAATTCAGCAAAATTCATCCAGAATAAATACAATATCAGAGGCTATTTTCAGAAAACTCAAGATATATATTTTATTTATTATATAAAAGTCTTCAATACTTGATATTTCAATCAAAATCTTAAGAGCCATTAGAGAAAATCAAAACCTTTGGAAGTTTTTCCATATAAAGGGTAGTTTGATGTGGGGGGGATTATTCTCAAAATCTCCATGTTGCATCCCTGGAAGCTAGTAACTGAAGTGTCAAGTTTAGATTTTAACAATTTTCGTTTTTAAGCTATCGCAGACTCACAGACACACACGGACCTTATTCTAAAACTGTTTTTTTTTATACAGGGACCCTAAAAGCCGTATTTTCGGTGAAATTTTTCTATTGAATTTTTGGGTGGAAAGCAATACCTTCTCTATTATACACTATGTACAGAGTACGTGTAGAGAAAGTAAAAATGAGAGTGAAAGGCAATGAAAATAAACCAGGCCACTAAACAGCGTGGTTTGAGCATTTAAACTGTCAAGTGTTGAAACTTCAAAGATTCTGAGATCAAACGCCTAATTACTTTCTCTACACGTGCTATGTGCATAGTGTATTGTAATGCACTTAAAAATTCGATTCCAAGATTTCACCGGAAATACATGTTTTGAGATCTCCTGAATCGAAAAAACAGCATTTTCAGAAAAATGTCCACGAGTGTCTGTGTGTGTGTGTTGAAAAATGAAAATACCGTTAAAAATCAAACTTGATATTTAGGTTTCATATCTTCCAAGGATACGTCATGAAAATTTTCAAGAAAATCCCCCACCCCCACCTACCCTTTGCATTGAACTTTTTTTCGAAAATGTTGATTTTCTCAAAAATGCCTCTAACGATTTTGATAAAAATATCATATATTCAAGATATTTACCTGACAAATAAAATACATATTTTGAATTTTCTGGGAGTAGCCTCTGAAGACTATTTTATTCTGGATGAATTTTACGGAATTTTGCATAACAGCTAAACCGTAAGAGATGGACAAAAACTTACCACACAAAAAATGTAGAGCACGTTAAAAATCACAATTTATGTTATATACATTTGTTTCATGGAGTTGATTGTTTGAAGATATTCCTTGTTTTTGGTTTCAGTTTTGAAAAACAAACTTTTGTCATACAGGACTTTGTCAACTCCTGTCCATACAAACAAATGAACTCCAGTCACATAACAACCAGCTTTTGACTATCACTTTAATCTATGGTACTCCCTTATTTCTCTTCTACTTATAAAAAAGCAAATAATAATACTATTTCTGATCATGTTTTCTCGATTAGCATGAAGTAAATAGAAGTATAAACTTTTTAATAATTTTTTGCAGAGATGTAGAGAAAGGCATTTAAATGGAACACATCAGACTTTTTAATTTTTTTTTTTTTTTTTTTTTTTGGAAATGTTGGACATATTTCATCTTTGAGTGAAGGAATAGAATGTTTATTTCCTCTACCTCTTCATTGCTGACTAGGACCATTTAGTAGCAGTAAACAATTCGCTATCTATGTACAGGGAGTAATGGTTCATCTGTTTAATTGGACACCCAATTTCGGTTAAACTTTTGGCAGTGGTCTAAGATCACGAATCCCATTAGACGGGGTGCGTGTTATAGAAGAATAAGAATGAAACTATTTTATATATTGTTTTACATTCAATGTGTGTTATTTGTCCCTAGGATTAGAATCTCCAATCACTATACAATGCAATACAGAATGCAACTCTAGAATAATATTAACTGAATTACCATCACCTAGAAAAGCAAACTAATACAGTCTCAAAATTACTATAAAGTAATATAAATATCACTTGGTATACTTGCGTTCATTTTTTGGGGAAAATTTAAAGTCTTCACGCACACATGCAGAAATACATACAACACCCCCTCCACATCTCACATGTGGAAAAATACATACAATGTCCTCGAGAGTACCTATCTCCAATTTAGAAACTTCTAGCAGTCGTATCAACAATTTTAATTTTTAGAAATTAAGAAATAATTCTACAAAAACTTAGTGAAACTACTCACATATTCATTTGTGAATAAAAATGCTTTTCAGAAGAATTATAAAATTACGAAAATGTATTATTTCGTTAGTGTTTTAAAGTGAGATATTACTAGTTACTTTCTCTACCTAACATATAGTACATTGGTGGAGAAGGTATTGCGTCCCATCCAAAAATTCTATACCAAGATTTCACTGGAGATACAAATTTTAGTCCACTGAATCCTCCCACCTCCCAAAAAAAAATTTCAGGAAAAGTACAATTCAGAACCTTCTAAAAATTCGAAAGTAAATGTTAAAAAAAAAAAAATCCCCCACCCCAACTACCTTTTACATGGGAAAAATTTGGTATTTTTGATTTTCTCAAACATGGCTCTAAAAACACTGTATTATGTATATTAAAGATACTTGTATGACAAATAAAATGTGCATATATCTCGAATTTTCTATGGTAGCCTCTGTAACGTTTCATTCTGAACGACTTTTGCATAACTGCTAAACCGTAAGAGAGAGACAAAAAGTTACTGCACCAATAATGTAGATAGATATGTTAAAAGACACAATTATTGGCATATACACTTTTTTATGTAATTAACCGTTTCCAAGATATTCCTTGTTTTTAGTTTCAATTTTAAAATACTTAAACTTTTTTCGCGCAGGAATTTGTCAACTCCTGGTCATGCAAAAGAAACAACGATTTTCAATCACATGACTACGAGCTGCTAAAAGATTTTACTGTCGCTTTAGCGCAGTTTATATCCTTCTGCTACTTATAAGAGCTAAATAATACGATCATTTTACTAATGTTTTTCTCGATTAGCATCATGTAAATAGAGGAATAAACTTTTTATGAATAATTTGTTAAAGTTATATGAATGAAACACATAAGATTTTCTTTGTTTTGTAACTTGAATAATCTGTCCCATGTTTTGTTAGGTAACTAAAGTAATATGTATCATTAATCACACATATGTAACATTTTCAGACAAGAGAAGAAATGTATCTCTTTTAAGCCTTGAGGTATCACATTATATTCGTTAAAAACAATAAATTATACAAAACGAAGACTTAGAGTATGGTTAACATAAATCTAGATATAAAACTAACAATAAGCAATACACATGTGAGTTATATAGGCACTTACCAATCTCCTTTGAAGATAAATCCACCGTTAAGAGACAACCAATTTTAAATTATTGCACATTATCTTCACAAAATATCTCACAAGTCACAAATAAAAATACACTAAGTTTACAGTTCACTTCCCGCAATTAAAGACGTGAAACGTTTGCGTTACTTTTCACGACACAATTCCCGGAGTCAACTCCCATTTAGCTGTGGCGTGCTGCGTACTTCATACCTGCTTCTGGACTGGCTATTTGTTTCTGTAAACAAAACAACAACAAAAAACAGGCTTTCATTCCCATGTGATTACGCTTAATGGCGTTGTGCATAGGCATTTAACCGTAAGCTGTTGATATTACCTGTTTCATTAGCTCCAGTTTAGGTATCGAAGAACATTGCATTCTATGCAACTTCTCTAACAACTCCTTAAGTCTTACATTTTAAACTAGTAAAAGTTCACTTTAAATACTTTATTATTTGACATAATCGAGAAAGTCACTCAGAAACTCTTGCATTCTTGCTTATACCTACTCATCAAACAGCATTCTATGCATTAACAATCACAATAGCATTAGCTCGTCTTTGGTATTTCCTGACAGAAGACTTAACTGCTGGAACGTTATACAGTTCAAGAAGAACATAAAGACACAAGTTTAGAGTCAAACCTAATATGCTTCTGTATTAAAGTGACAAAATATCAAACAAGTTGTTGTTATTATTATTATTATTATTAATTATTATTTATTATTATTAATTATTATTATTATTATTATTATTATTATTATTATTATTATATGTCTGTAACTGATATTCCAACTTTAAAATTGTTTAATAAATATTCCACTTTTCTTATGATTTATTTTTTCCCTTTAATGTATATGTTGGACTTTTGTGTATAGAAACGGCGGCGCCACAGGCTGAGCGACCGCTGAATGGATCGCTGCCTCACCGGTCTAGCAATTGAACGAACGGACACAATAGCCGGGAAACAAAGACCTTTATGTGTTTCTCTGCAGAGACCTTTCAAAGCTTCTTTCTCCCCAGGCCGAAAACATTCTTCTTCCAGAGTAAACCCTTTCTAATGAACAAAATGTAATTTATTGTAATTTCTAAGACTGAAACCTTCGGAGGCCGGTGCGGAGTATACAAGGGAAGTACCGGGGAAGTGAAGTGAAGTGAAGTTGGCTGAAGTGCCGGCGAAGTGAAGTAAGTTAAAGATTAATCTAGTTACTATGTACATTGAATGTGCATACATGCTAGAGAAAGTAAAATGTATTTTTTTGGATTCAGAGGTTCTCAAAATCGACGAAATCTCGATATCGAATTTTTGGATGGAATATAATACTACTCTATCTACATGTAGATGCAATCTTCTCTAATGACTTCATTTCTTATTTGGTCCTTTCTGTGTACAAGTTTACTTTTCTCAAAAATCTTATTTCTGATCATTGTATTTTGCTTTTATCTCTATTTAATGTTCATGGATTCACTTGAGTGAGCTATGACTGATACTGCCCTTACCTTATAGAGCTTTGTTTTTTATTCTTTTCGGGCTTTATCTTGCAATGTTCTATTGATTATACCATACATTGTTTGAAACACATTTAGTTTATTTTCTATACCTGTATCTCCGCCTTAACTTGTGTTTCTTCTCAAATTTATGTTAGTTTTTTCTGCCTGGATATTTTATACAATGAGCCATTACATTTGTTTTATTTGTGAAGATTCTAATGTTATAGCAATTGCTTATCCCTTTTAATTTGTATGCGGTTATGTTGTCTTTATTATTTATTTTTATGTCAGGATTTGCTTCCCTTTTCAACTTTATATAATATAATCTAAATATGCATATGCTAAACAATGTTGGTGACAGACTGCACGCTTGTTTTTCATAGTCTCGTTTGACCTTGCTTGTATTATTATTTTAGTTCCTTTATACAAACTTTTAATTGTTTGTATACGATAAGGTCAGAGACCTGGGTTCGATTACCGTACGGCGTGGGAAATCTAGTCCGGGGTGCACTCAGTCTCGTGAGGTCCCTCGAGAGCCAATTGAGGAGCTACTTTACTGAAAAGTAGTGGATCAAGAAGACTGCATTAATCGGCCGGGAGGTCTCGAGGCGCTGACCACGTCTCACTCTCCAGCACTGCACCCCATTCATGACGCCTTCGGGCCTTGATAAAGGATGCTGCGGCCGGATGGTTGGAGTTACGTATTCAATGAGGAAAGTATCCTTAATGTACACAATCAAATACATACAGAAATAGTTGACACGTCAAGTGATCAAAATGTTCCCAGTTGGAAGTTTCTAAACTACACACCAAAAGGAAGGAGAAACATTGGCAGACAGAGAAAGCTTTAGAGAGGCTAAATCAGGAAACGGAGCAGACCAAATGGCCAAATACATACAGCAGAGAATGCTGATGATGTGTAACAGTGTAAAACAAATATTTCTATACTTTGAAATCCGTAAAAAAATAGTTTACACACAGAGACAAGCTAACAATAAATAGTAATACTAAAAATAATAATAATAATAATAATAATAATAATAATAATATAGTATTAATAGTCATATTATCATTAGCAATGAACTGTTTCTCAAAAATGTATATTTGAAATTTAAGGCCAGTGCACGTTAACAATATTTGTATTACTTTCTCTAGCACGTTTGTACAACATACATAATACGAAAGTGCAGAAAAATTTGATACAAGAAAACTTTTTTGAGACATCTGAATCCAATAAAACATTTTTTGGAAAAGCTGTGTGTGTGGGGGGGGGGACAGCATAGCTCAAAACGAAAAGTCAGTAAAATACCAAATTTGGATGCGAAACGATGTTCAATCCCCCCACCCCCAACTATACTTTACATGGAAACATTTTCGTAAGTATTTATGTCTTTTCTAAAAACTGGCTGTAACGATTTCGATTAAAATACCTTAGATATATTAAAGAAATTTACATGATAAATAAAATCTTTATTTTGAGTTTTCTGGAAATAGCTGAATGACTTTTGCATAGGTAGTGAACCGTAAGAGATGGACAAAAATGTTGTATAAAAAATGTAGATCCATCAAAACACACAATTTAGGTCCTTTACAGCTTCCTTGTAGAGCTAATTGTTTTCGAGATACTCTTTATTATTGGTACCAATTTTAAAATACATATGATTTTCTCAAATTTTGTTCATTTTGTTTTACTTCGGGCCATGCAAAGAAGCTAATTTCAATGACAAATGCATAGCGACAGTTTTTATGACATTTGACACTCGCCTAGTCTACTGTATTCTTTCGGTTCCCTTCTACTAAGTAATAAGAATTCTGCTATGGTATCGAGTAACATGCAGTAGAAAGAAGCATAATCGTTTGTAAGATGTTTGTTTGCGGAACAGGTAGAGAAGGCTATGTGAATGCAACATATCAATTTTTTTAGGGTGATTGTTTATTAAACGACCTTTTTATTTTCTGAGCAGCAACACGGTCTCTGAGTTGTTACAAATTAACATACCTTTTAAATGCATCATTTCCTGTGGTTTTTTTCTTCCAACGTTTTTATTCGCGTTACGTAATATCTAATCCATTCTGTTTTCCTAATTAAAATGTATCGCGTTCCTCCCACGTGCTTATTTTGCATTGCAAATGACTAAATGGTGATATTAGTTATATTGCTCTTGCGTTGTGTCATTTAAATCCGCCCACGTGTTACGTGTACTTTTTTGCCTTATATAATATTATTAGATTACCTTGTAGACAAAAGTTCTAACACCAGTACCAAAGCCTGGCGAGATAGCCACTCCTGGTGCTGTTTTAAAAGCACTTAGAATGCATAGCAAGCGGGACATTAAAAGTGCCAGTTTACAAGCATAAAAAGTGTGTATTTAAATAAAACAGGTAAATGACTTAATTGCTTGTTTCAAGGTTACGTGCCACTCAAAGTAAACATTTTAAATAAATAAAAAACCTGATCAATATACAGCAAACCTGACAAGCATATTCTGGATTCATCAGTTGTAAACACGGTCTAACCGGTAAAGTGTCATTCTGCCTAGATAGCAGTGTTCAAAAAGAATACTCAATGAAGTAGACATCTTCCTGATTTTGATGTTGTAGGATGATAACCTTTAATTACCTCTGTACTGTCGTTATACTCGGCAAATAAGTAAGGTACAAGAAGCCAGAGTGAATCATAAAACATCTGATGTGTACCACTTTCTCTACATCCAACAAATTGTAGTTAAAAAGCTTATGCTTCTATTTACTTCATGCTAATTGAGAAACATTAGCAGAAATAGTCTTATTATTTGCTTCCTTGTAAGTAGAAGCTAAATGAAAAAGTACCACAGGTTAAAATGATAGCCAAAAGCTATGTAACTGAAGTTCCTTTGTTTTTGTATGGGCAGGAGTTAACAAATTCCTGTATGAGAAAAGTATGTTTTTCCGAGCAGAAACGAAAAACTAAGAATATCTTAAAGATGATCAACTCTATGAAAAAAAAAATATATATGACATAAATCGTGTGCTTTAACGTGCTCTATATTTTTCATGTAGTAAGTTTTTGTCCATCTCTTACGGTTTAGCAGTTATGCACAATGTCGTAAAATTCATCCAGAATAAAGTAGTATTTAGAGGCCATTCGCAGAAAATTCAAGATATGCATTTTATTTGTCAGGTAAATATCTTTAATATACGAAATTTTAATCAAAATCGTTAGAGCCATTTTTAAGAAAATCAAAATTTTCGAAATTTTTTCCATAAAAAGGGTAGTTTGGGGAAGGGAGATTTTTCTGAAAATCTTCGTGTCGCATCCCTGGAAGATACTAAACTTAAATACCAAATTTGGTATTTTACCGACTTTTCGTTTTTGAGTTATCGTGTTCACAGACACACGGACACACACACACGCGGATCTTTTTCTGAAAATGCTTTTTTTTTTATACAGGGGACACTAAAACATATTTCCGGTGAAATCTCGGTATCAAATTTTTGGGTGGACGTAATACCTTCTCTATCCCTATGTACGTTGTACATACGGGGCTAGAGAAAGTAAAAACAATGTTTCCTTAAAGTCCTAGGGAGATAGTTTGCAGGCTATTGCAAAGAAACACTGGAAGAGTTTCACAATTTGTTAACATGAAATCAGCAATTAAAGGTATAACTGACTTTACATACTGTTAACGAATTTTATTCA
Organism: Hymenopus coronatus; assembly: GCA_030762935.1. NCBI lineage: Eukaryota > Metazoa > Arthropoda > Insecta > Mantodea > Hymenopodidae > Hymenopus > Hymenopus coronatus. The sequence goes on along the minus strand of CM060898.1, from coordinate 61,419,622 downwards.
CAATAAGTTTTACATTTATTAGATTTGTAAGTTACAGTCCTTGAATTAACAATTTGAAAACTAAATCTTTCGATAAAAAAAAAAAAAAAACACTTGATCGTCCCGACTAGCAAAGTGGGCTTTTCAGAAATAATAAGAATATAGACATACCAAAATATATTAAACCCAAGCCGAAAGAAAGCTCATTTTTGCCTACCCTTGGTGGCTACACAAGAAATCTCATTGTGCTCTTAAAGACGATCTGTTCCTCGGCGAATTTCCAGCAAGACTGAAGGACTATCTCTCACAATGGCTCGCCGAAGAGCGGAAGGAATGAGTAGTTCTAACTTTCCCACCAAGTGACAACTGAATGTTGTCGCTTACGTCACTGTGAAGATGTTGGGCAGATTGGTTTATCCCATAAATATCTAACGAAAGTGTAGATAACTTTATCTGACGCATAGCTTGTGGAAGGCGGTAGATAAACTTTCACTTTCTATGGCAGAAAATACTATTTTACACACATTAACTTATAATTTAAATAAAATGCAATTTTGCAGGTAATTGGTCTAAAGAAATGCATTTGTGGGAAAATATAGCTTTATTTAATGTTATTCCACAGTTAGACTTTTCAGACGTTTCGTATTTTAGGGGATTTCCCGTATTCGAGAAAGAAGAATTATGTCCATTGTTACTGTCATATGAAGCGCCAAAGCTCCAGTATTTCTTTCTGTTTAAAGATTGCTGTTTAAGGTACGCTCATATTCATTCGGCACATTGAAACTGGTAACCATAAAAACAGTTTTTATTAAAAGGAGATTTATAATTATTCCAAGATCTCGTGTTTGTGAACTGAAATATTTCAGGGTGAGAACGCTTCCAGTTGTTGGCTGTAGTGCTAGAAGCTGCTTGTAACCATGATCATGCCATGGGATCGAGGTCAAACCATGTTGCCGAAATACAGAGAAGAGGTAAGACGTTTACTGGGCTTATGGTGTTTTTTATGTGCTATTTATTGAAACAAAATGAATGATTCCTCTCCTGTATGTGTCTTTAAAAATTGTAAAAATGAAATAGCGTATTTGAGTTATCGTTTGTGAAAAATAACGATTTCAAAGCGCTGTGTAAAAGTTGACAACGTTTGTTGGACTTTAAAACATGCCTGTAACAGTGTAATAGAATCTTCTAAGTGGTAAATAGCAACTTGCTTGGTAAGAAAGAATAATTATGAAGAACAATGATAGCAGTGCGTTTCAGAACAATATAAAATAGTAAATAGATACGACTGTAATGTGCAACTCAAACGCCATGTATTTGAAAGTTTCCGTATGTAATAAATAAACAAAGTTGGATAGGGAAGAGTCAGACTGAAAAAACTCAGTGACATAGCCGGGATTAAAACCACAAATCTCACGGTCTTTAGCCGGTTGCTCTACCACTAAGCTACTATGGCAACATGCCGGCATAGCATTGAATTTCTCAACTGACTCGCATGTTTCCCGGTAAACTACACGGTGATTTCAAATTATTTTGAAATGGCAACCCCAATGGCGACTTACAATGTTGAGTACTTTAAGTCTTATTTGATACTATGCCGGAATGTTGCTATGGTAGCTCAGTGGTAGAGCAACCGGCTAGAGACCGGGAGATCTGTAGTTCAAATACCGCATTGAATTTTTCAGTCTGAATCTACCTATCTAACTCCTGTCCTATACAAAGTTTCTATGAGAAAATAATTAAAATTAAATAAATAAATTGTTTTAATGGATATATTTGTGGGTAAAATAACCGTGGGTCTTTCTTTGAAATTACAAGTGAAATACATACAATGTTGTTTTTTTTAACCAAATCGAAACTTTTCATCTATGGCATTCAAAAGCAGCGGGAGTATTTCTTATTTTTCTTATTAAATAAATTTTATTTGACAAGTCTATCCACAGTAGTTTTGTAATGTTACTAAATTGAAAAGTTTAATTAAGATTGATCCATTCAATGTCATTGGATTGTTTCGAATCTTAGGCGTGGAATTTATTTTTTTAGTTCCTCTATCACGTACAATGTATATTAGTCATTAGAGGTGTTTCAAATATTCACCATCAACATTTCATTCACCATTTTTGAGGGCCTCTGAATCTAATAATAACGATTTTTAAAGTCAGTGAGTGTGTGTGTGTTTTCATTATATAATAAAGTATATACTGCATTTTATGGGAATACGCTCTGAGGTCCTTTTTATAGTACACAACTGGTAATCCGTAAGAGAGTAGGAAATTCTCTTTTTGTTTCTTCTTTTTTCTTTTCCTCTACTGATTCGCAAAAAGAGATACTGATATGGGGTTTAAGCATACACGAAAGCAGTGGTTAGAACCCGCTATCTTGGGAACTGAAGGCCAGCGCCTAGCCAACTGAGGCCCCCAGACCGACCAGGAAACAGTGCGAGTATTGCTGTAACCTAGCGTATCCTATTTCTTTTCTATCTAAACGAATTAAGCAATAAGATAATATATGTTAATGTTTATCTCAATTAGCATGACGTAGATAGAAGAATGAGTTTTAAAGATAATGGTTTATTACAAAATAGCTAAAAAAATCGTAACTGAAATTCGTATTTAAGTCAGATTCCTTTTTGCTTGAAAGGTAGGGGGATATTTACTTTCTCTACATAGTAGATGGTACGTAGGAAAAGAAGGTATTGCACACCACCCAAAAATTTTGATACCGAGATTTCACCGGAAATACACATTTTAGGATCACCTCTCACTAAGAAAAGCACTTTGAGAAAAAGGTCTGTGTTTGTATGTGTATGTGTGTCCGTGTGTCTGTGAACACGATAACTCAAAAACGAAGACTCGGTAAGAAACGAAACCTGATATTGAAGCTTAGTATCCTCCATGGATGCGACACGAGTATTTTGAGGAAAATCATCTCCCACCCTAAACTACCCATTACGTGGAAAAGCATTAGAACATTTTGATTTTCTAAAAAATTACTACGATTTTCATTAAAATACCGTATACTAAAGATATTTACATGACAAATAAATGTATATATTGCATTTTCTGGAAATAGCCTCGAGGACCTTTTCATCTGAATAAATTTTGGGAACTAGTAAACAGTAAGAGAAGGCAAAAACTTTCTACACAAAAAATGTAGATCTCGTCAAAACACAAAATGATGCCTTATACATTTTTCTTGTGAGCTATCCGTTTCTGAGATATTGCTTTTTATTTAATTTCAATTTTAAAATACTTATACTTTTCTCAAATGGATGCCATCTATATTTCTTTTGTTTTATTCCTGATCATCAAAGAAATCGAATTACAAAGTTAACTGTATAGTGACATTTTTAAAACATTTAACTGTGACTTTAGCCTAGTGTATTTCCTTACTTCTCTTATACTTATAAGGAATTAAGTAATCAGAGTATTCTAATGTTTGTCTCTATTAGAAGATAGAAGAATATTCTTTTGTAAGAAGTTTGTTTAGAGATGAGGTAGAAAAAGTAATGGGAATGAAACTCATAAGGTATTTTTTATCGAATTGATTAACGTTTATTTTTATGCTGATTAATAAGAGGAAGAAGCAGGAAGGCTGTGCCTGTAATTTTTGTATGAGAATATTAGGAAACTAGTTTGCAAATAATTGCATAAAGCAAATACGACTCAAATTTAACTTCCGGAATGCGTCCGTCTTTCACACAGAATAGTAAAGTAACAAAATACGACGCGAGGGCACAAAAATGCTTGTGACACCCATCTTCTGGGGCTTTCACCTCGTGAAGACGGAATATACAGGAGTTAGAAAACATTTTAAATAAATATCATTAACATAGTGCCAGCTGAAATTATTTTTAATCATTAGCAACAGCCACAAGGAACTCTGTTCTAAGCTTTCATCGTCTTATAATTGAATTTATGGACCCAAGACCTGAGTACGAAAATTAAATAATCGGCCTCCTGAGTAACTCCCCTGATGAGCATAGCACTAATTATAGAGATGCCAGGAGGTTTTGCGCCTTTAATATGTGGAGAAAAAAAAATTCGCTAGCTCGAGGCGCTGCCAATGAAATGTAAACGACTTACCTACTGGCAAGTAATAATAAAAGAAATGAAGCGATTGACAGCAATTATATAGGTTTGCTATGTATTGTCACGTGCTAGGCTGAAAATATCACAGCAGTTGCTAGAGGACTTCTATTATTTATGTGGCATATAGACTGTGTAAACTCGTCATATAAATAAGAAATTGTGGTAATGAAATGAATTCGAAACGATCACGTGCACCTAACATCGTAAAGCAAACACAGCTCTGCTTATGAATAATATGCAACGAGAGAGGATGCATAAATTCTCTTTTCAGCCTGACTTTATACTTTCTCTACACGTACTATGTACATAGTGTATAGAGAAGGTATTGTAATGCACCCACAAATTTGATACCAAGATTTCACCGGAAATACATGTTTTGATTCCCCTTGACTCCCACAAAAAAAGCATTTTTAATAAAAAGAAGGTCCGTGTGGGTGTGTGCGTGTGTGTGTGAGTATGTGGACAGCATAGGTAAAAAATGAAAAGTCTGTTAAATACTAAACTTGGTTATCTAAGTTGAATATCTTCTAAGGATGAGACACGACGACTTCCAAGAAAATCCCCCCACCCTAAACTACCCTTTACATGGAATATTTTCGAAAATTTTGATTTTCTCAGAAATGCCTCTAAAGATTTTCATTAAAGTACCTTATACTTAAAATATATTTATGAAACGAAGTGTACAACTTGAATTTTCTGGGAATAGTCCATGAAGGCCTCTTCATTCTGAATGACTTTTGTATAACTGGAAAACCGCAAGAGATATACAAAAACTTATGCCATGAACATTTGTTTTGTAGAGTTAACCGTTTTCGAGATATTCCGGATTATTGGTTTCAATTTTAGCCACAACCTTTTCTCAAGCGGGAAGGCATCTTTCTTCTCGTTTCTTGTTTGTTTATTCCTGGCAAGAAGGAGGTTGTTTCACACAGTGACCAGTTTTTAAAGCACGAGATTATCACTTTAGCCTGTGCAAGGAGCTCTTAATAAGACTAATTCTGCTTAAGATTATCTTGATTAGCATGATGTAAATAACATCTTAATGATTTGAATAAAAGATGGAACACGTTAGATTTTTTTCACTACTACTTATAAGGAACCAAGTAATAAGGACAATTTCTGCTAATGTTTATCTCGATTATCATGAACTATTTAGAAGAATAAGCTTTTTAATAATAATTTTTTACAGAGATGTACAGAAAGTCATGTGAATGACTTGTTTTGTTTAATGATAACATGTGAATCATATGGTAAATGCTTGAAATATTGAAGCAATTAAGAGAAATGACCAAAGAACTATATTTCAAAATTAAAATTCCGCAATCACAATTGAAACGGTCATTTCTAAAACATCCTTTGTTTTAAAATGTAGTACTGAGAATAATGACAACAAAAACTATTGATGTATTCGATTCACATGATTCCTTTACCTGTTTTGCAATAAACTATCCTTACAAAAGCTCGTTATTCTCACTAGTTCGTGCTAATCCAGAAAAAGGTTTAAATAAATGCTTTTATATATTTCCTTGTACATACAAAGGAATAAGGGAATACGCTAGACAGACAAAGTATATTAGGAAATATATGTAAGTATTTTAAAATTGAAATTAATAATAAGGAATATTTCGGAAACATTTAACCTCACAAAAAGTATATTTGACATAATATGTGTCTTTGAAGCATATCTGCATTTTTTGTGTGGTAAGTTTTTGTCTGTCTCTTATGGTTTCCCAATTATGCAAAAGGTATCTAGAATGGAAGCTGTTCCCAGAAAACTGAAGATATGCATTTTGTTTGTCACGAAAATAGCTTAAAAATGTGTTGTAGTTTTTTTTCAAAATTCTTAGAGACATTTTTGAGAAAATTGAACACTTCGAAAAATTTTCCAGTAGAGGTTAGTTTAGGGTGACAAATTTTCTGAAAAGCATCGTGATCCACACAAACACAATAGGAAGCTTTTCTAAAAATGTTTTGTTTAATTCAAACGTGCGAGATTTTTCCAGGTATAAGTGACCATAACTGTGTATTACTTAAAGTAGAAGGAATACGTGCCAAGTTTCACACGGATGAAATGATACACTTTTACAAATATTACAAAGGAGACATTCCGAGGCTGCAAAAATTCTTAAACGAAAAATATTCGCTGTGGTCCCAATCTGGAAGCTCGGTAGAAAAAATATGGCAAAATTTTAAAAAAATTATTATGGAAGCAACATATACATTTATACCCCGTAAAATGCTAACTAAAAACCCTGACCCGGAATACTACAATAAAACAGTAAAACGGCTAAAGAAGCAAGTCAGGAAAGCATATAGTTCACGAAAAATTAGTAGTTATCACGCAAATAAATTCCGAGTTTTGTCAAACAAACTTCTATTAGAAAAGATTACCGCGGAAGAACATTTCTTAAAAAGTATTCTCTCGTCTGACAGGAATAGTTGGCAGCAATTTTTTAAATTTGTGAGAAGGCGCAGGGGAAACGCAGAAATCATTCCAGAAATCAAGAATGGAAATACTAATGGCCGATTCATTGTCAAAAGCTGAAGTGTTTAATCAACATTTCGCTTCAATTTTTCGAGTAAAGAGCAATACCAGTATTAAAAGAACGGAAGGGCCCCCTATGACAGTGAAGCCAAGCGACATTAGAAGACGGTTAGCTAAATTAGGAAAATATAAATCACTCAGGCCAGATGGCATTTCGGGCGACTTTCTTAAGATTGGGGGGGAGGCAATCGTTCCATACATACTGAGGCTATTCGAAGTAACAGTAAATAACGGAAGTATACCGCAAGATTGGAAGCAGGCTATAGTTGTGCCTATTTATAAAGCAGGGGATCGAACAAATGCAGCAAACTATAGGCCAGTTAGTTTGTCATCAGTAGTAAGCAAACAAGTTGAGCATCTTATAGCACAATATTTAAGACGCGAATGGGATAAAACTCACTGGCTCTTCGAAGGCCAACATGGTTTCCGGAACGGACATTCTTGTGAGAGTCAACTAGTAGCTGTTTGTCAGGATGTAGCCGATACACTTGACGCGGGTGGAAAAGTACATCCAATAATAATTGATTTTTCTAAAGCATTTGACCTTGTACCTCATGGACGACTAATAGAAAAACTTTGTAATCTGCAAATAGACAATAGAGTGATAACTTGGATTCGGGAATTCTTGAGAGAACGAACCCACATAGTGCGGGTGGGAAATAAATTATCGTCTCCTACAAATGTAACTTCTGGTGTGCCCCAGGAAGTGTTGCTTTTCTTAGCATATATAAATGATTTACGGGAAGGGATAACATCTCAGATTTGCCTATTTGCAGACGATTGTATAATCTATAGAAATATTAGCGGTAAATGTGACACAATAGATCTACAAGAAGATTTAAACAAAATTCATCTCTGGGCAAAATATAATAAAATGGAGATAAATCCAAACAAATGTAAAACAATTATATTTTCAAGGGCAAGAATAGTAGAAAACGTAATATATAAATTAGACAATAAGAAAATACTCAGAGTAAATAGCACCAGATATTTAGGGATAATACTAAATCAAAGATTGGAGTGGGGGGAACATGTAAACTCGATCACTGGGAAGGCGTGGAAAGCGTTGCATTTCGTAATGAGGATTTTAAAACGCAGCAATGGAAAGTCGCGAAATTTGGCATACCTTCTTTAGTTCGACCAATATTAGAATATAGTGCTGCATGCTGGGATCCGTATCGGGTGGGGCAAAACTGGCACTAGAGAGAGTTCAAAAAAGAGCCGCTAAATTTGTAGACAGAAGTAAACGATTAGAAAACCATACCAGCACTGCTACTTCCTGGGAAACACTAGAAAAACGTAGGAGACGAGCAAGGCTATGTGCAATTTTTAGAGCCTATAAGGGGGAACCTGCATGGAAAGACATATCCAAACGATTATTAAAGCCATTATACTGTGGGAGGAATGATCACACGGAAAAAATAAGAAATAGGGAACAGAACACAGATATAGGTAAATTTTCCTTCACAAATAGAACAATAAACGAATGGAACAAAATACCTGCAGATTTACTGGAGACTTTGCCTCAAAGTGTAAATAGTTTTAAAGAGAGACTAAAGAAGAGTGATTTATAGTCAGGATAGTAAATAAAAATATTGCGTTATTATTACTGTTGTTACAATTATGTATGTATTAGTATACTATGATGTTATTTGCATTTTAACAGTGTATTACTCACAATATTGTTTATTTAACTCATTGTTTTATACATTGTATTATTACATTGACAGCGCTGCCAGCGGGCCACGCCCTAAGCAGTGAAATAAAGTATCTATCTATATTTCCCGTAAACTACGGAAATCGAAACATGGGTGGAGTACAATACCTTGTGTAGCTACATGTGCACATTGCACGTGGTAGAAAAATTAATATATTTATACAATCCTAGTTTTCGTGGAGTACGCTATTAAAAGTGAGACGAAATGAAGTGCGGAAACCCATATTATAGAAAATTAAATGTATTAAAAGATTTAATGTTAATCAACGATGTATTAAAAAGAGGCGCATAGAAAGAAAAGGTGATCCTATATAAGTAAGAAGGCTCCAAGCCAAGTTAATAACTGCAAGAATAAGTTCATAAATACGTAAATATGTGAAACATATGAATTCCAAATAAATGGAAATTAATTACACAGTTTTAAGAAGTGTAATGTAATGTTAATTTAATAAGTATTTGATTGTATTGATATTTAGATGTTATGACACAAAGCATAATAAATGTGCTCATACGGCATAGCATCAGTGTTCAAAACACAGATATATAGAGACAATAGATAGGAAATGCCCTATCTTTATGCATTGTAGTTATTGAAGCACATTTGCCAAGCCGCCATATATACATACTACACTTTTGAGATGAGTACAGCTTTTGTAGGTTAAATGTGTACCCAAAAATAAGATTTTGTGATGTTAAATGTCAATTAAGCAGTACATTTGGACTGTAGGTTTTAATCCAATATAATGTTGAATACTTATGATGTGTTTGGCTTGGGTATCTCGTATAGCAGTAGAAAAAACAACAAGCAAAAAATGTTTGAATATATATGTAGGTTAGGTTACTTATTTAAGTGATTTTGTGGTGTTAAATGTTTAATTAGGCAGTAAATTTAGAGTGCATGTTTTAAACCAGTATAATGGTCAACAAGTGTGTGGTGTTTGGTAGTAGTTTCTCGAATAGCAGAAGCAAAAACAAGGACCGGGAAATTCGCAGACAAAATTGACAACCAATTCCGGTTTATAAGAAATCTCTTGCTATTTCACCCATTTAGCAGCTATCGCGAGAAATAATTAATATCAAACTATGTGCTTATGATACCAGAACCGTGAGAATAGGGGACGTGTTCCACGGACTCTGAATGCAATACAGTGAAAGTCCTTATAATCTTTGCGATAAACTCTGATACTTGTCACCCATTTTTTGGTGTGTTCCTAAAAATGATTCTAAGCCTTTCTCAAACATGTGTGTATGTTTACGTAAATAAATCTTATATATGACTGTCTCATAGTACGTATATTCCGTTTTAGACCAAGAAATCAGAACAAAGTTAAGTTATGACCTTACCGCATGTTTACGTAAATAATACCACTTTATCAATAATATATTCCTACGGGCTAACAATGTGATTGTATTAATTAATATTGCTTCAATTAGAGATTTCTCCCCTTCTTTGTGCTTTGTTCTTTACTTTAAAAACTTGGAAAAAACAATAACACTAATTTGACACATGTTGCGTATGGTGTATATGGTAGTGTGTGGAATATCAAGATGGCGACTGGACACAAAACGTGCTTCATTTCCGCACTGTGGTTCAGGTCGGTGCGTAACTTTTGCGGATACACAATAATCCGTGACAACACACAATAACGCATAGCTAACAATTGTAGCATATTTTATTGGCGCAATTGGCTCTGGCAGTTCATATAAAGTAAAAAAAAAAAAAAAAAAAAAAAAAAAAACAGTGAGGTTAATATACGAAAGTCATCCCCGAGGTCACTTTGTGAGATGAGCAAGAAAAGTCCTGAAGTTCTTGACTGCAGCTTCGCCGAGGTACAGCGCAGGGCTATACACAACTTACATAAATAAATTACAAATAATTATTACTTCATATTACTTAATAACCTCAGACGCTATTGAGCGGCCGCGGAGATGCACACGTCAATGAAGATGCTTGCCGTAGACGCAGGCGAAACGTCTGGGAAACAAGAGGAGAAGCCCAGTGGACCACGGTCTACAAGCCAGGTTTTGTTTTCTATTAGTGATCAAAACACCGGCCGTGAAAGCCTTCGAATTTTAAGAATGTTTTACTTTAAGAATTACAGGTCATCAGATTTATTCGACCTTTAGCACCAGTGGGTTTAAAAGCATGGCTCGTTATTTTTAGCGAGTCCTTTGACTCAAAGGGGAGGTACGGAATTGAGCCTTGGACTGCATGCATTGCCAACTTCGAAAACAAGCTGATGTACGGGCTGTGCTGAGCTGTTTTCCACCAGGACATTTTGTGTGAACTTTTTACGCGAGATCACATTAGATTAAGATCTTCTTCTATTGTTATAACCTTATTATTGGATTGGATATCTTTATTATTTATAAGAATTTGCGTGGTTGAGTGTAACTTCCGAACTGGAACAACACGTTACCAAACAGCATAAATACTGCAATTGCTAGTTTACGAGACACAAGCGAATGTTCCAAATGTAAATATTGCTAAGGTAGAATAAGGTCCCATTTCGCTAAGATAACCTCCTCGAATCTGTTAACATCTCCACTTCTTCTCATTGTTCGCTAGTCCTCTACAAGAGGCATTGCATGATAAACTCGCTACCTAGTATTGGCGACATGCGCAGGCAAACGACTGGTGGTAAAGGTAGAATAAACCCGAAGACCCTATATAAAGTTCCTGTTACAGAGTAGACCCGTATTTTTACTTTCTCTACACGTACTATATACATAGTATATAGAGAAGGTATTGTATTGCACCCAAAAATTCGATATCAAATATATGTTTTGAGACACACTGAATCCCAAAAAGAAAACATTTTTTTAGAAAAAGGTCGGTGTTTGTGTATCTGCGTATGTGGGCAGCACAGCTCAAAATTTTAAATACCAAACTTGGTGTATAAGTTCAGTATCTTCCAAGGATGCGCCACAAATATTTTCAAGAAAAACCCCCCACCTCCAACTAACCTTTACATAATAAAATTTTCGATTTTTTTTTCTCAAAAATAGCTCTAAAGATTTTAATTAAAATATTTGATATTTACAGGACAAAATCTATATGTTGAATTTTCTGGAAATAGTCTCTGAAGACATCTCTATTCTGTATGAATTTTGCGGAATTTTGCATAACTGATTAACCGTAAGTGACAGACGTAAACTTACTACACAAACATATAGAGCTCGTTAAAACATACCATATATGTTATATACGTTTTTGAGATATTTCTTGTTATTTATTTCAGTTTTAAAATGCTTATACTTTTGTCATACGGAATTTGTCAACTTCTGGCCGTACAAACAAAGAAACTCCAATCACATAGGAACCAGCTTTTAAAAGATTTGACTCTCACTTTAATCTATGGTACCTCCTTATTTCCCTTCTACTTACAAGGAAGCAAGTAATAAGAGAATCTCTACTTTTTTTTCGATTAGCATGAAGTAAATAGTATAACTTTTAACAAAATTTATTACAGAAATGTGGAGGAATTCATGTGCAATGAACACATCAGATTTTATACATTTGGAAAGTTGGCTATACATTCTAACGACAACTTCTTGTTATATTTTAAAATTCGCAAATACAGACGACAACTTGATTAGCCATAAAACAAGTTGAAGACCATGGCGGTCATTAGTGTTTCTAAACCCTCAGCGGAAGTCAAGACGACCAGTGTAGAGAGCGGCCACAATTTACATCAGGCCAAGAACAAAAGCCTCAACAAACGACAAACAAGAAGCAATGAATGAAGCTACAGACGACTTCCTGTAGGTTGATAGGATAACGTTTTTATGTCTCTGTGGAAACCTGAATAGTAAGTGATTCATTGACGGAGTTGCATCGGAGGATAGCTTCCGATTGCTCAAGTTATTAGCTTCGTTTGACGGCGATGATGGGTGATGGAAAGAAAGACGGTGGCAGCAGTGTGCGTCGTCATTTGTTTCCGAAGACGTGCTCTGTATAATGTACTTAAATTTCTTCTTCGCCACGCCATTCCCACTTCAGACACTTTATTTATTGCCACTCGAGGAACAGCTTTCTTGCGAAGAAAATGCCGATCTTAAGTGCAACTTTCAAACCAGCTTTTCTGATTTCATTCAACTTGGCAGGACATTTCCTCCTACAAGGATGTCATTATTGAAACTATTTCATTCCTATAGATGTCTAACCAAATACGTCAGCCATCTTCTCAATCAACAAGAAGCAGCAGCAGCAGTTTCCTGCAATTTTTGTAAACTATACTAAAAGTGATGCATCTGTAATATTTGTCCTAAAATTGTAAAGAATTCAAAAAACAAATGATATTAATATTCCTTACTTTAAGAAAATATATTGTTTTTCCCTCTTAGCAAACTTTAACTACGAATTAACTGAAGCTACAGATGGTATACTTTTCTGTAACCTTTTCCATAGTCAAAATGTTCCACATGGTCCAACGTTTCACCAATTTGTTTCAAAATGTTATACTGCCTCTAATAGGCACATTAAAATAAACCTGATATATTACGTTTTCGAATTTTTGTTACAGATTTGATAAATAAATTATTAAATCTTGAAAAATCAAGAGTTACAAAAGAGTACAGAAAGAAAAGATTTTTGTACACTAATTAGGGGATAGCATTACAAATTATAACATGACAGATCTATTAGTAAATTTATTTTTCGTAAAATGGGACCTTTAACATGAATGTTCTTCATATGGCACCATTTTACAAGAACAACGAATTTAGAAAGTAAAAAAGTTATTATTTAAATAGCCATGCAAGCTGGAATTTTGATACATGGCAGAAATATCACTATTATTATTATTATTATTATTATTATTATTATTATTATTATTTACAATAACCAATAACTCGTAGTATAAATTTCAATAACATATCTTATATTCAATTGGATTTTCCAAATTTCACAGATGCATCACTTTTTTTTTTCTCTTTTCTGTTTGATCAGCGTTTTGCTTTTTTTTTTGTTTCTAATGCACATACACACCTTTACAAATATACAGACACCCATGTCCAAGGCGGGATTCGAACCTACGGTCCCCTGCGCCACGAAGCACCAAAGTGAGGCACTTTAGCGAGCGTGGCCATGGGGACTGGCAACCTTAAAGCATTATCATGGTTATGTATGTAATTTGAATATATTCTTATTTATTATTAATTTTTCAAATGCATAACTAAATAATGAATTAATTACATTTTAGACGGAGAATTTAAGAGTTGAATAATCTAATGTACAATCAAATAATATGTTTGAATATATACTTTATTAATTACTTTCATAGCGATGGTAGAATTAGCAGAGTGGAAAGAAGAGGAGTGATTCTAAGGAGGGTATTGAAATATTTGTATTGGTCTATAAACAGTGAAGATGAGAAACTGCTAAAATATGTATGAAACAGCACAAAGTAATTAAGATCGAGAAGTGCTGGTTAAGTGGAGCTAGAGGAAGCCTTGATGTAAAAGAGACTGGGCGCATATGGAGGAAGGGAACAGAAAATGAAAAATGTAATATGTTCCATTAATATTACTTTCTATAGTTGTTCAATATACAAACTACTCTTACAAAAGATTATTATTTTATTTACATCATGCTAATCAAGATAACCTTAGCAAAATTGTTCTTATTATTTGTATCCTCAGTAGTAGGGAAATAAGTGAATGCACTATGCTAAAGCGATAATCGATTCACTTTCGATGACCTGCAGTAAAACAAGAGAGATAAAACGAAAGCTGCTTTCCGTTTGAGAAAAATTAGGTAGTTTAACACTAAAACCAATAACAAGAAATATCTCGAAAGCGGTAAACTCTACAAGAAAAATGTATATGACATAAATGATGTGATTTAGCAAGATCTACATGTTTTGTTTGGTAAGTTTTTTCTATATCTTATGGTGTAGCAGTTGTACAAAATTTAACAAACTTTATCCAGAATAAAGAGGTCTTGAGAGGCTATTTCCAGAAAATTAAAAATATACATTTTATTTGTGATGTACATATCTTTAATATACCGCATTTTAATCAAAATCGTTGAGCCATTTTTAAGAAGAACAACATTTAATGTAAAGGATAGCTTGTGGTGGGTGAATTTCCCTGAAAATCTTCGTGTTGCATTCTTGGAAGACAATAAAGGCAAATACCAAGTTTGGTATTAAACGGCCTTTTCCTTTTTGAGCTGTCCACAGACACACACTCACGGATCTTTTTGTAAAAATACTTTATTCGGATTTAGGGAATCTTAAAACATATATTTCCGGTGAAACTTTGTAATCGAATTTTTGGGTGAAATGTAATTTCTTATCTACCCACTATGTATATTGTACATACAGGCTAGAGAAAATAAAGAGGCTTTTTTGGGACTTCAACAAAAATTTTCGGAGAAACCTCGACATCGAATTTTAGAGTTTTCTAGTTACTATGTATATTTTATTTACATAAGTGCTAGAGAAAGTAAAACCATCCTGTAAATCGGTGACGAAATTATAGAAGACACATGAAGAGAGTATGCTGCGTGAGCTAGAAAACAAAAAGTAGTTTTGTTAATAGCGAAAAATACAGAAAATTAGTCAAAAAAGGGATATGTAAATAATATGTAATTAACAAGAGAGGGAATGATTAGCGTGGATGAGAAAGAAGCAATATTTTTGAAAGGAATGAAAGGTAATGAATTAAAACATTGTATCTTATGCAGGGAGTAACATTACTGTTCACTGTTTAGCTGAATGTAAAGGGATAAGATACTGGAAGAAATAAATTTGAAGCACAATTATGGGATAGGAGAGGTAGTAGCGATGAAAATATTGAATGCCAATTAAAAGAGAAGAATTAAAGAAATTGCGCAATATTTGGGAAAACTAAAAGGATAGTGGATAATTGTTTTGATAGTGTTTAACGCCCGCTTTTACTACCAAGGCACCGCAGGCAATGACACTGGTGATACATGGAATGAAGATGGAGCACCGGTGGAATGCGATGGCGGGGGAAACCGGAGAATCCGGAGAAAACCCACCCCTGCGCCCCTTTGTCCACCAAAAATCTCACATGCGGTCGCTTGAGATCTAACCCAGGCCTTCAAGGCGAGTGGCGAGTGGTCTAACCACTCAGCTACAGCGCGGCCTAAGAAAGGGATGTAATAGGTTGCACAAATAAAAGGTAACCACACTGCCAACAGCCAGGGAGCTATGTAGATATAGCGCTTAAGTGGAACTCATACTAGGGATGTGTATTAATGTAGTTTAAGAAACAGGACATGATTTTGTAAATAATGGAATGTTTAATATTATTATTAGTATTATTATTAATATTATTATTATTATTATTAGTTTTAATTTTATTTTGTATTATATTGCTACATATAGTACGTAGATGAATTAGTATTCCACTCAAAAATTCAATCGAGATTTCACCGGAAATAAGTTTTCAGACCTCCTGAATTCAAAAATACATCGCGTGTCTATTTGTGTACATAATACAATGTAAATTCGATTTTAAAAACAATGGGTATTCATTTTTTAAACCTTTCAAAATACATCAAAAAGTGTTTAAAAAAGTTCCCCTATCCCAGTTATTTCTTGGGGGAGGATCTTTCGAAATTTCATATTTTCTCAAAAATGGGAATAAATATATTGATTAAAATGCCATATATTAAATATGTAACAGATAAAATGTATACATTAAATTTCCTGGGAATAATTTTCGTTTGAAAGGCATTTTGTTATCATCTTATATAAATAACTCTTATACAATAAGCGATACATGAAAACTTACTACAAAAAATGTGCAGATGCCTTTAAAATTCACAATGTATTCAAAATATCCTTTTTCATGACATGCCCTTCCCAAGATGTACGTTAATAAATGTTTGAATTGATCCGTAGCTTGTCATTCCTTTAAATTCTGTCGATTTTCAATTGTTTCTCACGATACCATGGAAACCTTATGCAGTGTTATGTTTTAAACAACGGACTGCCCGTTGTTGCCTTTGAATCTCTGCCGAAATTTATAATGTTGCTATTTTTGCAAAGTCTTATTTAGGTTAGAAAGTATAACTTCATAGAAATAGTTTGTATACCACTAATGAACGACAGAAGGTTCAGAATATCGTGTGAGTTTAGTACACCAGATGTTTAGAAAACAAGTGTGTATGTAAGTATGTGTATATGTGTGGATATATGTGTGATTGTATATGTATGCATGTTTGAATGTATATATGTATGCATACTTGTTTGTATGTATATCTGTATGTTTCTATGAAAATCAATATGTACAGAGGTATTTACGTTATTTGAGGGCCTGTATCGTGGGCTAGAAGATAATCGTCACAAAATTGGAGAAATGGAGAGTGTGAAATGAATCCCAAAGAGTAAACTATTTTTCTGTGTTGCATGGAGTTGATCATATGTGTATAGGGTTTAATCTCATCATAATATCTTTCTTCGTTTAATAATGTAATTAATGACAATTCTTCTTTCTGAAAATTCGTGTATAGAATAAGACTATAAAAATGTTATGTATTACAAACACATGACTTTCTCTAGCTTTTCTGCAATATATTTTCTTATAAAAGCTGATCCATCTGTCTACTTTGTACTTATCCAGATAAACAGAAGATACAAAAATGGTAGTACTACTTAGTTCCTTATAAGCGGAATGGAAACAAGGGAATACAGCATAGCAAAGCAATAGTCCAATCTTTTAAAAGAGTTCCTATGTGCTTGAAATTCGTTTCTTTGAACGGCTAAGAGATGGCAAATCCCCGTATGAGAAACGTTCAAATATTTTAAAACTAGATTCAATAAAAACGAATCTCTTCAAAGTGGGAAACTACAAGAAAAAAAAGTGTACATATTTATATAAATTTGTGTCTTAACGAGATCTATAGTATCTATAGTTATACAAAGGTCATTCAGAATGAGGGGGAGATCTTCAGAGACTACTTCCAGAAAACTCAAGAAATAAATTTTATTTTTGGCTTAATTTTCTTTAACCTAGTTGGTCATATCGGACGATGAATGCAATTGGTGAAATGATGCCCAAATGATCTCGGGGTACATGGAGTTTAAAGTTACTCGACATTTGTAATCTCAGGATTAGGAAAAACCCCGAAAAAACCTTATATATATTTTAATCAAAAGCGTTGTGGGCATTTTAAATATATATATATATATATATATATATATATATATTTCCTTGTAAAGAGTGGTTTGGTGTAGGGGGATTTCCTAAAATCTTCGTGTCGCACTCTTGGAAGATACTAAACTTCAATGCCAAGTTTGATATATTACCGACTTTACGTTTTAAAGTTATCGTGTTCAGAGACACACGGACACGCGTACAGACACGCGTGCATTTTTCTGAAAATGCTTTTCCTTTTTTGACTCAGGGAACCATAAAACTTAATTTACGGTGAAATCTCGATATAGAAATTTGGGTGGAATGCAATACCTTCTCTACCTACTATGTGAATTGTATATATCTATAAGTGCTAGAGAATGTAAAAATATAATGAAATTATGAAATTAAATGTATAGCCGGGATTTGAGAATATATACATACCTATTAAGTAGAGAATATAATGCATTCCACCCAACAATTTGATACCAAGATTTCATTGTAAATACATTTTTTGAAGACGCAAATAAACAAAATAATTGTTATTAAAAAGGTGCATGTGTGTGTCTGTGGTCGCTGAACACCACAAAAGAAATTAAAAGGCAATTAAATACTAAACTTTATTTTTGCAAACGATTTTTCAAAATGTTCGTTTTTCTCAAAAATACTTGTAACGGTTTTGATTAAAATAACATACATTATAAACATTTATAGGAAAATTAAAATGCATATCTTAAATTTCTGGAAATTGCCACTGCAGCCCTCTTCACTGTGGACGACTTTTGCATAACTTGTAAACCATAACTACTTACTACCCAAAAAATGTTGGTGTCGTTAAAACCCAGTCTATATAATACATTTTTACGGAATTAACAATTTCGGAGATATTATTGTTTTTTTTTTTTTCTGTTTGTTTCTGAAATGGGAAGTCGTCACTTGTCTTTTTGTTGTTCTAATATTGGTCAGTGAAATATAAATAAATTTTAACGCAAGTATATAGCAACTAGTATAGAAAAAGAGTTGAGTACCCCTTTAGCGTCGTATATTCCCTTATTCCGATTGTAAGAAAATAACCAAAGCGACCATAATGGTTCTTTGGATTTGCTTGAAGTAGATAGAAACATAAGCTTGTGTATAAATAGTTTTTTGCAGAATAGATAGAGAGTGTCATATGAATGTAACATATCAGAATTGCTTAACATGAGTTTTGTTTCTGAACTCAAGATTTAAATTTCTGGTTGCATAATTCTTAGTTAAATATGAAAATTTTGTTTTTGTTTTTTGTGACTAAGGAAGTTTTCTATTGTGCTATTTGCAGTATTAAACAGAGAGCTATGTCTGAGAGGCGTATTTGTGCGTGCGCGTAGGTCGCGTGTATTGAAACAGGCTAGTTTGCTTTTGGATATAGTTAAACACGCATGTATCGCCGTTTATTCCCGGCCCGGATGTCTTGTGAGGGTATAAAAAGAGGTGTGTGTGTATATATATATAGAAATCCGCTAGTAATATATATATTACTAGCGGATTTCTAATCTAAGGGAAATTATTCTAATTAATATCATCCAATACATCGGTACTATAATTTGATTTCATGTAGTGTTTTGATATACATAATACACACAGGTATTGTAACAAAATCTTTATTGACTCAACAATAGTTAAAAATACGTCTTTGATGTACTACTGCTGATAATTCACTCGACGTTAGATAGTTGGCAGTTTATGGATGCACGCCATCCATGGCTCGCGCCACACTGCGCGCTAACACTCCTATTACTCACGACTGAAATTCACAACACAACTTATATTGCACTCCTTGCTTCTTTTATATCGAAGGTGCTAGAAATCGAAGCTTAGAGATACATCTCGAGTATCGGGAAGACTCATGATATCCCGAGAAGAGTCTAGCGTTCTGAAGGGTCCTTTGCGTCGCACAGTTGTTTATGCATCCATCTGCGATATCTCACATTCCAGCTCCACTGCCGCATACCACAGAGAACATGAGAGCGATCGCATACCGGATGCCATTGTCACAATATACATACTTTTTTACTGTTGTGGCTTAGAGCTTTGCTACACGTAAAACATAACGTGAAAGAAAAGAAAGTTGGCAAGGTTTGCAGTGCTGGGTTGATCCACACAAAAAAGGGTGGAAGCTGTCTGCAGGACCAATTAGGTGCATGCTTCTTCCCATGTTTATGCACTTATCTTTCGACTATGTTGCCAATTCTCTCGCGGAGCACGTGACGTGAATAGCTGACTGCTCTTTTCCAATGAGGTGTTTTTGTCTTCTTTTTTTTAGTGTTTTTTTTTTTTTTTTTTTTTTTTTTTTTGCGATTTACTGTTTTTTCTTTATTATAGTTACTCTTATAGTTATCGTTATAATTATTGTTATGGTTAATGTTTATTACTTTAACCCTTTATTGCAAGAACTATTTCGCTTCTTATGTAAATCTTCTAATTCTTGAACCGGATTAAACATCCCTGTAAGGGTACGGATAGTCATGATCAATGAGTCCATACGTAATTGATGGGTCATCCATTCAAAGTCGTGGGGCGTGATTTCGAATGCCAGCAACTGCAGAGACATGATTCTACGATAAAGGAAGGGCAGGGTCCACATAAAATAACTGGTGTGATGCACGCATGGGTGAGAACTGAAATATATTTCACTACAGTTGCATGAATTTAGGTTTTCGTTCTTATAAGACCTACAATAATAATTAACACAATACCTAAATATCTCAATAATATTGAAATAAATAATGATATAAAATACCTTCAAATACTTCATTTCTCTGTTAAATGAAGGTATAACATGAAAATAAGAACAAAACATCCTTGAGGGAACAAGGTATTCTGAACATACTGAAATTAGGCTTAAGTGAGTTGAAAAATCACTGCTCTTGAATTACGCAATTGTTTTTCCAGAAATTTGTATGAATTATTCTATAAATTAGCTGTTTGCATTATTAGCGTATGTGCTTCAGTCTATAAAAAGTATTTCATTCAGCGGAAAAGTAATAAAACATGTGTATTCATGTACTTTTTCTACTTGTAATACGTAATCACACTTTTGCATTCTTATTCTTAGTATAATCAGCTATCTTCTGAACCTCAATTATTTAGCTATGATACAATTTCAGTAGAAATTAATTATGCAAATCCAAAAGCAAAATTGTGGAAATTTGCAATGCTGTTGCTTTCTTAATATGATCAATATATACAATAACATCACGATTGTGGTTCACAAAGTTCAACTATGTGTTGTACATATGTGCTGAAAATTTCAGCGCTCATAGTTTCTGTGAAAAAGGTAAATAAGTGTCAAAAAATGCCGTTTTGAGAAAACGGAATTTGAAGATACAAATGTTCTAAAAAGGGTCAATGCATAACAGCTTTAAAGAAATGCAGACTATCACTTAAATGATATTTAAATGTATTAAAATCTTCTTAACCCCCCAAAAGTATACAGTTTTTGAAACTAAAAATAATGGAGATTTTGTTAGTATCTGAAAACAAAAATTATATATACAGGGTTTTTCAAAAATACACCAAACGAAGATGCGGACCTTGTTGGTCATACCTTACTTGATGCGTAAATATAATTTCAGCTCTAAATTCTGCACATACAAAAACTGCCATAAAGCCACCATGGATTAGGCAGTCGTACATAACCAGATGGCTTGTGCCTGGCCCATTCCAAAGAGAGATGCCGGTGGTAGCGTGGTGTTGGCGTGGTTTGATAGACACGCCGGCGCGGGACAGGTCACAGTAGTAATGGATAACGTAACATATAGGTGTGGTGTATGACAACCGTTGTTCGTTTGCTGCCTAATCCCAAATGTGTGCGATTTTTAAACACACATAAAACTTTAAATAGTAGAGTTTAAAATTTGCGACATCAAGTTTCGAAGAAGTCAAAGTGTAAGCTAATCGACTGGTATCTTCGTTTGATGTCGCTTTGAAACGATATAGATATGTTTTAGCATACTTATTCCCCTTAAATATATTACAGCTTTGATAAAATGAACAGTTTAGCAACATGTAGCACATGCACATAAAGTAATGGCAAGCTCTAGCAACACTGCCTCTCGGTCGCGCAAATAAATATCAGAGCGGCGGTATTCTAAATATTGCCATTAGATGATGCTGGAGGGAGTTTTATTATTGTTGCGTGGCTTGGTTTACATTGCAAATTTGTGGCTCGGGGCTGGTGCCCTGCTGCAGGCACTACCCAGTAGTTAGCAGGGAACGTGAGGCCAGGGTAAACAATGCAGACAGTTGTATTTAACTGCCTGGCCGCTGCACGACGGCGTGCGCGCATGACGCAAATGTAAAAACACAATCAGTCGCCCAAATTCCACATCCGCACCCACGCTGTCTTGAGGACGTTGAGGTATGCCGTCATTCGTGACCCATCGAAAACAAAAATATCGATCTTATACTTCCAGCGAGGTGCATGGAAATACGAACACTTCTCCACCTGCTTACTCTCCTCATATAAAAGACTTACACTCAGTTATTATATAACCAAAAGTCTGATGGGTTCCATTCACATGACTTTCTCTATATCTCTGTAACATTATTTTTAATAAGCCTATCTTTTATTTATTTCATGCTAATCGAGAAAAATTAGCAGAATAGTCTTATTTCTTGATTTATTGTAAGTAGAAGCGAAACAAGGGAGTACCATAAGTTAAAGTGAAAGCCAAAAGCTGGTTACTGTGTGACTGATGTTCCTTTGTGTGTATGGACACGAGTTGACAAATTCCTGTATGAGAAAAGTATAAGTTTTTCAAAGCTGAAACAAAGAAAAAGGAATATCTCAAAAACAATCAACTCCACGAAAAAGACGCATATAACATAAATTGAGTGTTTTAACGTGCTCTACATTTTTTGTGTGTTAAATTTTGTCCATTTCTTACGGTTTAGTAGTTATGCAAAATTCAACCAGAATAAAGCAGTCTTCAGAGGCTATTCACAGAAAATTCAAAATATACATTTTATTTGTCAGGTAAATATCTTAAATATATGGTATTTTAATCAAAATCGTTAGAACCATTTTTTAGAAAATCAACATTTTCGAAAAAGTTTCCATGTAAAGGGTAGTTTGGGGTGAAGGGATTTGTCTCAAAATCTTCGTGTCGCATCCCTGAATGATACTAAACTTAAATAGCAAGTTTGGTATTTTACCGACTTTTCGTTTTTGAGTTATCATGTTCACAGACACACAGACACACGGACACACGCACTCACACGGACCTTTTTCTGAAAATACTTTTGGTGGATACAGGGGACCTTAAAACATATATTTCCGGTGAAATCTCGGTATCGAATTTTTTGGTGGAGTGCAATACATTCTCTATACACTATGTACATAGTGCGTATAGAGGAAGTAAAAATTTTATGTGTTACACTCACATAACTTTCTCTAGCTGCTCTACACACACATATTCAATTATAATTGTAATTGAATCTACTTGTGCTAATGATTTCACTAACTGAATTTCTAATTTATATGAAGAGTAAACTTCAGATGACTGAAAAGCAAGTAATGATCTCTTAAACCATATTATAGTAATATAGCAATTACTTTTGATGGAAAGAAGTTAGTTAAAAATAACATTAATATTCACATTAAAATTATTAATAAATTAACTGCTTTATTCCACAAATAATACCCTTAAATTAATTTTTATTATTTTCATTTTTTTCTCAATTATACTAATTTTATTTGATAAAATAAATTATTATGCACCTTACAATAAAAGAACTTCTCTTCCTCCAATTAAAGTAATAACTAAAACCTTATTCTGAAAATGATAGCTTATTTATTTTCCGTTTTTGATCCTTCATCAAATATTATAAATTTACCAATTAACTGATTAAGAACCTTTATTGGACTCATATTAATTCCAACCTCAATATAACTTATTCCTCGAAAAACAGTATTATGAAATATAATTATTAATAAACTTGTCACATAAGATTATTCTTCTTTCTACACCCTGCTAATCAAGATAAACTGAAGTAAAATATTCTTATTACTTAGTTATTTATAAGTAGAAGAGAACTAAGGGAATACACTATGCTAAAGCAATAGTCAAAAGTTTTAAAAGCTGTCGTTATGCGATTGTCATTGCAAATCGCTTCTTTGTTTAGTCAGGAGTAAAACAAAAGAACAATGGACACTTCCTGCCTGAGAAAAGTATAAGTACTAACAAATTAAAAGACTAACAATGAATATCTCCGAAACGGTTACCTCCACAACAAAAACGTAAAGGAGATAAATTCTGTGTGTGTATTGATAAGATCTACATTTTTTGTGCAGTAGATTTTTACCTATCTCTTACGCTTTAACCGTTACGCAAAATTCTGCAAAACTGACCCAGAATAAAAAAGGTCTTCATAGATTATTACCAGAAAATTCAAGATAAACATTTTATTTGTCATATAAAGATCTGTAATATACTGTATTTTAATCAAAATCGTTAGAGCCATTTTTGAGATACTTGAAATTTTAAAATTGTTCCATGTAAAAGGAAATTTGGGGTGGGGAGATTTTCTTCAAAAAGTCGTGTCGCATCTTTTGAAGATGCTAAACTTAAATACCAAGCTTGATACTTTACCAACTTTCTGTTTTTGATTCATCGTACTCACGGACACACATATACACACACGCACCACGGACCTTTTTCCAAAAATTATTTCTTTAGATATAGAAGACCCTAAAACGTGTATTTCCGGTGAAATCTCGAGATCGAATTTTGGGTGAATGCAATACCTTCTCTATATGCTATGTACACAGTACGTGTAGAGAAAGTAAAAATCTTATCTTCTGTAGCTGCTAACAAACATTTTTCCTTACAAAAGATTATTCTTCTACGACATGCTAATTCAGGTAAGTATTAGCAGAAAGTGTTCTTATTATTTGCTCCCTTGTAAGAAGAAGGGACACAATCGATAAAACAAGAGAGATGAAGCGATACGTCACTTCCGTTTGTGAAAAGTTTAAGCAGGTTAACATTTAAATCAATAATAAGGAATATTTCAGGAAAGATAAGCTCTACAGAGAAACGTATATCATATAAAGTGTGTGTTTTAATAAAGGTTTACATTGTTTGTGTAGCGACGTTTTGTCTATCTCTTACGTTTGATAATGGTTAATGGCCGCTTTTACTACCATGGCACCGCAGGCGATAACACTGGCGATACATGGAATGAAGACAGAGCACCACTGGAATGCGATGAGAATGCGGGGGAAAACCCGGAGAAAACGCACCCCTGCGCCGCTTTGTCCACCACAAATCTCACATGCGATCGCTCGGGTCTATCTATCTCTTACGGTTTAACCGTTATGCAACATTCCGCAAAGCTCATCCAGAATAAGGAGGTCCTCAGAACCAGATAATTCAAAATATACATCACAAATAAAATGTATATTTTGAATTTACAGTATTTTAATCAAAATTGTCAGAGCCATTTTTGAGAAAAACAAAATTTTAAACATTTTTTCAAGAAAAGGGTAGTTTGTGGTGCGGAATTTTCTTGAAAATCTTCGTGTCACATTCTTGGAAGATAAATAACAAGCTTGGTTTTTAAAGGACTTTTAGTCTTTGAGCTACACTGTCCACACACACACACACACACACACACACACACACACACACACATACAAACAAGTAACGTTTATTAAAAATACTCTTTTCGGACTCAGGGTATTTCAAATCATATATTTCCGGTGCAATATCGACATACAATTTTTGGCTGGATCTTCTCTATCCTCATTGTGGATACGTATGTACATTGTTTGGGAGCAGAGCCATACTTTTATACATTTCAGTTGTCTTTTTTGTTTTTTTCTCTCCAATGTTCCCCGAAAAAACTTTCATTTCATTGGCTTTGTCTTGCTTAAAACTAATATGGCATCCTAGATAATTGAAGTGGGCCACTTGTTCTAAAATATCTTCTTTTATTATTATTATTGTTGTTGTTATTATTAATATTATTATTATTGTTATTTTCAATTTACTCAAAATTTTCCCTTTGAAAGCCATTATATTTGACTTATTTGTAGATATAGTTAAACTGTAGTGTGCAATCTACACCTATATGACTAACTAACTTCTTTTCCCTGTATAGTTATCTGGCTATCACACGATGAAGCACTATAGCATTTGTTTATGAAGCTTAGCATCCTTTAGTCTGGTTTGTTATATAAGATGAATGAAATCGGTTAAATGATGCTCAAATCATCTCGAGATTCATTGAGTTTACAGTTAAATTTAAAGACCTTAAAAAAATTGTGTACGGTTAATCACCCTAAGAGAGATTCGAATGTGGGACAGACACGCTATCCCCACACTACTGAGGTGGGCTATTACATAAACAACTTATATCTGTTGTTAAAGTACATGATTTCAAATCCACTTAACATGTATCCACCAAATTTTGTAGAAGAATATCTTTCAAATGATCTGATGAGTAATTCACATTTTGCGAAATTCACAGATAGCTCCCACTTAAAAATCCTGTACACACTATAAAAAAACTGGATAAAAATTGAATTGGTTAAGACCATTTTTGGAAATGGTGTCCTTATAATGATCATAAGAACAATTCTTTATCAATATTTGTTTTATTTTGAAACCTTGAACCATGTAACAAACAGCTTCGATTTCCTACAAGGCCAATGAACGTGCAAAGCAACAATTTTTAACTGTGCTGCAGAATGACCAGCACTCATTAGATGTAAATGGACGTGTTAAAAATTGGCAACTTGATATAAGAGCTCTCTGCCAGTGGTGGTCATCAACAAATTCCCTCCAATGTTTCTCTCTTTACGGCGTCCTGTGATGAATAGCACAATGGAATGCAATTACACGACGGCGTGGACAAGAAGAGGAAGAGAATGGAAAAAGGAATGGACAAGAAAAAGTATCGTATCGCTAGGGAATTCCTATAGGAATTCTCCGAAATTTGAGAGTAAGAACCTGGAGGCACCTTCCAAAACCTTACAACTTATTCCGACTTGTTTTAAATTCAAGGCTTCATCCATCTCTTCGTAATTAGAACCAGCCGATGTTGGTAATACATAAAAAAGAGTTTGGTTTTCGAATCGAACATTGTTTGCGAAATATCTGTCTTGTATCTCGAGACATTAACGAGCTTGAATTTTTAGAAAAATCGTTAAGAACATAGATGAAAAACTGTTTCTCCACAGGAGTTAGGACGATCAATAATTTACCCACTTCTTAGTTAACAAGACTTGACTGAAAAAGAGGAACATCTTGCAAAGTCCAGCGTTTGACAACCGCTACTGACACCTACATGTTTCCAGCAGAACTGTCAATGACTTGAAGGATAGCATTCAGTCTTCCAGCAACAGAATCTTCTCGTTATAGAACCCCAGTAGCTCACGCTTTTCTGGTATTCTAATCGAAAAAATCTTCTTCTTCAGAAGTAGATGTGCTGTTGATTTGCCTCTTACTTATTACATACATTTATTTTCTTTCCTCTTCGCTGCTACTTATCTGTAATAAGTAGAGCAAATGCGTATTCTATATCGAGATTTCATCGGAAATACATGTTTTGGAATCCCTGAATAAAATGACTGAAAAGTTCATTAAACACCAAAGTTGATATTTAAGTTCTGCACCTACTGAGAATATGACACGAAGATTTTCAAGCAAATCCCCCCAACTTACACTACTACCTTATGCATGTAACATTTTTCGAACATTTTGATTTTCTCAAAAATGCAATAACTATTTTGATACCGTATGTTTAAAATGTTTCACGACAAATGACACCCACCCAGATATATATAAGTAGATATCGATAAACAGCACAATTTATATTAGCTACATTTTTTTTCTTTGTTTCTTTTTCTTTCTTTTTTTGTTGTTGAAGAGTTGATTCCAATAAAAGATTTCTCTATCGGGAAGCTATCATTCGAATTTCTCTTGTTTTACTCCTACCCATGTCTTAATTATCAATTTTTAAAAGATTTGAGTTCGCTTTAGCCTAGTGTATTCCCATATTTCCCTTCTATTTACAAGCAACTAAGTAATAAGACCATTTCTGCCAATATTTATCTCGATTAGCATGAAGTAAATGTTTTTTTTTAATTGGTTAACCAACCGGTATGTCTCCTAACTTCAGAGATCACCTTAATGGCCATTTACATTTCATAAGTACACGAATCTGTACACGGGGCATTGAATGTCATATCCGCTGTTGTCACAGTGGCTCAATGGTTAGAGCAACCTCATGAGGAGCGGGATTAGTAGATTCTAACTGGTCGTGTGTTAAAAGCAGCTTTGCCAATGTAGATAATAATGTCTGAATTGTTTCACATAGCATTAAAACTTTGCACGATTCTCCATGCCATCCTTGCCTCTCTAATAACTTCATTGCAACATCAATATCAGAAATTCGAGATACTTCCACAATGTTATTATCTATAATAGTTTTATATGGAATGGATATTTAACCTTTAATGTTAATTTTAGATTTTTTCATTAATATTTTGAAATCATTGATCCAATACACATTTGATCCATTACGAAAACAGCCCTTTAAAAGTCCACTTCATTATTTTTAAAAGTATCAAATAAACTGCATATAAACAATTCAACTTTTTGTTAAGTCTGATACTGGGGTTAACATCTGATTTCATTGTCTAGATTTTTTTTATTCTTTCATTTTTATAGCCTCCTTTAACGTCTAAGGTCATATCGGGAGCTTTGCATTAGAAACAACTCGTTGTATGTAGGTTTTTTACGTTGGGTTTAAATCGTTTTATCTTCCTCAAACACACACACACATATTCACTCTCACATAGAGATAAATAGGGAGTAATTCTGGTTAAGGTAAACTTCCTTGCCCCAACCGGGAATCGAACCCGGGACCTCCGGGCTCTCTGACCACTCGACCACGTCTAGCCTTTTCTTCTATACAAATATTAATGTGTGGGGGATATTGTACACACTATGTTTAGAGGAAGTAATTTTATAAATGTAAAAGTAAAAAAATCTGATGTGTTCCATTCACATGACTTTCTCTACATCTCTGTAGTAAATTATTATTAAAAAGATTATTCCTCTATCTAAATCATGCTAATAGAGAGATAAACATTAGCAAAATTGTCCTTATTACTTGGTTCCTTGTAAGTAGAAGGGAAAAAATCAAATGTGCTCCATTCACATGATGTCCTTCAGCTGTTCGGCAAACAGCCGATTATTCTTTATTTACATCATTTTAATCGAGATAAAAATAAGCAGAATTAATCTTATTACTAACGTCCTTGTAAGTAGAAGGGAAATAAGAAAATGCACATGCTAAAACGATAGTCTCGTACTTTAAAAGTCGGTTGCTATGCAAAACAATTTAAATTCAATCTCTTGCTTGCCAATACTAAACAAACGAAAAACGAGAAGAAAAATGTCTTCGCGTTTGAGAAAAGTTGAAGTGGCTTAAAATTGAAACCAATAATCAAGAATATCTATTCAAAACTCCACAACAACAAAAACGTAAATGACCAATTGTGTTTTTAATGAAATCTACATCCTTTATGTTAAGTTTTTGTATATCTCTTATGGTTTACCAGTTATACAAAAGTCATTCAGAATGAACAGGTTCAGAGGCTATTCCCAGAAAACTCAGGATATACATTATCTATATTTGTCATAAAATATCCTAAATAAGGCATTTTAATCAATATTGTTACAGCCAATTTTGAGAAAATTTAAATTTTCGAAAAATGTTCCATTTAAAGAATAGTTAGAGGTAGTTGTCAATCTGTGTGTATCTGTGGTCAGCATAGCTCAAAAACAAAACAAAATAAAAACCAAAAACGTGGTACTTAGGTTTAGTATATTTCAAGGATGCGACACGAAGATTTTTAAGAATATTCCCCACCACAAACTACAATTTACATGGAAACATTTTCAGAAATGTTGTTGTTCTCAAAAATGACTCTAATGGTTTTGATTAAAATTCCGTAAATGAAAGATATTTACATCCCAATGAAATGTATATCTTGAGTTTTCTGGGAATAGCTTCTGAAGACCTCTTTATTCTGAATAAATTTTGCCAAATTTTGCATAACGGCTAAACTGTAAGATATAGAGAAAAACTTAGTGATAAAAAATGTGGATATTGTTAAAACCACAATTTATGTCATGTACATTTTTGCTTTAGAGTTGATCGTTTCCAAGATATTCCTTGTTATCGGCTTCAATTTTACAATACTTATACTTTTTTCAGACAGGTAGTGTTTGTTTATCTTTTTAGCCTAGTGTATTCCCTTAGTTCCCTCCTACTATAAGGAACTAAGTAATAAGTACATTCTGCTAATGTTTTATTTATTAGCATTGTTTAGAAAGAAGAAGAAACTGTTTTAAGAAGTTTGTTTGTAGAGCAGCTAGAGAAAGTCATGCGAGTGTAACACATCAGATTTTTAAGATTATGGTGTTCATAATATTGAATTGTCATAATCCAAAAATTAATAGATGTGTTCATATTGAATTCCTCTATGTAATATTACACCAATAAATACAACTTTACAATATATACAATATTGAATCAAATAAGTGTTTATCTTTATAAAATATTTTCCAAAGGTAGTCGATGTAGGGCCAAATTAGCTACAGCTTATGGTAAAATGTTATGATTTATCAAATAAGAATGATCCTGAATGAGATTTTAATGCAATATTCAAATTTGAAGTTTAATCTAACTAAAATATGTCCAGAATTAATTTATACAAACTCTCTATGGCGTGAAATAAAACCATTTGCATCTCTAGCATAAGAAAACAAAAATTCACCGATACACAAAATTAATAATTCACTTTAGTTTATCAACTCCTTCGTAACGTCGTTAGACCAACTAAGTATAGCACAAATTTTTGAATGTTTGCAGTCAGAATAAAATGGCGACATTATAACGAGTAAAATCCGCGCGTCAGTTGTCAGCTCAGGACACGCTTGCCTATTTGTTGTGGAGCATGCCAGCACGTACGTGGCACGATATTAACTATGTTGAAACGGAAGACAAACTGCCATCTTATTTAGACGATCGGCATTCTTGGAACATTTTAACAGAATCTCCCGCACCACCACCTTCATTAGGGAATGCGATCGGGTTTCTGACTGACGAAAGAATCCTTATTAGCATAAAGTCAGCTTCACCTTAACCAGCTCCTATTTTTTATGTCACAGTTATAGAACGCAAATAATATGTTAACCATCCCTCCAAGTAACCACCGCTGTTTTTTGTCTGTATTTTCTTGCGGCTGACCTTCAGAGCGGTTTGCTTAACGAATTGCTAAAATATTTCATTTGCATTAATAATCCATTACATCCGCTTTAGAAACAAACTCAGGAAACGAGTAATTACCTTCAACTAGCATAGCAAAACGTCATCACTGCCGTGTCTCGGCGATTAACTTAGTTCCAGAATTAACTTTGGAATGACTCACCCACGTGTATTTCTCCTTCGTAAGCTCCAGTGAATTAATACATTTAACAAGCTGTTTGCTAATTAGTAACACACGTTTTTGTGCAAGTTTATTAAATGTACTTTAATATAAATCGTGTATATAACTACAAATCTTTCCTTCACAGGTTTTTAAAATTAAAGATTTACATTTTTAACATTTAACTACTACAGAGGATACAAGTAGCTAATAAAGGGCCGCGCAGTGGCCGAGTGGTTGGACCATTTGCCTCTACCCCAAGCGACAACATGTGGGATTTGTAGACAAAGCGGCGCAGGGACGGGTTTTCTCCGGGTTCTACGGTTTCCCCCGCCATCGCTCCATCTTCATTCCAAGTATAAATAGTGTCATCGCCTGTAGTACGATAGTAGTAAA
Organism: Hymenopus coronatus; assembly: GCA_030762935.1. Classification (NCBI taxonomy): domain Eukaryota; kingdom Metazoa; phylum Arthropoda; class Insecta; order Mantodea; family Hymenopodidae; genus Hymenopus; species Hymenopus coronatus. The sequence continues at coordinate 61,388,300 of CM060898.1, read as the reverse complement.
AGCGGGCGTTAAACACTATCAACATCAAGTTAGATATATTTTAATATTAAATAATGACATAATGCTATTTTAATTTCTCTAGCACGTATGTAAAATGTACACAGTTGGTAGATAAAACATTTAATATATGGATTTCACCGGAAATTTATGTTTGGAGACCCCCTTGAATCCAAAAAAGTACTTTTAGAAAGGTCAGCGTGTATGTCTCTGTGTATGTGGGTGTGAAAAGTATAACTCAAAAACGAAAAGACCATTAAATACAAACCATGGTATTTAAGCTCAGCATCTTTCAAAAGAAACCCCTCTACCTTAAACTATTTTCACATAGAATTTTTTTCGACAGTTTTTACTCTCTCAAAAGTGGCTTTAACGATTTTAATTAAAATGCGATATATTTAAGATATGTTCATGAAAAATAAAATGTGTAGATTTCATTAATAGTCTCTGCAGGCCTCTTCATTCTGAATGGCTTTTGTATAACTAGTAAAATATAAGAGATATACAAAACTTACTACACAAAAATGTAAATCGCTTTAAAACTGACAATTTATGTCATAAGCAATTTTTTGTGGAGTTAAGCATTTCTGATTTATCCCTTATGGTTGGTTTAAATTTTACAATAATTATATCTTTCACAAGTTACAAGATATGTTTGTTTTATCCTGGAGTTTCAATACCACTAATCAGCGACCGGTTTATAAAAGATCTAACTTACACTTAGTTTATTGTGTTTCCCCAATTCCTTTGTACAAGGAAATACTATCATAATAAAACCATTTCTGCTAATGTAAACCACTTCTGCTAATTTTTGTCGTGATAAAAGTGAAGTAGATAGAAGAATATTGTTTTGTAACAATAAATAGGCTGTCGGAGTATGGGCAGAGGAAGTTATGAGAATTATATAGGATTTTTAACATCTCTAGCACGCATGTACAATATAAAAGTAAATAATGAAGGTTTGCATTTCACCTTAAAAGTTTGATACCGAGATTTTACCACAAATAAATGTTTTGATGCTCCTTGTATTTAAAAAAATAGAAGAAGGTCCATGTGCGTTGCTTGTCTCTCTCTCTCTCTCTCTCTCTCTCTCTCTCTTTCTCTCTGTCTTTACAGTATAACTCAAAAACAAAAAGTTCGTTAACTACCAAACTTAGTAAGTTCGTTACCTTACAAGGATGCGACACGAAGAAAAAAGAATGGAAGAGAAGACAAGAGAAGGGAAGAGAATAGAAAAAAGGGAAGAGAAGGGAAGGGAAGATTGGAGAAGAAAAGAGAACGCAAGGGAAGAGAAGGGTGGAGAAGAAAAGAGAACGGAAGGGAAGAGAAGGGTGGAGAAGAAAAGAGAACGGAAGGAAGGGAAGGGTTGAGAAGAAAATAGAACGGAAGAGAAGGGAGGAGAAAGAAGGGAAGATTGGAGAAGAAAAGAGAACGGAAGGGAAGAGAAGGGTGTAGAAGAAAATAGAAAGGAAGAGAAGGGAAGAGAAGGAAAGGAAGGGTGGAGAAGAAAAGAGAACGGAAGGCAAGGCAAGGAAAAATGTAGAGAAGGAAAGGGAAGAGAAAGGAAGGAAGGTGATGACAAGAGAAGGGAAGAGAAGAAAAGGGAAGAGAAGAGAAGGGAAGAGAAGAGAAGGGAAGAGAAGAGAAGAGAAGGAATGGGAAGGCGAGAGAGGTGAAGGAAAGGGAAGAGCAGAGAAAAGAAGGGAAGAGAAGGAAATAAAAATGATGACAAGAGAAGAGAAGGGAAGGAAAGTGATGACAAGGGAAGGAAAGAGAAGAGAAGGGAAGGAAAGTGATGACAAGAGAAGAGAAGGGTAGAGAAGGGAAGGGAAGTGATGACAAGAGAAGAAAAGAGAAGAGAGCGTAGGGGAAGAGAAGGGATGGGAAGGCGAGAGAGGTGAAGGAGAGGGAAGAGAAGGGAAGAAAAATGATGACAAAAGAAGGGAAGAGAAGAGAAGGGATGGGAAGACGAGAGAGGTGAAGGAAAGGGAAGAGAAGAGAGGGGAAGGGAAGGAAAGTTTAATAACTTCTGTTAAATTAGATACTCTTTACATCCTTAGCTATTTCCCTATCTTAATTCAATCGCTTGTACATAAATTAAAAGGTTTAGGAATGATCTGAATTTTAATCGCAGGTCCCAATTAGGAAGCAGTTCTACATTGCAATTTTAAAGGCTTTTTCGCAAATTCTTGAATGCATTGGTGAATCACAGAGAGATAATGCATGCAATCTGATATTGTTATAAAACTGATGATACGCCTGTGATATGGATTATACAGTTACAGTGTTTGCTTCACCTCAGAAAGCCAACTATGTGTTTCATTTTGCAGTTTTTACATACTGTGTTAAACAGAAAAATACCCATGAGTTATATTTTAAATGCCTTGGCTAAACAGTAATTATTTCAAAAATGGAAAAGAAAATATCCTACAAGGGTTCCACTTTCTATAAAAGAATAATTTATTCTATACTTATGATCATAGGCATATATGTTCCTTTAATATATATATATCTAATAGTAATGGAAGATTTGCTTGGGTATGAAATAAAATAAGTCTTTCTATGATAAACTCTTTAATCTGATAAAACAAAAGCTTTATTTTTGTCCCTTAGTAATAAAGCTTTTAGTACCTGAAATATAAGTTTTAATAACATAAAATTAGGTATGCAAGCTAAGAAAAATAATCCTAAAGTTGTTACGTAACATCTCAAAGCTCTATATGGAAAATACAGGGTCGCTAAATTATAAAGTAACCACCCTCGCGGTCTATCTTCACTGCGCGAGAGGACGGGGAATCGCTGAGAAGTGATGCCGGCAAAGACACGTTAAAATCCTTATCTTAAGGTAAACGTTAACCTTATACTCTCAGCACAGCTTGAAAAAATTTGATATGTTACACTCACATGACTTTCTCTAGCTGCTCTACAAGCAAACTTCTTACAAAAGATTATCCTTCTTTCTACACAATGCTAATGGAGATAAACATTAATAGTGTGTTCTTATTACTTAGTTCTTAGTTCCTTATAAGTGAAAAGGAACTAAGGGAATGCACTAGGCTAAAGCGACAGTCAAATGTTTTAAAAGCTGTCGCTATGTGACTGTCATTGTAAATCGTTTCTTTGCTTGGCCAGGAGTAAAACAAAAGAAAAACGGATACTTGTTGTCTGAGAAATGTATGAGTACTTCACAATTGAAACCAATAACAAGAAATATCTCGGAAATGATTACCTCCACAACAAAAACGTTGTTTTGCAAATGCCTACTGGTTCTCAATAGAATTAATTTGCTTTGGTAAATAAATCCTTATAATGTATCTATGTCCAAGTAGAATGCTGTAATATTATTTTTTTAAATAATATATGGAATTGAATTTGAAATATTTTTGAATTTATTGCTAATATAGTCGTGCTGATAAGATAACACATAGACATAGTAAAAAACATAATTAAGAAATAAGTATAAAACTCACCTAGGTCATAAAAAGAGTTATTGGTTAACCAATCCTTGATCCTTTTCTTGGAAACCTCAATATTTAAAATATGCGTCTCATATGCATAATTTCTTGAACAAAGAAACAGATACAGACTTATACCATCGCTGGGCTTTCCTTAACCTAACCCTTGGTATGAAAAGTAGGTATTGTGTCTTGTGGAATAATGATGGATATCACTGTTGTTAACTAAACTATTATAATTACATTTAACATCCATTAAACATTTAACTATATACAAATTTATGACTGTCAAGATTTTCACAAAAATAAACAAAGGACGGCAGTGAGCATCATAATTTGATCCTGATGCAATACCATAAATAATAATGCTATTAAAAATAGCATATAAGATAAGAACTGAAGCTTTCCTGGCGACGTGTTAATTCAAAATCTTCTCGGGCTTCTAGCCAGGTAAAAACTTGGCTAGAAGCCCGAGAAGATTTTGAATTAGCATATATAAGATATTTTGAGAAAATCCTTCGGTACACAATATTTTAAACTTCTCAACAGGTAGATGAGAATCTTATACACATTTCATTAATATGCTCATTCCATGTTAATTTCTGATCAATAAAAGTTCATAAAAGTTTGACAGGAAGTTTTCATCAACTTGTTTTTAAAGGAAAGTAATATACGTTGCGTTTTATTACTTTCTCTATACGCACTATTAGTGTACAGAGAAGGTATTGCACTCCACCAAAAATTCGATACCGAGATTTCATCGGAAATATATGTTTTAGGGTCCCCAATATCCAAAAAAAGCATTTTCACAAAAAGGTCCGTGTGTGTGTGTCCGTGTTTCAGTGTGTCCTGTCTGTGAACACGATAACTCAAAAACGAAAAGGGCGGTAAAATACCAAACTTGGTATATAAGTTTAGTATCTTCCAGGGATGCGACACGAAGATTTTGAGAAAAATCCCCCCACTCCCAACTACCCTTTACATGGAACTTTTTTCGAAAATTTTGATTTTCTCAAAAATGGCTCTAACGATTTTGATTAAAATTTCGTATATTAAAGATATTTACCTGACAAATAAAATGTATATCTTGAATTTTCTGGGAATAGCCTCTGAAGAATAGCTTATTCTTGATGAATTTTACTGAATTTTGAATAACTGCTAAACCGTAAGAAATGGACAAAAACTTACAACACAAAAAGTGTAGAGCACGTTAAAACACACAATTTATGTTTTATACATTTTTTTTCATGAGTTCGTCGTTTTTGAGACCTTCCTTATTTTTGGTTTCTGCTATGAAAAACTTAAACTTTTCTCATACAGGAACTTGTCAACTCCTATCCATATAAACAAAGGAACTTCATTGACATAGCAACCAGCTTTTGACTAACATTTTAACCTATGGTTGTCCCTTATTTCGCTTCTACTTACAAGGAAATACTATTTCTGCTCATTTTTTCTGATTAGCATAAAGTAAATAGGAGTATAAGCTTTTTAAGAATAATTTGTTGCCGGTATATAAAGAAAGTCATGTGAATGGTACACATCAGATTTTTATAATTTAGGCAGAAATCATTTGCCTCAAACCAAGCACAGGCTTTATTAAATGCTTCATTCATATTATAACCTAATTTATGTATTGCCCCAAAAGGAAAATGTGGATTTATAAGTGGAAAGTGACTCTATCTCTCCAATCTTTGCCCTACATCCGGATTGTGTGGAAAAAACAATTAATTATGAATGTGGATGTATGTATGTCTCAACAGATGATGATATATGAAGTGTTCATTGTTCTTAAACGTGTAGCGTCGTAGTAATGAAAGAAATCACCAAAGTGATTTTCCTTGACTTGCATCACATAAGCTGGGTGTATTCGCTCGCTAATTACTAGCAGTTTTTAAACAATCGGTATATTGGCAGCATCGTTATGAGCAGGCGAAGTGCGTAGTAATGTTTACGGCCAAGTTGAGGCTCGCTTACGACGTCGTTAAGTAGATCTCCAAGAGGAAAATTGCAGGAAGTAATGTGTCATGTACCATAAACAGCGGGGTACATGGTTAACCAGTCATCTGGCTATAGATATAGATAAAATATTAAAGAGCGAAAGGAATATTGCAAACAGGAAACCGTGCTAGGAGAAAGGCAAACCCCTGGCCGCTGGCAATATGCAGTCCGCTTTCAGCAGGTGCAACACTGCGGGTGGCAACTTCCTTTTGTTCCATGAATATTATCGATACAAATGTCCATCATCGATGGATCGAATGAGGGAATATTTGGTCTCCTCGTGAGAATCGTCTGACACAACAGGAAGCAAGTGGTTTGTCCCTCGGCAACACGCTGCTTGCATTGTTGTGACTTCCTTGATCTTTTGTACTGTTGAGAATGTTAGCAGCAAGAAACTGCAGAAGAGCTTGTTCAAAAAACTGGTACAATAGGTATAGAGCGGTACCATAATCACTGCCAAATCATCCGTGTCAAAACCCCCCAACAGCCGGGATATCGTTTCTGTGGTCAGCAGTCTCATTCAAGACATTTATCTGTCCTTGACTCTAAACGCCTTGCTGTCCACGAGTTGAGTTTGAAAAACATTTGATGTTCCATTCACATGACTCTCTCTACATCTCTGTAACAAATTATTATTAAAAAGAGTATTCCTCAATCAACTTCATGCTAATCTAGATAAATATTAGGAGAAATGCTCTTATTACTTGCTTCCTTGTAAGTACAAGAGAAATATGGGAATACCATAGGCTAAAGCAATCGACAAATACTTCAAAGCTGGTTGCTTTGTAATTAAAATTCCTTTTTTTTTTTTTTTTTTTTTTTTTTTTGGTATGGCTAGGAGTTTACAAATTCCTAGATGACCAAAGAGACCGATATTTTACCTGAAATACATGTTTTGAGACCCCTTGAATAAAAATATAGATAAAGGGTGGCGTGTGTATATGTGTGCGTGTGTGTATGTGTTTGTGTATGATAAAAAACGAAAAGTCTGTTAAATATCAAACTTGGTATTTAAGTTTACTTAGTATCTCCCAAGGTTGCACCCCCAACTTTACATGAAATAATTTTAGAAAATGTTGATTTTATCAAAAATAGCTAATGAGTTTGATTAAAATATTGTATACTAAATATATTTACTTGACAAATAAAATGTAAATCTTGAATTTTCTGTGAACACCCCCTGAAGACCTCTTTATACTGGATGCATTTTAATAAATATTACTTAAGTGGTAAACTATGAGAGAGAAAAAACTTACTACAAAAAATATGTAGATGTTAAAGTACGTAATTTATGCCATTCACCTTTTTTTTTTAAACATGACTGATTCGTAGATATTCTTTATTGTTGGCTTCAGAGTTAAAATACTTATACTTTTCTCATACGGGAATTAGTTAACTCCTGGCCATACAAAGAAAGGAACTTAAACTATATAGCAACCAGCTTTTAAAGGATTTGATTATGGTTTTAGCCTATGGCACTCCCTTATTTCCCTTCTAATTACAAGTAAAACTACTATTTCTGCTAATTATTTCTCGTTTAGCATTAAGTAAATAGAAGAATAAACTTTAACAACTATTTATTGCAGAGATGTAGAGAAAGTCATGTAAATGGAACACATTGAATTTATTTTTATAACTACAGCATATAAACCTTCCTAAAGACAATGAATAGAAATTAAATATTTACGATTTCTATGACGATAATCTTTCATTTTGCACAGAACCTCTGTGAAACTGACCCATTACTCGTACTCCAACACTGCTCTCTTGACTGTAATAAACACATCCAAATATTTTGAGAGAGCTATTTCCAAGAGCGATATGACCAACTGCTCTTCCTCCCACATGGTTCATATCAAGATCTGATCTCAAATTGTGATGGGAAGTTTTGCACCGATATGACACCCATAATTCTTGTTTAGGTTCGGTAGTTGCTCACTATTGCCTAAAGCTACACATTGAAGAATATAATACAAAGTTTGGATGCTCCATTTACTATACAGTAAGCAGATGTTTGGTATTCACCAGCTGTCGTTTTCGTGTACAACCCAGAGCTGAATATTTTATTTAAAATACTCTCTACCCAAGCAGAAAGTGGGAGAACAAACATTCTGTCAACTGCAGAAACCTGAAACAGTCTTAAAGGGACAAAGCAATTTTTTTACTTCCTCTAGCCCACATGTGGTATTTTATTCCACCCAAAATCTCGATGTCGAGATTTCACTGGAAATATATGTTTTGGGAGCCCCTGAGTCCAAAAAAAGCATTTTTAGAAAAAGGTCCATGTGTGTCTGTGGACAGAATAGCTCAAAAAAGTCTGTTAAATACAAAACTTTGTATTTAGGCTTAGTATCTTTCAAGCATGCAACACGAAGATTTTCAAGAAAATCCCTCCATCACAAACCACCCCTTACATGGGAAAATTATTTGAACTTTTGATTTTCTCAAAAATTGCTTGAATCTTCTGGGAATAATCTCTAAAGACCTCTTTATTCCGGATGATTTTGATTGAATTTTGTAAGAGATAGACAAAAACTTAACACACAAAAAATGTAGATCACGATAAAACACACAATTTATGTGATATACATCTTTTTACGTAAAGTACATCATTTTTTAGATATTCCTTGTTATTGCTTTCATCTTTAGAAAACATATTTTTTAATATTGGAATTTCTCAACTCCTGTCCATACAAATAAAGGAGCTTCAGTCACAGAGCAACCAGCTTTTGACTATCACTTTAAGCTATGGTACTCCCTTTATTTCGCTTCTATTACCAGGAAGCAAGTAATAAAAATTTCTGCAAAATGTTCTCAATTAGCATGAAGGAAATAGAAGCATAAGCTTTTTAACAATAATTTATTGCAGAGATGTAGTGTAAGTCACGTGAACGGAACACATCAAATTTTTAGAAAAAGGTCCGTGTGTGTCTGTGGAGAGCATAGCTCAAAAACGAAAAGACTGTTAAATACCAAATTTGGTATTTAGGTTTAGTATCCTTCAAGGATGCGACACGAAGATTTTCAAGAAATTCCCCCCACCACAAACTACCCTTTACATGAAAAATTTTCGAAAATATTTATTTTCTCAAAAATGGCTCTAACGATTTTGATTAAAATCCCAGTTAGACGATAGCATCGTATAGTTTAACTTTAGACTAGCTTGTTTCCATAGTTACAGATCAATAGCTTGTTTAGTTTTCGAATATTAGCATTTTAAATAAGAAAACTTTAGAGTTTTCACAAAAATGGAGGATTTGGAAAGACGAGCGGTGATTAAATACTTCCATTTGAAAGGCCTAACACCTAAAGAAATCAAGGAGAAAGTGAACATTACTTTGAAAGACTATCCCCTTCATATTCAACGATTAAAAGCTGGGTTGCAGAGTTTAAAATGGGACGTACAAGCAATAGTGATGAGCGTCGCCCCGGACGCCTGTTGAAGTGACAACTCCAGAGATCATTGAAAAAACTCATCGTTTAGTATTGGAAGACAGCAGATTAAAGTTGTTTGAGATAGCAGAGGCTGTAAACATATCAAAAGGATGTGCAGGTAATATTTTAAGTAATGTTTTGGGCTCTCACATGGTCTGTGCAAGATGGGTGCCGCGTTTGTTGACACATGATCAAAAGTTGCAATGAAAAACTGTTTCTGTTAAGAATGTGGAGCTCTACCAGTAAATTTTTGAGACGGCTTATAAATGAAACTTGGATACATTACTACACTCCAGAAAGTAAATCACAATCGAAACAGTGGATTACGCCAGGTGAACCAACTCCAAAAAAGGAAAAGTTAATTTTGTCAGCCAACAAGTTTATGGCAAGTGTTTTCTGAGATGCACATTGAATTATTTTTATTGATTACTTGGAAAAGGGTAAAAGTATCACTGGTGACTACTATGCAAGCTTACTGCAACGTTTGAGTGATGAAGAGAAAAGATCTTTTCACTACATTTAGGCGTGCATATGGGAACGCAGCTCTATTCCATATTTTAGCACAGTGAAAATAGCCTACATAATCCAGTAAAGGGACGTGGATGGGTTAACTAATCTACTAATTTAAAGGCTAAACTGAATAGACACAGTTATTATTGTTACCTTTCACCATCTTGGCTTGCGGCCAACCTTGACGTCCTGCTTACATGTCCAGCCCCCACTAAGTACACATTACAATAGAGGAAGAAAAACTCTACAGGTGGTTTGTATAAATAGCAAAGTTGGCAATGGCGCCAACATATGAAACATTATGTATTTTTCCCAGTGTTACCACATCCGATGCATACAGCCAGGATGTGACAATATTTGCCTAGTGACCAGGGAAAACTCCGTAAAGCCCCATGATTCAGAGAGGTCAGCTTTTGGAATCAATCCCAGGACCTCCCGAATCGCCTGAGCTATCTGGCCTGGTGAGAAAATGAGAAACGTTTTAACTCTAGATTTTTTCCCCGAAAAGTGATGTGCTTCGCAGACTATTACATTTGAATTCTTTATCATACCTTACATCATTTAAAAGCTCTTGGTAAGCTGAACCAATTGCAACAGGATCTCCTAGCTACAACTCGAAAAGCAACATCAGTTGTTAAACCGGACGCCGGTTTTTGGAATAAGGCGCATTTCACGGGGCATATTTCTTCTTCACGACTACATTCCTGTTGAGAAACATTTAACAGTGACATCTTCCATATTTTGGAGTGTTTTATTGTTGGCTTTCAGTGGCCGCGTAGGGCGCCTCGATACATTTCCCGGCGGCGATATGACCTGCCGCAAACATTCGTTCTGACCTCACCATCAGCCAGCAATGTGTCTGCAGAGGACTGGTTCTCCCAACACCATAAAAAACTAAATAATCTTCATCTATACTGAATAGCTAGAGCTTTGTGTTATGGCGGTACTTTGGTTGCTTGGCAATATAAGTAAATTTTAAGTGTCTAGAAAAACACACAGCACCCTGCTTTTCGCTGTCCATATATTTTAAAAAACGAATGTGAAGTTAGGATAACTATAGCGAGAAAATATTACGCTTAAGTAAGATCTGCAAATGCCGTTACCCTTTCGAATATCTAAGGTCATCAGCCCGGGTCATGTCAGAAAGATGTGAAATAAATGTTCTGGATCGTATTGGTGAGTTTCCAAAGAGAATTGTAGAAATGTAAGCAATGATATAGTGTTGATTTTCTGGAAACTAACTTTAGGGTAGCTATTTTTAAATTCCAGTACTCTCAGATCGCAGGCAATCCACAGGGAGTCTCATTGTGGTTAGTGTATATGAAGTTTGCAGATTTTCTGAACCTTCAAAAATAAATAAATGAACCCTTCCTTCATTTAATCCACATGACAACTGACTTTTAAAACATTTGACTATCGCTTTAGCCTAGTGTATTCCCTTATTTACATTCTACTTACAAGGAAGCAAGAATTAAGACAATTTCTGCTAATGTTTATTTCGATTATCATGAAGCAAATAGAAGAATAAGCTTTTTAGCACTAAGTTGTTACAGATATATAGAGAAAATTATGTGATTGTAATACATCAAATGTTTGAGTTATGCTGTTCACAAACACACATACACACAATGGACTTTTTTTTAAAAAAAAAAGTTTTTTGGATTCAGGGAACATCAAAATATGCATTTCTCGAGATTATCTTTAGGGCAGCTATATTTAAATTTCAGTACTCATAGATCGTAGTCAATCCACAGGGAGCACCATTGTGGTTAGTGCACATGAATGTTGCAGATTTTCTAGACTTTCAAAAAAAAAAAAAATAAATAAAATAAACTCTCCCTTCCTTCAGTTATCATGGTAAAATTCCTGGCCCTGCATACAACCGGATTTCATCTACATGGCAACCGGCTTTTAAAAAATTTGACTATCGGTTTAGCCTAGTGTATTCCCTTACTTATCCTCCGTGGTGTAATGCTAACTTCATATACCCAAGGACGCGCGGGTTCAAACCCGGCGGAGGACGATGGATTCTTTCGGGCGTAAAAGTATTTAACACGACTTCCTTCTGAAGGGAAGTAAAGCCGCTGGTCCCGTGTCGTAGATTGCGGGACGTAAAAGAACCTCTAACCTGATAGAGAGGCCCCTGAGCAAAATTAAGCGGTTTTTCACGCCAAATATAGAATAGGACGCTGAGAACTATAGCAGTTAAAGAACGTCCATGAACAAAACTACATTTATATTTCCCTTATTTACCTTTTACTTACAAGAAAGAAAGTAATTAAGACAATTTCTGCCGATGTTTATCTCGATAATTCTGAAGTAGATAGACAGTAAGTTTTTTAACAATTTATTACAGAGATGTAGAGAAAGTCATGTGATTGTAACACATCATATTTTTTAGTTTAACACACACACGGACCTTTTTCAAAAAGAAAACTTTTTTGGGTTCAGGGGACATGAAAATATGCTTTTTCGGTGAAATCTATGTTTAGAGTTTTTGGATCAAATAGAATACCTTCTCTACCTAATATTAAAATTGAAGGTATATGGTAGAGAAAATGAAAAAAAAAATTCAATATTTTAATGAGCATTACCTACTAAAGGCAGAGTGTCTTAAATTTTAAAGGTTTATTACTTAGTACGTAACTCACATATATGTGCATTCATCTTCATCATACACACCTTGTTATCCTGAAGCACAGAGATAATTACTTTTGCCTAGCTGCCAATGCATTCCACTTTCAATGAGAGTACGTATGAATTTTAAGTGTAATGAGCGAAGCAAGCCTTGCATGTTAAACTGAAAATTGCCTTAAATTTAATGTTACGCACAAACCGTAAGAAATAAAAGATAATTTGCATGATCGCATGGACATTAACACTACATAAGTTGTTTTATTTTGCTACTTATTAATCATTTCAAAGTTTTAAGAACCCTCAATTAAAACAGGTTGACGCTGGAAAGTTGAAATGATCTATAATTAAAATAAACATTTTTTTCAAATTATTGTAGCGGATTTCGTGCTTACTGGAACTTAATTGGTCTTATTAAAAAAATTAGACACAAATAGAGCAATGCTAGGCTACTTGTGGTTTAACCTAGTTCAATAAATGTATTAATGAGGCAAAAAGTGTGTTATCGGCACACATGTCCATTGCGGCGGGGGTATTGGAACTCGTTGTACTGGGAGGACCAATTATAACAGAGACGCTAATATCTGAAAATCTATACGTAATTTACTGTTAAGTATATGTTGCTTATATATAATGACAAACTATAATTATGCGGGCCACGAGATGAGAATAAAATATTACTTCAAGGCACTTAGACGAATGATTATTGCAAGACAAGGTGCAAAGTTTTACACTTTTAACCCCAATATTTTACATAATATAAAAATCTGATGTTCTTCACTCACAGGATTGCTCTGTTCTTACAAAAGCTTATTCTTCTATCTACTTCATGTTGAGTAAGCAAAAATTTAGCAGAGATGGTCTCATTCCTTGCTTATTTGTAATTAGGAAGGAAATAAGTGAATATACTAGACTAAAACTAGAGTCAAAGCCTTTAAAATCTGGTTGGTTTGTGATTTAAATCGGTTCTCTTTGCTTGATCAGGAGTAAAACAAAAGAAGCTAACTACTAAAGGGTCATTCACATGAAAATTAACCGTAGATGCACTGACATAGATGCAGAATTAAATACACCATGAGCATTCTCAATGACAAACGTACGTATACGTAGACATAAATTATCAGAAATTAAAACAGGTGAACTGCGCCTTGCGAGTGATAGCAAGCTAAAATGGCTAGCAGAGACGATAGTGTGGTAGCATTCGTTCACGTGAAAACTAGAGTAGCAACTTTTCTTGGTGTTTTATATTTTAAAGAAAGGTTGCCTCGTCATAGATGAGGGTGTTTTCATCCCCTTAATCAAAGCCGAATTAACGGAGGAGATTTTCATAATCTACCAAGCGAAATGAGAGAGAATGATCCGCTGCAATTCAGAAAGTACATGAGAATGGCCCATGCGCAATTTGATAACCTTTTAACCTTAGTTGCGCCGCTCTTAACAAAAGGAGTAACCGAACCCTGTTACACAAAGGTTTTATTCTCAGCGTGACATTAAGGTTAGCCATATCAATGACACATTGAGCAGTGTTCTCATTGGTTGATTCCTACTTCCATGTTAACTTTGACGCAAAAGTTTGGTGTTTACAAGCTTCTGTGTTTACGTTACGTCTCAGGCTGATTTTCGATGTGAATGGCTCTTGAAAGTTGGGCTAGAATAGAAGCGCCTTGTCGTTGACTGTTGGCATGGTGACGTCACCAAAGGAGCACGAGAGTAAACGATAGCAACTTACACAGCATAATAGAGGCAACGCGCTTTGAAGTACACAACTTTTTAAACCATGAAATATTTCTGTGTTGTAAAATAACACAACAAAGAATAAAATAAAAATAATATAGAGGTTTTTAAAAATGTACTATGCTAATTGCCTAGATATATCATACTTACACAACGTGAGCACAAGGTATTTGTTTACAACTTAAAATTTACTTACAATTTCTATCCATTGAAACACTCTTGCAATGCAAATTTGCATAACAAAAACAACATAAAAATAATGTGCAGGTTTCTGATAGTATGATATGCTTATTGCCTAGGAATATTGTAATTCTCACAATATGAGAAAAATGCACTTAATGTTATCATCTACAATATATTCTGTAATTTAACTTTCAGGTGGCGCTGTGGCCGAGTGGTTAGACCGCTCGCCTCGCACCTACGCGGCCTGGGCTCGCTCCTAACTGCCCACATGTGGAATCTATGATGTACGAGACGGTGTCTGGGTAGGTTTTCTCTACGTCCTATGGTTTCCCCTGCCACTCATTTCACCAATTGTTCCATCATTACCTTCCCTGTTATCCATCTCGCTTGCAATTTATATCATCCACTTCTTCATGATCGTGCCTAGCTGCGGGCAGACCACTCGTTCCAGATTCTCATTCTGTGGTTATGTGTCGCTAGCTCCCCGACAGGCTTCTAACCCCTAGCCATTGCTTGTAAGTCCTAGAAGGGGTGGCAGTCCTACATAAGGGGAGGGTAAGCCGAAATACAAAAATAACTTTCAAGGTAAAACAAAAGCTTCACTGATTGCCTCCATGGTCAAGTGGTCAGCGAGCTGACTTCTCATCCGGAGATACCTGGATTGAATTCCGGCTGTGTCGAATTTTTCTTTAACCAGAATGATTCCCTATCCCCCACAGATTCTGGAAGTATGAATGTGAGAGTGAATGTGCGTGTGTTTAGTAATATAAAATGATTAATCTAAAGTTCTACACCTACAGTAATACGAGTTGTTTCACAAGTCAAAGCCCGCAATATGACATTGAAGTTAAAGGGTGCTATACAATTAAAACAATTAAAATAAAAATATCGCGTACTTTTCCTTTGTTACTTTATTTTGAGGCAGCAGGAGGGGCTGCTTGAAACTGTCGAGACATCCTCTTCTGGGCTACCTTTTGTCATCATACTTTCCATTTAACTGCTTTTGGGCGTATAAATATCCTTGTTCTCACAAATAATATTTACAATTTCTGCATGGACATTACGTTGTATCGTGAGCCTCGAATCCATAGATTTTAAAGTTAATAGACATTTCGCCTTCTCGGGATAATAGAACGCACCCCCTCAAAAAAAAAATCCCTAACCTGGTAACTCACCCTAATCAAGTTTCGAACTTGGGACCTCTTGAATATGATACTGACTTACAGCCACACAGCAGAGGTGCTATCAGGATGATTTAGTGCGCAATGAGAGAATGAAAATGAATTTTAAACTACCATGTTGCAACATAATTTAGCATGACAAGGAATTTCATTTTTAAAGAAAGTAGTTACAAAAGTTCTCGAAATGAAATTTAAAATCTTAAATGTTGTCGTAGATACACTATGCTTACATTTTCAGTTACATGAAACAACATATTATGAAAACATGCTGCATTCTGTTAATGATATTATTTAGTTGCTAGAGTACCTATATTATGTTTGTTTTTAATATTTAAAAAATCTAAGCGCATGTTTACCTACAATGGAAAACAAGATTATCAATACAATCTAGAAAAGAAGTTCATTCGCTTATTAACTCTCATTGCGTAACTACACAAGAAGAAACAAACTTAATCGCACAACTTAAAATATAACCACCTCTGATAAATTAACGAATAACAATCTACGCACAACGTATAACATAAAAAATCTGTGGTTATACCAAACAGCAATCTATTAATCAAATAGTTACATATATTTTAAAACCAAGAAACAATTATGCTGTATACTGCAAAATGCTGCTAGTACACCATGCAGAGAATAGGTTTGCTCCTGTTGTGACGTCATGCGCACGAGAACATAATAATGCTTGAAACTGCGTTGCCGTTTGTACCCGGCCTGCCAATAACAAGGATATCTTGGACATGGCTAACTACAAAAAATGTATGTGACAGATGATATGTTGCCCTCTTGGCCTCCATTAATTAATTTTTGTATTGTTACTCCTGCTGTTAGGATGTGTTTTAACGAGATATACATGTAATGTGATAGTTTTTTACTTTCTCTACATATTCTCTACGTAGGTAGAGAAGGTATTGCACTCTATCCAAAAATTCAATACCGAGTTTTCACCGGAACTACACGATACAGAGTCCCTGTAAAGCTAAACCTGTTGAATGTAAAATGACTATTTTGAATTTGCTGTATTGCAATATTGTATAAATTAAAGTTAATTGTCTCAAGTATAGAGTGCTTCATAGAAAAAAAAATCAGATGTATTCCATTCAAAGGACTTTCTGTATCTATTCTGCAACAAATAATTTTAAAAATGCTTATTCTTCTTACTACTTCATGCTAAGTGAGGTTAACGTTAACGACAATAGTTGTTTTGGTTCCTTCTAAGTGAGGCGAAATAGCCTAGACTAAAGTGATATTCAAATCTTTTAAAAACCGTTCGCTATGTAATTTAATTGAAATTTCCGTTGTTTGCATGACCAGAAATAAGATAGAGATATGAAACGAATGCGATATCTTGGTTGAGAAAAGTATTTTAAAGTTGAAACAATACTAAGGAATATCTCAGAAATTATTAACTCTACAAAAAATGTACATAAGACATAAATTGTTAGTTTTAAAGAGGTCTATATTTTTGTGTAGTTAGTTTTGCTATCTCTTGCGGCTTACCGATTATGCTAAAGGCATCCAGAAAGAATTAGTCTTCAGAGGAAAAATGGAATTGGAGATGGACTGTTATTTATGGAGCTATTTAACTACTATAGTTCTCAGCGTCACATTATAAATTGGGCGTGAAAGAGCGCTTAATTTTGCTCAGAGACCTCTTTATCAAGCTTGAGGTTCTTTTACATGCTATAAATTTATGATTCGGGACCAACGCCTTTACTTCCTTTCCGAAGGAAGTCATACCAATAATTTTTACGCCCGAAAAACATGCATCGGCCTCCACCGTATCTAAACCCTCGACCTTAGGTATAAGAAGTAACCATGGTAGCCACTACACCACGGAGGACAACGTCTTCAGAGTATATTCCCAGAAAACGCAAGTATACGTTTTATTTCTCATGAAAATATTTTAGTATACAGTATTTTAATCTAAGTCGTTAGAATCACTTTGGAGAGAATAGAAATTTTCGAGATTTTTCCCATGTAATGGGTACTTTGGGGTGGGGGATTTTCTTGAAAATCTTTATGTCGCATCCTTGAAAGAAGTTGAACTCAAATACTGAGTTTGATGTTTAACGGACTTTTCATTTTTGAGCAATGCTGCCCAGAAAGCGCCTTTTTCTAATTTTTTGTAATTCAGGGATTCCCAAAACATATATTTCTGGTGAAATTGCGGTATCGAATTTTAGTGGTATACATTATCTTCTCTACCTAGTATCATGTGTACAATAGTAGAGTAAGCAAAAATTAATAAAAAAATACTATAACAATGTGCTCTTTGGTAGTTTAAGATGATCATCGGTGATCCATTCTGTATATTAATATAGAAAGAAACAGGTAAGTCCAGTTGTGTAGGTACTTACCTAGTTACAGAAGTGAATTTAGTAGTCCACAAATGAATCTACTGTCTCCCTAATTAGGGCATTCAACCCGGATACAATGAATGTAATTGTTATATCTACCAATTATAAAACACAATGGCATTTGTTTTGTACTAGAGTTAATAAGTAAGTGAATTGATTATGCCTAATCTATGTAGGTCAGTTTAGTTGAACATTTAAACTCAAAAAGGTATCTCTCTAATTTAAATCAATTGTTTTCGCAACAGTTGGTTCAGTCTTATATTTCTCTTTGCACGACTTCACATAGAGTTCACAGTAAAATTATTAATGACCCTGCATTCAACAATAGCCAATCGTCGACCGCCAACGAGTTTCCCTGAAGGAAAATGAAGAAATAAACGTAAAGTTTCGACGCCTTTACAGCAAACATAAAGTTATGTATTTACCCTTGCGAGAGCGCAGAGGAGGAGTTTAGTAACACGGCAAGGTGTTGCCTAGAAGCAGTTGTCCACTTTCCTACATCGTATTTCTCACTTTTTCTACCGGCTTGGAAATAAACTCGATAAAAAATGGGGCGGTGAGCTCCGATCTCGTTATTGCAGCGGTCTCTTGCTCCATATAAATAATACTGCCTTTGTTGTTTCCACGTCATTAGTCCGGGTCGCTTTTCGTGACCCTCTCTGACAGTAAATAAAGCACATCCACGAGCATTATCGTGACCAGATGGACTGCGGTCTGATACAACGCTACCTTATTGTCTTCTGTTTTATTTAACACGAGAGGTATAAATGTCAACTTCCATAATAAGTATTAAAACAATAATTTAGTGTTTTACTAATTCAAAGCTCGATACATCCACTTCATTTATTTAGAATCAGTTTGAGCTTGAACTATGATATGCATCTAAGAAATTTGAAAAATCCATCATATATATCTTATTGAAATGTATATCATTTATTACACAAAAAATAGTGATAATTTTGAAGTATTGTTATTTAAACACTAATATTTATTTTTCTATTCCGTATGTACAATGACCATAGTGTGTAGAGAAGCTATTGCATTCCACTGAAAAAGTCCATGTCCAGATTTCACCCAAAATATATGTTTTCAGGTCCCCAAAAAGCATTTTTAAAAAAAGATTTGTGTGTTTAGTGTGTGTGTGTGTCTGTGGACAACATAGCTCAAAAACGAATAGTCCATATGGTGATAATTTTGCAAAGAATGCAAATTCTACAATGTCTATCCATAGTGTGTGGTCAAGCTATTGTATTCCACTCAAGAACTTCCTGTTAAGATTTCACCGCAAATATGTTTTAAGGTCCCCTGGGTCCTCAAAAAGCATTTTTAGAAAAAGGTCCGTGTGTTGTGTGATAGTCTGTGGACAGCATAAGTAAAAAACGAAAGGACCATTAAATACCAAATTTCTTATTTATGTTTAATATCTTCCAAGGATGCGGGACGGAGATTTTCAGGAAAATCCCACCCTCCATTATAAACTACTTCGGTTCTCTTTGCATAAAACAAAAGAAACAAGACACTGCCTCAGTGCTGGAGTGCTCAACGTTCTGGCTTCTCACAGGGACAGGTTTGATTCCCAGCTGGGTTGAGGAATTTTCTGTAACAAGAATCATTCCCTATTCCCCACAGAGTCTGTAAATGAGATCTCCGGTTTCCGTCCGGTTGCTTTAACCACTTTGGTTGAAATTATTTCATACACAGAACTATAGATGACATATTTACTAACCACTTCTATTATAATACCTAGAATACTTTACCACTAAATAGTGTAAACTAATGTGGAGCAATGTTGATTAATTTCGAAGAAATGTATGATAAACTCTACAACATACCTGCTCCAACGCTGTCTTTCCTCTAGAAGATATATGCGCATTTATTGTCAGTAGAATTTCCCTTGCTGCTTTTTCTGTTATTTCCAAGATGAGTACAACAGTTAGCTTTTAGTATCTGCGGCAAAACCTGATGTATACTGTTAAAATGAAAAAAAAACTTTATATCATATTAGATAAAATTCCTTAAAATACTTACTGTGGATTCAGGGACCTCAAAACATATCTCCAGCGAAATCTCGATTTGGAATTTTGGGTGCAATGTCAATACCTTCTCTACCTCATCATGTGCGTACATACGTGCTAGAGAAAGTAAAAATGTTAATATGAATAAAAGCCTTTTCAATAGCTCATTTTAGAGCTGCGAGCAGTAATATACATATTAGATTAGATCAGAAAGCATTCTGTAGGTTCGTTTAGGCCAGGAAGTCATTGAACATAGAGCTTGTCAAGACATATACATGTATACATATGTATATATACTATGGGGGAAAAGAACAATGTATAAAGCTCGTGCTTAAAGCTTGGGTTACAAAAACAGCAGAATAGACATATAATCACACCATTTCTATTTGAGGCCTCTACTATACCTAATGTGTCTCTCTTCCTTTTTTTTTGTTTTGCAATGACATAAAAACAAAAAGTATAAAAAAATTATACATAATATATATATATATATATATTTTTTTTTTTAAATTTAAGCAGCTTAACTCGTTTAACTTGGTTATTCTTATTGGATGATGAATGACATTGATAAGATAATTCTCAAATGATCTCGGGATCCATTAGCTTAAAGTTACTCAACATTTGTCTTCTCAGGATAGGGGAAAGCCCCGGACAAAAAAAAAAAAAAAAACGTATGCGGGTACCTGTTGAATGTGAGGCAGACACGCTCCCCCACGCTACCCAGGTGGGCCATTTTTATAATTATTTATAAACACGCTGAACTTTATTAAGACTATTTAATTTGAAGAGTAAGCAGTTTGGTGTTAAGCTAATAATCTATTGAATGACATATTTTAAAACATCTAGCTTACGAAAGAAAGTGGTTCCACAAGTATGTACTACAACGCTCCCAAGCGGTTGAAGTTGTAACGTGAGCTGATTTTGCACTAAACGCATGTATAAATTATGAGCTGCTCGATATATTTAGACGCAAAAGAATGTTTCACTCGCACGTAATCACAAGAAAATGATCTGAATCTGCTTTAAACGATTAGACATATTTCACTATACGCGTTGGTGCAAATTTATTCAAAATACTAATCGATCATTGAACTGCATTCAGGGCGACTTGTGCATATGTTTTATAGTCTCGTGGAAAATGATCAACAGCAGGTAATTCTGAATAAGCTAAGCGTAAGTACGGCTAAATCTTTTTGAAATTACAGTGCTTGTCACGATGAATAGCGATCTATAGCAACCAGTTTGCTTCTATTTGAATGTGTGCGAATGTGTCCCAGAGCAAAAGAAAAAATAAATCTGTTGTGCTACACTCACATGACCTTCACTAGAGGCTCAACAAAAAAACTTATTACGAAAGATTATTCTTCTTTCTACACAATGCTAATCAAGATAAACATTGTCAGAATGTTCCTACGTTACTTATAAGTAGAAGGGAACTAAAGGAATGCACTAGGCTCAAATGATAGTCAAATGTTTAAAAGCTGTCGTTAAGCGATTGGCATTACAAATTACTTCTGTTTGGCCAGGAGTAGAAAAAAAAAAGGACACTTCCTCTCGGAGAAAAGTGCAAGTACTTTACAATTTTATTGAAACCAATAACAAGAAAAGTCTTGAAATGGTCAACTCAACGAAAATAATGCATTTGACATAAATAGTGTGTTTTAAGGAGATCTACATTTTATGTGCAGTAAGTTTTTCTCTATCCCTTACGAGTTAGCAGTTATCAAATTTGAAGAAAATCCATTCAGAATAAAGTTGTCTTCAGAGGCTATTCCCAGATAATTCAAGATATACATTATGTTTATCATTTATCATAAGAGATTTTAATCCAAATCGTTAGAGCCATTTTTGAGAAAATCAAAATTTTCAAAAATGTTCCATGTAACGGGTAGTTGGGAGAGGGAGGATTTTCTTTTAAAATCTTAGTTTCGTATCTTTGAAAAATACCAAACTTAAATACAAAATTTGGAATTTAACCGACTTTTCGTTTCTGAGTCATACTGTTCAAACGCACACACACACACACACACACACACACACACATTTTTCTACAAATGCTATTTTTGGGCCTTGGGGGGTCAAAGTATATATTTTCAGTGAGTTCTTGATATTGGCCCTGAAATACATATTTCGAAATCCCCTGAGTCAAAAAAAATAGAAAAAGGTACGCACGTGTGTGTCTATCTGCATGTCTGTGGACAGCATAGCTCAAAAACGAAAAAATCTTTATATAGCAAACTTGATATTTATTTTTAGTATCTTCCAAGAAGACGACAAAACGGTTACTAAGAAAATCCATGTAAATGGTAGTTTGAGATGGGGAAACTCAAACTACCATTTACTTGGAAATATTTTCCGAAATCTTGTTTTCCTCTAAAATAACTTTAAGGATTTTGATTAAAATGCGGTATATTAAATATGCATTTACATAACAAAATTGTATATTTTGCATTTTCTACGAATAGCCTCTGAACGTCTTTTTATTCTGGATGATTTTGTAGAATGTTGCTTAAATGGTAAATTGTTAGAGATAGACAAAAGCGTACTACACAAACAATATAGATCTCGTTAAAACACATAATATATGCCATACACGCATCTTTTGTCAAGTTGACCATTTCCGAGCTATCCCTTATTATTTGTTTCAATTTTAAACTAACTTTTTTTAACCGGGAAATCACTTTTCCTTTCACCTCTCTTGTTTTAATGCTGACCAAGGAAGGCAAATCGAACTTCAATTGTTTCACATAACAGATTTGACTATCGCTTTACCCTAGTGTATTCCCCTATTTCCCTTCTGCTTATAAGGATCTCTTTTTACTACCTTGTGAGTTTTAAAGTGCTCTAAAGTGTGTGGTAGGTGAGTTTTTTTTCCATCTTTTAGGTTTAGCAGTTATGAAAAATTTCGTAAAATTTTCCAGAATAAAGTAGTCTTCAGAGGCTATTCCCAGAAAATTCAAGATATACATTTTATTTGTCAGGTAAATATCCTTAGTATATGATATTTTAATCAAAATCGTTAGTCATTTTTAAGAAAATCAACATTTTCGAAAACATTTCCATGTAAAGGGTAGTTTGGGGTGGGGGGATTTTTCTCAAAATCTTCATGTCGCATCCCTGGAAGATACTAAACTTAAATACCAAGTTTAGTATTTTATCAACTTTTCGTTTTTGAATTATCGTGTTCACAGGCTCACAGACACACAGACACACGGACACACACACACGGACTTTTTGCGTGAAAATGCTTTTTTTGAATACAGGGGACCTAAAACATATATTTCCAGTGAAATCTCGGTATCGAATTTTTGAGTAGAGTGCAATACCTTCTCTATACACTATGTAGATAGTACGTATAGAGAAAGCAAAAAGAAAGAAAAAAAATTAAAAAATAAATAAGAAAAAAATTCAAGTTCTTTGGAACTGCTCTTAGTGTGCTTTTATGCTAAAACGCATTACAAAGTAACGACGTAATAAACCACTCACACAAACATATTTTTACGTCGAATCTATTGTTCGAAGGAAAAACCTTTCTTTATGTTAAATCCAGTTTGATATGTCAACCAATTTTATTGTCTTTTGATTTACGTACATATCTACACTATACCAAGAACACATAAAATAGTTGTTTTTATTTATTTTTTTAAAGTAACACGTTTACACATTAGTATCAGGTTTCTTTAAAGCACAGTAAACAGTAAAATATATCAACATAATTTATGGATTATATTTTCATAACAAGTAAATAACCAACATATTTCAGCAGAGATTGCTAATCAATTACTTATGGCAAATATAAAACTCGAAAATCCTCAATTTTTGTTTGCGTGACATAAATCACTATGTATTTTAAAGGCTTGGCTCTTTCTTATTTAAACATTCATAAACGTTGCAAATGCTTATTGTAACAGGCAACTGATTCTTCAGTGTACCCTGCTTTCTATAGCCCGCAATGCCCTTACAGCACTTCAATGACTCAGGTCGGCTAGGCAGCCCTCTAATGCCCATGAGGATTACTTTCCTTTGAGCCAGCTTACGCATCGCCGTACTTCACAAAACCTAAAAGATAAGAAGGGATGGAATAAAAGAAAAATTATGGAGATAAAATTGTGGTAGATGATAAAAGATATTTGCCTACCGACCACGGGAAAAGCACAAAAACTCATGAATCAGAGTGGGCGGTCGCCAGGAATCAAAGCTGGGATCTCCCGAATGCCACGGCGCCATTTCGCTCGGTTTGTTTACTTTAGGCTTCGACTAATATACTAGGATCGGGCCTGCGCCCCTTCTGTGTGAAGACTTGATTTTATTTTCGAAAACAATTCGATCGTTTTTACCTACCCTGTACTTTTAACTGAAAATATTAGACTGAATTTTTATACCGATTTTAATCAGTGTAACACATATTAAATTTCAGTATAATATTATGCCACCATCAAATATTTAGGGTTATTAGAGCTCATAGACGCCTACGCAGTGCTTTGGTGTGCTAAAGCAAAAAACAAAAAAAAAAAAAGGGAAGAGCGTAATCTTAACTTGACCCATGAAAATTTCCAACACTAACTTTGAAGCTGGATTCATCAATCACAATTTGTCCATCAGCATACATATGCTAAACGCTGATGCTAAACTGTGTATAGATTAAGAGCTATAAAAATAATCACCTGGTAATTTTGAATAAATTTGCACCGCGAATTTTGCTACTCGAAAATATGCTTGTTTAAAACGCGTTTTAATATACTAGCTTTTCAAGTAGAGTAATACTAATGTGCCTCAGGTGTTAAGGGTAATATATTTATAAACAACTTTCTGTAAAAAGAGATTAAGTTACAAAGACTGCTGTGAGATGCTTCAATATCTTTGAGTAATGGCTCCTGAGTTGTTATACGCAACAGGAATTATTTGTGTAAATAAAATGGGGATAGGCAACAAAAGATAAAAATTCGAAATAATTATAAACTAAAATTAATCGTAAAATTTAAACATTTACCTTTTAATTACTTTCAAACATTATGAAAAAAATTAATAAATTATTTAACTGGTGAAGCCTAGATTAATTAATAAAAACACAGTTTGAAACATAATGCATCACAAAGAATATAAAAAAGGGGCACAATATTAACACAATACTCTTTAACATGAATACAATGTATTTACATGTGGCAAATAAAAATAAAGAATTTGGCTACTTCCCTAATCTAACCTTATATCGTCATATCGGACGATGAATGGAATTGGTGAAATGATTCTCAAATGATCTGGGGGTCCATGGAGCTTAAAGTTACTCGACATTCGTCTTCTGAAGATGAGGGAAAACCTCGAAAAAATCTTAACCGGGTAACTCACCCTAAGCGAGATTCGAACTCGGACTTGTTGAATGTGAGTCATACATGCTATCATCAGGCGGGCATAAAATATTATTATACTAATATACTGCATAATCAGAAAGTTCCTAGTGCTTCAGAATTTCAGAAATTTGGTATGGTATTTTTTGATAATCTTGAACCACACACAAAAACTTTACGCGTGGATATTTCAATAAATTTGATTATTGAATTATAATATATATTTTTAAAAAGTTAGAAATCTTAATCTCTAAAAATAATCGTTTTTCATAAATAATACTTGTTTACAAAAATTGTCTTAGTGTTAGAATACTTTAGTCATCTGTAATTATTACAAAAGATACCTCTACACATCCTGGGACATTTTGGTTGTAGTTAAAAACTGACACGTGTGAAATGTAGTTTTGAGAAAAGGTGTGTTTTATAAAATAGCATACCAAGAAACAAATATATTCTAGATCTTTAAATTCCTATAGCCCCGAAGCAAGAGTGGGCAGTTAAATGCTGGTCCTCTATGGATGCTTAAGTGTTTCAACAAACATTAGCTATAAACAGCGATTTTCGATTTTTTGATCGAAATTTTTACTTTCTCTAGACGTACTATGTACATATTGTATTGTAATGCACCCAAAGATACTATGGACAGCATTGCACAAAAACGAAAAGACAGTTAAATACCAAGCTTGGTATTTAAGTTTGGTATCTTGCAAGGATGTGACAGATTTTTAAGAAAATTCCCCCACCCCCAACTACCCTTTGCATGGAACGTTTTTCGAAAATTTTGATTTTCTCAAAAATGGCTCTAATTATTTTTATTAAAATATCGTATATTGAAGATATTTACCTGACAAATAATATGTATATCTTGAATTTTCTGGGAATAGCCTCTGAAGACTACTTTATCTTGAATACATTTTACGGAATTTTGCAAACTGCTAAACCGTAAGAGAGAGACAAAAGCTTACTCTATAAAAATTTTATAGCACATTAAAACACGCAATTTATGTCATATAATTTTTTTCGTGGATTTGATCGTTTTTGAAATATTCCTTGTTTTTGGTTTCAGCTTTAAAAAAGTTTTATTTTTTCATACAGAAATTTATCAACTCGTGTTCATACAAACAAAGGAACTTCAGTCACATAGCAACCAGCTTTTGATTATCACTTTAACCTTTGGTACTCTCTTATTTCGCTTCTACTTACAATGAAGCAAGTAATAAGACTATTTCTGCTACTTTTTTCTCGATTAGCATAAAGTAAATAGAAGCATTAGCTTTTTAACAATAATTTGTTGCAGAGATGTGCAGAAAGTCATGTGAATGAAACACGTCAGATTTTGTTTACTCCCAATGTCACTTAAGCGTTATTCCAGTGTTTCTTTGAGATACAAAACGTTTAGGCTAAGCCTGCGAGCAAACACAAACACGCAACCCTTAAACGACAGTAGTTAATGTTTGGTAGGGAGAGTAACTCTGCCATGTGAGCTATAAACAAGCTATGATAACAGCGAAATACGTGGTCACGGAGCAGTGTTTGCATAAGCTGTTCCTTGGAGCGAAACTAATGGTTTCGGAAGCAAATATTGTTGCAGCACCATATTATAAGGCAGACGCTCTCGCTATTTACGAGACTTGGAGATACTCTGATGCGAGAGAGTGTAAATCACGACAGCAGTGCCACGCATCGTTGAACACGAGCGTGAAAATAATGTATATCCTCCACACACATGTTAACAACATGATTTTTGGAGGCTCCAGTGAACATGTATCATTGGTGCTCAGGCCATTTCATAACCCTGGGAAAGATATTTAATGTTGTACGCTTGAGTGCTGCATCGTATATCACTGACTGTGGGTCTTGTTGGAACTTCATTTTGATTACACAGCGATTCTTATAATGATCGCGATAATAACAGTAACTATGGCAAAAATAATGTTAACGATAAAGAAAAAAAAAAACATTCTTCCTAAGTGACAAACATTTTTGAAGGCAAAGGAGTGCTACCAACAGTAAGGTGCTTTTCATTGGAAGTGGAGCCTAGAAGCAAAACAATGGCGAGGTAGAAAGGGTTGGTCAGTCAATCCACCCGCAGGGAAATATTTAGAGTTTTAAGTTGGCACTTTTTATACTGTCTTTGTCTAACACGCCTATGAAAAAACCCCTTGAGTGTCTTTCCTTTAGAAGACGAGTCCATTTTATAACTATGTTATAATTATCTACGCTGGTAAGAAAGAGCACCCGCCACTGTCGTTTCTGCACTGCCTGGTTTGCCACAAAGGAAGGAGGGCATACAGAGAAAGAGATGATGAGTATTTCATTCTTTTTCTAATTACCTAGGACTAACTTACACCTCATGGTTGTATTGTGAAAATTCAACACGAAGAGACGGAAGCTCATTGCTCCTCGTAGACAGGCTGTTTCTTAAAAGAAATATATAAAGTGACTAATAGTAAACATATACATATAACATATAACAAACCATGTACATAGAGATAGAGAAGTATTGCATTCCACCCAAAAATTCAATGTCCAGATTTCACCGGAAATACATGTTTTAGGACCCACTGAATCCAAAAAAAGCATTTCCAGAAAAAGGTCCGTGTGTGTGTGTGTGTGTGTCCGTACCTGTGAACACGATAACTCAAAAACGGAAAGTAGCTAAAATACCAAACTTGGTATCTTCCAGGGATGCGACACGAAGATTTTAAGAAAAATCCTTCCACCCCAAACTGCCCTTTACATGGAGCTTTTTTCGAAAATTTAGATTTTCATAAAAATCTCTCTAACAATTTTGATTAAAATATCGCATATTAAAGATATTTACCTGGCAAATAAAATGTATATCTTGAATTTTCTGGGAATAGCTTCTAAAGACCCGTTTATTCTGGATGAATTTTGCTTAATTTGGCATAACTAATAAACCGTAAGAGATAGAAAAAAACTTACTATACAAAAAATGTAGGCCTTGTTAAAATACACAATTTACGTCATATATCTTCTTCTCGTGGAGCTTGCCGTTTTCAAGGTATTCATTGTTATTAGTTTCAGTTCTGAAGTACTTACACTTTTCTCAGACGGGAGTAACCGTTTTTCTTTTGTTCTACCTCTAGCCAAGAAAAGAAGCGATTTGTAATATTAGTTTTAAAACATTTGAATATCGATTTAGCCTAGTGTATTCCCTTATTTTCTTCCTACTTATAAATAACAAAGTAATAAGAACATTGTGCTGAATACCTCGATGAACAAGGTGCAGAAAGAAGAATAATCTTATGTAAGAAGTTTGTAGAACGGCTAGAGAAAGTCATGTGAGTGTAACACATAGTTTTACTTTTAGGAAACAAGACACTATTTTCGTTATAAGTGGTTCTTGCTCTAGCATTTTAGTATTAAATTTAGCAAAACATCATACACAAAGAAAACACAATCTCCAGTTTAATATTCTTTTAGGTATTACTGGAATATCACGAAACGTTAAACACAAAATACTCCCAAGTTAGCTACAGCAACACTATTAATAAATTATTGTTAGTTGATGCTTCAGATTCAGAGCTGATGCATTTACAAGTTGACTATATTTACAGTCACAAGCGTATGAATATTTCGTTACAGGCAGGTCACACGTTGAGCAGAGCGAAATTTAAATAAATAATTTCTGTATTATATGTATACTAGTATAAATTAAACTAAAAGTGCTGGAAATATGACAATTCAAGACTAAATAACCAAATATGACTAAGTCACCAGAATGCGCAGAAATGAGTGATGTCTCTTCAAAGGATCGCAGTTTTTTCGAAGCTATTTATCCTTTTCCGCGCTCATGTAATAATTTAGCTACTTCAATACGTATTTAAAGCGCAGAAATAACCTGACTGGACAATAGTGTTTGTGCTGGGAAAATAGGCCACTCAGCCTTCGTCGACTAACAAACATAATAGCGTAATATTGAAAGTGTTTTCCCTGTACGTTCCAGTCAGAATTGCTGTAGTAGCATCACAATCTTTGAGATACTTTAATGGCAGTATAAAATGCTATTTTACGTTCTCCATCACATATGTGCAATATTCATAGTACGTAAAAAAGGTATTATACATTTATGGACGTCCATTCTTTCAACTTCTTCTAAATGTTGGTGAAATTTGCCGGGACGCGTTTCGACAATTCAGCCATTGTCATCTTCTAGCAGGTCTACGGACTTTAAAGAATGGACGACTATAACTGAAATCCTCACTTTTAACAGTGCTTCTTATAATAAAATTGCACTGGAAATACATACTTTGAGCATCTCTCAATAAAAAAGGAAAAACATGCTTAGAAAAACATGCGCGCACGTGTGAGTATGTGGACAACGTGACTCAAAAATGAGTAGTCGGTTAAATAGCAAACTTAGTATTTAAGTTCACTATCTTTCAGGATAGAACACGAAGATTTTCAGATAAGTCCCCCCAACCGCAACTATCCTCTACGAGGAAAAGTTTTTACAAATGTTTATTTTCTCAAAAATATACTAACAATTTTTATTAAAATACAATGGGTTAAATGTTTTGAATTTTCTGAGAACGTTATCCTAAGACCTCTTTATTCTGGACGACCTATGAGCTTATTGTGCATCAGACCCTAGAAGGATAGCATGATTGAGAGTACTATCGAGAGGCGGCCGAAACCGGACCGCGGGGAAAGAGCCACTATGATGGGTCCCTAACATAACCAAATAAGTTCATCTCGAGGAGGGTAGCGCTATGTCTGATTGAACACTCTCGGTCTTATAGACGACTACAACGCTAGCCTACCACCGAGAGCTGTATTTCCAAAACCCATTCACCACGACGGAAGGGTCCCACTACTACAATCTTTGCCGTCACTTATTACCCGGAAAGAGATCGGATGGAATGAAATGGAGATGAAATAAAAGGACAGGAAGCTTAGGAGTGTGAAGAAATCTCCCCAGCATTGAACTAATGACCGGGAGAACCTCGAAAAAATATAGATCAGAGCGGTCGGCTGTGGGAATTCAAATCACGGCCTCTGAATGCCATTTTCCACCTGGTTCGGTTACAAAGGGTTACTAAAACTTCTTGTAAACCAGAGGTAACAAACTATAGAGCATTGAGTCAGCTACCGTTTAGCAGTTGAAGTTATTGGTTGGAAAGCCAATTATTATATTCAAGAATCTTCTCTCTGAAAAATAAACGAAAAATGAAAGGCACTTGTTTGAATCGGGACTCTTTTAGCTACACGTATTGCCAATAAAAGTGGTTAATACATTAGAAATTCTACATTCCCTAGAGAATCGATAGGTCGATAACGATCACACACGAGTCGAGGGTAGAGTTTCAGGTTTTCTTGTCGCTAATTGCCCGCATTGAATTCCAGGACGTCATAGCATTACATTTTTTCCCCTCTTTCTTCTCTAAACCGTAATGCAGGAGACCATAAGAAGCAGAAAGAAAAAAATGGAAATCTCTCGTCCATAAATATCATTCGATATATCCTTTTCTTCTTCTAGAATAAACGAAGCGAGCCGTAAAACAAGAAACATCAATATTTCAAAGCTTTTATCTACCAGAACACTGTTCTCAACGTACAAGATGTTACATGGACGCCAATTTGCTGGGCCGAATGCCAGAAGCGATGTGAAGAAGGGTCCACCTTGAGTTGCATAACACATCATAACCAGCACGACATCTGAAAAACTTGCTGCTCTACAAAGATTTGTATCCATTAGTGGATTTAGTAAGCAAGTGGTGAATTTACGAGCTTCCTATTTCAGCGTCTGATACAAATCTGGACGAACTGAGCGATAGATTTTTACTTTTTCTATTACTTCTCTACCATAAAAGCAGGAGTGTGGTATTCCACCCAAAAATTCGATATCGCGATTTCATCAGATATACATGTTGCAACGTATCCTAAAACAAAACTGTTGTGCGTGAACAACGCACCCCTAAAGGAAGTGTTCCGTTCACAGAATATCTCTACATCTCTGCAACAAATTATTCTTAAAAAGCTTATACTTCTATTTACTTCATGCTAACCGAGAAAAAAAATAGCAGAAATAGTCTTATTACTCGCTTCCTTGTGAGTAGAAGCGAAATAAGAGAGTACCATAGGTTAAAGTGATAGTCAAAATCTGGTTGCTATGTGACTGAAGTTCCTTTGTTTGTATGGACAGCAGTTGACAAATTCCTGTATGAGAAAAGTATAAGTCTTTCAAAGCTGAAACAAAAAACAAGGAATATCCCAAAAACCGATCAACTCCACGAAAAAAAATTATGTAACATAAATTGTGTGCTTTAATGTGCTCTACATTTGTTGTGTGGTAAGTTTTTGTCCATATCTTATGGTTTAGCAGTTATGCAAAACTCGGTAAAATTCATCCAGAATAAAGTAGTCTTCACAGGTTGCTCCCAGAAACTTTGGGGAATATAAACCGAAAACAAGGAATATCTCGGGGTGGAATGCAATACCTTCTCTATACACGATGTACAAGGTATGTGTAGGGGAAGTAAAAATATACATATTGGGGAATATAAACCGAAAACAAGGAATTCTCGGCGTGAAATGCAATACCTTCTCTATACACAATGTACATAGTATGTGTAGAGAAAGTAAAAATATGCACATTGGGAAATATAAACCGAAAATAAGGAATATCTCGCAAAAACTTAACTTCACTAAAATTATATATATATATATGTGTGTGTGTGTGTGTGTGTGTGTGTGTGTGTGTGTGTGTGTGTGTGTGTGTGGGCGTGTGTGTATTTTAACGAGTTCTACATTCTTTGAGTAAGATAAGATGCATAATGAAGATGGCTTTAGAGGCCTATTTTCAAAAAATATAAGATATGTTTTATTTATCATTTTAATCAAAATCATTGGAGCCAATTTTTAGAAAACGAAAATCTCGAAAAATTTCTATGTAAAGTGAGGTTTGGATTGGTAATATCGTTTTCAAAATCTTCGTCTTGCATCTTTGGATGATGTGAACTTAAATACCAGGTCTTAAGTTTTTAGGTTACGGTGTTCGCAGATACCTTCTACAATGACTATGTACATTTCCATAAGTGTAAGTAAGTAAAAATGTGATGCTTCACATTCACATACTTTCTCTACTATTCTATAACAGACTATTGTTACACAATCTTATTATTTTATGTGCATTATATTAATCGAGATAAACATTAGCAGAAACACTCTCCAAACAACTGTCTAATACATGTTACACAGAAAGTGGGTGTTTCAAAACCCTGCCCTGTTCATAGAGCTAATAAACTTTTAAAATTGAGACCTTACAGAGAGGCTGTTGTTTATAAATTACGACTTCCTGACGAAGAGAAGTAACGGGAATATCTCGATGTGGATAAATACCACTTAACAAGTTATAACTTTATAGTGCATGTTGTTATATCACTATGAATAAACAAAGCAGGAGATAAAACTCCTCCAGTGTGAAGGACAATATATGGAACATGCACACGCGCAATCCACGGCCCAGCAATAAGAAAAACTCTCTGTACAATAATTAATATTGATCATTAAATAATTTAATAATAAATTAAATCATATGTCTAAATAAAACAGTTGTGAGACATAGGTTTACGTAGGTACGTTTTTCTGCTTAGTTAGAAGTCACGAACTTAAATATTGGAAATATATTTTATGCCATTATATTGTGTGAAGCTCCATTTGTTTGTAAACAAATTGTGATATTATAAATGGTAGATTTTCAACACGTAAAAGTCATAAACTAGCATAAATGTCAGGTTATGTGAATAATAAATGGTTTCGGCATGTCTGTACAACAAATAAATCTGCAGTGTACTACACGTAAACGCTAATTCAAAATATCAACATTTTCTCATTTGTTTTTACTCCTCCTTGGAAGCTAATAACTTCTACTTACTGAAAAACACTTTATGAAGTGTATAAACATATAAAGTGTATTGCTATTAAATTAACTAAGCATAATTACCTCTTTACAGCTCTGAAAATGTACTTGGTAATCGAAAACCAGAGGTTTTATAAAAAGAGAAAAAATACAACAAAACTGAACTAATTATTATTAGATTTATGTGTTTTAACAAAATTAGTTACGATATAACTTCATTTTGTTTATTTTAAATTAACGTACAGCCTTCAAGTATTAAACACAGACTCGGTATTCTGCGTGCATTCAGCCAGCCATCGCGTGATTAATTGGTGGAACCATTGTTTAGAAATAATCTTGTTTTGTATATAGATTATCTTAAATACTCTTTTGATGACTCACGAATTCTTGCGGAACGCCCAAGCGTAAAATTTAATGAACGTCAGTATAGATACAACTCATCAGGGATGATGTAAGCGGAAGAATTCCTCTTTGGTTTTGCTTTTTTCACTTTTTGCGAATAACGAGTAATGAATGGAACAAGTATGAAGAGAAAGAGCATGTTAACACCAGGCCAGAGCTTACAATTATATAATTAGGCCATGTATCAACAACACCCACCTCAAGCAAAGCATCCACAGAGCAAATTTTCTCTTGCTAATGAGATTTGGCCAGGATGTTTGATTAATTAGACATGTCCAGAAGAGCGCAGCACTTGACAAGCACAATCGCTTGTTCCACGAGCGCTTACTAAGCCCAATTTTTTTTTCATCATCATCATCATCGCCCACATCGTAACCAGAGTTTTAGTTACAGCACCAATGTTGTTGTTTTGTCCTGGAGATCAACGTCTGATATCTGAGTAGTGATAAAACTGAACATTACTTCCCAAGGTATGTTCTTACTTTCTCTACACGTAATATGTATATAGTGTAGTGTATAGAGAAGGTATTGTATTGCAGCAAAATACTTGATATCGAGATTTCACCGGAAATACATGCTTTTGGACCCCAAAAAAGTTACAAAAATGTTCGCGTGTGTGTCTGTGTGTATGTCTCTCTATGTGATGAGGCATAGCTGAAAAACGAAAAGTCCGTTAAATACGAAACTTCATATTTAACTTCAGTATCTTCCAAGGATGTGACATGGAGATTTACAAGAAACCTCCCCCATCCCACACTACATGGAAAAAATATCGAATATTTTGATCTTCTCAAAAATGGTTCTAACGATTTGCATTAAAATCTCTTTTATTTAAGATATTTACATGACAAATAAAATGTATATCTTGAATTTTCTGGGGATAGCCTCTGAAGACCTCTTTATTCGGGTTGATTTTTATTGAATTTTGCATATCTGGTAAATCGTAAGAGGTTGACAAAATTACTACACCAAAAATATAGATGCCGGTAAAACACAATTTATGTCATATAATGATGTACAGTTTTTGTGTAACAAGTTTTTTTATCTATCTCTTACTGTTTACAGCTACGCTCAAATTACTCATAATGAAGAGCTCTTCAGGGTTTATTTCCTGAAAAGTCAAGAAATACATTTATTTGGCATGTAAATATTTTAATATAAGTTAATTTAATGAAAACCGTAGTGCCATTTTTGAGGAAATCAAAATTTTGTAATTTTTTTCATGTATAGAAGATACTAAACCTAAATACCAGTTTGGTATTTTACCAACTTATCGTTTTTTTTTTGTTGTTTTTTTTTTGAGTTATTGTGTTCCCAGACACACACACGCACACACACACGAAACATTTTCTAAAATATATTTTTTTATACAGGGGGCCAACCCTAAATGCATATTTCCGGTGAAATCTCCGTATCGAGTTTTTGGGTGTAGTTGCAAGGCACACACTTACATACACACAGGTCTTTGACTAATTATTTTTCAGAGGACACTAAAACGAAAATTTGCAGTGCATTTGCGGTACCGCAGTTTTGTGTAAAATGTATTACCTTCTCTACGTATGTAGTCTATACTAATTGTAAGTAGAGACAGTAAAACTTGCTGTTAAAATATATTTTGTTGACGGTTTTATAAATAAGATGTAAGCATATTTAATTTGTTACCCTCTATACCATGAAATTGAATACTGAAATTTAGTTTTCCTTAGTAAAGAATACATATACACGCGTTTTACTAAAATAGTTGTATACAAGAGACTCTATTTCCTGTATTTCATGTGAAATATTCGGTGTTGAATTTTTGGATGGAATGTAATACCTTTTCTACATATGTACTTGATACTAACTGTATGTAGAGAAAGTAAACATTTATGTTAGATTGCATTTTGTGTACGATTTTTAAATAGGGTATAAGCATATTCATGTCTTTTACCTTTTATACCGTGAGATTGAACATTTAAATTTAATTTTCATTTTTAAAAAATGTATACACACTCACATAAAACCTTTTAATTACATTTTTTTGTTTTATTTCAGGGGAGTTAAAACGTGTATTTCCAGTGAAGTGTTCTGTATGAATTTTTCGGTGGAATTCAACACTTTCTCTAAGTATGTATGTACTTTGTATTAAGTAGAAAAAGTAAAAATTATATTAAAATGCATTTTGTTGACGATTTTGTGAATAGGATATAAATATATTCAATTTGTTGCCTTATATATTATGAGATTGAAGCCTGAAATCTAATTTTCTTTTTTTTTTAATAGATAAAACCTTATATAACGAACTAAACTATACATACATTATGTATATATAACGAAATATATTTTAAATAAGATCGTTGCTAATATTTGAACCGCCGTGTGTTGTGTTCCACGGTCAATCGTGATGGATGACTTACTAGACGAATGAAATTTGGATGCATCACCACACTCATGAAAGTAAATCACAGTCAAAATAGTGGATTGCGCCAGATGAACTAACTCCAAAAAAGACAAAGTCAGCTAACAAGGTTATGGCGAGTATTTTCTGGGATGCACAGGGAATTATTTTTATTGATTGCTTGGAAAAGGGTAACTGGTGACTACTACCCAAGCTTACTGCAATGTTTGAGCGATGAGGTGAAAAGAAAAAGACCTCATTTGGCCAAAAAAAAAAAAAATCTTGTTTCATCAAGACAATGCTCCAGCCCGTTTGTTCAATGGGGAAAATGTGTGAATTAAAGTTGGAATTGCTTGAACATCCACCCTATTTGCCAGATCTAGCACCCAGTGACCACCATCTGTTTCCAAACCTCAAACAATTTCCTGGAGGACGAAGATTTCACAGAAACGAGGAGATGATTGATGCGGTAAACATCTATTTTGAGAATATTGATAAATCGCACTACAGAGATGGTTTAATTAATTTAGAATACTGACTCTAGAGACTCTGTTGAGAAATAAAGCACAAAAGTAAATGGTATTTTGATTGAGAGGCCCTGGACGTATCTGCCGACTCTCGTATTATAAAATGTATAACAAATAACTGAATAACTAGCTAAAAGTATTAAAATATAAACTCACTGAATCGTACCAATAGCTTTATTAATTTCATTAGGGACCAGATAAACTTTAAATTGCCGAGAAATACAACGAAGGATCAAAGAGCATTTTCTGCAATTCAAAGTGAGCGTGCGATGTTACTTGGGAGTACATAAATTGTGGCCTGAGATATATGAAAGCCACCATACCGAAGTAACGTCAATACTGCACTACAAAGCTCGTCCCGATAACATCTCAGGGATGGAGACAGCACGTAGATTGAGCAACGTATTGGAATGTCGTCACGGTTTTGCCGGAGAACCTCATATATCATCGGCGTAATAAGCAGCGGCAGCGGACAGCGGCTATCTGCATGCTGAAGAGATACACTGACAGATCCTGCCAGGGTTCGCCTGCGGATTCTTCTAACATTTCTATTTTATGTTATCCTTTCCCCAATCACGACATAAAGCCCATCCTCACCTCTCAAGATCTCCATCACCAGTTCACTATCCTCTACAACACGTGTATCCGCATTGCTTCAACTGGCATAGTGTGAAAAAAATCTGATGTGTTCCATTCACAATACTTTCTCTACATCTATAACAAATTATTCTTAAAAGGGTTAATATTTTTCCATATACTTCATGCTAATCGAGATAAACATTAGCAGAAATTATCTTATTATTTCCTCCTTGTAAGTCAAAGAGCAAAAACGGATTACACCAGCTAATGCGATAGTCCAATATTTTAAAAACTGTTGCTAGGTAATAGAAATTCGTTTCTTTGCATGGCCAGAATTTGATCAATTCTCGGATGTGAAAAGTTTAAGTATTTTTATCTCCAAGTGAAAAACAAAAAATCTGATGTGTTCCATTCACATAACTTTCTCCACATCCCTGCAACAAATTATTATTAAAAAGCTTATGCTTCTATTTACTTCATTTTAATCGAGAAAAAAAATAGCAGAAATAGTCTTAACACTAAGCTTCCTTGAAAGTAGAAGGGAAATAAAGGAGTACTATAAGCTAAACTGATAACCATAAGTTGGTTGCTATGTGACTGAAGTTCCTTTGTTTGTATGGACAGGAATTTGTATGAGAAAAGTATCATTTTTTAAAGATGAAACCAAACACCACGAATATGTCAAAAACCATCAACTCCACGAAAAAATTTACATGACATAAATTGTGTGTTTTAATGTGCTCTACATTTTTTGTATTAAGTTTTTGTCCACCTCTTACGGTTTAGAAGTTATAGAAAATTCCGTAAAATTTATCTAGAATGAGGTAGTCCTCAGAGGCTATTCCCAGAAAATTCAAGATATACATTTTATTTGTCAGGTTAAATATCTTTAATACTTGATATTTTAATTAAAATCGTTGGAGCCATTTTTAAAAAAATCAAAATTTTCGGGAAAAGCTCCATATAAAGGGTAGCTGTGGGTGGGGGATTTTGTTGAACATCTTCGTGTCGCATCTTTGGAAGACACCAAACTTAAAAACCAAGTTTAGCATTTAACGGTCTTTTCGTTTTTGAGCTATGCTGTCCACAGACACACTCAGACGGACTTTTTTGTAAAAATGCATTTTTTTGATTCAGGGGGACCCAAAACATGTATTTCCGGTGAAATCTCGGTATCGAATTTTTGGGTGCATTACAATACCTTCTCTATACATTATGTACATAGTACGCGTAGATCAAGTAAAAATGAATGCGTCAGAATTTGTGCGTTTTATCCAGATCTACAGTTTTTGTGTGGTAAGCTTTTGTCTATCTCTAATTGTTTAGCAGTTGTGGAAAAGATATCCAGAATAAAGAGGTATTCAGTGGCTATTCTCAGAAGATTCAATATATATATATATATTTTATTTGTCATGTAAATATGTTTAATATGCGGTATTTTAATCAAAGCTGTTAGAGCTATTTTTGAGAAAATCAAATTTTCGAAATTTTTACCATGTAAGTTTGGGGCGAGGAAATATTTCTCAAATTCTTTGCGTCACATGTGAGTTATCATGTTCACAGGCACACGCATACACGAACCTTTTTCTAAAAGTGTTTATTTTTGAATATAGAGGAACCTATAACGTACATCTTTGGTGAAATCTCAGTAATCACTGTCGAGTTTTTGGGTGCAGGGCAATACCTTCTCTACCTATTTACTAAGTACTAAGTGGAGAAAATAAAGTATATTTAAAATCGGAAATTTTTAAATGAAAACAAATCTTTCAAAACAGAAAAAACTCAAAACAATAATTTCGGTATCATAGAACTCCAAACCAATATATAGGAGAAATAAATTAACCCTATTCACAATGAAAATTAAGCGTAAACATACCTAAGCTTAAAAAACAATTGATCGTATATATTACATTCACATTGCTTTCTCTACCTGTTCTGTAACAAACTTTACTTACAAAAACATGTTCTTCTTTCTACTTCGTACTAATCGAAATAAAATTTATCAGAATTGATTTTATTATTTAGCTCCTTATAAGTAGAAGAGGAATAGAAGAATATATACGGTTAAAGCGACAAATATTTTAAAGGCTGATTGAACGTCGGTGCTATTTGCATGGTCAGGAGTAAAAAAATGAAACACAAATTAAAAATTACCGTTTAAGAAGAGCAAGTTTTTTTTTTAATTTGAAACAAATAATAAGGATTGTGTTAGAAATCCTTAACTCTACAAAAAATAAATATGACATAAATTGTACATTTTAACAAGAGCTACATTTTTTCTGAAGCTACATCTTTTACGGTTTACCAATTACGCAAAATTCATTCAGAATGAAGATAGCTTCAGAGGCTATTCCCAGAAAATTTAAGATATAAATTTTATTTTTCATGAATATTTTTAATATAAGGTATTTTAATCAAAATCATTAGATCCATTTTTGAGAAAATCAAATTTTATAAATCGTTTCCATGTAAAGGTTGGGGGGACTTTCTTGAAAATCTTCGTGGTATTCTTGGAAGTTGCTGAATTTAATATCAAGAGCAGTTTTGTATTCTGTAATGTGGCTTCTGGTTACCAAAGCAACAGTGGTCGTATAATAGGCAAACATTCGTGTATTCGTTTTGATTCTTTTAAACAGACCAGATAAAGAAGTTTAAAACAGATTTTGTAATTACATATATTCTGCACGAAGGAAAACACAGAAAGGGACGGAATGAGAAGAGAGAGGGAAACTGGAGGAGTGTGGCAGACAGGTATCTTTTTTTTTTTTTTTTTTTTGTATCATTCTTTTGAAATGTTATTATAGAAGTTGACTTCTTCCATTGATATTGGCTCCTTAAATTTGATTATTTAGGGAACATAAACCTTGGTTCTTTTCTACTTAGCAGACCCCTCACATACCGATCCAACACCCCTCATATACCGATCCAAAACCCCTCACATACCGATTCAACACCCCTCACATACCGATCCAACACCCCTCACATACCGATCCAAAACCCCTCACAAACCGATCCAACACCCCTCACATACCGATCCAACACCCCTCACATACCGATCCAAAACCCCTCACATACCGATTCAACACCCCTCACATACCGATTCAACACCCCTCACAAACCGATCCAACACCCCTCACATACGGATCCAACACCCCTCACAAACCGATCCAACACCCCTCACATACCGATCAAACACCCCTCCAATACGGATCCAACACCCCTCACATACCGATCCAACACAACTCACATCCCAACCAGCACACCTCACATCCCAACCAGCACACCTCACATACCGATCCAACACCCCTGACATAACGATCCGACACACCTCACATACCGATCCAACACCCCTCACAAACCTATCCAACACCCCCTCACAAACCGATCCAACACCCCTCACATACCGATCCAACAACCCTCACATACCGATCCAACACACCTCACATACCGATCCAACAACCCTCACATACCGATCCAACACACCTCACATATCGATCCAACAACCCTCACATACCGATCCAACAACCCTCACATACCGATCCAACACACCTCACATACCGATCCAACACCCCTCACATACCGATCCAACACACCTCACATACCGATCCAACACCCCTCACATACCGATCCAACACACCTCACATACCGATCCAACATACCTCACATACCGATCCAACACACCTCACATATCGATCCAACACACCCCTCATATACCGATCCAACATACCCCTCCTATACCGATCCAACACACCCCTCGTATACCGATCCAACACTCCCCTCATATACCGATCCAACACCCCTCACATACCGATCCAACACCCCCTCACAAACCGATACAACACCCCTCACATACCGATCCAACACCCCTTACATACCGATCCAACGCACCTCACATACCGATCCAACACATCCCTCACATGCCGATCCAACACACCTCACATACCTATCCAACACTCCCTTACATACCGATCCAACACACCTCACATACCGATCCAACACCCCTCACATACCGATCCAACACCCCCTCACAAACCGATCCAACACCTCTCACATACCGATCCAACACCCCCTCACAAACCGATCCAACATCCCTCACATACCGATCCAACACCCTCTCATAAACCGATCCGACACTCCTCACATACCGATCCAACACACCTCACATACCGATCCAACACACCTCACATACCAATCCAACACACCTCACATACCAATCCAACACACCTCACATACCAATCCAACACACCTCACATACCGATCCAACACACCTCACATACCGATCCAACACACCTCACATACCAATCCAACACACCTCACATACCAATCCAACACACCTCACATACCAATCCAACACACCTCACATACCAATCCAACACACCTCACATACCGATCCAACACACCTCACATACCGATCCAACACACCTCACATACCAATCCAACACACCTCACATACCAATCCAACACTTCCTCACATACCAATCCAATACCCCTCATATCCCGATCCAACACATCCCTCACATACCGAACCAAATCACCCCTCACATATCGATCCAACACCCCCACAAGCCGATCCAACACCTCTCACATACCGATCCAACACACCCCTAATATACCGATCCAACACCTCTCACAAACCGATGCAACACCCCTCACACACCGATCCAACACACTCCTCACAAACCGATCCAACACCCCAAACATACCGATCCAACACCCCTCATAAACCGAAGAAAGGAAGATAGAAAAGAAAAGGGCAAACGGAAAAGAAAAATGAAATTTAGAATGAGAGACAAGTGACAGAAGAAGAGAGGGAGTGAGTGAGAATGAAGGAGAAGAAGATGCCAGAGTGAATGAAAAATGATAATGAAGGACTAGGTAAAAGTGAAAGGAAGGAAGAATGGAGAGAATATGTAAATGCCAGTAGGCGAGCGGAACTGCAGCTTCTGAAAATAAGAAAATAAGAGATTTACACAATAGTTTTCCTTTTGTTTCAGATTTCAATGTGCTGACTTCATAGATACAAACAAACAATCGAACGTAGACTTGATAAATCACCAAAACGCGTATTAGGGGCATTGATTCAGATTTAATGAGCTATGTATATAAACATTTAAATTGTTGTCTTTCTCAGAGTTTACTTCCATTCCTTTTCCAAGAAGTGTATGCCAATGTAAAACACGTTGGGCAGATGTGGTTAAACAGTAGTTTTTCGGAATACCTGCACGTTTCAAAGAAATAATTTAATTACACCAAACTACTAATTGTACCCTGCATGTATAACAAGTGCAAGTACTTATTAAAACAACTGAAATGAATATATAATTCCCGTCGTAAAATTTATTAAGCTCCCTAGGCGTGCCAAAGATACGCCCAAGAAAGTTTAATTCGGAAACTTCTGCTTCATGAATTCCAACTAGTTCATGTCGAAGCTGAGCTGAATCGAAACATCTGCAACTAGGAGAAAAAGGGTGCGGTGAATTGTTTGGCCCAGAAACACTCACAATGCAGGTACGCCCCATTTGGAAATATTTGTGTGATGAAAAAGATCTTTGAAAATCAGTGCTCAATGCGACGAGTGAAGGTGACAAGCGCGATTAATCATTTGCACAATTTTAAGAATGAATTTCCTATCATCGGCTCTGCATTTTGATGATAAGAAATGTTCAGATCATCGATTTTGTAAACATTAGTTATTTAGCACTTTGTATATTTAGAGCTATCAACAAATTACAAAATCTCCAAAATTGAGAAATGGAGGATTTTTCCGTAGATAATTTATTTTAAGATTAAAAAATACGATGATTATAAAAAAACACACATTCAAAATACACAACAGAAAGATTTATTAGGTTATATCTTAATAAACAAAACAAGACAAAAAGATATAAATAAATATTGACAAATATCTACACTAAAACATACAAATATTGATTTTTTTCTAGTGTTTAGCGTCCGCTTTTACTACTTGTGGCATCGCAGGCGACGACACTGGTGATGCATGGAATGAAGATGGAGCACCGGTGGAATGCGTTGGCGGGGAAACCCGGCCCTGAGCCGCTTTGTCCACCAAAAATCTCACAAGCGGTCGCATGGGATCGAACCGGGGCAATATAGGTGAGAGGCAAGTGGTCTAACCACTCGGCTACGGCGCGGCCCAGAAATATTGATGGAATGATAGAATTACACTTGGAGAGAATACAAAACAATAGGTTATCAATGCACTAAAGCTGCTAACACTTTATATATGTTTGTGAGAATTGTAACACATATCTTTAACTTAAAAGTGTATACAAATATCTTAAATTTACTGCTGCAAATAATTCACTCGACGTTTCGACGCATTGACAGTTTACGGCTGTGCGCCATCCCTGGCTCGCGCACCACTGCGCGCTAACACTTAAGTCACTCACGAATGTGCACAATTCACAATAACAACTGACTTGCAATTCTTCCTCCTTTTATAACAACAAAATGATGTTGTAGACCTTCCTGGAAACTTGTCAAAGATACTGGACGCTTCTAAACAATATCAAGTGT
Organism: Hymenopus coronatus; assembly: GCA_030762935.1. Taxonomy (NCBI): domain Eukaryota; kingdom Metazoa; phylum Arthropoda; class Insecta; order Mantodea; family Hymenopodidae; genus Hymenopus; species Hymenopus coronatus. The sequence continues at coordinate 61,345,140 of CM060898.1, read as the reverse complement.
CACGTTCTGAAGTCTCCTGTTTCTGTCGCATCGCACTTCTTTGTGGCGCATTACAAAGTCTCCATACCAAAGTAATCGTGAGAACCACTGCATAAGACGGCAGTGTTACAATATATATTATTCTGACACACACTGGAAGACAGACTACAATTAAGTTTGTACCAACTCAATAAAATAATACTGAGGTGCAATTTAATTATTTAAGCAGAGAAATCAAAGTAAATGAATAAAATTTATATCGGCAAATATTCAATTCAATCAAAAATACTCCTAAAACGAAACACAAAAGCAAGTGAAATGTTTCAATTGCCTAGGATGTGTCAACTCACTTGAATATGAAAGAGATTTAAAACAAACAATACATACCTTTCAATATATAATATGTGGCAGTATAACACGAACATTGAAAAACAAAGTAAAAAGAGATACATTAAAAATGTGCAAAACCATGGCAGTGTGCATTGTATTCTATGGGAGCGAGAATTAGAATAATAGAATAATTGAAAGGGATAAAATCAAATTGTTGAGGCATGTCTTTAAGATCACATTAAAAGTGAAACAACAAATTAACATGTATAGTACAAATGATAAAATCAGCGATTATCAAATCAGATGAAGAGACTATATATCTCAAATGTCACAAGAAAGACTAACAGAACAGTTTTTCAATATATATATATATATCAGTTGGTACTGGAGGTGTTGGCAGATCACACAAGACGCTGGGAAGATCCCTTCTGAGTCGAAATAAGCCTATTTTACTTATATTGACGGTTAATGATGATAATGATTATGATCAATACACATTAAACTAAAACCCCCAGGGAAAAAGAAGTCCAGGAACACCAAAGAAAAGATGACATAATTTAGAGGTGGCACCGGTTTAAGCCCACGCTATTGTCGTGAACAAGGTTTTGCGACATGAGGGACGGCTATTTGAGGGTGGTGAAAGGAATGCAGTTGGTAGTGCCATAATAACGGAATTAAGCTAACATATTGAGAAATACTAAGTAATTTGTTGGTTGCGAATGTTTGGTTTACAAAGGTGGGGGGGATTGCAATCTATTCCATTAATCCTGACGAATATTATTCTGATTATTGGGGTTACTATTACAAAGCCTTACCTTAAGAGATCATGGTGTGTCTGGGCGGAGTGAGAGAAGTAGCCGAGGTGGTTGAGTGGTTGAGCCCGGAGCGACGCCCCAAGGCTGAGGTTTCCTGAAGGTGTTGGTCGGATCTGCAGTCCCTTAAATAAGATTAGTGGCATCCCGGAAGGGCCGTTCTCCTAATATGAACAAACAACGCTCTGATAGTGGTTAGTCTTAGACAATCAGCATCGAATGTTTAAATGTTCTAGAATATCCGGTGAGACGTCAAGAGTTTCTCATGACAATGTGCGAATGTGCACGTAGCCCAACGGTAGTTGGTGCCATCAAAAAGTTCACTAGGAGTGCCATTGGAAGAGGCTAGTCGCTTACATCATGTTACTTAATCAGCTTATAACAAAGCATGTATTTTTTCAAGAATATGTAAAAATGAAATCCCAATTAATTCAGATTAATTACTTATTCATAAAAGATTACTAAAACTATATAAGTTAGACTCTCGCCAATGATACACGTGAGATTATGATGATGTAATAATAATAATAATAACAACAATAATTTTTAGAGATTTCTCCGCTTATTACATAGTTACTTTTCTTGAGGAATATAAGTATTCACTGCTTCTTTCAGTATTAACAAATAGAACTTTCTATTCAGAACAGTCTGTTGGTATACATACACAGTGTTAAATTTCACAGTTTTTATTTTTTTTGGTGGAGGTAGTTCTCACCCAATTATAAAATCATTCAAGGTACCCGGAGTAAATGCTGGAAGCTATTTCCTCAACTAAAGTCCCGATTCTGTTTATAGAATATCTATACTGATGTTAAAAAGAGAAAGTGTATAAGCATGTATTCGCCCACTTGTGCGTGTGCGTAGGTCAATCTAGGAGGTCATTGAACTGATTTTGGTTACTCTTTCACCTTTGAAAACCACTGTACTTCCTGAAGGACATGATCTAGAAGACATATAATTTCAATTCCTAAATGTCTAAATTGTTAAAACCTCCTAAAGATTCGGATTTGACGCGGGGGAACGTACGTCCCTGAAAAAATACCGTACTTTTTATTGATTATTTATTTACTTTTTGAAGTTGAGTTAAAATGTTCTTCAAAGACCTCTTCCCCACTCCCATAGCGTTGATATTTGCTACATCAAGCGATAAGTAGTGAATTAGTCTTCCTGATATATCTTACTTATTTTTTTAAAACAGTTCAAAATTAGTTTTAGTGTAAAATGCGTACAGTACAGTTTTGCTATAAATTAAGATCGAATACAAGACTGGAACATATAGTAACTAGTGAATAATTACATGTTCAAGTTGTGTACTGCATTGATACCACATCTTTATAATGTACTGAAATTTATTGTTGCACGAATGTTTCGCTATATCTCTGCGGGATAGGTTTTTGTCTTACCGAGGCGGCCTGGGTTCGATCCCAGGTGACCGCATGTGAAATTTCTGGAGGAAAAAGGGCGCACAGACAGGTTTTCACCGCGATCTCCGTTTCATATATCATCAGTGTCATCGCCTGTGGTGCCTATGTAATAAAAGTGGGCGTTGAACACTATAAAAAATCGATTTTTGTCACTTCTAAGCTCATATTTCGATATACTGTGGAATCATAACGTGGGAGTCAAGCATGTCTCCCAGTAGCCACGTTATTTCGGGCTTTTACTGTATTTACAATGCCTGAATACTCGAATGGGAACATGCTACAGTCGTAAAAGAGTATGCTTGAGAGGGCGTTGACGTTTCGTTGAGGATGCCAGAGAGTATAAAATAGTTGATGTATGCATGGAAAATAAGACATAAACCACGGTTTATACTCCAAGCCTACGTAGTCACGATTTAGCAACTGCGAAAGCGGAAGATGCAGCAGAATAAAATACGCTCGAAACTGTTTATGACAATCAGATATTATGTATGATTGTGCAATTCAAATATCAACCCTTATGTAGAAAACCTCTGCTGTGTTACAGTCAGACAGACAGATAGGCAAACTAGACGGACGTACATACGGACGGATGGATAATTTATTTCACTTCTTAGGGCATGACCCGGTGGCCGCGTTCTCAATGTAATAATACAATGTATAATATAATTAAAATATATAAAATAAATAAATAAAATATATAAATTATATGGGAAATGTAATACCCTGTCAGAATGACGATACATCATAGTATAGTACCAAAATAATAATAATAATAATAATAATAATAATAATAATAACAAAACAGTATTAATACAATATTAAAAGTTTTACAATACCAGTAATAATGCTATATTTATATTTACTATTCCGACTATAAAACACTCTTTTTAAAACTATTTACACTTTAAGACAAAGTTTCAAGTCTCAAGTAAACAGATATTTTGTTTCATTCGTTAATTGTTATATTTGTGAAGGAACATTTACCTATGTTAGTTTTCGGTTCCCCAGTTTTTATTTTTTTCGAGTGATCATTTCTCTCACAGTGTAATGGCTTTGATAATGACTTGGATATTGCAGATTCCCCCTTATAGGCTCTAAAACTTTCACTTAGCTTTGTTCATCTCCTATGTTTTTCTTGTGTTTCCCAGGAAGTTGCAGTGCTAGTGTGATTTTCGAATCGTTTTCTTCTGTCTACAAATTTAGCTGTTCTTTTTTTAATTCTCTCGAGCGCCAGTTTTTACAGAAACAATTATTATTTTTCTGCTTCATGCTAATTGAGATAAACCGTAGCCCAAATGTCTATAAAAATAGGAAATAAAGAAGGGAGAGGAAATATACCTAAATTATAAAAAAAAAAATCTGTGATAACTAAAAAAAAATAAAGCATAAAAAAAAGCCACCCGCTACTTCCCTGACGACAACTAATCTGCTTTCAGATAACCTTTAACAACACAGATCACGTATAGTAAAAGACTAAGGTAGACGTTTAGAGATTAGCCAAAGCTAATCAGGCAGTCACTTAAACACAACGTTGTATAATACTGAGTACTCTTAAAATGTATTATTATAAGAACTGAAGCTTTCTTGGCGACGTATTAGTTCAAAATCTTCTCGGGCTTCTAACCAGGTAAAAACTTGGCTTGATACCAACGTTTCGAAGAAGTGCATCTTCCTCGTCTTCAGGGTGAACTGATGGATTAAGCTTGCCATAATATCACGCGAACCAATCAGATGTTAGCTTCATTCCAGCTCTTATAGATACCAGTCTCCGCAAGCTCAATCCATCAGTTCACCCTGAAAATGCACTTCTTCGAAACGTTGGTATCAAGCCAAGTTTTTACCTGGTTAGAAGTCCGAGAAGACTTTGAATTAATGTATTATTATTATTATTATTATTACTATTATAATTATTATTATGCTCTGTGCGTTTTGCAGAATAAAACAAAACATGAAAGCTTCGTAATAAAAAAAACTCCTTATAGCCGAGATAAACACTATTATTTAAAAAAAATTGTCTTATTTACTTTCTTCCTTTTAAGTAAAAGGGAACTAAGGCTATGCACTCTGCTGAAGCGAAATGTTTTGAAAACTGTCGCTATGCGATCGTCGTTGAAACTCGCTTCTTTGGCATGGACAGAAATAGAGCAAAAGAAACACTGAGGAATTCCTGATTGAGATTATTTAGTTATTGCCATAATACGAAAATACAGTTGAAATTGGAGCCTTTATTAAATTATATGCACTACTACTATACAAAATATCACTTGTTTTATTGTTCAGCGATCTGAGCGTTCGTCTTAATTATGTTACTGAATTAATATCTACTACAATATTTGCATTTTATTTCTGAAAATAGATATTTTTATTATCATGTTTCATCCCTTAAGGGTTATGGCCTCCAACCTATTAGAAGAAAAGCTCTTTATGGGGAGCTAAATATTCCTAATGAGAGCATGTCTCTTGTTCTACACAGTGCATTATTATTAAGACATGCTCCCACCCAATAACGATAAATATGATTAGTTAATGTAAACGATTACTCTGATTTACGATTATGTGATTGATAAAATATCTATATCTCTTGAAATTTCGTAAAAATTATAAACCTGAAAAGAAATAGAAAAATGTAAATGGGTTGTTATTTATGGACGCTCTTTAACTGCTATGGTTCTCAGCGTCCCATTCTATACTGTGCGTGAAAGACCGCTTAATTTTGCTCAAAGGCCTCTCTATCAGACTTGAGGCTCTTTTACGTGCCGTAAATCTACGACACGGGACCAACGGCTTTACTTCCCGTCCGAAGGAAACCATGCTAAGGAATTTTACACCCGAAAAAATCCATCGTCCTCCACTGGGTTTGAACCCGCAACCTTGGGTATATGAAGTTAGCATGGTAACCATTACACCATGGAGGACGACAAACCTGAAAAGCTTAGGGCGTTAAAATTTATCACTCATCATTAAAATGTTATTGTAATCTCATAAATATTAAAAACTATTTTCTTTCTACCCTTACCCACAATAAAGTAAAGACAGGAATGTTTAGATTTAAACTTCCCTATGTGATTTAGTCGGTTAGGGAGTTAGACACGCTAGAGTGGGTATGACATGTTATTTCTGTGAGGCGCCGAGGGGGCAGAGGGTAATTTCTTTCATCTCTAAAAACCATCCCCCAAGCTAGACAACTAAATCAGAAGCAAGTAAAAAATGATTTTCAAGCCTCGACCTGGGACTGCACACAATACTGTGTTTATTCTCGTAGAAGAGTAGATATCTTCAGGCGAGTATAAACAATGACTAAAAAACACAAGCCAATAAATAGAAGTGTTTCTAACAGTATTATATAAACTCGGGGTGTAGGGGTCTTTGACTTTAGATGCATGCATATTTATGATGTAAATTAAAGTTGACAAAATGAAGAGAAAAAAATCTGATGTTTTCCATTCACATGACTTTCTCTTCATTTTTGCAACAAATTGTAGCTAAAAAGCTTATGCTTCTATTTAATTCATGCTAATCTAGAAAAATTAGTAGAAATAGTCTTATTACTTTCTTCCTTGTAAGTAGAAAGGAAATAAGGGAGTAGCATAGGTTAAAGCGATAGTCAGAAGCTGGTTACTATGGGACTGAAGTACCTTTGTTTGTATGGACATGAGTTGACAAATTCCTGTATGAGAAAAGTTAAGATTTTCGAACCTGAAAACAAAAACAAGGAATATCTCAAAAAACGATCAACTCCAAGAAAAAAAATTATACAACATAAATTGTGTGTTTTAATGTGCTCTACATTTCTGTGTGGTAAGTTTTTGACTATCTCTTACGGTTTAGCAGTTATACAAAATTCCAGAAAATTCACTCAGAATAAAGTAGTCTTCAGAGGCTATTCCCAGAAAAGTCAAAATATACATTTCAAAATTTTCGAAAAAAAGTTCCATGTAAAGGATAGTTTGGGGTAGGGGGATTTTTCTCAAAATCTTCGTGTCGCATCCCTGGAAGATTCTAAACTTAAATACCAAGTTTGGTATTTTACCTAATTTTCGTTTTCGAGTTATCGTGTTCACAGGCACACGGACACACGGACACACACACACGCGGACCTTTTTCTGAAAATACTTTTTTTTAGATAAAGGGGACCCTAAAACATATTTCCAGTGAAATCTCGGTATCAAATTTTTGGGTGGAGTGCAATACCTTCTCTACACACTATGTACATAGTGCGTATAGAGAAAGTAAAAATATATGTCCCATTTCTCTACATCTCTATAAGAAATTATTGTTAAAGGGCTTATTCTTCTATTTACTTCACGCTAATTGAGATAAACATAAACATAAATGATCTTATTACTTGCCTCCTTGTACGCAGAAGTGAAATAAGGGAATACACTACGGCTAGGCTAAAGTGATAGTCAAATATTTTAAAAACTGGTTTCTATGATATTGAAATCCGTTTCTTTGCATTGGTAGGCGTTGACAAGTTCCCGTATGAGAAAAGTATTTTAAAACTGAAACCAATAACAAGGAATGTCTGGATAACGGACAACTTAACGAAAATATGTATAAATAACATAAATTGTGTGTTTTAAGTAGATCTACATTGTTTGTGTAGTAAGTTTTCGTTTATCTCTTACGGTTTACCAGTTATGCTAAAGACATCCAGAATGAAGAGATCCTCAGAAGCTATTCGCAAACAATTCAAAACATATCTTTAATTTTTCGAGTATTGAATTATCAATCTTACTTATTTAGTTGAAATTAAGTAAGAAGCAAATTAATTGAAATCAGCCTCGACCTGATAGTAAATATCTTTATTATACAGCATTTTAATATTTATTTTTTTTCCATTTAAAGGTTAATTGCGGGTGCGAATTTTCTTCCTGTCGCATTCTTGAAATATACTGAACTGAAATACGAAGTTTCGTATTTAGCGGACTTCTCGTTTTTTGAACTACGCGCCCACAGACACACATATGGACATTTTTCTAAAAATGTTTTTTTTTATTCAGGAGGTCCGAAATATATACTTTCGGTATCGAATTTTGGGTGGAATAAAACATCTTCTATTATATACATAGTAAGTGCAGAGAAATTAAAAAACATGATCACTGTAGAGTTGTACCGGTATTAACATGATATCCCCATGGTAGCCGGTTGCCCTTATCGCAGTTTAATATCACAGCTACTACATAGTAAGCAGATGTCACCGATTCCTTGACTGTTAATTAATAAATACGAGTATTGCCGATGTAATAAATTAAAACAATATAGCGCTGTTCGCTGTAACCTTAATGGCGTGATACCAGCTGAAGCAGTTTAATTAAAAGACTACCTCGTTAGAGACCGAAATGTCAGGGTTACAAGAACTGTAAATATTCCGTGTTTAGTGACCACGAAACCTGAGAATCGGACCAGGTGTAATAGGTTCATATATTTGCTCATAGTTAGAACTGTGATAATTAGAAAATACAGCTATAGCCGCCAGCAAGCGCAGAGTAGAATGCTTCGAATAGGTCCAAGGTGAACTCAAAAAAATCTAATGTGTCCCATTCACATGACACGCACACACACATACATACACACACGGACATTTTTAGAAAAATGCTGGGTGCAATACAATACTTCTCTATATACTATACGAGAGTCGGCTGATAAGTCCCGGGCCTCACATAGATATGGCGCTACTAGACCAGTTAGACGATAGCATCGTATAGTTCAATTCTAGATTTGCTTGTATCCATAGTTACAAGTCAATAGCTTGTTTAGTTTTCGAATGGCAGCATTTTAAACAAGACAACTTTAGAGTTTTCAAGAAAATGGAAGATTTGGAAAAACGAGCAGTGGTTAAATACTGCCATTTGAAAGGTTTAACGCCTAAAGAAATCAAGGGGGAAATGGACAGTACATTGATAGACTCTGCCCCTTCATATTCAATGCTTAAAAGTTGGATGGCAGAGTTTAAAATGGGACGTACGAGCACAAGTGTACAGCCTCGCTCTGGACGCCCTGTAGGAATGACAACTCCAGAGATTATTGAAAAACTTCACCGTTTAGTACTGGAAGACCGCAGATTAAAGTTTTTTGAGATAGCAAAGGCTGTAAATATATCACTACAAGGACTGTGCCGCATTTGTTGACACCTGATCAACAGTTACAAAGAAGAACTGTTTCTGTTAAGAATGTGGAGCTCTACCGTAAAAATCCCAATGAATTTTATTACCATGGGTGAAACTCGGATACATCGGTACACTCCAGAAAGTAAATCACAGTCAAAATAGTGGATTTTGCCAGTTGAACCAATTCCAAAAAAGGCAAAGTCAATTTGTCAGCTAACAAGGTTATGGCGAGTGTTTTCTGGGATGCACAGGGAATTATTTGTATTTATTACTTGGAAAAGAGTAAAAGTATCACTGATGACTACTACGCAAGCTTACTGCAATGTTTGAGTGATGAGGCGAAAAGTAAAATACCTCATTTGACAAAAAAAAAATCTTGTTTCATCACGACAATGCTCCAGCCCGTTCGTTCAATGGGGAAAATGTGTGAATTAAAGTTGGAATTGCTTAAAACATCCACCCTATTTGCCAGATCTAGAACCCAGTGACTACCATCTGTTCCCAAACCTCAAACAATTTCTTGGAGAATGAAGATTTCACAGCAACGAGGAGGTAATTGATGCGGTAAACCGCTATTTTGAGGACCTTGATAAATCCACTACAGAGATGGTTTAATTAAATTAGAACACCGATGTGACGAATGTATTAGGCTTTCTGGAGATTATGATGAGAAATAAAGCAAAAAAAAAATGTTAAATGCTCTTTTTATTCTGCCGACCCTAGTATTCATATACGTGTAGAGAAAGTAAACCTCTAATGTATCCCATTCACAGGACTTTCTTTGCATCTCTCTAATACATTATTGTTAGAAAACATTGTGATAAACATTGGCACAAATGGTGTTTTACTTGCTTCCGTGTGAGTGGAAGGGAACACAATAGGCTAAACTATAGCCAAATCTTTTAAAATCTGGTTGAAATCCGTTTTTTTGCATGCACATTAGTTGACAAACTTCCCGTAGTAGAAAATATTTTAAAACATATCAGTAGCAAGATAGTTTCAGTTAGTTATATTGATCACGGGAATGGTAATCTCCACGAAAAATGGTAGATGACATAAATTGTGTGTTTTAACGAGATATACATTTTTTGTGCAGCAAGTTTTTATCTAACTCTTACGATTTACCAGTTATGTAAAATTCAGCAAAGCTCATCCAGAATAAAGAGGTTTTCAGAGGCTATTCCCAGAAAGTACAAGCTGAACATTTTTTTTTGTCATGTAAATATGTTTAACATGCGGCATTTTAATTAAAATCGTAAGTCATTTTTGAGAAATTTCATGTAAAGGAAAGTTTAAAGTGGGGCATCCTTGGAAGATACTAAACTCAAATAACAAGTTTGGTGTTTTATCCACTTTTGGCTTCAAAATTATCGTGTTCACACTCTCATACACACACACGGACTTTCTTCTAAAATGTTTATATATACACACAAGAGACCCTAAAATATGTGTTTCCGGTGAAATCTCGGTATAGAATTTTTGGGTGAAGTGCAACACTTTCTCTACCTGCGTACCATGTACTATGCAGAGAAAGTAAATATATTCTCTTTACCAAGGTGTACCTCAATGTTATTAGGCCTCTTTTATTCTCTAGTAACGTTAACGACTTGAATTTTCATGTAAAACTGGACTTATTACCTATATGTGCAGACAATATATATTTTGTGATGAATGCTTTTAAGTTGGTCGTCTCCTTAGTGCGCTGGTAGCGCAGCTGCTTACCGAGAGTGAAAACTGGGTTCTATTCCCAGAACCATGGCCAGAAGCACGCAAATTCCCATATGAGAAAAGTGCAGTGGTCATCTATATCAAAACGATAGTAATGCCGGTCACAATGTGAAGCCTTTGAAATTCGTTCTTTTTGTAGGAACATATAAAATTAAGACGGAAAGAAAGAAACAAAGAAAATATCCGTTTGTAGCTGATAAAAGTATAGAGTAATTGTAAATTCAAACCAATAACAAAAATTTCTCAGAAAACACAATCAATTTATTTGACACAAATCGAATGCTTTAACGTTATATAAATTTGTTGTGTTTTTTAATATTTCTTAAAGTTTAACTTATAAAAAGAGCATGTGGATAAAAGGACGTAACAGGCTATTCCCAGAGAATGACAGACGTACATTTTAATTGTTATTAAAAATATATTAATATTGGAGTATTTCAAAAACAGTTCACCTACAATGAAAACTCACATGACATAAATTATGTGTTTTAATTAGATCTACATTTTTGTGCAATAAATTCTTTTCTATGTATTGCGGTTTACCAGTTACACAAAAGTCAACCAGAATGAAGAGGTCTTCAGAGACTATTTCCAGAAAATTCGAGACATAGATACATTTCGTGTGTCATGAAAACATCTCAAACATATGGCTTTTTAATCAAAATCATGAAAACTATTTGAGAAAAACAAAATTTTCAAACATTTATGTATGTAAAATACAGTTTGTTGTGGGGGATGTTCTTGAAAATCTTCGTGTCGCATCCTTGGAAGATATTAAATATAAGCACTAAGTTTTGTATGTAACAGTGTTTTCGTTTTGAGCTATGCAGTCTCCTGACGCACACAAGGGCCTTTTTTTAAAAATGTTTTTTCAGGCGAAATCTGAACGTCGAATTTTTTGGTGTAATACCATACCTTCTCTATGTACATTGTAGGAAAAGTAAGGTCTCAAAACATGTATTTCCAGTAAATTTTGGTATCCAATTTTTGAGTGGACTGCAACACATCACTATCCACTATGTACATTGTACATACGTGCTAGAGAAAGTAAAATGGACAGCTGTAAATTTGTAACATGTGTAATTTTCGTATTTATTTTTCTCAAACACTAGTTATTATAAATCGACGCTTTATAACCCAGTTTTAAAATGGGAGATAAGACAAATGACTGCCTACCACAGATCTCTTTATCACACGTGCTTTTAAAAATATTTGCTTTTACATTCCATAATCTGACAGCATTTTTACATAGTGAATTATCGACGCATATTTGGGCTGAATCGGTATAGCCGGTTTGTGATCCTGTTCCAATATCTATGAGCACATGCCACCATTTACCTTGCAGGAAAAACCTCTTTTCGCAAAACCCTAAGAACCCTGTAGCTCCAAGAGTCGTCTTTTTCTGAATGACAGCCGTGAAATTCGAATTTATGGCATTCGGATTTAAAGCCTAACGGGAAATGCAAGGGAAGCTATAAATCATATTTAAAATTAACTTGGGAATAATATCACGTTCTGTATCTTGGCAGTAATATTTAATAAATAAGTGTGCCTGCCCCCTGGCTTACTTAATGGAAGAAAGATGAGGATGAAATATTATGGAGGCGTTATAAATGTTTTGCATTTTACCAGCTACGCTCGCAAGGCATTTCTAAAGACCTAATCTCCTTTCTTTACCTCACATTTACAAGCACGCCATCGGCCAATGAACTACGACTTGATCTTAAAATGTACGAAACAATACTACTATATCTAAGGTCCCTACTCGAATACCCTGTTACGTCATGTGGTATAAGAAGTTGATGGTAATACTGGAGAATCTTCTTTTCACAGCTCTGGTTGAGATCTATAGTTAAATTTACTATCGTGCGAGCAAATTACTGCAATTTAAGAACAGAATGGCTGAATAATACAAATTAGATATTTTGCCAATAGAATATTTTCTTTGATATTAGGCAGTTTCAGCAACAAAAAGTCACTGAAGGTATACAGGGTATACACTGAGGGTATAAAAAACATATAGAGTAGAGAGAAATATGTAACTAAAGGTGACAAGTGTACGAGAGAAGGATCTGTAAGGCACCGAACAGGGTAGTGGAGTTGAAAGGTTCGAGAGGGGGTTTAAATATAGAGGAACACTTGATGTGTGAAATGCAAGAGATCTAAATGTACGTACTTTTGGAATATGAAGAAACTAAAGAAATGAATAAAAAATCTGATGTGTTCCATTCACATGACTTTCTCTACATATCTGCAACAAAAAGCTCTTACATTTAATTTACTTCATGCTAATCAAGAAAAAATTAACAGAAATAGTCTCATTACTTGTTTCCTAGTAAGCAGAAGCTAAATAAGCGAGTACCATCGGTTAAAGTGATAGTCAAAAGGTGGTTGCTATGTGACTGAAACTCCTTTGTTTGTATGGACAGGAGTTGACAAATTCCCGTATGAGAAAAGCATAAGTCTTTCATAGCTGAAAACAAAAACAAGGGATATCTTAAAAACGATCAACTCCACGAAAAAAATGTATATAGCATAAATTGTTTTAATGTGCTCTACATTATCTATGTGGTAAGTTTTTGTCCATCTCTTACTGTTTAGCAGTTATGCAAAAATCAGTAAAATTCATCCAGAATAAAGTAATCTTCAGAGGCTATTCCCAGAAAATTCAAGATATACATTTTATTTGTCAAGTAAATACCTTACATTTACGAGATTTTAATCAAAATCGTTAGAGTTATTTTTTAGAAAATTCAAATTTTCGATTTTTTTTTCATGTAAAGGGTAGTTTGGGGTGAGGAGATTTTCTTGAAAATCTTCGTGTCGCATACTTGGAAGATACCAAACCTAAATACCAAGTTTGGTTTTTAACGGTATTTTCATTTTTGAGCTATGCTGCCCACAATACACACACAGACAGACAGACAGACAGACACACACGCACGGACATTTTTCTAAAAAAATGCTTTTTTTGAGTTCAGGGGGTCTCAAAGCATATATCTCCGGTGAAATCTTGGTGTCGAATTTTTGGGTGCAATACAATACCTTCTCTATACACGATGTACATAGTACGTATAGAGAAAGTAAAAACAACAACGGATTGAGAAGTGGTCTAATTTACCAATAGGGTTAAGGAGGGAAAAGTTGGTGAATATGATGCTAAACATGAAATCTTAGAGTTTGGAGAATATCTGGGCAGTGTTAAAAGAAAATGGTTGAAGAAAATAAATAAAACTTAGGATCTGAATCGGATATTAACATAACTAAATATAGAAATGGAAGTCATCTATAGATGAAAGCTGGCCTAATAGTTGACCGCCGGTTTGAAAATGTTTTGTCCACTTGGTTAAACAGCAACTCAGGAGGAGTCACTGATATTTAGTATTGTTGTATTTTCTTTGTAGGGTCTTTGTAAAATAGTATTATAGAATTAACTGTATTATTAAGTGGGAATAAATTCATTCGTTGATTCAGTTAAATGTTTCTTATGTTGATGGAGGAAAATTCGAGCTTTAGAACTTTAATAATGGGAACTCTTTATTTATAAATCAAATATGTTACCAAGTTTTAGTGTCAGCTATGTGGAATGTGTAGGATACTTTTAGCAGCACTTCTTGTGTTGATACTTTGATTGGAGCGGTCTACAGTCTGAGGAATCTCTCAAACTGTTCTGAAGCGAATGCTTCTTGGGAATCAAGTCAAAGTCACAAGGGCTTCAGTCCGGGGAGTATGGTGAATGGCACAGCTATTCCTAGCCCCCTTGACCGAACATATAATCCACAGCTTGCGCTGTATGTGCCCGAAGATTGTTGTGCAAAACCCAGTCTGCTATGGCGGAACACAAAAACTTTCACATTCCTGGGGTTCTGAATAGCACTGTATTATTATTCATTTTGGAACACAACCTGTGACCAGCTTTGAGATAGAAGCGGCAACACTTTCAGCAAAATCCACCCATCATCGACAATTTTTTTTTTTTTACTTTCTCCATACGTACTATGTGCATAGTATATAGAGAAGGTATTGTATTGCACCAAAAATTCGATACTAAGATTTATCAGGAAATACATGTTTTTGCTCCTCCTGAATCCAAACAAATAAAGGTATTTTTGGTAAAAGTCTAAATTGAGTATGAAAGACCGCTTTATTTTGCTCAGAGGCCTCTCTTTCAGGCTTGAGGTTCTTTTACGTGTCGTAAATCTACGACACCAGACCAACGGCTTTACTTCCCTTCCGAAGGAAGCCATGCTGAGGATTTTTACACCTGAAAAAATCCATCGTCCTCCGCCGGGTTTTGAACCCGCGACCTTGGATATATGAAGATAGCATGGTAACCATTATACCACGGAGGGTGACTGATTACTCGGAATAGCATACTTTCATTTTTAATATAAATGAGCGAAAATTACTCAACGATCCCACTGCAAATATTTGTGCGTATAATTCTACGCGAATACTTTAATGTACGCATATTCTCCAAGTGGCCTTTTACATGCTTGTGAAAAAGCCTCTTTTTACTTTCTCTACACATACTATGTACATGGTATATAGAGAAGGTATTGTAATGTACCCAGAAATTCGATACCGAGATTTCACCGCAAATACATGTTTTAAGACACCCTGAATACAAGAAAAGCATTTTTAGCATATCCGTGTGTATGTCTGTTGTCTGTGTATAAATGTGTGTGTGTGTGTGTCTTTGGGCAGCATAGCTCAAAAACGAAAAGTCCGTTAAATACCAAACTTTGTATTTAAGTTCAGTATCTTCCAAGGATACGACACCAAGATTTTCAATAAAATCCCCCCACCCCAACTACCCTTTACATGGAAAAATGTTTGAACATTTTTATTTTCCAAAAAATTACTATCGATTTTGATTCAAATATCGTATATGAAAGCTATATACCTGACAAATAGCATCTCGAATTTTCCAGCAATAGTCTTTGAACACTACTTTATTCTGGATGAATTTTACGGAAATTTCCAAATTTGCTATATCGTTAGAGATGAAAAAAAACTTAACACACAAAAAATATAGAGCACGTTAAAACACATAATTTATATTCTGTACATTTTTTCGTGGAACTGATCGTTTTTGAGATATTCCTTTTTTCTTCTTCTTTTTTTTTAAGCTTTGAAGAACATACTTTTCTCATACAGGAATTTGTCACCCCCTGTCCATACAAGCAAAGGAACTTCGTGACATAGCAACCTGCTTTTGAATATCACTTTAACGTATGGTACTCCCATATTTCGCTTCTACTTACAAGGAAGTAAGTGATAGGACTACTACTGCTAATTTTTTCTCGATTGGCATGAAGTAAATGGAAGATAAGCTTTTTAACAATAATTAGTTGCAGAGATATAGAGAAAGTCATGTGAATGGAACACATCAGATGTTTATAATAACTGGCTTAGCAATAAAAAAAAAATCAAAACGTAACTATGATACTGGTTTATAAAAAAACAAAATCGCATAAAGAAAATCAAAACACTTATACGCGACGAAGCACAAAGAATAATAAACATTACACCCAGCGATTTCAACTTCGGAATGCAACAGAACAAAAACATTTGAACATCAAATATTACAAAAATGACATCGGCAGATTTTGTGGTTAGGATATAAATATTGCATCAGGAATCGGATATTGGAGTCCTATAAAATGTCGGATTTGATAACTAGAAAAGCATCTGGTGTGTTCCATTCACAAAACTTTCTCTATCTGTTCTATAAACAAATTATTCTTACAAAACGTTATTCTTTTATTGATATAATGATAACAAGATAACATTACCAGAAATACTCATATCAATCAGTTCCTTTTAAGTAGAAGGGAAATAAGGGAATATAATAGACTAAAGCGACAGTCGATTCTTTTAAAAGCAATCGCTATGCGCTTGTCATTGAAATTAAGTTCTCTTTCCAACTCCAGAAGTAAAACAAAAGAGGTAGGAAACGAACTATAACTTTCCATGTAAGCAATTTATAATTAAAACTAATAAAAAAGAATATCTCGAGGAAGGTTAACTCTACAAAACATATTTTAACTAGATCAATTAACGTCCTATATATGTATATTTTCGGGTAGCAGGTTTTTGTCTACTCTTACGGTTTATCAGTTGTACAAAGATCATCCAGAATAAAAAGTCCTTCAAATTTTATTCTCAAAAAATTCAAGATGGCTATACATTTCGTTATAATAAAATATCTTAAATATGTGACATTTTAATTAAATCATTAGGGCAATTTTTGAGAAAATTAAAAAACATTCTAAAAATTTTCCATACATAAGGTAGTTGGGGGATTTTCCTGAAAATCACTCTGTCATATCATTTTGAACTTAAATACCAAACCGAATTTTCACTCTTGAGTTATGCTGTCTACACACATACACACACACACTTGGACCATTTTTTAAAAATACTATATTTTGGATTTAAAACATGCATTTCTGGTGAAATCTCAGTATTAAATTTTGGGTGGAATACAATACCTTTTCTATCTACTATGTGCAGTGTACATACGAGGGAAAGTAAAAAGGAGCTAATATAAATGATGCATTACATTTGCATTACTTTCTTTACCCTCAAATGTTTGATATGGTTATACAACTGTTTACTGAACCATATTTCTTTATTACTTCATTTTAATCAACATAAATCTTTGCAGAAATACCTACATAAGACATTTGCTTATCGATACATAGAGAATAGTGATTGCTGCAATATTTAGAAGTTTCAGTTATGGGTATTCTGAAATAACATAGGACACCAATTAAGTGTATTAATTTGTGGCCAAAGCTAACAATAGTTATCTATACAACAACAGCGAACATATTCACTGCCGTTGTAAAATGGTAGATGCGTTTGACTTCTCCAAACTGGGATCCTATGTTAGATTCTCATCTGGGACGGGAGGAAGTTTTCTATAATTGGAATCACTGCCTAAATTCCATAAACACTAGCAGTTTCAATGAAATTTATATGTAAATGTAAAATATTAAGATGTATCGTTCAGTTGAAGGTGTTATTCAAATCATAATTTTTTTTTTTTCTCAAGTTGAAGGTTACATTATGAATACAAAAGTTAACAGGGGATATTCAAAACAATCTGATCCGTTTCCTTCACATGACTTTGTCCAGCAATCATTCAAAACATCGCTTAATGTTAACTCAGATAAACATTTGCAGAAGTATTCTTAAATAAATGTCCTTGTGGATATAAGGATTAAGGGAACACAAGACTTATGCGACAATCAAATGTTTTAAGAGCTATGCTCCACCACTATTCGTGAATTGGCCAACGTGGAAATGTGTTCTGAGTTGGTAGCACTATTGTGTTATTGGTCTGCACACCTTCTTCCCTTACTGCAGGATGACCAGGCCAATGCATGTCACATTTTATCGTTCTTCTCTGAAGACGTTGCCGGTCCCCATGGCCGCGCTCGCTAAAGCGTCTCGCTTTGGTGCTTCATGGGCAGGGGATCGGGGGTTCGAGTCCCGCCTTGGGCATGGATGTTATATGTTTGTGCAATGTGTATATGTTTGTAAAAGAAACAGTAAAACCAGTAAACCAGTAATCAGTAAAACCTTCGGGGGGAAATGTAAATAGGGATACAGTACCGGAGTCCTGATCAGACTCCGTTACTGTTTAAAGAAAAAAAAAAAAAGACGTTGGCCCACCTTGGTATTTTTTGTAAATTCTTTGTAACATTGCAGTCTCTAGTCCATTCAATACTCAACTGATCATATGATCTTGCTTTGAAATACTGCGATTATTCGACAACCTCATGTTAAAACGGTATTATTGTCGCTGCACGCGTGTAAGCAGGGGAGGTGCGAGTTCGTTTAGCCCGCGAGAGGCTCAGTCGGCTTGTAACTAACCTATGGTATACATTTCATTTGTCTGGCTTAGTTCCACGACATTGTTGCAGGATTGTTGTCACTATTAAAATATCAACCCATAGATTTTTGTCCTAAACAATATAGATAAATATAAATTAAAAGCATATACATAGAATGTATTATAAAGTATGTAGAAAAGCCTATATCATAATATAACGTGATTTTTTTTTTAAAGAATTGAAAAGTAAAACAAAAAATCAAACTATTACGCTTTAAATAATCGTTAGTAAGAGGTTATGTTTAAATTCATTAATGAAGCCTGTTATAAGGGAGCTTAAAAATGTCCACAGTTTGTTTTGCAAATTGTAGGGTATTTGTGAAACATACAATTAAAACTGTGAACTTAGTAAAGCAAAACAATTTCAGTATTTAAATCAAATCTGTCACTGATGTGGCCAACTGTAGTAGAAGAAACTTCCTGTTATGGCTCTTTTTATGGTAAGTGAAATCAAAATCGCTATCATAATCTATCATCAATTTGTTTAGCTGTAGGCATCATTTCCCATTCCCATTTTGCAAAGTTCAGAACCGGTAAAATGGTTAGAATTACACTAATATCATGAAAACATTTTAAGCTAATATTATTTTAATTAATATTGTTACCTAGAGCCATTAAAATTTTTGAAAATGTACATTTAAAAGGTAGTTTGGTGAGTGGGTGTTTTCTTAAAAATCTTTGTGTCGCATACTTGGGATATGCCGAACCTTCAAGATTGGTACGATATTGGCTGGCTTCGAGGGCCTCAAAACATTTATTTTAGGTGAAATCTCAGCAACAATTTTTTTCCTACGTAGTAGATAAAATAAAAAGCCCAAAACTAGGTGATCAATCAGGTAAGGTTATATAAATACGAAGAATATTTCCACGGTTCTTAACCAAACAGATAAAGAATGCAGACGAATGAAGGTACCCATCAATACAAATCGCAGGCTATTTCTTTGTGGTAACAGGCCAGATACCAACCATTCATGTGTGTCGGACTTCACGCATGCGCAAAAATAATACCCTTCTGCACATTTGCAATTGATTATTCTTAACGACGTATTGTTTTGCTGCCCGTTTTTATCGCCGTCAGGGAAGATGACAGATGCGATTATAATTTGGTGAAGCATTTGGCGCTGAAGTCAGAGAGCCTCGTATTTTTTGTCGTTATCACCTCTACCATCTTACCAGGAAACAGAGAATATAAAACGGAGCAACTTGTGCGCACACAATAACAGATATAAATGATAATCTTCCATTGGCCATCGCTAAACCAGTTGGAAATGCTTCTTTATCAATCCTTGTGTGACTGCAGTTTGTTACCAGAAGTCTAGCATTACTTCTTGAGAAAGATCTGCTCTATGATTCAGCCTGGAACAGGAACAGGATTAAGTACAGAAAAAAAATCTTATGTGTTCCATTCACATGACTTTCTCTACGTCTCTATTGTTAAAAATCTTATTCTTCCATTTCCTTGATGCTAATGGAGAAACTTTTAATTGCTTCCTTGTAATTAGAAAGGAAATAAGGGAATACACTAGGTTAAAAAGAAAGTCAAATCTTTTAAAAACTGCTTACCATGTGATTGAAGTGCCTTGTTTGTATAGCCAGGAGTTGACAAAGTCCCGTATAAGAAAAGTATAAGTATTTTAAAGCTGAAGCCATTAACAAGAAATATCTCAAAAACGGTCAACTCCACGAAAAAAAGGTTCATAACATAAATTGTCTGTTTTAACGAGCTCTACATGTTTTGTATAGTGAGTTTTTGTCTATCTCTTATGGCTTACCAACTATGCAAAATTCCGCAAAATTCATCCAGAATAAAGGGTCTTCAAAGGCTATTCCCAGAAAATTCAAAATATATATTTTATTTGTTGGGTAAATATCTTTAATATACGATATTTTAATCAAAATCGTTAGAGCCATTTTTAGAAAATCAACATTTTCGAAAAAAGTTCCATGTAAAGGGTAGTTTCGGGTAGGAGGAATTTTCTCAAAATCTTCGTGTCGCATCCCTGGAAGATACTAAACTTAAATACCAAGTTTGGTATTTTAACGACTTTTCTTTTTTGAGTTATCGTGTTCACAGACACACGGACACGCGGACCTTTTTGTGAAAATGCTTTCTTTTGGATTCAGAGAATCCTAAAACATATATTTCCGGTGAAATCTCGGTATTGAATTTTTGGGTGGAGTGCAGTATGTACATAGTACGTGTAGAGAAAGTAAAAATGGAAACTGAGTATTATTTATGGATGCTCTTTAACTGCTGTAGTTCTCAACGTCCCATTGTATATTGGTCGAGAAAGACCACTTAATTTTGCTCAGAGGCCTGTTCATCAAGCTTGAGGTTCTTTTAAGTGCCGTAAATCTACGACAGGGGACCAACGGCTTTACTTATTTCCGATCTTTTCTCTAAAGGGTTGCGCCCAGAAGTATAACTCCTTGGCACAGCTCACTGACAGCCTTAGCCTACCCGGCCGCTGCGTCGCCCATCTCGGTCCACGATTGAGGGGGGGGGGGGGGGGGGGTGAAACGTGGTCAGCGCTTCTAACCCCCCCCCCCCGGCCAGTTAATGCGGTCTTCACGACCTGGAAACGCTATTTCTCCATCAAGTAGCTCCTCAATTTGCCCTCCAGGTACCTCATGAGGCCGGTACCGGGATTCGAACCCAGGTCTCCCGCTTGGCAAGAAGCTGCGCTACCACCACGCTACCCCAGATGTATAAGATTAAATTTAATAATTTTAGTGCCTTTTAAGCATTTATTTTCGGAATTTTAAAGATTTTGATATTCTAATTTTCTGCATACTCTAGACATTTTTGTGGATACAAATAAAATGTCCAAATGTGGATTTTAGAAACCCAAGGGGACTAACCTGTGAACATTTCAAATTCAATGCTTCTTAAACAGTTACGTTAATTTTTTACCACATAACTCTATTGTTTTGTGAAACTATTTGCTGAAACTTTGAGATAAATACATCAAGTAATTTTTTGAAAACTATTTTAGTTTTTTTTAACTACTCTACCAAAAAAGTGCATTGTGTTTCAGTTTTCAAAATCTTGTAAGAAAACTTCATATTTACATTCCAGAGATATTACTTTACAAATTATCGGATGAGTTTCAAATTAATTAAATTACTGCTGCAAAAGGTATGGTAAGAAATTGGTTCATACCCTTTTCATTATTTTTGTGGATTAATTAATTCCGCGAATACAAATACATAATTAATTTTTGACATTAAGGTTCTCTGATTTGAAAAATCAAACTGGTTCGTTGAAATTTGCACCGCAAGGAGCATTTCGAACATTTACACGCGTTGGTAAATATATTTATAGCCACGCCCTTTAATATTTAAAGTTCCATTTATTATTAAAATTTTCATTTAAAAAGTCACTCCAAATGTTTAAATTGCAAGTGGCTTCAAATAGCTTCGGCATATTGATATACAATGGTATATTAATGTGCTAAAATCCAAAAATCAAGATTTTAAAGAAATAGGTAATACGCTTCGGCCAAATTCCTGATAGCCTAAACATTCTTTGTAACCAATTGGTTGAAATTTGCACTGCAAGGAGCATTTTCACGCTTTGGTAAATATATTTAGAGAAATATGCCTTTTAATATTCAAAGTTTCATTTGTTAAAAAAAAAAACTACCATTTAAAAAGTCACGCCAAGTGTTTAATTTGTAAGTGGCTGAAAACAATTTCGGCATTTTGATCTACAAGAACGAAGGTATATTAATATGTTAAAATCTAAAATCAAGATTATCAAGAATTAATTCGGCCCTGAGAGCCCAAAATTCTTTGAAGGTCAACACCTTGACATAGCTGTTACAAGAAGTGATGAAAGAGTTGAATTAACAGGTTCATTGTTTCGTATTCCTTGAGTAAGTGGTAGCGATTAAAGGCCTAAAAGCTATAGGCTATAACCAAGCATGAAGAAGAAATCTTCCTCAAGGAATAATATTTAGGTTGATGCTTCAAAATTTAACGCTCGTAATTAGTGTGAAATATATGCTAAATGCATGGCTTCATTCCGCCGTTAGTTATTCCCTGAGGTTAGAATACAATGTTTTCGAAGATGCCAAGATCCCACGTCCTCAAATAACCCCGCAGTAAATCCGGCAATAAGCAAGATAGGCAGGAGATATCACGCATTCGTAGAAATATTCCAATACAAACAACAGCGTGTGTAGTTTATAATCGTGCGACGTTAGTTAGGCTTAAAGTCGGCCGTGAGATTGTGATCGGCGTTCACCTCTCAGCTGACCCGCTAAGTGAATGAATGCTGTATAACGTTGAGTAGTGTCATTATGCGGTTAATGAGTCATATCGTCCCGAGATATATTATCGTACGTGACGAGATAACATCCCGCTTCACGGTAACAAGACCGGGGTTCGATTCCAGAAGAGGCACGAAATGCTCCTCCGAATTGCTGCACGTAATATTTCTCAGAGCAACAAGGATATACACGACTTACATAAATATTCTATGCAGCTAAACAGGTTATTGTTCGAAGCATTAAAATACAGTATTATACGCAAGAATAAAAGTGAAACAATTGAGCTCGCTACGATGATAAAAAAAAGAATGGTTTTAGACCTATAGAGCAAAAAAAAAAAAAAAAAAAAAAAAATGCAACATTATAAATAACTATTTTCAACTAAGCAAAGAAACAGAAAAAATATTTATGTTTTCTTCCTTTTAAACATTCTGCAGACGCGTATTCTGCAACCAAGCTCTGGATTAACTGTTTCTTATTTTGACAAATTATGTAAGCATTTTTGTGCAGGATTTAATGACTGTTATCCATATCAATGTAAATAAATTAAATTAAATACATACAGCAATTAGTGATGATGATGATGATGATGATAATAATAACAGTAATAGCACAGGAAACAAATAATTATTGTAATTACAAAAAAAAAAAACTGATGTGTTCTACTCACATACTTTCTCTACGTCTCTGCAACAAATTATTGTTAAAAAGTTTATGCTTCTATTTACTTCATGCTAATCGAGAAAAAATTAGCAGAAATAGTCTTATTACTTGCTTCCCTGTAACTAGAAGAGAAATAATGGAGTACCATAGGTTAAAGTGACCGTCAAAAGCTGGTTGCTATGTGATGCTAGTTTCTTTGTTTGTATGGACAGGAATTGATAAATTCCTGTATGAGAAAAGTATAAATTTTGCAAAGCTGAAACTAAAAACACGAAAAAATGTATATAACATTAATTGTGTGTTTTAACGTGCTTTACATTTTTGTGTGGTAAGTTTTTGTCTATCTCTTACGATTGAGCAGTTATGCAACATTAGGTAAAATTGATCCAGAATAAAGTAATCATCAGAGGCTAATCCCAGAAAATTCAAAATATACATATTTGTGTCAGGCAGATATCTTTAATATACAATCTTTTAATCGAAATCGTTAGAGTCATTTTTGAGAAAATAAAAAGTTTCGACAAAAGTTCTATGTATAGGGAGGTTGGGAGTGGGGGATTGTCTTGAAAATCTTCATGTCGCATCCTTGGAAAATACCAAACTTAAATACCAAGTTTGGTATTCAACGGTCTTTTTGTTTTTGAGCTATGCTGTCCACAGACACACATAGACACACACACGCACACACTTCTTTTTTTTCTAAAAAAAATTTTTTTTTGATTCAGGGGGAAATCTCGGTATCGAAATTTTGGGTGGAATGCAATACCTTCTCTATACACTATGTACATAGTACGTATAGAGAAAGTAAACAATTATGTATAAAAAATCAGTTCCTACCGACCCAGATTCTTTGAGTGTAGCTGCGTCTTCCTTTCTTTAAAAAAAAGTGAAACAATTGAGTTTGTTACGATGACGAAAAAAAAGTGTGGTGTTAATTCTAGAGAGAGAAAAAAAGACGAAAAAACAACATTATAAGTAACTATTTTCAAGTAAACAAAAGAAGCAGAAAAAATATTTATGTTTTCCTTTTAAAAAAATTACCAAAAAATACATTATATTAAAAAGGGATTAGAGACAAACATCAGAAAAGAAGTTTAGGATATGGACTTTAGAAGACCTAAGAATAAGAGAACTCGATTAAGCAAAATTAGATAGAGATATGAAAAGAAGAGTAAGAAATGTAAATGATGGAGACGCCATTAAATAAAATTGCCGAAGAGGTTTTGCGACACCAACAAAGACTGAAAATCTGGAGCAAAGAGCTGCGAAAAGTTATTAAAGATAAAAAACAAACAAACAAACAAACAAAGCCACTTGCATTCAATTATCAGTAAAAACATAAGAAGATCACATTGAATATAAACAGAAAAGAGAAGTAACAGTCAAGTTTACCAGAAAAGCACACAGAGAATATTGGGAAAGATTCGCAAAAAGGTTAGATTATGGTGCTACGGAATCTCAAAGGTTTAGGTGTTAAAGACTTTAAAAAAAATTAAACATAAGACAATCTAATACTGACCAAATATCAAGAAAAGAATGTACAAATACTATAAAGTACTATTAGGTAATGTACAAGAAGATTTTGGTGTTGATACGGTAAATTAGAATTATATTAGAGGAATTTCAAGCGGCTCTCGAGAAAACTAAAAACAGAATTGCTCCAAGCGCAGACGCAATTAACATGGAAGTTATCAAATATGAAAGTTGGAAATTTAAAAGATATATATTATAACTGTTAAACGATATATAGAGTACAAGAAACATACCTACAGAATGAAAAAAAAAAAAAAAAACAGAAATATAAAATTCACAAGAAGAAGATAAAAATAAATACTGCAATTATATAGAGGAATCTCTTTACTCTATGCTGGATATTAAAGGTATGAAGCGCAATAAAAACAAAATTGCAACCAATAGCAACCTACTCCAAGAGTAACAATGTGGATTCCATAGAGGGGGATTATGTCTAGATGCCATTCTTATGATTAAACATCTAACTGAAAATCCTTCATTATCTATGAACGTAATTTGCCTTTACACCTCCTTTTGTTGGACTAGATATATCAGATCCTACAACAGAGCCAAGTTTTGGTAAATGTTAGAAAAATATAATACACCTCCAAACATAATAAATGGCATAAAGTCACGTTATTAATATTAGAGTGCAAAGTCAAAAAATCAGACGTGTTAAATCACTTGACTTTCTCTACGTCTCTGTTACAAATTATTGTTAATAGCTCTTCCTCTTATTTCTCCATTTAATGCTAAAACATTAGCAGAAAACGGTCTATTTACTTAGTTCTTTTATAAGTAGAAGGGAAATAAAGGAATACACTAGACTAAACCGACAGTCACATGTTTTAAAATGCGGTTGCTGTTGCATGTCCAACCGTTTACAAGTTCCCGTATGAGAAAAGTATTTTTAAACTGAAATTAATAACAAGGAATATCTGGAAAACGGCCAACTCCACGAAAAAAAGTGTATGATATAAATTGTGCGTTTTAGCGCGATCTACATTTTTTGTGTGGTAGGTTTTTGTCCATTTCTTACGGTTTACCAGTTTTGCAACATTGAATAAAACTCATCCAGAATAAAGAAGTCTTTAGAGGCTAATCCCAGAAAATTTAATACACATTTTATTTGACATATAAATATCTTAAATATAAGAGATTTTAATCAGAATCGTTAGAGCTATTTTTGAGAAAATCAACATTTTCTAAGTTTTTTCCAAGTAAAAGGTTGTTTGGGGTGGCGGGATTTTTTTGAAAATCTTCGCATCGCTTCCTTGGAACATATCAAACTAAAATACCAAGTTTGGTAAACGGTGTTCTCGTTTTTGGGCTAGCTGTCCACAGACACACACACGCACCTTTTTCTTAAAATGTTTTTAATTTTTTTGGATTCAGAGGGACCCAAAACATGTATTTCCGGTGAAATCTTGGTATTCTATTTTTGGGTGCAATGCAATTATCTTCTCTACACACTATGTACATAGTGCGTGTAGAGAAAGCAAAAACAATTGCAATTTTGTAACAAATGTGGGCCTGTGACAGGGATGTGAACTCTCTTCTTTTTATATGACATATATATATATATATATATATATATATATATATATATATATATTAATAGAATATTATATGAATATAGAGAGAGCATTAGACAAAAGAATGAATTTTGATGCATCAAGACCAGGTCTTATTGGCTCGAAGGAGGATGACTTGCAATATAATGTATCAAAATGTAATAAGATTTTAAAAACATACAATATGGACATTTCTTGAGCTAAGCCTAAGGTATTAGCGTTGAAGAGTAAAAATATAAGAAGAGCAAAAATGGCAATTCTGGGCCAAACTGTAGAGTAAGTGCATAGTTTTAAATACTTTGGGTGAAGTCTAAAAATCGATAAAATAGATCTTGATCTAGAGGAAAATATACAGAAGTATAATCTATTACATGGAATAATAATAGTAAACATTTTGTAAAAAAAATGTTCAAAAGAAGTTAAAATAATTTTCCATAATGTGTTAACAGATCCCGTACTTCTGAATGGAAGTACGTATTCTGAGAGTCCAGGATAAAAAGCGAATTGAAGTGGGACAAATGAGGTTTTTCAGATCTGCTGAAAACGTAATTCATACTAGATAAAATTAAAAACAGTGAACTGGACTGCCACCGTGGTTGAGTGGTCAGCACACTTCTCACCCGGGGCTCTAGGGTTTGAATCCCGAATGGGGCGGAAAAATTTTGTTTAACCCGAATTATTCCCTATTCCCCACAAATTCTTGAAGTACCTATATGAGAATAAGTGTGCATGTGTTGGTAATAAAATGTATTAACCTAACGTTCTAAAAACCTACCGTAATATGACTTGTTTCACGTCAAAGCCCCCAATACGACTATGAAGTTAAAGGGGGCTATATAAATGAAACAAACAAACAAAAACAGTGAAATAGAAGATAAATAAAAAAACTGAAAGTATAATGGAGGAGATTGATAATTATCAAAGAAGATGTTACCACCATGTGGAAAGAACGCCCTTCGACAAAATGCCAAGGCAAGGTATACCTTACCACCTTAGTGGAAATTGTGACCTGGATCGACCAAGGTGGAGAGACAATATTAGCCTCGGAACGGGTCAGCAATGGCCAAATCCACGACGGGAAGAAAAAGAAGAAGATATCGAGAAGTTATCGTGCCAATAAAAGCAGTGGCATACCTAATACCTCAGCTGTGGCTTATAAAGAGAAGTTGAAACCAATATGTGAGATTTTTTTTCTCTGAGAGTCACACTGAAAATGTTGTCATAGCCGAGATATGAACCATGAATCTGCTCTTTCTGTCCAGTTGCTGTAACCACTGAGCTACCATAGCTATGGCACTAAATCCCCAGCTAACGTGTTATTCCCGGTAAATCATAAGAAGACCTCAAATACATTTTGGAATGACGTACCCCAAGCATTGGTTGATCTAATGATTGCTTAATTTGTTCTAAAAACGTTTTTTTTTTTTTTTTTTTTGACCGATTATAATAAAAATTTCACTCCTGTGAGCCTTAAGCAAAATCACTCCCTATTACAACACAGTCTGGAAGTATTCCCATCTGCGTATGTGAAAAACAAAAAGTATTAAAGAACCTACAGTCAACGAATTGATTCACAAATCAAAGCACCGATATGACTGCAGATGTTAGAGGTCTATAGTACAAATGAAACAATAATACAAAGATATTATCCGAATTAACCATTATTTACCTTCCTAATCATTTCTTCATCTTAGCCGCTAATACCTGACCATTTCTCAGGAACTGGCCCTGTCTTGTTTATAGCTTCAGGTAGAAAAGTTAATGTCTCGTTTACAAAAAATTAAGAGATTCTTGACTGTATCAGCTATTTATGCCGAATTATTTCAAGATTTATTTCTTCCGATCTATTAAATGTATGTATAATAAGTTTTCGAACACACACTTATTCGATTAATTGAGCCTTTAGCCAAATGGGTTTTCTTCTTCCTGAGATTCCTGGAACTTAATGACGTACACTATTATTACTTAGAGCTAATTGCTTGGCAAACACTTTCCTTTAGTAGTAACTCTTTACCTGGCAACATAATTCTTCTGATTCTTTTTTATATTATTCATTTTTTTATATTATTTGTAGTAATAATTACGGAACCCCTCTTTATTTCTTTGTAAAAGGGGAGTATTAATTTTACGGCCATAATTTCATCAATGTACAGCTTGTAAATGTTAAATACTTAATTTTTAATTTAATTACCTGTTACAGTAGTACATTGTTGAGTACCTTATAAACATTGCAACTATTATAAGCAAACACAATTGTTTTACTGCTCGAAGAACTATATTACGTATAATTTGTTGAATGACTTATTATAATGTGCAAACGGTGTTATTTCTATTCAGAAATCAGTTTCCATGGCGTTGCTGTTAATAAGAAAATGTTCATGCAGTTAGAAAAGTGCTTGACAAATTGTAGTACTTGATAATGATAGTTACTAACAGCAAAAGAAACGGTTAGTTAATTGCGAAGAATTCTCTTATCAACACAGTAAAAACTTCAGCCTTTAAAGTAAACAAAGAAACGGAATTAATTTAAAGTAAATTAATGGCCTAACACACGCGTACAACCGAAAAGATAAATTGACATGATTTGTAGACCTTTGTGTAGAACGGCCTGTGAAAAGCATGTTACAGAAGAGGTAAAAACAAATGCCTGAATGGTCAGCGTCAGGAAAAAGCAAACGGACATACCTGAGAAACAACACGGACAGGAGGATTTGTGGCATCGATTAGACCACAGCCTCTGAGAGATGATCAGCAGAGTTAGACTCGGAACAAGAAGAAAACATTTGGAAAAATCTGATGTGTACCACTCATATGACTTTCTCTACATCTATGCAACAAAGTATTCTTAAAAAGCTTGTACTTCTATTTACTTCATGCTAATCAGAAAAAAAAATAGCAGAAATAGTCTTATTACTTGTTTCCTTATAAGTAGAAGCGAAATAAGGGAGTACCGTAGGTTAAAGTGATAGTCAAAAGCTGGTTGCTCTGTCACTGAAGTTCCTTTGTTTGTATGGACACAATTGACAAATTCCTGTGTGAGAAAAGTATAAGTTTTTCAAAGCAGAAACCAAAAACAAGGAATGTCTCAAAAACGATGAATTCCACGAAAAAAAGAATATAACATAAATTGTGTGTTTTACTCTACATTTTTCACGCAGTAAATTTTTGTCCATCTCTTACGGTTTACCAGTTATACACAATTCCATAAAATTCATCCAGAATAAAGTAGTTTTCAGAGCCTATTCCAAGAAAATTAAAGATATACATATTATTTGTCAGGTATATATCTTTAATATACGGGTTTTTAATCAAAATAGTTAGAGCCATTTTTTAGAAAATCAAAATTTTCGAAAATTTTTCCATGAAGGGTAGTTTGTGGTGGGGGTATTTAACAGTCTTTCCGTTTATGAGCTATGCTGCCCACAGACACACACACAGACAGACAGACAGACCTAATACCTCAGCCGTGGTTATTTCTGTTGCAGCTTTACAATTAGCTTCTCCTATTAAAGCTACAACCTGAAATTCTGTTTCTCGGTGGATTTCTTTGAAGCATTTTACATATTTACACATTTATTTGCTCAAAGTGATTAACATCGTCTCAATTAAATATCAGGTTTTAACAACAAATATTTATGTTATCCTCTGAGTTTCTTTAATTTAGTGTATCATAGCATTGCATATTGTCACATCCCACATTATATGTTAAACAAGGGATCCTCTGGCTGCTGAGAGGTATGACTAGGAAACTCTGCTTTTTACTAAGGGTGGACATAAAGGGACGCACGCACCCGTCCATGCAAAATCCTATACAACAGGGGAAAATCCAATTCACTAATAAAAAGGACGTATATAGGTTAACTAGGCTACTAATATAAAAACAGGCACTTAAAAATCAATAGCAAATATGCCCGCCTGGGTAGCGTGGTGGTAGGCCTCACGCTCAAAAGGTCGTGAGTTCGAATCTCGCTTAGGGTGAGTTACCCGGTTAAGGTTTTTTTTCGAGGTTTTCCCTTATTCTTAGAAGACGAATGTCGAGTAACTTTAAGCTCCATGCACCCCGAGATCATTTGAGCATCATATCATCAATTACATTCATCGTCCGATATGACCAAACCAGGTTAAAGGACGTTAAATTACAAAAAAAAAAAAAAAAAAAAGTAGAAATATATTGTTACCTTTTACTGAATACATCCCACCATCTTGGCGCAAGGCCAAGCTTGGCTTCCGTGGTTTTAATAACTGTTTAAGTTGGCAATGTCGCCAACATTATGATAATTATAAATTACAATGCTACCACATCCTGTGCACATAGCCAGGATGTGACAATATCATGATGCGTTATTCCCAGTTGAATTATTTCAGTAGTCCCAATAGGTTTCCTAAATTGGGAAGCTCATTAATGGGCTTCTGATTTTGAGCCACGCCTTTTTAGATGCTTTAGTATATGTATTTGCGAATGGGAGACACTTTGTTTGAAAACACTTATGCATGAATATTGCTACTAAATATCAATAAAACTTTCTCAAATATTACTTCTTAAGCACCACAAACACACCACACCTCATACAACTAACACCGCTGCTCAGAATGGAACATCAACAATTTATACTTACAGGTCTGTATGCTACACTTCTGCTAGAATTTCTGTGCCATCTGTAGAACAATTTGGGAAATAACGGGCTGGTTCAGTTTAAGAAACAGTTCAATTTAGGAACCTCTTGTTTACAAGATTATAATAAGTTCCTTCCCAGGTTATTCCAGGTTATTCAACATGCATTTTGTGAACTTCCTCCCAGTGACTTTGGCTTTAGAGGCATGCTGAGGACACATTTTCTAAATCTTTTTCAGTTAAAGTTTAATTCATATTTAATTGTTTGTTATAGTAGTAACTGTTTTCAATGGTTCTTCTTTTGGTCTTATATCCTTCACTTTTAGTTGTCTTTGTTTTTATAATACCTAGTAAGAAACGAACCAGCTTTAATTTTAATGTTGAGAAGTCTATTTCCGTTAAACCGACCATAGTGATTAATGGTTCTCTTATCAACAGTAATGATAATTTTTGCGATATTAAAACACGCTTTTGAGAAGTACTTTATTACAGAATAGGTAGGGAAAGACATGTGAATGGACCATATCCGATTTTTTTTTAAATTCAGAAACCCTAAAACGTTTATTAATACTGAAATTTTAATATTGAGTTTTTGGGTTGAATGCAATTCCTTCTGTACCTATGTATGATGGAGAAATTAAAATTGCATATTTTTAATTTTTCTAGCACGTATGTATAATGTACATGGTGGATTAAGAAGGTATTGTATTCCATCCAAAATTTCGATACCGAGATTTCACAGGAAATACATGTTTTTGGTCCCCCTGAATAAAAAAAGAATCTTTAAAGCATGTCTTTGTGATTGTGTATGTGTGTTTGTGTGTGTTGGCAGCACATAGCTCAAAACCGAAAAGTGGGTTAAATACTGAACTTGGTGTTTAAATCCAGTATCTTCCAATAATGCCACACAAAGATTTCCAAAAAAAATCCCCTATCCCAACTACACTTTACATGCAACATTTTTAGGAAATTTCCATTTTATTAAAAATGACTATAACAGTTTTTATTAAAGATCCATATGTTTAAGATACTTTTATAACAAACGAAACGTATATCTTGAATTTTCTGGGAGTAGTCTCTGGAGACATTCATTCTGGATGACTTTTGTATAACTGGTAAACCGCAAAAGATAGACAAAACTTACAATACAAGTAATGTATATCTCCTCAAAACACACAAGTTGTGTCATATACATGTTTTGTAGAGTTAGCCATTTTCGAGATATTCCGAGTTATTTGTTTCAGTTTTAAACTACTCAAACTTTTATTATACAGGAATATATTTCTTTTCTCCTCTCTTTTGTTTACTTCTAGCAAGTAAAGAAGCCGACTGTTTTACGTAGCGATCGGCTTTTACAATAGTCTATCGCTTTAGCCTAGAGTATTACCATTTCCTTTTTACATACAAGGAAGCAAATAATATGACAAATTCTGGTAATGCTCATATTTATTAGCATTATATAGATAAAATAATACTGTTTGTAAGAACAGCTTATTTCTGGAACATCTAGAAAAAGTCATGTAAATTGTATTGATAATATTCGGCACAAATGTGTGATGAGAAATGTGGTACCGATATGAAGGCCGTAAAATCCAGTTGCTACAAAAAGATTGAACCGAAGACGATGAATATAGTGCTTCAATATATTCAAATAGTTGAAACACATCAGCTTTTTATTCTGGGAGTCTCAAACGTGTGTTTCCGATGTGTTGTGTGTTATCGAATTTTTGCGTGGAATAGAATACTTTCCCTACTTACTAGGTGGTAGTAGAGAAAGTAAAAGTATACGTGTTCCCATAATGAAAGCAAGCATGGTTTAGAATACGAAATGTCACGCTTTATCTGCCATTAGTTTTCACCTGCTGGATGTCAGACTATTCATTGTGATTTCAATACAGCAAATTTGATACAGTTTCACCACTTAGAGTGCAAATAATGTTTACACTTTGATTTGAATGAAGCCATTTACATATCAGTGACGTATGTGAAGGACAAGCGCGTGATGGAATTTGCCGCCCTTATCTCTTCTATTAGCTTTTTATTTTGCTTTGTTTGTCCATTTATTTTCTTCGCATGAATATTTGTTGTCCGTTTCGTGCACTGTTCCAGAGAAGGCAAACTTATTAAGAAGAACATGCGATGTGGACTGCCGATATCAGCTGCTGTACGTGAGCTGACATGCAAAGCAGTGTATTCGTTTCTCCGTTTATTAATAAAAGAAACGCGGCCCAACGGGAACGACAGTGCTGATTGAAAACCGTGTTCTAATAAATGGAACCGAGCAGAGCAAAATTTATTCACCGTTTCGAAATAAAGAACGGCATGCCTTGAAGCCAAGTGCTGCAGTGCTCGCTCGCGTCTCAAGACCAGTTCTGACCAATGATGATGGACTGTAGGGCATTGTTTTGTCGTTTAATAAACCAAGCAATTTATTCCTTATTTAGAACTGTACGGGAAGACAGAAGTTATGGCTTTTGCGATAAAGCATCACAGTGGAATCCAAATAGCCGTAAATGAGAAGGTTCTGGAACCGATTTAGTAAGGACTTTTCTTATTTGCTAGAAACTGACATCCTATATCAATTACTTCGATCTTTAGTACGACGTTTTTATGATTAAGAAAATGAATAATCTTCTTGCGAAATTATTAATGCATCCAAAGAAAAGAAACGTGTGGTATTCGTTTCTTTGGATAATCGAATAAGGGGGAATGAAAGCGGATATAGAGAAAAAAAAAACTGATGTGTTCCATTCACATGACCTTCTCTATATTGCTGTAACAAATTATTGTTAAACAGCTTATTCGTCTATCTGCTTTATGATAATCAAGATAAACGTTAGCAAAATTGTTTTAACTTGCTTCCATATAAGTAGAAGGGAAGTTAGGGAATACACTAGGCTAAAACGATAGTCAAATCTTTTAAAAGCTGGTTGCCATGTGCTTGAGTTTCATTTCTATACATGGCCAGGAGTTTACAAATTTCTGTGTGAGAAAAGTTTAAGTATTTTAAATCTGAAAGAAATAACAAGGAATATCCCAGAAATGCTCAAATCTACGAAAAAAAAGTATATGACATAAATTGTGTATTTTAACGGGATCTACATTGTTTGTGTAGTAAGCTTTTGTCTATCTCTTACGGTTTATGTCAAACAAAATTTAGCTAAATTTATCCATAATAAAGAGGTCTTCAGTAGCTATTCCCAGAAAATTCAAGATATACACTATTTGGCATATAAATACATTTAATATGCGGTCTTTTAATCAAGATCGTTAGAGCTATTTTTGAGATAGCAAAAATTTTCCATGTAAAGAGCAATTTATGGTTGGGGTATGTTCTTGAAAATCTTTGTGTCGCATCCTTGGAAGACACCAAACCTTAATACCAAGTTTGGTATTGAAATGTATTGTAGTTTTGGAAGTATGCTGCTCAAACACACACTCACACACACACACACACACACACACACACTGATGTTTTTCTAAAAAATACTTTTTGGACTCAGGGGACTCTAAAACATATATTTCCGGTGAAATCTCGACATCGAATTTTGGGTAGAATACAATAACTTCTCTATCCACTATGTTTAATGTACATGCGGGCTAGAGAAATTAAAAATGGTTCTAATTAAAAGAAAGTAAATTGGATAATTGCTTGATACAAAGTAGAAATACGTATATTATATAATCACAGAATCTCTACAACGAATATAAGACTGATAGAGACATTGAAAATAAACTAATAAATTGCAAGCAAGAAAACAAAGCTAAAGTTCCACAAGATAATGGAAAAGCCAGTCACAGCTTATACAAAAAAATCCTACATTATTAAATAGAAAGTCAAAAACAAATACCAGTAGCAAAAATGCGATTTTTAGAAAAGGTAAAAAATGAATCTGTTAAGAGAAGCTCTACACACTTCTAATTTAACTGATAAAGTGGAAGAATGTAAATATAACTGGAAAACACATTCCAATAATGGGCAAGGAAAGAATACCAATTAAAATTAACAATTATAACTTTAAAGCCAAAAGAAATTTGGGAACATCAAATATAAGACGAACCTGAGAATTCTTAAAAAGGGAAGGGCAGCATACTCCAATCTTGAAGTACAGATGATAATGATCATGATGATGATTAAACCACGAGATAAAACGTGTATTTATGTACATATGTAACTTCGGAAGTCAAACCGGTTTTGAAAATTCCTTCTCCTTAAAAGGCATTGTCATTCCCGACGCACATTCACTATAAGACAGATTTTCATTTCAATTCCTATTTGATTGAAATACTAAAAACAAGTTATTAGACAAGCGTATCAGATAAATATTTTGAAATTATAAAAGAATGTATTTGGTAAAATTTTCGCTTAGAATGCCACTGAGTTAAATATCTGATGTTTCCTATTCATATGACTTTCCCTATCTGTTCCTCAAACAGACTATTCTTACCAAGATTAGTCTTTTATATACATCATGCTAATCAAAGGTAAATATTACCAGAAATTTTGATATTACTTGTTTCCTTATAAGTAGAACAGAAATAATGGCATACATCAAGCTAAAGCGACAGTCAAATATTTAAAAAACTGTCGCTCTGCGATTCTCATCGAAATTGTGTTCTCTTTCCAAGGCCAAGGGTAAAACAAAAGAGATATGAAACGAATGAGGACTTCTCGCTTGAAAAAAATATCTGTATATCAGTGCTCGAAATGGAAATTATATAAATACCGGTATACTTTCTTACGATAAAATAAGTTATGCCTTTTGCATCATGTTTTTTATAGTCTGCAGAAAATTGCAAAATGTGATGCTTTGGCAGACGCATCCACCATAAACATGCAATCCCTCACCTAAACGCTCCCAGGTGATAGCATGTGGGATTTGTGGTGGACAAAGCGGCGCAGGGGCGGGTTTTCTCCGGATTCTCCGGTTTCCCCCGCCATTGCATTCCACCGGAGCTCCATCTTCATTCCATGTAACACCAGTGCCATCTCTTGCAGTTCCACAAGTAGTAAAAGCGGGAGCTTAACACTACACCCACCTCCTCTAATGTCTCTTCATCTTGGATGGATTTTGCATAGGTAACTGGTAAACTATAAGCGATACTCGTTACACAAAAAATGTAATTTCTTTAAAACACGCGATTTATATCATACATGCTTTTGTAGAGTTAACTATTTACAACATTTGTCTTGCATTTGGTTTCAATTTTAAACTAACTAACCGTTTCTCAAATGAAAGGTGGCCATTCGTTTCATATCTGTTTTGTTTTACTATAGGCCATGCAAAGAAAATAGAATTTTAATTGTTTCATATAAAGATTAGCTTTTAAAGTTTGACTATGGCTTTTGCCTAGTGTATTCCCTTATTCCTCTTCTACTTACAAAGATCTAACTTTCAAGACAATTTTCACTAATATTTATCTTGATTGGCAAGAAGTAGATAAAACAATAAACTTTGTAAGAATAATTTGTTACACAATTTGGTAAAAAAGTTATGTGAATGCAATACATCTGATTTTTTGTTTATATGATATTTGTCACATGTTATATCACTATCTAAACGCTGAGGTGAAACACCTGGTCTGCAATTCAGCCTTTAATCATAAACTGAAGCTTGATTTCTGCACCACCTTGAAGAGCCAATTATGCCACGTGTTTATTGGCCCCACGTGATGGTAGCCAAGTTGAAGCTGCATTTGCTGTTATATTGGCGGGTGCCTCCAGGCTCATCCACTACCATAAAGGTAGATCTCCACGTACTTTGTTCAGAAGATCCACTACCGATGGTTTGCCTAGGCTCAGCTCAGTCTGCATGTGGGTTTAAATAAAATGTAAATTGCGTGTTATTTATGGACGCTCTTTAACTACTGTGGTTCTCAGCGTCCCATTCTAAATTGGGCGTGAAATACCCTTAATTTTGCTCAGAGGCCTCTCTATCAGGCTTGAGGTTCTTTTACGTGTCGTAAATGTACAACACGGGATCAACGGCTTTACTTCCCTTCCGAAGGAAGCCATGCTAACTATTTTTACACCCGAAATAATCTATCGTCCTCCGCAGGGTTTGAATTCGCGACCTTGCGTATATGAAGTTAGCATGGGCATGTCGGTTTGACTCAGTGGGTGGTAGATTGGGAGTGATCTTACAAAATAGTTAAACATACTTTTCTTTTCTCTATATTCGATTCATTACTGACTAGAAGACATGTCGACAAGCACTTTGCTTTACAATTTAACTGGTTACAGTTACTTCTAGGAGCTTTTCTTCCTTGACGACGTACAGTAGCTTCACTCAATAAACTTAATTCTTTCACTTATTACTCTTAAACCGTACTAATGAGTGTAACTGTGGGTGTCTTGGACGTAACTGAGTGCGTGCTATGTGTAACTGAATGTGTAATTGACTGCGTAACTGACTGCCCTGATGTACGTCTTTGAGTGCCTGAGACTGCCTTGGTATGCTGTGTGCGCCGATGTGCTACAATCTCCTACTTATATAGTGGATTTACTGTCATGGCGGCTTCTTTCTGATTGGTCAAAAAGTCCATGAACTTGGCGTTGATGTAGCCCATAATGCAACATTTTCTACCCAGAATGCATCATAACACCACGTGACTAACATCAAACAATGGAGATAAACTCATTTCGCTACAGCTTGGGTCTTCACCATCACTTATTTCTCCATGTCGGTGTCTAACAAAAGAGTGATTTTCTGACAAAGAGTGTTCCACTTTCCAACAGCCGAGTTTAGTAAACTCTGAACTGCGCTTGCCAGAAGCTAGCTTTACACTTCTAACTATATGAAATAATTGATTATTAACACTCTTAAATGCACTAATTAACAATTGATGGAAATAACAATAGTCATAGTAGCGAGGCCGACTAACGGTCTCAAAACTTGGAACTTACAGGATAGCTGCCATAGAAAAGATATCTTCAGGTTAAATTTCCTAGATATTTCACTTAGTTAATGTACTGCATATTGTAATCTATCTTCTGTGTCAAATATCAAACCCATATCGTCTGCAAAGAGCAATAAAATCAAAGTGTTTTGTCCCAAACTTTCGTCAATGTTTTCATTAAAATTCTGACGCGTTCCATTCACATGACTTCCTCTACCTGTTCAGAAAACAACATATTCTTACAAAAAAGTATTCTTTTATTGCATCATGCTAATCAAAATAAATATATCAATACTACGGTCGGCTAGTAAGTGCCGGGCCTCAGACAGATATGGCGCCACTAGGCCAGTTAAACGGTATCATCGTATAGCTTAACTCTAGACTAGCTTGTATCCATAGTTACAGGTCAATAGCTTGTTTAGTTTTCGAATGACAGCATTTTAAAAATGACAACTTTAAGTTTTCACGAAAATGAAGGATTTGCAAAAACGAGCAGTGATTAAATACTTCCATTTGAAAGGCTTAACGCCTAAAGAAATCAAGGAGGAAATGGACAGTACATTGCAAGACTCTGGCCCTTCACATTCAATGATTAAAAGGTGGGTTGCAGAGTTTAAAATGGAACGTGCGAACACTAGCGATGAGCCTCGCTCTGGACGCCTTGTAGAAGTGACAACTCCAGAGATCATTGAAAAAGTTCATCGTTTAGTACTGGAAGACCGCAAATTAAAGTTGAGATAACAGAGGCTGTAAACATATCAAAAGAACGTGCTGGTAACATTTTAAGTAATGTTTTGGGCTTTCACAAGGTCTGTGCAAGGTGGGCGCCGCGTTTGTTGACACCTGATCAAGAATGTGGAGCTCTATCAGTGAATTTTGAGACGGCTTATTGCCGTGAATGATTTTTGAATACATCACTACACTCCAGAAAGTAAATCACAGTCAAAACAGTGGATTGCGCCAGATGAACCAACTCCAAAAAAGGCGGAGTCAATTTTGACAGCTAAGAAGGGTAGGGCGAGTGTTTTCTGGGATGCACAGGGAATTATTTTATTGATTACTTGGAAAAGGGTAAAAGTATCACTGGTGACTACTACGCAAGCTTACTGCAGCGTTTGAGTGATGAGGTGAAAAGAAAAAGACCTAAAAAAAATGTTATTTCATCACAACAATGCTCCAGCCCACCGTTCATTGTAATGGGAAAATATGCGAATTAAATTTGGAATTGCTTGAACATCCACCCTATTTGCCAGATCCAGCACCCTGTGACTACTACCTGTTCCCAATTCTCAAACAATTTAATGGAGGACGAACGAGGAGATCATTGATGCGGTAAACACTTATTTTGAGGACCTTGAGAAATCGCTCTACAGAGATGGTTTAATTAAATTAGAACGCCGATATGACAAATGTGTTAGCCTTTCTGGAGATTATGTTGAGAAATAAAGAAACAAACAAAAATTTTAATACGTTTTCATTGAGAGGCCCGGGATTTATCAGCCGAGCCTCATATAAAATTATATAAATTGTCTTATTATTCGCTTCCTTCTACATATAAAGTAAATGTGGGAATGTACTTGGGTTTAAATGCTAGTCGTTATGTGAAGCAACGGCTCTCTTTTCATGGTCAAGAGTAATACACAAGAGGTATAAAACGACTGATGACTCCGCTTGAGAAACGTTTAAGTAAAATTGAAATCAATAATATAGAATATCTGGGAAATGGTCAACTGTACAAAAATGTATACATGACATAATTTGTGTTTTTTAAGGAATTCTATATCTTTGTGTAGTACGTTTTTGTATATATCATACAGTTTATTACTTTTTCGAATATCTTTCAAAATGAAGAGTCTTCAGATGTTCTTCCCAGAAAAATCTAGATATAAATTTTATTTACTCTTAAAATATCTCTAACATATGATATGTTAATCAAAATGGTTAGAGCCATTTAGAAAATATCAAAGTTTTCAAAAAGCGTTCCATGTAAAGGATAATTGGTGTGGGGGATTTTCTTGAATAATTTCGTGTCGCTTCCTTGAAAGATAGTGAACTTAAATACCAGTGAATTTTCGGTTTTGAGTGAAAAGCATAACAGACAGACACACACAAGGTTAACTTTGTTTTGTTTTGCCAAATGCATAAATTACAAAAATTAATGTAACATTATAAATAACGAACGCAACATAGTTTTTGAAATACTTGATATGTCAGTTAATCATTCTCCACAGATATTTGGTAATTCAAGCTAAATTTACAACTCATTAATTTCCATGTCAACAAGTACTGTAAGTATTTACACTTAGAATTTGAGAGGTGATTAATACTTAAAGTACAATTAGGTAATGACGTAACCAGCAAGATATCTGTGTTTTGACTTCGCTGGTAAAATAGCTAATTCTAGATAGCACATGCCAGATCCGCTGCTCCTTCAGTAGTAAAGTCGCTCATTTTTATAACATGTTACTGCTTGATAATAACCATGAGAAATCGAAAGATTCAATTCGGATACATAAACAAATAACCTAACAACCAAGACCTGCGCTACTTCAAGTAAAGAATCTATTGCAAAGTTAATTAACAAAATAGTATAAGAAGGCTTTGTCCATATAATTTAGATGTAGCCTATCATTTACTCACATCGTGAATTCATATTTTATTAATGTTCAATAAAT
This sequence comes from Hymenopus coronatus, assembly GCA_030762935.1. NCBI lineage: Eukaryota > Metazoa > Arthropoda > Insecta > Mantodea > Hymenopodidae > Hymenopus > Hymenopus coronatus. Next base: position 61,304,641 of record CM060898.1, on the reverse strand, counting down.
TGTTGAAAATCAATTTTTATTTATTATCTCTTTTTTTTTTTTTTTTTTTTTTTTTTTTTTTTTTTTTTTTTACATCTCTTCAATTATTTAAAAAAATAATTGACTGACCACCTAACCACGAGCTGTAACTTGCTTATCAGATCTGCATATATCATATGTGCATTCTCGATTTGATAATTATAACTTACAGTTCTTAGTACGCAATATACTATTTTAACTTTCTATACATACACATAGTGTACAGATAAAGTATTGTAATGCACCCAAAATTCGACACCGAGATTTCACCGGAAATACATGTTTTCGGTCGCCCTGAATCCAAAAACAGCATTTTTGAAAAAGGTCCGTGTGTATGTATGGGTGTGTGCATATGTATGTGTCTGTATGTTTGTGTTTGTGGACTGCATAGCTCAAAACCGAAAAGACCGTTAAATACCAAAATTGGTATGTAAGTTTTGTGTCTTCCAAGGATGCGACATGAAGATTTTCAAGAAAATCCCCCACTCTCAACTACCCTTTACATGGAACTTTTTCAAAAACTTTGATTTTCTCAAAAATGGATTTAACGATTTTGATTAAAATAGTGTATATTAAATGTATTTACCTGACAAATAAATAGTATATCTTGAATTTTCTGGGAATAGTCTCTGAAGACTACTTTATTCTGAATGAAATTTACGAAATTTTTCATAACTGATAAATCTTAATACATGAAAAAAAAAAAAAAAAAAACTTCACACACAAACACTGTAGAGTATGTTAAAACATACAGTTTATGTTATATACATTCTTTCGTGGAGTTGATCGTTTTGAGATATTCCTTGCTTTTGGTTTCAGCTTTAAAAAACTTATACTTTTCTCATACATGAATTTGTCAACTCCTGTCCATACATACAAAAGAACCTCAGTCACATAGCAACCAGCTTTTGACTGTCACTTTGACCTATGGTACTGCCTTATTTCGGTTCTACTTACAAGGAAGCAAGTAACAACACTATTTCTGCTAATTTTTTCTCGATTAGAATGAAGTAAATAGAAGAATAATATTTTCAACAATAATTTGTTGCAGAGATGTAGAGAAAGTCATGCAAATGGAACACATTAGATTTTTATTCACGGAGTGCATTTTCGTTTAGCGTTTGTCTGTTGTTAATGCCAACAACAAACTCCTAGTGGTATGATTCTGTACCATCAAAAACTGCGGCATGTCAAAAGACCGCTTTCTAGAACTTAACGGCGGAGTTTGCTGTGAAATAATAGGCGTAACTGGACGCCCCCTCTTTGTTACGTAAACTTTTTTAACGTTGGGCTTTAACAGAGTATTTTATTTAAAACCTCGGTTTACTTCACAAGAACGGTTTTACAGCCCCTACAACCACAAAGATAATGGGGCGGTCTCCTATACAGATGTGGAAGTTATTTGCTTTTCGAGAGCACACTATGGTTGCATGAATGTTATGGCTTATGGAAGGCGTCAGATTATGGCCACTCAAAGCACCGCACTTCTTAGATATGCCACACAATGTTTTAGTATTTTTACAACGTTATATTAAGGGCCGACTTAGAGAGGCTACGAGAGTAGTTTTTACTTTCTCTACTATGTGAAATATTGAACTCCATCCAAAAAAATCTGATGTGCTCCATTCACATGACTTTCTCTACATCTCTGCAACAAATTATTGTTAAAATGCTTATGCTTTCATTTACTTCATGATAATCGAGAAAAAAATTAGCAGAAACATTTTTTTACTTGCTTCCTTGTAAATAGAAGCGAAATAAGGGAATACCATAGGTTAAAGTGATAGTCAAAAGCTGGTTGCTATATGACAAGTTCCTTTGTTTATATGGACAGGAGTGTACAAATTCCTGTATGAGAAAAGTAAAAGCTTTTCAAAGCTGAAACTAATTACAAGAAATATCTCAAAAAACGGCCAACTCCACGAAAAAAATGTATATACGATAAATTGTGTGTTTTAATGTGCTATACATTTTTTGTGTTTTAAATGGTTGTCCATCCCTTACGGTTTAGCAGTTATGCAACATTCCGTAAAATTTATCGAGAATAAAGTATTCTTCAGAGGTTATTCCTAGAAAATTCAAAACATACATTTTATTTGTCCTATAAATATCTTTAATGTACGATATTTTAATCAAAATCGTTAGAGCCATTTTTGAGAAAATCAAAATTTTCGAAAAACGTTTCATGTAAAGGGTAGTGGGGGGATTTTCTCGAAATTCTTCGTGTCGCATCCTTGGAAGATACCAAACCAAAATACCAAGTTTAGTTTTTAATGGATTTTTCGTTTTAGAATTAACCTGCCCACAGACACACAAACAGACAATCACACAGACACACACACACAAACTCAGACATTTTTCGAAAATGCCTTTTTTTTTTTATTCAGGGGGTCTCAAAACATTTATTTCCGGTGACATCTCGGTATCAAATGTCTGGGTGCATTACAATACCTTCTCTATACACTATGTACATAGTAGGGGTAGAGAAAGTAAAATTCTGATATGTTCCATTCACATGACTTTCTCTACATCTCAACAACAAATTATTGTTAAAAATTTTATTCTGCTACTTCTTTCATGCCAATCGTAAAAAAATTAGCAGAGGTCTTTTTACTAGCTTCCCGGTAATTAATTATAAGGGAAATAAGAGAATACACTATGCTAAAATGATAGTCAAATCTTTTAAAATCTGGTTGCTATGTGATTGATGTGCCTTTGTTTGTATGGCCAGGAGTTGACAAAGTCCCGTACGAGAAAGGTATTTTAAAGCTGAAATCATTAACAAGGAATATCTCAAAAACGGTCAACTCCACGAAATAAATGTTTGTAACATAAATTGTGTGTTTTAACGAGCTTTGCAAGTTTTTTTGTAGCAAGTTTGTGTCTATCTCTTACGGTTTATCAGTCAGGCAAAATTTCGCCAAGTAATCAAGAATAACGACATCTTCAGAGGCCATTCCCATAAAATTCAAGATATATATTTTATTTGTCATGTAAATATCTATAATATACGATATTTTAGTCAAAGTTGTTACAGCCATTTTTGAAAAAATACAAATTTTTAGAATATTTTCCATGTAAAGGGTAGTTAGAAGTGGGAGGATTTTCTTGAAAATCTTCATGTCGCATCCTTGGAAAATACTGAACTTAAATACACAGACACATACAGGGACATTTTTCAAAAAAATATTGTTTTTTATTTTCTCTATACTTACTATGCACATAGTGTATAGAGAAGGTATTGCACTCCACCCAAAAACTCGATATGTAGATTTCACCGTAAATATATGTTTGAGGGTTCCTGTATCCAAAAAAAGCATTTTCAGAAAAAGGTCCGTGTGTGTGTCCGTTGTGTCTTTGAACACGATAGCTCAAAAACGAAAAGTCGGGAAAATATCAAAGTTGGTATTTAAGTTTGGTATCTTCTAGGGATGCGACACGAAGATTTTGAGAAAAATCTCCCCACCCCAAACTACCCTTTACATGGAACGTTTTTAGAAAATTTTGATTTTCTCAAAAATAGCTTTAACGATTTTGATTCAAATTTCGTATATTAAATATATTTACACGCCAAATAAAATGTATATCTTGAATTTTCTGGGAATAGTTTCTGAAGACTACTTTAATCTGATGAATTTTATGCAATTTTACATAACTGCTAAACCTAAAGAGATGGACAAAAACTTATCACATAGAAAATATAGAGCACTAAAACACACAATTTATGTTGTATACATTTTTTTCGAGGAGTTGATATTTTTTAGATATTCCTTGTTTTTGATTTCAGCTTTGAAAAACATACTTTTTTCATACAGGAATTTGTCAACTCCTGACCATACAAACAAATGAACTTCAGTCACGTAACAGTCAGCTTTTGACTATCACTTTAAACTATGGTACACTCTTATTCGGTTATACTTGCAAGGAAGCAAGTAATAAGACTATTTCTGCTGATTTTTTCTCGATTAGCATGAAGTAAATAGAAGCATAAGCTTTTTAACAATAATTTGTTGCAGAGATACACAGAAAGTCATGTGAATGGAACACATCAGATTTTTCTTTTTGGATTTAGGGGTCTCAAAATATATTTCCAGTGAAATCTCCCTACCGAATTTTTGGGTGCAATGCAATACATTCTCTATACACTGTACACAGTATGTGTAGAGAAAGTAAAAATTATCCAGGCGTCCCATTGCAACCAAGATTCGTTGTGAGACTCTAGAGATTACTACGCCTACGGTCGTGAGAGAGGAAGTGTTAAGGGAAAACTAAGAAGGAAGTTGGCAGCAAGTCTTATTGTACTGAATGAACTATGGGATGTAAGCTGTTGAGAGCATGTCTAAGGTTTCCAACTTCCGAAGCAGTTGCAAGGCCTGAGGAAAGCGTGTATCTGTTTTAGAAGATAAGAAGTGCAAGTGAATAAGGAATCCACGACAACATACTATCTACTGGAGTGGCAAAGAACTTGCTTACAGGAAGTGTTAATCAGATAATATACTGAACGGAGTGTTGGTGTTGAGAAGGTAGCCAACGTTTAATGCAGAAGCTTGTTTCCTTGAAGCTAGAGATTAATGTTCAGACACAGCATCCTTTTACCACGTTACACCAATCATTAAGCTTCAGAATTTCCTTTAAATATTACACTTACTTGTAATGTATATAGTAAACAAAACAGAATGCTGCTAAAACAATAAACTCTTCCGGTATGGATACTGTTTTTTATGGGTAAAATTATTAGAAACCGATAAATTCGGTCAACTGCAATCAGTGTTAAGGTGGTGAATTTGTGAACTTTGGAAAATCTACAGTATTTAAAATATTATACGGTTATTATACACAGGAATATGGATATTTTTGTCATATATCAAAATTCTAGCTTCCATGAATACTCAATCATTTTACTGTCTAATATAATTATCATAAGTAATACAATGAGAGCTCCAACTTTTATTAGGATCAGCTGTAAAAGAAATTGTTTCTGTTAAGAATGTGGAGCTCTACCGTAAAATCCCAGTGAATTTTTGAGATGGCTTATTACCATGAATGGAACTTGGATACATCACTACACTCCAGACAGTAAATCACAGTCAAAACAGTGGATTGCGCCAGGTGAACCAACTCCAAAAAAGACAAAGTCAATTTTGTCAGCTAACAAGGTTATGGCGAGTGTTTTCTGGGATGTACAGGGAATTATTTTTATTGATTACTTGTAAATGGGTAAAAGTATCAATGGTGACTATTAAGCAAGCTTATTGAAACGTTTGAGTGATGATGTGAAAAGAAAATGACCTCACTTGGCAAAAAAAAAAATGTTTCATCACGACAATGCTCCGCCTATCGCTTAGTCATTGCAATGGGAAAAATGTGAGAATTGAAGTTCGAATTGCTTGAACATCCACCCTATTCGCCAGATCTAGCACCCAGTGACTACCACCTGTTCCCAAATCTCAAAAAATGTCTTGGATGAGGAAGATTTCACAGCAACGAGGAGGTCATTCATACGGTAAACAGCTGTTTTGAGGACCTTGATAGATCGCACTACAGAGATGGTTTAATTAAATTAGAACACCGATATGACAAATGTATTAGCCTTTCTTGAGATTATGTTGAGAAGTAAAGCAAAAAAGAATTAAATGGGACTTATCAGCCCACCGTTGTATCTAGAGAAAATCTGTAGCTCGAGTTGCAAATAAGATTATTTCGTGAATAAAATAACAATGATTAGTCAATATGGACACGAACAATAACATCCCCAAAATCCCATTTGTCTTGACGCATATTTGCACCGAAATCACTGCAACTTGGCGTCCATATCACAAATTTCATCTCCCTTTGTATTGCTACATTATAGTATTGCGGCGTAAAATAAATACGTTTTGGAACTTCCGCTTTTATGTACGGGAATATCACTGCACACTGATACTATTATTATGAGACGAACATTAGTTCAGAGAGAAAAAAAAAATACACTAGGTGCGATAAATTTAGAAAAAACAATTAACTACGATCAATGTCATGAACTAAATAGTTGGTGTAAACATCTTAAACATATGGCATTTTAATCAAAATAGTTAGGGTAATTTCAGAGGAAATAAAAATACAACTTTACACATAGAACGTAATTAGATGGAATTGGTTTGGAATTATTCTGTTGTAACCCTGGAAGATGGTGTACTTAAATAAGGCTTGTAATTACCAAGTTTTTGTTTTTGAGTTATGTTGTTCAGAGTTACAAGACAGATACACGCACATTTACACTCATACATAGATGATTTACTAACAACTCTTTCCAATTCAGGAAGCTTCAAAACTTGAATTTCCAGTACACTATCGATATTCATGAGTGAAATGCAATTCTTCCTCTACTTAACTACCAGATGGCCCAACTGCTCCGTATTTTACGTTTGCAGATATCCCTTTGTGTGTTAAAAGAGATATAGAACTCCAGTGAGGAACTTGCTTATCAAGGGCGACGGCGTGTGGAGGGGTAAAATGGTCACTGTTGACATTTACCTGCTGGCCGATTGAAAAAGCTACATTCAGTCCTGCAATTCTCTTGACGCGCGAAGGGATGTTTGAATACGTCATAATATGGGGCAGTTAGGCCATCTGGTACACTCAAAGACATTAAAAATATTTATCTAAGACGAGGTCTTTTCGTTATCTCCGCCCATGTGTTTTGCCTTCTGATTCAGAAGGAACCTCTCATATAGCCTTATTATGCTCTTAAACCTATTGTACAAGCCACGTTACCGAAGGGGAAAGGGTAACTTGAGACAAACAAAGTTCTGAGTTTCGAACTAGTAACCCTAATTAGATATTTGGGGAAAAATGTTCACCAATAGTAATTGTAATAATGTGGTCAATTTTGAAATACCACCACCAGATGTCATTTTTAAAAGTTGTACAAAAAACAATAGAAAGTCAAGTTGTAGACTCTAAACCAGCAAATAGTTCCGAGATGTCCCACCAGAGGTCACCAAGGACTAAAAAGAAGAGGGCAGTTGTTAATGATGTCCTACTTCCACCACCAGAAGCCACTACCGTCAGTCAGACGCCTATATTGCCGATGTTGCCCAACAACTTCCTCAGACATCTGCAAATCTGCAAGAGGATGACAACAAAAGTTGTTGAAACGCGCGTCCAGGGTACTCAATTTACACCATGACCAAGAGAAGCACGTGTTGGTAATAGATGTCCAGAGTTTAATAAAATTGACAGCTTCACTGTATGTAATAGCTTTTTTAACATTTAAACAAAATAGTAACCCTAAATTTTCTGTTTGGTAAATAAGTAATCTCTCTAACCGGGTGATGCAACATTAGGTTAATCTTTTTGTCTGTGTTACATATTGAAATTCTAATGTCGCGGCAATTTGCACACGTGGTGGATAAAATTAATACGCAACTTATGCAAGTCAACCTGTTCTGAGGGAGCGTCGAGCGGGGTTGAAGGGGTTAATTGTCTAATGAGTTTTGCTTTTTCTTATTCGCCCGGTATGTTGTGCTAGAATGGCACCAATGAAAATCGTCGACATACGTTCACATTTTCAGCAAAATCACAGTGCCAGGAATATTTTTAATGTGTTTGAGTGTACAAGTACTACAGAAATTGAAGAATCAGTGTATTCGCAAAATATTTATGGCTTCAGCTATACCAACAAAGTATTAAAGAATGCATCAATGTTGTTATTAAAGAAGCCAGGTGGAAAAACTCGTTCCTTTAGAATACTGATATTAATTAGCACACGTGATATATTTAACACGTTTTTGAGAAATACCGCTGTAATTCTTGGCAATTACATAGCAAAAATGTAGAAAAATATCTACTCACGAACATCTAGCTTACATATCTTCTTCGAAATAAAATACGATGACCTTCCTGAATTCATTTGGTACTTGTTCAACTGGAAGTGCTAGAAAAATTATATGTTTATTTATTACCAAGGCAGGAAGCATTTTATTACTAAACGACAGCAGTACACGCGAAACAGCAGAATTAGTATGAATGTATGTTCCCTCGTTTCAACCTTTACAAAACATAAAGGAAATATACAACAGAAATAGCATAGGCCATGATGTTTGAAACTGTATACTGGGATATAAACTGGCAACACAACAGTAACAAAATCCCTTCTCTCATTTTAACGTCTCACGAAATTCACAACTGACTAGAAAAAATAGCAGGTGTGGGTTGGGAAGCTGTCTGCACTTTGTCTGGGGAGTGATTTATGGGCTCTAAAACTGACACCCGATTACGTTCGCTCAAGCTACGGGTGCCTATGTCACTTCAGAGAAACTCTGTAACAATAAACACACACCTAAAATATCAAAAACTCTCAAGTAAACTTAGCCGAAAAGCTACAGCTATTTTTCCCCATATTTCATTTTCTTTATAAGGTCTTGTAAAATGTGATAGCGATTTTCTTTTCTTTTTTACTTTCAGGGCCAAGTATGTAAATATATACATAATATGCAGAGAAGGTACTGTATTCCGCTCAAAGCTTATAAAATACCGTTTGTGAACAACATAGATCAAAATTGAAAAATTGTTAAATACCAACCAAATACTTCACTCCAAAGTGCGCTTTGTATGGAATATTTTCGGAAATATAATTTTCTCAATAATGACTCAAACGATATGATTTTTTTAAATACAAATACAGTTCCGGAGTCTGGTCGGGACAGTATTTCTTTTTCTTATTCCACTTCTTTTCCTTAAATTCCGTTTCTGCTATATGACAAATACACATACATGTACACATTTACCAACACACAAACAAGGCGGGACTCGTACCCACGATCCCCTACGCCACGAAGCACCAAAACGAGGCGCTTTAGCGAGCGCGTCCATTAGAACCGACATTGATTAAAATGTCATATTATTTCCATGACAAATGAAAGGCATATCTTGAATTTTCTGGGAATCGTGTATAGAGACCTCTTCATTCTGCATGACCTGTGTAGAGAGGGAGGGAAAGAGAGAGATAAGCCTCAATGGATAACTGCCCTTATATAAGGTAGATCATAAGGGCTCAGCCTACTTCTGAATTTATTTTGACAAACTTAATAATATAAAAGTGATATATTAGTTTTTAATAAAATTAAATTAACCTAATATTAATTGATAATATATTAATGTTTAATAAAATTAAAATATTAAACCAATGTTAATTGTTAATGTTATTAACGCACTAAATATTAAATTGGTTATTAAAATTAAAAATACTGATTTCTAAATTCTTTGTTTCCCCAATTTAAATAATTTTTTTTTTCGTTTTAGGACTTAGTTTATTGGACTCCCCGATAAATGTGTGTTCATTTTTAACATTGCATTTTCTTATGTAATATTATACAAATGATTATGTATAACTTGAAGGGAGTTTATAAATTGGTCAGAGACATATTTTGTAATGCAATGGAAATGGAAATGGTGTGTTATTTTTGGACGCTCTTTAACTGCTATGGTTCTCAGCGTCCCATTCTATACTGGGCGTGAAAGGCCGCTTAATTTTGCTCAGAGGCGTCTCTATCAGGCTTGAGGTTCTTTTACGTGGCGTAAATCTACGACACAGGACCCACGGCTTTACTTCCCTTCCGAAGGAAGCCATGCTAAGGATTTTTATGTCCGAAAAACTGCATCGTCCTCCGTCGGTTTGAACCCGCGTCCTTGGGTATATGAAGTTAGCATGGTAACCATTACATCATGGAGGGCGACTATGTAATGCAATGATAGATAGACCAATATTACTACATACAAATTGTAGATCTCGTTAAAACACAAATTATTCCTATACTATAATATTTATTCTTCCTTTTGTAAAGTTAACTTTTCCGAGATATTCCTTACAATTGGTTTCAATTTTTAAATACTTAAAAATTCTTTTCAAGTAGAGAGTCGTTATTCATTTCATCTGTCTCACGGAAAGAGAGCCGAATTTCAACTGTTCACATAATGACCATCGTTTAAAAGAATTGAGTATCGCTTTAGCTTAATGTGTTCCCATATTTCTCTTCTACTTATAAGGAAGCAAAAAGTAAAACAATTTCTTAATGTTTATCTCGATTAGCATGAGGTAGATAAAAGAATAATCTTTTGTAAGAATAATCTAAAAATCTGATATTTTCCATTCGCATGACTGTCTCTACGTCGCTATAACGCATTATTGTTAAAAAAAATATTCTTCTGTCTACTTAATAATAGAGAGGTAAATATTAGCAGAAATTGTTTTAATCACTTGCTACCTTGTATGTAGAAGGGAAATAAGGTAATACACTACGCTAAAGTGATAGTCAAATGTTTTAAAATGTGGTTGCTATGTGGTTGAAATCCGTTTCTTTTCGTGGCCAAGAGTTTACAACTTTCATGTGAGAAAAATTTAAGTATTTTAAATCTGAAAAAATAATAAATAATAAGGAATATCTCGGAAATAATCAATTTCACGAAAAAAAAAAAAAAGCATATGACATAATGTGTTTTAACGTGATCTACATTTTTTGTGTAGTGAGTTTTTGTCTATCTCTTACGGTTTACCAGTTATGCAAAATTCAGCAAAATTCATTCAGAATAAAGAGATCTTTAAAGGGTATTCCCAGGAAAATTCAAGCTATACATTTTATTTGCCATATAAATATATGTAATGTAGGGTATTTGAATCAAAATCGCTATAGCCAATTTTGAGAAAATTATAATTTTCGATTTTTTTTCATGTTAAGGATGGTTTGGGGGGTGGAAATTTTCTTGAAAATCTTCGTGTGGCATCCTTGAAAGTTACTGAGCTTAAATACCGAATTGACAGACACACAAACAATTTTTTTTTTTTTTTTTTTTTTTTTTTTTTTGTTTGTTTGTTTTCAAGGAGTCTCAAAACATATTTCCGGTGAAATTTTGGTATCGAATTTTTGGGTGCAATACAATACCTTCTCTATACACTATGTACATAGTACGTGTAGAGAAAGTAAAAAGAAGATTAGTTACCAACGTTGACGAGTATAACAATCTTAAATTAACTAATTATAAAGGTTAATGGATCAAAATAAAATGGAGATTTATTACTGCAAAACTGAGAATAGCTTTAGGAATGAAGAATTTCTCAAGTTTGGATGCTTAGTTATGACGTGCGAAACAAAGGAAGCGAGAGTCCGTCCCATGCGGCGGTATTGTTCCAAGGAGCATTGGTCCCGAGCGAGATATAAGATACAATCTTCTCCCCACAGCAACTGTAGCATCGTGCAACCTGATAATATATTGCAAACAGATAAAACCCTTACAGATTGAACGAACCAGAGTAAACCGTATAGCTTACCAACAGCTGCAGTTACTTACCTCTCCACCTGCGGCCTCCGTCCACAGGAACCTGAAATTTAAAATGCCATTACTAAAATTTTCCTGTAAATGACATGTTCACAAACCAGAAGAATTTTAAAAACAAACAGAACGTGAAGTAGTGGTAGTAGTCGTAGTGGTAGATCAGGTCGTAGTGGTAATGGTAGTGGTAGTGGTGGTGGTAGTGGTAGTGGTAGTGGTGATGGTAGAGGTAGTGGTGGTTATGGTGGTAGTGGTGGTGATGGTGGTAGTGGTACTGGTAGTGGCAGTAGTGGTAGTGGTGGTGATGGTGGTAGTTGTGGTGGTGGTGGTAGTGGTGGTAGTGGTAGTGGTTGTGCTAGTGGCAGTAGTAATATTTAGCTTATTCATCTTCAAAGAATGTGACACGAAAATTTTCAAGAAAATCTCTCACCCCGAACTAACTTTTTAGATAATGTTCATTTCCTCAATGATGGCTCTAACGATTTTGATTAAAGTATACATTTAAAGATGTTTATATTGGAAATAGAATGTATATCTTGAATTTTCTGGAGATAGTCTGTGATGTCCTCTTCATTCAAAAGGAATGTTGTATATATTTTTAGCTTAACGCTTTTTAACCTGGTTGGTCATATCGAACGATGAATGAAATGTTTGAATTGACGCTCAAATGAGACCTCGGGATCCTTGGAGCTTAAAGTTGCTCGACATTCGTCTTTTAAGGATAATGGAAAATCCCACAAAAATAACCTTATCCGGATAACGAGATTCAAACTCGCGACCTATTGAATGTGAAGCAGACACACCACCACCACACTGCTCAGGTGGGCAGTATAATCTTGTATAATTGGTAAACGCAAAGCGATATTGCACAAAAAATATAGAGCTTCTTAAAATTTACAAAATAATTTATTCCGAATAAGCTTTTCTGTGGCATAAGCCATTTCCAAAATAGTTTTTATTAATCTTTACATTTGATCCAAACTCCTGTCGATCTCTACATGGAACGAGCATTTTATTTTAAGGGCAGTATATTATAGCATCTATATCGGAAGGTGTAAAATAGCTTTATCTGGAAAGGTTTATCTTGGTTAGGATAAAAGAAAACATAAAAGCAAAAATTAAACTGCTATTAATTTATTGTAAGAAAAATCAAGAGATGAATAACTTCTAATCAAAAATAAATAAATAAATAAAAGATAATAAAATTACTGCTAACCTAATATCATAAGATTTGAATTCAGACTCTGAACTGACTAATATTATTTTCATTTTTCTCAATTATACTAATTTTATTTAATGCAATAAACTATTATACACCTCATAACACAAACAATTTTCTTCTATCAATTAAAGTAATTACTAAAATTTTAACTTGAAAATGATGACTACTTTATTTTTAGTTTTTGTAGAAAAAAATATGTGTTCCATTCATATGACTTCCTCTATGTCGCGGTAACAAGTTATTGTTAGAAAGCATATTCTTCTATCTAATTTATAGATATTCGAGATAAACATTATCATAAATTGTCTTAATTACTTGCTTCCTTGTAAGTAGAAGGAAAATAAGGGAATACCCTAGGATAAAACTATAGTTAAACATTTTAAAAGCCGGTTGCCATGTGAATGAAATCCGTTTCTATGCAGGGCCGGAAGTTTACGACTTTTCGTGTGAAAAAAATAAAGTTCAGGGTTACTACAAAAGAAATAGACAACTTCAACTGCCTGTAAAACAAAAACTATTAGAGATAGCAACCTAATTATTTTGGAGGTATGTTGAGAAACTCTCAAAGTTTTGTTTGTAACTGGTAACGCAGTAGTGTTTTGTTTGTTGTTGCAGAAGCTGAAATGGCGGAAAATCCTGTGGAAAAGGCATATTGCGTGTTGGAATTTGCTAGAACGCAATCAGCAACTGTTGTCCAACGACATTTACTCTTACTACCTACTTCCCCGCCCAAGCCGGGAATTGAACCCGGGGTCTTCGGAGGCAGTCTGTATCATCCGTATATCCCAATGAAACCTTTATGGAGTAGATAGCGAAATAAGCTTTTGTAAGAACAGGAGTAGAGAAAGTAATATGAATCTGACACAGATTGTATTCCTTTCTTAGCCTGATTTTTCTCTTGCTTTTAGTTATAATTTAAACTCACATTTTCTGGCATAATCTTTTCAGTGTCGAAGGTATCAGGTTAAAAAATACTATATTGTCACCTGTTTTAAAAAATTAGCGGTAAACAAAGGTTTCAGCAATTGGACTGCAATTATTATTTTACTATTATTGTTACTATAAACATTATTACAATAATCGTTATCATATAATTTATTATTGTTGTTGTTAGATAATAATTTATATTAGTATTATTATTCAGTTGTACTAAATCCGTATCTGATACTGCTCTCAATCCAGTCTGCCTGGTGTATTAATTGCCTGTGTTGAGACCTACGATAATATTAGTATTGTTGTTTCTTTTGATGTTAGAGTAACATAATTCCTTATCCATTTCTATACTTATAGTGTTCCAAAATAGCATCATTTAAGAATAGCAGTCTCTTTTATGGCTTCAAAAATGTGGATCCTAAGTAACTAATTTAGCTTGATGACATAAGCAGTAAAAACAATCGCCAAACTTTTTTTTTTAAAACTTTACACTGATTAATAGGCATAAATTATCAACAAAACGTAAATCAGCTTTTCTATTTATAAATAGCTTTAGATTAAAGAACCTGACCGATGTGGAGTTATATGGACGTGAAAACAAAGGTTTATTTAAAGAAATATAAAGACATATATTTAGATGATAGTATCTTTAAAGATCCGAAGGAAGATCTGATAATTGTAAAACAAAGGAATTTCTTTTTCTTTATTATGTTGCTTCTGATTATCTAAAAAGAAAGGGCACTACAATGAAGAAGAAAGAACAGGATTATATTCATCAAAAGTGGCTATTGAGTTTTCTACATCTTAAAGACTGAAATTATGGAAAATTCAAGATGTACAGTGTTTTTGATATGACATCTCTAATGCTATGGAAAATAAAACGGTTAGGCCGATTTTTGAGTAAACATTTTGAAGATATGTGGATGAAATGTTTTATCTTTGTATCTCTATAATAGTACGTTAGTTAACTGTAACATTTTATACTTGTCTGACTATTGTTTTTAATTTCTCTAGCACACATATACAATATACATAGAAGATAGAGAAGGTACAGTATTCCACCCTAAAATTCAATACCGAGATTTCACCGGAAATATAAGTTTTCAGAGACCATGAATAAAAAAAAACGTTTTTACTTTCTCTACACGTACACATAGTGTGTATCCGTGTGCCTGTGAACACGATAACGAAAAGTCGGTAAAATACCAAACTTTGGTATATAAGTTAAGTATCGTCCAGGGACGCGACACGAAGATTTTGAGAAAAATCCCCCCACCCCAAACTACCCTTTACACGGAACATTTTTCAAAAACTTCGATTTTCTCAAAAATGGCTCTAACGATTTTGATTAAAATGTCTTATATTAAAGATATTTACCTGACAAATAAACTGTATATCTTGAATTTTCTGGGAATAGCCTCTAAAGATTACTTTATTCTGCATGAACTTTATGGATTTTTGCACAACTGCTAAACCGTAAGAAATGGACAAAAACTTACCACACAAAAAATGTACAGAGTTTAAAACACACAATTTATGTTACATAATTTTTTTTTTTCGTAGGGTTAATCGTTTTTGAGATATTCCTTGTTTTTTGTTTCAGCTACAAAAAACTTAATTTTCTCATACCGGGATTTGTCAATTCATATCCATACAAACAAAAGTATTTCAGTCATATAGCAACCAGCTTTTGACTATAACTTTAACCTACGGCACTCCGTTATTTCGCTTCTATTTACAAGGAAGCAAGTAATAAGACTATTTCTGCTTATTTTTTCTCGATTAGCATGAAATAAATAGAAATATAAGTTTTTTAATAATAATTTGGTGTAAGGATGTAGAGAAATTAATGTGAATGGAACACATCAGATTTTTAGAAACATGTCTGTGCATGTGTGTCTGTAGGCAGCATAGCTCAGAAACGAAAAGCCAGTTAAATACAAACTTCGTATTTAGTTCAATATCTGCCAAGAATGCGACATGAAGATTTTCAAGGAAATCCTCCCACCTCCAACTATACTGTATATGGAACATTTTTTTATTTTCTCGAAAATGACATGCTTTTAATTAAAATTTCATATATTTAAAGTATTTTCATGACAAATGAAATGTATATTTTGAATTTTCTGGAAATAGTCAATAAAGACTCTTTATTCTAGATGTCTTTTGTATAACTGATAAACCGTGAAAGATAGACAAAAAGTTACTAGACAAAAATGTAGATCTCATCAAAACACACAATTTATGTCATATACATAATATTCCGATGGCTTCAATTTTAAGCTACTTGAACTGTTCTCAAATAGGAAGGTATTTTTTTTTTGTCTCTCTTTTGTTTACTCCTAGCAAGCAAAGTGAACCGAATTTCGATTGTTACACATAGAGACCAGCTTTTAAAGGATTTGAGTATCACTTTAGGCTAGAGTATTCCCTTATCTTCCTTCTACTTACAAGGAAGCAAGTAATAAAGCAGATGTCTGCTGACGTTTATCTCAATCAGCATGATATGGGAAAAGAATAATTTTTTGTAAGAAAAGTTTGATTGTGGACCAGCTAGAGACAGGCATGTGAATAGATACATAAAAGTTTTTGAGTTAAGAAGTTTACATTTCACTGAAGTTTTACCTAAAAGTTTTGGAGATCTTCAAAACGAAATTTCTAGTGTAATCCAAATGTATATTTTGCTGCAGATTACAATACTCTTACTACCTGGCATAAGTAAGTTCTAGAAAGAGAGGCAGTAAAATACTTTAAAATACTGATAACGTTTAGTAAGTATAACAATTTGTTGCAAATTATAGTACTTTGTGATGCCAGCATACTTTCTGTTCCATTACAGCATTTGCCTTAAAATGCACAAAGAAATTAGAAGTTACGACATTTATTACTTAATTTATAGGCTAATGAACATTTATTTCTCTATAAATTATTTGAAATGATCGCTGCAGGCTTTCGCACATCCGTCTGCCCGTTTCTGTAGATGAATGACATGCATTTCGCTTGCCGCCTTTAAAACGAATCTTCAAGAGGATACAAACGCTAAAAAGGTTTAAAGGGCCACTATTTCAAAAGCTAATTCTATACGTAAAGTGTATCGACCACTTTGAGAATACATATAATGTGAGAGTTGAGATTATACATTTTGGAACCTATTAAAGTTTGATTTCTGAGATGTAATATCTTGTTTTTGCAACTCTGTGTTTGAACTTTGCACATTCGTCCATACCAGTATTTCATCTTCATCCTATAATTCTGTGGCGTTTGGGCAGAACACGAAATGCCAAAACTGGCATTTTTGTAATAAGGCAATAGTAATATAAAAGAAACACTTCTGAATTTTTTGGTGAAGTCGTGGTTATATCAGGGCTTCACCAAATGATAGAGGATTATTTCTGGAGATATTAGGGCTTCACCAAATGATAAGAGGATTATTTCTGGAGATATCAGGCTTCACAAAATGATAAGAGGATTATTTCTGGAGATATTAGGGCTTCACCAAATGATAGAGGATTATTTCTGGAGATATTAGGGCTTCACCAAATGATAGAGGATTACTTCTGGAGGTATTAGGGCTTCACCAAATGATAGAGGATTATTTCTGGAGATATTAGGGCTTCACCAAATGATAGAGGATTATTTCTTGAGGTATTAGGGCTTCACAAAATGATAGAGCATTATTTCTAGAGGTGTCAGGGCTTCACCAAATGATAGAGGATTATTTCTGGAGGTATTAGGGCTTCACCAAATGATAGAGGATTATTTCTGGAGGTATTAGGGCTTCACCAAATGATAGAGGATTATTTCTGGAGATATTAGGGCTTCACCAAATGATATAGGATTATTTCTGGAGGTGTCAGGGCTTCTCCAAATGATAGAGGATTATTTCTGGAGATATTAGGGCTTCACCAAATGATAAGAGGATTATTTCTGGAGATATCAGGCTTCACAAAATGATAAGAGGATTATTTCTGGAGATATTAGGGCTTCACCAAATGATAGAGGATTATTTCTGGAGATATTAGGGCTTCACCAAATGATAGAGGATTACTTCTGGAGGTATTAGGGCTTCACCAAATGATAGAGGATTATTTCTGGAGATATTAGGGCTTCACCAAATGATAGAGGATTATTTCTTGAGGTATTAGGGCTTCACAAAATGATAGAGCATTATTTCTAGAGGTGTCAGGGCTTCACCAAATGATAGAGGATTATTTCTGGAGGTATTAGGGCTTCACCAAATGATAGAGGATTATTTCTGGAGGTATTAGGGCTTCACCAAATGATAGAGGATTATTTCTGGAGATATTAGGGCTTCACCAAATGATATAGGATTATTTCTGGAGGTGTCAGGGCTTCACCAAATGATAGAGGATTATTTCTGGAGATATTAGGGCTTCACCAAATGATAGAGGATTATTTCTGGAGATATTAGGGCTTCACCAAATGATAGAGGATTATTTCTGAAGATATTAGGGCTTCACCAAATGATAGAGGATTATTTCTAGAGGTGTCAGGGCTTCACCAAATGATAGAGGATTGTTTCTGGAGGTATTAGGGCTTCACCAAATGATAGAGAATTGTTTCTGGAGGTATTAGGGCTTCACCAAATGATAGAGGATTGTTTCTTTTACATCACTACTGGCTTAGCACAAAAAGGCCAATTTTGGAGTTATCATGTACGTCACAGAATTGTGGATTTATTCGAGATCGGTAATTGCATATTTGGCAAGCATCGATTTCAAATGAGATTTTGTGTTTGAAGGGAGAACATAAAAACCGAGCCTTCGTTGTATGCCATGGCCATAACCGCTTTTATACGTATCGGCAAGACAGCAGTGACGTCGGTGTTCTCTCACTGCGTAGAACGTGTCAAGGGTAGTTTATAAGCTGTGAGCTCGCTTAGTCGATGCTTTGCCTTCGTGTTGCGACGTGTTTTGAACAATATTTGTGTTGTGTGTGTCATTTATTTAAGAACATTGTTCTCTTACTACTTCACAGAAATGCTTGCCAATAAATTCAAGCTTGAAGGGCGTATTTTTATGTACGTTATGTGAAAATTGGGTCTTATAGACAGCAGAATAAATAGTTTTACTAGGAATTTCCTGGCTTTCAAGTTCGGGATACAGTCACTGCAAGATGTTTGGCAATAAATTTAGAGCATTGGTAAGGCTAAACCAAAGAATTGAAAATGACATGTTCTAACAGAGGAAAAGATAGACGAACGTTAGATGAACGCATTCGACCGTTTACAAAGTAAGTTCTCAGCCGTGTTGCACAGCAAGTGGGTGTTTCCAAACCTTGTCCATACAGCTACTGAACTTTTAATACCGAATTATGAGCGTTACGTAAGAGGAGCTTAGGCAGGTGAATGGTAGTTTTATCTGATGATGTCAAGAATGGCTTCGCGCAAATGGTCACTACTTTCAACAATACTTATAAAGGTTCGTACTTGTTACATACGATGCGCGATAAAAAATAACGGGAATGTTTTAATTTCACGGACTTTATACACCGATTTTCAAAACAAAAAAAATTATCTTGTAGGTGCACATGTTCCTGATGTGTGTTTGTATTTTCAGCTGTTTTAAACTATTAGTTTATTATTGACAATTAAAAGGGTTATACGCGTTTTCGAAGGCTCAGGGAATTTGTATTAAATTTTTCTTTAAAAATGGAGTAAAGTGTTCGAAATGTTGGCTGTGGTTTTTGGCAAATATACTATAAGTAAGCAAGGGGCTTCGAGGGGTATCGGTGTTTCAAAGGGGGTCGAGAAAACTCTGAAGATGACGATCCCCTGGACGTCCTAACACATCAATTACTGACGACAATGTCGAAGATTTAAAGAAATGGGTCTGTCACATGGTTATACAGTCAAATGCGCCGTTTGCAGGAAGTAATTCGAAGAAAACGACCAGAATTTTCGCTAAATAATTCATGGATAGTGTTCCTGCTCACACCTGAACGTTTGTTCGTGATGTTTTGGCAAAAACCAGAAACGTTATGTTGCCTCAACCACCTTAATCGTCGAATATGGTCCACTGCGACTTCTTTCTATTCCCGGGGCTGAAAAGAACATGAAAGGGCGTCATTTATCCACTATTGGTGAACTAAAGCACAATCGCTGAAGTAGCTGACACTATAAGAAAAAGTGAGTTCCAGAGTTACCTCCAAGATTGGAAAAAGTGTATTATATCTGAGGGAGCTTATTTTGAAGGTCACAAAGTTGACATAAAGAGTGCTTAAGAAAAACAAAAATTCCCGTTATTTTTTTTATCACACCTTGTATAATTTTTTAACACTCATGAGTAGGTAACGCGGAGCTATATGTAATAGGCTGTGCGGAGCACGAATTCGCCCGATCCGCGCCTTGGTATAAAACTAAGGCACTGTGAAATACTTAGTAGAACCCTGAAGCGTTATAATGGAGGTGTGAGATTGACGGTTAATCGAAAATGATAGATAACCCATCTTACTTAACACAAACAACAGATATACGACCGGTTTCGCTAGCATCGATATTTCGTGATAGTTTACGTAAACCCAGTTATACGTTTTTTTCCGCTCAAACATTGAAGAAAGTTTTAACATGAGGTTGCAAACACCGATCAAGAAATCTAGTTTTGGATTATGTGTGTTATACAAGCTAGCAATTTCTCACACATAACAAGCGAGAAACGCTATCCGCTATTTTCGGCTTTTCCTTTTACCTGTACATGTCGAAAATTAAACTGTTTTTGAGAGAAGTACAGGCAAACACATTCTGCTCTTGAAAATCTGAAGTATGGAAATCCTTCATATTAATAACATTGTATCTTTGGATCTAAAATTTCAGCTAATCAATAACCGTTTCCGAGACATTCCTTGTTATTGGCTTCAGTTTTAAAATACTCATACTTTTCTCAACAGGAAGTCGATGTGTTTCTTTTACTTTACTTCTGACGATGCAAAGAAACGAAATTCAGTTTCAATCGCTAAGCGACAGCTTTTAATACATTGACTATCACTTCAGCATAGTGTACTCCCTTAGTTCCACTTTACTTATAAGGAAATAAGTAATAAGACAATTCTGCTAATATTTAAATCGATTAACATAGAGCAGAAAGAAAAATATTTTTTGTAAGAAGTTTGTAGAACAGCTAGAGAAAGTCATATGGAAAAAACATTTAAAGAAGTATACACTGACCAATTTAAAAAATAGAGGTTTATCTAAACAATAGTTGCATGGATAGTAATATTGAGATATGTATTTTAAGTGCTAAATACATATACTTTATTGATTTAATTGTTTTTTCACAGAAGCCGTGTTTGGGACAGGAGTTGGATAGAGTTGGACTGAAAAATTCAATGCCATAGCCGGGATTACGACCATGGATCTCCCGGTCTCTAGCCGGTTGCTCTGCCACTGAGATATTATGGCAATATGCAGGCATAGCATTAAATTTCTAAACTGACTCGCATGTTTCCCGGTAAACTCCAAGGTGATCTCAAATTATTTTGTGATGACAACCCCAATGGGGACTTACAATGTTGTAAGTACTTTAAGTCGCAGAATTCATAAGTATAGCCAACTATTATGGTCAATTGGTATTGATTTAATTGTTTTTTCGCACAAGCCGTGTGCGAAAAAATGTCATAGCCGAGATTTAAACCACAGATCTCCTGGTTTCTAGCCAGTTGCTCTACCACTGAGCTGCGATGTCAACATACCGGCACGGCATTAAATTTCTCAACTGAGAGACAGTCATGTAGCTCAGTGGTAGAGCAACCGAGGGATTGGTGGTTGAAATCCCGGCTATGGCATTGAATTCTTCAGTCTGACTCTACCTAACCAACACAGAATTTAATTCATGATATGTCATTTAAGTATTATCAAAGAGCTATAAAAGGCTCTCATACAAACTACTCCACCTTGACTCTCTTACTAAACGGAAGGATCCTGAAATTGGAGGTTAAGGTAGAGATTTTAGTTGTGAAAATTATTTAATTAGATATACATTCTCAAATACAGTAATATATTGTACTGGATTGAAAAATCAAAAGCCAAGAGCAATTTCTTTACTCTACCTTCAGGAGAGACATTGCAGTTCAGCTGCCTCAACAGAGGTGATAAAGAAACCTAATAGGTGGCGTTACATTCCTTCCGGAATCCACCGAGTACCCAGGTAGCACTGCAAGCTACGCGTGGCGCAAGAAATAGACAACAGCTGCGGCCCGACGGAAAAGCTAAATTACAATTTGCAGCCCGGACTTGCGGAAAATTACAGTCGCCATTAACGCTTGCCGCTACACCACACTTCAACTTGGACAAAAGATTTATTGACCATAATTCAAAGGAGCATCTTTTTTTCTTGCTCGGCTGGGTTTTAACATTTAGAAATAAGTGAAACTTTAGCTACAGTCACTTTCCGAATATTTCTTGTTTGAATAGAAAGGACACATACACGGAAAAAATGTTTTATTTGCCTAGCCTTTGGTTTGCTGGTAATACATATGCGAAATACAAACAACCTGTTACCGTGTTTGTTGTTCCTTAACACCAGATACATTTAAATGTTTAACGCCTTATACACAGTAGTGGTATTAATTCTGGCTTTTTGCATTAAATTAACCTTCAAATTTGAGTAATGCATTCAACTCTCATTCAGCATCATTCTTATTTGATAAATAAATAAAGGATTTTAAAGTGAAAATATCTGATGTGTTCCATCCATATGACTTTCTCTGCATTTCTGTAATAAATTATTGTTAGAAAGTTTAATCTTCTATTTATTTAATGCGAATCGAGAAAAAATTAGCAGAAAGGGTCTTATTACTTGCTTCGTTGTAAGTAGAAGGGGAATAAGGGAGTACCATAGGTTAAAGCGGTAGGCAAATCTTTTAAAATCTGGTTACTATGTGATTGATGTACCTTTGTTTGTACAAAAGGGTTGACAAATTCCCGTATGAGAAAAGTATTAGTATTTTAAAGCTGAAACCAATAACAAGGAATATCTCAAAAACGGTCAACTCCACGAAAAAAATGCATATAACCTAAATTGTGTATTTTAACGAACTCTACATTTTTTGTAAAGTAAGTTTTTGTCTATATCTTACGGTTTACAGTTATGCAAAATTCCGCAAAATTCATATAGAATAAACAATAAACATGTCTTCAGAGGCTATTCTCACAAAATTGAAGATATACATTTTATTTGTCATGTATAAATCTTTAATATACGATATTTTAATCAAAATCGTTACAGCCATTTTAGAGAAAATCAAAATGTTTGACAGTTTTTCCATGTAAAGGTTAGTTGAGGGGGAGGATTTCTTGAAAATATTTGTGTCGCATCCTTGGAAGACACTGAACTTAAATACCAAGTTTGGTATTTAATGGACTTTTTATTTTGGAGCTATGTTGCCCTAGGACAGTCAGATACACGGACATTTTTCTAAAAATGCGTTTTTGGATTCAGGGGATCTCGAAACATGTATTTCCGATGAAACCTCGGTTTCAACTTTTTGGGCGTTATAATACCTTCACCATACACTATGTATATAGTATGTGTAGAGAAAGTAAAAATGTAGTTATTTTCATGCAGACATATCAATATATGCATTGAGGACATGAAATGAAGCAAAATAAGCAGTTTGTTGCATCTTTTTTGTGAGATTCTATTCCATGGTTCAATACCTTTACCACCATATTTATATGTGTTTTTAATATATTAAATGGGTTTTTTTTTCTCTTCTACAACAGAGTTTTAAGATTTTGATTAATCAGAAGACAACAATGATCAATAAATATTAAAATATACTTTATGGAAAGCAATAGTATTTATTCATACCCCTAGCAATGATGGTCAAGCTCAACAAGTTAATCTCAGTGGCAATGGTCAAACTGCAGCTGTGACATGATGCTGCAACAGAGGAAACTAAATTCTGATAGTCCTGGCATGAATATAATTGTTCCTATCTATCAACTATGTAAAGTTATTCAGTGTGTATTGTGGTCGGTTGCACGTGTGTGTTTTTGGCTAACCACGTGTGACGCTACATTACTTTTAAGTTTCACGACTAAAGTTAAGTTTCTTTAAGTGTAAATATTTTGCACGGCTACACGTCGCTTCGCTTAGACTCTTATTGTTATATATATAACAATACGTCTTGAGATTTTCTTCCTTTTATCCCAGGTCGATATATCTCGGAGCAATCTGAAACAAAGAATAGCCGTTTCCTACCGAAATAACGATACATCACTTTTCAATTTATACAATTTACATGCTGGATATTAAACACAATTAATATCTGGCCTAATGTGCCATATTACAAAGAATTGCCCGAGATAAAAGTGCGCAACTCGCACCCACGCAAACTATTTTTACTCCTCTAAAGAAAATATTACCCAGCGTGCAACGCTATAGAAAACAAATGATCACATTTTGTTTTGTAACTCCATGCACATGTTATACATACTTTTATGAATAATTTTAAGTGACACAACAAATCAAATGATGTACTCTAAAATGTATTAGTTACATTTGTTTTTACAAGTTATTTGCTTGCGAGCATTTTCTGGTTTTAAATAAACTAACTCTTTAGGCGATGTTGCCTCAACATCACATCAAATGGTTCCCTTGAAGTGCCAGGGCACTCACTAAGCGATCATTGATGACCTCTCTTACACACATTTTATTTACTACACACATTTTATCAACATTATTCAAATTTAAGTAAACACCATTCATGTTTTATAAATATTGTCTCCACTATGTATTGTCTTGTTGGCCATGCTAGAACAGATTTTTCACAACAAAATGGCGAAGATTAAGAGCAAAAATTGTGTGAAATTTCAGAAAAGTTCAAGACAGTTTATCGAAACCGATGGCATCATTTTGCAATATGGTGTCTGGAAAGTAAAAAGTATGTTGCTATAAGTATTTACTGATGTAATTCGTAGTTTGGAAAAAGAAGACGAATACAAAGAAGAAAGTATGGAAAGGGAGAAACAGTGGAAGAAATTGATGAGCATAAGGGGCAACTTAAAGCTAAAGAAAAATTCGAATTAAATTTGAAGAACAATCCAGATGAAGAAGCCTTTGCAACTTTGACTGAATTCCCTTTACGGGCGTTAAAAATATATGCTCCAACGGTTTTCGGAGTTTCTCCTTATATATATAGAGCTATTGAGCTACAAGTGCCAGCGACTTAGTTCAAAAACATTGAAATGCTGTGTGTAATTCAGCACAAGTTAATGCATTATTTGAAAACAGTAAATAGTAAAAGAAAGTTAACACGTTAAATAGCACCCTTTTTACACCTTTTTGTAAATATTTTCAGTACCTCCTCCCTCCACCTTTTATGACAATAATTTGCACCTTAAAATGCGATCACTACTGATAAATTGTAGGCAGACAGTATTAGCATAATACAGCGGTTTATATTTTACATATACTTGAGCTAATCTGGCCGTTAGTGGGTTAATTTAACAACTTTAGAAAGTATATTATTTTATACATATAAAAATATATATGGCCGAGTGGTTAGTAATTGATCCATTTTCGCCTTTCCTATCATTTGTTTCGTTTGCAATTCATATCATCCACTTCCTCACGTTCATGCTGGCTCGACCAGGTTCTCATTTCTGTGGTTTCGTGCCGTTGGCTCCCCGATAGGCCTCTGAGACCTAGATATTCACTGGTAAGTCCTAGTGGGGTGTCTCCTAGATATACGGGGAGGGTAAGGCGACTTCGAACGAAACGAAACAATACATACACATATATACACATATATGTTAAATTAAACTATATTGTATCCAATGTACGAATTAGGTTATTTCTCTCATATTACTAGAGGAGCTCAATTTTTGAAGAAATGCATCAATTTGGAATTATAACAATTCAACACATGAACACTACAAACTTAAAAAAAAAAAAAAAAAAAAAAACTAGCCTCGGTAGTGTGGGGGTAGCGTTTCCGCCTCTCATTCAAGAGATTGGGGTGAGTTACCCGGTTAAAGTTTTTTCCGGGATTTTCCCTTATCCTGAGAAGAAAAATGTCGAGTAACTTTAAGCCCCATAGACCCCGAGACCATTTGAGTATCAAGTCATCAATTTCCATTCACCGTCCGATATGATCAGTTAGGTTAAAATGCGTTAAGCTACAAAAAAAAAAAAAACAACTTAAAATACCAACTTTCCCCTATTACATGAAAGTAAAAGTTTATTAAAATTTATATTGGATACATAATAAATTAAAAAAAAAGTATAATTCCCCAAAAACGCGCTTCATTTTACTTATCATGGTACATTGTACTGCTCATAATACCGAAATGTCATAATCCCAAAATTAATAGATTTCCCAAAATTTGAGCTCTTCTATGTAATATGGTGTACACTGACTGATAGGTGACTAACCTTTTAAAAAAAAAGGCTCTGTAACTAAAGCAGCTAACGTTTTCGGTCTTTTGTACGAGGGCAGATCGAAAGGTAACGCGCAATAATTTTAATAGTTTTAAAAAGAAAAAAAGAAAATGAACTTACACCTTTTACCTACTTTTCCACATAGTCACCAACACATTTGTCCGGCTTCAATATGTCCTGTAAGTAAAATTCTGTTTCCCTGGAGTATAGCCTCTGCGGACTGCTGATTTCACTTCCGCTTCTATCGCAAAGCGTTGGTCGGCGCCAGTAATTTCTTCATGGAACCAAACAGATGAAAGTCCGACGGTGCAAGATCCGGACTGTATGGTGGATGCTGGAGCACATCCCTATCAAGTTTGGTGATTTTCTGACGAACAGCAGCAGCAACATGGGAGCGTATATTATCATGAAGAAGTTTAACATCATCAGCATTAATGTTGGGACGCTAGCTTCACCAAAACTTTGTTGTAGGCAGCAGCATTCACAGTAGTACCGTGTTCCGCAAAGTCAACCAATGAAACACTATGCATATCCCAGAACACTGTCACAAGTACTTTCCTAACAGATTGAGTTATTTTGAATTTTTGCTTTACTGGGGAACCAGCATGTTTGCACTCCTATTTGCCTGCTTTGTTTCGGCCGAGTAGTGGTATGCCCACAACTCATCACCAGTGACGATTCCTTTCAGAAAGTCATGCCCTCTGCGGTGTACCATGTTAAGCAATTCAAGCTCATCTCATTCGCTGGCCCTTGTGGCTGTCTTGTCAGGTTCTTAGGCACCCAGTGAGCACTAACTTTACGAAATTTCAACATGTCATGAACAATATTGTACACTGCACCATAGGAAATGTTGAAATGTTGCGAAAATGTTTGCAGTTCCATACGCCGGTCGTTCAAAACTGCCGCCACAATGCTTCTGACATCCTGCGGGGTTCAGCTGTTACCGGTCTCCCGGAGCGTGGCGAATCACTAAGGTTCACACGACGCTCTTGGAAGGAAACATTCTATCTCCTCGGAGACATTCTATCGTCCATACAAACATTCTCATACACACCATAGTCCTGAGAATTTCACCCGCCCTTTGGCCCACAAATATCGAACCACATCTCTCTACTCTTCACAGTGGACGACAGTAGCATGCCCGCCATCTTTGTTGTGTAGTTCACGCTTCTCTCGCTAGAAGTGTACATGACACAAAAATCCCCTCCGTAGTGAAAACTTCAAACTATATCCGTGTGAAATTGCAACATTTCAGCTGAAATACCAAGGCAGAAAAAAAAAGTGTGCGTTAATTTTCGATCCAACCACGTATATCCTTACGAACTACAGTACAAATCTGGAAACTGCAAATGCGCGATTCTCTCACCGTTTTGCTGATATGCGAGAAGGTCGCTCGCGTTATTTTATCACCCGCCATTGAATGGTGCTTGCTTCCAATTGCCTCGTTAACTTCTGCAACTTCTTTATTGCACAAAGGATTAAATACACACGTGAAATATGGCGTTATTGGGCTTCCTGGTGTGTTTATATGCTTATATTCCTAGCTTTCTTCCTTTCCTTCCTGTCTGAAGAATTCATAGCAAACTAACGAACACTACTAAATGCGAAAATTGTAATGGGATTCATTTTTTGTTATTTTATTCACGAAATAGTCTTATTAAATACAACTCGAGCTATAACTTTTCTCTAGATAAATTCGCGAGCAACTGTTGGTGCTCTCGTTATATTACTTATGTTAATTGAACCCAAGGATCTTTGAATTTGTAAATATATAATTTATTGCACTTTTTTGTGTGTTACGTGAAAGTATTAAAAGAAAATATCTTTGTCAAAAGCAGGACGATAACTAATAAATCTGATGTGTTACACTCACATGCTTTTCTCTAACTGTTCTACAAACAAATTTCTTACAAAAGATTATTTTTCTTTCTACACAATACCAATGGAGATAAACATTAACAGAATGTTCTTATTAGTTCTTCATAAGTAGAAGGGAACTACAGGAATGCACTAGGCTAAAATGATAGTCAAATGTTTTAAAATTTGTCGTTATGCAATTGTCATTGTAAATAATTTCTTTCCTTGGCCAGGAGTAGAACAAAAGAGGGCAGTTTCTATCTGAGAGAAGTATAAGTACTTCACAATTGAAACAAATAATAAGAAATATCTCGGAAGCGGTTACTTCCACAACAAAAATGTAAGGGACATAATTGTGTATTTCGACGAGATGTACATTTTTTTGTCCAGTACGGTTTAACACTTAAGCAAAATTTGGCAAAGAGCATCCAGAATAAAGAGCTCTTCATATTTCCAGAAAATGCAAAATATACATTTTATCTGTGATTTAAATATCTATAATATACGGTGTTTAACCAAAATCGTTAGAGCCATTTTTGAAAATGAAAATGCTGATAAAATGGAAGATACTGAACATAAATACAAAGTTTGGTGTTTAAGGTTTTTTCGTTTTTGGGCTATGCTGTGCACAGACATGCACACACGGACTCAGGGGAGCTCAAAACATATATTCCCAGTGAAAGCTCCCAATCGAATTTTTGGGTGGAATACAATACCTTCTCTAGCTACTATGGGCATTTTATGTGCATACGTACTAGAGAAAGTAGAAAAATCAAACATTTAAAGAGGTTGCATTTTCAGGTAGTGCAAATACATAGCTTTTAAATTAACTTTTTACTCTATTTCCAATCATATCAGCAAATAAGATATTAGTTGTGTTGTTCTTCAATTGAAACTCCAGTGGTTGAAACAAAAAGTTGTAAACCTGCTTCACAAAGACCATGGAAAAGGCTATGAAAGTACGTGAGTATTCTGCCGAAACCGTGAGGTAGGATCGACAATGACCTCCAGACTTTTGTCTCCTGGGGAGGTTTTACAGAACAGTTTCTCGTTACAGCCTTAAGAGTCCAATTACCTATTCATCCAGAGGGTGGCATGGCAGAAACGTGCCGTTAAAGGCACTACCTAATTAAGGGAACCAAGAGTTCCCACTGGGAAGGCGGACAATGTGACAGACCTCCGTACTAGAGGTCAAACCAAGGTTCATTAGGAACATGCTTACCAAGACTCGTAAATCTTGTGCCAGAGGCCCTCTTTTTGCGGTGACCAATTTCCCTTTATTCTACACTCTCTTCTCTTAAGTTTTATTTCGCTTCCTGCGGATGTAATTGCTGAAACAGTTGTCAGATTCCCAGGACCAAAGTTTATCTTTCAAGACAAATCGCTGCGGAGCATGCTTCTGTGTAATACAGTTTATATTTCTGTATTATCCCAAATTCCTACATTTTGCTTCGCAATACAGAATGCCCATGATGTTCCAACACATGTTTAATTTCTCTAGCACGTATGTACAATTTACACCGAGCCAGGTGGCCCAGATAGTTTCATCTGTAACTGCATTCGGAAGGTCCGGAGTCGCTCCTCGTCGACCGGTACTCTGAACCTGGGTTTTGCGGTGGTTTTCCTGGGGCCGCATAGGTGAATGCTGGGGTGCTATATATCTACCGCGGTTCCGATTCCTTCCTTTCATTTCCCATCGCCCTCTGTGATGTAGTGGCTAGGATATACCCAAGCTTGTGGGTTCAAACCAGGCGGAGGACGATGGATTTTTTGGGCGTAAAAATTTTTAGTATGACTTTCCTCAGAAGGAAAGAAAAGCTGTTGGTCCGGTGTCGTAGATTTATGGCACATAAAAGAATCTAAAGCCTGATATAGAGGCCTCTGAGCAAAATTAAGCGGTCTTTCACGCCCAATATAGAATAGAACTTGAGAACTACAGCAGTTAAAGAGCGTCCATAAATAAAACTCTATTTCTATTATTCTATTTCCCTTCTTCATCTTTCAGTGAGCGGCAGATGTGGCTGTGGGGCTTTGCAGGTAGATGGCATGAGTAAAACTCTTCCCCCTGGTTGCGCTTCCTGAGGCTAGGTGCCGTTGTAGTAACATTCTTCTGACGGCTTCCAGGCGCCTGTATATTCTCCGTAGTGCGCCTTGGCTGCCATATAATGACACTGTTAGGGGCTTTCGTGCGTCTCTGCGCTTGGCTCCGTCATTTCCTGTGTGCCGTAAAGGTGGTTTCCCCTCCTCTCATTCCTACCCTCAGGGGGTGGGAGACCGCTATGCTTGGTTGTAGTTGTCGCTAGCATCCCATGCGTCATGTGCAATTGCAAAATAGGCAGAGTTGGCGTTGTATTCCAACCAAAATTTCGGTGTTATTTTTCACCGGAAATACATTATTTCATCCCTAAATCAAAAAGAAAAAAACATATTTAAAAAAAGGTCACCGTGTGTGAGTTTACAGAACATATTCAGAAAACCAAAAGTCAGTGAAATACTAAACTTGGTATTTAAATTTAATATCTTCCAAGGTGCGACACAAAGATTTTCAGGAAAATCGCCTCACCCCAAACTACCTTTTATATGGCAAAAATTTTCGAAAATTTTGATTTTCTCAAAAATGGCTCCAACGATGTTTATTAGAATGCCGTATATTAAAGAAATTTGCACGACAAATAAAATGCATATCTTGAATTGTTTGGGAATAGCCTCTGAAAACCTGTTTATTTTAGATGAATTTTGCTAGATTTATGGACGGATATTCTTCTAAAATGTTTCTGTTAGGATACAGGGGACCCCAAAAGTGTATTTGTAATGAAATCTCGGAATAAGGTTTTTGGCTGGAATGCAATCCTCTATTTTTGTACTGTGTTTTAAGTAAAGAAAGTAGAAAACTATGAAAACAATTTGACAGCCTGAAATTACTGCAAACTCACTGGAGCCTTCTTACTTGCGATACCGTCTTGTATTTTACAAAGTTATGATTAGGGATAGCATCTTGGGGAACGATAGCGGAGTTAGCGCAGTATGGTATATAGTTGTGATGTGTTCACAATGCAGTGTGTACATAGTGGTACTAATAGAAGGAAGGCTGCAGTGGTTGCGTGGTAAACTGTGATGTTTTCACTAACAGCAGAAGGCGATTGATGTTGGGTGAATGGTAAACATAAATGCCATTGATTTATGGGAACTAAAATGTTTAATGTTTACATACATTCATTAGCTGTTGTGCAGCAAGTCATCAGTAGCATCCGTTTCATTGTCTCTCAAGATACACAAATTACAGTGCACTACAACATACATTCGTAACGTCTCAAATGTGAATCATCTCCGATTGGCACTAAACACGCTTTATATTGTGAAAAAGCGTCACTGCATGTCACAAGATGTGACTGTAAATACACATCATCGACTATTGGGTAAGAAACTCCATCAGCAATTATTTCCGTAGCAATATCTCGTAGTACATTTCATATTTCACTCATTATTGAAAATTTGACATTTTTTCAAACACTGTGTTACTTTCTTTTTCACATGGTCTATAACAGATGTCACGGGTCTCTGATTAATTGCTTTGCAAGTTCATCGACAGCTTTCAGGGCTCGAGGTATTTCAATGAAATGGCGTGTTATTTATGGACGCTCTTTAACTGCTATGGTTCTCAGCGTCCCATTCTATACTGGGCGTGAAAGACCGCTGAATTTTGCTCAGAGGCCTCTCTATCAGGCTTGAAGTTCCTTTACGTGCCGTAAGTCTACGACACGGGACCCACGAGGTATTTCAATGTTCGATGTTTCTAAATACATGTGTTGATTTCGTAGATTTGATTGAAGAGTATGCACTTTCATCAAAGGCAGTATTGTAAAACAGTATTGTAATCTACAGCATATACTGCTGCTACGTTTCGCAACGCGTTACTGCAGGTTGTTTACATACAGTCGCCAATGCAAGTCGGTCTCTAATCGGTAGGTATGCAACTGGTATTCACATATGTCCCGCTATCGGTCCCCAAGATGCTATCTCTAGTTATGGTAAAAGGAAATCATTTAGAATTGAAGGCCTTCTATACGCTAGATGGCAAACACGGAAAGTAATGTTCACAGTGCGGTGGTCGAAATCCTTCATTCCTCTTGACCGCCAGTTCTTCCACAATCAGCTTCAGCAGAATTTTTATAGTGCTATTTATTTTTATGTGCTCACATCTATATCAGCTTGGACAGTTCACTGTCGTTGACGCACGTAAGTGATGTATCCATTTCCATCCCTGAGAAAGCTGGAGAGCAGCCAGTTTTAAGGTTATAAACATACGCAAGAGCTTTTGTTTCAAACAATAATGAGAAAGTTGTTTAATTAACTTTAGTTTAGCAGTTACATCTGCATACCACGAAATCAGAATATGTGAAACAATGTTTATAATGTCAACGGAAGAAGTTTTATTCCTTTGACGATCTAGTTTCCGTAGTATATCATTCGGTCGTTAGGAGCGCTCTTGTAGTTATTTACAAGGTTTTCATTGTTTCCGTCTCTATGATTCATTATATCGGTGGCTGCCAACATTAATAAAAATAATACCGCGAGACGTCAAGCTGTCACATTTATCAACATCTAGGGGCTTTGAGACTATTGTACATTTTTAAGCAGAGGAAGAAATGTTTTGCAGTAGCAATGCTGTGATCTACGAGTGTGCACTTTAATCAATAATGCTTAATTCAAGAATTACTTATAGAAGTTCTCAGATGTTTGCTTTAATTTGGACATTTTTATTTTAAATGAGCTGATTATAATAGTGTGTATATGTATAAATAGAGACATTTTCGAGTGAGTTTTAGTAATTTTTACTGGTTGCGTTAGATGTAGGTTAGTATGTGTGTGTGTAAATGAATGTTTGTTTCATTTCTAGTATATTATAAAAAAAGTATGCGAGCGAAACGAGCATGCGTTCAGTTAGTTCTATATCATTGTTTGTGTGTGTAAATAAAATTATTTTCATGTAATTTGTTTTTAGTAATTTCTACTGATTCAATCAAAGCATGCGAGCGAAGCCAGCGTGCGCTCAGTTAGCTCTAGATTAGTGTGTTTGAGTATGCATGTAAATAAACTGATTTTCCTGAACGTGCTTTTATTAACTTCCACTGCTTTCACCAAAGTATGCGAACGAAAGCGCCATTGCCTCTATTACGTTAATATATATATATATATATATATTAATTTATATTATTATATTATTTTTGTAGATTTTAGGCATTTCCGGTGGTTTTGTCAAAGTATATGACCAACATATGTTTATTAGAACAGAAGAATAGCGGATTTCGTGAAAAAAAAATAGGTTGTCAGTATAATTGTGCATTCGTAAAAATTACAGAATGATATATGTTGTTTGCATCTTGCGACGAATTTTGTATATAAGAAAATATCTTAATTAGGGAAGGTGGGTGGCACACAGCAACTCAAAGTGATCATACCTGTTACAAATCACAGTTCCATGTGAGTTTTTATTGCTCAGGTTAGCACTTCAACATTTTCAATCTATCGTCCTGCGGAACCTTTACCGAAGTTAACAATTAAGGTACTAAAGTAAGTACCAAGCAAGAAAAGGTGTTGTTTCTGAAAATTGCAGGCCAATAACAGATCCAATAATAAAATCCTAATCTAAATAAAAATCTTTAGCTCACTTTGTTTTATCCCGAATTAATTTGCTGTGAGTCAAATGTGAGGTGGTCGCTTTGGAAGCAGTGTAAGTATACTTGCAGAACGAATGGATCTTAAGGGTAAAGATGCAGTAAAAGACGATTTAAGAGTTTGCTACTGTTCGATTTTGTCTAAATTGGACTCCATTGTGACAAATGAAATTGTTGATGCAACAAAAGTAAAAGTTTTAAATCGTTTGTTTGAACCTTCAAGGCTAGTCACTAAATCAAGCACTTATCCATGTTTATAATAATGTAATGGCATCATTTAACCAATAAATGCATTTAAACTAATTTATTAATGCTTATTTGCTTCTTTTTTACAAAGGATTTTGTAACAGCTAAGTCATTACCGTTATTGTAATACATTAGATGTAAGTAACAGGTCTCATAGCATTGAAAGCAAAAGGTGAGTCTTACCTCGTTTTCTGTGAAAAGTCCCTTTAATGTTTTGGGCTAGCGATATTCAGTGCTGGCAGCGAGAGAATTGTCTCTACGTATGACTCAGTTGCAATAAACAGAAGGACAACCATGAAGAACGAAAATGTCACAGCTTATTGTGTGTCGCACTTTGATAATGGACATGGAGTGCTATTTATGGACGCCCTTTAACTACAGTGATTCTCAGCGTCCCATTCTATATTGGACGTGAAAGACAGCTTTATTTTGCTCAGAGGCCTTTTTTGAGGTTCTTTTATTTAAGGAGTTTACTTCCCTTCCGAAGGAAATCATGCTAAGGATTTTTACTCCCGAAAAAGTCCATCGTCCTCTGCCGGGTTTGAACCCGCGACCTTGGATATTTGAGGTTAGCAAGGTAACCATTACACCACGGTGGGTGACTGCACTTTGGTGATGTATGATGTAATATTTTTATTCTATCTATAATAATGATTTTAAATAGAAACCCTAAATTTATACATCAGGGGTTTTAGCACTCATTACTTCAGTAATGTCAATTTAATTCAGTCATGTTATTACCCAAAATAGCACGAAATTAATACAAATTTACACAAAATGTCAACACAAAACGCAGCCAATTAAAATTAGGCGAATTTTTAAAATAATTGTCAAATAAGAATCTTGCATCTGATTATAAGTTAATGAACTGACTATAATGGTATGAGGCACACAGCTGGTCCCTTCCCTGAGCATAGAAGGGGAGCTACGTTTCAAGGTAGATCTTCGTTCATGTCCCAGTGTGTATATTTTTGACCGGAAGATATCCAAAGAAT
Organism: Hymenopus coronatus; assembly: GCA_030762935.1. Taxonomy (NCBI): domain Eukaryota; kingdom Metazoa; phylum Arthropoda; class Insecta; order Mantodea; family Hymenopodidae; genus Hymenopus; species Hymenopus coronatus. The sequence goes on along the minus strand of CM060898.1, from coordinate 61,269,987 downwards.
CAATTCAACATCTGAAAAATATGAATATTCGTAACTTCAATATTATTGATGCCCAATACTTTTTAGTGTTAATATCGGTTTAGAACTTTCATCAATTAAATAAAGAATTCGAATGGAACAGGTAAGATATATATTACACAGTGAAAAGATTATACCATCAGAAAACTGTATTGAAGCAATCGTGTTAAGTTACAAGTTACGAGGGCCTTTTTTTTCAACCTCCGATAGGCTATAAATAAAAGACAAGCTCATAGAAAACAAATTATTTTATTACTAAAAGTTTTGTACACTTTTCAACTTAATCACCGAAAAAATTGAGACATTTATCGTACTTGTGCACAAGATTTACACTACCCTCTTCAAAAAATATTGCTGCCAATGGTTTCAAATGAGTATTGGCGTTGTTTTGAAGATCTTCGTTGGCTTGAAAGTGCTGCCCTCGTAACCACGTCTTCAGTTCAGGGAAAAGGTGAAAGTCGCTGGGTGCCAGGTCAGGATTGTACGGCGGATGATCGAAAGTGTCCCATTGAAATTGCTCAAGGAGCCGATGGGTTATGCCAGCAGTGTGTGGACGAGCGTTGTGATGGATCAACGCAATTCCTGAAGTCAGCATTCCCCTTCGTTTGTTTTGATTGGCTCTCCGCAAACGTCGTAAAGTACGAAGATCGTCAAAACAACGTCAATGCTCATTTGAAATCATTGGCGGCAACATTTTTTGAAGTAGGTATTGCAAAGGTACGATAAATGTCTCAATCTTTTCGGTGATTATGTTGAAAAGTAACCATAACAGTACAAAGCTTAAGTGTTTAGTAATAAAATAATTGTTTTCTATGAACTTGTCCTTTATTTATAGCCTATCGGAGGTTGAAAAAAACGGCCCTCGTATTTTCCAAAATGTGACAAGTGACAGCTGGTTATGGGAAGTGATGTCTGTGGAATGCATGGGTGCTTATTTTATTCTCTGTGTACACTATGATCATTCGTTCTACATAATAAATGTTTAAATTTATTTTATTTAAATTTGCTAAGACATAAAGGACTATCATGTAGCAAACTATTTATCATATACATATGAGTTTGAATCATATTATCGGTTTCCTGTTCGCACTAAATTTGAAATAGAAATCTGCTCGTGCTTGTGTTTAGTTTGGAGTATCAATCAACTCTTATCTCAGGGCGTTTTAATGGGTTTGTGGAGCTTTACAGATCCAGACTACTTGGCGATTTCTTAAATAATAAATCACTAACATTTTCTTTGTAGAATTGTAGTTTATTCACAATTATTTCGTACAATTCTTATACGAAACCTCAATCACTCGATGCAACTACGTGCTTTGTTCGAACAGGAATATTCTTTCTCTCGCGATCCTTAACTTCTTTTACATGTTCCGACGGGAAAATCTGATTCTTAGGAATAATATGCTTTCATTTTTAATACAAATGAGCGGAAATTACTCAACAATCCCGCAGTAAATATTTGTGCGTGTATGATTCTACGCGAATACTTTATTGTACGCGTATTCTCGCTGATGGCCTTTAAATGACCTTTCACATGAATCTGAAAAGCCTCTTTTTATAATACCTGGCTTCACAAGCAAGAGAATCAAACGTAATTGTGATACTTGTTTATAAAAAACCAAAATTGCATAGAGAAAATAAAAAAAAACTATACGCCACGAAACACACCGAATAATAAACGTTGCACCCAACGATTTTAACTTCGGAATGCTACAGAACAAGAACATTTGAACATCATGTTACAAAACTGACTTGATCTTGTAGCTAGAATATAAATATTGCCTTAAGTTTGTAATTCTTGCCATGTGCAGATATTTTATAAAGGTTCCGGTATGAACTGGAGCCCTTCCTTTACCAGATAGACTTATTGGCATTCATGAAAGATATAAGGTATTAAAATGAATACCCTGAAAACAAATAAGGAATAGAAAGAGCGTGAGATTTGCCTAAATTCAACCAGTGATTATATATGTACATACATTATTTCTCATTGCATATGCTTTTCTCTTTCCCTTCTTTTTTGGGGCAGTACAACTTTAATTTATGCTAGCATTATCACAATCCAACTATGAATTTTAAGTGTTAATGTGTCCCAGTCTTCTTTTTTGTTAACTTAGAACAATCTTAGCTTAGTGTAATTATGCTAACCACATGCTAAACACTGTTAAGTTACACAGTGAAATGTTAACGGGCGCTGCAAAAGCTAGAAAGATAAATTTGTATTTACAGTTCTTTTTCCTGTAACTTCAAACAGGTTTCTGTGGATTTATTTAAAATTTTTATGTTATTTTAATTACACTTTGAGAGTGCTGGAATGGGAAAAAAAAAAAAAAAATACATGAGTTAATTTCTCTACTGGAGTTTTTGTGATAAAAGGATGCATAATTTTAATAACACATCAAATATTAAACACCTTTCAGCACCTCAAGCTCTTTAATGTTAGTGGTATTGTAGAACTGTTTCGCATTTGAATTTACTATTAGTGCCTCTAGGCTTAAATATATACATTCGAGGGAGCCGGAAAGAAAACCATTCAAAAATACTGTTTACTTTCGATAACATTCTGGAACTTACATCGGGTCTTAACGCTGTTGCGTCTTCTTATCTCTTCAACCGGACAGTCGTTCAGTCAGTCGGCTTCTTCTGGGGTCGAAGCCCGTAACTGCGTCATAACTCAAACAACATCAACAATAACAGTGTAATTCCTGGTCAAGTCATATTTTTAATATACGCTGGTTTTAATATACAGTGCATCATACCTACATACGTTTTATCCGAAAGGGGATTAAGCAAATAATAATAATAATAATAAAATGGCACATTATTTAGTTTTCAATGTTACTGCACTGACATCATTTAATTCAATATTCACTGCCATTTCTTGCCACGACTAAAGTAGTGTATGTACCTAATACGCTCGAAGCAGCCTCTTCTGCCTTCGCTTCATCCCTGGAGCGCGAATATAGAACCTATGTAATCTCTCGCAGTAGGAGCACTTGTTTTGCATCTTAACATTCGTCGTAGCACATCACTTCATGTCACATCAAGAGTAATGCTACATTCACAATGAAATGCAAGAGCAGATGCAACGTAAACGCAAGAGTTTGGACTCATGTTAATTAATGTAAGCATTCACATAGAAACACGCAAGTAGCAACGCAATTCAAGAGTTTGCAAACTCCAAACTTTATCCTTGTGTTGCATGCAAAGAAGAGGAATTCTGCTTCTTCTCTCTATGCATTTCCTATGAATTCAACAAAAAACGATCACTACAAGATTTTACAGGGCCTGCTGTACATGCATGCTTTTCTATTTGGCCGTGCAGTGTCGCGCCATCTCTAATTTCCCTCAAGAGGTTATAATAGTCTCCTCGCGAATCCTTCTTTGATTTAATGGATGTAACTATCATTTATGTCTATATTTCTTAGTTCTCATAAATCGAAGATGCAGAGAGATAATTCTTAGTTCATAAAATGTGTGGCTTTATCACTTACTGAAGTCTCTACGCTTGTACTATTTTCAATAGTTTTGAATGAGCAATTATTGTGACGTCACTGCCGCGAGCATCAGTTGTTAGTATGTAATTTTATAACATATTTATTCGTAAACGATTGAATGAATTTTCTTATGTGATATTGTTGGTTATGTTATTCAGTTTGTAACTTGTGGAGAGCTTGGTAGACATTCGCATGTAATTGTGGATCTAGAAACCCGTGACAACTTCTTGCGTTGCGCTTATGATTGCATTGTGAATGGTGTTTCCTTGCGTTCTCGCTTATGTTACGTCTGCGCTTGCTTCTCATTATGAATGTAGTATAACTCACCCACTCTCTACTTAATACGGCTTGCGAGTACGCTCGCCGATATATATGCAGGAGTTTTGAGAAAGTTTTAGAAGATTCGAGGGAGCCGGACATTTTTTTTTTTTAATATAGTTTTACTTTCGACGCGCTTCTGGAATTTACATAGACTCTTAAAGTTTTCCGACTTCTTACCTCTTCAGCTGAACTGTCGTTCAGTCGGTCGGCATCTTCTATGGGCGAGGATCAAAGTTGCTTCATAAGTCAAATAGCAAAAATACTATAATTACTTCTCAAAAATTTTATTTTCTTCAGATTGCAAGCTTAATATTCCTTGAGGTGCAATGTATCATAATTTATATCCATTTTGTGCGAAAGGGGATCAACAAATGTCTGATTTCCAGTATTATGGCATTACATGGATATTCCACAGTATTTATTACTTGATATTGTGGCTATATAGAATAGGAATTAGTTTCTTATCCAAGAAAACAAGCGTTAATAAGGAACAAGAAACTGTGAGAGGTGATCGTTATTGGCACAATAGTAACGGTGATATACATATATAATGTATTTTAAAGTGTTTACTTCTTGTGTATTAACTTTTGTGTATCTTACGGTTTAGCAGTTATGCGAAAGTCAACGAGAGAGAATAGGACTTAGGAGGTAATTCTCAGAATAGTCAAGATATACGTTTTATTTGTCATGAAACTGCCTTAAAGATATGTCATTTTATCAAAAGTGTTAGTATCATTTTTGATAAAATAAAATATTTGAATTTTTTTCATGTAAAGTGTAGTTTGGGGTGAAGGGATTTTCTTGAAACACTTCGTGTCGCATTCTTGGAAGATAATATCAAGTTTGGTATTTAATGCATTTATATTTTTGAGATGGACACACACACAAACACAGACTTTCTAACAATTCTGTTTTGGATTCAAGTATCCCAAAACTTATATATTCAGCGAAATCTCTGACCCAATTTTTGGTGCATTGCAATAATACTCTTTACATGGTAGAGAAAGTAAACAGTATTAAATCTGGGTAATATCATCATCGAATTTGTGGCAAATTCTTTGTAGGGAAGGCTGGTAGTCGAAGTCTATCAACTGTATCATTAATTAGTTGCAATAAATGTTGGCGATGCAGTTTGCTGAACAATGTTGTACTACAGTTGTCTTTGCAAGACAGTTACAGTTCTGTTTAACGTCAGTCCTGAAATAAACACTGTGCAGAATGCAAGCTTCTCTGAACCCCGGTCGCTGGAGATCAGAATCGTGCAGTTACCTCTCTGTCGAGGAAGGGCCACCGGGGTTAAACACATAAAAAGAATCGAGTCAGGAAGAGTGTAAATCAAAATGTGGCGTGACAATACTCGGTCGGTTTGTTTGTTTTTTTTTCAGTCGAAATCCCTTTCCCCTTGATGGCGACAAGTAATGGCCCATGTACACAAACACCCGGCCGCGTCAACAGCCCGCCAAACGCCACATGTAAATCATGGCCTGATGACATCGGAATGGACTCTTGTAGAGCCGGTAGCTGCCTGTGGCAAACCGCACAAAACAAAATACGCTTGCGTTTGCTTCATTCCACAACTCAAAGTCATGGCTTTAGTTTCGTAATCAGCTAACCCTCCCTGTATTTGTAATTTGATTCCTATATAATCCCTCAAAATGAATTAGATCCTTATAATATTCGATTATTTGAAGTTGATAATCGAAGAACCTTACCAGCATGAATCCTAATTACATCCGAAGATGTAATCCATTCATGAACAATTCCTTGTATTGGAGTAAATGCTGATGCTACTCCAGGACGATTAAACAACCTAGGACTTACAACCAGGCTTAGAGGTCAGAAGCCTGTCGGGGAACCTACGGCGCGAAACCACAGAATGGAGAACCTGTTACGAGGAGTCGGGCCGTAGCTAGGCGTTTTTGTTTTGTTTTTATAGTGTTTAACGCCCGCTTTTACCTCAAATGGCACCGCAGGTGATGACATTGAGAAACATGGAATGAAGATGGAGCACCGGTGGAATGCGGTGGAGGAGGACAGCGGAGAACTCGGAGAAAACTCGGCCCTGCGCCGCTTTGTCCTCCACAAATCGAATCCGGGCCGCCTAGGTGAAAGTCGAGTGGTCTAACCGGTCACACGTGGCCTAACCAGGCGAGGACATGAAGTGGATGATATGAAATGTAGGCGAAATTGATGAAAGGTGATGATAGAGCAATTGGTGGAATCGAGAAAATCCGCCCAGACGTCACTTTGTCCACCACAAAACCTAAATTTGGGGCACTCGGGATCGAACCCGGTCTGCCTAGATGAGAAGCGAGCGGCCTAACCACTCAACGGCGCCACCAAAATCATAGGTAACAATATAATATGAAGCTCAAGGTTTAACAGAAAAACCTGACCAATGCAAGGTGCTCAAGTGTATATATATATATATATTCTTTATACGCTCTATGTACATAGTAGGTAGGTAGTGCAGCTATTGTATTGCATCCAAATATTCAATGTCCAGAGTTCATCAAAGATATATCTTTTGAGGTCTCTTGAGTCCAAAAGAAAGCATTTTAGACAGGGGTTCGGACCGTTTGTGGGTTTATGTGTCCTTGCGTCCGTGAATCAGTAAACACTATAACTCAAAAACAAAAAGTCTTTGGTTAAATACCAAAGTCATAACTTTAGTTGAGCATCATTCAAGGATACGACATGAAGATCATCATCCCTTATCCGAAACTACTCTTTATATGGAAAAAAGTTTTGGAAATTTTAATTTTCTTGAAACTGGCACCGATTTTGATTAAAATACCATATTTTACAGATAACTAACTACATGAAAAATAACATTTATATTCTGGATTTTATGGGAGTAGTTCTGAAATTCTCTTCATTCTAAATGAATTTTGCATAACTGGTAAACTGTAAGAGATGCACAAAGGTTACCAAACCAAAAATGTATATCTCTTTAAAATACACAATTTATGTTCTATAAGTTTTTTTGTAGAGTTAATGATTTCCGAGATGTTCCCTATTATTGGTATAAATTTCGTAATGCTTAACCTTTTCTCAAATGGAAAGTACTCCTTCGTTTCGCATCTCTTTTGTTTCACTTCTGCCCATGTAAAATGAACGAACTTCATCACACAGCGATGGGCTTTTAAAATGTTGACTATCGCTTTAGCCTAGTGTATTCCCTTATTTCCCATCAAGTTTCAAAACAGCCAGTATTAAGACCATTTCTGATAATGTTTATCTTGATAGCATGTAGTAGAAGAATAAGCTTCTTGTAAAACAGTTGGTTGCAGAATAGTTAGAGAAAGTCATTGAAAGGTACACATTAGATTTTCTTTTTTTTAACTTGGGCTGGCTGGCTCAACTATTTAGGCCCAGAGCGTTGGTTTTTAAGTAGATATGTTTAAAAGCGATAGACCCTTATCTATAAATTACTGCGGAAGCAAATTCCTGTACACCGGTGTCACTAATATAATCCTGGCAATTGACGGCGTCGTTAACAAACATAAATAAATACAGGTCGGCGCGTAATGTATCTACCAATTTTGGTTGACAAATAAAAGTAATAAATAAAAGTGAAACTACTTTATTTGTGAAAAAGTGAAACAATATACATTTGCATTTATGGATATTACACTTACACCATGGCTGCTTAAACATGACGTCAGCTCAGTGCCCCCCCCCCCCCCCCATCTACATTTATGCATTCTTGACGACGCAGAAATGCCTCCATGACCGTCGCGCCATCTCCCGTGGAATTTCCTGGCCCATGGTATCTTTCAAATCTGAATGTTTGCAGAAATTATTCCGGAACTGTTAACTCTGGAGATTGGGACGGCCAAGTTAAATCTCCAAAGCGGGAAATTAATCGATTGGAGAAAATCCATGCTTTGAAGTGCAGTGTGTGGCACATCACCATGCTGTTAAAACCAACTGCTGTTCAACTGTCGTTCCTGAGTTCTGGCAGAATAAAATTTTGCAGATTTCAACATGGCAGTCGGAATTTAGGGTAAGGGCGCGATCAGCACAATCCTGTGAAAAATATGGACCATTAATCCCACACCTTACAATTGCGCACCACACCACAACATCCTGGTTCATAAACTATGTGAGGAATCTGATTTTGTTTGTTCTCAAACTCTCTGAAGAAGAAGCTCGCTTCATTTGACTTCACGGTTGGTTAAGCAGCCATCTGTGCCAGTGTTGATACCGGCGGAGATGCGTTTCAGTTAGGGAACACGAACAGCTGCAATCCTTGTCTGTATCATCCAACAATCCATGACGTACCAATTGAGAACATTGTAGCCGTATGACCATGTCTGATTCATACGCATGCGCACTTCAAGTTGAACAGGAATACCAAGCAAGATTGGTAGATACTTACGCGTATGATTTGTATGATTTGCGCTCTTATTTTCGACGTTTGTATATATGTTATCTCATTAATAAAGTTACCGCACACCTATTGGGAATGTTCCAATATTGTACTTCTTTTTTGTTAGTTTAACTTCCCTTAACGTATTAGGTCATGTTGGAGATCAGTGAAATCGATGAAATAACTGAAATGATCAAGGAGACTGAAGTTACTCAGCATTCATCTTCTAAAGAAAATAGAAAGATGTCGCCCTCCGTGGTGTAATGGTTGCCATGCTAATTTCATATACCCAAGCTCGCGGGTTCAAACCCTACAGAGGACGATGGACATAAAAATACTTCGGAAGGGAAGTAAAGCCGTTGGTCCCGTGTTTAGATTTACGGCACGCAAATGAACCTCAGGCCTGACATAAGAGACCTCAAAGCAAAATTAAGCGGTCCTTCACGTCCAGTATAGAATGTGACGCTGGAATCCACAGCAGTTAAAGAGCGTCTATAAATAAAACTCCATTTCCATTACCTGAAAAAAAAAAAAAAAAACCTTACCCGGATAGCTCACCCTAACGGAGAAAATCGAACTCGGGATCTTTTTAATTTGATTGTACAGTGTTGTTGGAGGATTCGGCAAACGTCATACACCACTATTTTAAAATAGTAATTTTTGCAAGGCGAGAACACAACTCAAAAACGAAAAGCCGGTAAAATACCAAACTTGGTATTTAAGTTTAGTATCTTCCAGGGATGCGACACGAAGATTTTGAGAAAAACCCCCCCACCCCAAACTACCCTTTACATGGAACTTTTTTCGTAAATTTTGATTTCCTAAAAAATGGCTCTAAGGATTTTGATTAAAATATCGTATATTAAAGCTATTTACCTGTAAAATAAAATGTATATTTTGAATTTTCTGGGAATAGCCTCTGAAGACTACTTTATTCTGGATGAATTTTTCATAACTACTAAACCGCAAGAGATGGACAAAAACTTAACCCACAAAAAATGTAGAGCACGTTAAAACACATAATTTATGATATATACATTTTTTTCGTGGAATTCATCGTTTTTGAGATATTCCTTATTCTTGGTTTCAGCTTTGAAAAACTATAATTTTCGCATACAGGAATTTGTCAACTCGTGTCCATACAAACCAAGGAACATCAGTCACATAGCAACCAGCTTTTGGCTTTCACTTTAACCTATGGTACTCCCTTATTTCGCTTCTACTCACAATAAAGCAAGAAATAAGACTATTTCTGCTAATTTTTCTCGATTAGCATGAAATAAATAAAAGATAAGCTTATTAACAATAATAATTTACAGAGATATAGAGAAAGTCATGTGAATGGAACACATCAGATTTTTGTTATACTGACACCGGCCGTGAAAGCCTACAAATTTCAATAAATCATATTGTGCTCATTTTGGCGACTAGGTGACTAGGGCAAATCTTGGGCTCCACATAAAGGACCTGTATCGAACAATTTCGACAATGGATCAACGGAAAAAGAAAAGCATTGCCCTTTGTAGTGCCCATGATATGGCACGAACAAATTAACCACTGTACAGACTGCTATTACTTTCTCTATACGTAATGTGTACATAAGGTATAGAGAAGGTATTGCACTCCACCCAAAAATTCGATCCAAGATTTCACCGGAAATATATGTTTTAGGGTCCCTTTTATCTAAAAAAGAGCATTTTCGGAAAAAGATCCGTGTGTGCGTGTGTCCTTGTGTCCGTGTGTCCATGAGTCTGTGAACACAACTCAAAAACGAAAATTCGGTAAAATACCAAACTTGCTATTTAAGTTAATTATCTTCCAGGGATGCCACACGAAGATTTTGAGAAAAATCTCCCCACCTCCAACTACCCTTTACATGGAACTTTTTTCGAAAATTTTGATCTTTCAAAAACGACTCTAACGATTTTAATTAAAATATCATATATTAAAGCTATTTACCCGACAAATAAAATGCATATCTTGAATTTTCTGGGAATAGCCTCTGAAGAGTACTTTATTCTGGATGAATTTTACGGAATTTTGAATAACTGCTAAACCGTAAGAGATGGAAAAATACTTACGACACGAAAAATGCAGAGCACGTTAAAACTCACAATTTGTGTTATATCCATTTTTTTCGTGGAGTTCATTGTTTTTTAGACATTAGACATTTTTGTTTATGGTTTCTGCCTTTTGCTAATTTGTTCTGATTAGCATGAAGTAAATAGAAAGAATAATTTGTTGCAGAGATATAGAGAAAATCATGAGAAATTATGTGAATGGTACATATCAGTTTTTTTTTTTTTTTTTTTTGTTTTTTTGCTCCTAAAATCTGACAGGGTATAATGCAAGAAACAGACACAACATACCCAAGCATTCTAACTGCTATTTTGCTCACGCCGCATAGTTCAGATGTCCATGTCCCAAAAAGACCAGACATTATTTCTCCTCATCTACATCTGAATAAAAAAAAAACTAATATTAATGAAACATTTGTGACTGAAACAAACGAGCTTCAAACATCTCCAGGCCTTTGGCTCAAGCAAAATTGAAGGATCTAGTTCGTGATCTTGGGCTCTCAAAGGAATTTTCAGAAGTACTTGATTCCAGACTTCACGAAGAAAATTTGCTGTTTTGTAGAACATCCTGAGTGATACAAGAAAACCGTTTGCAGATTCTATTTCAGAACATCTGAAATATACTAGAGTACATCTCAAAAGCAATATTCTGAAAGTGAAATTAAGCCCAATGTAATTATTAGAATTGCCACTAATGAATTTAGCGGATTTTAAAATGTACGTAGTAGCAAATATCGCTAAGTTGGCAACGCCAGATGACAAGAAGCGAAACTTTTACAAGTGGCAAAAGCTGCAGTGTTTAACGCGGCAGTTACCCCACGAAACGTGACGGGACAGCAAAGTGTTGCTAACCAGCTCTGAGAGCGTCGTAATACCTTATCAATACAAGATGTCCAAACAAGGGTCCGCGAGCTATGGCTTCTGGTTTTATAACACTTGCCTTACCTGTACTTTCCATTTACAATAATGACACACCACATTTTTGTTTTTATTTTCTTTTTCTTTGCCTCTTATAGAGTACAGGTCAAGGTTTGCTGTACCTTCAACAGTTTTACTGAGACAGCAATGGTGGAGTATAGAAGACGGTACAAGGCATCAGAACGTCAACTTCCGTTTCACATTCTCCAGCTTGCATGTTAGATACGAAGCAAATTAAATACTAACATTTTTATTACGCTGCTTTCAATAATGTATCTGGACAAGTGTGCTAAGCCTACGCAATGGGAATAAGGCATGGAATTTCGCCGGCTCAGGGTTACAGTCCTGGATGGAGACCTTCAAAAGTGGCTGCCGGACGAAATTCCAACAGTCCCAAATATCTGCAAACTATTCCTACCATTCCGGCCGCCCTCCGCGACCTATCACACGAAGTTTTCCAAGAAAATCTCCTCTCCCCAAAACTATTTTATTCAGATTTTTTCTCGAAAAAATGTATTATCTCCAAAATGGCTCTAACGGTTTTGATTAAAAGATATTCTCATTACAAATGAAATATATATCTTGAATTTTCCGGAAATAGCCTCTGAAGCCCTCTTCACGCTGGATAATTCCATAAATCGTAAACTATAAAAGATATGCAATACCTTACTAGACAAAAAAAAAAATAGACCTGGTTAAAGCACACAATTTATGTCATATACATCTCTGTGGAGTTACCTATTTCCACGATAGAGTTTGTACTTGCATTTTTTATTTCTAGTATTTACCAAACGGGAAGTCGTTATTCTTTTTTCGTCCTAGTCATGCAAAGATAACGGAATTTCACTTATATCACATAGCATCAGCTTGTAACTATGGTTTTAGTTTAATGTAAAGATTTTACTATATTTTAGCTTAATGTATTTCCTCATTTCCCTTTTAATTATTACAAGAAAATAAGTAATATGATTGTTTATGTTAATTTTTATCTATTTTAGTATGAAGTAGATAAAAGAATAAGCTTTAGCAGGAATAGTTTATTGAAGAATATATATAGGGAAGGTAATGTGAATGAAACACTTCAGATTTTTAGTCTCCCGTTAAGGGGACCAACCTGAGAAAATTGACCTAATGCTTGAAAATCTTAATTTTGGGATTCTAGCACATTAATATACCATGGTCATTGTAGATTAATATACCAAAGTTGTTTTCAACCACTTGCAATTAATTAACAGCAACAAATAACACAATATTAAAAGGCGTGTTTCTTTAAATAAATTTTCCAATGCTTGTACATGCTTCAAAATGCTCCTTGATGTGTACATTTCAACTAGTCAGAGAAGCTTAATATAACTAAAAGTTATCAGATCAATTTTCTAAGTAAACTTAATTATATATTTATATTAAAAATCTTATGTGTTCCATTCTCATGACTTTCTCTACATCTCTGCAACAAATTATTGTTAAAAAGCTTATACTTATATTTACTTCATGCTAATGGAGAAATAATTAGTAGAAATAGTCTTATTACTTGCTTCCTTGTAAGTAGAAACGAAATAAGAGATTGCCATAGGTTAAGGTAACAGCCAAAAGCTGGTTGCCATGTGACTGAAGTTACTATATTTGTATGGACAGGAGTTGACAGATTCCTGTATGAGAAATGTATAGGTTTTTTACAGCTGAAACCGAAAGCAAGGAATATCTCAAAAACGATCTACTTCACGAAAAAAAAAATCTTATGTTTTCCATTCACATGACTTTCTCTGCAACAAATTGTAGTTAAAAAAGCTTATGCTTCTATTTACTTCATGCTAATTAGCAGAAATAGTCTTATTACTTGCTTCCTTGTAAGTAGAAGCGAAATAAGGGAGTTCCATAAGTTAAAATGATAGCAAAAAGCTGGTTGCTATGTAACTGAAGTTCCTTTGTTTGTATGGACAGAAGTTAACAAATTCCTATATGAGAAAAGTATGCGTTTTTCAAAGATAAAACGAAAAACCAGGAATATCTTAAAAATGATCAACTCCTAGAAAAAAAAGTATAGGACATAAATTGTGTGTTTTATCGTGAGCTACATTTTCTGTAGAGTAAGTATTTGTCCATCTCTTACGGTTTAGCAGTTATGCACAATTCCGTAAAATTCACCCAGAATAAAGTAGTCTTCAGGGGCTATTCCCAGAAAATTCAAGATATACATTTTACATGTCAGGTAAATATCTTTAATATACGATATTTTAACCAAAATCGTTAGTCATTTTTAAGAAAATCAAAATTTTCAAATTTTCTTCCATGTAAAGGGTAGCTTAGAGTGCGGTGGTTTACTTGAAAATCTTAGTGTCGCATCCATGGAATATACTAAACTTAAATACCAAGTTTGGGCTTTAACGGTCTTTTCGTTTTTGATTTATGCTGCCCACAGACACAGACACACACACACACACATGCACACAGACAGACACACGGACATTTTTCTAAAAATGCTTTTTTGTATTCAGGGAGTGTCAAAACGTGTATTTCTGGTGAAATCTCTATATCGAATTTTTGGGTGCAATGCAATACCTTCTCTATACACTATGTACCTTGGTGAAAGTTTGGTATTTAACGGACTATTCATTTTTGAGCTATGCTGCTCACACACACGCACACACACACACACACACACACGCGCGGACCTTTTCTCGAGAAATGCTTTTTTTGTGCTCAGGGGGTCCCAAAACATGCATTTGTGGTGATCTCGGCATCGAATTTTTGGGTGCAATACAATATTTTCTCTATACACTATCTACATAGTACGTGCAGAGAAAGCAAAAAGCATAAGAAAAGGATTGATGGTGCAACATTTATACTGTTGATTTCTGATAATACTAAAAATATTAAATCTCATTTGCAATTTTCTGTATGCGCTGATATGTGATTCACTATAAAAACAGTCAATCAAATGGAACACAGAAGAAGCTCTCTCACGTGCTTCTTTAAGCAGTTGCTACGGCTCTAGCTGGAATTCACCGCTGAAGGCAACTTGTGCTGTCTGATAGCGAAAGCATTTCCAATGTCCATGTAACGGATGGCGACTACTGCTTGCGGGAATGTTGACTGGATGGATCGTATTGGCTTCCGAAGGCCACTACCAGCGAGGGTCGCCGCGGGTGACCCAGGGTTCAGGACGTGCCCTCCATCGCCAAATGGTCGCTCGCCTGCAGCCACTTCTCATTCCGTTGCCATAGCACTTGGGATTCCAAGCAGGTTTGGGCAATGACGGGATTTTTAAAGGGACCGAAGTGGATTCTTTAACTGATGATTTTCATTAGTAGAGAGAATGGAAGAGGCGGGGTACAGGGCTTATTGAAAAATTCGAAACTTGTTACAATTTGTGGATCATAATTTTCGTGAAGCAAAAGATTGTCTTGTGTTCTCTCCGTTATCTGATTCATGGAAAGTTGCCTTGGGCGATACGCTCTAAAAATCAGATGTGCTCCATTCATACGACTTTTTCGACATCTCTGTAGCAAATTATTCTTAATAATTTTCTTCTTCTATATGCTTCATACTAATTCAGATAAATATTTACAGAAATGCTATTATTACTTCCCGTAGAAGAAAATTTTGATTATTTTATAGCTGAAATAAATAACAAGCAATATTTTAAAAACGGTCAACCTCAGGAAAAAATGCATATAACATAAATTTGGTGTTTTAACGAGCTCTACATTGTTTGTTAAGTAAATTTTTGTCCAACTCTTACGGTTTATTAGTTACCAAAATTCAGCAAAATTAATTCAGAATAACGAGGTCTTCAGAGGCTATTCCCAGAAAATGCAGGATATACGATTTATTTACGTTAAAAATTACTTTAATATACAGTAAGCAGAAAGCAAAATTTTCGAAATTTTTTCCATGTAAAGGGTAGTTAGGGGTGGAGGGATTTTCTCAAAATCTTCGTGCCACATCCCTGGAAGATATTAAACTTAAATATCAAGTTTTGTATTTAACGGACTTTTCGTTTTTTGAGCTATGCTATCCACAGACATACATACACGCACACCCACGGACCTTTTTCTAGAACTGTTTTTGGATTCAGGGGTCCTAAAACATGTATTTCCGGTGAAATATCCGTTTCGAGTTTTTGGGTGCAATGCAATATCTTATCTATACACTATGTGCATAGTACTTGTAGAAAAATTAACAAGATATCTAGTGTACATATTTTACTAGTTTATGAACAAAAAGAGTGCGAATTATTATTAAAATAACAACTCCTTATTACTTTCTCTAGCGCATATGTACAACGTATACCAATAGTATATACAGAAGGTACTGTATTGCTCCCAAAAATTTGTTACTGAGATTTCATCGGAAATACATGTTTAGAGACCCCCAGATCCCAAGAAAAATAGTTTTAGAAAAATGTTAGGATTTTTATCTGGACAGCATAACTAAAAAGGAAAAGTCCGTTAAATTCCAAACTTAATATTTAAGTTTAGTATCTCCTAAGGATGCGAAACAAAGATTTTTAATAAAATTCCCTATTCTTTACATGGACAAAATGTTCGAAAAATGTGATTTTCTTAAAAATTCCTGTAGCTATTTTGATTAAAATATCGTATATTAATGTTGTTAACATGACAATAAAATGTATATCTTAAATTTTCTGGGAAGACCCTCTGAAGACCTCGGAATAGCCCCTGGATGAATTTTGCTGACTTTTACGTAACTGGTAAACTGTAAGAGATAGCTAAAACTAACCGCACAAAACATGCAGAGCTCGTTAAAATACACAATTTATGTTATTTACATTTTTTCGTGTAGATGGCTAATTTTGAGATATTCCTTATTATTGGTTTCGGTTTTAAAATACTTATACTTTTTTACTTTCTCTTCACCCACTAAGTACATTGTTTTGTAATGAACTAAAATTTTTGATACCGAGATTTCACCGGAAATACATGTTTTGGAACCCCCTGAATCCAAAAAGGAATTTTTAGAAAAAGGTCCGTGTGTGCATGGACAGCATAGCTCAAAAACGAATGAACGGTCTTTAATTGCTGTTGTTCTCGCGTCCTATTCAATACATGTTTTGGGCGCAAAAAGCGGCTTCATTTTGCGCAGAGTCCTATTTATCAGACTTGAAGTTCTGTCACATGCTGTAAACCTATGACACGGGACCAACGGCATTGCTACTCTTATTTTTACGCCCCAAAAAAACCCATCGTCTTCTGCTGGATTTAAGCCCGCGACCTTGGGAATCACAAGTTAGCATGTTATACCTAGAATTCTTTAACAACCTCTTCATTTTTAATTTATCTACACGTGCTTTGTGCATAGTCTATAAAGAAGGTATTGTTTTGAACCCAAAAAAATAGTAGATTTCACCGGAAATACATTTTTGGGACCCCCTAAAGCTTCAGATTTAAACTTTAATGGGTTTATACATAAGCCATGTAGCATATGTATACAAAAGCTCAAGCTTTAATGCTCTAGAATTAAATTTGAACCCCTTTCGCCACTTAAAAGCGTTAAGAATAATAAGAAACCAAGTCATTCATTGTTACTTTCTCTACACGTACTATGCACAGCGTATAGGGAAGGTATTTTATTGCACCCAAACATTCGATACCGAGATTTCACCGGAAATACTGTTTTGAGACCCCCTGCAACAAAAAAGCATTCTAAGAAAAAGGTCCGTGTGTGTGTGTGTGTCTTTGGGCAACATAGCTCAAAAACGAAAATATCCTTAAATACCAAACTTGGTACTTAAGTTTGGTATCTTCCACGAATGCGACAGGAAGATTTGTAAGAAAATCCCCCCAATCCCAACTAGCCTTTAACTACATGGAACATTTTTCGAAAATTTTATTTTTTCAAAAATTACTCTAACAATTTTGATTAAAATACCGTATATTTAAGATATTTTTATGACAAACGAAGTGTATATCTTGAATTTTCTGGGAATAGTCTCTGAGGACCTCTTCATTCTGGATGACTTGGGATAACTGGCAAACGTAAGAGATATACAAAAACTTACCACAAAAAATGTAGATTTCATTAAAACACCCAATTTATTCTATATACATTTTTACTTTCTCTATACGTATCATGTACATAGTGTATAGAGAAGGTATTGCACTCCACCCAATAATACGCTACCGAAATTTCACCGGATATATACCTATGTTTTAGGGTCCTCTCTAACCAAAAGAAAGCATTTTTAGAAAAAGGTCCGTCTGTGTATGTGTCCGTGTGTCTGTAAACACGATAACTCAAAAAAGAAAAGTCGATAAAATACCAAAAGTTCTGGATCTTTCAGGGATGCGACACAAAGACTTTGAGAAAAATCCCCTCACTCAAAACTACCCTTTTCATAGGACTTTTTTTCGAAATTTTTCATTCTCTCAAAAATGGCTCTTACAATTTTTATTAAATTATCTTATATTACATACATTTACCTGAGAAATAAAATGTATATCTTGAATTTTCTGAGAATAGCCTATGGAGACTACTTTATTTTGGATGAATTTTATGCAATTTTGCATAAATGCTAAACCGTAAGAAATGGACAAATCTTACCAAAAAATATATAGCACGTTAAAACACAAAATGTATATTATATACATTTTGTTCTTGGAGTTGGTTGTTTTTGAGATATTCCTTGCTTTTTAGTTTCACCATTAAAAAACATACTTTTCATACAGGAATTTGTCAACTCCTGTCCACACAAACAAAGGAACCTCAGTCACATAACAATCAGCTTTTGACTATCACTTTAACCTATGCTACTCCCTTATTTCGCTTCTACTTACAAGGAAGCAAGTAATAAGACTATTTCTGATCATTTTTTCTTGATTAGCATGAAGTAAATGGAAGCATAAACTTTTTAACAATAATTTGTTACAGAGATGTAGAGAAAGTCATGTGAATGGAACACATAAGATTTTTTTAAAAAAATTCTCTGTGTGTGTCTGTGGACCGCATAGCTGTTAAATAGCAAACTTAGTATTTAAGTTTGGTATCTCCCAAGGATGCGATTTTCAAGAAATCTCCCCACCGCATACATAGAACATTTTTCGAAAATATTTATTTTCTCAAAAATGGCTCTAACAATTTTAATTAAAATATCGCATATTAACAATATTCAGCTGATCAATAACATGTATATCTTGAATCTTCTGGGAATAGCCTATGAACACTACTTTATTCTGGATGAATTTTACGGAATTTTGCATAACTGCTAAACCGTAAGAAATGGACAAAAACTTAACATATAAAAAATGTAGAGCACGTTAAAACATACAAGCTATATTATACATATTTTTCCGTGGAGTTGATCGTTTTTGAAATATGCTTTGTTTTTGGTTTCAAATTTGAAAAACGTATATTTTTCTCATACAGGAATTTGTCAACCCCTGTTCATACAAACAAAGGAACTTCAGTCACATAGCAACCAGCTTTAGACTGTCACTTTAACGTATGATACTCCGTTATTTCGCTTCTACTTCCAAGGAAGCAAGTAACAAGACGATTTCTCGATTAACATGAAGTAAATAGAAGCATAAGCTTCTATAGTTTGTTGCAGAGGTGTAGAGAAAGTCATGTGAATGGAACACATCAGATTTTTTGTACAGTTATCCTATTCCGGATTAAACTTTTCTCAAACGGAAACCATCTTTCTCCTCGTGTCCCGTTTGTTTACTCCTGGAAAGCAAAGAGATTGAAATTTCAATTGTTTCACATAGCGACGGACTTTTAAAAGACGAGACTGTCGGTTTAGTATGTGAATTTTCTTATTTCCCTTCTACTTACAAGGAACTAATAATAAGACTAATTCTGCTTATGTTTATATTGATTAGCATGATGATAACAGATTAATCTTTTGAATAAGAGGTTTGTTTGCCGAACAGCTAGAGTACATCAAGTGAAGAGAATACATTAGATTTTTTGTCTTCTACTTACAAGGGGCCAAGTAACAAGGACAATTTCTGCTAATGTTTATCTCGATTAGCATGACATAGAAGTATGAGTTTTTTAACAATAACTGGTTACATGGATGTTGAGAAACTTATGTGATTGTAAACATAGTGTTATATAATGGCTTAAGCTTTGAAAGTATAGTAATTTAAAAAGTTAAATGCATTTGACGTACATCTATACATTTGGGTCTCCATTCATACTGTTCAGCACTATGAATTATTATGCACAACACACTACATCGTAACCAAAAATTATGCGTTAGATAATGATCAGACGTAGCACTTCCGTGTAACAGGAGAGTTAATTTTATTTATTTTTTCCACATTTGGCTTTCCTCCTGATTACCTATCTCCTTAGCTAGTCAATGAGGCATTACCTGTTGGTTGGCTAGGTTTAAATTAGCATTAAATCAAGTTTTAAGCAATCGCACATTAAATCATTTTGTGTGCTAATAACATGTTTATCTGACGTTGATTATCTCACAGATAACAGAAAAATCCTCGTTTACGCCGTACGTACAGGCGTAAGGCAACCAATTATGAAGGAGAAGGATATGGCAACTTTGGAGTATAGCCATTGTGGAGGTGGTTTGCTGAAGAGAAGAGAAAGGAAACGGAAGAAAGAAAATAACTAAGCATCTGATGTATTCCTATCACATGACTTTCTCTACCTGCTCTTCTATCTACATCATGCTAATCAAGATTAGCAGAAATGCTCTTTTTACTTGCTACCTGGTAGGTAGAATAAAATAAGGGAATACACTAGGATAAAGCGATAGTGAAATGTTTTAAAAGTTGGCTGCTATGTGAGTGCAATTCATTTCTCTTTGCATTACCTGGAGTAAAACTCCCAAACTCTAGTTCAGAGAAGGGACTACGCCTCTGAAGCGGTTCTGAGAAAAGTTTATGTTGGTACTAGTGATGGGACAAAAATAACACAATTGTTATTTTGAAACAGTTTCATTAACACAACTGTCTGAAACAGTTCCACCGCTAAAATTGTTTCATAAAACACTTCTGGAAATTGTGTTAATCTTTCATGTATCGCTTCCCCGCAACATACCCATGCAACAATAACAGCAACGCCTGAATAGTTGTTTGAAATGAAATGGCGTGCTATTTATAGACGCTCTTTAACTGCTGTGGTTCTCAGTGTCCCATTCTAAATTGCGTGTGAAAGACCGCTTAATTTTGCTCTAAGGCCTTTCAATCAGGCTTGAGGTTCTTTTACGCCACGGGACCACCGGCTTTACTTCCTTGCCGAAGGAAGCCACGATAAAGATTTTTACACCCGAAAAAATCCATCGTCTTCCGCCGAGTTTGAACCCGCGACTTTGGGTATATGAAGTTAGCATGGTAACCATTACACCACGGAGTTGTTTCACTTTTTACAACAGTTACTACGCAGCGGTTGTTGTGTTCCATAACGTAAATATTTTGTTATTGGTTTCAAAGTTTACCGCAAAGTGCGCTTTTGGACCTTGTAGCGTGTGGTCAGTTATTATCGCGAAATTCGAATATACCAAACAAAATCATTCCCTTAACGCGCAAAATGCTTCCGCATTTTGATGATTTCCTCTTCAGTGCACCTAGTGAGTGGTTGGTTGCATTTGGCGCATTGTGATTTTATCCATGGACTGCATTTATCTCAATAGCATTTTGTGCTACACAACATTTGTGCAACAGCTTTGCAGCTGATAAATGCGGCGAAATAGGGCATTTCTGTGGCAGGAAACTGTTATTTCGAAACTGTTTCGTGGCTGCAACAGAAACAGATTAAACTGCAACGCAAAAAGAACAACTTTTCCCACCACTAATTGGTACCCTACCATCCATTGTTGCCTTATGACTATTTTTGTCTGTTAGTAATTACAGCTTTTATTCTCCGGCTTTTCAAGCAGCAACGAGCATGTATTTCTCAATTCGGCAGCGTGCTTTTACTGACAGACAACATTCCTTGAAATATAAGTTAATATCAATGACAATGTGTGCAATGTTCCAAAAAGTGGCAGCTACAGAATTGTTGGTCTCGTTTGCTTCGACAATACGATGATCACTGCGGCTTATAGGCATACATTGTTAGAGCAACTGACGACATTGAATTAACTAACATCAGTATGGCTAAGAGTCATATTTCTATGATTCCATGAGACTTATAGCCAGTTATTTCGGCGATTGTCATACTTTAAAAAAATCTGAGGCCTTCCAGACCACCCAACCTCACAACTCCGGATTTCTCCTTGTGCGGCTACCTTAAAAAAAGAGTGTGCCAGAAAAGACTGGTCGCTTGCTGAACTCCGTGAAGTAATAAGAAGGGACATTAAAAACTTCGGGAAACCTCACAGAATATGGTGCGATTAGTTCAATTGTTTATGGATGCAGGTTGAAGACTTTTTTAACATTTACTCTGAGGAATCCTCCAAAGTTACTCTATAATTCAGCACAGTTCAAACTGCACATGTTTTTGTTGTTGTGTTTTTATTATTATTATTATTATTATTATTATTATTATTATTATTATTATTATTATTATTTTAGAAGCTAAAAAGTCTTTAAAAATGTTCAGTTGTTTGGTGACAAAGAAAGTTTTGAGATATGCGTAAACTAAGCTCGATCAATTTAAACGGATTACACAATTGCAGAGCCTCAAAGTTTAGCGAGTACAAAGGTGTATCAGATGGCTCCCTCGCCCCTACAGTGTACAGCGCAAGGTTTTCAACCTCTAAGTGTGATGGCAGCCGGTTTCTAAAACTGAGGGGAAAACAGAACACTTTTATGCAACGATTTTATATGTTTTTAAAATCGGTTTATATGAGACCCAAAGTCTTCAGTGCTCAAGTGCTCACAACAAACATTTGGGGACAGTGCTCCTTCCCGTGCCACATTCTTTTGCTGGTTTCAAAAGTTTCAAAGTGGCCGAGCTACATTGAAGAACGAGATTAGAGTGGTCATCAATCTACAGCAGTGACTGAAGAAAACATATCTTTTGTGGAAATAATGGAAGGCGAAAACAATTATGTGACATTTAAGAAAATTGAGGCAACTATGGATATTGGATCGCCAGCAGTTGTCAAAACATTGCATGATTATCTTGACGTGAGAGAGGTGTCCCGTTGGGTGCCTCACGAGTAAAAGCTCATCGGTGTTAATGGTGTGTAGAAATGCTGGCCAGATTCGATGGAGGCAATTCTAGGTGGGTTTCTGAAATAATCACTGGTGATGAAGCTTATATTTACCAGTTTGAGCTGAGACTGTGTCAGTCAGCTGTGTATATCTTTCAGGATGACGATCTTCCAACGAAAAGAAAATAGTGACCAAGTTTCTAGCATTTCTTTACCATTCCTCTTGTGGAACAAATAACAGTTACTGCGCCTGGTACACAACAGTTTTATTAACACAAGTTTTTGGGAAGCTTCGTGAATTGCGGCAATGGACAGGACAGCGAGGAATTCTGCTTCACCATGACATTGCCTCGCCGCACAGAGGCAATGCAACGATCCAGTTTCTGAAGTCCACAGAGATGAAGTTGATGACTCATTCCCCCGGCAGTCCGGATTTGGCTTTCAGTGATATCTTTTTGTTTCCCACAATGCAAATCATATGCGTAGAAAGAGGTATTCGAGCTCTGAAGAAGTATTCCAGTGTATGAATATGAGCTTTTACACAGTGGCAAGAATGCTTTCAAAAGTGGTTTGGAAAAATAAGAAAGCGCATAAAGTGTGATGGTGAGTTCTTTAAAATAACTCCTCCAGTTTCAGACTGGCTTTATTGAGTTTAGATTTTGTGTATCTCGAAACTTTTCTAATTGACATAAAGGTATGCATCATCCAGCAGTAAACTAAATTCATGTTTGATTCTACATATTCTTACTGATCTCCAGTGGTACTCAAATACTCTATGAACTACACTGATTTAGAATACTTTTAATTGCTTTATTTTTAATCGTAAAACATATGTTACGTTATGTCAGCTGAATAAATTTATTTGTTACAAACAAAACAATTTTGTTTCATCTGTTCCCAGCAGATCTCAGGGAGTGTACCTTCGCGTAAGATTTGAAGGATCTTTAAAGACAAAATAATAATTTAAATTTGGAAATTATAATTTAGGTGTTATTAAAAGCGAAGTTTCCATGACTTGAGTATCGTATCAAGAAGGTGTCACATCAAAAATAATTTTGCTATTTACATTTAAAACCCAATTCCGTTGCTAGCACTACAGCTATGTGGATCTCATGGGCTGTCAAACGCTATTCGAAGCCTCAAGCCCAAAAATCCCCGAGAGCTGGTTAGTAAACTCATAACTGGTAGGCTTTCAGAAACCATCGCCGTTACAGTTGTTTTATTTTCGGTCTGATGCTATGCTAAAGAACTAACGAGCTCTCCACTCTGTTTTACGACGCCCAAGAAAGCGCACTAAATACATGCCCCCATAACTCAGAGACTTATATTTTAATAATGCATGCACGGAGTTGGTATTGTGAGCGATTAGCATGGCAGGCGGTGGCTTCGAGAGAAGGAGAGACAGACAATGGAATGCCGGTAAGCTTCTTGTCAGCGCACCATGTTGTAAGCTGCAGCGCCAAAGGACATTAGGCCTTTTTTGTTTTCCTCGAAACGGAGGTTAAAATGTCATTCAGGTCTTTTTCCACAGTGAAGTACCTGTACATTTATCAGGGGACTGCAGGTAGTTTCAAGATTCCCGGATGTTTGCACATTCCTTTTGTATTCTGTGGCATCGAAATGTCTGGAATTGGGATCCAAATGCGCATAACTGCCATGTGTCTTCCAAACACGGAACAGTAACTGCTGCTGAATAATTAAATGTAAGATACTTGGTGACTTCCCTCAGAAAAAATAATCTGACAGTTTCTCTACCCATTCCTCATCTAAATTATTCATTAGTAAGCTTACTCCTTTATCTATTCCACTCTAATAGAGATAAACATTGGTAGATATTTTGTTGCATATTTCTTTGTAACTGAAATGTGGATAGAGAGACATATTAGACTTAAGTGGTAGTCAAATTGTTTAAAAGCCGGTGACTTTGTGATGGTTTAGAAATGTTATTGTCTTTGATTGACCATAAGAAAGAAAACAAATAATGACTTCCAACTTGTGAAAAGTTTTTAGTGTTGTAAAGTTTAAACTAAAACAGAAGAGTATCTCAGAAATAGTCAACTGCACAAAAAATGTAATGTTACACAAAACTTAATGAGTAGTAAGTTTTTACTTTCTCTATACGCACTATGTACATAGTGTATAGAGAAAGTATTGCACTCCACCAAAAATTCGATACCGAGATTTCACCGGAAATATATGTTTTAGGCTCCCCAATATCCAAAAAAAGCATTTTCACAAAAGGTCCGTGTGTGTGTGTGTGTGTGTGTGTGTGTGTGTGTGTGTGTGTGTGTCCGTGTGTCTGTGAACACGATAACTCAAAAACGAAAAGACGGTCAAATACCAAACTTGGTATTTAAGTTTAGTATCTTCCAGGGATGCGACACGAAGATTTTGAGAAAAATCCCCCTACCCCCAACTACCCTTTACATGGAACTTTTTTCGAAAATTTTGATTTTCTCAAAAATGGCTCTAACGATTTTGATTAAAATTTCGGATATTAAACATATTTAACTGACAAATGAAATGTATATCTTGAATTTTCTAGGAATAGCCTCTGAAGAGTAGTTTACTCTGGATGAATTTTACTAAATTTTGAATGACTGCTAAACCGTAAGAGATGGACAAAAACTTACTGCACAAAAACTGTAACGCACTTTAAAACACACAATTTATGTTATATACATTTTTTTCGTGGAGTTCGTCGTCTTTGTGACATTCCTTATTTTTGGTTTCTGCTATGAAAAACGTATACTTTTCTCATACAGGAACTTGTTAACTCCTATCCATATAAACAAAGGAACTTCATTGACATAGCAAACAGCTTTTGGCTATCACTTTAACCTACGGTTGTCCCTTATTTCGCTTCTACTTACAAGGAAGCGAGTAATAAGACTATTTCTGCTAATTTTTTCTGATTAGCATAAAGTAAATAGAAGTATAAGCTTTATAAGAATTATTTGTTGCAGGGATATGGAGAAAGTCATGTGAATGGTACACATCAGATTTTTGTCTATTCTTACAGTTTACCAGTTGCACAAAAGTCATCCAGAATGAAGGGGGGCATCAGAAGCTATTCTCAGAAAATTCAAGATACGCATTTTATTTTTGATGAAAATATTTATGGTATTTAAATGAATATATTTAAATCCATTTTTGTGTAAATCAAATTTTGAAAACAACATTCTTATTCAGAGTAGTTTTTTTTTTCAAATCCTCGTTGAAAATCACATCCTTGAAAGATTCTAAACCTGAATTCCAAGCTTTTACTTCTCTATTTCATACGTAGCACATAAGGAGCACTCTGTCCAAAAAAGCAATACTGAGATTTGACTGAAAATAGGATCCCAGGTATGAAAAAAAAAAACTATTTCAGAAAAGTAAGTGTGTGTATGTGAGAGAGAGAGGGAGGGAGGGAGAGAGAGAGGGAGAGAGAGGGAGAGAGAGAGGGAGGGAGAGGGAGGGAGAGAGAGGGGAGAGAGGGAGAGAGAGGGAAAGAGAGGGAGCGAGAGAGTTAGGGAGAGAGAGGGAGGGAGAGGGAGGGAGAGGGAGAGAGGGAGGGAGAGGGGAGAGAGAACTTCATAACAATTTTTTTAAAAGCTGTTGCAATGCGATACTCTTTGCCTCTGACGTCTTTTCGTTATGGATGACTTTTTTTTTATTTGTTGAAAACAATTTGTACAATTGAATTTTTAAATTTTTACCAGTTTTTAATTAGCATGGTTAGTGATCGAAATCTGCTTTCACACTTCTTTAGATTGTATTTAGGGCATGATTTGCTGCAATTGTTCCTTGGGTCGATGGTATGACTCCTTCTGGCAGATCCTCCCTTGAAATCCATTGTCGGCGAATCGTGTACCCAGGTGGCGTAGCTCAAAGTTTGGTCCCTTTGGTCTACATAACTTCGGTCGCCATTATTTCTTCCGGTATCTTGCCAGCTTTTTCTGTCTCTTCGAGGACGATTTTATATGCTTGTGCTTACGGTAATCTGAAGGCGCGTCTTTATGATTTCGATGAAAAAAGGCTCCTGCATTATTTTATACGTATAGCTGTTTCTCGTGAATTCTGAGATTGAAAATCTCATTTTGACGCTCTCCAGCTTCTTGAAGTTGGTCACCGTTAGGTAGGCCATTTTAATTAGAAGCCATATGTGGTGAATGGCGAAACATTAAGTTTAAAGAGCTTTATTGCAGTTGGCAGGAATAGTCTTTTTGAGCTTAGGCTTTCGTAGCAGCAGTTGATCGCTCCTGTATATGCAAGGAGAAAGCGATTCCAGTTTTTAGAAGCATAACTTCCAAATTTGAAAGCGCATAAGCACTGTAAGGTTTGTTCCAAGACATACTTTTTCCCCAATTCTTAAAAATAGCTCGAACTGGATGGTTTTCGCATAAGAGATAGACATATCTTACTATACAAAACGTATAGATTTCGTAAACATACATAATTAATGACAAAATGAATATCATTTTTACTTTCTCTACACGTACTATGCACATAGTGTATAGAGAAGGTATTGCGTTCCACCCAAAAATTCAATACCGAGATTTCACCGAGACATGCTTTGGGTCCCCTTGAATCCAAAAAAGCATTTTTACAAAAAAAAAGTCCGTGTGTTTGTGAGTGTATCTGTGTGTCTGTAGACAGCATAGCTCAAAAACGAAAATACAGTTAAATACCAAACTTGGTATCTAGGTTTGGTGTCTTCCAAGGATGCGACACGAAGAGTTTCAAGAAAATTCCCCCACACTCAGCTACCCTTTACATGGAAAAAATTTTTGATTTTCTCAAAAATGGCTCTAACGATTTTGAATAAAATATCTTATATTGAAGATATTTAGATGATAAATAAAATGTATATCTTGAATTTTCTGGGAATAGCCTCTAAAGAGCCTTTCTGGATGATTTTTATTGAATTTTGCATAATTGGTAAACTGTAGGAGATAGACAAGAACTTACAACACAAAAAATGTAGATCTGGATAAAACACACAATTTATGTCATTTACATTTTTTTCGTGGAGTTGGTCGTTTTTGAGATATGACTTGTTATTGGTTTCAGCTTTGAAAAATATTTTTCTCATATAGGAACTTGTCAACTCTTGTCCATACAAACAAAGGAACTTAAGTCACATAGCAACCAGCTTTTGACTATCATTTTAACCCTAATTTCGCTTATACTTACAAGGAAGTAAGCACTAAGATTATTTCTGCTAATTTTTCTCAATTAGCATGAAGTAAATGGAAGCATAAGCTTTTTAACAATAATTTGTTGCAGTGATGTAGAGAAAGTCATGTGAATGAAACACATCAGACTTTTTTTTACTTTCTCTAGCCCACTGGTACCATGTACATAGTGGATAGAGAAGGAAATGTATTGCACTCAAAAATTCAATGTCGAGATTTCATGGAAATGGAACCTCCTGAATAAAAAAAAAACATTTTTAGAAAAATATTCGTGTGTGTATCTGTGGGTAGCATAGCTCAAAAACGAAAAGTCAGTTAAATACCAAACTTGACATTTAAGTTCAGTATCTTCCGAGAATGTGATACGAAGAATTTTAAGAAAATCCCCCTATCCCCAACCATCCTTTCCATGGAAAAAAAATTCAAAAATTTTTATTTTCTCAAAAATGGTTCTAATGATTTTAATTAAAATGTTATTATACATATTTACATCCCAAATAAAATCTTAAATTTTCTGGGAATGTCCTCTGGAAACCTCTTTATTCTGGATGAATTTTGCCAAAATTTTGCTTAACGGTTAAACCATAAGAGATAGAGAAAAACTTACTCTATAAAAATGTAGATCTCGTCAAAACACACAATTTATGTCTATGTTATTGTTGTGGAGGTAACCATTTCCAAGATATTCCTTGTTATTGTTTTCAATTGTAAGATACTTACACTTTTCACAGGCAGGAAGTGTCAGGTTTGTTTTTGTTCTACTCCTGGCCAAGTAAAGAAGCGATTTGCAATGACAATCGCATAACGACAGCTTTTAAAAAATTTGATTAGCCCAGTGTATTGCTTAGTTCGGTTCTACTTATAAGGAACTAAGTAAAAAGAACATTCTGCTGATGTTTATCTCGATTAGCATTGTGTAGAAAGAAGAATGATCTTTTGTAAGAAGTTTGTTTGTAGAGCAGATAGAGAAAGTCATGTGAGTGTAACAATAAGATTTTTTGTTTAATATTTTCAATGACTTATACTTTTGTTAAATGAGAAATATCATTTTTTTTTTTTTTTTTTTTTTTTTTTATTCTGGTCTTGGAATTACAAGCCCATGAGATAGCACCAAATCTTAAAGATTTGACGTTGCTTTATTCCTGCATTATTCCCTTGCACTTGTAAGCAAATGTGTAATGAAAGTATTTCTGCTATTGTTTATCTCGATTAGCACAAAGTATAAAGAAGAATAAACTTTTGTAAGAATAATAGTGACATGGTACATTGTAAGTCGCCATTGGGGTATGTCAACTTAAATAATTTGAGATCACTTTGTGGTTTATTGGAAAACATGGAAGTCATTTGAAAAATATTATGCAAAGTTGGCATATTGGTAGCTCAGTGGTTAGTGCAACCGATTAGATATCCGGAGATTTTTGGTTCCGTCTATAGCATCGCATTTTTCAGTCTGAATATACCAATCCAACTTTCGTAAGAATAATTTTAATTGTTTTCCCACAGAAACCGTGTGTAGGAACGGAGTTAGGTAGAGTCAGACTGAAAAATTCTATGTCATAGCCCAGGATTCATAGTATAGCCAATTATTATGCACAATTGTGATAATTTTAATACTTGTCTCTCAAAAACCGTGTGTAAAACAAGAGTTAGATAGGTAGAGTCAGACTGAAAAATTCTATGCCGTAGCCGGGATTTGAACCATGGACCTCCCGGTCTCTAGCCGGTTGCTCTACCACTGTTGCTCCACCATGGCAACATGCCGGCGTAGCACTTAATTTCTCAGCTGACTCGAACGTTTCCCGATAAACCACAAATTATGGCGACTTACAATGTTGCAAGTACTATCAGTCCCAGCGTTCATAGTATAGCTAACTATTATGGGCAATTGAGATAATTTTGTTATCTCGCATTGTTTTCGTAAGAGGTAGAGAAAGTCATGTGAAAATAGCGCATCAGATTTTTTCTTCGTGTATTGCTAAGGGATGTATATGGTTTGGTGTAATAATTAGTGAGTCAGGAACACTTGGTCACGATATAATTTACACTCAAGAAAAACGTCAAAACAGAACCAGAAACATTTACTTTTTATCTGGGAATCTACCTGCTCATTAGCACATGGGCGGGTGACAACTGATGAAGGCTACAAAACAGTGGGGTTTCTTTGGGAAGTATTTCTCATTAGTAAATGGGTGGACTGACAATCCATGGAGATATGGAAATCGGGTGTTTCTCTCAGTTCATTTGAATCCTTCCTTGTCAACATTAGAAAAGGCGGTTCCTCAAGCCTACGTATACCGTAATCATGCTCATTGTCTTCACTTTAGGGTGTAGAAAAGTCTTGGCTTCCCTCGACATCTCATTCCCGGTCGTTACCAAGTAAAACATCTCTTTGAGCCCGTTGAAACAAACCGCCGTGCATTAATGCATGCTTGTTCATAATTAAATTAACAATTTCAAGCATCAGTCACGTGTTAGAAACGTATAATAAATATACACCTCCGTGCTTACTTACCACGAATATTAAAACAGAAACTTTTGCTCTAGGACCTCGTTAATATTTTGCTTCGCACCTATAATTGAGTTTTTCTCTCGTTGAAAGAAGAAATAGAATGAGCATTCTTAAATGCTATTTCTTCAAGACTTGTTTTTATTGAAATTGTTTCAATCTCCTCATGTACAGACAGCTTCTCACGAAAATGTAATCAGGCTTCGTTACCAGCAAAAATACATTCACTTCCTACTGGTCTGGTGGGCGAGATTGCAGATTCCAGTTGGGTTTTAGACTGAGCCGTTCCTAAAGGTTACTGAGACAATTGGTGGCTGATCTCACAGGGGGTGTAGCAAAAGAACTTGGCGGGTCTTCTTTCCAAAATGTGACGCGGGATTTTCTTATGTTTGCAATATGTGACGAGGGTGACGCGGGATTTTCTTGTGTTTCCAATATGTGTCGCGGGTGACGCGGGATTTTCTTATGTTTGCAATATGTGTCGCGGGTGACGCGGGATTTTCTTGTGTTTGCAATATGTGACGAGGGTGACGCGGGATTTTCTTGTGTTTCCAATATGTGTCGCGGGTGACGCGGGATTTTCTTATGTTTGCAATATGTGTCGCGGGTGACGCGGGATTTTCTTGTGTTTGCAATATGTGACGAGGGTGACGCGGGATTTTCTTGTGTTTGCAATATGTGTCGCGGGTGACGTGGGATTTTCTTGTGTTTGCATATGTGACGAGGGTGACGCGGGATTTTCTTGTGTTTGCAATATGTGACGAGGGTGACGCGGGATTTTCTTGTGTTTGCAATATGTGTCGCGGGTGACGCGGGACTTTCTTGTGTTTCCAATATGTAATGCGGGTGACGCGAGATTATTTTCTGTTTCCAATATGTAATGCGGGTGACACGGGATTTTCTTGTGTTTTCAATATGTGGCGCGGGTATTTCTTGTGTTTTCAATATGTGACGCAGGATTTTCTTGTGTTTTCAATATGTGACACGGGATTTTCTTGTGTTTTCAATATGTGACGAGGGATTTTCTTGTGTTTTCAATATGTGACGCGGGATTTTCTTGTGTTTCCAATATGTGACGCGGGATTTTCATGTGTTTCCAATATGTGACGCAGGATTTTCACGTGTTTTCAATAGGAAACGTAGGATTTTCTTGTGTTTCCACTATGTGACATAGGTGACGTGGGATTTTCTTGAGCTTTCCGTATGTGATGCGGAATTTTCTTGTGTTTTCAATATGTGACGCGGGATTTTCTTGTGTTTCTATTATGTGACGCGGGTGATGCAGGCTTTTCTTGTGTTTTCAATGTATGACGGGAGATTTTCTTGTGTTTCTAATATGTGACGTGGGTGATGCGGGATTTTCTTGCGTTTTTTAAGCGTTTGTTAAAAAACGAATATAAGGCTAGTGGAGGCTTTAGTGAGCCGCTACAAACGACAGGTCTCGAGATTTCTCAAGTTTAGGTCAGGTTAGATGTGTGTAAATGAACTGGATCGAAATAAGTGGTAAAATGGAGTTTCTGAAAATTGACTCTTCCTGCCAGAAAATCCCGCGACACATATTGGAAAGAAGAGACACCAAGCTCTTTTGCCGCACCCTCTGTGAGATCAGCTGTCTCGCAGCCATATTGAAGAGCTCAATCTAAAACTAGAATCTGTAGTTTCGCGTCTGATGCATCTAAGCCTCTGCCATATTTCGAAACACTACCTCAATTCTGCATCGTTTCAAATTGCCACTAACAGTATTAACTTCGCTTGCTTCAATTTGACTTCTATGTTAAGATCATGGAGCTAATGCTGTTTCTCACCCCAAAAGTGTTCGGCTTTCTCGATGTTTGTTTCTGGAAAACTTATAGTTACTCTGAAGCTTCAGTGATTTCTGCACTTGGTGCAATAACGTTGCGACACAACACCGGATCAACAATTCGGTCACAAATTGGCTCAATAATCTCGAAAGAGATATGTCAGTTGCGCACTTGCTAGTGAAATACTTAGAAAAATGCACCTTTTGTGTACATGGTGCAAAACTTCAATATCAAGCCATCATCGGAAATATCTACATGTTTTGAGACCCCCTGTATCCAAAAAGGAGCAATTTCAGAAAAGTGTCTCTGTACGTCTGTGGGCAGCGTAGCTCAAAACGAAAACTCCGTTAAATACCAAGCTTGCCATTTAAGTTCATTATCTACCAAGAATGTGCCACGTATATTTTCAAAAAAAAATCTCCACTCCCAACTACCCTTTACATGGAAAACATTAATTTTGATTAAAATATCGTGTATTAAAGATATTTAAAAAACAACTAAAATTTATATCTTGAATTTTCTAGTAATAGCCTCTGAAGACCGAAAGAGATAGACTAAAACTTAATACCCAAATAATGTAGATCTAAAACACAAAATTTATGTTATAAATATTTTTTTCGTGGAGTTGATCATTTCGGAGACATTCCTGTTATGGGTTTCAGTTTTAAAATACTTCAAGTTTTCTCATAGGGAATTTGTCAACTCTTGGCCATGCAAAGAAACAAATTTCAGCCCCATAGCAACCAGCTATTAAAAAAAATGATCTATCAGTTTAACCTACTATATTTCTTTATTTACCTTTTGCTTCATGGAAGCAAATAATAGGACCATTTCTGCTAATTGATTAGCATGGAATAGATAGAAGAAATTCTTTTCAAAAATAATTTGGTACAGAGGTGTAGAGAAAGTAATATGAATTGAACAAATCAGATTTTTATTAGAAAAATGAGTTTAGACAATAAACATCATTACTTAAATAACTATGCAAGATAGAGAATATGCTAAAATAATAATAATAATTTATATTATTATTATTATTATTATTATTACTACTACTACTACTAATACTACTACAATAACTGGTAAACATGTCAATAAGATGTCTTACATGCTGTGGATTTTTTTAAATTTCGCTTATGCTTCAACTTAAAGTGTTCTCTGAAGTGAGAAATATCGGTTGGTTGTCAACAACAACAAATAAAACAAAAAAAAAACTATCATATGGAGAGTAATATATCATACCGGATGTTGTCAATGGTTAGAGCAACAGCGGGAGAACCGTTTTTTAAATTCTGGTATTGAATTTTTCAGCTGTTTCTAACAGTAAAACGCATAATCTTGGCAGGGCATTAATATATCTACATTACCAGTATAATAACAACAGTTAAGGCTGAAACAGAAGTACCCAGACTTATAACTAGGGATAGCTTATGGGGACCGATAGCGGGACAGAATCGAAGTTAGCGTAGCATGGTTTTTAGTTGTGATGTGTTAACAATACAGTGTGTAGGTAGTCGTAATAATAGAAGGAAAATAGGGCAGTGGTTGTGTGGTAGACTCTTTCTACCACACAATGATGTTTTCTCTAACAGCGGAAGGCGATTGAGGTTGGCTGGGTGGTTTATATAAATACCACTTACTTACGAGAACTAGTATATATACATACATTACATTATAGCTGTGCTATAAGTCATCAGTACCATTATCCGTTTCATTTTATCTCAAAATACATAGGTTGCAATGAACAACTACATAGATTCGTAACGTTTAAAATGTGAATCGTCTCCGATTGGCACGTAAACAGGCTTTATATTGTGAAAACTTCGCTTCCCATCATAAGAGCAAAACAGAGCAAAACGGAAAACATCATCGACTATTGGGTAAGATACTCCATCAGCAATTATTTCCGTAGCAACACCTCGTACCGCATTTCATATTTCACGCATTGTTGAAAATTCGACATTTTTCTCTAAACAGTATTTTCACTTTCTTTTTCACACGGTCTAGAACAGGTGTCACAGATCTCTGATTAATTGCTTGCACAAGTTTATCGACACCTTTCAGGCCTCGAATTGTTTGATGTTTTCAAATATGTGTTATTGTATCTGCAAAGTTCGTCTGTATAAATTACAAATCTTCTTGCAATTCATTTGAAGCAAGAGATTTTTCAATCTTGATTGAAGAGCACGCACTATCATCAAATATATTAATTTACCTGTAAAACAGTACTGTAATATAGTACAGCAGTAGCCTTTTAAGATGCCATTTAATTGGTCTATTATTTTTGGAAACTAAAAAAGTGCATAAAACGTAATAAAATAGAAAACAAGGACAAACTTTTGGATTCCGGTTAAAGTCTTCACTGCTTCCAGCTAGAACAAGATACTCTGAAACGGTAAAAAATAATTCTTTTATTTGTTTTAGACACTAATATAATCTATATTATTTCTAGTTTTAGAGAATGTATACTTTTGGGGGGTTAAGAGGATTTTAATTAATTTAAACATAATTTAAATGCTACTGAGGATTTCTTAAAAACTGTTGTGCAATGTCTCTTTTTAGAACATTTGTATCTTTAAACTCAGTTTTCTCAAAACAGCATTTTTGGATACTTGTGTACCTTTTTCTCAGAAACTCTGAAAGCTGGAAAGCTGAAATTTTCAGCATGTAGGTAATATACAACACATATTTGTACTTTCTGAACCACAATCGCAATGTTATAGTATATATTGATCATATTAAGAAAGCAAAAATATTGCAAATTTTCCACAATTTTACTTTTTTGAATTTGCAAACATATTTCTTTTTTAATTTCTACAGAAATTGTATCATAGCTAAATAATTGAGGTTTAGAAGATAGACGATTATGCTAAGAACAAGCATGCAAAAGTGTGATTATGTATTGCAAGCAGTATCAGAGGAAAAGATACATGAATTCACATGTTTTAAGTTTTATTAATTTTCTGCTGAATGAAATACTTTTTATAGACTCACCACATTAGCTATTAATGCAAACAGCCACTTTAAATAAGTATTATAATTTATAGAATAAGTCATACATATTGAATACTTTAGGAGCAGTGTTAATTCAACTCACCTAAGGTGAAATTTCCGTATGTTCAGACTACCTTGTCCCCTTAAGCAAGATGTCATATATAAGCTATATCTTTGTATAGCAGAAAGAATAAACAACTAGAAAGTATCAAACTCAACATTTTAACAAAAATAGTCATTTTAAAGGGTCATGAGCATCTTAAAATCAACTACTTAGCTAATAATCCAAGACTTCAGCAGCCACAACTCTCCTTTATTTCGCTGTTATGTGACACATGTAAACAATCGTAGAAATGGATTAAAGAAATGTCAAGAGTTGTGCAAGTAGTTTCTAAGAACCCAGGACATCATTATGCAGAACCATTTACACTAAGCCGGCTTTGCATTAGCACCACCTACGTAAATCGTAGAGGCGCCAATATTTTATTTCTTTATTTTTATACAAGTACATACTACATGCGCTTTTATTCCTGACTTGCAAATTTGGCTAAGCGTGTCTGTCAAACTCATGCCTGCATTTAGAGCTTTGGTTTTAGCTTAGAAACGCATTAAAACACCACGTGACATATATCAATTGATAAACGATACCAGTTTTAAATTCCGGTCTCTTACAATGCTTTCACAATCACATTAAGGTAATGGTTTGTGCAAAGTGAAAATGTAAGTATTGCACCCAAAAATTTGATACCGATACTTTACCGGGAATACTGTTTTGAGACTCCTGAATAAGAAAAAACATTTTTAGAAAAATACCCGTGTGTGTATGTGAGCAACACAGCTCAAAAACGAAAAGACCATTAAACACCAAACTTGGTATTTAAGTTCAAAATTTGCCAAGGATGCGATAAGAAGATTTTCAAGAAAATACCCCCACCCCAACTACCCTTTACATGGAAAATATTTCTAAAATTTTGATTTTTTAAAAAATGGCTCTAACGAGTATGGTTAAAATATCGTATATTAAAGATATTTACATGTCAAATAAAATGTATATTTGGAATTTTCTGAGAGAAGCTTCTGAAGACCTCTTTATTGTAGATGAATTGTTTTAAATTTTGCATAACTAGAAAACCGTAAGAGACAGACAAAAACTTTTTCGGTTTTTTTTTTTTTTTTTTTGTAGCTTAACGGTCTTTAACCTGGTTGGTCATATCGGACGATGAATGAAATTGGTGAAGTGATGCTCAAATGATCTCGGGGTCCATGGAGCTTCAAGTTACTCAACATTCGTCTTCTCAGGATAAGGGAAAACCCCGAAAAAAAAACCTTACCCGGGTAACTCACTCTAAGCGAGATTCGAACTCACGACCTGTTGAATGTGAGGCAGACACGCTACCACCACACTACCCAGGCGGGCAATACAAAAACTTAAAACACAAAAAATATATATCTCGTTAAAACACACAATTTATGTCATATGCATTTTTTTCTCACAGTTGGCCGTTTTCGAGATATTTCTTGTTATTGGTTTCAGTTTCAAAATACTTTTCTCATACGGAAACTTGTCAACTCCTGGCCACGCAAACAAAAAACAAAAAAAAAAACCAAAACGGATTTCAATCCCATAGAAACCGCATTTTAAAACATTTCATGTCGGTTTAGTTTCACATATTCCCTAAAGAATAACATGTTTCTGTTAATGTTTATCTCGATTAGAATGAAGCAGATAGAATAATTAACAATAATGTGTTACAGATAAGCTAAAAAGTCAGGTGAATGGAACACATCAGATTTTTAAGAATATTTTCTTCACTAATGGTTTGAGTAGATCATTAATATAATATGCTTATCTCCTGACCGCACAAAGATAACGGAATATCAGTGTCATCACTTTGCAACCAGCTTTTAATTGATTTCAGTATCGCTTAAACCTAGTCTCATTTTACTGAGACATAGAATTCAAATAAGTAAGCAACACATTAACAAATGAACACTACGAGAGGTATATTGCATTGAGAGATCCCGTAGCCTGGGGAAGCAGTTAATATTAAATCGATAGACGTAAGAGTGTAATGTAACTTCTGCCTTCGGGGTCTATTATAGTGTGACTCTTCACTGATACTTTGTGTGTTTGCTTTGACATCGGCAAGCAAGACTTATAACAACATGTGCTATAATCGCAACCGTCAGCTTTTTAGCATGACAGATGATGTAATGCATCAGTACATAAACAGGGACCTTTGAGATAAGGGTTAATCGAGTTCAGTTTATATTGTACAACAGTTTGAATATTTCTTGATGCTTCAGGCTACGCTTTCTATTGTGTGCAGACTCTTCCTTCAATCTTTGCAAAGCAATCACTTGGAGCTTTTGCTAAAATGTGTTTCGATACCTTCCCGCTCATATTTCAGCACATACTTAAGGTGATGCTTCTGTGAAATCTGACCAAAATTGTGAAAAATTGAAAAATCTTAGGTGTTCCATTCACATGACTTTCTCTATGCTGCTTTAACAAATTATTGTTAAAAAGCATATTCTTGTATCTGCTTTATGATAATCGACATAAATATTACAGAAATTGTCTTAATTATTTGCTTCCTTGTAAGTAGAAGAAAATAAAGGAATACACTAGATAAAATGAGACAAATATTTTAAAAGCCGGTTGTCATGTGGTTAAAACCTGTTTCTTTGCAGGGCTAGAGATTACAACTTTCCGTCTGAAAAAAATAACAAATAACAAGAAATATCTCAGAAATATTCAATTCAACGAAGAAAACAAATATGGCACAAATTGTGTGTTTTCACGTGATCTTCATCTTTGTGGGATACGTTTTTCACTATCACTATTACTAGTTATGCAAAATTCAGCGAAATTCATCCAGATAAATGCTATTCTCAGAAAATTCAAGTTATGCATTTTATTTGCCATAAAAATAATAAAAAGGTTCGGAATTTTTTCTATGTATAGGGTAGTTTGGGATTGAGGGATTTTCCTCAAAAGTTTCGCGTCGCATCCCTGGAAGATACTAAGATTAAAACACCATGTCCGAATACACGGACACACACACATACACCACGGCTCTTTTTCTGAAAATACTTTTATTGGGTACAGGAGACCCTAAAACGTCTATTTCCGGTGAAATCTTGGTATGGAATTATTTTGTGCCTTCAATACCTTCTTTATACACTATGTACATAGTACGTGTAGAGAAGGTAAAAATTATTTTGTTTTATAATAAAATGATGCTGGGCTCTAAAATTTAGGAAAACATATATTTTTACCCATTTGGTGGGCTTTAACTAGCAATTAACTGAAGCTATAACTCGGTAGGTGCATGCTTATTAATAGGCACTTCTATCTTTAAACTTTATTTCCTTGCAAACTTTTTCCAGCATTTTTCCATACTTAAAATGTGCCACACGGTCCAAATTTTTACTGCTTTATTAAAAAAAATGTATACCTCCTCTCAAAGCAACAAAATATTTATTTTTCAGTACTCCAAATTTGCTAGGTGAATTATTAAATTTTGAAAAATCAAGAGCTTTGGAAAGTAGGAAAATTAATAATTTTTCACCACTAACTAGGTTAATATATAAAAAACAGCTGTGTTCCATTCACGTGACTTGCTCTACTTCTCTGAAACAAATTATTAATAAAATGCATTTTAATCAAAATCGTCAGAACCATTTGTGAGAAACTAAAACATTTCGAAATTTTTTCCCAGTAAAATTTAGTTTGTAATGTAGATTTTTTTTCTCAAAATCTTCAAAATGTTACGGTCCCCTGTATCAAAAAAAAATTCAGAAAAAAGGTGTGTGTGTCAATGTGAACACAATAATCCAAAAACGAAAAATCAGTAAAATACCAAACTTGGTGTTCAAGTTTCCTATCTTCCAGGCATGCGACACGAAGATAATAAGAAAAATCCCCTCACTTCAAACTACCCTTTAAATGGAGAAAATATCGAAAATGTTGATTTTCTAAAATGTGGCTCTCATGATTTTGATTAAAATGTCGTGTATTAAAGATTTTATATAGCAACTAAAATATATATATTTAATATTCTGGTAATAGCCTCTAAAGACCTCTTTATTCAGAATGAATTGTGCTGAATTTTGCGTAACTGGTAAACCATAAGAGATAGACAAAAACTTACTGCACAAAAAATGTAGACCACATTAAAACACGTAATTTATGTGATATACAATGTTTTCGTGGAATTGATATTTCTGAGATATTCCTTAATATTTGTTTCAGATGTAAAATAATTAAACTTTTTTCACACGGAAAATTGGAAACTCCTGAACCTGCAAGGAAACAGATTTCATGGACATGGCAACGAGCTTTTAAAAGATTTGACTATCGTATTAGCTAATGTATTCTCTTATTTTCCTTCTACCTACAAAGAAGCAAGCAATTAAGACAATTTCTGCTAATGTTTATCTCGATTATCATAAAGTAGATAGAAGAATATGCTTTTTAACAGTAATTTGTTAGAGCGATGTGAATGGAACACATAAGCCTTTTTCATGTTGGCAGAACTTTCCCGTGCAGGTGCTCTGACACTTGCATCATGCAACAGCAGTTTTAATATCCTGCAGCAGTTGTTGTGGGCATTGTTTACATTTGCACCATGGAGAGTCCGGCAATATCCCAGCAACCAATACACCTTTGCGGATCACTTGCTACTTCTAAAATGTAATTGTTTACATTGCTATAAACCTGTCTAAATAATGGAGTTTCATGCTAGAGCAGCTGCTACACTGTTTAGACTACGTGCTTACAAAGCTTGGAAAAGTACGTGACTTCTCCCAAGTTGCGCATGTGTTGCGAGCGATCCTGAACCCGAGAATTCAATTATTCGGGAGCCAAGTGTTTTTACCGCTAGGGGGGAATTACATGGTAATGCACTCTTGTTAAAAAAGGAAAAGCAAATCCTCTTCAGCGCGAGATGACTTATGAAGAGGCTTCGATTTTAAGTACCTATCTGTGTAGTAACATTAACGATTTTACAGTGGATTTTGCATCTCTGAATCAAGCTTATAAGTTTCTGCATAGAATAATTCTGTTTCATTTTCTTCTGGCCCTTTAATCCTATTCCTGCTAAGATTGTTATATTAGTCTCTATACACATGCTATCTACATAGTAGGTAGAGAAGGTAATGTGTTCCATTAAAATGTTTCATACTACGCCATGCCTGTCCCCATTGGTCTTATACGTTGGGTGCTATATGCGGTGTACTTATTGTTGTGGCGTATTCTCCTGATCACCACATTCAAGCACCAGATGCTGAGTTCTCGGCTTCGAGTCCAGATTGGTGACGTTGGCAAGACTCACTCCACTACCAATGAGTAGACCCACGTACCTGGTGATGTGAATCCACTACCGGTAAATTTACCTCGGCGTTACCCAGTCTGCACGATGGTTGACTCTCTCGGGGTGGTGCAGCTAGGTCAGGGAGTGATCTTATAATAATGAAGACGTGCGTAACTTTCCTGGAGTTTATTTTTTATTAGGAGATGCTAGATAAACACTTTGCTTTATAATTCTGCTAACTTAAACACTTGTTAGGAACTTTAATACTTGGTTAAACACATTACATATTTACTTCTTCTTCCTTGATTCTGCGGTACACAATATAATTTAATACACATCACTGTCTTTAAATACACTTACAGCGCTGGAAACTACTAAGTTTCGTTACAAGTTACCGTGTTTAACGTTGTACGAAGAAATGACGTTCAGACTGTCAACCGACCGCATGACAGTATTACAAGATCAAACAACAGACAGCATGACAGCGTCATACAGCGACGTACAGTTAACAGACAGTGACAGACAGCTCCGATGTGTCTTCTTGGGCGCTTTATATACTAAAAATACCGTCATAGCGGCTTCTTTCTGAATGGACAGAAAAGCCGCGAAATTGACGTAAATATTACCCGAAATTCAGTTTTCTTAACCCAGGGTGCACCGCAACACTCACGTGACACGTGTTGTACAGTAGAAAAATACTCTCTTCCGAATTTTAAGGTTTACCCCCGGCGTGACCCGGTAGTACGTGACTGGACAAAAGAAACCTTTCTAACAAAGCGCTTCTCACACCCTACCCCTATCAGCTTTATATTTCTTCTCCAAGCTGAATTTACTCTGTTAAATACATAAGCTAATAAGCATTTGTAATCTTTAATTATACAGTGCTAAATAATTAATAACTAACAGTAGTTTTTATACAGAAGCTAATTAAGGTCTCAAAGTGTGGATCATTACTCAAGATTTGTGCAGAGGGAAGAGGTGTCTTTATAAGATGTTAACAAAACATTTCAGCCCTCAATGCATCCTAATCTCGGGCACAAAAGATACAACAAATTACCAGTTTACAGATTTTAGAAAAGCCTTTCCTAAATAAAATTTCAGAGCAATAACAACAGTAAAAATGTCGATTGAGAAATTCTTTTGTGTGAGGACAACACCAGAAAAAATTTTGGTTGTACGAATTGTTAAAACCAAACGAATACTCACATCGAGTTAACCTAACAAAAACGAATCCGGACTCCAAACTCCAGCTGTCTTTCGCACACATTCTTAAGCGGCTGCCTTCACTCGATTACGCGAAACTCCGAAACCTTACCAGACGGAAGAAGACTGACATCACACACCAAAGCCATTCGTTAAGAAGACCTATTAATCGTACCGGAGCGGAATAAATAAAATTCCATTTTTTTACAAAGATTTGTAACAAAGAAGCTGCGGTGCAATACCGAGATTCCTACGGAAATACATATTTTGAGGTTCCGTCAGTAAAAGGTCTAATGTGTTCCATTCACATTACTTTCTCTACCTGTTTCATAAATAACTTTTTCTTACAAAAGATTATTCTTTTATCTATAACACCTAATCAAAATATACATTACCAGAATTGTTCTTATTACTTGCTGCCTTGTAAGTAGAAGGGAAATAACGGAATACATTAAGCTAAAGTAACAGTGAGTCTTTTAAAAACTCGTCGCTAAGTAAAACAATTGAAATTCGATTCTCTTGGCTTGCTAGGAGTAAACAAAAGAGAGTCGATAGTAAAGATGTTTCCCATTTTAGAACAGTTTAAGCTCTATAAATCTGAAATCAATAACTTGGAATATCTCGAAAACGGTTAACCTTACAAAAAACTGAAAATGACATAAATCGTGTGTTTTAATTACATCTATTCTTTTTCTGTAGTAAGTTTTTGTCTAATCTTATGGTTTACCAGTTATACAAAATTATACAAAAGCCATTCAGAATGAAGTGGTCTTCAAAGGCTATTCCCATAAAATTCAATATATATACAGTTCGTTTCCCATAAACATATCTTAAATATATGACATTTTGATAAAAGTAGTTAGAGCCAGTTTTGAGACAATTTTGGAAATTGTTCTATATAAAGGGTAGTTTGGGATGGGCGATTTTGAACTATGCTGCCCCCCCTCAGACACA
The DNA here is from genome assembly GCA_030762935.1 of Hymenopus coronatus. Lineage (NCBI taxonomy): Eukaryota > Metazoa > Arthropoda > Insecta > Mantodea > Hymenopodidae > Hymenopus > Hymenopus coronatus. The sequence continues at coordinate 61,227,737 of CM060898.1, read as the reverse complement.
CACACACACACTGAGCGTTTTCTAAAAATGTTTTTTTAATCATGGATCTCAAAACATCTATTTCTGACGAAACCTCCTTATCGAATTTTTCGGTGAAATACGATAGGTACCTTCTCTATACACAATGTATATACTACGTGTAGAGAAAGCAAAAAAAAAAAAAAGTTTGCGAAAAAGCTGTGCGTGTGGTTTGTACCTGTGAACAACATAACTCAAAAACGAAAAGTTGGTTAAATACGAAACTTAATAATGAAGTTGACAGCGCCGGCCGTGAAAGCTTAAGCATTTCAGTAGTATACTTCAACGATGCGAAACAAAGACTTTCATGAAAATTTCCCCACGCCAGAATACTCTTTATATGGAAAAATGTTCGAATATTTTAATTTTCTTAAGAATGGCTCTAACGATTTGTTTGAAATATCGTATACCACAGATAATTTACACAACAAATAAAATGCGTATCCCGAATTTTTGGGGAATAGCCTCTACAGAGCTCTTCGTTCGGGATGGCTTTTGCAAAATTGACAAACCGTAAGAGTGAGACAAAAAATACTACAGAAAATATGTAGAGCTGGTTAAATACACAATTTATATGATATATATTTATGTGTGGAGTTAATCATTTCCGATATATTCTTTGATGTTTGAATTTTAAACTAGATTTACTTTTCTCAAATGGGAATCTGAAAGGTTATTTCTTTTTGTTTATTCTTGGACATGCAAAGAGAACTGAACCTAAATCACACAACAACCGCTTTTAAAAGATTTAACTATCGTTTTAGCCAAGTGCTTTCCTTTGTTTCCGTTCTATATACGTATAAGGAACTAAATTATTCTGATTAGCAAGAAGTAACAGAACAGTTTGTTACAGAATATTGAGAGAGAAAGTCAGGTGAATGGAACAGTTCGGAAGATGTCCAACTATGTATCAATTGCCGCAGAAGTCTTTTAGGAAGACAGTTATTCAATTTCTATATTTTATAATATTTAAAATCTTTAGTATTTACAATTATGATATATTTCATTTAAATTAAGTTTACGCACAGTTGAGCATTAAAGCATCATTTAAAACCTTCGTCAGGGATTTCAAAATACAGGTAATGATGTTAAACCTCTTAAAAAAAATCAACATTACTAAAGATATTAAAGGCAAAAATAAAAAAAAAAATGCCAAGTTTTGAACCATATTTTAACCTCTACTTATCAAATACAAAGGAAGCATAAATATTATGTATATTACATATATTTAACATTGTAATAAACCAAATGAATTAGAATAATCATGTCCACGAGTATGAATTATAAATACTAAAATTGATATACCATAAGCCCCTTCATAACCTGCAAAGGAGAAAAAATATATTGTTATCTATTTATTATCATTTTAAAAGACGACGAAAGTCCATCAAACCGCCCTGAAACAAGACGCCAGTGTAATAGAGTGGCATAGCTTGGAACATATTCAGAATGCAGTGAACCAGGGTCTTGGGGCAGCTGGAACAGACTTCGATCGTAATATTACTTTCAACCTGCAGAAAAATGAAAAAGCGTGTGCAAAGAAATTCGGACAAAAATAAAATGAAAGTCTGTAAATTAAGATGATATACTTGGCTTCTATAAAAAGTAAAGATTAAGATTTTTAAAAAAATGTTACTCACGTCTTTCAGTATAACTTTAGTGTGTAGTTTTCCAAAATGTTTTCAGTTGTTTTCAAAAATATTTATTGAGACAGACTTACATACATTTCAATGAAGCAATGAAAAAAATACATGCTTTAATTCAAACATAAAGAAGGTATTGCAATCTTTAACTATAGTTTAGTGTTCAGGGAGAACAGATAAAGTAAAATGAACATTTTTACTTTAACACAAGGGAAGCAAACATACCAAAATATTTTAAAAACTAATAAATGTACTTCTTACTTAACTCCATGGCACGACAGCTCACGGGGAACCTTGGCCTACCGCCCGGCCGCTGCGTCCCCTCGGTCCATGCGCCATGGGGTGCAGTATTGGAGGGTGAGACGTGGTCAGCGCCTCGTGTCCCCCCGGCCGGTTAATGCGGTCCTCATGACCTGGAGCCGCTCCTCAATTGGCCCCCCCTTCCAGCGGGGGAAAAATCCCCACGCCGGTACTGGGGATCGAACCCAGGTCTCCCGCTTGGTAAGCAGCTGCGCTACCACCGCGCTAAGGAGACGACCGTACTTCTTACTTAGTTCCTTATAAGTAGACTAAAACAATGCACTATGCTACAGTGATAGTCAAACATTTTAAAAGCTATCGTTATGCAATTATCATTGAAATTAGCTTCTTTGCTTGGCCAGGAGTAAAAAAAAAAAAAAAAAAAAAAAAAAAAAAACAAGAAAACGTCTGGAAAATATACTCAATAATAATAATAATAATAATAAATATATTATCATTATAATCAAATAGAAGCCGTCTGTAATGGTGGTAAGTAAAAACACTTGAAAAGAGAAAACCACAGCCGTGTAAATGATCGGCTACTCAGCCAGCCGTAACGACTCAGACATCTGTTTACGAGATTAAGATTTTTAGAAAACAAAAAGGCTAAAATATGGGCATAGGGAAGAAAGCGCAAATAACGAAAACTTCGTGTTTACATGCTTCCTGAACTGAAAGGCACACAACAATCCTCGTGTAATTTTCACATGATTGGCAATGTGAGTTGATTGGAGTCATTGCGAACAATTAAAATCCTATGGAAAATATACATAGTGATTTATGTAGAACTGACACATTTCTTTCTTTAATTATTCCGTTGGAAATTCATTCAATGACCCAATTTTAGCAACAAATTAAGTAGAATATTCTAGAGTTTCGATTACTTGTCACTAGTTGCGCAGATGTTTACATTTTATTCCTAATTGCATTGTTTGCAGGTGTTTCGACATTTTGTTGTGAAGTGAATGTGAAAATGCAGTACGATGTAGAGCTGAGTCAATGATATTTTCAGCAAGATGGCGCTACATGCTATACATCAAATGAATACATGAACCTAATTGCAAGTTTCTTTGACGACCGGATAATTTCCAGGAATCTGTGGCCACCGAGATCTCCGGATTTGACATCGCCGGAATTCTTTCTATGGGGTTACTTAAAAGACAGGGTTTACGGCACACGTCTCCAGACATTGGATTATCTGAAGCTCAACATCACAAAGGAGATTCAAGCTATTGACAACAGAGTCCTCCAACGAGTGTAAATAATCTCCCAAAAGTCGTCTACAATTTAGGTATAATAAGTTGTCGCTAGCATAACACGTTTTGAAACAATTGATGAAATAAATGTGTCAGCTCTATATAAATCGCCCTGTATAATCACTCATACTCCACCCTTAATGCTTTAGCATCAGAATGGTAGTAAGTTCTGTGGAAAGTGATACATTCTTCATAGCAAGTTCTATGCTGTCATATACTTCAATAACACTTTTCGTCCGCCTGTGGTGCAGTAAGTAGTTAAAGCGGGCGTTAAACACTACAAAAAAAAAACACTTTTCGAGACGCATCGGATTTTAATGCCATGAAAAGTGGGAAGAGATCCTTTTTCTTTTGCTGAAATGATTTTCTCAAAAATGGCTCTAATGATTTTGATTAAAGTACAATATATTAAAGATATTTAAATAACAAACAAAATGTAAATTCTTAATTTTCTGGGAATAGCCTCTGGAGACCTCGTTTTTCTGGATAACATTTTCTGAATTTTGCATAATAGGTAAACCGTAAGAAATAGACCAAACATTAGCACACAAAAAGTGTAGATTTCATTAAAACATACATTTAATGTCGTATATATTTTTTCGTAGAGTTTACAATTTCTGAGACATTCCTTATTATTGGTTTCAGTTTTAAAATACTTAAAGCTTTTATCATAGGAAATTTGTCAACTCCTGGCCATATGAGGACCAAATTTCAATTAAATAGCAACCACTTTTAAAATACTTGACTATCACTTTAGCGTAGTGTATACCCTTATTTCCCTCCTACTTACAAGAAAGCAACTAATAAGACCATTTCTACATGATGTAGAATTAGCATGAAGTATAGAGTAGAATAAGCGTTTTACAATAATTTGTTATGGAGATGTAGAGAAGGTCATGTGAACAGAACACATCAGATTTTTAGTAGCTTCTCTGCTTTTGCCCAACAGGAATGTCACGTCACATTTTCAAAATGGATAGAAAGCAAACGTAAACAATGCTGTGTTACTATATTGAGCTTTAATAATGATAATCCTATCCGAAAGAAGTGTAACATTGTAAACCAAAATGTATATAAATTCAAATAATAATGACAAAGGTTGTGTGCTACTCCATTAAAGCGAATTAAATTTCCATATCGGCCATGAATCAATTTCAACCTTCATGTTTTATAAAGTTTTGTGATGATCCGTGCATAAACATGGTAAGATGGCATCCCTTCCTTAAACAGAAAATCTATAAAATATTTAGTCCGATGTAAGCCTCACTTAGGGAAAATAACACTACTAAACATGACATTTATCTCCGCGAAGATAAAACGTGGTTTTAGTCCATTTTCACGCGTAGATTCTGAAAATAACGCTTAAAATGTCACATCATATCACAGTTTTTATACAGGGTGTTAATAAACTACACCGAAATAATTTACGATACTGTGCACGTAACCGATATAAGTAATATGAGATCGGCGATGCATGGTCCCAGATAAGCGTAACACAGCTACATAGCGTTAAACGTGTGGGTATCAGGTGTGATAAGTCGGTGTTAAAGCAAAGCAGGTTGAAAAAATGGCTTAGAATGTCTTTAAAACTGCTGTCCGCGTATAGAAATGTAATTTTTAGCAGCTCGTTACTAGCGTTCTCAAGACTTAATGTCGCAAAAATTTATAAAATCTGGAACTAATCACTTGACAGTGCAACACTGAGCATTCATTAACTACGTTCTTGAGTTTTGTAGCCTACTCTGGAGATGTTTTTTCAACTGCGCTGGTGGCTTAATGCGTAACGCGGAAAGCTGATATCCCAAAGCCATGAGTTCAATTCCTGACATAGAATAAATGTTTTTTATTATTATTTGTTTCATTCCAGACGAAGTGCCGCGATACGTGGCGTACTGGCACTTCAGAAACTTATAGCCGTTACTTCGAAATTTCAATAAAGAGGCCATAAATCTCCTATCCCAAATTACTCATTTAATTAATCAACATATTCTGTGAAAATATTTCGGTATAGTTCATTAACACCCTGTATATTTTAGATTACTTACGCAGGTATCTACAAAATGTAAAGCTGAAAATATGCTTTACAATTTAATCAAGTGTCAGTTCACCAGTTTTACATTTTTCTGTACTTCTATAGAAGCAGACACTACAAAGAGTGAAATACAGGATGTTGAAATTTACGAGGGCCGGTTTTTTTTCAACATCCGATAGGCTATAAATAAAAGACACGTTTATAGAAAAAAAATATTTTATTACTAAAAGTTTTGTGCACTTATGATTACTTTTCAGCATAATCAGCGAAAAGATTGAGACATTTATCGTATCTTTGCACAACCTTTGCAATACCCGCTTCAAAAAATGTTGCCGTTAATGATTTCAATTGAGCATTGACGTTGTTTTGAAGATCTTCGTTGGTTTGAAAGTGCTGCCCATCTAGCCACGTCTTCAGTTCAGGGAAAAGGCGAAAGTCGCTGGGTCGCAGGTCAGTTCTGCACGGCGGATATTCTAAAATGTCCCATTGAAATTGTTCAAGGAGCCGATGGGTTGTGCCAGCAGTGTGTGGACGAGCGTTGTCATGGATCAACACAATTCCTGAAGTCAGCATTCCTCTTCGTTTGTTTTGAATGGCTCTCCGCAAACGTCGTAAAGTACGAAGATCTTCAAGACATCGTCAATGCTCATTTGAAATCATTGGCGGCAACATTTTTTTGAAGCGGGTATTGCAAAGATTGTGCACAGGTACGATAAATGCCTCAATCTTTTCGGTCATTATGTTGAAAAGTAACCATAAGTGCAAAAAATTTTTCGTAATGAAATAATTGTTTTCTATGAACTTGTCCTCTATTTATAAACTATCGGAGATTGAAAAAAAGAACGGCTCTCGTATATCTTTGTGGGGATGTCGGCTTCTAGTTTAAAATAGGTTGTTTTACTTGCGAAAAGAATCTGTCAGTCTCATTGTGGATGTGTTGACAGTAATGGTGAAGGAAATAGTGATTCCCAGGCTGAGTTGTACCGGGAGCCAGAGGTCTCCACTTACACAAATCCTGACTTTCAACCAGAAAATTCGGAAAGTGACAGACATTTTGTACTTGAATGTTTTGGCATCTGACTCAAATTTGTCAAAAGAAGACTCTGAATTTGTAGGTTCTAGGCTGAATTAATGGAAATTACCTGCACCTAGTACAAAAATTACAGAATTTCGAAATAGATATCAGAAATTTGGAACATATTTTTCTATGGAAGAAAATATGATAATATAAATAAATCACTACTTTCATTTATTGTCATTAATATTTTATGTGGTGGTAAATAAATACATTTCAATTGTAATTATCACCAATATGTGTTTCGACCTACATGAATATTTCACTTGAAATAATTTTGTTTACAGTTTTTTTCTTTTCATTTCAGTATATTTGTTGTACTTTTTACTTTGTCTATGCGCACTATGCACAAAGCGTATAGAGAAGATATTGCACACCACCCAAAAATTCGATACCGAGATTTCACCGGAAATATATGTTTTAGGTCCCCTTTACCCAAAAGAAAGCATTTTCACAAAAAGGTCCGTGTGTCCGTGTGTCCGTGTGTCCGTGTATCTGTGAACACGATAACTCAAAAACGAAAAGTCGGTAAAACACCAAACTAGGTATTTAGGTTTAGTATCTTCCAAGGATGCGACACAAAGATTTTGAAAAAAAATCCCCCCACCGCAAACTACCCTTTACATGGAACTTTTTTCGAAAATTTCGATTTTCTCAAAAATGGCCATAACGATTTTGATTAAAATATCATATATTAAAGACATTTACCTGACAAATAAAATGTATATCTTGAATTTTCTGGGAATACCCTCTGAAGAGTAGTTTATTCTGGATGAATTTTACGGACTTTTAAATAACTACTAAACCGTAAGAGATGGACAAAAACTTACCACACAAAAAATGTAGAGCAGTTAAAACACACAATTTATGTTATATACATTTTTTTCGTGGAGTTGATCGTTTTTGAGACATTCCTTGTTTTTGTTTTCGGCTTTAAAAAACTTACCTTTCTCATACAGGAATTTGCCAAATCCTTTCCATACAAATAAAGGAATTTCAATCACAGTAGCAGCCAGCTTTGACTATCAATGATACTCCTTTATTACGCTTCTACTTAAAGGGAGCAAGTAATAACACTATTTTTGCTATTTTTTTCTCGATTAGCATGAGGTAAATAGAAGCATAAGGTTTTTAGCAATAATTTGTTGCAGAGATGTAGAGAAGGTTATGTGATGGAACACATCAATTTTTTCCTTAAGAATCACCTACTTTTATCGCGAAGGTTAGAAAAAATTTTTGTTGGGTAGTGTAATTAATACTTACGGAACCTTCGGAATTATTTATTTGGTCCTTTCCTCTTGTTAGCTGCGTTTTTTTTTTTCTTTCATTTTCTTATTCCCTCTCTTCGTTACTCCTCTGTTTTCCCCATATTTGTCTTTGCTTGCAGTCATATTGCACAGTTGACCTTTTTAACCCCGGTGTACGACACTCATATTTTACTTAAATTTCCACTAATGTCTCCTTAATGGTACTGGACTCCGCAGGCTGTGGGAGATTGCGGCAGTGAGATCGTGACCTCGCCGCACCAGCCCTGGAGGTATACGCATACCTCTGCTAGGCGACCAGCCACCGGGATACGATGGGTCACCATCGCTGGCGTTCCAGCGCTCCGCTAAAAATTAATTAACGGTACGTTCCTGTGTCTGAGTTATCTTCAGGACATTTCGCCTTCTTTTGTCCTAACCGAAGTACAATCCGCCCCTTGCGCTTTTCTTCTTGTCCCTTGGGACATTAACATTAATAGATTGAGCCTCCCAGGTACACCGGAGATCCGGCTGTACTTGTACAAGGTCTTGTACTCGATTCTAGGCGACGTTTATTGCCCTTTCAAACTTTCCCTCTCGGCAGCACATTATTTTTGAAGTTTTTTCACTGTTCATCTACAGGAGCTATTAATTGGCGGCGCCATGGTTCACTGATCGGACTGCTTGTCTTCCACAAGGCGATCCGTGTTCGATCTTTGCCGCTGAAAATGTTATTTATGTTTATTTAGACGGATTATTTATGGACAATCTCAGTATCTTTCTCCTCCATTTTTTTCGCTTGAAGTAACATGTGTTTTAATTACACAGACATCAGAAGCAAGGAGTTTAATAGTACAGTGATGAAATTTCAGTCTCTAAAAGGGGCACCCGAATATTTAGCATATGTCTCCTACAGTCTATTGTTACTAGGAAAATTCTCATAAGACATTCTCAGTGAAACTTTCCCAGCGCTGATTATTAATGATTTTTTATTTTAATTTTAATGCCTTTATGTTCTATAAACATAAGATATTTAATTCAAAATATATTATTTTAACGCTGTTTTATTTAGTGACTAATTTGAAACCACTTCAAAGACAACAGATTAAACGAAAACAGTAACACAAATTTTTGAAAAATAGTTACATTTACATTTCGAAAACAATTGTTAATTCAAAAGTAAGGTCACAATCTTCTCTTTCGATAAGAACTCTCGCTATAAAATTCCCCAGAATAAATAATATTGCATATAGATACAAATGGAAGAGAGTCGTTCTCTGTGGTCTAGGGGTAACAAGGTTGTGGGTTCAAACCCGGCAGAGAGTGATAGATTTTTTCAGGCGTAAAAATCATAAGCAAGGTTCCTTCGAAAGGGAAGTAAAACCGTTGGTCCCGTGTCTAGATTTACGACGCCTAAGAAAACCTCAAACCTGATAAAGAGGCCTCTGAGCAAAGTTAGGCAATCTTTACGCCCAATATAGCATGGAACGTTGAGGACCATAATAGTTAAATAGCGTCCATAAATAACAAATCGTTTAAAGGAAAGAGAAATAGTCTAAAATTGAATGGTATATGTCTAAATTTTTTTTTTTTTTTTTTTGGGAGATAAACTGAAAATAGAGAAGACTTAAAAGAATTACGAAGTATTGAACAATTCTACAATTAATTAAGTACCTATATTTCAAAAAATAGCTTACGTCAAAAAATTATATTATATAATATGTTGGTTGCACCATTTAGCATTACTTCAGTATGTGATCTCCATTTGGTACTTTTGTTATTCCGTCATAAGAGCCGCTTTTAGTTATTTACTGGCCTGTTATAAACGTTTAGGACCGTAAGCCGCAAAGTGTAACCCAACGTGGACAACTCTAAGCCGCAAAACGTAACCGAGAGATGTTTTTTTATAAATAGAGGAGTAAAGCAGTTGCACCCGAAGGCCGCGACTGTGGAACGTCGACAGAACGTAGCCGAGGGATCTGTGAAGCTAAAACGCCACTGATCTCAAGAAAAAGTAAAAACTTTGGCAATCTGTTGACTTTTACATCTGAACAACTTAGGGTTTTCAACACTTTGAAATATGGATCCTCAGTGGAAGAAATCATGAAACGACTTAAACGACTTCTTAAGAGCGTTGTATGTGTGTGTCTGTTTGTGTAATGCAACCATCTTATATCTTTACCAAAATTGTATGTTTTAAGGGAATAAAATTTTGTAAAGCACGTTTTTGTCTTTCACTTAACAAATAACTTATATAATAGTTAGTGCACAAAATTGCACAAGATATTCTGAGAAAATTTAAGATATATACATCTTATTTGTGAGGTAAAGGTCTTCAATGTGTGATATTTTAATAAAAATCACTAAGAGTCATTTCTGACAAAATAAAAATAGTAAGAAAAACCTTCCATGTAAAGGATGGCTAACAGTGCGATTTTTAAAAATCTTTGTTTGAATCTTTGAACCATACTAAATTCGGTATTTCTCGGCATTTTCGTTTTTGAGTTATGCTATTTTCAGGCACAGGTATACAGACAGAGACATACATCCATCTTCTTATAAAACTCATTTTTACTTTCTCTACACGTAGTGGTATTATGTTGTACCCAAAAATTCGATACCGAGATTTCACTTGAAATACTTGTTTTGGGACCCTCTGATTCCCAAAAAAACATTTTTGAAAAAAAAGTCCGTTTGTGTATCTATGTATATGTGTGTCTGTGGGTAGCATAGCTCAAAAACGAAAATCCGTTTAATACCATACTTGATATTTAAGTTTAGCATCTTCCTAAGATGCGTCACGAAGTTTAAACAAAATACCCCCACCCAAACTACCCTTTATATGGAAAAAGTTTCGAAAATTTTGTTTTTTTTAAAATTTGCTGTATTAATTTTGATTAAAATCTCATATGTTTAAGGTATTTACATGACAAATAAAATTTATATCTTGAATTTTCTGGGAATAGCCTCTGAAGATCTCCTTATTCTGGAAGAATTTTTTTGAATTTTGCTTAATTGGTACACCATAAGAAATAGACAAAAACTTACTATACAAAAAATGCACATCTCTTTAAAACATACAGTTTATGTTACATACATATTTTTCGTGGAGTTGACCATTTTCAAGATATTACTTGTTATTGGCTTCAGTTTTAAAATAGCTACAAAACTTTTATCATACGGGAACTTGTCATGTAAAGAAACGGAAGTCAATCCAATTGCAACCACATTTTAAAACATTTGACTGTCGGTTTAACCTAGTGCATTCCCTTACTTCCCTTCTACTCATAAGAAATTAAGTAATAAGACCGTTTCTGCTAATTTTTGTCTCAATTAGCGTGAAATAGAAAGAAGAATAAGCTTATTAACAATAATTTGTTATAGAGATGTAGAGAAAGTCAAGTGAATGGAGCGTAACAGATTTTTATTGACGGAATCTCAAAAAGTATATTTCTAGAAAAGTCTCGGTAACTAGCAAATTTTTAGGTACAATGAAAAACTTGCTCTATTTATATATATATATATATATATATATATATAATAGACAAAACAAAAATTGGAGAAAAGCTGCCAATTACCTTATAATTAACCTCGCTTAAATATTAAATCCTGCAATAACTTCAGGATTCATAATATATAGGGAATTCAATGCTGTGAAGATAGGCTTCGCATCATTAACACCATAAGCGCTATACAGGTGTTTCAAAACGACACCAAACGAAGATGTGGACCTTGTTGGTCATACCGTACGTGATACATGAATATAGTTTACAGCTCTAAATTCGACACGTACAAAAACTGTCATAAAATCACCATGGATTAGGCAGTCGTACATAACCAACTGGCACGTGACTGGCCTACTGCAAGAGACATGCCGGTTGGTAGCGAAGGTCCCAATCGCGTGATGTAGGGGTGGTTTGATGGACACGCCGGCGCGGCATAGGTCACCTTAGTAATGGAGAACGTAGCATGTGGGTTTTGTTGTGTTTCGTATAATACGTTCTGAGGTTGATTACGCTGCCTAATCCCAAATATGTACGATTATTAAACACACACAAAACTTTAAATAGTAGAGTTTGTAAGTTGCGACATCAAGTTTCGGACAAGTCAAAGTGTAAGCTTATCGACTGCTATCTTCGTTTGGTGTCGTTTTGAAACGGCGTGTATTTACTGCTTAATGAAGGACTGCACTAAGTATTCTTTAAATTTCGTAGCGTTCTGTATGTGTCGAGGATGAACACAGGATTCTCATTCATATGCGTTTCAACACTTAATGCAGGCATGCAGAACTTCTGTCCAATTGTGTTCCTGTCACTTTTTCCATCCTCGAGATGATAACATTTACATATCATTTTCATTCGACCGCAAATCCAATTCACGTAGCTATAGGCCTAAGCTAGGAGTGCGGAAAAATAACTAATCCCTTATACTTTTTACACTCCTTCTTTTGGAATGTTATTGGCATAATGTGCGATATAAAAGCAATTTTCGTTATCTGTTAAAATGGAGGTTAAAGTCATATTCTGACTCCTGATTCTGAAGAGTTAAGAGCCATTTTTGAGAAAATCAAAGTTTGCAATATTTTCCATGTAAAGGGTAGTTTGAGGGGGAGGTATTTTCTTGAAAATCTTTGTATTGCATCCCTGGTAGATATTAAACTTAAATAGCAAGTTTGGTATATAATGAACTTTACGTTTTTGAGCTATACTGTCCACAGACACATGCACACAAGGACATTTTTCTAAAAACTTCGGTGAAAGTTTGGTATCAAATTCTTGGGTGGAATAAATACTTTCTCTATATATATTATTTACCTAATACGTGTAGATAAACGTGTTTTTCTGGTGAATTCTCAGTTCGAATTTTGGATGGAGTGCAATATATTTTTTACCTATGTACATGTACTAGAAAGGGTAAAACATCTGTGTTCAGTACCAACCTCGGTTCACCTAGAAAATCAGAATTTCCTGCAAGTTAGGCAACGGTGTAATCTCTGTGGTGAGTCATGGATTTTTTTTCTACCTTGATGTCTAAATAAATTGTGATCTTACCTACAAAAGCAGCCCAAGGGAATCGTGAGCCACAAAATGAGAGCTTATTGCAGAGTGCTGACGAATGATAAGCTAACGGCAACTAACTCCTGTCATTTGTTGAAGGAGCGCTTATCTCGAGAGCGCTCCGACCTTTCCAGCAATTAAAGGTACATGTTTGAGAAGCCGGGAGCAGAAAGAGAACCGGTAATGTACCCCTGTCACCCTGCTGCCTGCAGGCGACTTGCCTTATTAAGCAACTGGTACACATGCATGGAGCAGATAGCCAGCCTATCGTCCTTGAGGCCGTGGCTACCTGGAGGTAGAAAACTATCACTGCTTCAGATAAATCAAACAGGTGCCCCTTTTCGGAATCAGATCGAGTGGGGCAAGGGAACAAATCAATGCAATTACTACCGTCCATTGGGTTGTAATGAGCACCGACCTGGATAGCCGTGGCACACAACTCAGGATAACATTGTCACTTTCTGAGTCAGCCTTTTGCACTTTGCACAGAAACTATTGGAGGTATTGTAAGTTTAGATTGTGCACTGGGATACAAACCCAGATTGACAGCGTGGTGTTGGAGTAACATACTAGCTTCTGGTTCCCAAGGTTACGGGTTCAAACCCGGTGGAGGGCGAAAGATTTTTACTTTCTGTACATGTACTATGTGCATAGCGTATAGAGAAGGTATTGTATTGCGCCCAAAAATTCGATACCGAGATTTTACCGGAAATATACGTTTTGAGAACCTCTGAAACAAAACAAAAAATTTTGGAAAAATGTCAGTGTGTGTGTGTGTGTGTGTGTGTGTGTGTGTGTGTGTAAAACGAAATGGAGTTTTATTTATGGACGCTCTTTAACTGCTGTGGTTCGCAGCGTCCCATTCTATACTGGGTGTGAAAGACAGATTAATTTTGCTCAGAGTTTCCTTTATCAGGTTTGAGGTTCTTTTACGTGCCGTAAATCTATGGCTTTGTTTCCCCTCCGAAAGAAGTCATGGTCAGGATTTTTACGCCCGAAAAAATCCATGGTCCTCTGCCGTGTTTGAATCAGCGACCTTAGGTATATGAGGTTAGCATGGTAACCATTAGACCACGGAGAGCGACATGTGTGCGTGTGTGTCTGTGTGTGTGAGCAGCATAGTTCAAAAATGAAAAGTCTGTTAAATGTCAAATTTAAGTTTAATATTTTCCAAGGATGCGACGCAAAGGTTTTCAAAAAAATCCCCCACCCCAGATACTCTTTATACGGAAAATTTTCGAAAATTTTGATTTTCTCAAAAATGAATCTAACGATTTTAATTAAAATAACGTATACTAGCAGCCGAGAGAGATTGGACGAGAATTGCTAAGAACAGAGCGAAATGGAGAATACTAGAAAGGGAGATAGGAAAGTGCAGCACATAACAGTAAAGTGTAGCGATAGTGAAAAGCGAGATAAAAACTGATGTCACAGACAAAAATAATCATAGAAGTAGAATATAGAATAGTCATATCATCGCAAATAACCAGGCTAAAAGAGAACAAGTTGAAGAGGGGATTAGGAAAGTTCAAATATTGGAAAAACACCCAACACTCCCATTAATTGGCTCCCCATGTCAGAGTACAAATTCCGAGCTATCCCTACTCAAGGAGGAGGCCCTTGCCCTGAAGGGATGTTATGGGCTCTACTTAATATACTAAAGATATTTGTATGACAAATAAAATGTATATCTTGAAATTTTTGGGAATAGCCTCTGAAGACATCTTATTCTGGATGAATTCTGCATAACTGGTAAACCATAAGAGATAGACAAAAATGTAATTAACAAACAGTATAGAGCTCGCAATTTTTGTTATATGCATTTTTACTTTCTCTAGTCCCATATGTACAATGTACATAGGGATAGAGAAGGTATTGTAATGCACCCAAAAATTTGATACCGAGATTTCACCGGAAATACATGTTTTGGGCCCCTCTGAATCCAAAAAAAGCATTTTTGGAAAAAGATCCTTATATGCGTGTGTGTGTCTGTGTGTGTCTGTGGACAGCATAGCTCAAAAATGAAAAGACCGTTAAATACCAAACTTGGTATTTAAGTTTGATATCTTTCAAGAATGCGACACGAAACTTTTCAAGAAAATACCCCCACGCCCAACTACCCTTTACATGGAACTTTTTTCGAAAATTTTGATTTTCTCAAAAATTGCTCTAACGTTTTTGATTAAAATATTGAATATTAAAGATATTTACCTGACAAATAATATGTATATCTTAAATTTTCTGGGAATAGCCTCTGAAGATTACTTTATTCTGGAAGAATTTTGCATAACTGCTAAACCGTAAAAGATGGACAAAACCTTAACATACAAAAAATGTAGAGCACATTAAAACACAAACTTTATGTTACACAACATTTTTTCCAGGAGTTGGTCGTTTTTTAGATATTCCTTGCTTTTGGTTTCAGCTTTGAAAAACTTGTACTTTTCTCATGCAGGAATTTGTCAACTCGTGTCCATACAAACAAAGGAACTTCAGTCACCTAGTAACCAGCTTTTGACTTCACTTTAACCTATAATACTCCCATATTTTGCTTATACTTACAAGGAAGCAAGTCATAAGACTATTTCTGCTAATGTTCATCTCGAATAGCATGGTGTTGAAAGAAGAATTATCTTTCGTAAGAAGTTTGTAGAGCAGCTAGAGAAAGTCATGCAGGTGTAACACTTCAGATTTTTTTTAGTTAGGTTGGCCGTTTCTGAGACACTCCTTTTTATTGGTTTCAGTTTTAAAATACGTACTTATACTTTCCTCATTGGGAATTTGCCAATTCCTGGTCATACAAACAAAGGAACTTCAATCACATATCAACCAGCTATTGCTCTAACCTCATTTACCTTTTACTTACAAGAAAGCAAGTAATAAGACCATTTCTGCCAATTTTTTCTCAATTAGCATGAAGTAAATAGAAGAATAAGCTTTTTAATAGTATGTAGAGAAAGTCATATGAATGTAACACATCGGATTTTTTTCGGTGTAAAAATCCTTAGCATGGCTTACTTTGTGTCGCATATTTACGACACGTAAAAGAATCTCAAACCTACTAATAAGGCTTCTCAGTAAAATTAAATGGTCTTTCACGCCCAAAACAGAACCGCAGCGTCCGAAAATAAAACTCAATTTTAAGGGATTAAGGGATCACCAATGTCATATAAATGAGTTGCTAATGTGTAACTTTTTGTATAGGCGTTTACTGACAGCAAATAAGCAATTGATTCTAAATTGCATTTAAATATGTCGTTTCACTCTGGGTATATTAAATAATTTATTCTATTTAATTAGCTAAAACCAAATCTATTTTTCCTACTATATTAAACCAATTTTTAAAATTACATGCTTTAATACCCTTTTAAGAAATTGTCTGGTTGAAATTTTCCTATAGCGAATAATCTTTATTTTAAGTATTTTATTGCACATAGTGGAAAAACTACAAAGAAACAATTAATTATGCATAAGCATAAACTAGTCTGCATTAAATATGGCAATATTAAGATTCTAACAAATTATTTTATTACACACATTCTGCAGTGCTTTGAGAAAAAAATTCAGATCTCTAGCTGTATTTTTGAGGAAGAAGGAAGATCTTGAAAGTTGTAAAATTAAAAAATAAATATGATGTGTTTCATTCACATGACTTTATCTACCTATTTTGGGAACAAACTTCTTACAAAAGATTGTTGTTCTAAATACTTCTTGCTAATTGACATAAACTTTAGCAGAATGATCTTTTAACTTAGTTCTTTATAAGTAAGAGACTACACTAGGCTAAAGCGATAGTCAATCGTTTTAAAAGCTGTCATTATGCGACTGTTATAGAAATGCGGTTCTGTTCGCAAAGTCAAGTAAAAAAAAAAAAAAAATACGGATGACTTCTGTTTGAGAAAATAATAAGTATTTTAAAAGTGAAATCATTAACAAGGGAAATCTCAGAAACGATTACCTCCACAACAGAAATATCTTTTTGTGTAGTAAGTTTTGTCTATCTCTTACGGTTTATCAGTTATGCAAAAGTCATCCAGAATGAGTAGGACTATATAGATAAGAACTAGACTATATAGAAAAGTCAAGATATACATTTATTTGCCATGTAAATATCTTTAATAACCGCTAATTTAATCTAAATCGTTAAAAACATTTTTGAGAAAATGAAAAATTTCGAAAAATCTTCCATGTAAATGTTAATTTAGTTTGTGGGATTTAATTAAAAATCTTTGCATCCCTGGAAGATACTAACTTAAGTAACAAGTTAAACATTTAACTGACTTCGTTTTCGAGTTATAGTGTCCACACACGCCATTTTACCAAAAATCCTTTTTTTTTTTTTTGACTCAGGGGAAATCTCGACAGTGAAATTTTAGCTGGAATTCGAACCTTCTAGGTCTACTATGCAGTTACATAGTACGTATACATAAAGTAAAAAACACTTCACAAATATTCATATCAATAGATATACGTGAAGTATATAGAAAATTAAGCTTTTGAGAGTTTTTTTGTAAAATAGGAACAGAAAATTATGTGAATTAGAGTGGTTGATGAGGGATGAATTTGATTGGTTAGTGAGGGGTGAATTGAGAAAAATAAAACAAAAGCCCTTTCTCCCCCCCCCCCATTAAAAATGAATGCAACAAACATTGCTAAACATTTATGTAGTCAATGATCCAAACTTGAATGATTTTAAATATGCTATACAGCCACCTTTAAAGCTATTATGGTTCTGACGCTATTTCATTTTGAGTGGCATTTATCAGGCGTAACTCTGCAAAATAGGATTAATGTATGCACGTATATAATTTTGATACTTGGATATGGATATACAGGAAAAGGCTTTCATTATGGCGGCCATAAGAAGTGCCTTTACCTATATTCGTGTAACACAATCCGTGCTAATACTGGGCAAAAGATATTGGTAATAATCCTCTGTGTTACATTCACATAACTTTCTCTACCTATTCGGCAACGAACTGTTCTTCAGGCTAATCAAGATAAACATTTGCAGAACTGGTTTAATTACTCATTTCCTTGTAAGCAGAGATAACTAAGGAAGTGGGGTATTTCAAAAGCATTGAAATAAGGTTCTCTTTGCATGGCTAAGAGTAAAATAAGAGATATAAAACGAATGGTGACTTCCCATTTGAGAAAACTATAAGTACTTTAAAATTGAAACCAATAACCATAAATGACTGTCTCTGCGGTCGAGTGGTCAGTCTTCTGGCTTTTCACCCAGAGGTCCCAGGTTTGCCCCCCAGCTGGGGCGGGGAGTTTTTCTTTAGCTAGAATAACTCCCTATCTCCCACAGGATCTAGAAGTATGTATTTGAGTAAGAGTGTGTGGTGTTTAATAATATAATACTGAAAAAACTAACGGTTGGCGAGAAAAATGCAATAGCTGTTTCTAAAGTAAAGCCCCCCAATACGATTAAAGAAGCTAAAGGGGGCTAAATAAATGCAACAATTAAAAAAAACATCTAGAATATCTCGGAAATGGTCAACCCCGGAGAAAAAAGGCATAGCATGTATTATATCGTGCGTTTTAACGAGATCTGCATTTTTTGTTAGTGTAAGATTTTGTCGATCTCTTAGGGTTTGCCAGTTATGCAAAAATCCTCCAGAGCGAAGAGGGTTGAGAGGCTATTCACAGCAAATTCAAGATGCACAATTTTGTCATTAAAATAGGTTAAACTTATGATATTTTAATCAAAATCTTTAAAACATGTTCGAAAAAATCAAAATTTTAAAAAATGTACCATGTAGAGGCAAGTCCGAAGAGGGGGAACTTCTTGAAAGTCTTCACGTTGGACTGTTCCTTTTTGAGCTATGCTTTTCTGACACACACACACACACATACACACACAAAACACGAAAGTGTATGTTCAGCCAACTGTACTATATACTTACAGAGGAAATGAACATTTATACATTTTTGTAAAAACTGGAAGAGTATTGTAAATCTGAATGTCTTTCTTGCAACATCAGTATACAAGTTTATGCATTCTAGCGAAGTTCTTACGTTTTGCTTTAAAACAGTGCTTATTATCGATTTACTGTAAAACTGAATAGATGCCGTTTTCTTGTTTTGTTACTTTAATATTGATGTCCTCGTATGTTTTCGCACGCTACGCAGCAATCACATTTCAACTCAGGTGTGCTGACTGAGTTATTGCAAAAACATTGAGTTCAACATCCCGGTTGCAGAGCTGGAGGTCATCAAGTTGAGGATGGGGGTGTTTGATCTACGTTCTACGTACTCTATTAATCAACGTTGGAATGCAGACACTTATCTGCCTATTGTAGAGGATCAGGCACATCCGTTCACAATGGCAGCATGCCATAAAATCCACCACAATTGTTTGAGTTCACCATCGTGCTTTGCCTCTCCATATCCTCCTCTCAACATTTAGGATCCTTAAAACTGCTAACCATAAAACTTCTGAGAACGTTAATGTTACACAGTGTTAAATAGAAATCTGATGTGTTCCATTCACATGACTTTCTCAACCTATTCAACAAACAACTATTCTTACAAAAGATTATTCTTTTGTCTACATCATGCTAATCAAGGTAAACTTCAGCAGAAATGGAATAATGAATACATAAGATGTGTATTCCAATTACTCTTAGTTAATTCTAATAAGGTATATACATTAAACACTTAGTATACTTATAGTATTTTATAATACTCACAGATTCCATTTTACTTAATTCACCCCTCACCAACCAAACAATTCACCTGTTATTACCTGCCTCCTTTTAAGTAGAAGGGAAATAATGGAATACATTAAGCTAAAACAATAATTAAATCCTTTAAAAGCTGATCGCTATGTGAAGCAACTGAGATTCGGTTCTCTTTACTTGGCTAGATATAACAG
Organism: Hymenopus coronatus; assembly: GCA_030762935.1. Classification (NCBI taxonomy): domain Eukaryota; kingdom Metazoa; phylum Arthropoda; class Insecta; order Mantodea; family Hymenopodidae; genus Hymenopus; species Hymenopus coronatus. Next base: position 61,208,229 of record CM060898.1, on the reverse strand, counting down.
AAGATATGAAACGACAGATGAGAAAAGTTTAAGGAGGCAGTTTAATCATTCAAATCAATAACAAGGAATACTTCGGGAACGATTAGCTCTACAACGATATTTATAGGACATAACTTGCGTGTTTTAACGAGATCTATATTTTTGTATAGAAAATTCACTCTCAGGCGTCGCCGTGGCCGAGCGGTTAAACCACTCGCCTCCCACCTAGGTGGCCAGGGTTGAATCCCAAGCACCCGGATGTGGAATATGTAGTGGATGAGACGACGCGTAGGAGGGATTTCTCCGGGTCCTCTGCCACTCATTCCACCAATGCTCCATCATCACCTTTTCTATTATTCATTTCGCTTACATTTCATATCGCCACTTCCTCACACTCATGCTTGACTACGGGTCGGCCACTCGTTCCAGGTTCTCCATTCTGTGGTTACTTGCCGTTGGCTCCCTTCCAAGCTATTAATCACATTCGCTTCTAAATTCTAGGGGGGTTTTAGTCCTACATGCGGTGAAGGTAAGCCACTACGAAAAAAAGTTCACTAACAATCAACAGTAAAGTCTGGCCTCACTCGCCCATCATTTCTAAATAAGATAAAACTAGACTGCAAAATGTCATAGCCGGGATTTGACCACGGATTTCCCGGTCTCTCGCTCGAACCACTAAGCTACCATGACAACATGCCGGCACGGCATTAAATTCCTCAACTGACTTGCATGTTTCTGAGTAAACTACAAGGTGATCTTAAATTATTTTGAGATGGCATACCCCAGTGGCAATTTACAATGCCTTAAGTACTTTAAAGCCCCGAGATTTATAGTTTAGCCAGCTCTTAGGTCGATTAATGTCAATTTAATTTATTTTTTTTAACACAAGTCTGAAGTTAGATAGGTAGAGTCAGAGTGAAACTGTCCCATTCATGACTTGTTTGAGAAACCTATTAAATTAACTTCTTGTTAATTTTCTATTGTCTAACCATGAGAAGGCGAGCGTAATGGATTCGTTTACTACGAAGTGTGTGCGCGCATGTGAGTCACCCATGCTGCCATATCTGTTGCGATAGACATAATTACGCAGTTCCAAGTTTCTATTGCTGTTGCGGGAGCTATCTGACAATGATGTTTATATTTATTCAGTGTGAGCGTGCAAGAACTCTGTCGCTAAGGTACAAAATGTTTGTGCAGCAGATTCCTTTACCCACCTTCTTATCGTGGTTACACAGAAGCTATGAGCGGGTACTCGCTGGCGTCACAGAGTACTCAGATGATCTTACAGAATGATTAATAATGAGCTTTATTCAGATGTTTATTTTTTCTAGCCCGCATGCACAATGCACACAGTGGATAGAGAAGGTATTGTATTTCACCCAAAATTCGATGTCGAGATATCACCGGAAATATGTTTTGGGGTCCCCTGAGTCCGAAAATAACATTTTTAGAAAAAGGTCCGTGTGTGTCTATGGAAAGCGTAGCTTAAAAACGATAGGACCGTTAAATATCAAACTTGGTATTTATGTTTAGTATCTTCCAGGTATACGACACGAAGATTTAAAAAAGAAATCCCCCCATCACAAATTACGCTTTACATGGAAATGTTCGATTTTCTCAAGAATTGCACTAACGATTTTAATTAAAATCCGGTACATTAAAGATATTTACATCCCAAATAAAATTTATATTTTGAATTTTCTGGGAATAACCTCTGAATATCTCTTTATTCTGGATGAATTTTGCTTAACTCCTAAACCGTAAGAGACATGCAAAAACACACTATACAAAAATGTAGATCTTGTTAAAACATACAACTTATGTCATTTGCGTTTTTGTTGTGAAAGTAACCGTTTCCGAGATATTCCTTGTTATTAGTTTCAATTGCAAATTACTTATACTTTTCTCAGAACAGGAAGTACCGTTTTTCTTTTGTTCTACTCCTGACCAAGCAAAGAAGCGATTTGCAACGACAGTTTTTAAAACATTTGACTATCGCGTAGGCTTAATGTATTCCCTTAGTTCCCTTCTATTTATAAGGAACTAAGTAATAAGAATATTCTGTTAACGTTTATCTCAATTAGCATGGTGTAGAAAGAATCTTTTGTAAGAAGTTTGTTTTCAGAATAGCTAGAGAAAGTCATATGAGTGTAGCACAAAAAAAGAATTAACTGACTATATTTCGCTGTAACATTGACGCTGGGGTTGCATAAATATGGACATCTAAGGGGGAAGTTTCATCTGTTAAACATAAAACTTAATTCCCAAAGGCAGGAATATGACCATAAAATGATTTCCGTCAGCATTAATGGATTCAATGGGCTTTTAAACTATTAGAAATGCTATTATAGCATTTTCGTGATACGCACTACAATTATGTGCTCGAAAAGATACATTTTATGCATTTCTGAGAGGCTCGAAAATATTTTTGCTGCTCTTTTTATGAGAACATTTTTATGTAAGAAGTCACTAATAGCATTTCTGTGGTAATGCTGATCAACTCCCCCTTTATAGGAAGATTAAAGCAAGTTCTGTATTTCATATAATTAATTTTATAGCGCCATTAAAATATATATGGACTCTTCGTTCCTAGGAATCATCGCCTGAGTGATGGGTGCTCCTCGATCCCAGTGGGTTAATAGCAGATGAAACTGTAGGGCTGTTCTCTCGCTTTTATGATGTATTAAACCTTAGAAATATTAGCGGAAGGCAATACAACGCCATAAGTGTTAATAACAGTGATTCTTACAGATAAAGCAAGCGTTTACAATAAACTACAATATTGTGAAGTAGATGTTATGCTTATTCTTACTTTTGACGTTGGGTTAATTAATTATTACATTTGATTTGCATTCAAAAAAACTGATGTGCTCCATTCACATGACTTTCTCTACATCTCTGCTACAAATTATTGTTAAAAGCTAAAGTTTCTATTTACTTCATACTAATCGAGAAAAAATTAGCAGAAATATCTTATTACTTGCTTCCTTGTAAGTAGAAGCGAAATAAGGGAGCACCATAGGTTAAGGTGATAGTCAAAAGCTGGTTGGTTGCTATGTGACTGAAGTTCTTTTGTTTGTATGGACACGAGTTGACAAATTACTGCTTGAGAAAAGTATAAGTTTTTTAAAGCTGAAACCAAAATAACTAGGATTATCTCAAAAACGACCAACTCCACGAAGGAAATGTATATAACATAAATTTTGTGTTTTAGCGTGCTCTACGTGTTTTGTGTGGTAAGTTTTTGTCCATCTCTTACAACTTAGCAGTTGACAGCAACATTTTTTTCAAGGCAAGCACTCCAGACCATTAAGCCATCTCTTTTCATTTACAGTTATGTGTGGTCAGTAACGTGTTGGCCAGTCTTCTCAGCTTTATGAATGAAGCTTTTGAAATGTTTTATTTTAATATGTCAGTCAAGCTATGAAGAATTTTAAAATTTTCTTCAAAAAATTTTTAAAGGGGGAAAATATGTATAATTTATTTATATTAAATAGGGATTTATAAGTTTTTAACCCATAAAATAGGTACATTGGGGTAAGATAGGCACTTGTACAATAAAATGTGTACAGTAGGTGCAATTTGTCATGAAACGTGAACATATACAATTGCTTTTTGTTTATTGCTTCAGGAAAAAATAGGCATATAACCTAAAATCCGAGGTCTACTCATGACTCAGTCCTGAATTGGCTCAAGTGACTTTCCCCCCCGCCTCATAGTATGTGTGGAAAGGGGTTTTCGAGCCCTGAAAAAGCTGTTACAGCATATGGAAATGAGTTTTACACCTACCTGAAAATAAGTGGCAGGAGTGTTTTAAAAAGTTGTGGTAGATGAAGATTATTAATTAATAAAGTTTTATTACATTTGATACCGAGCATGGCATTATGTTGAGAGGATGAAAAAGTGCTTAAAGTATGGTGGCAAATACTTTGAAAAACTCCAGGCTGATTTTATTGAATTCAGTTTTTGTGTGTCTTAAACATTTCGTAGTGATCTAACGTAAAGGTATTCAATTCCTTAAATTTTCAAAAATGTTTTTCTTAATATTTAACTCAAAATATTCTAATTTTAGGAATTATATATGAATGGATTTACTTACTTTGGAGAAAATTGGGATTCTGCTTTCTACTGCAGTTAAGATGATCACCAAATAGAGGTTTTAGATTATTACTTCTGTTCGAATACTCTAAGAGCTATCAACCTCTCTTGCTTATAAAGGAACTATAAAATGATGAGATATTGGATTGCATATTTTACTGTAGGAAGCTGCATTTAATGGAATGAGGCAGGTATTATAGGTGTTAAATGTCTAATGTATATCTACTTTGCCGTATACTTCAATATCCATTTGCAATAAATGTTTTATTCAGGTGAGGAAGTGAGAATGTTATTAAATACGCAGATACATCTTCCTTCACTGAAAGTTAATGAAAGTCTGTGTTTACTAATGCACAAGAGCAGCACCGCATCCACCTCAATCTCGCAGCACATGCATATGCATAGACGCGAGTTATAGCTGCATATACACGCCATTTGCGAAAGTCACTAATAGCGGGGATTCACACATGTGGGCACTTAAGTATCTTCGTACACTCATTTGCAATCCTTGGGCGGGATACCATAGTAAAGACATAAATAAAATGGATTTCTTCAGGGAGCCTTTTACTGCAGAGAGACATCAAATTAGAAGCTATTAGGAGAAATCAAGTTCTAAGTAAAAGGACTATAACCATAATACCTTATCTGTAAATAATAGATTAGGACAGGCGTGTGTGGCCCATCATCTCCGTCTTTTAAGGCCCTGTGGCGAAATTTCAAATGTTATGCTTCTTAGAAGGTCATTTTTAAACTTTAACCACATTTTCAGGTTAATATAAACGATTTAGAGTCCATGAATTAATTTATATTATTCATTTAAAGTGAAAAACGAGTTATTCAAAGTTTCTCATATTTTCCATTTAACATTAAAGTAATCAAATTTATTTTCATCCTTTACCCATTTGTTTTCATTCATATTTACGGTAATCTTTCAGTTATTGTGAATTTAACAAAAAAATGCAATGTGTTCCATTGACATAGCTTTCTCTATATATTCTGTAACAAACACTTCTTACAAAAGCGCATTCGTCTATCGACTTCATGCTAATCAAGATAAACATTAGCAGAAATGGTCTTATTACTTGTTTCTTTGTAAGCAGAAGGACCATAAGAGAATGCAGTAGGCTAAAGTCAAATGATTTAAAAGCTGTTCATTATAGACACAATTGAAGTTTGATTTTCGTTGTATGGCCAGGAATAAAAAAGAGAGATATGAAACGAATGAAGACTTTCCGTTTGAGAAAGATATACGTATTTTAAAATTGAAACGAATAGCAAGGCATATCTCAGAAATGGTTAAATTCACAAAAGAATATGTCGCACGAATTTTGTGTTTTGTGTTTTAACGAGATCTACATTTTTTATACAGTTAAGTTTTTGTCAATCTCTTACGGTTTACTAGTTATGCAAAAGTTATCCAGAATGAAGAGGTCTTCAAGGAGTATTCCTATGAAGTTCAAAATGTACATTTCATTTGCCGTCAGAATATCTTATACGTATGACATTTTAATTAAAACCATTAGATCCATTTTTCAGTAAATCAACATTTTAAAATAATGTTACATATAAAGGGTAGTTGGAGGGGGGATTTTCCTTTTCTAAAGATCTCCTCTTACGGATTCAGGGTTTCTGAAAACATATTTTCGGTGAACTCTCGGTGTAGAATTTTGAGTGGAATACAATACCTTCTCTACCTACTATGTATTTTGTACATACCTGCAGAAAAAGTAAAAGTTGAAGCAGCTAAGTTAACACGGCTTCCTCCACCATAGCAGATGAAGAAATTATGCTAGAACAAACTAAAGGAAGTATTGTGCTCTCTGTTTGAGCATTTTGGTGATCAGTAAATCAAAGAAATTACAAAAATACTAGTTTGGGGAATCTTTAAAGATTTACTAAAGCTGGAGATTATTATATCATAATAAATAAAAGATTAGAATAGGTAGAATAGATGATTTGTAAGTGCACTTTAAAATAATCAAAAAAGTAAACTCATTTCGAAGTATATAGTAGACAAAACTAAGCTTGTAAAAACAGACAAAATTTGGGAATATTTTCAGCCTCAGTGGAGTAATTGTTTGATGAATAATGCATAGGATATTTTTGTAATAATAGCATTAATTACATGTTGAATGTTTTGAAAAGATAACGATTTATTTCTTTACTTCCAAAAGAAAGAAAAAAGCATTTCCTTGAATTAACAGATTCCTTCACGAGGACTTCCTTTAGGATTGATGTATCATTCATGCACATGGACTTCTGACTTCACTTTTTAAATCACGACTGGAAAGACGATCCTCGGAAGCTGAAGAAGAAAAAACAGAGCACGCCCTTTAAACAAGCCACGATTTCAATTGTTTTCTGTTTATTTCACAGTTGAATTAATATCCATCATCTAGGAGTGTATCTCACGTGCAGAGAAACAGGGCGGAATTTTGAAATGTATTCCACACGAGGAAAATTCCCTCAGTAGCCGGGGGCAAAAGTCACACGAAGCAGGCGCGCTCTGAACAACAGTCCTTTTAATATTCAGAGGTATCCCCAGAAACATGTGAAATGTACAGTTCCTCAGAGGCATGCCTCTTCAATGTCTGTCAATCATTTCACGGAGTAGAGGAAGACTAAACCCAAGATGTTTTCATTACTTAAGTACTACCTCTCCTAAGCTGGGCGTTACCATCTGGTTGTCATTTAAGTAAATCGGTGAGAGCAAATTTGCTCGATGCTACTACGAATAGCATACTATGCAATGCGAGACCAACTGCGCGAAAAAACAAGAAAGAATAATTCCTCCAGTGCTCTTGGAAGTATGCAACATTTTGCTTATGAAATAATCCACATTTCATACACCTATTGTAAGTTCATGATCAGTAGAACAATTTCTCTATTGTGACTCTTGCATTAGTATTTATATTTCTAATATGAACATATACATATTTTGGCATGTTTGATAGTAATTGATAACCATAATATATATACTTGCAAAAAATAATGACAGTTATTATAACACTAGATTCAAAAAGTTCCCTGAGTCGTTTATTTTCTCTTTAATGTAGGTATACAAAAATAAGATATTTTATTTTTAGAAGTTGGTAGCGTCCATGAAGACACCTCATTTCAATTTTCAGGCTAATAATGATTGTTGTCTTTGCTTGGGAACTAGCTTTTGTTGTGTATGCATGTTTGTTTATCGTATTTCATAAAATCGGCAACATTGAGAACGATGGAAGAAGCTTGTGGTGAAGCAGCGACGAAGAAAACTCAGGTGTCTGGATGGCATAAACGTTTCAGTCAAGATTTTCGAGCCTACATGGGTAAGTAGTTGGTGGTAGTATTCAACAGATCGCAACAGCTTGGAATCTCACTTAGGCTGAGTTACCCGTATAAGAATTTTTCCGGGGTTTTCCCTCGTTCTGAGAAGACGAAAATCGGTAACTTTAAGCTCCATAGACCCGAGATCATTTGAGATTCAAGTCCTCAATTTCATTAATTGTCCAATATTACCAGCCAGGTTAAGGGACGTTAAGCTACAAAAAAAAAAAAATAAAAAAAATTGCATGTGTTTCATTCACATAACTCTCTCTACATCTCTGCAATAAATTATTGTTAAAAAGCTTAATTATCTATTTACTTAATGCTAATCGAGAAAAAATTAACAGAAAGGATCTTATTACCTACTTCCTTGTAAGTAGAAAGGAAATAAGGGAGTGCCATAGGCTAAAGCGATAGGTAAATCCTTTAAAATCTATTTGCTATGTGATTGAAGTTCCTTTATGGACAGGAGTTGACAAATTCCCGTATGAGAAAAATATAAGTATTTCAAAGCTGAAACCAACAGCAAGGAATATCTCAAAAATGGTTAATGCCACGAAAAAGTATATATGACATAAATTGTGTGTTTTAACGAGCTCTGCATTTTATGTGAAATACGTTTCTGTCAATCTCTTATAGTTTACCAGCTATACAAAATTCCGCAAAAATCTACCAGAATAAACATGTCTTCAGTGACTATTCCCATAACATTTAAAATATACATTCTATTTTTCATGTAAACATCTTTAATGTACGATATTTTAATCAAAACCGTTAGAGCCACTTTTCAGAAAATCAAAATGTTCGAACATTTTTCCATGTAAAAGGTAGTTGGAGGTGGGGGGATTTTCCTGAAAATCTTCCTGTCGCATCCTTGAAAGATACTAAACTTAAATACCAAGTTTGGTATTTAACGGACTTGTTTTTGAGCTATGCTGCCCACAGATACACACACATACAGACAGATGGACACATATAGGGGTATTTGTCTAAAAACGCTTTTTTTTTTTATCCAAAGAGTCCTAAAACATGTATTTCCGGTGAAATGTCGGTATCGAATTTTTGAGTGAATTACAACACCTTTTCTATAACTATATGCATAGTACCTACGTGTAGAGAAAGTAAAAAATCGAAAGCTGAATAAATTCTGTACATGTAACAATGGCACTGCGACAGGTATCTGAAAATGGCTTCCAGGAGTGCTTGCAGTATCTTTACACGCGGTGGCAAAGAGGAAGGGAATGTTGTGCAAATTGTCATATGGTAATTTGATTCTGTGTTATTTACACAACGGTATATTTTTTAATGTAATATTAATATAATGAAATAACAAATCCTAAACTTGGTTAATACCATTGTAATGTTATAGTAACACCAATAGTATGAGAATTAATCTGTAAAGAAAAACTTCCACATTTATAGTAGTGAATACGAAGAGACATCTTGATAATTAATTAGTATCGAGCACAAGTTGAAAAAAAAAAATAAAAAAACTACTCCTTGATAACTGTTGCACTTGCTTACATGGGTTGCGCAATGAAGCTGAAAATTGATTTTTCTGAGTGCAGAGCTTTGCCGCATAGTAAACTTTCTATAAATAAAATGCCTCTTAGGTAGGCATAAATCAATCAATGGCTTACTTGCTGGATTATTTTGTTCCCCACCTCATAAGCTGGCAAACGGTACCAGAATCCCTTCTGTTAAAATTGAGTTTTGCTTATGGACGCTCTCTAACTGTTGCGGTTCTTAGCTCCCATTTCAGATTGGGCATGAATGACTACTTAATTATGCTCCAAGGCCTCTTTATCAGGCTCGAGATTCTTTTACGTGACGTGCGTGTCTATCTGTCTGTGTGTGTGTGTGTTTGTGGGCAGCATAGCTGAAAAACGAAGAGTCTGTTAAATACCAAACTTGGTATTTAAGTTCAATATCTTCCAGGGATGCGACACGAAGATTTTCAAGAAAATCCCTACCCCCCAACTACACTTTTCATGGATTATTTTTCGAACTCTTTGATTTTATAAAAGAAATGGCTCTAACGATTTTGATTAAAATATCGTATGAACATGACAAACTGTTTATTTTGAATTTTTTTGGAATAGCCTTTGAAGGCATCTTTATTCTGGATAAATTTTGCGGAATTTTGTATAACTGGTAAACGTAAGAAATAGATAAGAACTTATTGAATATAAAATGTAGTTTTCGTTAAAATACAGAATTTATATGATATACATTTTTTATAGAGTTGACCATTTTTTAATATTCTTTGTTATTGGTTTCAGCTTTAAAATAATTATTCTTTTCTCATACGGGAATTTGTAAACTCCTGTCCATACAAACAAAGGAACTTCAAGTACATACCAACCAGCTTTGAGTATCGCTTTAGCCTATGGTACTCCCTTGTTTCTCTTCTACTTAAATGAACACAAGTAATAAGACAATTTCTGCTGTTTTTCTCGTTTAGCACGAAGTAAATAGAGGAATAAGTTTAACAATAATTTGTAGCAGAGATGTAGAGAAAGTCATGTGAATGGAGCACATCAATTTTTTTGTTTTGTTTCTTTTTGTTTGCTGCAGGTAGATTTTACACATATTTTAGATATCAATGTCAAACCTAGTGCACAATTTTATTGTGGGTGCTCACTTCGCGTCTAACACCTCATTCACTCATACGCAAATGATACTTTCTAAAGTGTACACCCACACGCACACAACACACATACGGACTCGCGAGCACTCACACACACACACACACACACGCGCGCGCACATACGCACACACATAATCTCTCCTTTTTAGTGCACTTTTCGGTCTTTGCCGTCCTGGGCACTGGAGCACGTCTGATGCTGGGCAGGAAAGTGGTCTGTGCTTCTTGGATATCCATAGTTATACGGTTTTTAAAAGTAATTTGGCGTCTTAAAATGACCTCTTATTGACCAAACGGTGCAATTGTATCTCAATATCCCATTGGTCAAACTTTGGCGGCGCCGTGGTCGAGTGCTTAGACCACTCGCCTCTCACCTAGACGGCCGGGTTCAATCTCAAGCGGCCGCAGTGATATTTGCGGTGCATAAAGCGGAGTAGGGGCGGGTTTTCTCGGGTTCTCCCATTTCCCTGTCCATTGCATTTCACGGGGCTCCATTTTCATATCATGTATCACCAATGTCATCGCCTGCGATGCCAAAAGTAGTAAAAACCTGCGTTAAACACTACAAAAAAAATAGTGATTTGTGTTCCAAATTCATAACAAAAATATGCCAGTCCCCATGGCCGCGCTTTGGTGCTTCGTGGCGCCAGAGATCGTGGGTTCGAGTCCCGACCAGATTTCAGAATTGTATTTTTTATAAGAAAAACTTTATGTACACCCTTGACGTTGCAAATACTCTGATTTCTCCTTGTTCTCCCTTGACCTCACGCGCTATACAAAATTTTTGGAACACAATCCCCAACCGCCCTAACGGTAGATTTTCCTGACAACGTCTTCTCCTCTTCCGATTAACCTCCGAGGCGAGAGAAGTTTTTCGCACAAAATTCACCCTAGGTCCACAGATAAAATCGTTATATACATAATTCTATGTATTTACAAATGAAATATCTTAAATTATAATGTTTTAAGTAAAAATAAACACATAGATTTAACACTGCAAAAAAATCTATGATTTAATTAATTGGATTGCCGAGAGGAAGTTCTCGGCTCAACAATTATATTACGACATCCAATTACCGCCAAACCTTTAAAAGTGTAAAGCGTAGGTTCATATCTGAAATATAAATATTAAAGCAAGAGACATATTAGAGCAATTTGTTCTACAGATCGTGAACTTAACAATAGGTAAGGCATGGAACTTGGAAAATATTTTCAACTTTAAAACGTGATTTACTCGTTTACAGTTTTTTCAACATATTTTGCCATTCAAAATGTTCTATACGATACAGGCTTATTCTAGCTCTCTTAAATTTTTAGGATAGGGTTTTAACAAGCAAAAAAAGGTTTCTTTCATATGATTTTTTAAAATGTCTAATATTGTTGTAGATATTGATTTTTAAAGTCAATTGTATTATAACATTTCTTGGATTTTTGTCTGCGTCTTGCTTTAATATTTTTATCTGTTGAACTAATTGTGGTACAATAAATTCACATGGTAGTACTGTTCCTGATACTTGAATGCAAATTTTGAAAAATAAAAAAATTACAATTTTCATCATTTTCTTCGTGTGGAGTGATTTGAATTTGGCACCAGATTTTTAATTTAAAAGTTAATGACTCAAAAACTACTTATGATACATAAACTAAATTTTAAAGTATGTAACTACTGTACAACGTAAATGCATGTTCAAAACTTCAGGCTGATTAGTTGAAAACTGTTGGATTTAGGAATTTCACAGATGCTTTACTACGTTTTTTAAAAGCAAAATGTTGCATACTGTCAGAACAATGTTCTTGCTTTCCGTGCATTTAGTTACGCAATTCGCAGGAGTATCGAGCAAATATGCTCTCTCTGCTATACTCAAAGGGCAAACATTTGGCGACGTCAGTTTTAGATAATGTTCCATATCGCGCTGTAGCGGTTGACAAACTCCTTTCTAGAGTTACGTGATTATATCATGATTGCAAAACAAAGAGGTTCAGTGTTACGGTTGTATGCGTAAAATCATAACCTGTGTAAACTGATTAAAATGAACAAACGTAAAGAGAAGGTGCTGAAAGTGGACATATTTTTACTTTCTCTGGTTCACACCGTTGATCGTTTTCTCCACATGTGTGCGAACTGAATTCCATGGAACTATTATGGGCGAAAGTAAAGCGAATAATTATGGAAATAATGTAACAGGTGGCTTATCGCTGCAGAGATTGGGCGATAAAACGCTTGAGGACATATGCTTAATACGTTATTCACGACCAGATTTTTACTTTCTCTATCATATACTCTAGATATCGTGTAATAAAGATATTGTACAATATGTGTATATAAAGCAATGAGACCAATTTTGTTGCCTTTTATATTGCAATAGCGAAACAGTTAATACGTAACTTGGGAAGCCTCACAGGCTGAAAGGATCTTCCACTTTTAGCAGTACTGGAACTGGGATATTGAAGTGGCCTTCTGCTGGTCGCTTACAACCTTTTAATTGCTGTCCAGGGTCCAAAAGTGATGTCTCTTGAGGTGCGCTTTCAATCACTGGAAGAGGTGAAAATCACAGACACTCAAGTCTGACAATAAAGGAGGCTGAGGAGCCACAGAAATGTTTTACTAGGAAAAAAATGAAAACTTTATTGAAAATGCTATGTGAGAAGCATGCCATGATGCAAAACTCAGTTTTTTACTTTCTCTATGCGCACTGTGTACATAGTGTATAGAGAATGTATTGCACTCCACCAAAAAATTCGATACCGAGATTGCACCGGAAATATATGTTTTAGGGTCCCCTGTATCCAAAAAAAGTATTTTAGAAAAAGATCCGTGTGTGTCCGTGTGATTGTGAACACGATAGCTCAAAAACGAAAAGTCAGTAAAATACCAAAATTGATATTTAAGTTAAGTATCTTTCGGGGATGCGACACGAAGATTTTGAGAAAAATTCCCCCACTCCAAACTACCCTTTACATGGAACTTTTTCGAAAATTTTTATTTTCTAAAAAATCCCTCTTAACATTTTGATTAAAATATCGTATATTAAAGATATTTACCTGACAAATAAAATATATATTTTGAATTTTCTGGGAATAGCCTCTGAAGACTATTTTATTCTGAATGAATTTTACGGAATTTTGCATAAGTGCTAACCGTAAGAGAGAGACAAAAACTTACCATACAAAAATGTAGAGCACATTAAAACACACAATTTATGTTGTACACATTTTTTTCGTGGAGTTGATTGTTTTTGAGATATTCCTTGTTTTTGGTTTAAGCTATAAAAACTTATATTTTTCTCATACAGGACTTTGTGAACTCGTGTCCATACAAACAAAGGAACTTCAATCGCATAGCAACCAGCTTTTGACTATCACTTTAACCTATGGTACTCCCTTATTTCGCTTCTACTTACAAGGAAGCAAGAAATAAGACAATATCTGCTAATTTTTTCTCGTCTAGCAGGAAGTAAATAGAAGCATAAGCTTTTTAAAGATAATTTATTGCAGAGATATAGAGAAAGTCATGTGAATGGAACAGGTCAGATTTTTTATTTGGTGTCGCAAGCATTACTGTTGCAAATTCTTTCAAGACTTTGCTCTTTCAAGACATGTATCGATTATTTGCAAACACGAAACCATTGGTCTTTGCGATATTTTCATCAGTTTTTGAACACCGCAGGCATGCCCTTTGAAGTTCATTTTCAACTGGCTCTCTTCCTTCTGAAAGGGACTTAAACCGCAGAAACATTTAACTCCCTGATAAAACACTGTCTCAGTAAGCTTGGTGAACTGAAGAAAACATTTCCATCACACTGTATGCAATTCTGAGGCAAAACCTGATCGCACAACCTGATCGAAGTGCGTGCCATTCATTGTCAGAATGCACACACAAAATCGGTTTCGATAAGGCAAGCGGTACAAAAAACAAATTTGAGCTAACAATATGAAAGTTGTACTTCTAGTATATCGCATGCTCACTGACCTCACATCCAAAGTCCTGTGCCCCCAGTTGACAGATCGAACTCTACGCAATCAATTTTGTACTTCTATTTATACACTTTTTTTGTTTTTTTTTAGCTTAGTTGCTCGACATTTGTCTTCTCAGGATAAGGGAAAACCGCAAAAAAAACCTTATCCGGGTAACTCACCCTAAGCGAGATTCGAACTCACGACGTTTTGAATGTATTGAATCCAAAAATTCGGTGGAAATAGTCTTTTGAGGTCCCCTTGAACTAGAAAAAACACTTTTGATAAAGGTTCGTGTGTTGTGTTTGTGTTGTCTGTGAGCATCATCAGAACGAAAAGTCCGTTAAGAAAACTTGGTATTTAATTTCAGCTTCTTTCAAGGATCCTAAAGAAAGATTTTCAAGAAAATGCTCCACTCCAAACTACCCTTATATGGAAACTTTTTAGAAAATGTTTATTTTCATATAAATGGCTTTAACAATTTTGATTAAAATACTATTAAGTTTAAGCAATTTTTCATCACAAATAATATGTATATCTTCAATTTTCTTGGCATAGTCTTACTTTTCATTCTGGAGAATTTTTGCAGAACTGTACACGATTTTGATTAAAATACCATAGATGTTTAAACTATTTTCATCACAATATATATTTCTTAAATTTTCTGTAAATAGTTTCTGAAAACCTCTTCATTCCGGATGGCTTTTGCAGAATTAGGTTGTAAGAAATAGAAAAAGACTTACATGTTACATAAAAACTATACCTAGATCTAGTTAAAACTCACAATTTATGTCATGCAATTTGTTTATGGAGTTAACCATTTCTAAGATGTTCCTTGTTGGTGGTTTAAAGCTTTCAAGACTTACCCTTTTCTCAACCGGAAAGTCGTCATTATTTTTCCTTTGTTTTTCCTGGCCATACAAGAGAACGGAATTTAAATTGGATCGCATAGCGACATATTTAGCTCTATGTAGCTCCGTATTTCTCTTCTGCTTACACTGAATTAAGTAATAACACAACTTCTGCTAATATTCAACTATTAGCATGAAGTGGATACAGAAATTACCTTTTATAAGAATAGTTTGTAGATTGAGTGGGGAAAGTGATGTGAATGAAACACTTCAGATTTTTACATAGTTTTAAATGATTTTATGAACTTCTTTATATCTTCAAATAATGTTGGTTACTATTTTTAATTTTGTTGAATATCTTAGTAGGAGAGTACTAATAATTTAAACAATTTTTTTTCTGCAAAATTTTAATACATGCTTGGACGACGTTTTTAACGTGTTATGCAATTTAAATTATGCTTTAATCTCCAGTTAGTGATTGGTTATTTCCCAAAGGTATGGAGGAGGCTGAAAATAGTCCACAATATATACTTAATATGAGTAATAAAATGTAGAATTGGATCTTTTATATCTTTAAAAATTGTTTTTAAAAACAAGTATGATAATCTTCTGCTCATTTTATACATTATTGTTCAATATTTTGTGCTACAAATATTTTTTAAAGATAGTTATATACATATATTATGGTCAGTAATTTAGTAAAAGTAATAAAATTACATTTTTTATCCTATCACGATAATCCTTTTAAATCAGGCATATAAAAAACTAAATAAAAATTAAAAATTAAAACAAAACATGAATTAACTTTTAACATCCTTAAGACAATGACAAGTTCTAAATTAATTTGTTTAAAACCTTCTTTCTTTTTAGGAAATTTTATATTCATTGGTATATATTATGATTTTTATGGAAAGAAAAGTTTTATTGGTAGTCTTAGGTAAATATTGTTGGATGATTTGTCCCAAAGTTATTAAGGAATCTGACTGTAAAAATAATTCTTGGTACACTAGCTGTCGGAGGAAAAAAAATTGCTTATAACTAATGAAATGTATGTATATATATATGTATTAAGCAATTTATATCACAAGACTGCAATTAGAAAATTAACTGAAGTTTCTGTGCAAAAATTAAACTTGTTTAGTTGTAATACTTAAGAAAATGAGCTTTCATCTCTTCATGTGCCCAACCTTACGAGCGAAGTGGTTCGAGTCAGCTGCGATGTTGCCTTCTTTTATGAATATCACAACAGCTGGGAAACATAACCTCTTCATGTATCGTATTTAGCATTTTACAACTACAAGGATCTTATAAATGTTACTGTCTCTCCACCAGTTCATGGTCTCTGTGGCATGGATGAAATGAGTAAGCAGTTCAACATAAAATTCGAGTTGCACTATGAAATCTGACGCTGGACTTGTTCTTCTAGATCGTTTATGGCAGTGGTGTCAACTTTTGGAATATGTAGTTCTGCTAGTTTAAGGGACACACAGTGAAACTTTTATTATGATAGCAAATACTGGATATCAATGAGAGTCAACATTTAGCTGTCCCACCTTACTTCGGGTTCTACGTCCGTTTAAACATAGAGAAATACACCTGTTCCCTAGTATATTGTTTTGTAAAACAGCGTATTTCTCAAAACTACTTTTCAGACCTTTTTATATTCCACGCGTTTCAAATTTTGTTTAAATTCAACTAAAACGTCTTAGAATTACATAATTATCCATTGCAATGTTACAGGTTATTACTTAAAACCATTCGTGATTTTTTAAATTTTTGGGAATAAATTATTAACTTTAGAGATTAAGTTTTTCTAAAGAAACCCTTTATTTATAATTCAGTAATCAAAGTTATTGCAATATAATTGGTACAGGTTTTTGTGTGTGGTTACAATCTCCAATTAAAAGAACGGAAACCAGTTTTCGCAAATTTTGAGGTAGACATGAACATTTTGATTATACAAAATGTTTATTATAAAAGTTGTGAAGTAATTATAAATATTTAACCAATTTAAGTGACATTTTGTATTCAAATTAGCATAACAGCAATGCACTCATAAGAGGTTCAACATCAAGAAGAACGTCATTACCTTAATGATCTTGAAGCTTGTCGTTCACTTCTTAAAGGAGGAAAATCAATCCAAAACTTTCAGTTACAGAACAAGAATTTGATCCTTTTTGGGAAGGGAATCTGGCTTTCAATGTTT
The DNA here is from genome assembly GCA_030762935.1 of Hymenopus coronatus. Taxonomy (NCBI): domain Eukaryota; kingdom Metazoa; phylum Arthropoda; class Insecta; order Mantodea; family Hymenopodidae; genus Hymenopus; species Hymenopus coronatus. The sequence continues at coordinate 61,191,182 of CM060898.1, read as the reverse complement.
CGTCTCATCTCTTGTACTTGAAATAGATATTCCAGTAGCAGAAAAAGAAGAATGGCATAGTTTAGAAGAAATATGACGTGTTTCACTCACATGACTTTCTCTAGCGGTTCTACAAACAAACTTCTTACAAATGATTATTCTTCTTTCTATACCATGCTAATCGAGATAATCTTTAGCTGAATGCTTCTATTACTTAGATGTTTTAAAAAAGCTATCCCTCTGCGATTGTCGTTGAAATTCGGTTCTGTGTTTGGCCAAGAGTAAGACAAAACAAACACGGGTCACTTTCTGTCTGAGAAAAGTATAAGTATTTTAAAATTGAAACCAATAACAAGGAACATCTAGTAAAGAGTTACATCCATAATTTGTTTACATGAGATCTTTTATCTGTCTCTTACGGTTTACCAATTATGTAACAGTCATTCAGAATAAAGAAGGCTTCAGAGACTAGTCCCAGGAAAGTTGAGATATATACTTTATTTGTAATGTAAATATTTTAATCAAAATTGTTAGCCATTTTTGAGAAGGGCAAATATTTGAAAACATTGTTCATGTGAGGAATAGTTTGAGGAGGAATTTTTTTTTTAAATCTTCGAGTTGCTTCCCTGGGAGATACTGAACTTAAATGCCAAACTTTTCGTTTTGAGCTATGCTATCTACAGAGACACAGACTCACACACACACACACACACACACACACTGATGATTCATGGGGTCTAAAAACATATATTTCCGGAGAAATCTCGGTATCGAATTTTCGGTGCAGTACAATACCTTCTCTATCTACTGTGTATGTTGTCTATATGCGCTAGAGAAAGTAAAAGATTGATGATCAGAAGTGAGCTAAATTTAATTCAAACAATTAAAGATAAATCTTTGTAGTAGCTTTCATATCATTTTTATTAAAATGTATTAACATCCTATCATGAGTTCCCGTTAATTAGCCTCTCTAAAAATATACATGTTTCAGTCCTAACACCTCATAAATTGAGTTCCAAAATCCACTATTTTCAAATAATAAAGTTAAATTTTCATCCACATAGATTAGAAAGTTCTATAACAGAATATACTAATATTTTGTAGTTTAAAGTGCATATCCATGAGGAAACATTTGTAATTTCAGAAAAAACAAAATTAAAAGCATGAAATGCATTTTTCATTTCTTGAAAATGTTTCTTGTAGGGTTTAAAAAAGGTTTGGAGCTATAAGCAACCAAATATTAGGTAAATCAAATATTATCTTTAATTGATAATTTATTTGAAACGAACAGAAACGAAATATTTGAAATTGAATATTTCTGGTAACGCAGTTCAGGAAGGTGGCAGAACTCGACAGTATTTTTGATGTGTAGAAGTTCTTCTTCTCCTCCTCCTCCTCCTCCTCCTCTTCTTTCATATCCGTCACGCTTTGGGCTTTAAGGGTTCCAGCTCCAAATTGTTGATGCCATTATTTCCTTGCTCCTTTTTACCCCGAAGGATTGTTCAAACCGCCTTTGGTAACCTATTGTTTGGCATTCTATCCAAATGTGGTTGCCATATTCTTTTATATGTTTTACTATACTGTTTAATTTTTCTACTGTTCTTTAATCTATTACTTATTTGTATTTTTTGTATTTTATTTGAAAAGCCTACTATAAACCTAAAAGTTCCCAAGTATGCTGTTTCTTGTATTGGTTCATATTTCGGACCCATAAATAATTGTGGGTGTTGACGTAGACTTACATAATTAAACTATTACATCTGGCACGGGTAACTTATTCACATGAGCTCATGATTTACCTTAACCTTAGTTCTTTCCATCCAAATTACCCTTCATATTTCATATCACAGAGAGGAACACCCCGAAGCTATAGTGAGGCAATCTAGGATAAGGAAGTCCAAAATACTTTCCCCGTCTGTAACGGTCTACAAGACAAACGTAGGACCATGCGAACACCATAACGGCTCAAGAATAGAACGCAGTAGTCCTCTTTGTAGAGTTTATACACATGGGTCTGGGTTGAAATTGTAGCAAAGCAGCCCCTTCATCAACCTAACCCTGCGCAGCGCCCGTAACGCAGCCAAGGGACATTATATTGCTGATAACTAACATGAACTACGCCCACCAAATACAATGAGGAAATAAGACAACTAAGCTTTTATGGCCTTTTTAAAACGAAATCAACATTTTAGATCTGACTGGCTCCAACATTTAAAAGAATGCCACCAACAAGATTCGACAGATTTTTTCTTCAATATCAACTCAAAGGTAAAATTAATATTGGTCGATCGATAGCAAGATGGAAAGATACAACCTCTTGATGTAGAAACAGATCTAAGGTTTAATTCCATGAGAAAGACGACGATAACATTTTTCCTTACCTTATGTTTTCATTTTCGTCGTATAGGGAATTGAATTTTTCAATTTGACTCTACCTATCCAACTCCTGTCCTACTCGCGCTAATATCGAACATTCAATTAATTATACCCATTTAACTCTATTTAATTAATGCATGACATCTTACATATACCAGTAAAAAGGTGTTCGTACTTGCTCTAAAATTCCATTTTCGAAGACTAACTTTGAACACATTGGGCAAAGCAATAAAATAACACTAAATATTACCTATTTTTTAATTTTTTTCATTTATTATTTTCTGTAGCCCATATGTACGAGGTATATAGTAGATAGAAAAGGTATTGTATTTCATCCAAAATACGATATCAAAGTTTCACTGGAAATATATGTTTTAAGGTCCCCTGAGTCCGAAAACAGCATTTTAGTAAAAGGTCCATGAGTCTGTCTGTTGATAGCACACCTCAAAAACGAAAAGTTAGTCAAATACAAAATTAATATTTTAGTTCAGTATCTTTCAAGGATGCAACGCGCGATTTTCAAGAAAATCTTCTGACTCCAGTCACGCTTTACATAGAACATTTTTCAAAAATGTTGATTTTATCAAAAATGACTGTAACGATTTTGATTAAAAAATGTATTATCAAAGATATTCACATCACAAATAAAAAGTATATTTTAAATTTTCTGGAAAGTGCCTCTGAAGAACTCTTTAATCTGATAAAATTTTGCAGAATTTGCATAACGGTTAAACTGTAAGAGATAGACAAAAACTTACTATAGAAAGAACGTAGATCTCGTTAAAACACATTATTTATGTCACATACGTCTTTCTTGTCGAGTTGGCCGTTTTCGAGATATTCCTTGTTATTCGTTTCAGTTATAAATTACTACATTTTCTCGAACGGGAGCACACAAACTGAACCGAACATGAATTGTTTTACATAGCGTCCGCTTTTAAAAGATTTGAGTATCGCGAATAGCAAGTAATAGAACCAATGATTTTGCTAATGTTTGTCTAGATTAGCAGGACGAATAAACTTTTGTCACAAAAATTTATTTGTGGAACAAATAGAGAAAGTTATCTGAAGGAACACATCAGATTTTATTTATTTATTTATTTTTATTTGAAGATCTTTTAATATGAATTTTTTTTCAAGGCATATGCCATTTCTTAGCTCATCTTTACTCTTTGTCAGCAAAATCTGAGCATCCCAAAAAGCAGCGCTTTATTTTTAGTTTCTCCACATATAGTAAGTGGGAGAAGTATTGCATTCCAACCAAAAATTCAATCTCCGGATTTTTAGCCAGAAAAACATCTCTTAAGATCCCCTGATTCTGTATAAAGCATATCTAGAAAAGGTGAGTATGTGAGTGTTAACAGTATAACTCAAAAACAAAAAGACGATTAAATACTGAACTTGATAGCTAAGCACAACATGTTACCAAGAAGCAACACGAAGATTTTCAAGAAAATCTCTTTACCCTAAACTATGCTTCACATGGAACATGTTTAAAACATTTTTATTTTCTCAAAACTGCTCTTACGATTTTTATTAAAATACCACACGTTGAAAATATATTGATGGAAAATGAAATATACATATAGAATTTTTCAAGAAATAGCTTCAGAACTCCTTTTCGTTCTAGATACTTTTGAATAACCAATAAACTGTAAAAGGTGGATAAAATGTTAAACAAAGTTATAGATCTCGTTAAAGCACAAAATTTATGTTATATATAAATATAATCTATTCATTTTAAACTTTTGGGCTTGCTGAGAGAACTAATTGCAATGCCATCACATAGAGACCAACTGTTAAAATATTTTAGTCCCTTTATCGCACTTTTCTTTTATATCTCTTCTATCTTCAAGAAAATAAGTAATAATACGATTTATGTTAGTGTTTATCTCGATGAGTAGATAAAAGAACACTTTTTTAAAGAATAGTATGTTGCACAATGGCCAGAAAAATCATGTGAATGAAACAATTCAAAATTTTTAAAATTATATACCCTAATCCAGTGCAACCTTTTTCCACATAGAAATTCTAAACATTAAAATATAATAATCAATTCCAGATAAAAACCCAGGCTTAATAGGACGAGCTAGTTTGATATATATATAATTTCCTATCAGACAACCGTTTTTGAAATAATAAAACCGATAATATTTACGTTTCATTCCAAATTGGCTTTAATATTTAAGCTTAGGAGATACAAATAACAACGATAATTATATTCATCAAATATTGATTATACGAGGGTCGTTTTTCTTCCACCTCCGATAAGATATAAATAAAAGGCAAGTTCATAGAAAGCAACTATTTTATTACTAAAAGATTTGTATCTTAATGGTTACTTTTCAACATAATCACCGAAAATATTGAGACATTTATCGTATTTGTGCACAAGCTTTGCAATACCTGCTTCAAAAAATGTTGCCGCCAATGATGCAGCCCGGAACCCCTATCAATGCAGCTGTTTATTGTGAAACTTTACGTCGTTTGCGGAGAGCCGTTCAAAACAAACGAAGAGGAATACTGTTTTCAGGAATTGTGTTGATCCATGACAACGCTCGGCCACACACTGCTGGCACAGCCCATCGGTTCCTTGAGCAATTTCAATGGGACATTTTCTATCATCCGCTATAGAGTCCTGACCTGGCACCCAGCGACTTTCACCTTTTCCATGAACTGAAGACGTGGCTAGGAGGGTAGCACTTTCAGACCAACGAAGATCTTCAGAACAACGTCAATGTTCATTTGAAATCATTGGTGGCAACATGTTTTCAATCTTTTCGGTGATTATGGAAAAGTAACCATAAGTGTACAAAACTTTTAGTAATAAAGTCATTGTTGATTGCCTCCATGGTCGAGTGGTCAGCGAGCTAACTTCTGACCCGGAGGTCCCGGGTTCGATTCCCGGCTGGGGCGGAGAATTTTTCTTTAACCAGATTTATTCCCTATCCCTCACAGAGTCTGGAAGTATGAATGTGAGAGTGAATGTGCGTGTGCATTAGTAATATAATAATGATTAACCTAATGTTCTAACCTACAGTAATACGAGTTGTTTCGCAAGTTAAAGTCCCCGATATGACATTGAAGTTAAAGGGGCCTATACAAATGAAACAGTATAAAAAAAATCATTGTTTTCTATGAACTGCCCTCTTATTAAGTATTTTCAAAACCATATTTATCTTCTGTGTATTCAACTCGGTATTATTTTGTAGCTCTTTTGAGTCTCTAGAGAGCTTCGCACTACTTTTGTTTCAATATAAGACTGCGAATAAAAGTTTTACGTCATGTTAAAGATAAGATAAGATCTTAAGATAAAAAAATAACCACAGGTTTTGAGATATTCAGAAAGGCGTCTAATAATAACATATAGCGAAAAATGGGATTCCTAGTATATGGCAGACCTTATTAGTCAATGCAATCCGTATCTTCGACATTTCAATTATAGCACATGAATGGTTATTAAAATACCAATTAGGACTCCCAAATAACGCTCATATTTATGTTCAGTTAAATGAGTTTGGCAATATATATGAGATAGCCTTCTGCATACCTTCTATGGTCAACTTTACAGACCCTCTCAGTTCTGTCTGCCCAGAAGCGTTAATGATTTTCGGGAATTTAGTACTATAGGGAGTTGCAGCAAAGCGATTAGGAGCTAAAAATCTATTAAAGAATAAAATGTGTTGGAGCTTTTATCAAAGTTGTGGTTAACTGCAACAGGGTGTGTTTAATTAAAGAGTTTTAGACGACAATTACCTTAAGAGATAGCTAATATGGGCTAATTTTATGTAGATTTGAAGTCTTAATTTTAGAAATTCTATTTGTATCTATTTGATTGCTTCTACATCTCTGCTATCTACAACAAAATATATAATGAAACAATATCCTAAAAAGGATGAGTCGGACTGAAAAATTCAATGCGTTAGCCAGGATTTGAACCAAGGATCTCCCGGTTTCTAGCCGGTTGTCTACCATGAAATACTATGGCAACATTCCGGTACAGAGATCCGTAGTTCAAATCCCGGTTATGGCAATGAATTTTTCATTCGGACTCTACCTATCCAACTCCTGTCCTACACACAGTTTATGGGAGAAAACAATTAAATTATCACAATATCCTAAAAAGTTTAACTGGATTAACATGAAGTGGACAGAAACAAAAATCCATTGTGCTTCACTCATATAACTTTTTCTTATTTTCCAGCAAAGTATTCCTGCAAAAGCATATACTTTTCTATACTTTATACTAATAGAGATAAACATTATTTTATTGCTTAGTTTCTTGTAAGTACAAGGGAAAGAGAATATACTGAGTTGAAGCGATCGTCAAAATTCATGGTCAGCAGTAAAATAGAAGAAAAACGAATGAAGACTTCCTGTTTGAGAAAAGAATGCATATTTTAAAACTGAAAGAAATAACAAGGACTATACAAAAAGAAATTTATGTCTGACATACAATGTGTTCTAGCCATATCTAATATTTTTTGTTTAATAAGATTTTATTTATACCTTACGGTTTAGCAATTATGCAAAAGTGCTTCAGAATGAAAAGGGCTTCAGACACTATTCCCAGAAAATGTAATAATATATATATATATATATATTATATATAATATGAGATTTCATCAAAATCGTAATAGCTATTTTTGAGAAAACAAAAATTTCGAAAAATATTCCATGTAAAGGGTAGTTTGGTGCAGGGGGATTTTCCAGAAAATCTTTGAGTCACAGTCACAGCCACACATGGACCTAAAAATGCTTTCTGGGTTCAAGTGTTCTCAAAACACGTATTTCCGGTGAAATCTTGGTATCAACTTTTTAGAGAAAATGTACATTGTGCATACGTGGTAAAAAAAAAAGTAATAAATTAATAAGCATAAATAACTCCATGCCACGACAGCTCACCAGGGACCTTACGAGGCTGAGTGCACCCAGGGCCAGGTCTCCCAGCGGGGGAAAAAATCCCCACGCCGGTACTGGGGATTGAACCCAGGTCTCCCGCTTGGTAAGCAGTTGCGCTACCACCGTGCTAAGGAGACGACCATTCCAATGAGCATAGTGGATGAAAAAAATGTTTTAGTTGTATCACTTCTGAACTATTAACTATTATTGTTGTGCAATTATTATAGGCTTTTTAAATTTTTTACATTGCTATAGACGGTGTAGGTAACTGAAATTTATTTTAAGCTTGTAATCGTCGACGTCATTCTCCCCAGGCTTGATGTATGTTAATTTTCTTTAATCACATGCAGGAATTTATATATTTTGTTACTTCTGTCCTTTCCGAAGGCGGCCAGCATTTTCTTCCTTCAAGGGTATTTTATTAGCCTATTAGGGAATATTCTCGAATTACTATATACAATAGTATAAGATAAAAACCAACAAAAGAAGTTGTATGTTAATAAATGACTAAAACAAGGTGCGGATTCCCACCAATATTGTTTGATTTATTTTTATATACGATAATTGGAGATTGGGGAACAAAATATAAACCAAATTTGAAGAATGCCAATATAGACACCATATTATTTGCAGATGTTAGCTGAAAATTTAAATAGAATTGCAAAAAATAGCCAAACATCTAAATGAAATAAGAAAGTAATATAATATGAACATTTCTGGAAAGAAAACGAAAGCAATGCAATGGTAGGAAGAGAACAAAAAATAGTTATAGGCCAAGGTGTTATTCGGCAAGAATCAACTCTTCAATACTCTATACAAAAGCAGATATTAAGTGAAACATAGAAGTCCATAAGAAATTAAATGGATATATAAAAAGCAATTTCGGAAAAAGCATGGGAAGAGAAGTGAAAGAAACATTGTACTAAAACCAGCACTAAAGTACGCTTGCGAAACTTGGCTCCTGAGATTCAGAGAAGAGGCTGAAAAGAAGCAGCTCAAATGATATTTCTACGACCATTATTGGGAGTAACAAGATTACACCGAATGAGGAATTCCGATATAAGAGCATAACTCATGGAAGAGGCCGCGGTGTCCGAGTGATTAGACCACTTGCCTCTCACCAATCCCGGACTTGTGGGATTTGTTTTGGACAAAGCGATGCAGGGGTGGGTGTTCTCCGGTTTCCCCCGCCATCGTATTTCATTGGGGCTCCATCTTCATTCCTGAATCATTAGTGCTATCGCCTGCGTTGCCAAAGTAGTAAAAGCGTCTTTAAACAGTATAAAAAAAAAAACAACAAACAAACAAAATTCCAACTCATGGAAGAGCACATAATTGAGGAGATTCGACGCCATCAGGAGGAGTGGAAAGACCACGTTTTAAGGATATTCCTTCGAGATATCCTCGGCAAATTTCTTTTTTCATCAACCCTCTGGATGAAGAAATATTGGATGGCAATTGAGAAGATGAAGTGATTAATTTATTTAGCCTCGGAGCGGGTCTTTGGCCTAATCCTTGAGGGGAAGATAATAATGATGATCGTTATTATTATTAATTATTATTATTATTATTATTATTTTTTTTTTTTAGCTAGGTTCACTGTTTCAATTGATTTCGAATCCCTTCTCTACCCTAATATTTCTATTGAAATTGCCTTTACACCTTCGACAACCTTCAATAAACCTCTTTAATGAAAAGTAGTCACTGTTTGTTGTTGTTGTTGTGGAATGTTTGAAGCACTCATAGTGACGTGTGTTGTTATGTAGGAGACAAGCAATTCTGTAAACGTTTCTATTATTTCTGAATATAAAATGTTCAACGACTTCCAGCTGGGGAACCGTAAGCCTTCTTCCACTTGAGAATCCATTTCACGTTTTCTGAGCTCAGCAACACGGGCTGTGGGTGCCGTAGGGTCATGGGCCATGGGTGTAATGCCCTACATAAAAATGTAGCAGGATATTGTGTACACGGCCGGGCCTCCATTTTCGTGGACACGACAAGGAATTAAAACGGCACCTTCGGCAAAATTAAATAGACTGATCATAAAGGTTTTAGCCCTAGCAGTATATGCGGCATCTTAGCGTTATCAAAGGCACATATACGAACCGTAATCATCTCCAGACGCTTTGTAAAGGTGAATCACTGTATTTAAAATAGATATGAGGGTCACTGGGCATGCTGAGGTTTCCCAATATACATACTAAATTCAACAAGTTCCCGGAAGTGTAAATAACACAGAAACAAGTCACTATAAGACAACTTACACATTCTCTTCAGAATAGTTTCATTCCTCAGTGACCCACTTCTATCACTGCGTGTAAAGAGACGGAAACATTCCTGGAAGCTATTTTCAGATACCTGTCTTAGTGCCCTTATCGCACATACAGTAATTTCTTCAGCGTTCAAAAATCTTGACTGAAACGTTTATGCCATTCATATACCTAGGTTTTCTTCATCGCTGCTTCACCATAAGCTTTTCCCATCAATCTCAATATCTCTGGGGAATACTTGTTTAATAAAACACAAAACTTTATAGATCGGTAGAGTCAGGCTGAAAAATTCAATGCCATTGCAGGGATTTGAACCACGGATCTCCCGGTCTCTAGCCGGTAGGTCAGCGGTAGAGCAACCGGCTAAAGAACGGGAAATCCTTGGTTCAAATCCCAGTTATGGTATTGAAGCTTTCAGTCTGACCCTACATATGTAACTGCTGCTCTACACATTAAAGCAACAAAACTTTATGTTCGAACGTGCTCCGTTGCCGACATTATGAAATGCGATAAACGAACATGCATACCCAACAAAAAAAAAAAAAAAATCTGATGTGTTCCATTCACATGACTTTCTCTACAACTCTGCAATAAATTATTGTTAAAAAGCTTATGCTTCTATTTACTTCCTGCTAATCGAGAAAAAATTAGCAGAAATAGTGTTATTACTTGTTTCCTAGTAATTAGAAGCGAAAGAAGGGAGTACCATAGATTAAAGTGATGGTCAAAAGCTGATTGCTATGTGACTGAAGTTCCTTTGTTTGTAATGGACACGAGTTCACAAAGTCCTGTATGAGAAATGTATGTTTTATAGCTGAAACCAAAAACAATGAATATCTAAAAAACAATAAACTCCACGAAAAAAATGTATATAACATAAATTGTGTGTTTTAAAGTGCTCTACATTTGTTGTGTGGTAAGTTTTTGTCCATCTCTTACGGTTTAGCAGTTATGCAAAATTCCGTAAAATTCATCCAGAATAAAGTAGTCTTCAGGCTATTTCCAGAAAATTCAAAATATACATTTCATTTGTCAGGTAAATATTTTTAATATACGATATTTTAATCAAAATCGTTAGAGCAATTTTTTAGAAAATCAAAATTTTCGAAAAAAGTTCCATGTAAAGGGTAGTTTGGGGTGGGTGGATTTTTCTCAAAATCTTCGTGTCGCATCCCTGGAAGATACTAAACTTAAATACCAAGTTTGGTATTTTACCGCTTTTCGTTTTTGAGTTATCGTGTTCACAGACACACGGACACACACATACACACACGGACCTTTTTCTGAAAACACATTTTTTGCATACAGGGGACCTTAAAACTTATATTTCCGGTGAAATCTCGGTATCGAATTTTTTGGTGGAGTGCAATACCTTCTCTATACCCTATGTACATAGTTCGTATAGAGAAAGTAACTAGTAGCCATTACAACAATTTATATTAGAATGAAAATTGAAACGAAGTGTCGTCATGGACGCCTTCAACTCCTAAAAGTAAAATATTCTTTACTTGTGTATACATTAAAGAGAAAATAAGCGATCCAGGAACTTTTTGAATCTAGGGTTATATCCTTTGACACTGAAAGTGATTCATCAACCATGTCTGTGGAGCACAGTGTCTCCACGCTATAACTATTAAAACGAGTACTCAGATGTTTTATGAAGCTATAGATTTGGAAGTGCTCTTGTATAATTCAATAAGAGTATAAAAATGTTCATTCAATTAATTTCTCTTCCCCCTATTGTTTATTTTACATATCTTCTAATAAATTGATACAAAACATTCGTCTTCTTTTCCATGGGTTAGGTCTTTTTAGCCTATTTCGGCTTCGAATCCGGATGAGTCCATCTTTATGTTCTTGTGGTCAATGACTGTAAGCTACCTTGGGTATTCTATTTTTTACAATTCTTTTCAAGCATTATTTCTATTTGTTTAATTTAATTCTTCTGTGTTTAATTGCTGTTTTGTTTTTATATAGTCTTGTACTATAGGTCAGGGGAGTTTTATTTTGGCTGACTGTATTCTTCTTTTGTGTTTTGCAATCCTTGTGAATGTGTATTGTCTATAAGCTAAAGTGGGAATGACCATTTATTTAAGTTAATAGACATAAAAAGCATTCACGGAAATTGTCTCATTAAATATTTCACTGGGGGTACAAAAGGGCTTATATCGTCGCATTCCATAATGTGGATCTCTGTGTGTTGTATTTGAAACTCTATATTGTTCGCATGAAATGGAAGAATGGTGCGTAATAGTTTCAAAAACATGTGAGCTAATGCAATAAAAATCTTAGAAATGGGTTATGGCGCAAAGCGTGTGGTTTAGCCGAGATGTGTATACATAGTTGCACTTATTTTGTATACCTCTTATGATTTACCATTTACACAAAATTATTTTTCATGCAAAGAACTTCGTAACTATTGTGGAAAATTCATCTGTAAGTTATTTATACAAATCACTTGAATATCGTGCATTTTATTTAAATTCATTACCGTCGTTAATAAAGTAAAAGGAGTAACGGAAATCGCAGAGAAGCTTCTGTTGGGAGAATTTTCTTTAAAATCTTCCTGTCACCTTCGAAAATTATATTAGAATTGTGTGCTTTAGGTTGACTGTTTACAGATATGTATACATAGGCGTACAAATCTTTTTCTAACTTTACAGCATGCTAATCAAGGTAAATATTAGCAGACATTGTCTCATTACTTGCTTCCTTGTAAGTAGCAGGGTATAAGGGAACACACTAGGCTAAATCGGTAATCAAATCTTTTCCAAGCTGGTCCTATGTAAAACAAGTTTGACTCGCTTTGCATGGCCTGCAAAGAGAGATGAAACGAAACGTCATTTCCCGTTTGAGAAAAGTTTTGATAGTTTAAAATTGAAAACAAAAACAAGCAATGCCTCAGAAACGGCCAGCTGTACATAAAAAACTTCTATGATATAAGTTATGTATTTTAACGAAATCTGCATTTCTGTGTAGTAAGTTTTTGTCTATCTTTTACGGTTTAACCTCTATGTAAAATTCTGTAAAACTCATCCAGAATAAAGAGGTGTTCAGAGGCCTTTTCCAGAACATTAAAAATATACAGTTTATTTGTGATATAAATATATTTAATCAAAACTTGAGCTATATTTATTTGTGATATAAATATATTTAATCAAAACTTGAGCTATATTTGAGAAAACAAAATTTTCAATTTTTTTTCATGTAATGGTTAGTTTGGGATGGGGGGGGGGATTTTCTTGAAAATATTCGTGTCGCATCCTTGGAAGATAAACTTAAATACCAAGTTTGGTTTTTAACGGCCTTTTCGTTTTGCAGCTATGGTATCCACAGGCGGGCGCGGGCGCGCGCGCGCAGCCACACACATGGACCTTTTTCTAAAACATTTCTTTGGGCTTAGGGGACCTCAAAATATATACTTCCGGTGAACTCTCGACATCGAATTTTTTAGTGGAATGCAATACCTTCTCTATCCACTATGTACATTGTACAGATATACGGGCTAGAGAAAGTAATAAAAAGTCGTGGCCAGTCTCAGGATAGGGCGAATGATAAACTAAGTCCTTGGTAGATGAATTTTAGCGAGAACCTTAACCATGATCTAGACGGGGCAGTGAAAGCTATGCATAAATTTGCAATCTGAGCTGCGTAGGATTTACTAACGTTTCTGGGACAATTTGTAACTTAACTAGAACAGAGAACTGGTGTCAAAGAAGTCACCGCCCTGCTATACATTTCAGCAGTGCTACCATTATTTCTTTCTTACTGACAATAAAACTTCCCCGGGTACAAATACATAATAGAATATGAACAAAGTTAACGAGTGCTTCTAGGGCATGCGGCGTGGACATGCGAGGAAATGCATAGATAATGTGTCAGTGTGTAATTATTGCAGATGAGGCGTGCAGATCTGAGTGATGGAGGTACAACACGTTAGCCCAAGGATGGTTTCACTTCCTAATGATGCGACCCGTCTTGTGCGTGCGAAGTGTTGAGTATATGTTCTGCAATTTAAGATACCTACTGGTTATCATTTCTCTTGAAACAGTGAGCTGACAGAGCTTGAGACAATGTTTATATCCTAACCATAAAATCTGCCAACATTCTGTGAATTTCATGCCATTTTTGTAATGTTTGATGTTCAAATATTTTTGTTCTGTTGCATTTCGAGGTTGAAATCACTGGATGCAATGTTTATTATTCCTTGTGCTTTAGTCTTGTAGAAGTGATTTGATTTTGTCTATGCGATTTTGTTCCTTTATAAATAAGTATCATAGTTACGTGTTGATTTTCTTGGTTGTGAAGCCGGTTATTATAAAAGGGACTTTTCACAAGCAAGTACGTAATAGGCCACTCAGAGATCAGTATCCGTCGAGTGAGGATGAAAACGTCACTTGGAAATCGATGGCGAATCTAATATTACGGGTGCCTTAAAATTATTGCATGGATCTTATACGTACGCGGGATCGTTGAGTAATTTCCACTCATTTGTATTAAAAAGTGAAAGCATACAATTCCGAGAAATTAGTTAGATTCTCCCGTCGGAACTTGTAAGGGAGTGGCGAGAGAAAGAATATTCATATGAAGAAAGCACATGATTGCATCGAGCGATTGCAGTTTCGTATAAGAATTGTACGAAATAATTGTGAATAAACTACAATTCCACATAGCAAATCCCAGTGATAAACTATTTAAGAAATCGCCAAGAAGTCTGGATCTGTAAAGCCTAAAAGCCTATTAAAACGCCCTGAGATAAGAGTCGATTGCTATTTCAAACTAAGCTCAAGTGCGAGCAAATTTCTACTTCAAAAATAGCGCCCTTACAAAAAGGCCTATTACGCTTCAAACTAATGAACGAGATAAAACCCTTGACAAAGATGAAGTTGCATTACATGCAAGGATCTGTGAAGTGCTCATCTGATCCTTTTCAAAAGATTACCCATAAAATGCAGATATTAACAAATCATTGCTGTAAAATTTATTGCATATATGTCAATCTATCAGAACATTCATCTGACCAATAACATTTTAATCCTCTTTCAAGGAAGTTGTGTATTGTGAAATATCCTCCATTATAGTCCCAGCAATTTGCTTTCATTCTGTGCCTATTATAGTAAAATATGTTGCAAGAGTAAACAAATAACCAAAGGTACAAGTTTTTTAGCGGGATTTCGTAAGACAAGCAGCTTAATGTGAGCTAACCATTGTGCAACCTGTCTGTTTGCTTACGAATACACTGCGAAATCAAACGATGCGGAGCTTCCCAAGCCACCTGTAAATATTACTCCGGTAGCGGGGCCAGGCGCGCGCTTTGTTCCTGGATAACTGCATAATCTATGCTGATAATGAGGTGTTGTGTTTCACATAGTCTCTGAGTAACATAATCTAAATCTTGGTTTGATGCCATTTCGAAACACCCTGTGTATACTTCTCCTTGGATCTGCCGAAGTATTCAAAGTAACTTCTGACTGGTTTCTTTTTGGCGTATTTTATAGTATCTACATTTGGTGGCCAATCAATTTACATTTGACATCCAGTTTAGGTGTTAAACCCGCGTGACTTTTATAATTCCTAAATATCCAACAAGCATCCGTGCTTCGCTTTTCTTTTCAGCTCAAGGTTTTTTCCACTGTATCTTACTCGCTCCTTAATCGATTTATCTTATAGAAATAGTTACAGCGTTGGCATCATATTTCATACAGAATCTTACTACTAATACAGTATCTTGAAAATGAACATATACTTAATATATATTGAGACGGTAATTCTTGACGACAGTGCTCGTAATTATTATTGATTTAATATTAAAGGTCTATTCACAATCCCCAATACTTTTATTATTCTAATTATATGTTTGTAGGTATAAGTGATTTACTCTATATTCCTGTATTTATTTCATTTATGATAATGTGTTCCAAGGCTGTGAAACTAGCAATTGGATGTAACAAAAGACACCCTCTATTGTCTGCAAAAACCTTGGAAATTCGTAGATTTTCTTTATTTCATGCGCGTGCATTAGAGTGCGAACTCAGTAAAATTCCCTAATATTTAGCAAGAAGGATATTTCTCTTTGTATCCAAGAGTCACATGATCTAAATACAATAAAACCATGTGATATAGTGACGTCAAGCAAAGAATAATCAATCAGCATTAAGGAAGCTTAAGGCAGACATCTTGCCTCCAGGGCTATTTAAAGAAACAGAATTTCAGAATTTGTACGGTTTGTCCTGTCATTCCGACGAGTAATCCACGCCACTCAGCGTGAGTATTCCGCAAAATGCGAAACAAGTGTAAATTATAACTAAGTATTAAAATGTAACTAGTGAAATAGTCAAGTGTAAGGAGTAACTATCTGCACATATTTAAAGTGTTCAGAGAAATGTGCAATCTTATTGTTTGTCAAGGTGACTTCATCAAGAGAATTTGATGTTTTGTTGAGAAATAACATCAGAGTAAAAAAAGGATCTTGCTGCTATTCTTGATTCCATACCCAGAATCGGTACCTATATTCTTTCTTGTTTCCATCCTGAGAAAGTTCAACAGCTCTACCAACATCGAATCCTAAGACAGCGACGCCGAGGCAGCGAGTTGACTCAACTTTCACTAAAACAGGTACGTCATAACTGTAGAGTCCTTGCATCAAATACGGTGGACTCATTCTTAATTTCTATATGCTGTCGGTTTTCACGAATGACACGTCAAAGAACGTATATAGACAGTGTCTTTCTCACACTCGCCATAAACCAACGCTAATTAACTAATAACAATGTAGGCAGTATAAACATACACAGACACGACAATATATAATATATACTCAGATCTTGCAACTAATTACACATTTATTTTGGACCCACCCATAAACTTATGATTAATATCTATCATTTTATCTGCATGGTGGGTGATTAGAATATAATCACAAACTATCTAAAATAGGATTAAGTTACCATCTACACTTCAAAACAAAGGAAAAGGTGCTAAGCAGATATTATCATAAGAACTCCAAAAACAGGAAGTACCCGCAGCTAGATCTCAGGGTGTCCCGCTAGTGACCTCTAGCTGGATAAGATTCACAATCTTGCACCGCATTTTGATTTCCCAAATTATGGATTCACGGTGTATAGTTGCCACTAACACCCAATAATTTTCCAGCAGGTTGTGCTATCTGCTATGGTGAGAAAGCCTCCAATTTGGGGCGTACCCGCTGCCCCCACACTGACAATTATCATCAGCTGCGCCATTGTGTGGGTGAAAGCCCTCCCACTTCAACCAGACAACCACATTCCTGGAATCTATTCAGATTTAGGCTACCTGCTCCATCGGAGATCACTTTTCTCCTACACATATACATATTTTTGTGTAGCAAACTAGAATTAATTTTATCAGCAGCTGCTCAAACACTGCTGAGTTTAGTAAAGGAAAAAAATGGTGCTTCAGGGTTTCTGACACAACAGCTGCCCCTGTACTCCGATAAAAATTCCAGGAACCATTTATGGTAGCGGCTTAAAGGTAGAAACAATGAGGTTAAACCATTTCAAACCAGCATTGTTTCTTGTCACTGCCTTTTGAGGTCAACGTCACAGAGAAATAACCGCACTGTTTATCAGGAATAAATATAGTCATTTAAGCAAAAAAATCTGACGTGTTCCACTCACATGACTTTCTCAACGTCTCTGTAACAAATTTTTGTTGGAAAGCTTATTCTTCTATTTACTTCATGCTAATTTTGAAAAAATTAGCAACAATGTCTTATTACTTGCTTCCTTGTAAATAGCAGGGAAATAAAAGAGTAGCATAGATACTAAAGTGATGGTCAAATTTTAAAAATGTATATAATATAACTTGTGTGTTTTAATGAGCTCTACAGTTTTTTGTAAAACTTCTAAAACACACCATTTATGTCATGTACATTTTTTGTATAGTTAATCGTTTCAAGATATCATTGTTATTGGTTTAAATTTTAAACTCCTTAAACTTTTCTCAAGTGGCAAGCCAACTTATGCTTTTTCTCTTTTGTTTTACTACCAGGAGAACCCAATTACTAATGTTTCACATAGCGATAGCTTTTAACATATTTGACTATCTCATTAACCTAATGCATTACCTTATTTCAATTCTACTTGCAAGGAAGCAAGTAATAAGGCTATTTCTGATAATATTTATCTCGATTAGCATGAAGTATATAGAAGAATAATATTTGGTAGGAAAATTTGTTTGTGGAAGAGCTAGAGAGAGAGTCATGTGTGTGGGACACATCGAAGTTTTTGTTTATTGTCGGTAATGTTTCATATAACGATAGCTTTTAAAAGATTTGATTATCGCATTAACCTAGTGTACTCCTATATTTCAATTCTATTTGCAAGGAAGCAAGTCATTTTGCTATTTCCTCTAAGGATTATCTCGGTTAGCATGAAGTGGCCGAATGGTTACCACTCGCTTCTCACCTCGACGGCCCGGGTTCGATCCCAAGCGACCGCATGTGAGATTTGTAGTGGACAAAGCGGTGCAGGGGCGGGTTTTCTCCGGGTTCTCCAGCCATTGAACTCCACCGGTGCTCCACGTATCATCAGAGTCATCGCCAGCGGTGTCCAAGTGATAAAAATCTGATGTGTACCATTCACATGACTTTCTCCATATCCCTGCAACAAATAATTCTTAAAAAGCTTATACTTCTATTTACTTTATGCTAATCAGAAAAAAATAGCAGAAATAGTCTTATTACTCGCATCCTTGTAAGTAGAAGCGAAATAAGGGACAACCGTAGGTTAAAGAGATAGTCAAAAGCTAGTTGCTATGTCAATGAAGTTCCTTTGTTTATATGGATAGGAGTTGACAAGTTCCAGTATGAGAAAAGTATACATTTTTCATAGCAGAAACCAAAAATAAGGAATGTCACAAAAACGACGAACTCCACGAAAAAAATGTATACAACATAAATTGTGTGTTTTAATGTACTCTTCATTTTTTGTGTAGTAAGTTGTTGTTCATCTCTTACGGTTTAGCAGTTATTCAAAATTTAGTAAAATTCATCCAAAATAAACTACTCTTCAGAGGCTATTCCCAGAAAATTCAAGATATACATTTCATTTGTCACGTAAATATGTTTAATATCCGAAATTTTAATCAAAATCGTTAGAGCTATTTTTGAGAAAATCAAAATTTTCGAAAAAAGTTCCATGTAAAGGGTATTTGGGGGTGGGGGGATTTTTCTCAAAATCTTCGTGTCGCATTCCTGGAAGATACTAAATTTAAATACCAAGTTTGGTATTTTACTGACTTTTCGTTTTTGAGTTATCGTGTTCACAGACACACGGACACACACACACACGGACTTTTTTTGTGAAAATGCTTTTTTTGGATATTGGGGACCCTAAAACATATATTTTCGGTGAAATCTCGGTATCGAATTTTTGGTGGAGTGCAATTCTTTCTCTATACACTATGTACATAGTGCGTATGGAGAAAGTAAAAATGGGTGTTAAACACTACAAAAAAATAGAATACTATTTGGTAAGGAAAGTTTGTTTGTGGAAGAGGTCGTGTGAATGGAACGCAACTGAGTTTTTGTTTATGGATCGTTTATTCATTTTGGTTTAAAGATTCCAAGAACAATTTATATTACTATTAAGCTGAGATAGATGTGTGATTTCAGTTCCTCTGATTGCTTGCTGTGATAAGGCAAAGAAAGGAGTCCTGATGGCAGCTTATCGTGGTTGCCATTGCAACATTAATTTTCTCGCGTTGTGATCGGCCCGTGAGCGAAGTGCGGGTTCCTAATGAAGTTATGTTGGCGCCCGTTTAATGCAGCACTACGTTGATTAATGATGCGAGTCTTCACGGAAATGCTGACACTTGTTGTACGTGAGCCTTTAGCAAATCAGAAACCAGCTTCTCCCACACAAAGAGCTATATCGTGGTCCACTTCAATCGAGTCACTTGAAAAATGACTCCCTTCCTGTGCAGGGCACATCCATGATCAAAGATTATCAATTACTATTTGCTTACCGTGGAAAATAAATAGCAAAATCGTAACCACTGCACGTTTAAATGTTGGCTTTGTTTCAAGAAATGTATTTATTTATTATGTATTCTCTTAGCTACTAAGAACTTATGGGCTGGCTTAAATAACTCTGGTGTCCATCTGGAGAGAAGGCAAACTTTGTCATTGAAAGCATAACCAGCACTTGTTTTACTTTCTCTAGCCAGTATGTACAATGTAAATTGTAAACAGCTGACAGAGAAGGTCTGCGGACACCATGATTAAAAAATCTGATGTGTACCATTCACATGACTTTCTCCATATCCCTGCAACAAATGATTCTTAAAAAGCTTATACTTCTATTTACTTTATCCTAATCAGAAAAAAATAGCAGAAATAGTATAATTACTCGCTTCCTTGTCAGTAGAAGCGAAATAAGGTACAACTGTAGGTTAAACTGATAGTCAAAAGCTGGTTGCTATGTCAATGAAGTTCCTTTGTCTATATGGATAGGAGTTGACAAGTTTCTGTATGAGAAAAGTATACGTTTTTCATAGCAGAAACCAAAAATAAGGAATGTCACAAAGACGACGAACTCCACGAAAAATGTATATAACATAAATTGTGTGTTTTGATGTGCTCTACATTTTTTGTGCAGTAAGTTTTTGTCCATCTCTTACGGTTTAGCAGTTATTCAAAATTTAGTAAAATTCATCCAAAATAAACTACTCTTCAGAGGCTATTCCCAGCAAATTCAAGATATACATTTTATTTGTCAAATAACTATGTTTAATATACGAAATTTTAATCAAAATCGTTAGAGCCATTTTTAGAAAATCAAAATTTTTGAAAAAAAGTTCCATGTAAAGGGTAGTTAGGGGTGGGGGTATTTCTCTCAATATCTTCGTGTCGCATCCCTGGAAGATACTAAACTTAAATACCAAGTTTGGTATTTTACCGTCTTTTCGTTTTTGAGTTATCGGTTCAAAGACACACGGACACACACACACACACACACACACACACTGATCTTTTTGTGAAAATGCCTTTTACTTTCTCCATACGCACTATGTACCTAGTGTATAGAGAAATTATTGCACTCCACCAAAAATTCGATACCGAGATTTCACCGGAAATATATGTTTTAGGGTCCCCAATATCCAAAAAAAAAAGCATTTTCACAAAAAAGTCCGTGTGTGTGTGTGTGTGTGCCTGTGTGTGTCAGGGTGTCCGTGTGTCCGTGTGTCTGTGAACACGATAACTCAAAAACGAAAAGTCGGTAAAATACCAAACTTGGTATTTAAGTTTAGTATCTTCCAGGCATGCGACACGAAGATTTTGAGAAAAATGCCCCCACTCCCAACTACGCTTTACATGGAACTTTTTTCGAAAATTTTGATTTTCTCAAAAATGGCTCTAACGATTTTGATTAAAATGTCGTATATTAAACATATTTACCTGGCAAATAAAATTTATATCTTGAATTTTCTGGGAATAGCCTCTGAAGAGTAGTTTATTCTGAATGAATTTTACTAAATTTTGAATAACTGTTAAACCGTAAGAGATGGACAAAAACTTACTCCACAGAAAATGTAGAGCAAATTAAAACACACAATTTATGTTATACACATTTTTTTCGTGGAGTTCGTCGTTTTTGTGACATTCCTTATTTTTGGTTTCTGCTATGAAAAACGTATTCTTTTCTCATACAGGAACTTGTCAACTCCTATCCATAAAGACAAAGGAACTTCATTGACATAGCAACCAGCTTTTGACTATCACTTTAACCTACAGTTGTCCCTTATTTCGCTTCTACTTACAAGGAAGCGAGTAATTAGACTATTTCTGCTATTTTTTTCTGATTAGCAGAAAGTAAATAAAAGTATAAGCTTTTTAAGAATAATTTGTTGCAGGGATATGGAGAAAGTCATGTGAATGGTACACATCAGATTTTTTCTGATTAGCATAAAGTAAATAGAAGTATAAGCTTTTTAAGAATTATTTGTTGCAGGGATATGGAGAAAGTCATGTGAATGGTACACATCAGATATTTTTGGATATTGGGGACCCTAAAACATATATTTCCGGTGAAATCTCGGTATCGCATTTTTTGGTGGAGTGCAATACTTTCTCTATACACTATGTAAATAGTGCGTATGGAGAAAGTATAAATATTATGTGTTCCATTCACATGACTTTCTCTATATCGCTATAGCATATTCTTCTCTCTACTATACAATAATCGATAATTATTATTATTATATTATTATTATTATTATTATTACTAATACCATTTCAAACAATATGTGAACCAATTATCATGAAAGTTTCAGTTGGTGTTAGATGTTTATACGTATTCATTCCCCAAAGTTGTGACGAATGAGACTCAATAAAGGAAAATATCTTAAATGTTAAGTATCCAAATCTCTATCAATCTACTGTTACATTCATATGACTTTCTCTATTCATTCTTCAATAAATTACTCTTTTAAACTTATTCTCCTATCTACTTCACGAAAATCGAAACAAACATTCGAAGATATACTTTATTGCTTATTTCCTTGTGGATGGAATATGATTACGGAAATACTCAGGCTTAAGCGATAGTCAAATATGTAGAGTATAGATATATAGATGGTAAAAAAATAATATAAAGTAGGTAATACAAAGCAAAAAATAAATAAACATATTTTTTGTGCGTTTCGCTTTGTGATGGTTTAAAAATGCCGTTCTTTTGCTTGACCAGAAGAAGGGGAAACAAATACGACAGTGTATTTCCATAAGATTTTAAATATTGAACAATTGAAATCAATTAGAAGGAATATTTCAGAAATGGATAATGCCGAAAAAAAAAAACGCATCTGACATAAATTTTGTGCTTTTACAAGATCTAAATTTTGTGTGGCAAGTTTATGTTTATCTGTTACAATTTATCAGTTTACAAAACTCATTCAGTACAAAAGGGGCTTCAAAGGCTATTATCAGGAATTTCAAAACATGCATTTTATTTGTGATGAAAATATCTTAAACATCAAAATTTTAATAAAAATTGTTACAGCCATTTTTCAGGCAACAGACATTTTCGAAAATATTCCATGTGTATATATTTGGGGGGAAGTGGAGGATTTTCTTAAATATCTTAGTAATTTTTTCTTGAAATTCGAAGTTTGATATCTAACGGACGTTTTGTTTTTGATTTATGTTGTTCATAGACACACACACACACACATGCGGAAACTTTTTTTTTTGATTCGGGATACTTCATGGCATATAATTCCAGTGCTTTCTTGACATCGAATATTGAGTGGAATACAATATCTTCTCCACCTATTTATGTATAGATTGTGTGATAGAGAAAATAAAAATATGAATATTTAAAGAATTACCCTATAAATCGGAGTTATTTTTGATGGACCAGAATTTTTATCCTTCTTTGATATGTTCGAGGAATGTTTCGTTGGTTAAATTATTATTGTTATTATTATTATTATTATTATTGTTATTATTATTACTATTACTACTACTATTATATTATTATAGTCACTTTACCCTCCTCTTATGTTGTAGGACTGACACCCCCTAGGACTTACAAGCGGGTGCCTAGGGGTCAGAAGCCTATCGGGGAGCTAGCGACATCTAACCACAGAATGGAGAATCTGGAACGAGTGGTCGGCCCGTAACCAGGCTTGAGTGTGTGGAAGTAGATGATATGGAATGCAAGCGAGATGGATGATAGAAAAAGTGATAATGGCTCAAGTTGTGGAACGAATGGCGGAGGAAACTTGAGGACCCGAGGAAACACCGTTTGTTCCACCACAAGACCCACATGCGGGTACTTGGGATCGAACGCGTGCCGCCTAGGTGGGAGGCGAGGGATTAATTAAGGACGGCCAAAATATAAAAGCCACCACTTCCGTCAACACATCCGGACAAAAGAGCATACAAGCAGCAATTGAGAAGAGACAAAATTCCCTAAAATTGCTCGACATGAGTACCATGTTTTATGTAGTCTGGCGATGTTTGGCAACAAAACATCTTTTATTTGATGTCATAACATTTACAGAAAGAAAAGGGAAAGATTTCTCAGTCTTCTAATGTAACATGTCGCTATGTTCTGTTCACGACTATATAAAATATAATGATAGAGGAAACATTAATGCTAGAGACAGCTACCAAGAATATCGCTGCATTTTATTATACTAAAGAATTAATTCTCATATCACATAGATGCAGTTGGCAAACAGCTCGTTCACACTTGTACCAGTACTGGGTTCCAAGGAAAACTAGCACCACGAAATCAGATACACAACAAAAACCACTTGTGTAACAAGATGGTGGACTACCAGCATTCTTTCTGCCTCTAGGACAGATTTAATCAATGAGAAATGGAACTGCACCTCCATCATGAAACTTTTATTAGGTTCCATTCCGTCACTCCTCACACTGGACCAATAGCGATATTTTTCTCCTTTTAAAATCTAACATTAAAAGATGTCTGCTTGAATGTTCTACAGTTCTTTGCATCCCTTGTGAGGTTATTGCCTATTTACTTTCATATATATATATATATATATATATATATATATATATTAATATAGTTATTTTGTTACGTGTCATCAAAGAACAAAATATACGAGACAGAAACGGAGTAACAAACGAACCGAAGTTTTCGATCCGTCTATAAAAGAAGCACTAACACAGTATTCCCAAACCTTTCCAGTTGTCAACCTCTTTATTATACTCTAATTTTCTTAGCTAATACAAGTATTTTTATTTTCTCTGCCATACATCTAATAGATAGAGGAAGTATTGGATTCCACCGAAAACAATGATATCGGGATCTCACCGGAATGTACATTTTGAAGGCCTCTGAATCAAAATGAAGCATGTCTAGAAAGAAATCCTGGCGTGTCTTCGTGTGAATAGCACAACTTCAATTGGATAAATACCTAACTTGATGATAAAGATCAGCATATTCCAACCATACAATATAAAAATTTTCAGGAAAATCTCTCCACCCTAAACTACAATTTTCTTAGAAACATATTTTGTAAACTTTGATTTTTTCAAAAATGGCTATAACGATTTTGATTAAAATGCCGTATATCAAAAATATTTCCATGACAAATAAAATCTATATATGTATTGAAGTTTTTCCTCTTCGTTGTAAATAATTTTGGCATTAACTGGTGAACGATAAGCAATAAACAAAACGTATTACATAAAAATGTAGATTTCGTTAAAACACACAACTTATGTCATAACTTTTTGTGGAGTTAACCATTTCCGAGATATTCCTTGTCATTGATTTTACTTTTACTATGCTTATACTTTTCTCAAACAGGAGGTCGTTAGCGATTTTCCTTTATTTTACTCCTGGCTATGCAAAGAGAGCCGATTTTCAGTGTCATTCATAGCGACAGCTTTTAAAGTACTTGACTATCATTTTACCCTAATGTATTTTTTTATTTCTACATATAAGGAACTAAATAAGATGCTTTTGTTAATGTTTATCTCGATTAACATGAAGTAGTTAGAAAAATAATGGCTTGTAAGGATAAGTAGAGAAAGCCATGTGAATGGAACACATCAGTAGTTTTATATGTATCCATCTTTGTTATAGAGACAAAACGATCTACATTAAAAGGAAACTACCGTTACAAATATGTATGCATTGCTTCTGTTATGTTTTAATGGTTTTAAAATGCTAAATCCACATTTGATAAACATTAAAAGAACATTAACATATTTCAGCTGATCTTGGAAGATGAACTTTTCCTTTAAAATTGACATAGATGACATACCAAAATGCTGACAGTATTTGTGAAAGTATTTTACTGAGTAATATTTACTGAACGTTTTTAACTTTGAGGTTAAATATTCTTCCGATGTCTATTTTAACGTGCAATACTTGTTTTTTATGATGGAAATATAATACATTCTCCTTCTTTCTTGCACTCATCTCGTTTAATGAAGAGTAGTATGTGTTTGCAATATATCAATAGAAACTTACTTGCAGTGGTTAATAAATATAGTGCACTAGCAAAATACTCGACGTTGCGCAGGAGTTTACGGTCTTGATAAATTGAGCCATTTTCCAAATATTTGTTTATTTACAGTTCAATGAACTAAATCAATTAAAAAGTTGGGGTATTCAACTATCTTAATTTGATCTTCTCTGTGCTAAATCCCATTTGTACTGAATATTTTCCAAATTACCTCCCATCCAAACTTCTTCAATTCCGTCCTTTATTGCTTCACAATAATGCCCATAAATAATGAAGATATCAGTGTTTATGCTTTTATTATTGAGAAGTATACAGGTTTGAAGTATCCTCATAATTGTTCCCACCGGAAATGAAGAGAAAACAGGTCAGTTCATGCTGAAATTTCTCAAAATTTTTCTCTAATGATTACTTTACGCTTCTTCCTCCATTAGGAGTGGTTTTTGTTGATAGTATTCTCGCAGTACTTTTACTCTTGTGCTAGGAAATGCGTCATAAATTTCACATTCATAATGAAACCCTTCAAAAGTGCCCCAATCACATAGTTTTAGAGCGGCTTTCTTATTACCGCCTGAAATAAAATTAAGGGAAAACATTGATATTGTTATTTAGCAAAAGTATTGAGAAATCAAGTAGGCCAG
Organism: Hymenopus coronatus; assembly: GCA_030762935.1. Classification (NCBI taxonomy): domain Eukaryota; kingdom Metazoa; phylum Arthropoda; class Insecta; order Mantodea; family Hymenopodidae; genus Hymenopus; species Hymenopus coronatus. Next base: position 61,165,030 of record CM060898.1, on the reverse strand, counting down.
TTCATGCTGAGAATCCTCAACATTGCTTTCCGCTGAAAATTTTCCAAGCAGTCAATTTGGGGATGACATAATTGTGATGCCAAATTTGGTCGGAAACGGAGATTGAGCCTACCTAGAAGGCACAGGTAGCCATAACATGAAAAAATAACATATTAGATACTTAAACTTGAATGTTTGCGTGCTTTAATATGAGAATATGTTTTCCTCGATCGCTAGGTTGCTGGATTGGATAATTTGATCGGCGAAAGTTTCCTTTCACCACCATGTGATTTCCTTCTTCACCGCCATACCAGGAAATGGATATATATGATACAGAGTTTGATTTGATTCTCGACAGGCTGCTGACCCAGGCATAAGTTTATAAGTCCTTGGGTATGTTAAGTACTACAAAGAAGAGGGTTATTCATTGAAGAAGAAGAATAGTATGAGTCTAATGTCCGGTTGCAGGAAAGCAAATCAAAATTCCCAGCGATTAAGATGGCCTTGTATGGCGATTAATAACATTTATGTTTCAGAAAGGCCAATCAGTGTTTATCGGGAATTATTCTCCGATCAGATTTGATCATTATATTTTTTCCGGTTGATTACCAACCAAGAGAGTATTCGGGAATCCGAATGCTTAAAAGTAACCATTAACTTTTACTAAGGCATGCTATGCGGAATTATTGTTCAAATAATATTTATCATTATTTTTCTACAGAATATCTTCCTCAACAGTATACATTGCATGATTGCAATTTATATTTTTCTGTTATCACATTATAAAATTATTTTCGAGTGAAAAAAAATAGACATGCAACATATTTTATTGTTAGATAATTTTAAAATCTTCATTAGTGGGTTACATATAACGTAACATAACATTAATATGACCTTCTTTTAGTCTTTTTGTTGTTCTTCTTTTTTTAATAAGAGATAATATCTAAATAGCCCTCCGCTCAATTGAGAAGAGCTCTATCAATTGTAGAGAAATTATACTTTTTGGGCGATTCATTTCGGCTATTTAACACTCACAATGAACTACTTTCCTGTACACAAAGATGAAGACCCCAACACTAGCAGGTTCAAGGTGGCCATGCCAAAAATCACTGTTACAAAATCATTTTGAATTCAGTTGATGCATCGTAACTGATACTTGGTTAGCGTCCATGCAACAAAACGAAAAATCAAAGTGACCAGAGTTCAACTGACAATCAGTAGGTGGTTTGATTTACCTTCCTCCAACCGGGGATAGATAAATGCTTTTAAAATCACGCCAATGACCAAGGGATAACTTCGCGAGTGTTCCTTATTACTGGCCAATTACATAGACTTTAGTTAGCCAGCTGTGTGAAGTGAAGGAAGCAGGCTATAAAGCACCAGACTCGAGGATAATTGCTTGACTGGCTTGTGCTGAGTCAAGGCGATGACCAGTGGCTGTCGGCCACTTACCTTCAGCGATCGCTATCAACAAACCATGAGCCTACACGCGACCACAATTACCATTAACTTCAATGAACAGCATTCCATTTCTTTGAAACCAAACTTAAATTACCTTCATAACAACAGAACTCCTTCTCTCTATCCTTTTCTTTTTCATTGGATGAAAAAAATGAAAGAGCTAAATGAGTATCTCGCAACTTTTGATAGAATAACTCCAGAAGGTTTCTGCCTCCTCTCTTTCTTGCTATTCGGTGGACGTGCTGAAATGGAGGGAATTCTCATTGGGATTCCTTACTCGTGTGGAAGAACATTTCTAGCCTATTCTTAGATAACGTGCTTCAGTGCAAAATCACTATAGGGGTCATTAACATCGTATTCCCTTCGATAATAAATATACCTGTCATACCACAAGATGTGCGCAAGGCAGCTATGAGGGCAAATGTTCTATTAATCTTAAATTTCTGATGATTCTTCTTAAACTACTGAACCTTCTTGCTAAAAAGGAAAGCACAAATCTTTGTAAAGCCAATAGTCTATCTGCGACTTTGTGGTCAATCTAACCTTTTCTCCTTTTTTTTTTTTTTGTGTAGTGTTTAACGCCCGCTTTTACTACGATGGCACCGCAGGCGATGACACTGATGAAACATGGAATGAAGTTGGAGCACCGGTGGAATGCGATACCAGGGGAAATGGGAGAATATCTGCCCCTGTGCCGCTTTGTCCACATGCGGTCGCTTGGGATCGAACTCAGGCCGCCTAGGTGAGAGTGGAGAAGTCTAACCACTCGGCCACGGCGCAGCCAATATAACCTTATGATTCTCAGATATAGTCATTGATTTTTCTGAATTTGGAGAGCCATAATTTTGCAATAAAGTCGGGTATTAATCAAATATATAGTGAAATTAAGAGTAATCTTAGTAAAACACAGATTGCCTGAAAATTATATAGATATTGTTAGCTTAAAGTTTGAAGAAAAATAATGTTAGGTCTATTGAATCTTATTTAACTATTTAACTATTTTGCAGCTCAGTCGTTTCCTACGTCACCCATGGCCATGGTCATTAAGGTATGGACTCATTAACGGGAATCTGCAATTAAATTACCACAAAACCATCTTCCCTAAATGTGGTTCTTCCCGAGGTTTTCTTCAATGTGTGCATGTTACAGAGGGTTATTCCATACCAAAGCCGTAGGCTTATTGAACGCCAGACCTCTGGAGGAAGGATGAGACGAGAGTAAGTTCCAACGACGGCCAACATCCGGAAAGGAGGAGGGTCGTCGTGGATGGTCCCTAACAGTTCACGGGTAGTTCGGTTTTCTCAGTGCTCTGGCAAATGCCGGGGAAGGGGACGTACCCTAAACTTAGGTTGGAATGTTTTCTTCCCTAATAATTGTCTGACGTGTTCCATTCACATGGCTTTTTCTACCTATTCTATAACAAATATTCTTATAAAAGCGTATTCTTAAATCTGCTCATGCTGATCAAGATAAAATTGGAAATGGTCTTATTATTTAATCTCTTTTAAGCAGATGGAAGATAAGGAAATATAGTAGGCTACAGCTTTTAAAGTAATCAAATCCTTTAAAAACTGAATACTATTTGATTGGACTTCGGTTCATTTTGCATGGCCGGAAGTAGGACAAAAAAAAAAAAAACAGAAATGTTAAATTCAAGTCTAAGAAATGTTTTAAGTATTCAAAAACTGGATACAATAAATGCGATTCCTATAAAAGAATATAAGAAATGCATACCAAATTGCATTTTGCATCAAAGTTTTCAGTTTGAAAACTGCGCGCAGATAGTACAGCTGTACAGTATTTTTACTTTCTCTGAACTCCACCTAAAAACTCGATACTGAGATTTCATCGGAAATACAGTTTTAGGGTTCTTGTATATAAAAAAGTATTTTTAGTCAAATGTGTGTGTATGTGGGTGTGTGTCAGCGTCTCAGTGTGTCCGTGCGTCTGAGACACGATTACTCAAAAACGAAAAGTCGGTAAATACCACATTTGTCGCCTAGGATGCGACATGAAGTGTTTAAACAAAATCTCCCCACTCCAAGCTATCCTTTATATGGAAAAAGTTTCAACATTTTGATTTTTACTTTCTCTATACGCACTATGTACATAGCGTATAGAGAAGGTATTGCACTCCACCAAAAATTCGATACCGATATTTCACCGGAAATATATGTTTTAGGGTCCCTGTATCCAAAAAAGTATTTTCAGAAAAAGGTCCGTGTGTGTGTCCGTGTGTCTGTGAACACGATAACTCAAAAACGAAAAGTCGGTAAAATACCAAAATTGGTATTTAAGTTTAGTATCTTCCAGGGATGCGACACGAAGATTTTGAGAAAAATCCCCCCACCCCAAACTACCCTTTACTTGGAACTTTGTTCGAAAATGTTGATATTCTAAAAAATGGCTCTAACGATTTTGATTAAAATATCCTATAGTAAAGTTATTTACCTGACAAATAAAATGTATATTTTGAATTTTCTGGGAATAGCCTCTGAAGACTACTTTATTCTGGATGAATTTTTCATAACTACTAAACCGTAAGAGATGGACAAAAACTTAACCCACAAAAAATGTAGAGCACGTTAAAACACACAATTTATGTTATATACATTTTTTTCGTGGAGTTGATCGTTTTTGAGATATTCCTTTTTCTTGGTTTCAGCTTTGAAAAACTTATACTTTTCATACAGAAATTTGTCAACTCCTGTCCATACAAACAAAGGAACATCAGTCACATAGCAACCAGCTTTTGGCTTTCACTTTAACTTATAGTACTCCCTTATTTCGCTTGTACTTATAATAAAGCAAGAAATAAGACTATTTCTGCTAATTTTTCTCGATTAACATGAAATAAATAAAAGATAAACTTACTAACAATAATAATTTACAGAGATATAGAGAAAGTCCTGTGAATGAAACACATCAGATTTTTTCTGATTAGCATAAAGTAAATAGAAGTTTAAGCTTTTTAAGAATAATTTGTTGCAGGGGTATAGAGAAAGTCATGTGAATGGTACACATCAGATTTTTTCAAAAGTGGTGGTAACGATTTTAATTAAAGAACCGAGTATAGTTATATTTACATGAAAAATAAAATGTATATCCTAAATCTTCTAAGAATAGCCGCTAAAGACCTCTTTATTCTTGATGAATTTTATTGAATTTTGCATAGCTGGTAAACCGTAGGAGATAGACAAAATTTTACTACAGAAAACATGTGGATCTCGTTAGAACACACAATTCATGGCGTATATAACTTTGTTTCGTAGAGTTGACCATTTTTGAGACATTTGTGGCATTGGTTTCACTTTTAAAATACTTATATTTTTCACACACGGAAATAGGTATGCCAACTTCCGGCAATGACAAAAAAAAAAATTTCATTCAGATGCAACCAGTTTTTAAAAGAGTTGAGTATCGTTTTAGAGTAGTGTATTCCCTTATTTACCTTCTACTTAAAAGAATGCAAGTAATAGACAATTTCTGCTACGTTTATCTCAATTACAATGAGATAGAATACTCTGCTTTTTAATAGTGATTTGTTACCCAGAGGTAGAGAAAGTCATGTGAATGGAACACATCAAATTTTTCTACAACAAGGAATGGGAATATTACGATTCTGATTAGATGTTAACCACTTTTATTTGACATTTGAACTCTTGAGTTTTAAATAACTGCAATCCTTCCCAACTCCATTTGGGGGAGGCCCCATTAGTAAAATTCTTGGCTTTGTAAGTTAGGGGAAACAGAAAGTGCCTTGCCCACACACTAGGTCGGTTCCTTATCCCCAGGTACCTGAAATTAAATGCGGTAACTAAACTATTATGCTTCACAGAGACCCATAAGGTTTCATATTATTCCCTGTCGTCCCCAGACTCTGGAAATAAATGAGAGTGCGAATGCGTGTGATCTAAAGACAATAGCTCGGTCCGGGTTCACGAAATTCGGTAGCTATGAAGTGATGGAGTAGGTGTGTCCTCTACAGCCCGTCTCCAAACGTGTTGCACTACCTAGCATTGCTCACTGCCTGGCCTCGTTCAGTGCCTGCTAGTATATGAACCAATGAACACTGAAAGAGGGCGCCAATTGAAAAATAACGAAAATACGTAAGGGAGGCGTTCGACACCGAACAAACTTGTGAATGATCCAAACATATTTTGAGTACCAGAAGCAGAGCCTATTCTTTCGATACAGTAAAAATGTATCTTGTAATTCATTGCAATGAATTTTGTTGTGAATTTGGTTGATTTACGCTGATAGTCTTTTCAAAGATCTACACGGTATTATCCTGAATGTTTTGTATCAAGCTTTATACTTTTATTTTCAAAAGTAAACATTGATTTTATTTAATAATATTATGAAATAATTGTTTTATTGTGATACTGTATGTATTAAAACGATACATACAGGATCAATACATGTAATGAGTCACTTTTAAATGCCGCTAATATGAGCATGGAGTAATTTAAGAAAGATTGATAACTCAATACATTTTTGAATGTAAATCAAATGCTATGTCTAACAATGGCAATATAAATATTTTGTATAATTATTTTTCGGATGCATTAAAATAGTTCAAATGATATCTGAATATGTACTTCAAGGCGGGGTATAAATGGAACAAATAAAACAAAAGAAAGAAAGAAGACAGAAAGAAACGAAGAGAGAAAAGAAAGAAGAAACAAAGAAATAAGAAAAAAAGATGGAAAGAAAATAAAGTTTTAATAAAAGTCAGTGGGAAAAAGCCCAGAAATAAGTGAAATGATACTGTCATCAGATGTGCTCAGTACAAAGCTAAATTTAATTTTTGTATTGCAACATCATAGGGAAAGAATACCAACTTAAATAATATTACATTTGGGCCATTGGCCAGCGATTAAAAATAATTCTGTGTTACATTTACATCATTTCTTCTACCCATTCATCCACCAACTATTCCTACAAAACCCTATTCTTCTATCTACTTCATGTTAATTCAGATAAACCTTTGTTGAAATAGTTCTCTTACATATTTCCTTTCAATTATAGAAGAAATAGCGAATACAGTAGGCTCGAGAGAAAGTCAAATCTTTTAAGACTGCCCCGAATGCCATTTCTTTAAAATACCGTTCCGTTTGTTTTACCATCAGGAAAAAAGAATAACGACTTCCTATTTAAAAAAAGTATAAGTACTGAACTTAAAATTAAAACCAATGAGAAGAAATATCTCGGAAGTGGTTTATGTCACCAAAAATTGTATTTCACTTACATTGTGTACTTTAATGAAATCCAAACCGCTGTCTGTTTCTTAGGGTTTATCAGTTCAATGTATTCGCATTGAACAGGACTTCGGCGGATATTTCAAGAAAATTCAAGATATACATTCCATGTATCACAAAACGTCTTAAACATATGACATTTTCATAAATATCACCGTAACTTTTCCAAAAAAAAAAAGATTTTCAATAAAATTTACATGTAAGGTAGTTTGGTAGAAAAATAAATGTTTTTGATTAGCCTTACAAGTTGCTAAATTTAATTATCGCGTTTGGTATAAATCTGATTTTCATTTTGAAGTTGTGCTTTTCACAGGAATACATGGGCACACACACACACACACACACACACACACACACACACACACACACACACACACACACACACATGGCCATTTTTCAAAAAATGCTTTTTCTTTTATAGGGCCTCAAAAAGTTTATTTCCAGTGAAATCCAGGTGGAATGCATTACTTGTAAGCATTGCTTGCTTCCTTTTAAGTAGAAGCGAAATAACGGAGTACCATAGGTTAAAATGATAGTCAAAAGCTGGTTGCTATGTGACTGAAGTTCCTTAGTTTGTATGTATGGTTAGGAGTTGTCCTGTATGAGAAAAATATACGTTTCTTAAAGCAATAATAAGGAATATCTAAAAACAATCAACTCCATGAAAAAAATGTATATAACATAAATTGTGTGTTTTAATGTGCTCGACATGTTTTTTTTTTTTTTTTTTGTTTTTTTTTTGTGGTACATTTTTGTCTATCTCTTACGGTTTAGCAGTTATGCAAAACTCCGTAAAATTCATCCAGAATAAAGCAATCTTCAGAGACTATTCCCAGGAATTTCAAGATATCCCTACATTTTATTTGTCAGGTAAATATCTTTAATATACGACATTTTAATCAAAATATTTAGAGCCATTTTTGAGAAAATCAAACTTTTCAAAAAAAGTTTCATGTAAAGGGCAGTTGGGGGTGCGGTCATTTTCTTAAAAATCTTTGTGACGCACCCTTGGAAAATACCAAACTTAAATACCAAGTTTGGTATATAACGGTCTTTTCGTTTTTGAGCTATTCTGTCCACGTACACACACGAACCTTTTTCCAAAAATTGTGTTTTTTTTTTATTCAGGGAGACCCAAAACATGTATTTCCGGTGAAATATCGGTCTCGAATTTTTGAGTGCAATACAATACCTTCTCTATACACTATGTGCATAGTACGAATAGAGAAAGTAAAGATTAGAAAAAAAGTTTGTGTGTGTATGTGTGTTTTTGTGAGTGTGTGTGTATGTGTGTGTCTGTGGACAGCGCAGCTCAAAAACAAAAAGTCCCTTCACTACCAAAATTCATATTTAAGTTCAGTATCTTCGACAGTAAGATTTTCAAGAAAATGTCTCCACCCTAAACTACCCTTTACATGGAAAAAAATTCGATTTTTTTTCTATTTTCTAAAAAATGTCTAACAATTTTGATTAAAATCTCTCATGTTTAAGATATATACACAAAAAATAAAATGTATATCCTTAATTTTCTGGGAAGCTCTTCCGAAGACCTCTTTATTCTGTTTGATTTTTTATTGAATTTTGCATAACTGATAAACAGTAAGAGATAGACAAAAACTTACAACACAAAAAAATGTAGATCTCGATAAAACACACTTTATGTAATATACATTTTTTTCGTGGAGTTGGTCGTTTTCGAGAATTTCCTTGATATTGAGTTCAGCTTTAAATAACTTATACTGTTCTCATACAGGAATTTGTCAACTCCTGTCCATACAAACAAAGGAACTTCAGTCACACAGCAACCAGCTTTAGGCTAATACTTTATCCTATGCTACTCCCTTATTTCCTTTCTACTTGCATGGAAGTAACTAATAGAACTATTTCTGCTTTTTGTCTTTCGATTAGCATGAAGTAAAAACAAGCATAAAGCTTATTAACAGCAATGAGTTACAAATATGTAGAGAAAGTCATATGAATGGAACGCATCAGATTTTTTTTTATACAGGGGAGCCCTAAAACATGAATTTTTGGTGAAATCTTGGTAACGAATTTTTGGGTGGAATGCATTACCTTCTCGGTACACTATGTATATAGTACGTGTAGAGAAAGTAAAAGCTATTTTGAGTAAAGCTCTAGCGCGAATAACTTTTATAGAACAATCATGTATATTATGGCTTTAATATGTGTGATGCGAATATGTAGTGTGGGTGGAGAAAGTTTTATACATCATCAGAGCTTTCTTTTGCTAGCATTTACCACGCAATAAGATAAATGTTGCTTTTCATACTCCAAGAAATGCTACTACATCATATATTTTGTTGCCTCCTTTCTTCTCATAGGCAGCAATGGAGGTGCTCGCGTGTTGAAGGCACACGAATAAGGAATGTCACAGCGGTACACGTGTCTCTTCCTATTGTAGCGAAATGTTCTTGTCATCGCGCCGATAAAAAGCGCGCGCTGCAGACCATCACGTGATCAAGTCACTGACCCACGCAGCTAGCGGCATTGGGTCATAGTTCCTCAAGAATGCCTTTTCACAATCCTGAAAAACAGAACCTATTCCTCAATCACAGAGGTAATTTTGCCTTGACTGTTATTTAGCAACAATACACTTGAAATAAATGCGACAATTTAATACTGAAATAAAAATCTGATGCGTTCCATTCACATTAGCAGAAACAGTATTATTACTAGGCTAAGGCGAAAGTCAATTGTTTTAAAATGCGGTTACTATGGGATTGAAATCCATTTCTTTGCGTGGCTAGGAATTGACAGGTTCCCGTATGAGACAAGTTTTAAGTATTTTAAGTTGAAATCAATAACAAGGAATATCTCGAAAACGGAAAAAAAAGGAAAAAACAAAAACTGTGTATTTAAATGCCATCTACATTTTTTATGTAGTAAGTTTTTGTCTTTCTCTTACGGTTTAGCAGTATTGCAAAATTTTTCAAAATTCTGCAAAATTCATAAAGATGTTTTCAGAGGCTATTCCCAGAAAATTCAAGATATACATTTTATTTGTCATGTAAATATTTTTAATATGCGATATTTTAATCAAAATCGTTAGAGCCATTGTTGAGAAAATCAAAATTTTCGAAAATTTTTCATGTAAAGGATAGTTAGGGGCGGGGAGATTTTCTTGAAAACTTCATGTCGCATCCTTGGAAGATGCTAAACTTAAATATTAAGTTTGGTAGTTTACCGAATTTTCGTTTTTGAGCTATGTGTTCACAGACACATGAACGTTTTTCGGAAAACAAATTTTTGGATAGTGGGACTCTAAAACGTGTATTTCCGGTGAAATTTCGGTACCGATTTTTGGGTGGAATGCAATAATACCTTCTCTATACACTGCGTATGTAGTACGTGTAGAGCAAGTAAAAATCAACATCATTGCAGGTATTTGAAGCTCGGATATTCACAATCTCCTACTGTTGATCAGCTACCATAGCAAATCCAGAGGCTCTGCTGCTGCCAAAGCTTTGAGCTAGATCTTTTATTTATTTATTTGGCAAATTACATTTTTCTTCCTTGACTTTAATTAAAGTTACCTATAATAAAGTAAACAATTTAATGGCATTTAATACATAGAGTTAATAATGATATTATTAATAATAATGTATAATAATAGCAATCAACAATAGCTACATTACATATTGTTAGATATAAACACAAGAGAATAGTGATAGTAAAAAGTTTAAGAGCTGATCGCTATATGCAAGCCTTAACATTCCATACTATTTTTATGCAGTTTTGAGGAACAATTAAAAATGGAAATAATTTTAAAAGAATGACAAAATATTGTACAATTCGAATAATTAATAACTCATGTGTTGAAATTTCCTTATGTCACAAAAAGTTTATTTGGAATTCATTCTGAATTTTAAACAGATCTAAACATTTTTAGTAGTATTAATTCTTCTATCGCTTAACGTACACCGGTTATACAACATTCCTTCAGTATGAAGAGGGTTTCACGGGCTATTTCCAGAAGAATCAATATATTCAATATATATAAATATTCCTGAATACAAAAATATATAGTTTGCTACCAGGCGCCATTTTTACATGCCTTAAGTCAATGGAGCTACAGCAAAGCATTAATGGTGCAACTGTACTGGACTCGGCAAGAAAATGTTCAGTTCGACAAGATCTCAGTCGCATCATACAAAGTAAATTCGAAGTTGTGTAGAAGAAAACCAGCAATGTAAGAAAACAGGAGAGAAAAGGCAGCAGCAGAGGGTGGAAAAGGAAAGCTGAGGTTCCAACGTACCAACCTGGTGAATTTCAATGTCAGCCATGCATTCAAGTCTTTGCTTGCTTTCCCGCTATTGCTATATTTAACATTTTTCTTCCTGTAAAATGCTCCTTGCCGAGCAGTATTTTTGCTACAGAAATAAAATATGCTGAGAAAAATAAATAAGAATTGCTCTAGGTTTTGCTGTCAGATATATTTAAGCATATATTTTTATTTTTCAAATACAAACAATATAAATTTAAAAAGAAGCATATTTATGACATTAAAAACGAAACAGAGAAATCTGAAGCAATTTAAAAAATCAGAAGTATTTTCAACCTAAGGTTAAAATATTAGAATAGCTTTTTTTTGTCGCACGGGACTTTTTTTTTAGTTACATGACAAAATATAAACAAATTTGACCATAACTGCCATATCATTACATCAACATGGATGAAATTTGCACTGTGACATACACATAGAACTTTCTCTAAAGTGTCTCTATTCTTTCAGGGTCTTGGTATATAAATTGGAGCAGAATACAGTACCTTCTTTCTAATAAGTTAGTGGACTGCAAACTATGGGGTAGAGAAATGAAAATGATAGAAAGTATATGAAAATAACATTAGTTATTTCGAGGACAGTTACTAAACCTAATTCTATAACGTATTGTCCACACTATTTTATCTCCCTTCAGAATATGTTAGTACATGCAGAGCATTTAGTAATATTTAATGAACTTTATTTGTTGAGGAAACGATATAGTTAGAGAATGTGAGCTTTGGAAAAAAAAAAAAGAGAGAAAAAAAAAAAGACGCGGTATATCAACAAACATTGTTGTTATAATCTGAAATATTATTTTCTAGTTTCAAATGTGAATTTAAAGCAAAAACTCTGATGTGTTCCATTCACATGACTTTCTCTTCGCTGCAACAAATTATTGTTGAAAAGCTTATGCTTCTATTTACCTCATTCTAATGGGGAAAAAATTAGCAGAAATAGCTTTATTACTTGCTTCCTTGAAAGTAGAGGCGAAATAAAGGAGTACCATAGGTTAAAGTGATAGTCAAAAGCTGGTTGTTATGTGACTGAAGTTCCTTTGTTTGTATGGACAGGAGTTGAAAAATTCCTGTATGAGAAAAGTAAAAGATTTTCAAAGCTGAAACTAAAAACAATGAATATTTCAAAAACAATCAACTGCATGAAAAAATGTATATAACATAAATTGTGTGTTTTGACGTGCTGTACATTTTTTGTGGTAAGTTTTCTTCCATCTCTTACGGTTTTGCAACTATGCAAAATCCCGTAAAATTCATCGAGAATAAAGCAGTCTTCAGAGGCAATTCCCAGAAAATTCAAGATACACATTTTATTTGTAGGTAAATGTCTTTAATATACGATATTTTAATCAAAATTGTTAGAGCTATTTTTTGAGAAAATAAAAATTTTCGAAAAAGGTTCCATGTAAGGGATAGTTTGGGGTGGGGGGATTATTCTCAAAATCTCGTGTCGCATCCATGGAAGACACTGAACTTAAATACCAAGTTTGGTATTTTACCGACTTTTAGCTTTTGAGTTATCGTGTTCACAGACACATGGACACACGGACCTTTTTGTGATAATGTTTTTTTTTTGGATCCAGGAGACCCTAAAACATATATTTCCGATGAAATCTCGGTATCGAATTTTTGGGTGGAGTGCAATACCTTCTCTATACACTTTGTAGAGAAAATGAAAATGAGAGAAGCAGGTGATTTTCACGGTTCATCAGGAAACCTCTTAAAATTAGTCCAACTATTGATATACTCCCAGAGAAGTAAAGGAAAGGTATTTCTTATACGAAATTCAAGTGTGCGAGTAATGAAGCAGACGAAAATGAAGATCGCATTTTTATGAGAAATCGAAAAGCATTAAAGCCTAGTGTCTTTGTAGTGAATATTATTATCAAGAAAAACATAATATACAATAGCATTAAAGGACATTTTAAGTTTTCTTGAAGCTGTATCTTATGCTTTAATATGGTGTTTTGTGTTTGATTAGAATATAAAGGAGGTATAGATTTTGTTGCCCTAGTAACTTCAAACTAAAGAATCGCTGATTATTATAATAGTAGATATAAGACTTTCTGTTTAGTTATTTAGTTTAGTTTAAAGTGGCTTCCATAGCGCGGTGGTTTGCTGTTTATCTAAGGAAGCTCCGAGTTCGATTCCCGGTATGACATGAGGATTTTCTTACGCTGGAATACGTAGTCAAGGGTACATTCAGCCTAGCGAGAACACTGGGGACTAATTGAGGGAAAAGTAGGGCTCCAGGTTGCGTCGACCGCATTAAACGGAAGGAAGGGGACTTGGGGCGTTAATCACATCCCATCCTCCAGTATTGCACCCCACTCATGATGCCTGAGATGTACAAATGTGTAGGACGCTGAGATCGAGCGGTAAGCCTAGGTTCGGAATCAGGTTGTTGCATCATGTAGAAAGAGGGAGGGAGAGAGAGAGAGAGAGAGAGAGAGAGAGAGAGAGAGGGAGAGAGAGAAAATGTGATGTGTTTAACGCTATTTAACCTTAGGTCATATCGGACGACGAATGAAATAGGTGAAATGATACTCAAAGAATCTCAGGATCTATGGAGCTCATCTTCTCAGCATTAGGGAAAACCACGGAGAAAACTTTATGCGGATAACTCGCCCAAGTGAAATTTTAATTTGGGACCCCTGCACTAACACAGCCTTTGGGCCGAGATGTGGGACACCGCGGCCGGGCGGTAGGCTATGGTCCCTTGTGGACTACCGTGCCATGGAGTTACGTTTTGTACTCACACTACAAATAACATGCTAATTTTTGTTTTAAATAAATGTATAACTAATCTTTACCCATAGGCATTTTAAAATTCTGAATAATTATTCACATTTAAGATTTACACCATTAGTACTTATTCTGCACTCATGTGGAAGTAAGCAGGAGGAGATCAACGTATGAGGGACTGCATCGGGTCAACAATGGACTCAAGTGCTAAGGGCCATTCACATCGAAATTCAACCGTAGACGTTGAAGTTTGCAGCCAATATATGTATAGGCTCATTCACGATGGTTACGTTGACATTGACGTAGACATAACCGTAGTACGTTAGCACAGAAAGAAGCTTGCAAACGCCAAGCTTTTGCGTCAAAGCAATGTAGGAATCAACCAATGAGAACCACTGCTCTATGTGTTATTAAAATGTCTTCGCTTGATGATTCTCTCTCATTTCGTTTAGTAGATTATGAAAACCTCCTTCGTTGATTCATATATGATTTAGGGAATGAATCCACCATTGTCTATGGCTAGAAAATCGTTCTTTAAAATGTAGAGTACCAAGCACATTTGCTACTCTAGTTTGCATGTGTACAAATCGTCTCTGCCAGCCATTTTAGTTTGCTATTCACACGCAAGGCGCAGTTCACTTGTTTTAATTTCTGATTGGTTATTGCCTACGTTTACGTCTGTCATTGAGAATGCTCATGGTGCACGGTACCAACGACTTTACTTCCCTTCCGAAGGAAGCTATGCTAAGGATTTTTTACGCCCGAAAAAAATTACATCATCCTCCTCTGGGTTTGAACCCGCTACCTTGGGTATAAAAAGTTAGCACGGTAACCATGGAGGGCGACGAAGGGCTGCTAGAGCAAGACACTAGTGGAGGACGCAGAGGACGAGCGGTAAGCCTTGGCGCGGAATCAGATTGCTGCATCATGTATTGTGAGAGAGGGGAGAGGAGAGTGTGGTGTGTTTAACGTCCTTCAACCTGTATGTCATATCGAACGATGAGTGAAATCGGTGGAGTGATACTCAAAGAAACCTAGGGTCCATGGAGCTTAAAGTTACTCGTCTTCTCAGCATAAGGGAAAACCCCGGAGGAAACCTTATCCAGGTAACTCACCCAAATGAGATTTTAATTTAGAACCCTACGTTTACGTCTGTCATTGAGAATGCTCATGGTGCACGGTACCAACGACTTTACTTCCCTTCCGAAGGAAGCTATGCTAAGGATTTTTTACGCCCGAAAAAAATTACATCATCCTCCTCTGGGTTTGAACCCGCTACCTTGGGTATAAAAAGTTAGCACGGTAACCATGGAGGGCGACGAAGGGCTGCTAGAGCAAGACACTAGTGGAGGACGCAGAGGACGAGCGGTAAGCCTTGGCGCGGAATCAGATTGCTGCATCATGTATTGTGAGAGAGGGGAGAGGAGAGTGTGGTGTGTTTAACGTCCTTCAACCTGTATGTCATATCGAACGATGAGTGAAATCGGTGGAGTGATACTCAAAGAAACCTAGGGTCCATGGAGCTTAAAGTTACTCGTCTTCTCAGCATAAGGGAAAACCCCGGAGGAAACCTTATCCAGGTAACTCACCCAAATGAGATTTTAATTTAGAACCCCTACTCACACTGCCTTCGGGCCGAGAGAGTTTCGTTTTACACTCACACTACAGAGATAACATGATAATTTTGGTTTTAAATAAAGGTATAACCAACCTTTACCTATAGACATTTCAAAACCCATGAATAACTATTCACATTTAAAACTAACGCCATTAGTACTTATTCTGCACTCATGTACAAGTCAATAGGAGGAGATCAACGAATGAAGCTCAACAATGGAATCAAGTGTTTAGGCTGGGTACGTATCAACGTTAGCTGCTTCACGAGACATAGAGAGTTTTCATAAATGTGTGACTTGGGATGTAATCTCACGTATCCGCGTTTCATAAAGACTCTATGGAGCAACTTGACATGGGAAAGTTCTCCTCTCAGGAATGATCTCATCACGACTTTGCTGTAGATGTGTCAGTATTGGAACTCTTATATTTATAAGCTCCTCTACAAACAAGAACTGCTATTGCGATATCAGAGAAGTTCGCTTCTAACAACAATCCTGTTTGAGCTGATGTATGTACATAACCTAGAAGTGGACCGGAATGCTGTTAGGGGACATTTGGGTGCAAGAATGGCGCACGGACGTCCCAGGCTTCTTCGAGACAGAAATGGCCTAAGTGCAACAGCTTCTAAAATGACACGAGTGCGTGTTTTGCAGCCATTACGGTGAGTTATTTTATAACCGTGCTTTAAGGACGTTTTAAAATTTTACTTTCAAAGTTGCACCTATGGTCTTGTTCAGGTCTGTTTAACACGAGCACGGAGTGGATACAGTTCTTAGCTTGGAGTGTTATACGATTGCATTGCGTGTAATGATGGCATCATTCTAAGAATGGGAAATATATAAGAGAGACATTTAATTAAACCAGAACGCGTTCTCTTAGTGCTGACAATGAAATATTTTACGAATTGGGATTTAACCTTAAGCCGGTAGAGGTCTGGAACAGTATTTAAAATATTTATAGCAGTACATCAGATAAAACTGGAAAACATTAATTCTCGAAGAACTGAATAATATTTTATACACATCAGAGTTGGAAATGACGTAGAGAGCTTGAAGTGTTAAATTTTAAAAATATGATGTGTTGCATTCACATGACTTTATCTACATCTCTGCAACAAATTAATGTGAAAAAGTATGTCCTTCTCTAGTTCATACTAATCGAGATAAACATTAGCAAAACTTATTTATTGCGTACTTGCTTCCTTGTAAATTTAAGTTAAATAAGCTAAAGCGTTAGTCTAATCTTTTCAAAGCTGTTTGCCATGTGGTTGAAATCCGTTTCTTTACATAGCCAGGAGTTGATAAATTCCTGAATGAGAAAAGTTAAAAATATTTCAAAACTGAAACTAATAAACAAGGATTTTCTCGGATATGATCAACTCTACTAAAAATGTATATTTTTAGCATAAATTGTGTGTTTTAATCACGTCTATAGCATTGCACAATAGGTTTTTGTCTATCTCTTATGGTTTACCAGTTAGGCAACATTCAGAAGAATTCATCCAGAATAAAAAGGTCTTCAGAAGCTATTCTCAGAAAATTCAAGATATACATTTTGTTTGTCATGTAAATATCTTTAATATACAGTATTTTAATCAAAATAGTTAGGGTGATCTTTGAGTAAAATCAATATTTAAAAAAAAATCCATGTAAAGGGTAGTTTAGGACGTCGGATCCTTGGAAGATACCAAACGTTGGTACTTAACGATATTTTAGTTTTTGAGCTATACTGTTCACAAATACACTCATACACAAACTCTTTCAAAAGTTATTTTTTGGACTAAGGGGACCTCAAAACATATTTCCGTTGTAATCTCGACATCAAATTTTTGGGTACAATACAATACCTTCTCTATACACTATGTACATGGTACGTGTAAAGAAAGTAAAAATACTATGTGTTCTATTCACATTATTTGCTCTACATCTCTGCAACAAATTATGTCAGATAGCTTATTCTTGTATCTACTTCACTCTAACTGAGATTAACGTTAGCTGAAATTGTCTTTATTACTTGCTTCCTTGTAAATAGGAGGTAAATAAGGAAATACACTAGGCTAAAGCGATTGTCAAATCTTTTAATAGCTGGTTACCATGTGGTTGAAATCTGTTTCTTTGCAGAGCCAGGAGTTGATAAATTCCCGTATGAAGTAAAAGTGTTTTAAAACTGACAAAGAATATCTCGGATATGGTCAATTCCACGAAAAAACTGTATATGTGTTTTAACGAAATATAGTACCTACATCTTTATGCAGCAAGTTTTGTCTAACTCTTACGGCTTACCAGTTATGCAAAATTCAGCTAAATTCATCCAAAATGAACAGCCCTTCAGAGGCTACTCCAAGAAAATTCAAGAAATGCAGTTTGTCATGTAAATAGCTTTAATATACCGCATTTGAATCAAAACCGTTACAGCCATTTTTGAAAAAATCCAATTTTTTAAATGATTTGCCATGTAAAGGGTAGTTTGGGGTAGGGAATTTTCCTCAAAATCTTCGTGTCACAACCTTGGATGATAATAAACTTAAATACCAAGTTTGGTATTTTAGCTAAATTTCGTTTTTGAGCTATCGTTTTCAAAGATACATGGACATACAGACACACACACACACACCCATACACTCACAGACGTTTTTCTAAAATGTTTTACTGGGTTGCAAGGGACCCTAAAACGTGCATTTCCGGTTAAGACTCGGTATCGAATTTTTGGGTGGAGTAAGACCTTGTCTACTTACGTGCCATGACCTATGTAGAGGAAGTAAAATACTTAAAATCCGAATTTTTAGTTTCTCTACTACTACTACTACTACTACTACTACTACTACTACTAATAGGTAGAGACAGTTTTGTATTCCACCGAAAATGACGATATCGACATTTCATCGGAAATATGCATTAAAGAAAAACATTTCTAAAAACAAATCCATGTGTGTGTGAGACAGACAGACAGAGAGAGAGAGAGAGAGTGTGTGTGTGTGTGTGTGTGTGTGTGTGTGTGAGACAGACAGAGAGAGAGAGAGAGAGAGAGTGTGTGTGTGTGTGTGTGTGTGTGTGAGAGTGTGTGCGTGTGTGAGAGTGTGTGTGTGTGTGAACAGCATAACTCAAAAACTTGCTACACCAAAAATGCAGATCTCATTAAAACACACAGTTTATATCATAGTCATACTATTTTCTTGTAAGTTTGTTTTCGAATAATTTGGTTTCAAATTATTGGTTTAAATTTGAGGCTACCTAACTTTTCTCAAACGGGACCATGCAAAGCGAATTGAAACCAATTGTTTCATATAGTGGAATATATAAAATATTTGAGTATCTCTTTAGCCTGACATATTCCCTTATTTTCCTCCTACTTACAAGGAACCAAGTACTTAGACCACTCTGCTAATATTTATCCCGGTTATTATTATGTAGGTAAAAGAATAATCTTTTGTAAAAAAATAGTTTGTATATGGAACAGCTAGATAAAATATGTAAATGGAACACATCAGATTTTTACTTTCTCTACATGTACCCTGCAAATATTGTATAGAGAAGGTATTGCATTCCACGAAAAAATTCGATGCCGATATTTCACTGGAAATAGACATTTTAGGGTCCTCTGTATCCAAAAAAGTATTTTTAGAAAAAGGTCCGTGTGTGTCCGCGTGTCTGTGAACACGATAACTCAAAAACGAAAAGTTGGTGTTTATGTTTAGTATCTTCCAGGGATGCGACACAAAGATTTTCATAAAAATCTCCCAACCACTCTTTACATGAAAAGAGTTTCGAAAATTTTGATTTTCTCATAAACAGCTCTTAACGATTTTGACTAAAATGTAGTATATTTAAGATATTTACATGGTGAATGAAATGCGTATCTTGAATTTTCTGGGAATAACCTCTGAATACCTATTTAGTTTTGAAGAATTGTGCTGAATTTTGTGTATCTAGTAAACCACAAGAAAAAGTCAAAAATTTACTTAATAGGAAATGTAGAGTTCGTTAAAATACAAAATTTATGTTATATACATTTTTTCGCAGAGTTGATCCTTTTTGAGATATTCCTTCTTAATAGTTTCAGCTTTAAAATACTTAATACTTTTCTCATACGGAAATTTGTGAACTATCCATACAAAGCAAATTCAGTCACATGCAATCAGCTTTTGATTATTACTTTAGCCTATTGTACTCCCTTATTTCCCTCTTTCTTACATGGAAGCAGGTAACAAGACCATTTCTGCTAACTTTTGCTCGATAAGCATGAATTAAACAAAAGAAAAGGCTGTTTTACAATTATTTGTTGCAGAGATATACAGAAAGTCATGTGAATAGAACACATCAGATGTTTATTTTCTCTACACTTACTATGTACATAGTGTATAGAGAAGGTATTGCACTCCACCCAAAAATTCGATACCGAGATTTCACCAGAAATATATGTTTTAGGGTCCCCAATATAAAAAAAAAAAGCATTTTCACAAAAAGTTCCGTGAATTTGTGTGTGTGTCTGTGAATTTGTGTGTGTGTCTGTGTGTCCGTGTGTCTGTGTGTCTGTGAACACGATAACTCGAAAACGAAAAGTCGGTGAAATACCAAACTTGGTATTTAAGTTTAGTATCTTCCAGGGATGCGACACGAAGATTTTGAGAAAAATTCCCCCACTCCAAACCACCCTTTACATGGATTTTTTTTAAAAAATTTCGATTTTCTCAAAAATGGCTCTAACGATTTTGATTAAAATATCGTATATTAAAGACATTTACCTGACAAATAAAATGTATATATTGAATTTTCTGGGAATAGCCTCTGAAGACTGCTTTATTCTGGTTGAATTTTGCATAACTGCTAAACCGTAAGAAATGGACAAAAACTTACCGCACAAAAAATGTAGAGCACATTAAAACACACAATTTACTTTATATACTTTTTTTTCGAGGAGTTCATCGTTTTTGAGATATTTCTTGTTTTTGGTTTCAGCTTTGAAAAACTTGTACTTTTCTCATACAGGAAGTTGTCAAACTCCTATCCATACAAAGGAACTTCAGCCCATGGCAACCAGCTTTTGACTTCACTTTAACCTATGATACTCCCATATTTCGCTTCTACTTACAAGGAAGTAAGTAATACGACTATATCTGCTAATTTTTTCTCGATTGGCATGAAGTAAATAGAAGAACAAGCTTACTAACAATAATTTGTTATACAGAAGTAGAAAAGTCATGTGAGTGGAACACATCAGATTTTTTTAGTTATGCTGTTTCATAGACACACATATACAGACGTATATTTTTCTAAAATGCTTGTTTGGATTCAGGGGTTCTCAATACCAATATCTCATTGAAATATTGCTGTCTCACCTTCTCTATTTACTATGTATATACATATTACTTAGAAGAAAAGGTAGCATGTACGAAGAATTTTATTCATCGTTGGTGAGGCCTTCTTTTCTAACGGCGCTATGGGCTAAACTATATGGAGCTACTCTGTATAATTTCAGTAGCAAAACCTGACTTGATTACCAATAATTACAGGAGATTATTGATATAAGTAGCAGCTCCACCCATTTTATATTCCTTTTATGTGAATATATCTAGCCGAAAGTATAATTATCTGCGCTGGCTCTTGCTTGCAGTGATTGAATCCTAAACAAACAACTTAGGAGCTTTAGTTACACATTAAAACTTTCTCAAACGTCTTGACGAGGCCTCGTGTTGAACCCAATAACAATTTCACATTAGCGGAAGGAATGACTCGGTCTTTTAATTAAAGCTCAGGCTGTTGGAGAAATGTTTAGAGGTCCGAAGACTCGGTACTGCGGCGTCATTAAGATAAGTAGATGTCGTTACGGAGGGTACAGTTACATCGCGGTCTGCAAATTCCTCAACTTCTGGTTTAATTAGCAAGGAAAACATTTACGCAGAGCGTGGAGGACTGGCGGGAAAACTGGTATGTGGTTGTAATCCTTCTAAATGGCAGTGGCTATACAATGTGAAGTAACCGCTGTAGCCATCAGCTACTGTATTTCCGTTACACGTGCCAGTGACGTTTTGTTTCCAATTTGTGACATCATTGATGGCTGGGAGGCAAATGCCCACAGTCCTTTTAGCTTACGCTTAAAGCAATTCGCATTTTTTGTAATACAGTTCCTGAGTCTTATTGGGATTCCGGCGCTGTATTCCTTTTTCCTAATTTTTACATTTTCCTAACTTGTACTCTATTTTTACTGACGTTTTGTTTCCAATTTGTGACATCATTGATGGCTGGGAGGCAAATGCCCATAGTCCTTTTAGCTTACGCTTAAAGCAATTCGCATTTTTTGTAATACAGTTCCTGAGTCTTATTGGGATTCCGGCGCTGTATTCCTTTTTCCTAATTTTTACATTTTCCTAACTTGTACTCTATTTTTACTTTCTCGAGCCCCGTATGTACAATGTACATAGGGATAGAGAAGTATTGCATTCCACCCAAAAATTCGATGTCGAGATTTCACCGGAAATGCATGTTTTAGGACCCCCTGAACCCAAAAAAGCATTTCCAGAAAAAGGTCCGTGTGTGTCCGTGTGACTGTGAACACGATAACTCAAAAACGAAAAGCAGCTAAAATACCAAACTTGGTATTTAAGTTCAGTATCTTCCAGGGATGCGACACGAAGTTTTTGAGTAAAATCCCCCCACCCCAAAATACCCTTTACATAGAACATTTTTCGAAAATTTTGATTAAAATATCGTATATTAAAGATATTTACCTGACAAATAAAATGTATATCTTGAATTTTCTGGGAATAGCTTCTAAAGACCTGTTTATTCTGGATGAATTTTGCTTAATTTGGCATAACTAATGAACCGTAAGAGATAGACAAAAACTTACTATATCAAAAATATAGGCCTTGTTAAAATACACAATTTACGTCATATATATATTTTTTTCGTGGAGCTTACCGTTTTCAAGGTATTCATTGTTATTAGTTTCAGTTGTGAAGTGCTTATACTTTTCTCAGACGGGAGAGTCCGTTTTTCTTTTGTTCTACTCCAGGCCAAGAAAAGAAGCGATTTGTAATGACAATCGCATAACGACAGCTTTTAAAACATTTGAATATCAGTTTAGCATAGTGTATTCCCTTATTTTCTTCCTGCTTATAAGGAACTTGGTAATAAGAACATTGTGCTGAATACCTCGATTGACAAGGTGCAGAAACAAGAATAATCTTATGTAAGAAACTTGTAGAACGGCTAGAGAAAGTCATGTGAGTGTAACACATAAGATTTTTCTGTTTGATTACCGTTTGTTTTTTGCTTCTAATACATACCCTCATACATATACCATTTTAAGAACATAAACACACCCATACCCAAGGCGGGACTCCAACCCACGATCCACTTTAGCGAGCGCGGCTATGGGGACCGGTCGCATTTTAACAAGTCCTCATAGCTATAAATAAAATACAGCTGCCATTTTTTATAACTTTTCTAACACGTTCATTTTAGACAGAACTATTGCATTCCGCCCAAAAATTCGATACCGAGATTTAACCAAAAGTACATGTTTTGAGGATTCGCATAAATTTCTATAGCTGTGCCACATATAAGCTTTTATTACAAAAGTTTGCTATTTTATCTACATCATGCTAATTGAGACAAGTAGTTAGTTAATTTACTATATGTTCTAAGTGGAGCAAACGGCATCGTTACGATGTTTCCACGATTAGATTTGAATGTTTAGTTCGTGAGTTCGCCGTTATGGGCCTTGGTGAAGAGAGATCTCTTGTCGCCCACAGTTGGCACCGTAAGACGAAATCACGACGCGAAACGGCGGACAATTTTTCCTAGAAATTTTCTTCTTTCCGAGTATGGGATTCTTTTACATGCAAATAGATATTACACTGGACCACCGGCTTTATTTCGCCTCAGAAGGAAGCCATGCTAAGGATTTTTGACTCCGAAAAGAGCTAACACCCTCTGCCAGGTTTAAATTTGCAACCGTGGGTTTTAGAGGCTTATTAGGCAACTAATCGAGATAAACATTAGCAGAAATGTATTGCTTCCTTGTAAGTAGAAGCGAAATAAGGGAATACACTTGACTAAAGCGATAGTTAGATCTTTTAAAAGCTCATCGCTGTGTGAAATAGTTGAGGTTTGGTTCAGTTTGCATGGCTAGCAGTACAAGAGAGATAAAACGAAAGGCGACTTCCCTTTGAGAAATATTACCTACCTACTTTAAAATTAAAACCAATATCAAAGAATATTTCGCAAAAGGTCAACTGTGGAAAAAAAAAGCAGAATGTGACATAAATTGTGTGTTTTAACGAGATCTGCATTTTTGTGCTGTAAGTTTTATCTATCTCTTACGGTTTAACAGTTACGAAAAATTCAGCAAAATTCATCCAGAATAATGAGGTCTTCAGAGGCTATTCCCAGAAAATGTAATGGGAATGGTCTCTGAATTCCTCTTCATTCTGGATGACTTTTGAATATCTGGTAAACAATAGAGGAAATCGTACTACACAAAATATGTAGATATCATTAAAACACATGATTTGTGTCACATACACTTTATTTTGTTGAGTTAACCTTTTAAAATATATTTTTGTGCTTTATTTGAAGTTTTCAGTGCTTATACAAATCTTAAATTAAAAGTCGTCATTTGCTCGGTTCTTTTAATCCAGGCCATGCAAATAGAATGTAATGTTATCATCTGGGAGCAGCTCTTCATAGATTTGATTCGCTTCAGTCTAATACATTTCTATTATTCATTATATTTTTTTCTATGTAGTAGAAAATACGTAATAAGACCATTTCATAAACCTCTGGATTAGCATGAAGAAAATAGAAGAAGCATTTTTTGTAAGAGTACTTAGTTGCAGAACAGGTAGAAGAAGCAATGTAAATGTCACATATATGCTTTTTTTTTTTTTTTTTTTTACGAACATCCTATGTGTTACGTTTGTACGAAATAACAGCTAAATCTTATTCCTCTCGGTAACACAAGATGTCCATAGATCCAGACCTGGTGGTTTTTCAATCGAGAAATCGGTGGTTTCAACTTGCTTTCTGAATTATTTCTCAACATAAAAGTACTAGGCATATATCTAATTAAAATTGCAAATATTGCTAAAATATACAAATATGTTCTCATAATCGATGTAGCCACTGAATCTTATGTTGACTCTGCAATTCCATTAGGTCCATAGAAAGCCAAATACTGCGACTTTCACGTGCTTTCCCAGAAGCGCTTGCACGGGTGAAATTATCACTCTGACTTTCCATGCGGATTTCCTTGAGATCAGGTTTCCAATGTTTCGTCTGGGACTGGAATTTGGGAAGTCTTGGAATCGTTCCCCGCGGCCGAACTCTTTGACCCATGGATTTTGAGGGGGGGGGGTTCTCGTGGTCACTAGGCTTGGTGAGGATTCGTTCACCTGAATATAATGTACCTTTATTTCATCCCGGCCGGTCTCTTTCAAGGTTGTAAGTGTTGACGAGGACAGCTGCGACAGAGGTGTCATTCGTTAGGGTGACTGCGTTCTGGAAATACAGCTCTCGGCGGCGGGATGAGGCTAGTGTTTGTCTGCGGAGTGAGGTGTTTATTCGGACCTGAATGGCGGGCTCCTGGCGCTCCCTGCGTTGAGATGAACTGCTTGTGAAGGTTAGGGATTCCCCACGACGGCTCTCTCCCTGACAGGATGTCGGCCCCATCTGAAATGACATGCATCTCATCCTTCCTCCAGGGGTCTAACTTACACAGTGCACACACATATACACACAATGTTTGTAAATAATTACTTTCACTGGTTTAATTTTAGTAGATAATTCGTCAAAAATGTACTTTCTAACCAAAAACAATTGAATAGAAAACTGTGGTGTTTATTTAAATTGATCGTTTCACCGTTTCCTGGCCTTCCTGCATCTCGTCTTCCCTTTGGGTTGTAAATGACAGCTTACAATTAAGATAACTTCCTTTCTTATATCTTCACTTCTCATTCTTCACTTCTAGATCCCCATTGTAGACTTCTTATTCACTTTTCATTATATTTGATCTGTTTTCCTCATAATTCAAGTTTCACAACTGCAAAATAACACTAAGACAGGTGGCTCAGGCTTTCGTCTAAGACTGGTATTCGGGAAGTCGTAAGATCGATTCCCGCGGTAGAACTCTCTGATTCATAAGTTTTTTTTGGGGTTTTCCCGGGTCACTAGGTAAATGCTGGGGAAGTTTCTTCATTCCCCCGAGCTTCCTGTACCTTCATTTCATCTCCATTTCATCCAACCGGTCCTTCTTAGGGTTGTAAGTGGCATGGAAGATGCGATGATGGCGCCCTTCCGCGGTGGTAACAGCGCTTTGGAAATGCAGCTCTCGGCGGCGGAATGACGTTGGAAGTCGCCTGTAGACTCAGAGGGTTCTGTCAGACTGGGCCGCGGGTTCATATCACTCCCGCTGCGAGATGAAATGCTTGGAAAATGTTACGGACCCTCCAAGTTGGTTCTTTCACCACCTTCCGGTTTCGGCCGCCCGTGTAATTGCTCTCATCTCATTTTCACCTCATTTGATCTGACGTACAATAAGTCAATTGCTGAAGTGTGGAAATTCTCTCCGGCATCACATGCACACACGCACATACAGACATACGCACACACACACACCTACAAAGTAATATCGTTACGGCACAATATTATGTAGTCTTAGTTTGACTTCCTTTGTCATTGATTTTCCCAAGTATCTATTGATATATCTATTTATTAAATTATTTGTTGTTACTCTGTTATCTAGGTCTTGATTTTAATTATAAATTGGTATGTCATACAGATGGTCGTCTCCTTAGCGCGGTGGTAGCGTTGCTGCTTACCAACCCGGGTTCGATCCCCAGTACCGGCGTGGGGATTTTTCCCCCGCTGGGAGACCTGGCCCGGGGTGCACTCAGCCTCGTAAAGTCCCTGGGGGCACAATTGAGGAGCTACTTGAGGAGCTAGTGGCTCCAGGTCATGAGGACCGCATTAACCGGCCGGGGGGACTCGAGGCGCTGACCACGTCTCACCCTCCAATACTGCACCCCATCCATGACGTCTGTAGTGGACCGAGATGGGGGACGCAGCGGCCGGGCGGTAGGCCAAGGTTCCCCGTGAGCTGTCGTGCCATGGAGTTATGTTATGTCATTTGTTCTATTATCTGGTCTTTTATAAAATGTTTGCCCTTCTATTGTGTTTTCCGTCCATTGCTATTACTTTGGGCTGAAAAATCTTTCTCCTATACACGGTGACACAGGAACACTTGGTTACATTAGCTGTGCTATTCATTGAAAAGAAATGTGTGAATACAAATATTTTAAAATTCACTGGCAAAGAAAACAGAAGAATAAAGTTGTAATATCAGAATAAAGATGTGAGTCCAAGTAGCACGCTGTCATTTATTTTCACGAGCCGCCACTGCATTATCCGGGAAATGTAGCCAAAAAGTGATTCCTGTAACTTGGCAATTAACAACAGGTACCCAAATCTCTTCCGTAAACACGAAGTGAAAGGGATCGATCTCTTAAGCGCTGTAAAGAAGTGGTCTAATTAGCCTCAAAAACATTTTAAGCGGCATTAAAAACTCTAGAAAGTTAAGAATTTGCTTCCTTAACTTCTCTTGTCTAAAGAATATTTTAAATTGAGTTATTGTATTTTCCAAATGGAGCATGGCTGCTTGAATGAAGGAAGGGGTATTTTTATTCTATAATGGCTTAGAAACTAGATAAGGTGATAATTGTTTCCAAAGCTGTCTATATATACATTTCACTTGCTAGATGAACACCAAAGGTGATAAGCAAGCCAAAGAACTCTCAAAGAAATGGCTTCAATTAGTTGGTGACTCAAACCATCAACAGCGATCAGTCATTAATGACTATTAAAACGCGATCTCCAGATTTGTCTGAGAGACTGATCAGGAATGGAGGCGATTTATTATCTATTACGTCACATAGTAATGCTGTGTAACAGTTCAACATAATTTCCTTTCGACTTGCCTCAATGCTTGGCGAATCAATAAAACTACATAGAATGAATAAAGAATTTATTATTTAAATTAACTTTAATTCATATAAGGCATTTTCTTCATGTTCCAATTTATCTATTGGTTTGGGAAGGGACATTTTGGAAATAACCTCCGAAGAATTTTTTTTCATGGTGGATTTTAACGACCACTGTCGTTGAGTAGGGATTACTGTACCAATATAGTATTTCCTCTAAAAGGATGATACACAGTACACACAATTGTTTGACACGTGGTCCCAATTAGTGAAGGGTCGACAAAGAAAAAGAAAGCCCACTCCTCTAAAACTAATCACAAATGAAGTTCTGAGTTGCAAACTGGTGAGCCCCAAACTCTCTGGTTGGACAATAGGCCCACCTCTCTCTCCGAGTGATACAACATTACAGTAATCTTTGCTTTGTGCTACAAACTGAAGTTCTAAGGCCGAGGTAATTCGTGTACTGGTGGACTAAATTAATACACTGCTTATACATGCCAACCGGTTTTGAGCGAGCGTCGAGAGGGGCTGAGGGATGAAATAGTAGATTGCGCAAACGGTTTTGCATTTTATTACCCGTCTGGTATGTGATGCCAGAATGGCACCAATGAAAATCGTTGCAAGATCCAAGTCCTCGTTAAACGTTCACAAAAATCACAGCTCCAGACGTATTTTTAATTTGAGTTTACCGAGGATTAAACCATTTCAATCAGTACATCTTGTTTTAAAAGTAAATTCTTTCTAAAGCTAGTCCCGTCTTTAGGAGTAAATACATCTTTCGAGGCATTATGTGGTAGCATAGATCAACTTCATGATTTCACTGCACATGCTAACTGGTATGCGTTTCTTTGTACATTTGAAACTGCGCATCCTTTGCATATTTATAAATTTCAAATGATACTACCTCGAAGATCTATCCACCTCTAGAAGTCATCAGACTTCCTAAGCAATCAAAAGAAAAGTAGATACTGCAAGCACGTCTTTCTCGGAGGTAAGAAAGCAGACTAACTATAAAGAGTAGATACATGCTGTAGAAGGAATGTGGCATGGCCTACATTGTTAGATTATGATATTTGTTCTGGTCACGAGTGTCAAGTAGCAGTAGGAGGCTTTGTTTTTCTGGTCTGGTGAGTGGACGGTAGGAGTGCCTGGTGATACAAGATGTTTATCACCAATCAACGATCCATGCGGGAAACAATGGAACGTCGGTAGCAGGACTCCCCACCGTGGTCACCTAAACAAATGCTGCACGTCATGACAACGAGCTGACGTCACTGACCACTGTCTTGCTCTGCTCTACATTCAATTGCCGTTCACCACGTTGTACCTTTGGACAACATATCATTTTTCTATGTCTCCCTGAGCTGCCTCTGCTCTAGGGCGAGGCGCACTCAGAAGTATCTTCTTCATAACATCTGCAGGTGTCACTGATGCTGCTGGAAGACTGGTTCAATAACATCCAAGATGGTCGATATTTAAAGATTAACTGCAACTTTAATCCTAAGGTTTATAAATTGAGCTCGAGGATTCGCAGTTCGTATTTGGATGAATAACTAATACTTACTTGGATAAAGGTTTAAACTGAAGCGAAAAGCTGACGTTTTAGACACATAACTATCGTAACAAAAACTCTTTATCTCCAACATAAACATTTATTTGTTCACAAACTGATTATAATTTGCTCACAAATATCTGTATTTCGTAACAATTCTGCCGGATAGAGTCTACACGACATTCGCTGCAGCGACGATATAACTCGCTTCGAAATTTGCGTAACTTACTCAATGCAATGCAATGCAATGCATTCCCGGCGAAAACTGCACACACGGGCAAGACTTTGTTGCTCATTTTTATATCTGTTTATTAAAACTATAGCAAAATATGGAAATTATAGAAATTTACAGAACGTGCAGGACACCGTCGATATTCACAAACTCACTCATGCTTAACATGCACGGCTTCGACAACAAATATTTATGTATGTATATACATATATATTATATCTGGTCGCTATGTAAAGGATCTAATTATCGCTTTAGTCAAGTGTAATTTTCTTATTTTCCTTGAGATTAAATATATTAAATAATAACACAAGTTGTGTAAAGTTTATATTTATTAGCATGAAGTAAATAGAATAATAGGCTTTTTCAAGAATGTTGGTTGCAGTATATGTAGAGAAAATTATATGAATGGAACACCGTCAGTTTTTACTTTCTCTAAAAGTATCATGTACACAGTATTGTATTCTACCCAAAAACTTGATACTGAGATTTCACCGTGTGTGTACGTGTGTGTATGGCCCTGAATAAAAAAAAAATCATTTTT
Organism: Hymenopus coronatus; assembly: GCA_030762935.1. Taxonomy (NCBI): domain Eukaryota; kingdom Metazoa; phylum Arthropoda; class Insecta; order Mantodea; family Hymenopodidae; genus Hymenopus; species Hymenopus coronatus. The sequence goes on along the minus strand of CM060898.1, from coordinate 61,135,366 downwards.
AGAAATAGGTCTGTGTATATCTGTGGACAACATAACTCAAAAATGAAGAAACCGTTAAATATCAAATTTGGTATTTAAGTTCAATATCTTACAAGGAATTAATACAAAGATATTAAGGAAAATTACCCCAACCCAAACTACTTTTTACGTGGAAAAAATTCGAAAATTTTGATTTTCTCAAACATGGCTCTAACGACTTTGAGTAAAATATCGTAGGCATATTAAAAATATTTTCCTGAAAAATAAAATGTACATCTTGAATTTTCTGGAAATAGTCTCTGAAGACTACTTTATTCTGAACGAATTTTACAAATGTTGTAAAACCGTCAAACTGTAAGAGATAGACAATAGCTTACTAAACAGAAAATGTAGAGCACGTTAAAACGCACAATTTAAGTTACATACATTTTTTCGTAGAGTGGATCGTTTTTGAGATATTCCTTGTTATTGGTTTCAGCTTTAAAGCACATTTTTTTGTCATGCGGGAGTTTGTCAACTCCTGTTCATAGAAACACTGGAACTTCATAGTAACAAGCTTTTGACTAATACTCTAGCCCAACGGTTCCCAACCGGTGTGCCCCGGCACCCTAGGGTGCCGTGTGATTGGCTAAGGGCTGCCGCGAGATATTGAGATAAACAAAAAAAAAAAAAAAAATACCTTCTACTGAAGCCTTAAGTCTTGTAAGGTCTTGAAATAAAATAAGTCAAATCAATTACTCTCATGCACGGCAGATGGTGATAGTGGTCGATTCATTTCAATAATTCAGTTATACTAGTATCCCACAGATGGCATTACAGCTATACCCTGCCGAACATTCCCGAGACTACTCGCTTCCTCACGAACATTCCCGAGACTTCGACATGAATATATAAAAGTGCGCTTTCAGTTGTCTTCCTCGCGTTGATTCACAGTGTTTAGCTATGGATAAGTTCATTGTTAAACATAAACGCCAGGACAGTGAAAGTGAACAGTCGGCTCCTACTGCTTGCTTTAAGAAGCCAAATCTTACAGTTTCTCCCGGACCGTCGAATTCACCACATAAAGAAGACAAACGAAAGAAAAGAACATACCAGGACAGTTACTTAGCGTATGGATTTAAGTGGAATAACAACGAGGAAAACCCTATCCCTGTGTGTTTAGTTTGTGGCGAAACACTTAGCAACGAGGCCATGGTACCTAGCAAACTGAAGCGGCATCTTACAACAAAGCATCCTAGTGTGTCACAGAAAAGTGTAATGTATTTTTCACATATATTAGAAGGGGAGAAGAAAACAGCTGTGCGAATGGTAAAGAGAATGACCATAGGTGATACTGCTCTTGAAGCCTCATTTAAAGTAGTAGAACTGATAGCTAAAAAAAAGAAACCTCATACTCTTGGAGAGGAAATCATTGGCCCTGCATGTCAAGTTATAGTTTCAACAATACTTGGCGAAGGAGCAGCTAATCAAATTTCGAAAGTTCCTCTGTCCAACAACACAATCAGCCGCAGGATATCTGAAATGTCATGCAATATCAACGAACAAGTCACGGAGAAAATAAAAACTTATAGAACATTTGCTTTGCAATAGATGAGAGACTCGATATTGGTGACAAACCGCAACTCCTTGGTTTTATCAGATATATTGAACAAAAAGATATTAGTGAACAGTTTCTCTTCTGTAGACCGCTGGAGACTGCAACCACAGGCCATGATATTTTCGTTTCTATTAATTCCTATATCAATGACCATGATCTTTCATGGAAAGACTGTTGTGGTATATGTTCAGATGGTGCACCATCTATGTCTGGGAAAATTAAAGGTTTTACTGCCAGAGCTCTCAATGAAAATCCATCCATTATTATAACTCACTGTTTTCTGCTTAGAGAGGCATTAGTCGTGAAAGCGTGTAATGACGATTTTGCTGAAGTGTTTAACCAAGTTGTGAAAATGGTGGACTATATGAAGTCTCGACCTTTAAAGTGCAGAATTTTTGAACAATTATGTCGCGCAACGGATGCAGCTCATACCTCTTTGTTACTTCACACAGAAGTAAGGTGGTTGTCGCGGGGTCGTGTATTGAAGCGGTTTCTCGAACTTAAAGAACAGCTAAAAACTTTTTTTAAGGATGAAAATCAAGACACATTTCATGAGCTGTTACTAAGTGATTCTGGTGTTTTGAACTGTCGTATCTGGCAGATATTTTTCATAAGCTGAATGAACTGAATGTTTCGATGCAGGGTCGACATGAAACAATAATCTCCTCAACCATTAAAATGAAAGGTTTTAAAAGAAAACTTAGTTCTTGGAAGTCTGCAGTTCAAAAAGGAGATTTGTCGAACTTTCCATCTCTTCTTAATGTGACAGGAGATAAAGATCTGGGTAAACTGAAAGACCACATTTGTGATCACTTATCAAGATTGCAAGATGCAATAGATGCGTACTTTCCAACTATTTCCACTACGAATCTCGACTGGGTTGTCTCACCATTTGATTTCGTAGATAGTGCAGAGGAAATAGATTTCACTGCTTGCGAACGAGATGAATTTATTGATCTTTGCGCTGAATCCACACTCAAAGGTAAGTTCACCAAGAGTGAGACGTCGGTGGCTAGTTTTTGGCTTCAACGGAGAGACGAGTACCCTAACCTAATGAAGAAAGCAATTAACGCACTTTTGCCCTTTTCAACATCCTATCTATGCGAGCAACCTTCTGTGCTATGGTGACAATAAAATGCAAAGCAAGAAACAGACTGAATAACCTTGAGTATGATTTGCGTGTTTCACTGTCAACTGTAAGACCCGACATCACATATCTGTGCTCTAAGCATCAATCACAAGTTTCACATTAATCATTAATCGAACAAAATTTATTGATGTATTTTTACTCAGTGATTGTAGTAAAGTTTACTGTATTATGTTATGGTGTACGTTATTGTTATATAATATTTCAATAAATTAACATATTAAGTTTAATTTCCTTTTTATTCAAGGAAGGGTGCCCCTGGTGTTTAATGTTATTCCCAAGGGTGCCGTGAACTTCAAAAGGTTGGGTAAGACTGCTCTAGCCAATGCTACTCCCTATTTCCCTTCTACGTACATGGAAGCAAGTACTTCTGCTAATTTTTTTCTCGATTAGCATGAATTAAAAAGAACCATAAGCTTTTTAACATTAATTTGTCACAAAGATGTAGAGAAGGCATATGAATGGAACACATCAGAGTTTTGAAAGGATTTCGCAGTTTTATGGTGAGATGCCCCAAATGTTTGAATCCACATGGATAAGGCATCCAGGCACACTTCTTGATCCTGCCAGCTGTGGAAACAGGTGTTAACATATCCGTGTGAAGTCACCAGGAGCCTCACAAATATATTTTTGTGGATTTTGGCTGTTGAAATAGTGTCTTGTTTTACGGTTTACCACCACAATTTAAGAACTTCGGAAAATTTGCCAGCAGGAGCCATCGTCCTTTCTGTTCTTATTCGCCGTCTTCTATAACATTGCTACAGAACAATAATTAAAGACCATGGAGATAACATTGAACACATTAGGTAGTTCATACACCCAAGGTCGCGGGTGCAAAGCCGGCGGAGGACGATGGATTTTTTCGGACGTAAAAATCCTTAGCATGGCTTCCTTCGGGAGAAAAACAAAGCCGTTGGTCCCATGTCGTAGATTTGCGGCACGTAAAAGAACCTCAAGCCTGATAAAGAGGCCTCTGAGCAAAATTAAGCGATTTTACACGCCCAGTATAGAATGGGACGCTGAGAACCACAGCAGTTAAAGAGCGTCCATAAAAAAACTTTTATTCCGAGCTCGTGTGGCAACCCTTCGTATTCTTTTCACTTTCTCTACACGTACTATGTACATAGTGTATAGAGAAGGTATTGTATTGCACCCACAAATTCGATACCAAGATTTCACTGGAAATACTTGTTTTGAGATCCCCTGATTCCATTTGCTTAGAAATTGTTCTTTTGTGTGTGTGTCCAGGGGCGGCTCGTCCTTACGTGCTGAAGAGCTGCAGCACGCTACTTTTTTTTCTTCTAAATTACATAACAGACATGCTGAAGGACCATGTAACAAACATAACACATTATGGTAGTAATAAGAAAGGCAGCACTGCCAATGACGAACTCTCGAAGCAAGGTAAACACGCAAGTTTAGCTAATGGAATGCATCCACGTGCTCAAAGCGATCAAGCACGGTAGGTGAATATTGCGCTTGCGTAGAACCTTCCCCTCTTACCCCCCCTGACGGTCGCTGTCCCATCGTTTTCGCACTGCTACGTGCTGCGTTTGGCTAAAGCACGGAATCAATGAAATCGCTACGAGTGTTAGTTCTTTTCCTTATAATCGTTTTGGCAGCAGACGAAACAGCCCTGCCACACTCACCTAAGTGCCACACTAAACATCAGAATTTAGTGAAATTAATTAAAGCGTATTACAACGTTTTATTTTAGTTATAATAACTAATTATATCTTTGTGATACAAACTGAGCCATAAAAGGACTATTATCTCCATACCTTATTCACATTGGAACGTACAGAACATTGTTTGTTATATTGTTTGTTAACATTGGTAACCATAAGTTCATATTGGCGCAATGTGTTACTTCCGCAAATGTGAAATCTAACAGGCCCACGTGTATCACATTGAAACAAAGTGTTCTGTTGTGTAAATGTTATTCAGTGTCAGTTTTCAGTTTATTTCCAACTGTGATCGCACTTTATTATATTTCAGTATCATTCAGTGTAGGTTTGTGTTACTTTCATAGGTAAGAAAACTTTAGTCATACATAATGAATATAGTTGATGAGCTGTTAAAAACTCCCTTTTCAAGGCGATCGTTAGATGAAAAGATCAGGATAAAAAATTTAGGGCGACCTACTCCTGATCTAAAAATTGAACAGAAAGCAAAAGGAAGTAAAAATTCTATTTACACAAGAAAGTTTAACACAAATATATATGACAACAGTGACTGGATCTGTGGTTGTGAAATCAGAAACGCGCTCTTTTGCTTTCCTTGCCTCTTGTTTGGAAGTACAGATTCGTGGTCTACGACTGGTGTTAAAGATCTAGGTCATGTTAATGAATATATAAAAAAGCATTCAAATAGCAAGAAGCATATGAAAAACTCGCTACAATTCGTTACAAATATCAGGGATTTCAACGTCAGAGTGATGGACAAATTCTGCATGAAGAAACATCGGCGTATGGACTTCATTTTTCGAAACTAGGTGAGTTGCATGCATTTTTTTCCCCCGTGCAGCACGCTACTTGTTTTAGGCACGAGCCGCCACTGTGTGTGTCTGTGGGCAGCTTAGCTCAAAAACGAAAAGACCGATAAATACGAAACTTGGTATTTGAGTTCGGTATCTTCCAAGGATGCGACACGAAGATTTTCAAGAAAATCCCTCCACCCCAAATACCCTTTATATGGGAAAAAATTAGAAAATTTTGATTTTATTAAAAATAGTTCTAATGAATTTGATTAAACCTTCTTATATTTAAGATATTAAATGCAAATTAAAACGTAGGTATATATTCAATTTTCTCGGAGTAGCACCTGAAGACAAGTTTATTCTGGATGAATTTTGCGGAATTTTGCATTACTGATAAACCGTAAGAGATACACAAAAACTTACCACATAAAAATGTGGAGCTCATTAAAACACACAATTTATGTTATATGCATTTTTTTCTTGGAGCTGACCGTTTTCGAGATAGTCCTTGTTATTGGTTTCAGCTTTAAAATACTTATACTTTTCTCATACGGGAATTTGTCAACTCCTATCCATACAAACAAAGGTCAACTCCTGTACATACTTTAATCGCATAGTAACCAGATTTTAAAATATTTGACTATCGAGTTAATCTAAGGTACTCCTTTATTTTCCTTCTACTTACGAGGAAGCAAGTAATAAGACCCTTTCTGGTAATTTTTTCTCGATCAGCATTAAGTAAATAAAAGAATAAGCTTTTTAATAATAATTTATTGTAGAGATGTAGAGAGAGTCATGTGAATGGAAGACATAAGATTTGTTTTAATATCCATTATTTTTGAGGATTTCATTTTCTGAAAACAAAGAGGAAGCTTCCTAGGAAGTTATTGCTTCTGCTCTGAGCAGTTACTAATAAGTATAATCGATAAGACGATAAGTATAATCAGACAGATGGATTCAATTGCTAACTAAAATATATAAGAGCTTTCACTTAAACTTTATCTCAGTAATTAGCCATAACCGGAAATTATGGCCGTGTCAATCAAGTTCTAAATGGTAGTGGCAGTCAATAGTCTATAATTAGATAGAGCACATCAAAACAAACAACCTTAAACGACATCTTGGAGGCAAAGATGCCTTCAGCATTTTTATGGCAGCATTAAAGTTGACTTTTTGTAAATGTTACTCATTTGCATTTTTAATAATATTATAATTATAGAAGAACTATAGAAGAATTTGTTCGATGAACACCGATTATACATTTTCTATAATATAACACAAAAAAAGAAGTTCAGATGCGTTCCATTCACACAACATTCTCTAACTTTCTGCAAACAAACTATCCTCACAAAAGATTAGTTTTTTAACTAGTACATCATGTTAATCGAAATAAATATTGGCAGAAATTGTCTTATTATTTGCTTTCTTTTAAGCAGAAGAGAGCTAAGGGAATACAACCGACTATAACGATAGTCAAATGTTTTAAAAACTGTCGTTTTGTAAACAATTGAAATAAAACAAAAGAGAGATCAAACAAAAAGCAATTTCCCTTTTGATTAAAGTTACGTTTTACGTATATGACATAAATTTTATAATGTGTTTTACGAACGAGATCTGCATTTTTGTGCAGTATATTTTTGTCTATCACTTGCGGTTTACCAACTAGGCAAAATTTCAGCAAAATCCATCCATAATGAAGAGGTCTTCAGAAGCTATTCCCAGAAAATTCAAGATATAGGTACATTTTGTTTGTGATATAAATATGTTTAATATACGTACTTGAATAAAAATCGTTAGAGCCATTTTTGGGAAGAACAACGTTTTCGAAATTTTTCCATGTAAAGGGTAACTGGGGATGGGGGGATTTTTTTTGAAAATCTTCGTGTCGCATCCTTCGAAGATACCAAACTTAAATACCAAGCTTGGTATTTAACGATATTTTCGTTTTTGAGCTATGCTTTTTTTTTTATTTCCGGTGAAATCTCGGTATCAAATTTTTTGGTGCTTTACAAGACGTCTATCTATACACCATGTAGATAGTAAAGAGTGTAACAAAAACCAACTTCGAAAACTTAAAGGCTTATTTGACCTATTTTACACTCTGGTTTAAGATCAGCTAGGTGTAACAGTGATACTTCTTCATTAACATCATTACCTTCATGAGACACAGAAGACAGATTTCTGTAATGTTCATGAAAAATTAGAGGCACATAATTGAGCAGTTCAAGTACATCTTTGAGTTTGGCGAAGTTGTGGGCCTTCCATTTCCATACTTATGCGATAAGGACAGTTGAATGGCAATACGTAAAAGTCGCTATATTTACTTGCAATCAAACCTCTTGGTGCTGGTCATCTAGATTATCAGTATTTATTCCATACAAGAGATGGGAACACTAATCAAACTTCTCGATTTTGAGGGTTAGATCGTTTTACGCACATGCCTTTAAGGGTATGTATGACTGAAAGTTCATGAAAAATCATAAAAACTACTGTTTTATTTCAATTCCATAAAATAGTATAAATATTCCTGAATAAAAAAAAGTAAAATTGGCCACCAGGCGCCAATTTTAAATGCCTTAAGTCACTGGAGCTACGACAAGGCATTAGAAGTGAAACTTGACTCGGCGAGAAAAACTTCAGTTTGATGAGATCTAATTTGCATCATGCAAAGTAAAAAAACGAAGTTATGCGGAAGCTAAGCAGCAATGCAGAAGAAAATGACAGAACAGACGGCAGCACAAGACAGGAAAAGGAAAGGTGAGGGTCCAACCTACCAACCTGGTGGATTTTAATGCATTCCAATCTTTCCTTGTTTTCTCGCTATTGATATTTTAAGCATTTTTCTTCCTGTAAAATGTTCCTTGCGCAGCATTTTGTCTGTTACAAAAACAAAATTTGCTGTACATGTTCACAAAAGTGCAATAAATAAAAATTGCCCTAGGTTTTACTGTCAGATGCATTTAAGCATATGTTTTCAATTTTTAAACACAAAAATTGCATTTTTATGACAAAAAAACAAAAACAACACAGTCTTAAGTTTAAAAATGTTGGAACCTAAAGTAAAGGACACAAAAAAAACCTAGGGAATTTTAAAAAAATAGATGTATTATGAATCCAGGTTTAAAATATTAGACCAACATTTTAATACTTTTGTTACAAGGGACTTTTTAGTGACGTGACAAAAACATAAACAAATTCGACCATGACTTCCAAACTATAAGACAAAATTGTTGAAATGTGCACTGTAACTTATTTGTATTATATTTGACATATGAATTAAATTTTAAAAAACTAGCATTACTAGTTTTGAATTTGAAATTTCAGGCATACATCTCATTAATTATCTTGGATTTAAATTTTCCTGTTTACTCCTACAGATAGCACACAAATCTTTAAATATAATAAAGCTACTGGCTACAACAATATAATGAAACCTTCCATAGTCCAAAACATGCCGGCATTCGCCAGACCAGATCTCTTCTATGGCACCAAAGTTTGGACCTTACGAAAATGTAGGAAAACGGAACCACCACCAATGAAAAGAAGTTATGCAAATTTATGGGATCATGTTCCGATATAGCACTTGTTATAGCGAGGTCTGCCCATTCGACCACGTACTCTTGGGGAAAATAAACGTATGTCTTGTGTGTGCAACAGCTATTTGGAGGTACTAATCAACCTAAAATATATTACTCTTAATGAGTAAAATTGTAAGTCAGCAATTAAGTATATATTGATATAATGGTGTTCATTATACTGCATTACATTAATAGTACAAATATCTTATCTTATACCCCTAACAGTTTGTATCTATAACGAAATCTTAAGTAATTTCTGTAAATATTTATAAGCTTTCATAAGAATATTTTGAATAGTCACGAATAAACAATGGAGGGTAGAGGAAGGCATGTCAGTGTGAGACAGATTTTTTCTCCTGATCTACGTCCTAAAAGTAATACATTCCTGAAAACTAGTATGATAGTATTAGAGACTAAGAGATAAGTTACAGAATGGAGCACATCAGATTATCCCTTGAACTACCTCCTAAAATGAATAACTGGCATTGAAATTCCTGTAAACTAGCATGGTAGTATTAGAGACTAAACCGGTGTTTGAAAGTAAGAGACCACTTAGTGATGACGTGCTCTCCGGATGGAGGAAGATGCGTGTGGGACAATGGATGAGCGTCAATATCCCGCAGTGGTCGTTGTGACGAGAGTCTGACCCATTGTCTACCGGCAGTAGCGACCACCGTGTCGGACTACCCGTGGGCGTAACTCCGTGTAGCATAATGTTGCCTCTTTCCAGCTTAATCAAGATATATTTCATAGCTCTTGGACAGGCAGGGAGACGGGTGACATCCTAGACCGCCAGGACCTCCCGCCGCTACCTTCCCACAAGATATATAAGCGGAACAAAATGATATTTTAAACGCATCAGAGATCATTTTTTTAATTGCCTCGTCTTTCTACAGCGTCTCTCCATAACGAAGTCCAATGGAAAGATGCTCTGAATGGAAGTAAATGGAAGTTGCACAAGATCAAAGACATAGGGTGATTCCTAAGCTGCAGTCCAAAATTCAGATTTGTTCAGAGATGCTTTCTTTCAGATATCCACGTTACATTGATCAAATCAGAAAAACACTAATTTTTTGTGAGAATACTACCCGTTTATATACAAGCGATTCACCATAAGTTGCAGCTGGATCATAAATAATTGAATAAATTACTTATTTTGTGTACTTGAGCATATTTTCAGACATATGTGATATAATATAAAAATCTTATGTCTTCTATTCACATAGCTTTATCTACATATCTACAACAAATTATTGTTAAAAAATTTATTACGTTATCTATTTCATGCTGTTCGAGATAAACATTAACAGAAATGCTTTCTTGCAAGCAGAAGGAAAATATTGGAATACATCAGGCAAAAACAATAGGCAAATCTTTTAAAAGCTGATTGCCATGTGGATGAGATCCGTTTCTATGCATTGGAAGGATTTGAAAGATTCCCATATGTGAAGAGCTTTTAAGTACTTTAAAACTGAAACCAATAACAAATAATATCTCAAAAATGGTCAACTCTACGAAATATATATATAATACAAATTATTTGTTTCAACGAAATCTACATATTCGTTGTAGTATTTTTTTTGTGTATCTCTTATGGTTTACTAGTTACGCAAAATCCAGCAAAACTTATCCAGAATAAAGAGATCTTCAGAGGCTATTCAAGATAGACTTTATATTTCTCGTGTAAATATCTTTAATACTCGGTATTTTAATCAAAATCGTTGGAGCTATTTTTGAGAAAATCAAAATGTTCAGGCATTTTTCCATGTAAAGGATAGTTTGGGGTGGAAGGATTTTTCTAAAAGTCTTCGTGTCGCATCCTTGGAAGATACTAAACGTGTATAGCAAATTTGATATTTGCTGAATTTTCGTTTCGTTTCGTGTTCACAAACACACGCGGACACACTGACACATGGATACACACGCACGGGCCTTTTTCTAAAAATGTTTTTTTTGGATACAAGGGACCATAAAATGTCTATTTTTGGTGAAATCTCGCTATCGAATTTTTGGGTAGAATACCTTCTCTATACACTATGTGCATAGTACGTGTAGGGAAAATAAAACACTGTAGCCCAGGCATAGTCATTCTTGACTTCGATAATAAATATCGAAAATATCGATATGTACATATATATCGAATAATATTTACTAAATTCAGCTTCAGTAAATAAGACAAATAACTATTAACAAGTTACAACAAATAAATATATTTATCTAAAGTCTTCAAATTTATATATAAGAATAAATAAGTTTACGGACCATATAATGCGTTTTTCAGTGTAGCTAGTGACAGGTTAATAACACTGAGAGCTACTGCTTTAATAAATTAATTCATAAATTTATATTTTATATTATGATAACTAATAGCATGGGATACTACACCTAGGTCATACTACATGAAGTGAAACAAGATGCTACATATATTTATTTAATGTCAAGAATTTAAGGAATTAGTATTTTTATTCATGTTGTCGGAAAGCTTATAAGCGAGATTATGCTTATTTCTCCAGTTTGTTAAGAATTATGAGGTATTTTGATTTTTAAAACCTTATTTGGATGAATAATAGTGAATAAAACTTTTTTTTTTGTCCTTTAATGCATACCTTTTGTAATCAATCACGTAAAAAAAAATTCTGTTTTCCCTTTTCCCTATTGAAATTTCAATTCTTTTCTGAATCCACTGATATATGATTTATGTTTGGTTATATATATTTCTAAAATAAGATTTAAATATATATTTTATTGTTTCATTAATATAGCCCCTTTAACATCTAAGGGGGCTTTGCACTTGAAACAAGTCTTTGTCTGTAAGTTCCTTTTTTAGTTTGGTTTAAATCATTTTATATTCCTCAAACACACACACATTCACACACTTTCAGGCTCTGTAGGGGATAGGGAATAATTCTAGCCAAAGACAAATTCCCCGCCCCAGCCGGGAATTGAACCCGGGACCTCCATGTGAGAAGTAAGCTCGCTGACCACTCGACCACGGAGAAAATCATTTACATATATTGTTTTAGGGTCTACGCCCATTATCTCCCATTCATTCTTATTTTTCCGTAATTTGACATTTTCTATAATTAGGTTCCAATATCTCCAACATTGTTACATCCAAAAATCTTGAATTTTCTGATACGGTAAATAATTATATAAATTCTAATATTGGAACAGCTTTGTCAAATTTTAAAAATAATTTAGATTCTATAATTGTAGGCACACCAAAAGACAAGCTAACCTATTTAATCTATATATAGGCTGTGATTTTTACTAAAAAATTAGATTTTAATAAACATCTGCTTTCAAGAATTGTCTAGTCTACGTAGTAGATTGCATATTCTACTCTTTGAATCTACTAAATTCTTTTTAAATATTTTCTACCCCAGGTGGCGTAGAAGGTGCAGTGAAAAAATGATCCTTGTAGGTTTAATTCTTCAGATGATATCTTCTTCACTTCAGCCATTAGGTATTTCTGCCTGTTCCAGCTTAGCATTCCAACAATTACTCCCAACTTCTAGAACGCCCTGCATCTTTTCTTGCACGAGGATTGTATCTCCTAATTAAAACGGTGGTATTCCTTACTCGATCATTCTCTTCATTTGTTCTTTCCAATTCTGTAATTTATATATGCCCAATTACTAATCTAATTCTCTCATTTATTATTAAATCTCGTCTGCTTCATTCTTTAATTCTTCTTAAAACCTCATTTCTGCTGCCTGTGACTTGCTTTTATCTCTTTTTTTAATATCCAGGACACACATACACAGTACTGGGACTACCATAGCTTTATAACTTTCAATTTCGTTTCCTTCTTATTCAATGTTCTTCATTCTTGCTTGAATATATACATATATTACTGAATATTGTTGAAGTTGGTCTTTTTTTATTCATTATTTTTTTTGTTATTTTTGTCACTTAATATCGTTTACCCTGGTTGATCATAGCGGACTATGAATGAAATCGATGAAATGATGCCTAAATAATTTCGAGGCCCATGGAGTTTAAATTACCCGACATTCGTCATCTCAGAATAAGGGGAAATCCCACGAGAAAACCTTATCCGGGTACCTCACCCTATGCGAGATTCGAACTCGTGACCTCTTGAATGTGAGGCAGACACACCCCCCTCCCACACCAATGAGGCGGGCTGCTGAAACATTTTATCCTCTTTTTTTAGTCCTTATCTATACCAAAACTTGCTTCACAAGTTAAATAGTTAAAATTCGAGATCTGTTCCAGTCTTTTATTTTCGGGAGAATGGCTAGGATGGATGATCAGCCCGATGCCTGATATGAGAATGATGAAATTGATATGAAGGCGAAATTACTGAAAAGAAAGGCGATAATGGAGTAATCAGTAGAACGAGTGACGGGGGAAACCGGAAAACCTGAGCAAACCTGCCAAGGTGCCGCTTTGACCATCACAAATCCCACATGCGACCCCCTATGATATTGGTGGGAAGCAAGCGGTCATAATCTCTTCCTTCTCTCCTTCCTGCCTTTCTACCTTCCTTCCTTCCTCTCCCTCTTTTTCTTTCTTTCTTTCTTGCTTTATCTTTATTTCTTTCCCTCTCCTTTTCCTTTTCTTTCTCTTCCACTTTTTTCTTTCTCTCTGTGTTTCTTTCTCACTCTCTTTTTCTCGCCCTTTCTTCATTTATTTCTGCCTTTCCTTCTCTATTTCTCACCTTTGTTCACACTCCGTTTCTCTTTCTTTCTCTCTCTTTCTGTTTCTCCCTTCTTTTTCTCTCTCTTTTTTTTCTTTCTCTCCTTTCTTTCTTTCTTTGTCTGTCTTTTCTCCTCTTTTTTTCTTTTTCTGTTTGTCCTCTTCCTATGTAGGACTTACACTCTCCAGGGCTTACAAGCCAGCGAGGGCCTGGAATTAGACGGCTGCTGAGGAACAAAGGCTCTGGATCAGAGAGAACCCAGGTGGGTGATCAGCATCATGCCTTGTATGAAAGTGAGGAAGTGATGTATGAAATGACGGTGAAATGGATGACTGGAAAGATGATTTTGGAGTAAGAGGTGAAATGAATGACGGTGATAAAGGGAGGACCCGAAGAAAACCCACCCAAACGCCGCTTCACCCATTGCAAATTCCTTAAGTAGTCTCCTGGAATAGAACTCGAACTGATATAAGCCAATTTTAACCCACTATGATAAGTATTACAAAGTTATATTGCAGGTCTTAAAAATTGGTAAATTGTTTCATTTATATAGCTCCACTTTATATAGTAATATTGGTGCGTTTTGACTTAAGAAACAACTCGTTGTTTGTAGGCTCTTAAATGCTGGGGTTTTAATTATTTTATTTTCTTCAACCACACGCCCATTCACTCTCATATACACACTTCCAGGCTCTGGGGATAGGAATGATTCCGGTTAAAGAAAAATTCCCCCAGCCGGGAATCGTGCCTTGAATCTCCGGTTAAACAGAATATTTTGGTATCTTGCTAAATAACTTTGCTAATTATGACAATGCTCTCTACAACAGAGAGCAAAATCCAAGCACCGAGATCGAATAAAATGCCGTCATCTAAGCATGCCACTACGCTGATTATTTCAAATGACACCCGAATCAGTTGCGTTAGGTGGTCACTGATTGATAAATGAAAACGGTTTGAAAAAGGAGTGGCAAACGTAACAAATAATATGGGTATCTGAATCTTAGTTTTCTCCAAATTGTTACTGAAAAGCGCTGGCACAGAACTTTGCACTACATTCACAAAGATATATGTATCGTCGTAAAAGAATTCTGTCCTACATTCCGTTTCATTTCGGTTCGTTTTCTATCAACCATTGTATTTCTTTTTAAAAACGCTGCACCAAATTCCTGCCATTGTCCTCACTACTTTGTGAATGAGGAAGCTTGAAGGTTCATCTTTATAACCGAAGTTACGGTCATGGGGACAATAGGCTTAATCACCTTTTAAAATGCAATACATCTACGAACAGAGAACTGAAATGAGTTCTATAATCCCTGAAGTGGAACGCCATAAAGAGTTAAATGCTGACGGAAAAAGCCACATTTTTTACAGGCATACATAGCACGTTTCTTACAAAGGCCAGTGGTTCGTAACGGCTTAATATTTGTTGTTGAAATTGATTCAAGCTTCTGGGGCATTTAATGGATTTTATTCTGTGTAGTTCTTGTTTCTATTTCACAGATATATAGTTTTTCTTAAGGTTAAAAGGCAGCCGTACATTATTTCCTATTACTTGTTTTTAGTTCAACATGATTAAGGACATAGTCTGTAAACCGCTTCCGGGACCGCGTCTAAACTGATTCATGTTTATCTAAACCGTAATTAAACTGTTTTGAAAACATGTTATAATAAGCATACTTTTTATTTATTGTATCTAGATACAATCCGTGTTTTACCTAAAGATATACCACGGGGTATTTACAGTTTGTTTACATATGAGTATAAATAAAGACAAACATATTAGTTCTTGAGTTCGTCGAAGATGAAGCTAGTAACGTTTACCGTGTTTATGTGGTATTTCATTCAATATGCAGTACAGGAGGTCTTTCTCTAGAAAACAGTACATTCCGTCATGGGATGTGCCGTTTGTGCGGTTTTCTCAATCGGAAAGTAGTGAGAGAGCTTTGTTAATTCTAAGGAAACTGCCATGATTCGTTAAGAACTGCGTTAGTATGTGGTTTGGCCTGAGTTGTAGGGAGAGTCTGTGGAAAATAGTGGGTGTGAACATCTTGGTATGGGCTGCAACTTCTGAATTTATATATGTAGAGTTCCAGATTACTGTGAAGTGGTTTTTACTTTCTCTACGTGTACATAGTGTATAGAGAAGTTATTGCACTCCACCCAAAAGTTCGATACTGAGATTTCACCGTAAATATATGTTTTAGGGTCCTCTGTATCAAAAAAAAAAAACACATTTTTAAGGTCCATGTGTGTCTGTCCGTGTGTGTGTGTGAACACGATAACTCAAAAACGAAAAATTTGATTTTCTAAAAAAGTGGCTCTAACGATTTTGATTAAAGATATTTACCTGAAAATAAAATCTATATCTTGAATTTTCTGGGAATAGCCTCTGAAGACTACTTTATTCTGGACGAATTTTACAGACTTTTGCATAACTGCTACACCGTAAGACATGGACAAAAACTTACCACACAAAAAATATAGAGCACGTTAAAACACGCAATTTATGTTATGTACTTTATTTGTCAGCTCCTGTCCATACAAACAAAGGAACTTCAATCACATAGCAACCAGCTTTTGACTATCACTTTAACTAATTTTACTCCCTTATTTCGCTTCTGCTTACAAGGAAGCAAGTAATAGGACTATTTCTGCTAATTTTTCTCAATTAGTATGAAGTAATTGGAAGCATAAGTTTTTTTAACAATAATTTGTTGCAGAGATGTACAGAAGTCATGAGGATGGAACATATCAGATTTTTAGTAACTGCTTTCCCCTGCTCTGAGGAATTTTATTGTTTCTATGGTGGTTCTATAGCTTGCGACTGTTTTCGCTAAATAGTCAGCCCTTTCATTGCCTTGTAGTCCAGCGTGTCCATCAACCCAGTAGTAGGTGATTGAGGTGTGCTTTTGCAGGTTTATTGTGTTTTTTCTGATGTTGACAGCGTGTCCATCAACCCGATAGTGTGGTGTGTGTTTCAGCTAGTGCCAGAAGAGCTGCTGTGGAGTCTACGTTGACTGCATGGGATGAGGGTTTGTTGATTTGTTGTGCTATCCAGCCTAATGTTTATACTAGAGCGCTCCTATAAGTACCCGTGTTTCAAAAAAGAACGTTTGCTAAGACAAGTTCGTGTATAGAGTCATTTGTTACATGTCGCCAAAACAAATTTGGTACAGATTCATTAAAAGAACAAGAAATATGAGGAAGTTTAGAAAATAATAAATCATTAAATCTATATTGGCAAATAAAAACGTAATAGGGGAGGGGGAAGAACATTTAGCAGTTCAGTAGGGAAGAAAAGGAAAGAATGATGAGAATTATATAGAAGGATTGAAAGCAGAAGAAAATTCTTTGCGATTGAATTATATTATAAGCAAATGCAATAACACTTTAAAATGTGTTACTTTTTAAAAAAAAATTAACAATAAAGGCTGTTCTGGAAAGTAATTAATACCACAAAATGTTACCTGAAATAAAGTACGCTTAAAGATGTCTACATTTTTTTGTGTTTCTTCTTCTTCTTGGGCAAAGTTAAGTATATAAAATTCCTTCCGAATGAGAAGGACTTCACAGGTTATTGATATAAAATTCAAGATATAAATATTGTTTATCATGCAGGTATCTTAAATATGCGGTATGTTAGTCAAATCAAGCATATCAAAGCTTTCGTAAATTCTCCATAAGGTACTTTGGGTTCAGGAATTCTTTTGAAAATCATTGTGCTACTTTATTTACTTTTATATGGTATGCACAGACACATATAGGGGAACTTCTTATAAAAACTTTTTTTTTGGGTGGGGGTCCAAAAGCAGAAAATTTTGTGACTCAATCTCCAGGTATTGGATGGAATATATAAGAAGTACATGGCAAAGAAAGCCCAAAAAGGAACATTACATGCATCCAATTTGGTAAAACTTAAATAGAAACAATTTAACAAAAAAACACTCAGTTTTTCTTCTTACTACACTGTTATTTATTTCAACTCCAAATAGACATTATGTACATACATCTGGTCTCAAAAAGTTTAAAGATTTTTTTACAACCAAAAGAGTAATGCTGCGTGAATTATTTGTTTAAGGTGTTATCAGTATCCGTGATGTCACTTCCGTAAACGTTTCATGACCATAGTCATTATTATTACCTAGCAACTGGCTTCTGTTTTTTGTGTGACAGTTGTTCGTCATATTGATGCAGGTATAAAATAATTTTTGAACCACATTGTTGCAAGTCCTGAAAATTTTAATTTCCGTTGGGACAGCCATAATTATAGTGACTCCTGTAAAACTGGTCTATGTATTAAATCTTCAGAATGTGGGTTACAAAACAACACACTAATGTTCAAATTCTGCGTTTTCTTACATAAATGTCCTTCGGAGGCATTAACGATACTTCAACATGCTAGTAATAAAGCAGCAAAAAAAAAAAATAAAAATTGGCTGATGTGTTCCATTCACATGGTTTTCTCTACATCTCTGTAACAAATTGTCATTAAATAGCTTATTCCTCTATCGCGCTCCAGGAAACTACTTCATGTTAATTCAGATAAACATCAGCAAATTATTACTTGCTTCCTTATAAGTAGAAAGGAAATAAGAGAATACACTAGGCTAAAGCGATAGTCAAATCATCGTCCTCCATGGTTTAATGCTTACCATGCTAACTTCATATACCCAAGGTCGCGGGTTCGAACCCGGTGGAGGACGATGGATTTTTTCGGGCGTAAAAATCCTTAGCATGGCTTTCTTCGGAAGGGAAGTAAAGCCGTGGGCCACGTGTCTTAGATTTACAGCACGTAAAAGAACCTAAGCCTGATAGAGAGGCCTCTGAGCAAAATTAAGCGATCTTTCACGCCCAGTATAGAATTGGACCCTCAGAACCACAGCAGTTAAAGAGCGTCCATAAATAAAATGTCATTTCATTTCTTTTAGAAACTGGTTGCTATATGATTGAAACTCGTTCTCTTTGTGTGACCAAGAGCTAACACATTCCCATATGAGGAAGGTTTTAAACATTTTTAAACTGAAACAGTCTGAAACCTAAGAATACATCGGAAATGGTCAACTCCACGAAAAAAATTAATGACATAAAATTTTGTGTTTTAGCCTGATCTATGTCTTTTGTGTTGTACGATTTTGTACATCTCTTACGGTGTACCAGCTATGTAAAAGACTTCCAGACTGAAGAAACCTTCAGAGGCTATTCACAGAAAAGTCATGATATACTTGAGCTTTACTTGCCACGTAAATATCTTTAATATATGGCATTTTAATCAAAATCGTTAAACCATTTTTGGCAGAGTCATCAGTCAAATTTGTAGAGGATAGTTTGCGGTGGAGAGATTATCTTAAAAATCTTCGTGTTGCATCTTTGGAATATCGTTTCGTTTCGTAATCGACTTACCGTCTCCTTGTTTGTAGGACGACACCCCTCTAGAATTAAAAGCCGATGCCTGTCAGGGAGCCAACGGCACGAAACCACAGAATGGAGAGCCTCTTACGAGGGGTTGGCCCGTAGCCGGGCATGATGATTGGAAAGATGAGGATGGAGCAATTGGCGGGGGAAACCAGTGGACCCGGAGAAAGCCCACCCAGACGCCTTTTCGTCCATCACGAATCCCACATGCGAGTGCTTAGGATCGAACCTACGGATCTTTGAAAGATATCAAACTTAAATACATTTTTTTTTTTTATTTTATGGACTTTTCGTTTTTGAGTTATCGTGTTCACACATACACACACACGCACACGTACACACACAGAGACACACACGGACCGTTTTCTAAAAGTATTTTTTTATATATAGGACCCTGAAACAAGTACATGGATTTTTGAGTGGAGAGCAATAACTTTTTGCCTATTATTAAGAGATACCAAAAATGAATATTTGCTAAAAGATGACCAGTAGGTAGTAAAAGTCCGAAAATGGCGAAACGAATTTACCTCCCATCGGCATTTTCTGTGATGCCTCAGAAAAAATTGGATGAATTTTCATCAACTTCCGAGGTCTATTGATGGTGTTCGAAAGCCATCCAAAGCCCTTGATCACATCTAGATTGGCGGCATGTTATCATGTGTTGTCCCTAAGTTTGTTTATATAGACTGAAAGATTATATTAGAATATAAATTACCTGGCGTTGTTGCTCCTATTAAGGTTGTGAAGAATCGCTTGGCAGGGTATCACTAATTAGAAGGCTACCACACTGCTGCACATTCCCAGCAGGTGATTTCATTGGCGTAATGCTACTTTTATAGCTTAGATAGCCAATATTTTGTGTTTTCTTCCCGAACAGTGTTAAAACAGTTCAGTGTTCCGTTTAAACTACCTCAAAATTAACATGAAGCGGGCAGACACGCGGTTCTGGAAAAATTATAACGTGATGAACGACAGCTTCTGGAACCTGTAACCTAATTAATCTTAGGGGAAGGGGCCCATATGTGACAGCAAAAATTACCAAAACCGTACTTAAAATGGAAACCTGGAAATGGCGTCATGTTACTTCATTATTTATTTTGGAAACGTAGCCTTGTGCACGATATTTTAATAACACTGTTTCGTAAATTTTACTCCAGGGACCAATTAACATGCAAATGTTAATAATTGGAACAAGATTTTGAGTGGTATTGCGAAGTTTGTTTAAGGTAATATTTTTCACCTTAACAGTGAATGGAGTTATTAATGAGGGCTGTCCAAGAACACATTCATTCCTAAAATATACCGTTCCTTTGGATTCAACTTTATTGCGCTAATGTTAATATTTGGTTATTCAAAGAAGCTGGTAATAAGTTATGCTTCATTTTCTAGCCTTAGGTGTTTTATGTTGATTCACACGAACTGTGGTATTACAACCATAACACACTACATAAGAGTGTAGAGAGAGCAAATTAAACCAAATATGTTACGATAAATTACTATCATAACAGCTAAAATCACCTTAGCAGAGAATCTATAAACTTTTACATGTTTACATTCTCCATCCATTCTGCAGCTGAGTATTCTTACAAAAGCTTAATTCTTTTCTCTACTTCATGCTAAATGAGATACACATTAGCACAATTGGTTTTATTACTTAGTTCCTCTCAAATAAAAGAGAAATAAGAGATTACATTAGGCTAAAGCGATAAGAGATTCTTTAAAAGCTGGTCGATATGCGATACAATTCAAATTTGCTTCTCTTTACATAGCCAGAGTAAAATAATGCAGATATGAAATGAATGCCGACTTCGCGTTTGAGAAAAACATAAGTATTTTAAAACTAAATCCATAACAAAGATTATCTCGGAAATATTTAACTCTACAAAGATACATATGCCATAAACTGTGTATAATAACGAGATCTACATTTCTTATGTAATACATTTAGGGTTTACCAGTTATACAAAAGTTATTCAGAATGGAGTGGTCTTTAGAAAATTAGAGATATACATTTTATTTTTGACAAAAACATCTTAGCATATGGTATTTAATTAAAATCTTAGAGTCAATTTTTATAAAAAAAACATTTTCGAAAATGTCCCATGTAAAAGGTGTTTGGGGTGGTGAAGTTTCTGAAAATCTTCGTGTCACATTCTTGGAAGAATGTCAAATTAAACAGCTACCAACTTTAGCGTTAAACCGACTTTTCGTTTTTGATTTGTACTGTCCAAACACATACACACACACATACACTCACGGACCTTTTTCTAAAAAAAGTATTCAGAGGTGCTCAAAACATGGATTTCTCATTATTGAGATTTTGGGTGGAATACAGTACTTTCTGAACTTACTATTTACGTACATAGTAGTTGGTAAAAAACTAAAACAACTGAAATAGGAAGAAACATCAACAGACACAATTAAAAAGGACATTTTCTCCACAAGAGAAAGCAGACTAACAAGGATCCACTGTCACAAAGATAAAAAAAATTGAGCTGGGATTTTTTAGTGAAAGTAGATCGAAAATGAGAAATTACATGTCTCGGTTTTCTCATAGGCACATGTTTGACAAGAAAAACATTTGAAAAGTAGAATGATTCACTAATAATATTTAATTCCTTGCTTACATTGGCGTTTAAAACTGACAAAAGCAGCTGATCGTTGAGGGAAGAGGAAAGTAAGTTGCGTACATATCTTGCGACTCAAGACACTTAAAATAATGACTTTTTTTTCGGAGCGACAGTTGCATCAGCGGCACAAATTCTGAAAATTCACCTCCTGCAGAGATATTTTTCGTTTCGTTTCTAATTGGCTTACTCCCCCTAGAGCTTACAAACCAATGCCTTGGGGTCAGAAACCTGTCGGGGAACCAACAGCACGCAACAACAGAATGCAGAGCCTGCTAGGAGGGGTCGGCCCGTAACCAGGTATGAAACGAGGAAGTGGACGATATGAAATGTAAGCAAAATGGATGAGAGGAAAGGTGATGATGGAGCAATTAGTGGAATGAGAGGCGGGGGAAACCCGAAGACCCGGAAAAAAATCCGACCAGACGCCGCTTCGCCCACCACGAGTCCCACATGCGGGCGCTTGGGATGGAACCCAAGGTGGAAGGCGAGCGGTCTAACCACTAAACCAAGGCGCCGCCCATAGATATTTTTACGATCCTTAAAACAGGTAATTATGTTCTTTGAAAATTTCAGGTTATGAAAGCTATACTTAACTCTAAATGCTATGCTTGGAGTAATCTTACTATCTTCAATTTTCGAAAGATCGAAATACCACAGGTAATTCTAATACTGGAGTATTTACTACTGAGTAATGACATTTTCTTTAGCGAGCTTTCTGTCTTACACTGCATCGAAACGTATTATGAAACTGCTAAAAAAAAGTAAATATTGATAAGAGTAATTTCTTGTGGAGCTTATTTTCTAGGTTTGCCGAAGTTACATTGTTATGATTCAATACTGAAATCTATGTTAAAATATATATACATGCGTTTCATTAATAAAGAGTAATATAACATAACTCCATGGCACGACAGCTCACGGGGAACCTTGGCCTACCGCCCGGCCGCTGCGTCCCCCATCTCGGTCCGCTGCAGACGTCATGGATGGGGTGCAGTATTGGAGGGTGAGACGTGGTCAGCGCCTCGAACCCCTCCCGGCCGGTTAATGCGGTCCTCACGACCTGGAGCCGCTACTTCTCCATCAAGTAGCTCCTCAATTGGCCCCCCAGGGACCTCACGAGGCTGAGTGCACCCCGGTCCAGGTTTCCCAGCGGGGGAAAAATCCCCACGCCGGTACTGGGGATCGAACCCAGGTCTCCCGCTTAAAGAGTAATATAACCATCTTAATGTCATCACAATTTTTACTTTCTCTACTTCTCACACAGTACATGGGTAGAGAAGGTATTGCATTCCACCCAGAAATTCGATTCTGAAATTTCACCGAATATAAACGTTTTAGGTCCCCAAAATACAAAAATAGTACATTTTTTTTCTTAATATGTATGAACAACGTACATTGTAGGTAGAGAAGATATTGTTTTTCATTCAAAACCAATATTTCACTGATAATAGATGTTTTAAGAATTCCTGAATCCAAAAAACAATTTTTAGGTCCTTGTGTGCATCTCTGTCTGTGTGGGGGTGGTGTGTTCGTGTAGGAACAGCATAACTCAAAAACAAAAATTCGATTAGGTACAAAACTGCAATATTCCACAAGGATGCGACACGAAGATTTTTATGAAAATCCCCCCCAAACACCCTTTACATGAACATTTCCCAAATTTTCGATTCTCTCAAACATAGCTTAGATAGAAGATTTTGATTTAAATGCCGTATATTAAAGAAATTTACATGACATTATCTTTGAAGACCTGTTCAATTGGATTATTTTTACATCACTGGTAAACTTTAACAGATAAACAAAAACTTCTTACTACACCAAAAACGTGGCTCTCGTTAAAACACACAATTTTGTCATATAAGTACAGTTTTTTTTTTGTTTTATTTAAGCTAACCATTTCGAAAAGTCCTTGTTATTGGTTTCAATTTTTAGATATTTTTCTCAAACAGGAATTTGTCATTCTGTTTTCTTTGATTTAGTTCTGGTCATTTAAAGAGAACCGAATTTAAAATACACAAAACAAGCCTTTAAAAGACTTAACTATCACTTTAGCCTGGAAATGATAATAAGGCTATTTCTGCTTATTTTTCCTCTTGATTAGCTGAACTTTATAGTAGAATAGTTTGTTACAGAATAGGTAGGGAAAGCAATACAAATGGAACACATTAGATTTTTATAAAACAACGTTCGTGATCTGAAATGACAAGACGCTTGTTCCAAACTGGATACTTGATTTCAGCATCTTTCAGGGATGCGAAACTAAGATTTTTAAGTTCCCCACCTACACACAAAACTGCACTTTACATTCTTTTTTGTTGTTGTAGTGTTTAAATCCCACTTTAACTACTTATGGCACCGCAGGCGTTGACACTAATGATACAGGAACGAAGATGGAGCACCGGTGGAATGCGATGGCGGGGGAAACCGGAGAACCCGGAGAAAACCCGCCCCAGCGCCGCTTTGTCCACCACAAATCTCATATGCGGACGCTTGGGATCGAGCCCGGGCCGTCTAGGTGAGAGGCAAATGTTCTAACCACTCGGCCACATCACGGTCACTTTACATTGTGTCTTTATCAAAAATGCCTCTAACGATTTTGATTAATATACCATACGTTAAAGTATTCACATGACAAATAAATAATATATACATATATATTATTCATGGGAATAGCTTTTGAAGTCCTATTCATTCTGAATGACTTTTGTATAACTGTTAAACCGTAAGAGATAGACAAAAATGTACTGTACAAAAATGTGGAAGTCCTCAAAATACGCAATTTATGACAAACACATTTTTACTGTGGAGCTAATCATTCCCGGTATATTGCTTGTGATAGGATTAAAGTTTACAATACTTTTTACTGGGTTACTGGAGCACCGCCACAAAATATCGAACTCTTCCGCAGTTTTAGCAACATGAATGCTTCTAAATGTTTAGAACAAACTATGTGCCCTAGTAGACTTAATGCACATAAATGCCGTGCTTGGCAGTTGATATATAGCGTTTTTAGTAATCATTATTACTAAGTGCCGAAACTGCTAAATAAAGAAAATAAACCGGTATAGGAGACTCTGTGGAACGGGGTTGACGTAATATCTGTATTAGTTCAGCGACTTTAAAAGTGATTGGAAACTGCCGACTGCCAAGCAAGTACAGTAACATTTTAAAACCAAATACATGAGTACAACTGAGTAACAGATAATTAGTTGACTATCGAATAATTCGAATGTTTTCATTCGATAATGCCTTTCAGTAGAACTAAGCATAGGTTTAATTGTTTTTTCACACAAGCCGTGCGTAGGACAGGAGTTGAATAGGTAGAGTCAGACTGAAAAATTCAATGCCATTGCCGGGATTTGAACCACCGATTGCTCTATTACTGAGCTACCATGGCAACATGCCGGCTAGAAACTGGCTAGAAACCTGGAGATCCGTGGTTCCAATCCCTGCTATGGCAGTGAATTTTTCAGTCTGACTCTACCTATCTAGAACTAGGCATAGTTCAGTACGACGGAACCCACGACGGACCCAGTTTGGACGTCCGACAATCTGGTAGATGTCTAACGGCTCTGAAAGCAGAAAATGGTCTAGAATCCCAATGGCTGAAGAGGTGGAGAAGACATTTCTGAAAAAAAAAAAACCTGCTGCCTTATAGATATATATTGAATTATTATCAAAGGAAAGGAGATTCCGATTACAAATTACTCGAAATCATGAGATTTGAGAGGGCAATAATTTCATATAAGTTGCCCATCTACTGGCCAGTATGAGAACATTTATACTTGCTCAGAACCTTCAGAGAAACTTTCGTATTAATACATGTTTACTCCACTGAGCAATGAGACAACTTGCTCCTCAATGCTTTAGTGTTGAGTTGGCGGCACCTCAAACGTAGAGCAAATTAGGGGCACGCATCAGGCAATGAAAATTACAAACCCATAAATTAGTGGAACGTAGTCAAATGTCACGCTATGTTCCGCTCCGGTGCCGTGCTCGCCTATCCGTGTCCCGCTAATCAAGCACCGAGTCAAAAATTAGCCACACTCCACACCATTCCGACTCGCGATTTGACACTCTTGGCGTTACAGAAACGATCATTAAAGCAAGATAAGGGTTCTTAAGCTGTCCACAAATTATCTTAGGATATTCGAGTGTTGAGAGTTCAGACATTTGTTGAGCAATTGAAAAATTACCCTGGTCTACAAAGAGAATTTATTTCATATATATATTTTTGCAAGCTACTACTGTGCTACTGTGGGAGCTTCTGAAATGTGCTAATATGTTAAGCACACGATCACAAACATACAATAGCTGAGTGACCAAGGACAGTGCTCGAAGTTCAAAAGGACAAGTCTTTATGTCACTAAACTGCAGGATAACTTGTTTATATTGTATTTCACTCGAAAATGTTTCTCTTCGACTGAGAAAGTATTCTCATCTAAAGTTGCATCCGCGAAATGCTAGGTTGAAATATCTGCTGGTTCATGAATTCTAAGAGACAATCAATTCCAGGTATTGCCAGGAGAGACATTATTGGAAAGATTAAAGAAATACTATAACCAAATTGTAGTGTCAAATCTTGTTTATCTCAAATGGCACATTTAGCAATGGGATATTAACAAGTTAAAATATAGTATTAGTTCATCTTAGTTTATTTCAAGTTAATTTGTATGGTTTCTATGTGCATAGTAGATAGAGAATGTATTGTATTCCACCCAAAAATTCGATATCAAAATTTCAACAAAATATATGGTTTGAGACACCCTGAATCCAAAAAAGCATTTTCAGAAAAATGTGTGTATGCGTGTGGGTGGGGGGCTCAAAAGCGAAAATTCGGTTAATACTAAACTTGGTATTTTAAATTCAGTATCTGCCAAGAATTCGACACGAAGATTTTCAAGAAAATCCTCCAACCCCCAATAACTTTTTACGGAACATTTTTCGTAAATGTTTATTTTCTCAGAAATTTCTCTTACGATTTTGATCAAAATGCCACACGTTTAAGATATTTTCATGAAAAACAAAATGCATATCTTAAATGTTCTGAGAATAGCCCCTAAAGACCTCTTAATTCTGAATGGCTTTTGTATAATTCGCAAATTGTATGAGATTGACAACTTACCACACAAAAAAATGTAGATCTCATTAAAACACGCAATTTATATCATATTATTATTTGCAGAGTTAACAAATCATCTCGTACTTGTTATTGGTTTAAAGTTTAAGCTATTTAAACGTTTTTCAAGTGTGAAGTCAACTTTCGTTTAATTTGTTTTGTTTTACTTCCAGGAATGCAAAAGAGAACAGAATTTCAATTGTTTCGCATAGTGATGGCTTTTAAAAGATTTGACTATCGCTTTAGCCTAGTGTATTCTCTTTTACTTACAAGGAAGCACATAAGACCATTTGTGCTAATGCTCATCTCGATTAGCACGGCGGAGATAAAAGAATAGTGCTTTATAAGGAACCTTTGCTTGTGGAACAGCTAGAAAAAGACATGTGAATTTAACACACCAGATTTTTAATTATTATTTTAATTGTTTATTTTAACATTACTTTGTGTGTGAATTTATGTGTATTGGAATTTATAAAACAATTATTTCTTTATTCCGTCTTTTTCAGTGCTCATATAATTCTTTATACTCCTTCCATTTGGCTTTTGTAGCATTTTCTGGCTTGAAACGCTACTTTTGACCGACACATCGAATGCTGCTTTACGTAGCTGCAGTTTCCTATAAATTGCTTATTAGGGAGATGGTAGATCAGTTTTTGAGGGAGACATTTAAGTAAAACACAACAAAGGTTTTACCTTCCGAGAATAATAAAATATAGCCCAAATTCGATTTAAAGAATATTTTAAAACGCCCCCAATCTGTAGTATTTGGCGACAATGGTATGCACGCACGCACACACACACACACACACACATATATATATACACGGTTACCACAAAAGAAATGGACAACTTCAACTGCCTGTAAAACAAAAACTATTAAACTATTAGAGATAGCAACCTAATTATTTTGGAGGTATGTTGAGAAACTCTCAAAGTTTCGTTTGTAACTGGTAACGCTGTAGTGTTTTGTTTGTTGTTGCAGAAGCTGAAATGGCGGAAAATCCTGTGGAAAAGGCATATTGCGTGTTAGAATTTGCTAGAACGCAATCAGCAACGTTGTCCAACGACATTTTAGAACACGTTACCACAAAACGCCACCGACTAGACACCGACTGGTATAGAAAATTCGAGACAACGGGATGTTTGTGCAAAGGGAAGAGCTCGGGAAGACCAAGAGTTTCGGAAGAAAACGTTGAATGTTTTCGTTCTGCCTACATAAGAAGCCCACAGAAATCGACATCTAGAGCAAGCATGCAATTACAAATTCCACAGCAAACTGTATGGAAAATCTTGCAGAAGCGACTGCACATGATGCCTTACAGATTACAGATGTTGCAGTTTCTGAGTGAAGAAGATAAGGTCATACGGCGTGACTTTTGCATCGACATGTTGCGACATGATGAAGACGATGCTGGTTTTTGTGAGCGCATCATTTCATTTTTGTGGTAACGTGTTCTAAAATGTCGTTGGACAACAGTTGCTGATTGCGTTCTAGCAAATTCCAACACGCAATATGCATTTTCCACAGGATTTTCCGCCATTTCTGCAACAACAAACAAAACACTACAGCGTTACCAAAAGTAACAAACAAAACTTTGAGAGTTTCTCAACATACCTCCAAAATAATTAGGTTGCTATCTCTAATAGTTTTTGTTTTACAGGCAGTTGAAGTTGTCTATTTCTTTTGTAGTAACCCTGTATATATCCTACACTAATATGCTTCAGCTCTTAATGGTACACATATTGTGCAAAGGTGAGCTTATGTTATTAAATCAAATATTTCAAGGTAGAAAAATTTGGTAACTTTTTTGATGTCGAGCAAACGCTTATAGTAAGAGATGCAGGTCTCCTGGTCATCCTATTCAGAAATAAATACCAAAGCATACAATTAAAAATTATCTTTAGAAAGTGATAGGAAAGTTCACTTTTACAGGCAATTCTTTTATGTTAATTTTGCTCTTCTAATGTTTTCAGCATCAGCCATATTCAGGAATATATTATACTTGTAAAACTACTAAGAATTTTTGACTCGTATAATGATCCTCATAATACTATAGGTATAAATTGGGTGAGTGAGCCCTAAAGTAAGATTTTTTTTTTTTTAGTTTCTAAGAGTTATTGGTCCTATTTCTCTCTTCTTGCGTTAAGAGAAAACCATAAGGAAAAGAGCTTTAGCTATACTTAGCCGAAATTCTGAATATATTTCGAATTTTATTTAAGTGCAGACATATTCCAGCAATATGAACTTGGGCTATGAGTTTGTGATGAACTTTAACTGTTTTTCACAGTTAAGTTGGTGTAAATGTATTATTATGCGTTTGGTGTAGTATCTAAGAAAAGTATTTGAGAATCTGGACACATCTGCTATATTAAGTGACTTTCTGCATATGCAATTTTTCAAACCATTTGTATTTACTGCGCTATAGTATGTTTTAGCTTACTTATTAAGAAAATTAAAGCAGTATTTCTTAATTTCTTTGATATTCGACATATTTTTCTTTAGTCGATAGTTTTAATATATTTTACAGTGGTGTATTAACGGTCAGAAAGCTTATGTCTTAAAATACAATTTTTGCAGCACTCTATAATAAGTTGAATATATTAGGTTAGATTTCAGCTGAAAGGTTTAAAATGGGTCAAAATTGTCTTATATATGGAAGTAGTGTATGCTTAAATCTTTGTAAAGAAGTTGAATTAACAAATTATCAGAAAAAATTGTCAATTTTTATGAGGTCATGTGAATTCTGAAAATAAATCCTATTAACACCAAACATTTAAATGTTTATGAAGTCTCTTTTTGGCTCATAAAACCATTACATTGGAAGTTCAGCCATTAAAATGTCTCATTTGATAAAAATATAATATATAATATGTGTGTCTTACTCCATCATTGAAATCTCCATTTTCTCAAGTTGTTACGCAGCCTGCTGTTGTAAGCATCTCTAATACGTTACGAAAACGATGACAAGAAAAATAGGAGCAGCGCCACAGATAAAGTGAACTGTGTTCTGTGCCCAATCCCTTGCACTCTCACCCAGCTATTGTTTAACTCTATGTCATGATCTTCAGCTTACTTTAAAATGACCCTTCAAATATGACGAATGGAAGATCGTTGTCGACCGCAAACCTCGGATAATGGCTTCCACGTGCATTTTCTCATAGCGTAAATTTTTCTTTGTCACTTTTGTTATTAGTCTCGTTGCGGTGATGGTGGCGAAGCAGATTAAGACAGAGTACGGCCGATCCATCACAGGAGGCGTTGTCTGTATGGACCATGCGGTCAGTGGAGGTCATCTTCGAGGTTCCAACATGACCCTCATTTTAACCGCAAATGCTCTTAAATGTTCACTAATCACACACTTAAACTTCGTTCTTGAGGACAGAATTTCCATGTAATTATGTTATCTTTTACAGTCTTAACCGCATTCTTTATCCTCTACACCTCCTTTGGTGAAGTAAATATGTGGAATGAAATCTATTAATTTTGTAGAGTCTAATAATACAGTATCAGTTTATATACTTTTCATGTAAAGAGTAGGGGGGGATTTTCTTGAGAACCTTTGTGTCGCATCATTGGAAGACACTAAACTTAAATGGAAATAGCGTGTTATTTATGGACGCTCTTTAACTGCTATGGTTCTCAGCGTCCCATTCTATACTGGGCGTGAAAGACCGCTTAATTTTGCTCAGAGGTCTGTCTATCAGGCTTTACTTCCCTTCCGAAGGAAGCCATGCTAAGGATTTTTACGCCCGAAAAAATCCATCGTCCTCCGCCAGGTTTGAACCTTGTGTATATGAAGTTAGCATGGTAACTATTACACCACGGAGGGCGAAGTAAGGTAAACTTAAATACTAAGTGTCGTATTTAATGGAACTTTCGCTCTTGGTGCTATGCTGCTCATACACATATACACACGTTTACTACAAAGTCTGATGAGTTCCAGTCACACAACTTTCACTACACCCCTTAATAAATTATTGTTATAAAAGCTTATTTTTTTATCTACTTCATGCTAATCGAGATAAACATTATAAGAACTGGTGTTATTACTTGTTTTTTTATAAGTGGAAGGGAAATAAGGGAATACATAGCCTAAAGCGACAGTCAAATACCGGTTGTGGTTGAAATCGGTTTCTTTGCATTACCAAGAGTTGACAAATTCCCAAATGAGAAAAGTTTTAATTATCTTCAAACTGAATTCAATAACTAGGAGTATCTCAAAAATGGCCAAAGGCAAGAAAAAATATATAGGACATGAATTGTGTGTTTTAACGGGATCTACATTTTAATGTGCAGTAAGTTTTTGCCTATCTCTTACGGTTTACTCAAAATTCAGCAAAATTCATCCAGAATAAAGATGTCTTCAGAGACTATCTCCATAAAAATGAACATATACATTTTATTTTTGTGTCACTTTTAATCAAAATCATTAGGTCCATTTTTGAGATAATCAAACTTTTCAAACCTTTTTCCATGTAAAGGGTAATTTGGGCTGGGGGGATTTTCCACAACATCTTAGTATCACATCCCTGGAAGATACTAAATTTAAATGCCAAGTTTGGTATTTTACCGACTTTTCGTTTTTGAGTTATCATGTTCACAGACACACGGACCTTTTTTCTAAAAATTCTTTTTTTGGATGCAGAGGTCCCCAAAATGTGTATTTCCGGTGAAATCTCAGTGTCGAATTTTTGGGTGGAATGATATATGTACCTTCTCTATACACTATATCATAGTATGTGCAGAGAAAGTAAAAATACTAAAACATGCGTTACTCAAAACATGTATTTCCGAGTATGTTATTCTTTTCGTTTATTTTATTATGTTTTATGAGGAGATTTTAATTTAAAATATAGGTCTCGAAATGTTTGTTGGAGTACAATATCTTCTCTACCTACTATGTATGAACATGGTACTCGGTAGAAGGTAAGAATCAAAACGCTTAGAGAATTTATAGAGTTCCAAAGCCAGAATCTTCCTGTAAGTTTTTGCATGAAACTATTCTTTCATAGCACTAGCGAATGCCATGAATGGCTCACAACATTAGTAACCCACGTCAGCTACATGCAGTACGACGTTAAAAACTCAATTCATTGCGAGATACCTAACGGGCACAGAAAGCTGGTGGTCCTTGTTTGTTTGATGGGAAAAATTATTACGCATCGTTTGACGTCAGTGTCTTAGCATCTGACAAGCTCCTCTGATGTAGGCCCTGGAAGCCAATTCCGTTTGAAAAGATTTCTCCAAAGCATATTCACACATACCTATACTCCGTGTGAGGGCCACACGTACAAATGAGCTAAAGAATAAGACGAAAACCAAAAAGGAACCCCCAGAGCTTTAATGAACACACGATTCTCCTGTCAAACCGAGTGCCTATGGAATTAAAAAAAAAAAAAAAAAAAAAAAAAGTTACACACAGGAGTGGGGAGAAGGGCATTCTCTTCTATAGAGGAGCAGCGGTAATTTTGTAGCATGGTAAATTTGTCATGGTACACCTGACCATGCCACTCTTCATGTGCATACAATCTTAATTAAGGTTTCAAGCCAAAGGAATTGAATATATTACAGGTAGTGAAGGTGTTCCTTTTCAATGTAGAGACCAGGGTTCTGTTGCCGTCTCTTCTGTTTCGCCAAGGTAATTGGTTTAGCTCAAAGGCCGAACCTACGCCACATGAACAGGCCCCGAGGTCTGATACACTTGCTCTACGGATCAGAAAATTCGATCTCTTAGGACAAGAGTGCAATACATCCTAGACCACCCGAAGGATAAATCTCTATGGCACCGCTATTAAAATGCACTAATGCTGTTGTTTATTATTTACGTTTAGTAAACAAAATTTAGATACAGAGATTTCACAGAAAATACAGTTTTTGAGACTCCTTGAATAAAAATTTGATGTGTTCCATTCACATGCTCTTCTCTACATTGCTGTAACAAATTATTGTTAAAAAGCATATTCCTCTACCTGCTTTATGATGATCGCGATAAACATTAGTAGAAATTGTCTTAATTATGACTTCCTTGTAAGTAGAAGGGAAATAAGGGAATGCACTAGGCTAAAACGATAGTCAAACCTTTTAAAAGCTGGTTATTATGTGGTTGAAATCCGATTCTATGCAGGGCTAGGAGTTTACAATTTTCCGTGTGAGAAAAGTTTAAGTATTTTAAATATGAAACAAAGAACAAGAAATATCTCAGAAATTCTCAATTCCACGAAAAAAAACGTATATGTGTTTTAATGTGATCTACATTTTTTGTGTAGTAAGCTTTTGTCTATCTCTTACGGTTTGCCAGTTAGATAAAATCAGCACAATTCATTCAGAATAAAGACGTCTTTAGAGGCTAATCCCAGAAAATTCAAGATATACATTTTACTTACCATATAATGTCTTTAATATACGGTATTTTAATCAAAACGGTTACAGCCATTTTTTTGAAAATAAAAATTTTCGAAATTTTTTCCATGTAAAGGATAGTTTGAGGTGAAAATATTTTTTTTTCAAATGTTCGTATAGCATCTCTGGAATATTCTCAACTTAAATAGTAAGTTTGATATTTTAACAACTTTGGTTTTTGAGTTATTGTGTTCACAGACACATGGACACACACATATATACACAGGGATCTTTTTTTAAATATCTGATGTTTTCCATTCACATGACTTTATCTACATCGCTATAACAAATTATTGTTGAAAAGTATATTTTTATCCACTTTAGGATAATCGAGATAAACATTATTAGAAATTGTCTTAATTACTTGCTTTCATGTAAGTATAAATAAAATAAGGGAATACACTAGGCTAAAACGATAGTCAAATGTTTTAAAAGCTGATTGCTATGTGGTTGAAGTCCGCTTCTTTGTATTGCAGGAGTTAACAAGTTCGCGCATGTGAAGAGTTTCAGTATTTTAAAGCTAAAAAATCTAAAACCAATTACAAGGAATAGCTCAAAAATGGTCAGCTCCACGAAAAAAATAAATATGACATAAATTATGTGTTTCAACGAGATCTACATGTTTTATGTAGTCTATATCTTACGGTTTACCAGTTACGGAAAATTCAGCAAAATTCATTCAGAATAAGGCGTCTTTAGAGGCAATTCCCAGAAAATTCTATATACATTTTATTTGTAATATAAATATCTTTAATGTACGGTATTTTAATAAAAATCTTTAGAGCCATTTTTAAGAAAATCAAAATTTTCTAAACTTTTTCCAAGTAAAGGGTAGTTTGGAGTGGGAGGATGTTTCTCACAATCTTCCTGTCACATCCCTGGAAGATACTAAACTTAAATACCAAGTTTATATTTTACCGACTTTTCATTTTTGAGTTATCGTGTTCATAGACACACTGACCTTTTTCTGAAAATACTTTTTTTGGATACAGAGGACCCCCAAAACGTCTGTTTCCGGTCAAATCTCGGAGTCGAACTTTTAGATGGAAAGCAATAACTTCTCTACACACTATGTACATAGTTCGTGTACAGAAAGTAAAAATATGATGTGTTCCACTCACACAACTTTCACTAGCTGTTCCATATAAAGCTATTCTTATAACAGATTATTCTTTTATGTACATCACGCTAATCGAGAAAAATATTAGCAGAATTGGTCCTATTATTAGCCCCTTTGTAACTAGAAAGGAAACAATGAAATACGTTATGCTAAACCGGTACTCAAATTTTTAAAATCCTTGTCACTATGTGAAACAATCGAGGTTCTGTTCGGTTTGCATGGCCCCGTTAGTGAAAAGTTAGGTAGTTCAAAATTGAAACTAACAGGGAATATATCGGAAACGGTCAACTTTACGACTAAAATGAATATGACTTAAACTGTGTGCTTTAACGAGATCTGCATTTCTGTGTTTTAGTTTTTGTCTATTTTTTATGGGTTACTAGTTAAGCACAATATTTAGCCAAATTCATACAGAACAAATAGTTCCTTAGATGCTATTCCCAGAAAATTCAAGATATAATTTTATTTATGAAGTAGATAATTAAATATGTGGCATGGCATTTTCTTCAAAAAAGTTGGAAACATTTTTGAGAAAAATAAAGTTTTAAAAACACCTCCATGTAAATAGTAGTTTGGGCAGGGGTGGTTTTCTTGAAAATTGTTCCTCATACGGGAATTTGTCAACTCCTGGAAATGAAAAGAAACGGATTTGAATCACAAGGTTGCCGGCTTTAAAAATATTTGACTATATCTTTGACATATTTATTTCCCTTCCACTTACTGAAACTAAGTAATAGGACCATTTCTGCTAGTGTTTGTCTCGAATAGCATGAAGTAGATGGAAGAAAAAGCGTTTTAACAATAATTAGAGAGATCTCGAAGAAGTCATGTGAAAGGAATATATCAGTTTTTTTTTTTTTTTTTTTTTTTTTTTTGAGACTTACTGCTCAATAGAACCCTGAATTTCGTAAGCAATGTGCGGAGCTTTGAGGCGGGAATTTCTTCCCGGCCATCTAATTATTTATCAATGTTTTTTTTTTTTTTTTTTTTTTTGCAATGTAAATATGTGAGTTTATTTACCTGTAGTAATATAATAGAATTTAAGATATTTCATTACTAATATCTAAAACTGAATAAGCGTAACGATTGTGTACATGAACCTGGGGAGGTCTTTTGAGAGGAAAAAGCCAGTTTTTCGCAGGCTGTTTCGGAAAGGGCTGACGTCGCTAGGAAATTTACCGTATGTTGCTATTGTATTCCAAAAGTACCTTTCAGCACACGAGGTCAAGGGAGGTCATCAGAAATTCTCAATATTACCACGTCTACGGGGGTAAACGAGTTTCGGCTATTGGGAAGCCGACAGCTTACGTACTGCAGGGAAATATAAGATACCGACGCGAAAACGTTCGACCAATAAGAAGGTGATTTTAACCCTTAGTTGCCTGCATTAGTATACTACATATGTGAGTTTTCCTTTAATTCAAGTTTAAAACTGCAGTTCTAATAAAATATATGGGAATAAGCCTATAAAATTATTATATAAAATAATAGAGAAAATAGAACTGAAATAAATGTTGATCTTTTATTGATCTTTTTCTCCCCAATTAAAAGTTAAAATTCTTCTAAACCAGTTTTCATAATCCTGCCAAAGGCACTACCACAAAACTGGTTCAACTGGCCATGAGGTACTGGACTGATCATCCATTCAAAACCAAATGTTGCAAGTTGAAATCCCAGTGACCGTGGTAAAAGACGGGGAGAGCCCAAGTAAAACAATCGGTGCGATACTTGGAAGCTAATGGGCTACATTTGACCGTGGTTATGTGGGTTTTACTCTTTTATTTATTTTAAAAAAATCACTGCAATTTTAGGGCAAACATTGTATATACTTTTTACAATATAAAAC
Source organism: Hymenopus coronatus (assembly GCA_030762935.1). NCBI lineage: Eukaryota > Metazoa > Arthropoda > Insecta > Mantodea > Hymenopodidae > Hymenopus > Hymenopus coronatus. The sequence continues at coordinate 61,099,396 of CM060898.1, read as the reverse complement.
AGGCTTGATTACTTGTCGTTTATGGTTGAAGATTAGTATAACATGAAATTAATCCTAGAGTACAACCCTATTTGTATAGTTACGCTCAAAACAAGCGGAACTTGTAGGTACCGATAGGCAACAAAGGGTTAAGGCGCAAAGCCAGGTTTAAAATCCATATAAATACGGGTGTCCTTGTTTTTGTTGCTTGTTTCGTTCGGTTGTTAAAGTGTGCTCTAGTGCCCAGAATGGCCAAAAGCAGGGAATCGTAAAGAAAAGCGAAAAGAAGTAATCGTGCGTGAGTTTAGATCGCTCAATGTGGTGCTGGTGTTTGAGTAGAAAAAATCGCGAAGTGAGAAATTCTTACCGCACCAAGCGAGGTCTCCGGCCACGAGAACCGCAGCATTATAAAATCAAAGAACGCGCCAGGTCCACTTCTCAACCAGTGTTTTTTTTTTGTTTTTTTTTTTTTGTTTGTTTTTTTTTTTCTTAAAACAATACCGGAGTCTGATCAGGACTCCGGCGCTGTATCCCCATTTACATTTCCCCCCGTAGGTTTTACTGATTACTGGTTTTACTATTCCTTTACAAACATAGACACATTGCACAAACATGTAACACCCATGCCCATGGCGGGACTCGAACCCACGATCCCCTGCCCACGAAGCACCAAAGCGAGACGCTTTAGCGAGCGTGGCCATCGGGACCGGCTCTGTTCGGGTATTAGGTGACCCCGAATACGCGCAAGGGAAATTTCTACCTGTCCCGACTCGCGCGGGGGTCAGTTTTATGAATAGGTCAACTGCGCGCGGCGATTAATTTTCATTTTTGTTCCCATTTTCGAAAACTTAAGATCTTTATATGAATACTGGCCTATTTGCCATTCAGGGGTGTGGTTGAAAATGCAGTGTTATAATATGAATGCTGAATGGCATATGTCAGAAAGTTAAAAGTATGCACTTCAATTATATGTCTTTCTTGTAATAATTACAAACACTGTTTAGGAAATGCAATCGTGAGGTAATCCCTTATATATATTTAAAAATAAATTTCTCTAAGTACTGCCAACGTTTTTGGAGACAAGTTTACACTTGTAATTAGCTGTATCACTCATTTTTATTTTCTTTAGCTCGTGTGTACAATGTACATAGTAGATAGAGAAGGAATTGTATTTCATCCAAAAATCAAATACTAAACTTGGCATTTAAGTCAAGTAGCTTCCAAGGTACGAAGATTTCCAAGAAAATTCCACACTCCAGCAACTCTTTACATGAAACATTTTTCGAGAATTTTTATTATCTCATAAACGCCTCCTTAAATTTTGAATAAAATGCCCTATGTTTGGAATATTTACATGACAAACAAGATATATATGTTCATTTTCTGGGAGTTCTTCTGAAGATCTCTTCATTTCTGACTACTTTTGTATAGCTCTTAATCAGTAAGAGATAGACCAAAAACTTACTACAATAGGTCTTGTTAAAAGACACAATTTATGCCATTTTTTTGCGGAGTTTACAGCTTCCGGGATATTCCTTGTTATTAGTTTCAGTTTTAAAATACAACTTTTCACATACGGGAACTGGCCATGCAAAGAAACGAGCAGCCAAAAGTATTTGTCTATCGCATTAGCTTAGTGTACTCCCTTATTCCCTCCTACTTTCAAGGAAGCTAGTAGTAATACGACCATTCTCTAATGTTTATCTCGAGTAGCATGAAGTAGATAGCAGAATAAACTTTTTGACAATACTTTGTTACAGGGATGTAGAGAAAATCATGTGAGTGGAACACATCAGAATTTTACTTTCTCTACACGTACTATGAACATAGTGTATAGAGAAGGTATTGCATTACACCCAAAAATTCGATAACGAAATTTCACTGTAAATATATGTTTTGAGACTTCCTGAATCCAAAAAAAGAAGCATTTTTAAAAAAAATATCCGTGTGTGTGTATGTGTGTGTGTGTCTCTGTGGGCAGCATAGCTCAAAAACGTAAAGTCCGTTAAATACCAAACTTGTTATTTAAGTTCGATATCTTCCAAGCATGAGAGTCGAAGATTTTCAAGAAAATCCCCCACCCTCAATTACCCTTTATATGAAATTTTTTTGAAATATTTGATTTTCTCAAAAATATCTTTAACGGTTTGGATTAAAATCACTTATAGTAAAGATATTTACATATCAAATAAAATGTATATCTCGAATTTTCTGGGAATAGCTTCTACAGACATCTTTATTTTGGATGAATTTTGTGGAATTTTGAATACTGGTAAACCGTAAGAGATACGCAAAACTTGCCTCACAAAAATGTATAGCTTATTAAAGCACTTAGTTTATGTCATATACATTTTTCTCGTGGAATTGACCGTTTTTTAAATATTCTTTGTTTTTGGTTTCAGTTTTAAAATACTTAAACTTTTCTCATTCGGGAACTTGTCAGCACATGGCCACGCAAACAAACGGATTTCAATCCCACAGCAACCTCGTTTTAAAACATTTGACTAACGTAGTGTAGTCACTTATTTCACTTCTACTTGTAAAGGAACAAAGTAATCAGACCGCTTCTGCTAATGTTTTAGCATTAAATAGAAGAATCAGCTTATTAACAATAATTTGTTACACAGATGTAGAGATGGTCATGTGAATGGAGCACATCAAATTTTTTTTAAAGAAAAAGCTAATAATAAAAAAAAAATAATAACTTCATGGCACGACAGCTCACAAGAAACTTTGGCCGCCGATTCCCCCATGACGGACGTCATGGATGGGGTTTAGTATTGGAGGGTGAGACGTAGCCAGCGCCTCAATCCCACCAGCCGGTTAATGCGGTCCTCATGACCTGGAGCTGCTATTTCTCCATCAAGTAGTCTCAATCGACCTCCCGGGACCTCACGAGGCTGAGTGCACACCGGACCAAGTCTCCCAGCGGGGAATAAGTATCACTCTGGTACCGGGAATCAAATCCAGGTCTCCCGCTTGACAAGCAGCTGCGCTACCATCGCACTAAGGAGACGACCCAAAGAAGGAACTAGACACATTAAATTTCTTCCTCTATGTACTATAGATAAGTAGTAAAGAAAGCAAAACTCGTTACAAAGCGTGGTGTATTTTTCCATTACTGAAGGAAAGCTGTAATATGTACAACGGTCATTTTATACCAGTCTTATCTTTTAAGTTGCTGGTGCTCTTCATGAACACTGCAAACTTATGTAAATACGGTGTGTACAACGACTTCTTCCACTTAAGGGTATTGGCAATATTAAAAAGCATTCTTCCTGTAACACCGCACAAATGCCGTTTTGTCTTAAAAGAAGATGCTCTACTCACTTTCTAAGTCTAATTACAGGTCATATCATTAATAACTCGTCAGTTAAATTGTCATTATCCCCGAGGACACTACAATTGATGTTACAAGTCCTGTAATATCGAGGTGATGCATCTGTGAAATTGGTCTAAAAATCTTATGTGTTGCATTCACATGACTTTCTCTACATCTCTGCAACAAATTATTGTTAAAAAGCTCATGCAGAAATAGTCTTATTACTTGCTTCCTTGTAAGTAGACGCGAAAAAAGGAGTACCATAGCTTAAAGTGATGGTCAAAAGCTGGTTACTATGTGACTGAAGTTCCTTTGTTTGTTTGGACAGGAGTTGACAAAATCCTGTATGAAAAAATAAGATTTTTAAAGATCAAACCAAAAACAAGGAATATCTAAAAAACGATCAACTTCACGAAAAAAAAGTATATCAAATAAATTGTGTGTTTTAACGTGCTCAACATTTTCTGTTAAGAAAGTTTCTGTCTATCTCTTACAATTTACCAGTTATGCAAAATTCCGTAAAATTCACCCAGAATAAAATAGTATTCAGAGGCTATTCCCAGAAAATTCATGATATATATTTTGTTTTTCAGGTAAATATCAAAATTGTTAGAGTCATTTTTGAGAAAATCAAACTTTACGAAGAAGTTCCATATAAAGGGTAGTTTGGGCGGGGGGATATTTCTCAAAAACTTCGTGTCGCCCCTCGAAGTTACTAAACTTAAATACCAAATTTGTTATTTCACCGACTTTTCGTCTTTGAGTTATCGTGTTCACTGACACAGGCACACTGACACATGGACACATACACGGATCTTTTTGTAAAAATGCTCTTTTTGGATACAGGGGACCCTACAACATACATTTCCGGTGATCTCGGTATCGAATTTTGGGTGGAGTGCAATACCTTCTTTATACACTATGTACAAAGTACGTGTAGAGAAAGTAAAAATTGTGAAAAACTAAAAGATTATTTTGTTTGATAATAAAATATTATGAATTCTAAACTTTAAGAAAGAATATAGTTTTTTTCCGTTTAGCGCACTTTAACTACAACTTAATTGAACCTATATATTGGCTGGTGTATGCTTATTAATAGGCAGTCGCAACTTTAAATCTTATTTTCTCACAACATTTTTCCAACACTTTTCCATACTCAAACTATTCCACAAGGTGCAATTTTTCACTAATATGGTTCAAACGTTTATACTGTTTCTCAAAAGCACATTAAAGAAAATGGCAATATCACTTTTTCGAAATAATCCTCCAATTTTTATATATAAATTATGAATTTTTGAAAAATCATATGTTTTGGAAAGTACGAAAAGTAATAAGCTAAAAATATATATTATGTTAGATTTATTTATAAACTTGTTTTCTGTGAAATTTAATATTGGTATGTAAATATCTTTTAAAATGAATCACGTGGTTCATTTTTATTAAGACGATGAATATAGGCAATAAATAATTATTATTTAAATAACTATGCAACCTACAATTTAGTTACATGACAAAAATATCACTAACTTTGTGTACAATAACTGGTATAAATTTCAATAAGAGATTCTTACATACTGTGGATTTTCAAAATATCACAGATGCATCATCTTAATCTAATTTATTCAAAGCATCTGAACTGCACGGAGGGCATAATTCACAGATATAGTAGCTTCGCGTTGTGGTTTATAAACATCTGCTTTCAAAATGGTATGTTGGCGTTTATTTCCTCTGTAGCAAGTAGCAGGGATTTGTAAATGGAAAACATTCCCATTTTAATAATTGTATAACTCAGGTTCAAGCCTCAACGTTTATAATGGAGTTTCATCGACAGTGTAGTCGATATGTTCAAGGCACGCACTCGCGAACGGGTAAGCTGAGATTCCTAATTTTTACTTTCAATAGCAAGTATGTACATAAACAATATGTATGTAGTAGCTAAAAAATATATTATATTCCACTCAAACTTGGTATTCATGTTTAGTGTCTTCTAAGGATGCGACACGAAGGCTTTCAAGAAAATCTCCCACCACAAACTACTTTTTACATGTTTTTTTTAAATTTATATATGCCTCTTGTATGTCAAGAAAAATATTAATGATTTTACTACCTGTGACAATATACATAATTACCCAACACGGAAGATTTCAAATATTTATATACCCAAGAGTAAATATAGTGTAAGTGTAAATAGTTTCTGTTATATCTCACTAAAACTTTTCAAATTCTTACCTATGCACATAAGACATCTTTCGTTTCAGAGCTTCAAGAGGAGGCTCAGGTCAATATTGACGGTTAATCCTCTGTATACTGTTGAAGAGTTTTATAATATAAATATGTGACGATAGAATGTGTGATTAATGTATGTAGTTTACTGACGAAGTCATGAATAATTGTATTCAATAGACTAATAAGCGATCTATCTATCTGTCTGTCTGTCTGTCTATCTGCCTTTCTGTCTATCTAATCTATCTAATCCATCCATCCATCTAATCCATCCCATCCCATCCCATCCCATCCCATCCCATCCCATCCCATCCCATCCCATCCCATCCCATCCCATCCCATCCCATCCCATCCCATCCCATCCCATCCCATCCCATCCCATCCCATCCCATCCCATCCCATCCCATCCCATCCCATCCCATCCCATCCCATCCCATCCCATCCCATCCCATCCCATCCCATCCCATCCCATCCCATCCATCCATCCATCCATCCATCCATCCATCCATCTATCAAAATTAAATGTATATTTCGAATTTTCTGAGAATAGTCTCTGAAGACTTCTTTATTCTGGATGAGTTTTGGAGAATCTCGCATAACGGTTAAACCGTAAGCTTACTGCACAAAAAATGTAGATCTCGTTAAAATACACAATTTATATTATATACGTTTTTCGAGGTATTCCTTGTTATTGGATCAATTTTATGCTACGTAACTTTTCTCAAACGGGACCATGCAAAGTGAACCGAACGTCAATTGTTTCACATTGCGATAGCTTTTATACCATTTAACTATTGCTTCAGTCTAATTAATGTATTCCCTTATTTCCCTTCTATTTACAAGGAAGCAAGTAATAAACCAATTTTACTTGTTTATCTCGATTAGGACGATGTTAAATAACATTTTGTAAGAATAGTCTGTATATGGAACAGCTAGAGAAATATATGTGAATGGAACAATCAAGAATTTCGTTACTTTTACGTGTTTCTTCATATATACATAAATGTCGGTGAGATATCCTCGGTTCCATATATGCCGTCCCTATTGCTTCGCGGGATATTTTACCAACCTTCCCGGCCGGCGCGTACATAGCAGGGAGGGTTGTGTGTAGGATTCTGATGTTGTTCGATCAAGCAGTGGTGTGTGTTAACTGTAGCTCACTAACTCGATGTATGCAAATATTTTGGAGGTGCATCGGAGAAGAGTTACGAGTATGTGGGAAGCCGATTTACCATTTAAGGACATTGCTAGGGCAGTGCCATGCAGTAGTGATACACTTAAGTGCGACACTTAAGTGTATCGCTGTCAAGTCGGCTAAACATGTACTGGGCAGGAATGGAGATTGAGCAGATTATTAAAGTAATGTGTCCTGTTTGAGAGTAAAAAGTATAATTTACTTAAGTGTTACATTCTATTGTCTTAAAACGTTCGCTCGTGGAGGCATTTTGCAAAACAGTATTTTAATTAGTTACGTATATAAACATGGTTATTATAAGCAATGGCGTGCTTATATATGTATAAGGGAATAATCTAGAGCTGTACACGTAAAACAGAACGCCATTTCAGCCGAGAAAACATAAACAAATACACACACCTCCTCCTTGTTATACATACACTTTGAAGGTCAGTAGAATGCCTCTCAAAGCTGCGCTGACGGCATTAATGGAAGCGAGGGTCCAATGATCTCAGACCTAGAACGTTTCTTTTCCTTTCAGGTCCTAGTGGCTTCAATTGTAACCATCTAGTGCTTTTCCCCCCAAATTGCACAATGTATTTTTAAAACTATCCGAAGTTGAAGTTGCTATTTTATCTTATTATGCTAGATTCTTTTGAATAGGTTTGGTAGCATCTTGTGCTGCCCCCAAATTTTATACATTCTTTGAATGGGCAGAAATGTATTTTGGATTTACAGCAGAATTGCTGTGTTACAAATACACTCAAAATCACTGTAATACACTTAAAAATGAATAAAACTTTCAAAGCAGATCTCACGCTTCTATCCACCTCGCCATCATCGCCTTAGTACTGATTATTTAACATGGACCCTCCCCATCCTAAATAACGTGCCAGATACAGTACCCAGCGTATCCAGGCACATTCCATCAACACCATATTTCCGTTCGTGAAATAGAGATTGTTTTAACAGCAAAGAGCATTTCAACTTGTATCCAGTTTCCGCCCGCAGGCGGAAGGACGTCTTTACCAGTTCTCTATGGTCGGTGTTAAAATGGCTTCGCTGAGTTCTGCAACTCTTAATAAACCTACGAAGGGATATTTGCATATGTCAAATACGGGGCAGTTGGGCTACCCGGTAGTAATCCAGTGGATTTGAAGGAGTATTTAATTTTAGAATGCATTTAAATTTTAAAATATTTGCATTATCCAAAATATGGGTTTGTATTTCCTTTAACTATAACTTTCAGAACAGGAAAGTTTTAGCTTCTTGGTAGAGAATTCAAGTGTAAATAGTCCTAGTCAAAATTAAATTACAGAAAGATTGCTTCGCCTAGAGGATTTTACACGTGTACACGTTTAGCCTTGGGCTCGCTTATTTTAGCACTCTTTGGCTCCCAGATTTTGAATGTTTCCAAGTACACGTTAGCTTTAATCTTACATTTGACTATGACGAAATAAAACGTAACGAAGCAGACCAACCAGTCATTTTGAAGTAACAATTAATTCTCCTGCAAGTTTATCTATTTATCAGCAAAGCAAATTATACAAGTGTAGAACGCTTTGCGCATGTGCACTAGTTGACGGTGTCAAAGGGGTGTCATTGCCAGGTGTTGTCAGCGTTTGTGTTGATCAGTGTAAGGCGATAATGTCTTGACTAATGGTCTCTCGCAATAGGTCAAAGTTCTCTCACTGAGCATATGTATGTTAGGCAAAAGTGCAAGAACGCCTATTCTTTCACTGCGTACACAGATAGACAACAAGATTGTCAATGAATTACACCCCAGCGCCAATAGGCACACACTATGTTATTGCTGCTGTTTTGCAACACGGTCAAGCATTGCAGTAAATTCTACAGCTCTTTGACTTGTGTCTTGAGAAAGGCTAGTTGTGGTAATAAGGTCCTGGGAAAGTTACCACAATATGAGAGGCACAAGCTAACAGAAGAAGATTACCATGGTGATAAAGTCAGTACCGTGACGTAGCAATCAATGGGCTAGTTTCTAATTATACTTCAGTGACCGGTAGGTTCTTGGATATCTTTGAGGATTGAGTGTTCCGGTGAAGAAAATAGAAATTATATTTTTTCTGTACCTATATAATTTTCTATTGGTCTAAAATGGATTCTAGTGATTAATAGTCATATTTTGAATATTGGTTCCCGGGGAATGATTTTTATGTCAGGCTGTATTGCCAAATCTGAAAGATCTTAGTACTATCCTACAATGACAAAGACATACACACACAAAAATAGTTGAATTCCCTGGTGTTTTAATGCGCTTTATTTATATAATTAACAACATTAATTCCCATACGTAAATAAGCATGTGTTGAACTATTTATTTGCTGACCACAGTAACGTTTGTTGTATAAAATAACAATATCTGATAGATTGTACAATCATACACAGTAGTACAATCTTTAAGATGATTATATATATATGTGTGTGTGTGTGTGTGTTTAAGATGAATCACAACTACGCACAACAACGACATTAAGACTGTTGTTTGAGAGTTTTTTTTAAATACACTGTTTGGCGTGTTTCAAGTGTTCAAAATATGTACATCTTAGATCTAATTCATATAGTTAAAGCAAAACTACATTTTTATTGTAAAAATATAATTATAATTTTATAAATCTATTTAAAGATAACGAGTTATCTCAATAATATCTTCAGTAGCATATCACATTTTAAATGAGATCTTTGTAGTAGTAAAAAATATTAAAAGTGTAATAAAAATCAATGTTTTAAAAGAGCTTTAAATCAACTTTTAGTAAAATTGTATTACTTGGAAGGGTAGGTATGTGTCTTTTTTACTCAATACAATCTAATAAACCCATTCAATATACCCCTTATATACTTATATACATATGTGTGTGTAACCAAGTTAGGAGTACGTTTATTTGTGCAGTGAAGTTTTGGATATAAAATTCAAGATGCCAAACTATAGAAATGCATTTCCTCAGATATGTTCTAAAAATCTATCATTAATTATTAAAACTAAACATAAAACCATATTTTTTAGATCCCTTTGTCCAACCCACAGTCCTACATTGAAAAGCTAAGGGAAATTCAGCATAAACTACATAACGAGAAGCCCAACCACAGATTTTAAAGTGTCTTCCTCTGTTTTAACTAATCTGCGCACTTTTCTTTAATCTTTCCTTCAAGCATTTGAATGATCAAAGTGGCAAAGCCACAATTAATTCATAGTACTGCAATGTTTAAGGAATTTTTACGCATATTTCGAAAATGTTATTTTTGTTGCAATGTTGTCAAAAGCTCAGCCTTTAGTATCCTCAAATTTAATCCATCATCTGTGCAACATATTTGAAAACGGCTGACTAATAATAATAATAATAATAATAATAATAATAATAATAATAATAATAAATCTAATAATTATTATTGATAAAAGAAATCAGCTTTTAACTCAATTAAAATATGTTATTTAACTAAAATCAGAAACTGTATTTAGAAAAAGACAACCCATGACCATAAAGAGAATTGAAAAAATGTATATATTAACATATAGTAATTTATTTACCTATTTGACATTAATTCTATCCATTGAGCCATACTAAGATGTTTTTAATACAGATTTCTATGTAATGAGTTTGAATATCGTTGTTTTTCCATGACCACAAATAAACTACTAAACTCATGCTAATAATGAATATGTGGAAATGATTAATGCCACAAAATATTTAGTGTTTTGTAAAATGTGTGTTTTCAAGAGGACCACCATTTGTCTGTAGAAAGTTTCTGTTTATCTCTTATGGTTTATAATTCATTCGGTAGATAGGTAATTAAATATATACTTTATATTTCGCAGATACTTTAAATATTTTAATACAAAAAAAATTTGAAGAATCAAACCCAACGAAAAATTCTTCATTTAAATGGTAGTTTGAAATGAGAGGATCTTGTCGCAGATCTGTAAGCTGCTGGACTTACATACCAAGTGCGGAATTTATGCCACTTTCGTTTCTGGGTAATATATACAGACATATATTCATCTACACACATACAAACCTAGGGATCTTTTTTTCTAAAAATGCGATTTTCAATTGAGGGTTTCCCAAAATATGTATCATAACTGAAATCTCGATTTCGAATATTTGGATGGAATACGATACATTCTCGCTTACTCGGTTAGCGAGAGAGAGAAAGAGGAGAGAGAGAGGAGAGAGAGAGGGAGAGGGAGAGAGAAGGAAATAAAATAAAATAGGAAGGATCTCTTTCAGATGAGAAACAAACCAGCACCTAAAGCTAAGAGAGAGAGAGAGAGAGAGAGAGAGAGAGAGAGAGAGAGAGAGAGAGAGAAATTGAAAATGCCTGAATACTTATTTATATAAAAATATGTTGTGTTACATTCACATGTCTTGGGTGCATTCTATCATTTATTAGAGGGAACTTGAACTATTCTTACGAAAGTTTAATTTTTAGTCTACTTCATTCTGATCGAGATAAACCTTTGGAGAAACATATAAATATTACACATTTCCCTATAGACAAATAATCCAATATTTAAGAAGTGGACGGTTATTCAATGCAATCACGAGAAACAACTGAATGATGAAAGGACCTTAAAAGAATAATAAAGTATTGAGCAACTAGAACAATTAATAATGAATAATATTTTGTAATTGCTTTATCCCCAAATTTATTTGGAATAATTTGTATGGTGTAAATACATGCAAATATTGTGTATAGTCTGTGTTCATCTTTCGCTTAATGTTTACCAGTTACAAGATTAAACAAAATTTCTTCCGAATGAAATGGATGGAGTCATTTTCAGAAGATCCAACTTACGAAAAATCATCGCTGTATTGGCGAGTTTCGAGTGGATGAATCTTATTGAAAATCTTTGTATTCGTATCCTTAGGAGATGCTGAACTTAAATACCAATTTTGGTTTTAATGGACTTTCGTTTATTTTTTGATAGTGTTTAATGCCCGCGTTTACTACCATGGCACCGCAGGCGATGACACTGGTGATACATGGAATGAAGATGAAGCACCGGCGGAATGCGATGGCGGGGGAAACTCGCCCCTGTGCCACTTTGGCCGCCACCAATCTCACATCGGTCGCTTGGAATCGAACTCGGGCCGCTTAGGTGAGAGGTGAGTGGTCTAACCACTCGGCCATGGCGCGGCTCGGGCTTTCGTTTGTGACACACATACACACACGGCTCTTTTTCTAAGAATTGTATTTTAGGGTAAGGGAGTCTCGATTCTTATATATCTCAACATAAATTATTGGATTTTTGGGTTGAATCCAATACTTCCTCTACTTGCTGTACGTAGTAGAGAAAATAAAAATAGTTATATATCAGGAAAGTGGACAGAAACTCCCGTCTTACTAGGTTCCGTTGGAACAATAAATACTGCTACGACACCGTCAGGCGAGGTAAGGAATGCTGTCCATGTGATGGGCAATTGACCTGCAGCAGTCGACATAATCTCAGCCTTCAACATTTCGTCGCCTCCCACGGCGGTCCGGAGGAAGTAATTCATTTCCCTGGGACAGGTGTGAACACGGCCATTTGTTTCACTGCGTGCGCTCTGTTTTCCTTTCCTTTTAACAATATTAGGCAATAATCGTGACAGACACGCGCAGCTCCACTTTTTTTCTTTCTTCGGCGGAAGACGATGATGTGGTTAGCCATGCTCCGGTCTCTTCGTGACTGGACCTAAACAAGTAACCCCTTGACACACACCACGCACATAAATTGAATGCAAGGTGAACTGAAGCATGGAAAAATAACTAGAACAACGAGCAGATACGAAAAACAAGATCGTTAACGGCATTTGAAGCCAGTGTCAGATAACAAGGAAAGGGTACTTACTAATGAAAGCTGTGGTACAGCATATAATTATGTATTAATAATAATAAAAAGTAAAACGTTTCATAAAATCTATGAATAAATAAACAAAAATAAGACTAACAAGGCACATTCGTGGAGTGTCTCACCGATATTTAAATAAAATAAATTGGACAAGGTAGTCTGAATATACGGAATTTACACCTAAGTGAATCGAATTACCACTGTTTCTTAAAGTATGCTATTGTTTTTCCAGAAATGTGTATGAATTATTCTATAAATCAATCACTGTAAAAGTGTTTCATTCAACAGAAAAGTAATAAAACTTAAGTCTTAACACATATGAATTCATGCACCTACTTGCAATACATAATCATATTTTTGCATGCTTGTTCTTAGTATAATCAGCTATCTTCTAAACCTCAATGATATAGCCATGATACAATTTCAGTAGAAATTAAAAAGAAACATATTTGCAAATTCAAAAAAGTAAAAATGTGGAAAATTTTCAATGTTGTCGCTTTCTTAATATAATCAATATATATATATATATATATATATATATATATATATATATATACAATAGCATTGCGATTATGCTTCAGAAAGTTTAACTATGTGTTGTGTATATGTGCTGAAAATTTCAGCTTTCCAGCTCTCGTGGTTTCATTGAAAAATGTACATAAGTATCCAAAAATGCTGTTTTGAGAAAACTGAATTTAAAGCTACAAATGTTCTAAAAAGGGGCATTACATAACAGGTTCGATTCCCGGCTGGAGTGGGAAATATTTCTTTATGCCCCATAGAGTCTGGAAGTATGTCTGTAAGAGTATATGTGCGTGTGTTTGAGAAAATTAAATGATGAAACCTAACGTTAAAGAACCTCTAAATACCTCTTAATTTTGATTGATTTTTCTGAATTTTGCATAACTGGTATACCGTAAGAGGTAGACAAAAACTTACTCCACGTAGATCACATTAAAAAACACAGTTTATGTCATACGTTTTTTCCTGGAATTTACCATTTCTGAGATATTCCTTGTTAATTGTTTCAGATTTAAAACACTTCAATATTTCTCATACGCAGAGAGAGAGAAAGAGAGAGAGAGAGAGAGAGAGAGAGAGAGAGAGAGACGGATTTCAACTACATGGCAACCAGCTTTTAAAAGATTTGACCATCAATTTAGCCTAGTGAATTGCCTTATTTCCCTTCCACTTACAAGGAAGCAAGTACGAGTAATTAAGACAGTGTCTGCTTATGTTTATCCACATCATCATAAAGCAGACAGAAAAATATGCTTTTTAAAAATAATTTGTTACAGCGATGAAGAGAATGTCATGTGAATGAAACACATTAGATTTTTTGTTTTGTTTTGTTTTATAGAAGTAATTTGAATGTAACACATGATAATTTTTACTTTCTCTACACGTTCTATGTACATAATGTATAGAAAAGGTTTTTTATTGCACCCAAAAATTCGATACCGAGATTTCACCGGAAATACATGTTTTGAGACCCCCTGAATAAAAAAAGCATTTTTAGAAACAGTCTGTGGGTCTGTCTGTGTGAGTGTGTCTGTCTGTGTGAGTGTGTGTGTGTGTGTGTGTGTCTGTGGGTAGCATAGCTAAAAAACGAAAAGTCCATTAAATACAGAACTTGGTATTTAAGTTTGGCATCTTCAAAGGATGCAACACGATGATTTTCAAGAAAATCCTCCACCCCCAACTACCGTTTATATGAAAAGAATTTCGAACATTTTTATCTTCTCAAAAATAGCTCTAACGATTTTCATTAAAATCTCTTATATTTTAGATATTTATATGACAAATAAAAATAAATCTTCAATTTTCTGGAAATAGCCTCTGAAGAGGATGAATTTTGTGGAATTTTTCATAACTGGTAAACTGTAAGAGGTATGCAAAAACTTACTTAACAAAAATTTATCTCGTTAAAACACACAATTTATGTTGTATACATTTTTTTCGTGCAGTTAACCATTTTTATACATTCCTTGTTATTGGTGTCAGATTTAAAATGCTTATAATTTTCTCATACGAGACTTTCTCAACTCCTGGCTATACAAAGCAACTTCAGTCACATAGCAACAGCTCTTGACTATCACTTTAACCTGTGGTACTTCCTTATTTCGCTTCAACTTACAAGGAAGCAAGTAATAATACCTTTTATGCTAATTTTTTCTCGATTAGCATTTAGTAAATAGAGGAATAAGCTTTTTAACAATAATTTATTGTAGAGATGTAGAGATAGTCATGTGAATGGAGCATATCAGATTTTTTTATTCAGTGGTGAAATTTCCATTTTTTCGGTGAAGAGCAATATCTGCTCTATCTACTAGGTACGTGGCAGAGAAAGTAACAAAAAGAAATGACTGAGTCTGAGATTTAACAATACACGCACATGAAGCAACAGGTTTGGAGAACATCGGTGATTCTGGTCACACAGCTGTGGGAATTGCAAGCAGAAAACTGCCACTGCACAACATTTTACTTCCACTTAACTCACCTCAGGTTCTGTCGATTACTTTCTGCTGCAGTAGCCATTAGCTAGCTACTTGTTGCTGCCATCTCTTCAATATTTCACAAGGTAATAGAGGCATGGTTAATATGCTGAGGATGAACCATAGACTACATGCCGTCAAATGAGTTGATTCTCATTGCTTAACAGTCGATGGGTAACATTGCAAGTTACGTATGTATCTTACTGTCAAGTTGCACGGTCACAAATACTTGTGAAGTACAATTGTGAACAGTGTTTTGTTGCTCTTTTAAAACGACTACTGGATCCTACTTTACATAAAATATTTATCAAACTTCGTTTCGTGTAGAGCAGAACAGAAGTGGAGAAACTGCAACGCAATGTGGAAATGCTACCTAATTTTAATCAAATATAAACTATTTTAATAGAAAAGTTCATTTAAAAGAAAAAATCTGACATATTACACTTATATGAACTTTGTTTAGCTGCTTTACAAACTTATTACTACTTAGTTCCTTATAAGTAGAAGGGAACTAAAGGAAAAACACTAGACTAAAGTGATAGTCAAATGTTTTAAAAGCTGTCGTTATGCAATTGTTATTGCAAATCGCTTCTTTGCTTGGTCAGGAGTATAACAAAAGAAAGACGGACACTTCTTGTCTGAGAAAAGTATAACTACTTTACAATTGAAACCAATAACAAGGAATATTTCCGACACGGTTTTCTCCACAACAAAAAAGTACAGGGCATAAATTGTGTATTTTGACAGCTATACATTTTTTGTATTGTATTGTAAGTTTTTGTCTAACTCTTACGGTTTAGCATTTAAGCAAAATTCAATAAAATTCCTCCAGAATAAAGAGGTCTTCAGCAGCTATTCCAGAAAATTCAAGATATGCATTTAATCTGGGATGTGAATATCTTAAATACACCGTATTTTGATCAAAATCGTTAGAGTCATTTTGAGAAAATAAAAATTTTCGTAAAATTTTCCATGTAAAGTATAGTTTGTGGTGGGGGGATTTTCTTGAAAATGTTCGAGTCGCATCCTTTGAAGTTAGGTATTTAACGGTCGTTTCGTTTTTGAGCTATGCTGTCCACAGACACATAGACAGATAGACACAAAAATGCTTTTTTTCAGACTCAGGGGATCCCAAAATACATATTGCGGCGAAATTTCGACATCAAATTTTTAATGGAATACAATACCTTCTCTATCCACTATGTGTGTTGTACATGCGGGCTTGAGGAAGTAAACATATCAAAGCTCTAAGTATTATTAAATTGCAATTCAAGGATTTCTGGAAGTGAAACTTTGATTACAATCGGTCAAAAACAAAATCACTTTCAAATAGTAAATAATTGTTGGAAATTTTAGGCATCCATAGAGAAGTAACAGTAAGCTGTCGCCCCCTTGCTATGGACCCTATAGACATTAGAGATCGTAGAAAACAGATGAGTCTTAGGGTACTTTTTTATGTACCTATCATCGTTTTTCTCAAAACTTCATTTTCATGTTTACAAAATGTTCCACATGTCCCGGAATGTGTAGAAGCGTCTTTTTACTATTATAGGCAAAAATTATTCTAGAAGGAATACTAATTTTTTTAAAAAAATATGTTTATCATATATTAATTTTAGAGATTAAATTTTCTAAGTTTTTTAAAAAAGATTATCATAATTCAGCAAAAAAAGTTATTGAAATATCACTGCATTAAGCTTTTGTGGGCAGTTCAAAGCTCAAATTAAAAATATGACAACCCAATTTTCACCAAAATTTGAGGCGCGTAGATAATTTTGGCTACATAAAAATTATGAATAATGTATATCTTGCAAAGTATTTATTCAATTTGAATTAAATTTGGTATTCATATTAATGTAATAACAATGCAATCATCGTAAAATCTTAGAAATCTTTATACAGGAATATAGAAATTTGAAATTTAACTCCCAGTGTTCCATAATCTGCAATGGTTACGCGTTAGAATAACGCAACCTTATAGGACTGACGTCACGTTTTTGCCAGCAGAAAGAATTTAATATATTTTGCTACGTACCACATGGCATTTATTTATTTTTGTTTTACTGTTTTGTGTAGTTAGGTATATATTTTGGGTAGTGTATGTAGCGGAACGTTTTGATTTCCGGATCAATATAAATTCTAACCAGATGTTGAAACAGAAAGACATAGCTCTTAGGTGCACCAATACATCGTAGACCGTCCCAAAAATTGTTTATTCATATGCCATTGAATAAAGGTTAGGAACACAAGTATTTTGTTAAATGTCAATGATATACCGGAGAAATCTGCAATATGTTGTTGCAAGATTTACTTTTACGTAAGTTAAGATTTTTTGTAACACTTAATCTCCTCTGTAGGTCTACTTTTAACCTCTTTAGGAACTGCACAAACATTTCAGAAAACGCTTTGTTACATGTTTAAGGAGGTGAATTTTTAACCACAATGTTCAAAAAATTGAAAATATTTTTCTGTTGTAAATGGTTTTGGAACATTTGTGTATCTGTAGGGAGTCGATATTTACATATTCTCCTTTGGTTTGGACCTTACAATTATTTAAAGGTCTTACAATATACCTGTTTCCTAGCATACTATTATAAAAACAGCTTTGGAATTGAATCTTGGACTGTATGCATTGCCGAATACGTAAACAGGTCGGACATTTTGTGTTTTCTTTGCATGCGAAATGGAAGTGACCACCGATCACAGAATGTGTATATTTTCCTAATTTATTATATGTTATGTAGAGTTTCTTTTATTGCTGTTAAATATTATGAACAAGCGCTTATTGTAATGTGAAAGTTGAGCCATTAAAACCCTCTACGTTACCTTAACAGCTCAATTATTTGAGTTACCTATCAGCATAAGTGTTGCAATTGCGAGCGAATGTTCGAAATATAAATATTGGAAAGGTATGATACAAGTCCCATTCAATAAAGTTACCTCAAACCTGTTGACATCCACCCCTTCTACTCATCATACAATAGTTCTCTGCAAGAGGCAACGGGTGATAAACTCGCTGCATAGTATAGACATCATGCGCGGACAAACGACTAGCGACAAAGGCCGCATAAATCTGAAGAGCCTATTTGTTCCAAGTTAGCAAACTTGCATAAACAGCTTGCAATAGTTCAATATGCTACTGAACAGTATGTTGTTATTCCGTGAATTTCGGCAATTACAAAACAGTTGCTATTTCTGAAAATCTATGCTTCCATGGATGACAGATTTTCCGATTTGATTTTGAAAATTTCATCTGTCATTTTGATAAAAAAAATCTCATGTGTTCCATTCACATGACTTTGTCTACATCTCTGTAATAAATTATTGTTAAAAAGCTTATGCTTCTATTTACTTCATGCTAATGGAGAACAAATTAGCAGAAATAGGCTTATTACTTGCTTCCTTGTAAGTAGAACCGAAATAAAGGAGTACCATAGGTTAAAGTGATAGTTGCTGGTTGCTATGTGATTGAAGTTCCTTTGTTTGTATGGATACGAGTTGACAAAGTCCTGTATGAGAAAGTAAAGCTTTTTTTAAAGCTGAAACCAAAAACAAGGAATATCTAAAAACGGTCAACTCCGCGAAACAAATGTATATAACATAAATTGTGTGTTTTAACGTGCTTTACATTTTTTGTGTGGCAACTTTTTCTCCATCTCTTCGGTTTAGCAGTTATGCAAAATTGTTAGAGCCATTTTTGAAAAACTCAAAATTTTCGAAAAAGTTCCATGTGAAGGGTAGTTTGGGGTTGGGGGATTTTTCTCAAAATCTTCGTGTCGCATCCTGGAAGATACTAAACTTAAATGCTGAGTTTGGTATTTTGCCCACTTTTCGTTTTTGAGTTATCGTGTTCACAGACAGACGGACCCACGGACACACACGCGGACCTTTTTCTGAAAATGCTTTTTTTGGATACAGGGGGCCCTAAAACATATATTTCCGGTGAAACCTCGGCATCGAATTTTGGGTGGAGTGCAATACCTTCTCTATACACTATGTACGTAGTACGTATAGAGAAAGTAAAAAAGGTGTGAAAATGAATAGAATATACATCCACAACAACGCAATTATTATAGGACAACTTAGGATCGTAATAAACGATGAGCTCACAACTCGATCGCTTACATCAGAAAGGTTTTCTAAAGATTTGCGGAATGCGACTTTAAAGTATGTTTTCGTTACCTTCAAAAGATAGTAACATTACTATCATTGTATGGTAATTTTAGAATGAACTTTTAATTAAGTACCGAGTGAAAACATTTATCGCCACCGAATTTGAATTAAAAGCATAAGTGCTAGTCAGCGTGTCCTTCTAGGACTGATCACAAAACTAATGCCTACCAGAGTATTGCCTAGCGGACGTTAGGTAATTAATAGGCCACCTAAGTGCTAGTCTTACTTCGGGGTTCGATCACGACCATGCAGTGTGGAATAGAGTGCAGACCGAGCATTGTATTTTGCTGATCGAAAGCTATTTTCGATCTGGTTCTTAATTATTCAAGGAACTCTTTATTTCAATAGTGTGTGCTACGTACATGCATTTCTTTGTGCTTTTGCTTTCCCTGAATTTCAGTGGTTTTCGTGGCAATGCCTTATTAAAAGGGTTTACACTGTGGTAATTCAATAAATAACCGCACTAGTTTTTAATTTTTTATTACGAGAATGGAAGACGACAGTTATTATTTTTCAACATAATTTCTAAGTTATATGCCCTTATGTCAGCGCAGGTTAATCTTCTCAACTCCACGTGAAAAGAGTTCTTGGTGCATGTGCGTAACCATTTATGCACTGCCGCCTGACTTCCTCATCATCTGCTAAAGAGCTTCTTTCAGTGCTGATTCAGTGTGATAATCTGAAGGTGCAAGATCCGGAAAATACGGGGGTGGGACAAGCAGACGATGGTATCTAATGTGACTTGCAGTGTGTGGCCTCGCGTTGTTATGCATTTACAGTATGCCACTGGACATCAGTTCACGCCGCTTCCACAAAATTGTTGATACAAATTTTAACTCATAAGGTTTGCGTACGTATCACTATTTATAATATGACTTTTTGGCATGTAATGTTCAAGAATTACTCTCTTATGGTTCCAACATGACCTTACCAGCACTTCTGTCAGCTTGCACTTTGGTTTTGGAACTCCTCGTTTGAACATATCTGCCCACTCATACACTTGTTTTCGACTCAAACAACTTTCACCATATTGCACCGCCATCCAACAGTGGATTTCGATTGGTTTCAACCCTTCTGTTGACAAAATTCTAATGACACTCCGCTGCTCCACGCTAGTGCAAACCTGTAAGGGTGTCGCCATTTTGTTTTCAGTAAATACCAATGAGGTAGGGGTGACAAGCCTACTGATAATAGCTCTAGGACACAACCAAAACAACAAAGAGGCACACGCTTTGTGGAACTTTGGATTTTTGTACTACTATTCGTTTACTTATGTAAGCTGATATAGTAATTATCTATCAAACAAAAATACAGAGGGAAATAACAATCGTACGGGACAAATAGCAGCCCCGACGGTCGCTGCCATCTCCATAACGGCATACATTTGTGGAATAACTCACGTCTAGCCCGCGAGAGCTATTGCAACAACCATGGTAGCTCTTGGAAGTAACTTGCATTCAAAACACAAAGGAGCTGTTACTCCATGACAACGCGTACAAGTAACTTTTATTCAGAATACCAAAGGTACTTATTTATCCGTGCCGAATTCTCCTGCTCTCCACTACCATATTGCGTCGTCTTCCGCAGGTCCACAGAACTATTCGACTACAATAAGGATACATCCAGAATGTGCCGTAATTAATTCAATTTCTGTCGCGGTAAATGACAAATGTGATCATTCTGTATCTTTAGAACTCGTGCATGTTCGTTGTGTTCTACACAGAAGCTAAGTTAGGTGAAACTTTCTCTCCCGTTACATAGATTCATTTTCAATAAGTGCTTAGAACAATATAGAAAATAACTTTTTTTTGGCAATCTTTTTATTTTTAAACATAATCTCTTTTTAACTCGATACACTTTTCCTAGCGTTTCTCCAACTGTTTTAAGGAAGGTCCTCAAAATAGGTGTCTGTTTGAGAGATGTCTTCGTTAGACGTGAATCGTTTTCCGCCAAGCCACTTTTCCAAGTTTGGAAATAAAAATAGTCAATGGGGGCCAAATCTGGTGCATATGATGGATGTTGCGGTAATTCGTACCTTAGTTCTACAATTTTCGCTATTGAAACTGCGCGGGTGTGGTCCTTGCATTATCTTGATGGAAGACAATCTGATTCCAGATTGAGGACGTTTTTTCTTGATTTCTCCGTTCAGCCGGTGCAATAGTGATGCACAATGCTCTCAATTTATCGCTCTTACTTTCTGCAAGTAATCAATGCGGATGACTTCACGTGCATCCCAAAAAGTCAAAGTCATCGCCTTGTCTACAGATTTCAGTACCTTCGCCTACTTTGGAGCCGGTTCGAGTTTAAAAACCCAGTATTTCAACTGTGTTTTTGTCTCTAGAGTGTAGAGTGTATTCATGTTTCATCCACAGCTATGTATCAACGCAATAACTTGTCAAGATTGCGACAGCAAGGTGCCAATTCAGTTTCCGAATTGACCACACTATTGCGTTCATTCTCCATTGAAGCAAACGCGGTACCCATCTTGCCGAGACCTTTGTCAGACCTATTTTTTGGTGCTCAAATGAGAACACTGTACCTTGTGATATTTCTGCGGCCTCTACTAGTTCGCGAACTTGATTCGTCGATCACATGCTGGATTTTGTCAATCGTTTCGGAGGAAGTCACTCCTACTGGCCGTCCGGAATGATGTTCATCATTTGTGGACGTGCGGGCACGTTTAAATCCATTTAACCAATTGTAAGTTGTTGCTATCGCAGTAACAGATGGCAATGAACTTCAACTCGGCTTTTATCTCTTTCGGTGTTAAGCCTTTTAATCACAGAACGAAATTTGGTTTTTCCATCTTTCTAAGTAAGCAGAATATTGTTGATTTAATGGCCTATGGCCACGTGATGGGTATAGCTGAAACTTTTAACTGCCATCCAGTAAGATACGACGGTTATTAAACACAATCTTTCTTCGATGCCACGAGTGTAATTTCTTGGCTTTTCTAAGGACTCATGAAGGCCTCACGTATGTAATTTTAAAGATAACGGACAGAATCTAACTTTAGTAAACCAGATGTTCAGTAAATTATTTAACCTAAAGCAGTAACGAAATGAAATATATCTAGTATATTAGATGTCATGTTACTTTATGTAAAGAACAGCTACGAGAGCTGGCACGCAGTAACCCCATGATCTACTATGGAGGTGCCCTCATCAACAGTTCCTGAGGGTATCGAACCCGGCTTCTGCCCGAGGGCGGACTACGAATATGAAATGGAGCGACATCTCCCACGCTGAGCGGCCAATTACCAACCTGTCCATCAAGGCCTGCTGATGAAGACGCTGCCCATTGCCTCCAGGGCGATCACGGAAAGTCTGCGGCACTTTGAGGAACTATCAGCTTGCAGAATATTCGTGTCTCATCTCTGGTTCCCACAGTTATCATAAACTCTTATGTGCACTCAAGAATGTTTACAAATATTTACCTTAGAGGCAATGAAGTTTTTGACATCTCTGTTAAGTTTAGTTGAATGAGTATAGGTCTAGGCCATTTATGGCCGTAACCTTATTGTGTCATTTTATTCTACGGTAAAAAATTTGACTTGTTTCATTCATATGACTTTCTCTACATCTCGGTAACAAACTATTGCTAAAAAGTATATTCCTCTATCTACATTCGAGGTATACATTAGCAAATTAGTTTTATAACTGTCTTCTTTGTAGTAAAAAGGAAATGAGGGAGTAAACTAGGCTAAAGCAACAGTCAAATTATTTAAGAGTTGGCTGCTATGTGATTGAAATTCGTTTATTTGCATGACCAGTACTTGACAAATTCCCATGTGTGAAAAGCAGGAGTATTTTAAACCTGAAACCAATAAGGATACCTCGGAAATGGTCAACTTTACCAAAAATATGTATATAACATACATTGTGAGTTTTAAGGAGACTTATTTTTTGTGTAGTAAGCTTTTTTCTATCTCTTACGGAGTACCAGTTGTGCAGACATCAAGAATGAAGAGGTGTTTAGATGCTATTCCCAGGAATTCCAACAGAGTAATTTTATTTGTCGCGTAAATATATTTAATACCTGTACGGTGTTTTAATCAAAATTGTTAGGACCATTTTTTAGAAAATCAAAATATTGTAAACCCTTTTCCGTGTAAAGGGTGAGGGATTTCCGTCAAATCTTCGTGTCGTATCCCTGGAAGATACGACTACCAAACTTTAATACCAAGTTTGGTATTTTACCAACTTTTCATTTTTGTGTTATGTTCTCAGACACCCGGACTCACTCACACACATACACACATGCCTTTTTCAAAAATGATTTTTTATACAGGAACTCTAAAGCGTGTATTTCATGCGTGTATTCGGGCTCGAATTTTTTAACGAAGTGCAATACCTCTCTATGTACCTTGTTCTATGTAGAGAAAGTAAATAGTGATGCACAAACAGGTAAAAATAAAACTATGAAGAATTAAAAAAATATGGAAATAAAAAGCAACACTGAAAGAAAATTAGGTTGCGCGTGGAATATCCGTTTTGAATTTTCATGGACATTTTGTGCCATGTTAGATATAGAACTATGTAACATATGATCTTTTGTTTTGAATAATTATAAATTCTCTTTTAAAATTCTGACCATCATAGAACTAATCATTTATATACTTTTATAAAAAGTTTATCAGATATTGTAATCCATATATTTTAAAATGAAGCAATTAATATTTAGTTCATATAAAATACAATACAAATAGTTCATAGAAGTATTCAGGAATTCAAAAGGAGGAACTTGCCCTTAAATTTGCAATTTTTTGCGGGTCTTTGTAATTTTAATATCAAAATATGAGATTTTCCGTATAAAATTGGATTGTGTGTGGATCTAATGTATGATGGAATGCACAAATACCTAGGAGTGATTATTACAATATTTTGGTCCTGTTAGTGTAGTTATTAAGAAGTCAGCAATTTCACTTGCACATTCAAAACGTCTTTTAATAAGAGAGAAGCTGGTAGCATTTTGGAGACTCTACAAACTCCTTCTGGATGACATAAATGTTCTGGAGTTATAAATCTGTATTTTTGTTTGAGACAAACTATTCTGATTCGGCAAAGAAAAAATGGATTAGTTTCTGTTATCTGACAGTACAATGACCACAAATTTATTGATTAGGCAGTGGATTAAGAAATCTCTGATGTGGGTAACTTAATAATAATGCTAATAATAATAGTGAAATTTAAAAACTGTATAATATATTTAAAATGAATTTACTTATAATATATATAAGTAATAATGTAAATAACATATTATACAACATTTTCAAATATATGAAAATAAGAATGAATGTATCATATAACAAAAGTATTGGTAAATAAATATATATTAATAGAAGGAAAACTTTTGAATGTATTATTATTTACAAATAATGTATATAGGATAGTTATGAGAGTATTCAAATAAAATTAAAGGATTACTGTAGGAGTTTAATTTTAGTTTGCTAAAATAATTTTTGTGAATTATAATGTTATGTTTAATTGTTTTATTTTAAGTTTATGTTTGGTTAGTATTTATAGTTTATTGTCTGTAGAATAACTGTATAAAACTTTATAAAATTGAAAATAAATAGTAATAACTTGAATAGTATAAGAATTAGGCTTAGAAATTCGTAGATTCCTCATTGACCAATGGCTTTCGTTGTAGTAATATTCCATCGGTTCTCCTGATGGAAAACATAATTTCTGACTTTCTTAATGTTGTAATACATAAAAATATATCCTCTACTGTGCTGTACTTTTCAGGTTGTGCTGAGATTGGTTATTCTTTAGAGATAAACGATGTAAATTAAATACATGTTAACATTAGGCCTAAAACTAACCTAACAACAGAAAAGACCCTGATACATATGAGGGCTATCTTTGAAAATATCAAGTAGAAAAATAAGACATAAAACAAAAGTGTATTCACCAGTCCTATAAACAATTGGAACAAAACCAAGAGTACACAACTCAGAGAGGAGCCACAAGTAGTTTCGTATTTCTAGCCAGGACTCCCCAGGTGCAGCGGATGGACAAGAAGGCGTGGTAGTCGCTGAACGTGATCCTGACACGCAACTTGTGTGTTTTGTGTTGGACACAGCAGGGACACCTCCCGTCTCCTGGTGTAAATTAAAATAACTAATTTCACCAAAACAGTTGGTATATGCACGCATTTGGATGGAACGTTACGCTTACCTAATTAACCTTAGCTTGGTCCAGTGTCAGGTTTCGGTCGCTGCACGGCCTCCGGATGTCAGCCGGAACGACGGTTCTAATTAAACTCCCTGTTTGTTGTGATAAATTAATAAGCTTAAAGGATTTGCTAGCGCTCTCCTCATTGGCTGCAGCACCTGGGCATCCTCCACCAATTTTTTCATCAGTGAAACTATACGCGCATGACAGCTCCGTAACATGCCTCACAAACGCTACCGACGTCAAGGATTAAACAAACTTTTTACCTTTATTTTGCCATTAAGCTTTGCGATCGTTTTTGTGACTTTCCGTGAGATTTTAAAGTCAGGTTTTAACCTTCTCAAAGCGGCAAGCGCATTACGCCGTCAAACCGAAAATATGATCTTTGTGGATAAATCCGTGAAGAATGCATTAATTTATTAGAATGACTTTCAACATAAAACCGGAGGTAGTTTAATGCTCGAGAATGTACAATGTTGCCCACGAGCTAAGATTTTCTGCAGCTAATCAGAAAGTTTTGCGGTAATCATAAGCAGGTTTTTCCCCCTTGTATGCACGCTGCATTTTTAGCAGAAAATTCTGCAATGTATAAACCTGTTTTAATATCAATAGCACTCACGCAAATCTTTTGTTAGTTTTTTACTTTCTCTACATACTACATGGGGCATAGGTAGAGAAGAAATTGATCCCACTCAAAAATTCGACACCAAGATATCACCGCAATGGTAACTTTCCGGGTCCTCTGTATAAAAAAAAAAAAACAGTTTTACTTTCTCTTCATAGTGCATGGTGCGTAGGTAGAGAGATTATTACACTCCATCTAAACATTCGATGCTGAGATTTCACCGCAAATATACATTTTAGAATTCCCTGTATAAAAAAAAATATTTCCATAAAAGGTCCATGTGTGTGTCCATGTGTCTTGAACACGATGACTCAAAAACGATAAGTAAGTCAATAAAATTGCATATCTGGTATTTAACATTATATTTCAAGGATGCGACGCGAAAATTTTAAGAGGAAAACCTTTCAAATTGCCCTTTACATGGAAAAAATTTCAAAAAATTAGATTTTCTCAAAAATGGCAATAAACATTTCGATTAAAATATTGTATTGTAAAGACATCCACATAGCAAATAAAACGTATATCTTGAATTTTCTGGGAATAGCCTCTGAAGATCTCTTTATAACAGCTGAATTTTTGCATAACTGATAAACCGTAAGAGAGAGATACAACATCAAAATATATATTTTCGGTGAAATCTCGTTATCGAAATGTTTGGCTGAATATAATATTTTCTCTATACAATAAGTACATGGCACGCAGCGAAAGCAAACATTTTTAATTTAATGTTACATTTTTGCAAGGTATGAAGTCTTAAATATTTATCTCAATGATTGTAATTGATTAAAAAGTTAATATTTTTAAAGACAAATCTGTTGTGTTCTATTTATATGACTTTCTGTAGCTGTTCCGCAAACAACATTTTTCTTACAAAAGATTATTCTTTACCCTAATCATGCTAATTGAGAAAATAGCAGAATCTTTTGGTTACTTGCTTCTTTAAAAGTAGTAAGGAAATAAGAAATACATTAGGCTAAAGCGATAGTCAAATAGTGGTCGCTATGTGAAGCAATAGAAATTCGGTTCTATTGACTTTGCCATTTAAGAAACATTTTAAGTAGCTTAAAATTGAAACCAATAAAACGGAATATCTCGGAAACGGTTAGCTGTACAAAAAAAATGTATATGTCATATTTGGTGTGTTTTAACGAGATCTACATTTTTATCCAGCAGCTTTTTGTCTATCTTTTAGATTTACCAGTTATAGAATATTCAGCAAAATTTATTCATTGGCTTTCCTCACAATTTTAATTTGATTATAAACACTTAAACTTTTTTCAAACAGGAAGGCCTCATCCATTTCATATTTTTTTGTTTTACTATTAGCCATAGAATGACGCTACTTCAGCGAAAACTGCTTAGCAACAGCTTTTAGAAGATTTGACTGTTTCTTTAGCATGGTGTGTTTTATTATTTCCCTTCTAATTATAAGGAACTTTCTATCAATATAATTTTTTAGGTTTTGTAAAAGTAGTTTTTTTTTTCAGAATAGATAGTTGTGTTTAAGACTTTTCATACTCAATGAAAGGCAGCAGTAAATTTTAACGTTAAATGCTGCCGCAAATTGCATTTTGTTAATTTACTTGTAGAAATGTGAAGCAGGAAATGATTGATTCTCAATGGCGAAGCAGGAGTGTAGGTACCAATAAATATTAACACACATCCAGTTACAGATTACGTATTTAGATTTTTTTTTAGAGTTGAGTGGATCGTTGTGCGGCTGATGAGATACTCAAGCAAGGTATGCTAAACGTGCATTTATCTTCCCGAGTGTGACATTCGATAAGTGAGTCTTAATTCATACGTTTTCGCTAAATGAATTATGATCAAGCACATCCTCCAAGGACCTCTGCTGCCACGAGAACTAACTACGAAGATGGAAATCTAGCCATCTCAACTTTGGACTTGCACTGTGGTCCAAGAGCTATATGAGCTTCAAAGGCGGATGATTTAACTGGCGACACCACTCGTAACAACTGTTACTTACTGCTGCTTAATGGTGCTGTCATGCCACCAGGACCAATAAAACCATCTGCACCTCGTCATCTCCCAAGTAGAAGCAAGATTGTTTTCATCTGCTCAGAAAGTTTTGTCTAGAAATAGGCTCCCAAAGCTAATATGATACACCGGGAGTCTCCGGTCACTCCCAGCAACTTCGTATCACGAAATCAATAGAATTAATTTATTTACTTGTGTAGATTTCTCATCTTTGGTTACAGATGCCTGCTCATATTCGGATTTTATGTGGAAAAAAAGCTATGCTTCATTCTATTTATCCGTTTGGTAAACCTTGATTTCAGAATCAGTGGGCTTGTCTGTGATGGTTATCTGTGATCTTCCAGTTCATAGGTGGCTTGCACGTCAATGTTGTGTTTGGAAGTTTACATTTCTGACAATCAACGTAAAACTAACCCTAACAAGATCGTAAATGTACGCATTGATTTACATTTCAAGTATGTTTACAAACTTTATGTGCTGTATAGTGTATTTAATACACGTTTTGGGGAGTTCTAAAATCTACACTTATAGGAGGCTTTCCATTTTAACTGCCTTTAATTTTGACTCTGTTTCACCCGAAACTGAAATATGATGGTATCTTATTAATTCAAATTTTTACTTTCTCTACACATACTATGTACATAGTGTATAGAGAAATTCGATGTCGAGATTTCGCCGGAAATATAATTTATGAGGTCCCCTGAGTCCAAAAAGAAATTTTTATTTTCTCTAGCACAAATGTACAATGCAGATAGAGGATAGGAAAGTATTGTATTCCAACCAAAATTCAATATCAAGATTTCACCAGAGATTCAAGTTTTGAAACTCCTGAATCCAAGATTCTCAAGAAAATCTCTCCACTCCCAATACTTTTTACATACCTATTGGTTTTCTCAAAAATGGCTCTAACGATTTTTGTTAAAATGCCATATGCTTAACATATTTTCATAACAAACGAAATGTGAATCTTGAATTTTTTGGGAATAGACTCTGAAGACTTCTTCGTTATGGATGGCTTTTGTATAACTTTTATATAAGTGGTAAACCGTAAGAAATAGGCAAAAACTTACTGCACAAAATATGTAGATCTCATTAAAACACATAGTTTAGATCATATGTATTGTTTGTAGAGTTAACCGTTTTCGAGGTATTCCAAGTAATTGGTTTCAGTTTTAAGTACTTAAGCTTTTCTCAAATGGGAGGCATTTTTCTTTTTGCCTATCTTTTGTTTACTCCTATGAAGCAAAGAGAACCGAATTTAAATTGTTTAACATAGTGCCTGGCTTTTAAAATATTTGACAATCGCTTTAGACTGTGTATCCCCCTATTTTGCTTCAGCTTACAAAGAAACAAGTAATAAGACCAGATCTGGCAATGTTCATCTTGATTAGCATGATGTAAATAAAAGAATAATATTTTGTAAGAAAATGTGTTTGTGGAACAGCCAGGAAAAGTCATGTGAATAGAACACATCAGGTTTTTTAAATAAAAAGGTCCGCGCGCGTGTGTATGTGAGTGTGTCTGTGGACAGCGTAGTAAAAACTTAAAAAATCGTTAAACACCAAACTTGGTATTTAAGTTTGGTAGCTCTCAAGGATGTGACACGAAGATTTTCAAGAAAATTCTCCCACCACAAACCACCCTGTATAGGGAAAATACTATAAATAATACTGGTGGTGGTGGTGGTGATGGCGGCGGTCTTAGAGTCCGGTGAACATTATTTTATTCAAACTAACTAATATTTTTTTTTTTCGAATTTTTCCCGGTTCACCTTGTGAATGCTGGAGAAGTTTCTTCGTTCCCCGAACTTCTAGTTCTTTCATTTCATTCCAACCGGTCACTTTCAGATTTGTAAGTTTCTACATGACGCGGCTGTGGCGCCCCTTTTTGGTGGTGAATGATCTTTGGAAACACAACTCTCGTTGGCAGGGTGGCGCTGGAGTAGTCTGTTGAAGCTTGGTCAGACCGAGGTCACGGACTCCTAGTGTTCCCCGCGTTTTTTGTTTTTTTTGTTTTTTTTTAACATTTACTTTGTTTTTTCTTGTTTGGTTATCGCTTTGCACCCATATACACATTTTTCAAACATATAAACACCCAAAGCGGGACTAGAACTCACGATCCCCTGCGCCACGAAGCACTTTAGCGAGGAACTGCTTGGACTATGTCAGGGATACACCACGAACAATTTGGGCTGCACGTTGGACACACATCATGGCATCCTCATTTCCTGAGGCCTGACGCACAATGAGCCCATGCTCCCTCCAGAATGATGCACACGCATACATGTTGCCAAACCATGACATCGTATTTGTAGTTTACTGTTTAAGTTATATGCTCCTTTGTGCGGACTGATCATATTACTTTCTCTACCGTACTATGCACATAATGTATAGAGAAGGCACCCAAAACTTGGATACCAAACTTTCACCGCAATTACATCTTTTGGGATCCCTTGAATCCAAAAAAAGATTTTTTGGGAAAATATCCATGTTTATGTGTGTGTGAGTGTGAGTGTGTTTTGACAGCATAGCTCAAAAACGAAAAATTCATACCAGACTTGATATTTAAGTTCAATAGCGACAGGAAGGCTTGACTTAATCCCCTCACCCCTAACCACCCTCTACACGGAAAAAATTAAAAAAAAATGTTTTCTCAAAAATGACCCTTCCAAGTTTGATTAAAATCTCTTATATTTAAGATATTTACATGATAAATAAAATATATATCTTGAATTTTCTAGGAATAGCCTCTGAAGACCTCTTTATTCTGGATGAATATTTCTAAATTTTGTATAACTGGTAAATCGTATGAGATAGACAAAACTTACTACACAAACAATATAGATCTCCTTAAAACCCACAATTTATGTCATATAAATTTTCTTCATAAATTTGACATTTTCCGATATATTCCTTGTTATTGATTTCAGCTTTAAATTACTATGACTTTTCTCATATGGGAACCACTCAACTACTGGTCATGCAAACAAACGGTATGGCAACCACAGCTTAAAACATTGCTAGTGTATTCCCTTCTTACCTTCTACTTACAAGGAAGCCAGTAGTAAGACCATTTCTGCTAGTGTTTATCATTGTTAGCATGAAGTAGATAGAATAATAAGCTTATTAACAGAGATTCAGAAAACGGCATGTGAACGGAACACATCAGGTTTTTTTTCGTCAGTATAGGATAGAACCTTCTACAATAAGAAATTAATTGTTTTTATTACAGAAGCTACAGGAAGTCTACATATTTCAAATTTCTGGCAAAACCAAATTAAGGAGGGTTTGTTTCTTTCTGTCAGGGCATTCAATGGAAGACAGAAAACATCTAAATTTGATCTAAAATACTTAAAATAACTAATGAAAAGCTATACCTAGAAGAAAGAGTGTAAAAATGGGCACCTTCGAAAGTTGAAAGATGTATTATACTTAGTAAACTTGTTTCGTAATACTATTTTGACAAGTGGAACTCAAGTAATATATTCATAATTCAGAAATATCCTATTAGGAAGTAAGAGGTAGAGGATGTTTTCTTAATTGCTCTGGTGGGAAAAATATTTGCATCAGATATGTGAGGCTTTTA
Organism: Hymenopus coronatus; assembly: GCA_030762935.1. Classification (NCBI taxonomy): domain Eukaryota; kingdom Metazoa; phylum Arthropoda; class Insecta; order Mantodea; family Hymenopodidae; genus Hymenopus; species Hymenopus coronatus. The sequence goes on along the minus strand of CM060898.1, from coordinate 61,067,792 downwards.
AACTAAGTTAATTTAGAAACATATGATGTTTCTAGTCTGTAAGTGATGCCTAGGTTTTGCTACCGGTGTTGCTTTAGAACCTGTAGAAATTAATGGTTTTATATGGCTATCTGTCTGGGGAGTTATAGAGAGCAATTTAAAAAAAAAGTCTCATGTGTTCCATTCACATAACGTTCTCTAACCCTTTTACAACTAAATATTATTACAAAAGCTTATTCTTGTATTTGCTAATCGAGATAAATTTAGTAGAAAGTGTTTTACTACTCATTTCCTTGTAAGTAAAAGGGAAATAAGAGAGTATACTAGGGTAAATTGATAGTCAAATCTTTTAAAACCTGATGGCTTTGTGAAACAATTGAATTTCGCTTCGTTTTTTATGGTCATCAATAAATAAGAGACATGAAACAAAAAGCTACTTCTGTTTGAGAAAATTACGTAGTTTAAAATTGAAATTAAAAGCGATAGTTAATCTTTAGAAAACCGTCGTCATGCGATGGTTTTGAAACTCGATTCTCTTAACATAGCCAGGAGTAAAACAAAAGGGATTTGAAATGATTGACAATTTTCTGTTTAAGAAAAGTATGACTATTTAAAATTAAAACAAAGTGTAACTCGGAAATGTTTAACTCCACAAAAAGAAAAAAAATATAAACTCTGTGTTTTAACGCTATCTACAATTTTATGTATAGTAAAATTGTGCTTGTGGTTTACCGGTTGTGCAAAAGTCTTCCAAAATAAAGCGGGCTCCCAAAACAACTCTCAAAACATTTAAGATATATATTTCAGTTGTCATAAAATATATTTATATATACATATATGGTATTTTACCAAAATTGTTAAAGCCACTCATGAGAAAAAAGAAATCGAAAAATCTTCCATATAAAGGTTAGTTTGTGATGGGGAAATTTCCTTGACAATCTTCTTGCCGCATCCTTGAAACATGTTGAATTTAAAAGTACGTTAAATACCATACTTGATATATAAGTTCAGTATCTTCTAAGGATGCGACATGAAGATTTCCAAGAAAATCCCCCTAACCTTTACATGGAAAAAATTGCAAAAATTTTGATTTTCTCAAAAATGACTGCATCAGTTTTGATTAAAATATCGTATATTTAATAAATTTACATTACAAATAAAATGTATATCTCGAATTGTCTGGGTATAGCCTCTGAAGGCATATTTATTCTGGATGAATTTTGCTGCATTTTACATAACTGGTAAACAGTAAGTGGTAGACAAAAACTTACTTAACAAAAATGTAGGGCACAATTTATGTCACATACAATTTTTTGTGGAGTTGACCATTTTCGAAATATTCCTTGTTACTAGTTTCAGTTTTAAAATACTTATACATTTTTCATACAGGAATTTGTCAATTCCTGGCCATAAAAACAAAGGGATTTCAATCACATGACAATCAGTTTTTAAAACATTTGACTATCGCTTTAGGCTATGGTACTTCCTTATTTCCTTTCTGCTTACAAGGAAGCAAATAATAAGACCATTTCTGCTATTTTTTTAGATAGTATGAAGTAAATAGGAGAATATGCTTTTTAACAATAATTGTTTGCAGAGATGTAGAGACAGTCATGTGAATGGAACCACATCAGATTTTTTCTGTTTATTTCACTACATTTATGTATCTCATCAGCAAATACAAACATAAAACTAATCATTATATCAACAAAGTACCTATATTAAGTGGCTGATTCAAATCTGAAACGGTGATTAAATTGATTAATATACTGCAATACAAATGCAGTGAATACAACGTGCAGAATAAGGAAAAGTTTTAAAGAAGTTTTAAAATACGAAACAGTCAATTATTTTTAATTCTGAGTTTTTGCCAAGTACTTAATCATGAGATTTACATAGTATTTTCCGGTAACATTTAAAGCATTTACATGAAGATAAACTTAATTAAGTCAGATTTCACCACTACCTACAATGTTAACCAATGATCGATTAGTCACCTCTGGTAGTACTGACGAACCATGAATGTTAAATGGTGGTTCACGCCGAAAAAGATATTTGTAATTGTTGCTTGAATTAAATGTTGCATGAGAATGATTCAAAATACAAACTATTCTTACGAAAAAATTTTTTTTATCTAAATCATGCTCATCGAAGTAAACCTTAGCAGAATTGGTGTTAAAACTTGCTCCCTTGTAAGTAAAAGGGAAATAAGGAATGTTAGGCTAAAGTGGTAGTCAAATCTTTTGAATTCTGGCGGCTATGTGAAACAATTAGAGTTCGATTCACTTTGTATAGCCATCAGTAAACAACAGGGATGAAACTAAAGGTAACATCCTGTTTGAGAAAAGTTACATAGTTTCAAATTGAAATTGTCAACTCTACACAAAAAGCGTAAGTTATGTTTCTTGACAAGAATCTACATTATTTGTATAGTAATTTTTTGTCTATCTCTTACGGTTTACCAGTTATACAAAATATAGCAAAATTCATCCAGAATAAGGAAATCTTCAGCGACTATTCCCAGAAAATTCAAGATATATATTTCATTTATCACGTAAATATCTTTATTTTACGATAAATATAAGATATAACAATCCTTAAGAGTCATTTTTGAGAAAATAAAAATGTTCGAAATATTTTTCATGTAAAAGGTACTTTGGGTTGGGGGAATTTATCTCAAAATCTTGTGTCGTATTATTGAAAGAAACTTAAATATAAAGTTTGGTATTTGCCGACTGTTCTTTTTTGAATTAACGTGTTCAAAGACACGTGGACACATACATATATACAGACATACACGTGGTCCTTTTTATAATTTTGTTTTATACAAGGGACTCTAAAACGTGTATTGACGGTGAAATCTCAGTAGGTATTGTATTTCTTATATATATTTCTTAAAATCCGGCAAATCTGCAACTGCTGTTGTGGAACTGTTTCGTATATTATGATTTACTATAGATTATGTCACTGGTACCAACTCTAATTTCCCTACATAGTAGTTGCTATAAGTTCATCTTAATATCACAAATGTATTTTTTTTTTTTTTTTTTGTAATCGGCTTACTCTCCCCATATTTAGGACTGACAACCCCCTGCCCTGGACTTGCATGTGGATGCCTAGGGGTCAGAAGCCTGTCGGGGAGCCAACGGCAGAAACCACAGAATATAGAACCTGGAACGAGTGGTCGGCCCGTAACTAGGTATGAGTATGTGGAAGTGAATGAAACGAAATACAAGGGAAATGGATAGGAAAGATGATAATGGAGGAATTGGTGGAAACCGGAGTACCCGGAGAAAACCCGCCACCTTGTCCACCACAAATCCTACATGCGGACGCTCGGCGAGGCGAGGTGAGAGGCAAGCTGTCTATCCACTCAGCCACGGCGCCGCCCTATTTATTCTTATATATAATACTATATATAGATACACATGTATATATAGGTATATATGTATATATAACTGTCTTGTTTACTATATTTAGCTGTGTTTATTTATACTAATAATTTTCTTTTCTTGAATAATTCTTAAAGTATCTCTTCATACATAGGTATATGCGTACGTTTAATTCAATAAGGAAAAAGTACGTAATAAGTGAAATTATATAAATTACTAACACATTTTCACAATATTTCGGCTCTACTAGATTACCCACTTTTCTGGTATGCGGAAAATGTCATACACTTTTTTTCAGTAAGATATAACCTACAAAAAATTTTTTCATTTTCAATTGATGGTGATATACAGGGTGTTTCAAAACGATACCAAACGAAGATGTGGACCTTTTTCGTCATACCATACGTGATACGTGAATATAATTTCAGCTCTAAATTCGGCACATACAAAAACTGCCATAAAATCACCATGGATTAGACAATCGTACATAACCAAATGACACGAGCCTGGCCCACTCCATGAGAGATGCCGATTGTTAGCGATGGTCCCATTCGCGTGGTGTAGACCTGTTTTGATAGACACGCCGGCGCGGCACAGGTCACCTTAGTAATGGGTGGCTTTTTTGTTTTGTATAACATGAGGTTGTTTAAGTGGCGTATGGCAACCGTTGTTCCTTCGCTGCCTAATCCCAAATGTGTGCTATTTTTAAACACACATAAAACTTTAAATAGAAGAGTTTGAAAGTTGCGACATCAAGTTTCGGACAAGTCAAAGTGAAAGCTAATCGACTGCCATCGTCGTTTGGTGTCGTTTTGAAACGGCCTGAATATCGCAAAGCATCTTTGGATGCTCTATAAAACATTTTGAGAGCTGTCAAGGAGTTAAAGGCCCACTGACTCTGTATATAATTAACCTCCAGGTCCAATCATAAGCTGTGGAGAGTGCGAGTTATCGAACAAGATCGAAGTGACGGAGTAATTAGCTCAATTAATCTGTGGCGGGAGGTTCGTCTGGGTGGCACATTAGGGTACACCTCATTACCGCGGTTTGTTTCTCTCCTGGAGAAAGTTTCTTGCTCACCGTCCTTGCCAATGTCTTGAGCAACTTCGTTATTCGCTCCGTGCGACAGTGGGCTAAGTTACATATTCCGCATGGAACAGGTGCATTCTGCCTTCGCTCTGGGCTATGTGGACGTGAGCTGTATTTCTACCTAACAGAAACTTTAACCGGTAAATTAAAATTCTCTCCTTATACAGGCGTTAATGTCGCTAGGTTAGTTTTGTTAACTTGAATGTGTCTTTCTATAATGAACTGTTTCAGGTGCGTTCACTAATGCACAGAATTTACTAGCAAAAATGTTTACTTTTTCTAGCACGTACGTACAAATAAATAAGAGTAAATAAAAATCTGCAATACCAAACCCCGCAACCCAATTTATAAAACTGGGGCATGTTTTCCAAATCCTTATTCCTTTATTTCCAAATTAAAGGTACACCTACATCTGTACAAAATTATTTAACAGGTATTAAATAAATTAAACTAAGAATAAATTAAAATATTATACTTTTTAATTCCAATAACTTTTTATTTTTTTCTCCATTCCTTTTTCAAATTTTAAAAGTATTTTCCAATACTTATTATTAAGTCTATTACTATTTTAGATATTAATTTATTTCAAACATTTACTTTTATTTAGAATAATTATAACACGTTATTCCACTTAATACCTTTTTATTATTTTTATTTCTTTTCTCATTATATACATATTAAAATTTTATTTAGTCTTCTAATCACCAATCATGCTACCATTGAACTAACCAAAATACTGGTATCCAGTATTAATTAAAACTAGTATCTAGTCATAAATCATACACGAATGTACAATATTGATAGATAGAGAAGGTATTGTATATCACCCAAAAATTCAATACCGTGTTTTCACAGGAAATATATTCAAAATCTTCTCGGGCTTCTAGCTAGGTAAAAACTTGGCTTGACACCAACGTTTCGAAGAAGTGCATCTTCCTCGTCTTCAGGGTGAACTGATGGTTCAAACCATCACCCTGAAGACGAGGAAGATGTTGCCAAGCCAAGTTTTTACCTGTCTAGAAGCCCGAGAAAATTTTGAATTAATACGTCGCCAGGAAAGCTTCAGTTCTTATTTTAGGAAATATATGTTTTGAGACTCCGTAAATTGAAAAAAAAAAATTTAGAAAAAATATCGTTGTATCTGTGTGTGTCTGTGGAAAGCATTATTCAGAAACGAAAAGTCCGCTATTATAAACAAACTTGCTATTTAAATTTAGTATCTCTCAAGAATGCGTTACGAGGATTTTCAAGAAAATTTCCCACAACAAAATACCCTTTGCATGGAAAGCTTTACGAAAAAAGGTCTTAACGATTTTCATTAAAATACTGTACATAAAAGACATTTGCATGGAAAATAAAAGGTATATCTTTAATTTCCTGAAATAGTCTATGATGTCCTGTTTTTTCTGAATTACTTTTGCTTAACTAGTAAGCCATAAGAGATACCTAAACACCAGCTTACTACACAAAACATGTAGATATCGCAAAAATATACAATTTAGTCCTTTACATTTTTGTTGTGGCTCTAACCCTATCCGAGAATGTTCTTTGTTATTGACAAATTTTAAAATACTTGTTGTCCGTATTTCTTTTATTTTACTCCCTGCCATATAAAGAAGCGAATTTCAATGACAATCGCATAGCGACAGCTTTTAATAAAGTGGCTTTTGCTTTAGCATAATTTTTTCCCTTAGTTCCCTCCTACTTACAAGGAACGAAGTAATATGACTTTTCTGCTGATGATTGTGTCGATTAGCATGGATCAGAAAGAAAAAAAATCTGTTTTAAGAAGTTTGAACACGTAGAGAAAGGCACGTGAATGTAACACATCCCATGTTTTAATTTTATTTTATTTTAGTCTCCTTAATAGCCTGGTTATGTCGAGAAGGATCTGTTCGGCAAGTTAGCACGATGACGGTATGTGTGTGGTGTGAAGCTGCCTTCAAGGTGATGGTGATGGTGTCAGAATGCGTAGAGTATAGTTATTCTAACATCGTAATTACATGATGCCATCCGTAATCAGAAGGCGAAGTGTAACTAGCCTTTTGAAATATAAGCTCTTTACACCATACCACTTAGCTCCGCCTTAAGCAGAAGGTGTTAGCAGGCCGTCCTTTCTAGCTTTCACTATTTGTGGCTAGATAGTAGTGCTATCACAATTCCCGTCTATTTTATTACTTTCTCTATACGAACTACGTACATAGTGTATAGAGAAGGTATTGTATTCCACCCAAAAATTCGATACCGAGATTTCACCGGAAATACATGTTTTAGGTTCCCTGAATCTAAAAAAAAGATTTTTACAGAAAGGTCCGTGCGTGTGTGTGAGTGTGTGTGTCTGTCTGTCTGTGTGTGTGTGTGTGTGTTTGTGTGTGTGTATGTGTATGTGGACAGCGTAGCTCAAAAACGAAAAGTCCGTTAAAACCAAATTTGGTATTTAGGTTTGGTATCTTCCAAGGATGTGACACGAATATTTTCAAGAAAATCCCACCCCAACTTACTTTACTCTGGATGAATTTTACGGAATTTTGCATATCTGCTAAACCGTAAGAGATGGATAAAAGCATACTACACAGAAAATGTAGAGCACATTAAAACACCCAAGTTATGTTATATCCATTTTTTTCGTGGAGGTGATCGTTTTTAAGGTATTCGTTTTTTTGGTTTCAGCTTTGAAAAACTTATACTTATCTCATACAGGAATATATCAACTCCTATCCATACAAACAAAGGAACTTCAGTCATATAGCAATCAGCTTTTGACTGAAAGTGCATATCTTGAATTTTCTGGGAATAGCCTCTGTCTGTCTGTCTGTCTGTCTGTCTGTGTGTCTGTATATCTATCTATCTATCTATCTATCTATCTATCTATCTATCTATCTATCTATCTATCTATCTATCTATCTATCTATCTATCTATCTATCTATCTATCTATCTATCTATCTATCTATCTATCTATCTATGTACCTATATTTATCTATCTATCCATTTATCTGTCTGTCTGACTGTATCTACATATGTGTTTGTCTATCCATCTATCTGTTTGTATCTATACATCTGTCTATCTCTCCTCCAGTCGTCCTCCGTGGTCTAGGGGCACCACTCTAACTTCTATTTCCCAAGATCGCAAGTGCAAACTCGAGAGGCCGATTTTTCGGGCCTGAAAATTATTAGCACGGTTTCCTTCGGAAGGAGAGTAAATCCGGTAGTCCCGTCTTAGATTTATTTAAGTAAATGAACCTCAGCCTGATAGAGATCTCTGAGCATAATTTTACGTCTTTCGTGGTGAATATGGAATGGGAGGCTAAGAACCACGGAGGCTTTAGAGCGTCCATAAATAAAACACAATTTGAATTTTTTTTTATTTTTCTTCTCTGTATGTATTTGGCTCTGTGTAACAACATAGCTCTGAAACGAAAACACTTATAAATTCCAAAATTGGTATTAGCAAATTCCAAGAACGCTGAAGAACCGAAGATTTATAAACCAAATTCATCGTCTCAAACTATCATTTATATGAAAAACGATATGGGTATAAAGTCATATGAATATAATACATCGAAATTTTGAAATGCTTTTCTATGTACCTAGTTTGCTCCTAGATAATATCATAGCTATGCCAGACTAATGCACTAGCAAAGAATCTATACCAGGGAATCCAAAGAGATGTTACGATAAAAAGTCAAAATTTTATTTCGAAACTGTAAAATGCTAAGTATTTCAATTAAAATGTTTCTTGCCTTTATAATTATTACGTTAGAAAATAACTTACAGTCTAGGCACATGTTCCAAGAAGCATAGGTAAATATGTACATAAAACGGAGTTGAGAAAGTATGTGGAACATTTTAATGACCAGAGATTACGGTTAACAGATAATGTACATTACCTTATAGAGAATATTAATTTGGGGTGAGTTCTGTTTACATCGCCACATAGACTAGTTTATAATGCTCATTAGCTGCTGTGTCTGATCTTGACTATGGCCACAGCTCAGAATGACTACATTTCTCAAGCAGAACACAGAAAAAATCTTATGTGTTCCATTCACATGACTTTCTCTACATCTCTTCAACAAATTATTGTTAAAAAGCTAATGCTTCTATTTACTTCATGCTAATCGAGAAAAAGTTAGCAGAAATAGTCTTAATACTTGCTTCCTTGTAAGTAGAAGCGAAATAAGGGAGTACGATAAGTTAAAGTGATGGTCAAAAGCTGGTTGCTATGTGACTGAAGCTCCTTTGTTTGTATGGACAGGAGTTGGCCAGTTCCTGTATGAGAAGTATAAGTTTTTCAATAAAAAATGTATATAACATAAATTGTGTGTTTCAATGTGCTCTTCATTTTCTGTGAGGTAAGCTTTTGTCCATCTCTTACGGTTTAGCAGTTATGCAAAAATTCCGTAAAATTCGTCCAAAATAAAGTAGTCTTCAGAGGCTATTCCCTGAAAATTCAAGATATATATTTTATTTGTCAGGCAAATATCTTTAATATATGATATTTGAATCAAAATCTTTAGGACAATCAAAATTTTCTAAAAAAGCTCCATGTAAAGGGTAGTTTGGGGTGGGGGAATTTTTGTCAAAATCTTCGTGTCACATCCCTGGAAGATGCCAAACTTAAATACCAAGTTTGGTATTTTACCGACTTTTCGTTTTTGAGTTATCGTGTTCACAGGCACACGGACAATGATACACACATAGTCCATTTTGTGAAAATGCTTTTTTTTGGATACAGGGGACCCTAAAACATAATATATTTCCGGTGAAATCTCCGTATCGAATTTTTGAGTGGAGTGCAATACCTTCCCTATACCTACGTGTAGAGGAAATAAAAATGCATATAGTCGCAATCGAACACAAAAGTGTACTCTAAGACATACCTGCCAAAGAAAGAGAGGGTTTCGAACAGCGTATACTAAAATTGTCAAAGACTAAGCTAACATTACATTCTGCGGAAGATTTTAAATTGGCGAGAAATGTAAGAAAGCAAGATTTAAAAAAGCTCATGTATTAAAGTTTGCACAGTGCACACACATTTAATGCAGTGTTTGAGAATTTAAATATGCAAAAGATCAGACCCACAATCATATTCTGATTCTTCGTGTTTGAAGATTTAAATCTTTATTTTTCCCAAACGTTAAAAATTCTGTAGTGAATATCGATAAGTTGAGACAAAATGTTTTCTGAAAAAAGGAAATAATTACGTTATACAGTCACTCTAAATATTCTAAAATTACTCTAGGATCAACAGAATAGTGTCATAAAGCATTGCCAAGGTATTAGAAGGCCCATTATTGCAATACGTTTAGAAAACTTTGCAAATATTTGAAGAGATGTCGTATTGACCGCCAAGACAATGTGAGCTAGCTACATCTTAGCAATATTGATAAGGAAATAATCATAGTTAACAGCTCAAGAGGTGTTGAGATCATCGAAATAGCTCCCGAGAGTTCAGTACTGGTTACCTTATCTGGCTAACTTGGAAAGACGTTGAGAGCGACTATTTAAAGAATAAAATATGTGTAAATATTGTAATAATTTCTCTATATCTCTGTAACAAATTATTGTTAATTAGTTTTTTTTATATATATTTCATGCTAATGAGAAAAATTAGCAGAAATGGTCTTATTTATTGCTTTATTGTAAGTAGAAGCGAAATAAGGGAGTACTATAGCTTAAAATGAAAGCCAAAAGCTGGTTGCTATGTGACTGAAGTTCATTTGTTTGTATGGACACGAGTTGGCAAATTCCAGTATGAGAAAAGTTTTTCAAAGCTGTAACCAAAAACAATGAATATTTGAAAAACGATTAACTCCACGAAAAAAATGTATATAACATAAAATGCATGTTATAAAGTGCTCTACATTTTTTGTGTGTTAAGTTTTTGTCCATCTCTTACGGTTTAGTAGTTACGCAAAATGCATCCAGAATAAAGTAGTCTTCAGAGGCTATTCCCAGAAAATTCAAGACATACACTTTATTTGTCAGATAAATATCTTTAATATACGGTATTTTAATAAAAATTGTTAGAGCCATTTTTTAGAAAATCGAACTTTTCGAAAAAAGTTCCATGTAAAAGGTGGTTGGGAATGGGGGAATTTTCTTAAAAATCTTCGTGCCGCATCCTTGGAAGATACCAAACCTAAATACCCAGTTTTTTTCAACGGACTTTTCGTGTTTGAGCTGCCCAGAGACACACACATACACACAGAAACACACACACACAGATAGATAGACAGACACACGGAAATTTTTCTAAAAATGCTTTTTTTTTGGAGTCAGGAGGTCTCAAAACATGTATTTCTGGTGAAATATATATATATAATTATTTGTACGTAATTGCTAAGATTATATCAGTGTTACCACTGTGCCGGAATTTCGTCCCATAGTTATATTACGTCCCAGTAAATCTACTGACATGGGGCTATAGCTTTTACGCACACGGAAGAACCCGCGACCATAGGATCAGAAGACCAGCACCTAAATAACTGAGTCACCCAGACGACAACCATAATTTAAATATTTTACGGTTTAGGCCAGGCGTTGGATCACTGAAATGTTGAGCTTTATTTTGTTAGTCCTGTAATGGATAACAGCGACGAATAGGTTTACACCATATAATAATTTATGTTTACATTCTGTTTAAGCCAAACGTCAAGTAGGTTATAATGAAACAATGTCTGAGTAGGATCCCAAATTTAAAAGCAATCCTATGTTGTATTAAAGGAATAAAGCCGCTAAACTTTTGCAGGAATAACATATATTGCTTAAACAAATTAAATAAATATATAACGCTTGATTAATGCAGAAAGCTGTAAATTTGTTTGAATCTCCATAGTCTAAAACAAGTAGTGTAGGTGATATCATTTTTGAACGACTATCATTACTTCGTCTGCATATGATAGGAGATATTTAGATATCCGTAACTTCGATACACATTGTTTCCATCATACCATACATTATTGGCAAAGCAATAGACAAGAATCTGTTGCTCATTAATACTTTGCTTACCATGATGTTTTGAACCGAGATCTGATTTCTTTTTCTTTAAAATATACATTTTAAAGTTTTACTTTTACTTTCTCTCTACGTACTATGTATAATAAGCTTATTAGCAATAATTTTCTACAGAGATATAAAGTCATGTGAATGGAACACATCGGATGTTTTCATTTTGTTTCTAAAGCGCTTAAGCTCATCGGAGGCTTTTGACTGAAACCTTGTTTTATTCTTTATAGGAGGCTGTAGGCTTTTTTACAGGCGCATTCACTCTCACCTCCATACCACCAGACTCTAAGGAGGAAGAAAATAATCCTACTTAATTCACTTTCTTATTCCGCGGCCGGGAATCGAACCCGGGTGAGAAGTCAGCTCGCTGACAACTCGACCATACAGTTAGTTTGAAAGCCTTTATACCTTAATTCAAAACCAATTTAGTTTCGACTTGCTATCAACTAAGAGCACCTTCTGCAAACGAACTATATACTTTAGAACTATCTACAGCAAAGAATATAAATCAAACTACAATTTGTTCTAAAAAGTTTTAATTCGAAGAAATAACAAATTTTAACCGAAATACTTCACGTCTACTATATATAAGTCTATTGTAATACATGTGTACGAGCAAGTCATAGATGGGGTTGGATTTTGTACAGTATTTGTATTGCAGGTATCTATAAAGAGCTCCGGAATTTTGAAATTAAAAGTTTTAGTAAAATAAAACGCAAGGATAATTATTTAAACATGAGTTAAAAGGTAGTAATGTGATTTCTTTTAACAAGTTATTGCTTTTCAATATGTATGACACTGTTATTGATCGATTTATGTTCGCCGAAAATAATAATGTTCATGTCTACCATGACATGTTACAGCTGTATATTTTCCCTCAATTCAGGAGGCTCAGAAGGGGCCTCTCTACTTTCAGCAATATGGAGCTCCACCTCAGTGCAGCTTGCATGTGTTGGGAGCACTCAGTAACGATTCTGCAGCTAATGGATTGGAAGAGCAGGTCTTATTTCTTGGCCTCCTAGATGTCCGAATCTGGCTACATTAGGCTTCTTTTAGGCTATGTAACGAAACTAATTTATGTGGGAATCGCTTCTGTGACAACGGTCACCCAGATGTGCTTAGAAAGATTTTTGTTACGTTTGGATGCCTGCCTGCCACAAGTGAGGCATATATTGAAATTCACTAAATTAAAAACTTGGAAATATTACCTTTCACACAGTGTATAAAATATTATCCTTAAGCTTTAATTTAATTAACAATTTTAGCTTCAAAATAGCACGACTTTTTATGGATAACCTTTCTTGATAGTTTCGCACCACACACTTTCCCTACTCTTATCATTATTTTAGTTTTGAGTAAATACTGAAAGTGTCGTTAAACAGTTACACTTACATTTTCAAGCAACCGAAATGCACTTTTGTGCGATTTACATTTATAATACTTTGCAACTATACTATGAGTCCAACAAAGACATATTTCTGAGGTAAATTTTTGTTTACTAAGTGAATTAGATATGAAAACCATTTGTGAAATTTTACCATAAATTGTAAAAAATTAAAATAGTATTTTGTTTCAGAATAAATTAAAATGAATTCTAAAATTTAAAAAAAAGATATTATTTTTCGCCCTTGAAGCACTTTATATACCAATTAACAAAGCTACAAATGGGTAGAGGCATGCTTATTAACACGTACTCCCAACTTTAAACCATATTTTCTCACAACATTTTTTCATACTTCAAACGGTTCTACACAATGAAGTTTTTCACTAATCAGCTTCAAATTGTTATACTTTCTTATAAAAGCATATGAAGGATAACGGTTATATTAATTAATCGAAAAGCACTCCAATTTTACTTAAAGTAAGTAAAGGAAAAGTAATCATTTTTCACCACTAATTAGGGCTAATATGAAAAACATAATAAAAGAGATCTATTTTTAAATTTAGTTCCTGTAAAACAGGACTTTTGTGGTGAATATTTTTCAAATATGATGTGTTCCATTCACACGATTTTCTCTAAATCTCTGCAACAATTATTGTTAAAAAGCTTATGCTTCTATTTACTTCATGCTAATTGAGAAAACATTAGCAAAAATATACTTATTACTTGCTTCCTTGTAAGTTGAAGCGAAATAAGGAAGTGCATTAGGCTAAAGTGATGGACAAAAGCTGGTTGCTGTGCAACTGAAGTTCCTTTGTTTGTATTGACAGGAATAGATTAATTCCTGTATGAGAAAGGTAAAAGCTTTTTAAAGCTGAAACCAATAAAAGGAATATCAACGATCAATTCCAAGAAAAAAATGTATGACATAAATTGTTTGTTTTATAGTGATCTGCATTATTTGTATGGTAAGTTTTTGTCCTTCTCCTACAGTTTAGCAGTTATGCAGAATTCCGTAAAATTCATCCAGAATGAAGTAGTGTTCAGAGGCTATTCCCAGAAAATTCAATATATACATTTCACTTGTCAAATTTAATATACGATATTTTAATCAAAATCGTTAGAGCAATTTTTGAGAAAATCAAAATTTTCTAAAAAATGTCCATGTAAAGGGTAGTTTGGGGTTGGGGGATTTTTTTGAAAATTTTCGTGTCGTATCCTTGGAAGATACCAAACTTAAATACCAAGTTTGGTATTTAACGGTCTTTTCGTTTTTGAGCTATGCTGTCCACAGACACACACACACACACATACACAAGGACAGACTGACTGACTGACTGGATTCAGGGAGTCTCAAAACACGTATTTCCGTTGAAATCTCGATATCGAATTTTTGGGTGTAATAAAATACCTTCTTTATACACTATGTACATAGTATATATAGAAAAAATAAAAATGTATTATTTAAAGAACCGTTTAAATTAGAATTTTGATGCACAGCAAAAATATTACTAGCAGAAATATGAATGGTATATCTCACTTATGTGGATTTTCCAAATTCCACAGATGTATTTATCATTTAAGTATTAAATAGAAGGAAATAAATACGTTTTGTGATGCTATTTTTATTGTATTGAAAAGTACTATTGAATCGTAATCGGAAATATTTCAAATTTCAATTTTTAGTTATGCTAGCAAACATGTATTATAGAAATCATCTAGCATTTAAAAATAAGATGGAGCAAGCAACATTTTCACGAAAAGGAGAAAACTAGAGGATATTGAGTTACACAACTAAAGAATGCAGCCAGTGAGTTATAGCTCCAGTGTTTATGTGAGTCACCTTTTTGGCACAGTTACCTTCCAATTATTTAAGCCACTCCACATATAAGGAAACTTTATCTGAAGCATGTGGTTATGAGAACAGGCTAAAGGTAAGCAAGATTTTTTCGGTCCTAATAATGTCAATGTCGTCAAAGTAAGCTAGAAACTTAGTGAAATTCGTCATAAAAGTTTGGTAGACATGTCGGAATCAATATTTGGATTACGTGTCTAAAAGCTGAAGTGTTACATTCACGTGATTTTCTGTATCTACTCTGTAATGAACTATTCTTAGAAAAGCTTATTCTTCTATCAGCTGTATGCTAGTTAAGATAAACTTTAGCGGAATATAAATTAGTTGCTTATAATTAGAAAGTTCCTAAGGTAAAATATAGTTAAATCCTTTAAAAGCTGGTCGATATATGAAACAATTGACTTAGGCTTTCTTTGTATGTCCAGAAGAAGACAAGAGAGATATGAAACGAGTGGCGACTTCCCGCTTTGAGGCCGCGCCGTGGCCGAGTGGTTAGACCACTTGCCTCTCACCTAGACGGCCGGGGTTCGATCCCAAGCGACCGCATGTGAGATTTGTGGTGGACAAAGCGGCGCTGGGGTGGGTTTCCTCCGGGTACTCCGGTTTCTCCCGCCATCACATTCCACCGGTGCTCCATCATCATTCATGTATCACCAGTGTCACCGCCTGCGGTGCCATAAATAGTTAAAGCGGGAGTTAAACACTAACCAAAAAAAAAAAAAAAAAAAAAAAAATTCCCGCTTGATAAAAGTTTAAGTAATTTAAAATTGAAACCAATAACAATGAACAACTCAAAAATGATTAATTCCTCAAAAAAGGATATGCCTTTAATTCTATATTTTAACGATGTCTACTCGTATGGTTTATGAGTTTGTAAAAGTGATTCAGAATGAAGAAATCTTCGAGACTATCCCCAGAAAATTCAATATATATTTTATTTGATTGAAATATTTTTAATATACGGTATTTTAATATCAAAATCGTTAGAGCCATTTTTGAGAGACCCAAAAAGTTTTAAAATTTGTCCATATAAAGGATAATTTGGGATAGGGTATTTTCCTATAAATCTTCGTGTCGCTTCCATGGAATGCACTAAACTTCATTACCAAGTTTTGATTTTTTTTCTGGGAAACTGGGAGCCTAAAGTGTGTATTTCCGGTAAAATCTCAGTATCGAAATTTTAGGTGGAATGCAATAGATACTTTCTCTACCTGCTATGTTCATAATAAGTTCATGACAGAGAAAGTAAGACTAGTATTAACATCAAAATAAAATTGTGTATTTTGCAAGAGAAGAGTGAAATGTACTTCTGAATTAATTCTCCTAATGAATATTTTTGAGTTACCCTCCTAAAAGATAGTAGACCTTAGAGGCTTAGACTTTAAGGGATGAAATTGGCAAAAATGTGTGTTTCTAGTGAAATCTTAGTATAAAATTTTCGGATGAAGTGCAATATCTTCTGTACATATGTACTACTCGAAGAGATAGTTATAAAATAGGCTAGTGAAGCAGAGAGAATGAATTTTTTTTAGTAGAAATGGCTAATTATATGAGGTAAACCCAAGGCGAATAAGCAGTCAAATATTTTTCTTTAATTTTTATGTGCAGAAAATGTATTTTACATGCCTAGTTTTTCCTGGATTTTCTTCCTATATTTTTACTTTCTCTACACATACTATGTGCATAATGTATAGAGAAGGTATTGTAATGCACCCAAAAATTCGATTCCGAGATTTTACCGGAAATACATGTTTTTAGACCCCCTGAATAAAAAAAAGCATTTTTAGAAAAATATCCGTGTGTGTCTGTGTGTGTGTATCTGTGTGTCTGTGGGCAGCAAACTTGGTATTTAAGTTTGGTATCTTCCAAGGTTGCGACACGAAGATTTTCAAGAAAATTCCCCCACAGCAACTACTGTATATGGAAACATTTTTTAAAATTTTGATTTTCTCAAAACGAATTCTCTAACGATTTTGATTAAAATGTTGTATATTAAAGATATATACATGATAAATAAAATTTATATCTTGAATTTTCTGGGAATGGCCTCTGAAGACATTATTTTGAATGAACTTTGCGGAATTTTGCAAAACTGGTGAACCTTAAGAGATAGACAAAAACTTACTACACAAAAATATAGAGCCCGTTAAAATTTACAATTTATGTTATGTGTATTTTTCCTGGAATTGACCGTTTTTAAGGAATTCCTTGTTATTGATTTCAATTTTAAAATATTTAATACACTATTCTCATACGGGAACTAGACCACGCAAAGAATCGGATTTCAGTGCCATAACAGCCACATTTTAAAGCATTTGACTGTCGGTTTAGTCTAGTATATCCCCGTATTTACCTTCTACCTATAGGGAACTAAGTAATAAAGCCGTTTCTGCTAACGTTTATCTCAATTAGCATGAAGTAAATAGAAGAACAAGCTTATTAAAAATTTGTTACAGAGAGGTAGAGAGAGTCATGTGAATGGAGCACATCATATTTTTATTCACAAGTTTAACACCATTAAAGAAATAAAAGAGCAACGGCACCAACGGAACCTAATTGTGAAAAGCCTATGTAAGCATTTCCTCACTGGTTCGATGGCATGCCATCGCTTCATAGATGTTTAAGATCCGGATTAACCTTCACAGTTGAAGATGTGAGCACAGCACTTGTTCCGAGATGTTTATTTTAAATGAATGTGAGAGGGGAATATTACTGGATTGCTGTGTGAAATGCTAGGCACGTAGTCTCATTTTCAGCCCCACTAGGCACTAAATAGCCCGTTACTAAGAGTCATCCTTATGCCAGTGTTACTTTTCTCGCAGCCTGCCGGAGTGTGCAAGCCTCCAAATACGGTATAATTGGCTACCGGTATGGCAGTGACTTGCAGGCTACCTGTAACGTAATGTATGTGCGACCCCCAAGCTATCCGCTGCGCCGTTTTGCCTTGCGTAACGCGGGTGGGATAACGCCACCCACCATCGGAACTATTCCGGGGGTCTCGACCCCTTGAATTATTGCCGCTATCGCGCTCTAATGAGCTGCCCTTGTCCGACAAATAGATCGCGACCACTTCACTAATAATTATCATTCACACAAAAGGCCTTCTTATGGATTTATGAAGGCAGTACAAAGAGTAATAACCGAAAAGGACAAGTACGTTTAAGAATGCATATAAAAGCCGTCGTGTGTGCCAATTGAAACGGAATAAGGACTAAACAATCTGTTCAAAAAAAAAACGCCAGCTTGGGTGAAGAAGGAAGCCACGCGATTGCGTACTTACCAAACCTGTACATCTTCAAGGTTCATTGAAACAGATTTTAGGACACACTGAATTGGTCAATGGCTTACTCCCTCTTGTATCCTACAGCAGCTTTTCTTCCTTACTCCCTGAAACTCATAAAAACGAATAAGGTCGGTTTGGTCTTCGGTAAAGCCGCGGGTATAACACCAGAATAAGAAGAAATTGACAGTTTTTGCAAAAAGTCCAAATTGAATATACAATGGTATAGTCTTCTATAACGTCTGTTACTTGTCTGACTAAATGCGTTAAACCTACTTCAGTAATTGTGAATGGGAAAAAGGTTGGAACTGGAAGAAAAAGAGGCTGTTTGGTATTTCGATACTACCTGAAACGACACATGGATATACAGAAAAGTTGTAATTTATAGCTGAAAAACCAATAACGTCGTTATGTCAACATTCTTCGGATATGGAGAAGGAGAATGGCAACACCACCGCGGTATAATCCTTGCCTGAACGCTCTCCCACAAATCTCTTTCGACTATTTCTCAACCTTCAGGTTGAATACTCGCATCTTCGTCATCGTGAATAGCGAACGCAGATCAAATGACTTCTTAGACCAGGTTTAAGTTTGTCGAAACCTGAGATAAGCTTTGAATCCAATGAAACATCATTCCGGAGTGTTGAAATAAAATGTATTCTGCAGAATACGAAGGGCACTTGTATAACATGAATTATTTAAAAACTAATTAATTAAATCCTATTAAAGCGGATATGTATAATTTATCGCCAAAGTTGCAAAACATTTATGTTAAAATAACATATATTACAGTACACAGAGTGCGTTCTGTATGTCCATAAAACTTCTAATGAATTTAAAATGTATTAAGTAATATACATTATTATGCAGTATATATTTCTAAAAATATATTAGTGTCCAGGACAAAATGATAAATTGGATAGTAAAGTGCATAATGGATATATTATAATTTGAGATGTAGCAAACGATAAAAGAGATTTAAGAGACCTCAATAGTCAAGAAAATGTTCAGTTTTTCTATATATGATGTTCTAGGTTCTCGGGAGTCTCGGGAGATAGTCTAAAGTACATGTTGGTGCCCATGTATCAGCTTGAGTATTCTAAAAGAAATTTCACTAGGCTATGGAAGCGGGACTAATGTCTAAAAAGTAATCTTTAACAGGTGTTCTGTCATTCTTCAGCTTCAACAGCAAACATCATCTAGAAATAAAATACTATTATTTATTATTGCTGTAGACACTCAAGGACATAACCGTGATGTGTCATAAGCCATCTTGATGCCTCTTGATATATCAAGTCCAGAATCACCGGGCAGCGGTGTGAATGGTCACGCAACGGCAATTCGGGGAACTCATCCTTCCGGTGAATGGTATAAACCTCTTATTTTCCTTCTTCACCGGAATGGTGAGCTGCAGCATTTCGTAACCACGACAATAACGGTGAGATGATTCAGTAGTTCGTCCTGGTTGTAGAACAACTTGTGCAGAACCACTTTCTGCGACATCCCTAAGGATGAACGGATAGATGCTGTTATGGATGCTAAAGGGACTGGGCCTGGACCGAGCTCTTCGCATAGGATATAACGGCCCGTTTTGCCACAAATACCTAGCCTTCTTCAAATTTACAGCTCCTATTGTGATTATTCTTTCTTAATATCCTCTGTGTCCAAAATAGCTTACCAAAATTGTGCAAAAATAAGAGGAAGTCTCTGCCTCTTCACCACATTTCCTACAATCGGTATCCCCTGATGCTCCCATAACGCGAAGGATAAGATGCCCAGTAAGAAAGCCAACAACTTCGACCATGTATATTCAAATTCAAAATCAGAGAGTCTCTTTAATTGTTTGACTGGACTCTTTACAAGCTTTCCTAACCTATGTTGAGTCTACTAAGTTCTATACGTTGTTAGCGTTTCATTGTAAAAAAATCTAATGTGCTCCATTCACATGACTTTCTCTGCAACAAATTATTGTTAAAACGATTATGCTTCTATTTGCTTCATACTAATCGATAAAAAATCAGCAGAAATAGCCCTATTACTGGATTCCTTTTAAGTGAAAGCGAAATAAGGGAGTACTATTGGTTAAAGTGATAGTCAAAAGTTGGTTGCCATGTGACTGAAGTTCCTTTGTTTGTATGGACAGGAATTGTTAAATTTATATATGAGAAGAGCTAAGTTTTTTAAAGCTGAAACAAAAAACAAGGAGTATCTTAAAAACGATCAACTCCACGAAAAAAATGTATATAAGATAAATTGTGTATTTTAAGGTGCTCTACATTTTTTGTGTAGTACGTTTTTGTCCATTTCTTACGGTTTAGCAGTTATGCAAAATTCTGTAAAATTCATCCAGAATAAAGCAGTCTTCAGAGGCTATTCCCAGAAAATTCAAGATATACATTTTATTTGTCAGGTAAATATTTTTAATATACGAAATTTTAATCAAAATCGTTAGTCATTTTTGAGAAAATCAAAATTTTCGAAAAAGTTCCATGTAAAGGGTAGTTTGGGATGGGAGGATTTTTCTCAAAATCTTCGTGTCGCATCCCTGGAAGATACTAAAGTTAAATACCAACTTTGGTATTTTACCGACTTTTCGTTTTGAGCTAGCGTGTTCATGGAAACAACTAAAAATGAAATTAAATACATATTCTTATTAAATAAACAATCCAAATAAAAAACATAATTTCATCTTCCAAAATTTATTATTCATGCAATAGCCATTAATAAAGCAACATCCCACACGGACACACATACGGACCTTTTCCTGAAAATGCTTTTTTGGATACAGGGGACGCTAAAACATATATTTCCGGTGAAATCTCGGTACCAAATTTTTGAGTGGAATGCAATGCCTTCTCTATACACTTTGTACGTAGTACGCATAGAGAAAGTAAAAATTCAATATTAATCTTTATGGAGATACTCAAATCGAAGTTACAGTGTCACAATAGTGGCCATTGCTCGCTTTTTGCTAACATATCTGCAGCTTCTTTATGCTCTATGTATGTCCCAAAACCCATAATACCTCGCCGTAGCAATTGTATAATTTCTCTTTAAGTACTACTTTCGATATCACCTGTCCATCACACCAGATGTTAAAACTAGTTCTGTATCCAGGAAAATAGTCTGTATAATGTATTGTGCAGATGCCAGTATTAGGTATATTTCAGCGTTCCAGAATAGATATCCTTTATTCGTTAAGAGAAACTCAAACTAGGTCTTGTAGAAAGGTGGATATATTTTGTTATTCATTTTACTATACAATGCATATAATTCTTCTTGTGATGTTCACTGTTCCTATATGAAGCATGGGGGGGGGCACTTGGTAGATACCGAGGTAATAATGCTAAGCAAAGTATGGAAATACCGATAGGCGTAACCGAGGTAATTAAGGGAATAACTCCAATTTGGAAGATCAGCTGTTCAAATCACTAGAGCCATCTTCCCGGACTGAGGTATTATCCAGACTTTTCTCAGAATTGGCAAATTCGAGGAGGTACCCTGAGCTTGAACTTGAAATATTTCTTCCCACGTTTATTTTCCCAATTTTTATTTTATTTTGTGAATCATTAGAGTCCTCTTCCGTACGCACTAAGAATAAGCATTCACGATACCACATAGTGGCAGTAATCAAGATGAGCACGGAGAAATCACTTGTGAAATAAAACCTCTAAGTGTTACTGTGTAGCTGAATTTAAGAACGGGAGCTTATAACAATACGAGAGTCCACCTTAGAAGGATTCAAAAGTCCTCGAAGCAAGGTTAGGGTAACTCTTGTAAGAAATACACTCAACAATGCCCAGAAGATATCCAGAAACCAACCAACTCCCGCACCGATATTAACCCAATTAGATTTAAAGATTGGCATCAAAGTTAAATCGATTTGAATCGATTTATAAGACTAAAATATTAATGCGGTTTGCAAATAATTTACTCCATATTGGATTCCCATGTTACAGAAAACAAGAACTTCTGTTTGTAAAATTGAATTTGCATATTAAAACATTATTAATAATATCCTATAACCTAATGCTTCTTTATTTTATCCCTGTGTGTTACTTAAGCAAGTACACTTCTATATGCTGTCTCAAAAACCTTTAACAGTTCGGAAAAAGTTCAAAGAAGTTCGGTATTCCGAAAACGATGGTTATCTGGAGGTCTAGCAAGAACAATGCAGTGACTGTGTAGGATGACTAAGGTGGTAACGTCTGGGCTCAAATCCCGAGTCCTTCAATCCCGAAGGTAGATACCACATTTAATATCTAATACCATGACCTAAAGTTCCCCCTTGAGTCTAAACAATAGCATAATTAAAAAATCTGATGTGTACCATTCACATGACTTTTTCTATATCCCTTCAATAAATTATTCTTAAAAAGCGTATACTTTTATTTACTTTATGCTAATCAGAAAAAATTAGCATAAATAGTCTTGTTACTTGCTTCCTTGTTAGTAGAAGCGAAATAAGGGACTACAATAGGTTAAAGTGATAGCCAAAAGCTGGTTGCTGTGTGACTGAAGTTCCTTTGTTTGTATGGATAGGAGTTGACAAATTCCTGTATGAGAAAAGTAACAGTTTTTCAAAGCAGAAACCAAAAACCAGGAATGTTTCAAAAACGATGAACTTCATGAAAAAAAAAATTATATAACATAAATTGTGACTTTTAACGTGCTCTACATTTTATGTGAAGTAAGTTTTTGTCCATCTCTTACGGTTTAGCAGTTATTCAAAATTCCGTAAAATTTATCCAGAATAAAGTACTCTTCAGAGGCTATTCCCAGAAAGTTCGAAATATTCATTTTATTTGTCGGGTAAATAGCTTTCGATATTTTAATCAAAATCCTTAGAGCCATTTTTTAAAAAATCAAAATTTTCGAATCAAGTTCTATGTAAAGCGTAGTTGGGGGTGGGATTTTTTTCTCAAAATCTTCGTGTCGCATCCCTGGAAGATACTAAACTTAAATACCAAGTTTGGTATTTTACCGACTTTTCATTTTTGAGAGATCGTGTTCATAGACACACGGACACACACACACACAGACCTTTTTCCGAAAATGCTTTTTTTTTAGTTAAAGGGGACCCTAAAACATATATTTCCAGTGAAATCTCGGTATCAAATTTTTTGGTGGAGTGCAACACCTTCTCTATAGACTATGTAAGTAGCGCGTAGCGTGGTATCAAATTTTTTGGTGGAGTACAATACCTTCTCTATACACTATGTACGTAGCGCGTATAGAGAGAGAGAGTAAAAATAGATAATAATTGGTATTACGCTGTGACCTATCTAAATTGGAATACACCCTAGCGACATCTGCTTGTCGCGGAGCAAAGTAGTATGTTGTATAAGTCATTAGACCTTGGCTGGCTGTACACCATCTGAGTACAGATGTCTTCATCTGAGTATAGATTGTGAAGGACTGCATGCACCTTAGCAGCACCATCCGCTTGGCACGTAGCAATGTGCTATGGTATGGAAAAAAGACCATGAACGTTAGCGCCTGCCACACAGATCAACAGGTATCGTGAACAAAACCGTCACGATATGACCAAAATTAAAATTAAATGGAGCTTCATTTCCGGACGCTCTTTAACTGCTGTGGT
The DNA here is from genome assembly GCA_030762935.1 of Hymenopus coronatus. Taxonomy (NCBI): domain Eukaryota; kingdom Metazoa; phylum Arthropoda; class Insecta; order Mantodea; family Hymenopodidae; genus Hymenopus; species Hymenopus coronatus. The sequence continues at coordinate 61,044,205 of CM060898.1, read as the reverse complement.
TCTCAGCGTCCCATTCTATATTGCGCGTGAAAGACCGTTTAATTTTGCTCAGAGGCCTCTTTTATCAGGCTTGAGGTTCTTTTACGTGCCGTAAATCTACACACGGGACCATCGGCTTTACTTCTCTTCCGAAGGAAACCATGCTAAGCATATTTACACCCGCAAAAATCCATTGTCCTCCGTCGGAATGACCAAGTAGTTAAAGCGAAGTTAAATAAATATAATAATCAAATCATATGTGTTTCATTCACATGACACTCTCTAAATTCTGCAACAAATTACTTTGTATATCTTTTTGTATGACATTTGTATAAGTTGAAAACGGTAAGAGATATACAAAACTTACTACACAAAAAGTAGATATAATTACATTATACACAGTTTTTGTAGGGTTAATGTTTCCGAGGTATTCCTTGTTATTGGATTCAATGTTAAATTACTTAAACTCCAGCGAGAACTAAACTTTCGTCTCATCTCTTTTAATTAATTCCCAAGAATGTAAAAGAGAACCGAATTTCAATTATTAATGTCTTAAAAGATTTGACTATCGTTTTAGTTTAGTGCATTTCCTTATTTTCCTACTACTTACAAGTAAGCTGCTAATGTTTATGTCGATCAGCATGACTAGAAAAATTAATAATATTTTGTGACGAAAGTTAATGAAACAAATAGAGAAAGTCAAATGAATGGAATACATCAGATTTATTTTTATTTAAATCTGTTCATCCTAAAGTACTAAAGTGGTGGTTTCCTTAGCTTTGAAACGCCATTTCTTCATTCTTTAATAGTTTCATTAAAAGTTCGGTAACATTCTGAACTAACAACTCCAAAAGGAGTTCAACGAGTCTGCAGTACTCTGATATACTTTAATGGAAACCAGAAATAGTGCACTGTGATTTGCTAACTTTGAGGTTAATCGCATTATTAACTTAACAAGGAAGTAAGTTCTCATTAAGTGTATGGCTGAATATAATAACGGAACAGTCACGAAAATGTATTACAACGCTCGTGTTCCTCCAGTTTCACGGGAAAGTATTTAGGCGATGGGCGCCGCGGAACACGCCTGTCAACTGTTCTCCGCTTAATATGATTACGTGACTTTAAACTTAACAAATGAGGTCAGACCGGTGTAAGATTTTAGAAGTTTCATAATTAAGAAGACTTCCTTAACGTGAGAGGCAGGCGGAGTGAAATATGATGAAGTACTACAGCGTCTGTTTATGTTGCGGTTAAGGTTAAAATCTTTTAAACGCCATAATTACGCCTTATTTTTCTCACTGGGCCTTCTAAATTACCAAATTATTCCAGTGCCGGAAACAAGCTGCTTGTGGCATACTGACGCTTCAGCCCAAACTCATTTCAGTGAATACAGCGGTCTAGTAAAAACATTTCTAATGATTGTGCATGGGAATTTAAGAAAATGAAATTGATATGAGTATTTTATTCTATATAATGCTTGTTTCAACAGTAAATTAGAAGGATTCTTTCACTTTAGGCCTCTATTTTGTTTCACTACCGGAAGGAAAAGGATATGCTTTTAATTCCATGGAGAACACTAATATAACTGCAAACTGGATTCAATTTAGAATGCAATTCGCTACAGTCTTGCCTTCAATAAGAAATAAAAATCTGTTATTTTCCATTTCTCTACATCTCTGCAACAAATTATTGTTAAAACGTATTCTTATATTTACTTCATGCTAATCGAGATAAACACTAGCAGAAATGGTCTTATTACTTAGTTCCTTATAAGTAGAAGAGAAATAAGGGAATACACTAGGCTAAAGCGATATCAAATCTTTTTAAATCTGGTTGCCACGAGGTTGAAATCCGTTCCTTGCATTGCATGAGGATATTAAAAGCAATAACAACGAATATCTTGGAAATAATGAGTTCCATGTAGAAATGTATACTATAGCATAAATTGCGTGTTTAAAGAGAAATTAGGGAATACACTAGGCTAAAGTGATAGTGACATATTTTAAAATCTGGTCGTTATGTGAAACGGTTGATTTTAGGTTCTATTTACACACCCCGTTTGAAAAAAAGTAGTTTAAAAGCAAAGAATATCTTGAAAACGACCAACATACAACGACAACGTTTTCAGCCATTGCTGTTAGTATATCTCCGCATTTTTTTCTAATCCTTTTTTTTTACTTTCTCTGCAGCACAGTGTATAGAGAAGGTATTGTAGTGCACTCAAATGTTTGATACCGTTGATTTAATCGGAAATTCATGTTTTGAGACCCCCCAAATCTAAGGAATCCGTGTCTATATGTGTGTGTATCTTTGGCAGCATAGCTCAAAAAAGAAATACTAAACTTTAAGTTCAGTATCTTCCAAGAAAGCGACACAAAAATTTTCAAGAAAATCCCCCCACCCGTAGCTACCCTTTACGTGGAAAATTTGTAAACATTTTGATGTCCTCAAAAATATCTGTAGCGATTTTGATTAAAATATCACATATTGAAGTATTTACATGACAAATAAAATGCATATCTTGAATTTTCTGGGAATAGCCTCTTAAGACCTTTTCATCGTGAACAACTTTGCATACCGTAAGATATAGACAAAATTTACTACACGAAAAATGTAGATCTCGTTAAAATACACAATTATTTATGTATATATTTCTATCAAGGAGTTGCCTATTTCCAAAATATTCCTTGTTATTGGTTTCAATTTCTAAAATACTTAAACTATTCTCACACGGGAATTTGTCAGCTTTTGCAAAGAAACGGATTTCAATCATACAGCATTCAGCTATTAAATGATTTGTGTATAGTTTCAACCTAGTTTATTCCCTTATTTCCCTTCTACTTACAAGGAAGCAAGTAATAAGACCATTTATCGTGATGTTTATCTCGATTAGCTAGAAATAGATAGAAGAATAAGTGTTTTTATAATAATTTGTTACAGAATTCAGATATATTTTGTTGTTCGTTTGTTTCAGATATATATTTAATGTCCTTGAACTTGGCAGAACATATTGAGTAGGGGCTCAAACAGATGAAATAATTCTCAAATGAGCCTGGTGTCCGTAGAGACATTCATGCTCTTAGAATAAGGGAAACCCTAGAGAAAAAAAACCTTATCTAAGTAACTCACCCTTTTTTCCCCCTCATTTTTCATTTTCCTATAATTTACTTTGCTTTTATGTTGGATTACCGTTTTCTTTTTGCTACCAATACACACATACATATACACATTTACAAACACTCATACCCAAGGCCGGACTCAAAACCACGATCCCCTGCGCCACGAAGCACCCTAACCGAGATTCGAGCTCAGAACCTCCTGAATGTGAGGCAGACATCTACTACTACTCTACATAGGTGGTCAACGAAATATTATCATTGAACAAAGTCGTTTGAGCGTTGCTATTGGTAATAGATTGGCAGGTTATTTCGAAATAAAGAAGAAAGTAAATTATAATTATTCCTGTATGTTTCAAGCTAATTAATTTTTAAAGGATGAATATATAAAGTTTAAAAAATCAAGTTTTAAATTTAATGAAAGTCTTGTTAAGTTTTGTGTTATGAGTTTCACTTTTGAGTCTTAAATCTCAACGAATAGAATGGGAATGAAAACAAAAAATACCTCCCAATATGAACTTTCATGGCTTTTTGCTAAGAAGCTACAAGCACGAGTTAATTGGACAGTTATGCAAAGTGTCATTTGTGTATAAGCTGATCCGTATCAAATTCAACAGTGGCCAACAAGTTTTTTGCAAACAGTGGTCTTATGCCATGGAAACCGGTTAAGTGATTTAGGCGCTATTTATTAATTCACAGCTGCGCACGGAAAACGCTGTCGTTTGCACCGCAGGGAAAGTTCTCGTGGAAGAAAGGACTTTTAATTGTCCATAGACGGGGCACGAGAACAGCACCCTTAAAAGGGAACTATTAATCATGTCGAAACTTTCCTCGAAATTTCGTATACAATTGGATATAATGTATTACTAAAGCGTAGCTGTCAATCCGGCTGAAATATTCAGAAAAGTTGCTGCTGAACTGAAACTGTTAGCGCAACAAGTTAACAACAAGGTCACTGATGACGTTGTGAGGTTTACTGACCTGGAAGCAAATATTTTACTTCATAAATAACTTTCAGCAATGTGCCTTCAAAACGTTCATTTGGTCACGGTATCACCTGCTATTTTAAGATACATTCTCGCTGTTCAAAATTCTAAATATTGTGGCAATGAGAAGGGTAACATTGATTTATTTGGGGCCGCTGAAAACGAAAAGGACTTTGAAGTTAATTGCTTAGTTCTAGTTCTCACGTTTAAAGTCCTTCGGTCTCAAGGACCGAGCCAGGTGCCTCAGGCGTTTGGGCCCGTACAGGCTTTCGGAAGCTCGTGGGTTCAAAATTAATTGACTTTTATTTATAATCGCGCTTTAATTGTTGCGTTCTCAGCGATCCATTCCATATTGGGCGTGAAATACCTCTGAAGTTTTCTCGAGCTTGAGGTTCTTTTACGTAAATCTACGGCAGGCCCAGGTTCTATCCAAAGCGCCCGCATGTGGGATTTGTGGTGGACGAAGCGGCGTCTGAGCGGATTTTCTCCGGGTCCTCCGGTTTCCCTCACCACTCATTCCACCAATTGCTCCATCATCACTTTTCCAATCTTCAATTTCACTTACATTTCGTATCATACAGTTCATGTTTATGCCTGGCTACGAACAGACATTGGCTTGTAATTCGTAGGGGTGGGGGGGTGTCAGTCCTACAAATAATGGGACGGTAAGCCGATTTCGAAACGAAATCTACGGCACGGGGCCAACGAATTCTTATTGTTATACCCAATTGTCTTAATCTATATAAACCAATACCTTTTTTTTTAGAATTTATTTATACCTTTTTCTCTAATATTTTTAATGAATGTTGATTTTTTTTCGTCTTTACTTCCTTTCCGAAAGAAGCTATGCTAAGGATAATATTTTAAAAATAAATATATTTTTGATAGCCTTGCATTCCAGAACGATAAAATGAAAGAATTAAGAACGGAAGATGACTTCTTATCTGAAAAAAAGTATAAGCACTGGAAAATTTAAACAAAAACAACTAATATCTTGGAAATGATAATTCTACAAAAATATATTGGACACAGATTGCGTATTTTGAAGACATCTACATTTTTGATCAGTAAGAATTTGTCTAGCTCTTACGGGTTACCAACTATGAAAAATTCATCCAGAATGAAGAGGTTTCAGAAGTTACTTCCAAAAAATTCAAGATATGTGTAAGGTTTATTTGAGTTGTAAACATAACAAATAAACCTTAGGGAGGTTTCAGGGGTTCTCAAAATTATATTTACAGTGAAATTTCTTTGTTGAATTTTTGGATGGAATGCAATACTTTCTCCACCTATTATGTACATTGTATGTGAAACACATTCACACCCACATCAACCTCCAGACTCGGGAAGATAGGGAATGATTCTAGAATAAAGAATTATTCCCCGCCCCAGCCTGAAATTGAATCTGGGACTTTTGGTTTGAGAAGTCAGAACTGACATCTTGAGGACACAGAAATTGGAACTTAGTTTTATTTATGGATGCTCTTTAACTCCTGCGGTTCTTAGCGTTCCATTCTACGAAGGCGTGAAAGAAGGCTAATTTTGCTCAGAGGCCTCTATGTCAGGTTTGAGGTTCTTATACGTGCCGTAAATCTACGACATGTGACGAACGGCTTCGCTTCCCTTTCAAAGGAAGCCATGCTAAGAATTTTCGTGCCGGGATTTTTACGCGTTACCCCTAGACCACGGAGGACGACGTCGAGCATAGAGGGGGGTTCCAGTTTTATGCTCATCAGATAAAATGAATACCTGTACTGAATGAGCCCATACTTTCTCAATGGCATCTCGCTTCGTTAACTTTCCGTATGCGGGTAAAGTCGTTGGAAACATCAGCTACTGGTTGTGAGTGCTTAGGCTTTCACGGCCGGCGTTTATCCGATAAAATGTTGATTCCGGGCTTCTAGACCGTGGTCTAGTAGATGTATCAACATCAGGCATGTATGGCGGGCGAAACGTCAGTGTTGATACATGTACTGGACCACGGCCTAGAAACCCGGAATCAAAATGTTATTGAGCTACTGGTTACTTTGCAAACGGGTTTCGTTAGGATTTCAATGTAACAGTTGAACAGTTTCATAATGATGAGCACTATCGAATGTTTTCCACAGTCGAATGTATTACGATAGTGAGCAATGTTCACCCAATAATTCAGCTTTCATTGAAATTTAAAAACTGTTTATTTTCACAAAATGCGGGAAGTAATATATTTAAGTGACTAAAGTAATCAGTCTTCACTCGGATTTAAAACTTCGATATGATTGGTAGTAATATAACTTCTCAAGTAGTATAACATAACCTAAGAACACATTATTTTGCAATATTAATGCACATAATTATAATGTTATTATCTTGTAATAAAAGCGATAGTTAATTCCATGAATATCAGATTGTGAAAGAATAATGTTTCTTACTAGCGCAAAACTCTGATATGGTACTCTGTATTTTTTAAATGAAGATACAAAAATGAATGTATTTCTCTTTTAGAATTAGGTGCGGTTATTATGGTTATATAGGCTATAATACTTGATTTTATTTTAAAAGAATGTTCCCTCGCAATATAAGAAGATTTTGACATAGCAATTAATTCTTATTCTGCATTTCCGGTACAAGATACTATATTTGGCTTAATTTTATTTTGGGTTGAAGTGAATATAAGGCATAGCTTTTTCTAATCTCCATGTGAGCATGTGCTTATCAATTTTAATAACGTCAGGATACATAAAGTAGCAAAATTACCACAACTTTAAATTTTATTATGCATAACTGGGTGACTGACGCCATTTTATGGCTACTCCGATCACAAAATGGCGACCATATTTCCAGTATAATGCACATGTTTAGAAGAAACTGTATGTCATAACTAGCCTAGTAGACCAATTGAATATGTCTTGCTTGGAAGTTGTTCATTTTTCTTTAGCGAAATCTTGTTTATGACTAGTTGCTAAAACTATTAAACCAAGAAGATAAAAACATCAGATGCTTTATACCCTATGGAATGGGGTTGGCATATCTTTATTGATTCATCTTTGAGCCGACTTGAAAAATCTGATGTGTTACACTCACATGCCTTTCTCTAGCTGCTCTACAAAACTCCTACAAAAGATTATTCTTCTTTGTACACAATGCTAATCAAGATAAATTTTAGCAGAATGTTATTACTTAGTTCCTTTTAACTAGAAGGGAATAAGGGAATGCACTATGCTAAAGTGATTGTCAAATGTTTTAAAATCTATCGTTATGCGATTGTCATTGCAAATCACTTCTTTGCTTGGCCAGGAGTAGAACAAAAGAAAAGCGGACACTTCCTGTCTGAGAAAAGTTTAAGTACTTCATAAATGAAACCAATAAGAAGGAATATCTCGAAACGGTTACCTCCACAGCAAAAACGTAAAGGACAAAAATTGTGTGTTTTGTAATGAGGTACATTTTTTGTGTAGTACGTTATTTCTATCGGTTTAGCAGATAAGCAAAATTCAGCAAAATTCATCCAGAATAGAGGTATTCAGAGGCTATTCCCAAAAAATTTGAGATATACATTTTATTTCGGACATAAATAGCTTTAATATACGTGATTTTAATCAAAATCGTAGGACCATTTTTAAGAAAATCAAAATATAAGGGGTATTTTGTGGTGGGGCGATTTTTTTGAAAATCTTCGTGTCGCATCCTTGGATGATACTGAACCTAAATACCAAGTTCGGTATTTAACGGTCTTTTGTTTTGGGGCTATGCTGTCCACAGACACACACGGACCTTTTTTTTTAAAAAATACTTTTTTCAGACTCAGGGGACTCCAAAACATATATTTCCGGCGAAATCTAGATATCAAATTTTTGGTTGCATTACAATACCTTCTCTATCCCTATGTACATTGTACATATGGGGCTAGAGAAAGTAAAATTGATTAGGGAATTAATTATGTAATCAATAGTATACTAATAACAGTTTAAAATCGAATGAAAACGAATACTTAGGTACAACAATTGCAGTTTTATTCGATAGTGACTCTAACTACATCACGTTTGTATATTTTTAAAACAGATAGCGGATGATTTCATACATTATCCGAATGCCACACACGTCATTGGTGTTCTGAGACCTCATACGTGAATGTAACTGACAACCCTGTATTTAGGCACAATGTAACCGGAAGTAAGTGTTTCTACCAAGTACTTTTTCGCAATTAATCAAGTAGGGGCTACGATACATGTTAAAACGTTACCTCTTAGGATAAAGGCGCAAGTTATCGTATATCAAATGAAGATAAGGAAGGTCATTGCAGCACGCGATCGGTTGCCAGTTTCGACATTCCTCCTACACTTCAGAGCTTGGCCACGGTGAGTTACAGCAGGTCACGAATTCTCTACGTGAGCAATTAATAACGCTTACACACATTTTGCTTTCATTAATGTTGAGAACTGCGGCATATCAGGCCACCAAATCGTCATTGAATTAGCATGCACCTTCACCTCTAACACAAGATGCCGCTATTTGGAGCCTTACGGCTGAAATTTGCGGAAATCACCTCAAATTATTTGCTGGTTACAAAAATTAAACACGTAATCTTTAATGGGGTTACTAAACGTGAGAACAGTAACAATTTAATGAAATTAGCTCCGGAAGAGTCATGAAAATTGCGCTAATATATAATTGGGATTATGAACGTGTGACCTTATCACATTTTCAGCAGTTCACCTTTGGTTATTACCCAATGATGAAAAGCATTCTTTACAACAACATCCTGTTGCACTGGTAATTAAGGATATGTCTCATTACTTAAGCAATTTTAACTTAATTATCTTCGGCTGAATAGCGACCTTTCAAAACCCTATGTAAGGAAAATAGCAGCTAATTTGACCTAGTACAAAAAATATAAACTGAAAACATGATGCTCTTTTACACGATTTTATATCATACTGTTAAACAGATCCTTACCTGTTGAGAAATAACCTGTAGTCATTTGTTTTCTTGGCCATACTTATTCCGCAACTCTTCAAGGCAAGAATACGAATACACTCATAGCATAAAATGTAGTGGCCAAACCTGGGTTCCTTAAGGTGAAATTTAACAAGCAAATAAAAATTAGACAAATTACTTTGTTTCAGAACAAAACAATATGCATTATAAACTCAATACTGAGATTTAGCTAGAAATACACGCTTTAGGGTTCCCAGAATAAAAAAAATCTAATAACAAGTAATATCTCAAATATAGTCAACCCTAAGAAAAAATTATATAACATAAATTGTGTGTTTTAACGAGCTCTACATTTTTTGTTTAGTAAGTTTTTGTCTATCTCTTACGGTTTACCATTTATGCAAAATCCTGTAAAATGCATCCAGAATAACCATGCCCTCAGAGGCTATTTCCAGAAAACTGAAGTTATTTGTCGTATAGATATCTCAAATATATGAGATTTTAATCAAAATCGTTCGTCATTTTTGAGGAAATCAAAATTTTCGGAATTGTTTCCTTGTAAAGGGGGTGGGGGATTTTCTTGGAAATCTTTGTATCGCATCCTTGAAAGATATTGAAGTTAAATTTCAAGTTTGTTATTTAAAGAACTTTTCGTTTTTGAGCTATGTTGCGCACATATACACACACAGACACACAGACAGACAGACACACAGAACATTTTTTCTAAAAATGCTTCTTTTGGATTCAGGAGGTCCTAAAACAAGTGAAATTTCGGTATTGAATTTTTGAGTGCATCACAATAGGTACTTGCTCTATACACTATGTACATAGTATGTATTGAGAAAGTAAAAACGTGATATGTCCTTGTGCTGTACCACGAAAAACGCGAGTAGCTCAGTGGTCAAAGCGACTGGTCGAAACCAGAGGATCCGTGGTTCAAATACTGGCTATGGCAGTGAATTTTTCAGTCTAACTCTACCTCTCCAATCTCTGTATAGCTGTCAAAAATTCAAATCAATGTACCTTAGTAAAACAAAGTAGGCTATAAAGAAATTTAAATAAGACAGGCAATAATAAAGCAGAGGCAAAAATTGGCAAGACTAAACCTTCGCCGACAGAGTGCATTTTTACGCCGGCCTTGTATGATCGCCACATTTGAGCCACCTTTTATTGGCGATAAACCTTGATGGCAGGTTTTACTTGGCCGCCGCTGTGGTGAGCCGCAGACCTGGTTATAAAAATGGAAATATTTGCATCCTGGCGCTCTCAGGTGGAATTCTCGGAAGCTTCGCCATAGCGACCCGTGACCTTGCAGTCAAGACAATACTGCACTCGAAAACCACAGGAATTCGGCTATATCATCATCCCGTCATGATTGCTGCCTAGAGATCTGGATATATTGAGGATAAACAGGCTTACCCGACCCCAGGGTCTCCTTTCCAATTTCAGTCCGCTTCTATATCTACATATCACTACACCGATTTGTACGATATTGATGAGGACTCTATCAGACATGAATGAAATCAAGCTGGCTCGATGGACGCCCCAAGCTCAGATCATTGACCTGCCTGGTATTTGCAATCTACAAATGGCGAAACACCACTCCTTCTAGCAGCTCATGTATCCGTTGTAAAACGAAGTTTTAAACCGATAAGCCAAAAAAGAGATACAGAATCTATTTTGAGTGGGAATGTACACGGTCATCCTAAATCTGAGGGAGTTGCACTTTCTAGAAAAGTAGATTTTACGGGGCTAGTATTAAGCGTCGCCAAATCGTTTGGTTTGGTGCATGCAGTGAGTAAACACTTGACACCAGAGCAGTATAAAGTGAGTAAACATTTGACCCCGCTTGGTGCTCCGTCAGAACAGTATAAGCAGTGTGTTAGTTTTATCCACCACACAAAAGAATTACCTTGGAGTTAGAACTTCAGTGTGAAGTGCAGAGAAAAGAAATTGTTTCGTCCGGGGAGAAGGGTGATTATTGTCCACCAGCTCGTAACTCAGAATTTCATTGTTGCAAGTCGAGACCTTCCCTTTCGGTGACGTAGCCAGTCCAATACGCTTTTACGAGCATAGCAAACAGGTGAAAAGACATTGACGAGATCAGCAAAAATACCAGTCTTATGATAAATATTTCCAGCCGTATTTTTAATGTCTTTGAGTGTACATTATGTCATGTGTTAGATTATAATAGAAATATATAGAAATCTAACAAGTAAGACATTAACTCCTACATTTATGCTGCCTAGGATGACATTTTCTTATTCATAGAAAGTGGCGGAATAATTGCGGGAAAGTTCTGCACTCATATAATTCAATTTGCAGCGTCAGCCGCCCACAATTACCAAGGAGAAGAACGTTTCTGTTTATATTCACTGCTATAAATGTTTTCGTTTTAAAATGATAACATACTGTTGGTAATTAATTACAATGCAATTACAATAGTATTAACTAAGTTAAGGAGCTTGTTTTATTATGTTAATACTATTAATTGTCATTCTTTTTTGTATTGATTTATGTTACGGCTACCGATTACCACCAAACCTATGAAAATATGCATATGTTCATACTCGAAGAATAAATGTCAATAAAATATATAATTGCAAAATTATCCTACCAATCATTAATACAATAAGTGTAATAAACAATGAAAGATGGATTACGTGTTACTGCTATAGCAATGAAGGAATCACCGTTTTTGCTTTCCGCGCAGGTTAGTCGCAGTGCACAGTAGCTGATTTGTAGAAACATGGAGCAAATTTGCTTTTTCTCTCTGGTTTGCTTAAAGAGCAACCAGTTGGTAACACTTGTCCTATAGGTTTGCGTCTTAGCAAATTACGACCAAAGATAAATTTAAGCTGTTATGAAACCGCAGTTAAACTATTACCACGATAAAGTCATTAAACCTGTTCACATTACTAACCCTCGGTTAGAATATAGTAGTTCAGTACGCCAGATTTTCTCAATATTCTTGTTCTAGCAATTGAAAGAAGTATCCAGAAGGCAGCAATCAATCTGTTGCCTCTTTTGTTTATGCTTTACAGCAGGCATTTCCAAATTTAAGGAACAGAAAGAAAAGTATAGTAACTCAATCCACTCTGTGTGAAGCATTGGCGCATTAAACTATGTGAGGTAAGGGAATGTTTGTAAACACAAAACCTTCCACATCTGTTTTTTTTATTTTATTAATTTTTATACTTCTGAATATGTTTTGTTTTGGACGTTCAACAATATCTGCTGCTAAGATGATGCACAAAGGCTTAATAGATGAACGAACTGGTTATCGTGTAGTCTATTGCGAAGCTGGTTTTAATATGCTCCTTTTCGGAAGAGCTTTGTTCGCAAATGTATATGGAGACAAAGATCTTCATTAAATGTGATGCTAATAATCGCATTTTGGAAAATTAAGCCTTAGGTAATCATTTAAATAACTCCCAACTACCATTCTTTCGAACATATCATGTGGAGCCTATAAAAGAGTTATGAACATGATACTTCCCGCGTTTTGAACCTGACATTCAGTTTTCCAAAAAATTAAAAAAAGTATTATGCTTTAATAAAAAGTATATACTCTGAGCTCAGTAAGTTATATTTTGCTTTTTTAAGATAGGTAACTGATATATAAAACCGAAATGCTAAAGCTTGGTGCATGTAGAATGCCCTACATTTTAATCTTTAAACTGTGCTTCCCTAAACATTCAATTTTCAATATGAATGTACCTTTTCAAACAAATCTATTATGAATACAAACATAAAGGTTGCCAATATATTTAATTTTTTCAAATGCAATTTCAAAATATAATTCTTTATAAGATGTATATGTCTAAATTTTGGAGGAAAAAAATTTTAAAATTGACTACATATTCAATAAGTTTTTTAAAATAAAATAAAAAATAAACTAATATAAAAATAACTCCAAATAATTGTTATTTTATATGACTATAATACACTTACAAAGTTTCAAGTGAAATATCTTGGTAGAAATTTAAAAAAAGTACATAATTATTTTTCAAAATTTGTAAATTTAGAAATTACAAACAAGTCAATAACAATTCTGAAAAAATACACAAAATAAGTAAACATGTTTTATATAGTTTTGCCAAATTTAAATACCCTAAGGCCAAAATTGTGGAAATAGTGCAAGTTTTCAGTATTAGTGCAAATAAGTGACTTTACCCCCTTAAAGCCGCATACTCGCTACCAGCCACAGCATGTATGACATGAGGACACATCAGCATATCGGAGAAAACGATATTCTGATGTCAGTACCTTTGGACATGCCTGCTTTGGAGCATAGATAAATGGACTGTGTTAATAGGGTACTTTTTACTTGTATTATTTGGTCAGAATTCACAATGTTGTTCAAAGTTGTAATACTTAAAGCTTTCCTTAAATAAGAAGTCGTTATTCGCTTTTATTTCTCAAGAGAAAGACATTTCAAAACCATCACATGGTGACTGGTTTTTAGATAATTTTATTATTGCTTAAGCCAAATATATTTCCGTACTCATAGTGTATCTACAAGGAATTATGCAATATAAGCACATCTACCAAATTATTGTTTCGATTAACGTGAAGTAACTATAAGAATAAGCTTTTTAATGGTAATTTATTGAAGAGTTGGTAGATAAACTTATGTGAACTAATACATCATACTTTTTTTTTATTCAGGGAGTATTGAAAGATATCCGGGGAAATCCCAGTATCGAATTTTTGGGTTGAATGCTATGCTTATTATAGGTAGGTAATAGAGAACCAAAAGCAGAGTTTTGTCTGAGGGGAAAAGTTTAAGTTCTGTTTGTTGATGTTTGGCTAATAGAGGAATGTGCAAGGGTCACTGGTGGCCGATGCCCGGTGGCACAATCGAACCGTCCGTTCCCACAATCAGCTGACCTGCGCCCTCCACACACAATATGGACTCTGTTGCCTCCACCCAATATTCATGATTAATTCCGCCTTGTTTAACATCCAACAAAGGGACTTTCGGAATAATCGCCGCAGATATTAGACCCTCGGGCGGGAGATTTCATTCGCACTGCCAGTATTCCGTTAATTCCTACGGTGCTGCTTGGCCAATCTCCGCTTTCGGCAGCCGCATTCCTTTATTGCTCACAAAAATTCCTTCGGTAAGAGTAGCTATGTAAACAATCTGATGTATTCCATTCACATGACTTTCTCTGCATCTATACAACAAATTATTGTTAAAAAAACTTATGCTTCTGTTTACTTCATGCTAATCAAGAAAAAATTAGCATAAATAGTCTTATTATTTCTTTCCTTGTAAGTAGAAGCGAAATAAGGGAGTACCATAGGTTAAATTAAACTGATAGTCAAAAGCTGGTTGCTATGTGACTGAAGTTCCTTTGTTTGTAAGGACAGGAGTTGACAAATTCCTTTATGAGAAAAGAATGCTTTTTAAACCTGAAACCAATAACAAGAAATATCTAAAAAACGATCAACTCCAGGAAAAAAATGAAGTATATAGCATAAAATTTGTGTGCGGTAAGTTTTTGTCAATCTCTCACGGTTTAGGAGTTATGCAAAATTCCGTAAATTTCATCCAGAATAAAGTCCTCTGCAGCGGCTGTTCCCAGAAAATTCAAGATATGCCTTTTATTTGTCTTTAATATACGATATTTTAATCAAAATCGTTGGAGCCATTTTTGAGAAAATCAAAATTTTCGAAAAAAGTTTCATGCAAAGGGTAGTTTATGATGGGGGATTTTTTTGAAAATGTTCGTGTCGTATCCTTGGAAGATACCAAACTTAAATAGCAAGTTTAGTATTCAACGGTCTTTTCGTTTTTAAATTATACGGCCCACAAACATACACACTAGGACATTTTTCTAAAAATGCTCTTTTTTTTTTTTTTTTGGATTTCAGGTGCTCTGAAATCTCGGTATCGAATTTTTGGATGCATTACAATACCTTCTGTATACACTATGTACATAGTACGTGTAGAGAAAGTAAAATTGTTCATAGTTAGAAACACCCTGATCTGCGTGCAGCGATTCGGTATGCATTGACGCTATGAAAAGGTGGCTCAGATATAATATTACATGTATCTTTATCTCTGTCTGTTAGTTTAGCATATCCCAAAGATAAAACACGAATGTTTTCAAGAAAATCCCCAAATCTAAACTACCCCTGAGATGGAAAAATTTCCGAAAACTTCGATTTTCTCAAAAATAGCTAAAAATTTGATTAACATGACATGTATTAAAGATACTTACATATTGACTTTTCTGGAACAGCCATTGAAGTCCTCTTCATTCTGCCTGACTTTTGCTAAGCCGTAAGAGATAGATAAAAACTTACAACACTCATGTCCCATACAGTTTTGTTGTTGAGCTAATATTCCTTACTATTGGTTTCAATTTTAAAATACTTATACTTTCCTCAAACTGGAATCCCGGGTTTCTTTTGCTTTACTGCTAATCTTGTAAAGAAGCGAATTTCAGCCACAATCGCATAGCGACAGCTTTTAAAACGTTTGTTATTTCTTTAGCCTTTTCATTCTCTTTATAAGGAACTGAGTAATGAAACTATTCGGCTAATGTGTATCTCGATTAGAATGAAATACAAAAATAATCTTTTGTAAGAAGTTTGTTTGCAGAGCAGGTATAGAAAGTCATGTGAATGAAATGCATCAGATTTTTTTAATAATGAATACTACTCGAGCACCTAAAGTATAGAAAACTTTTCATTCGACGCGTATTGAAGTTTCAATGGAAGATTCGCAATTCGCTAAAAAAAGAAAAAAAAAAAAAAAAAAGAGAGAGAGAGAAAAGAATAGCACCCCCCTCAGAAAATAAAAATCAATCTACATCATTCAACAAAGATAAAGTCGATAAATACCAATCCTCGGACTCACCTTTATTTCTTTAATTTATATTTTTAAGTTATAATTTAGGGAATGCAAGGTGATGTTTTTCTGATCCCAAGGTAGTAGATTCAAAATTGGCCCAGGCCGATGGTTTTTAAATGTACTGAAAAGCGACAAGTAAAAGAGCTCTTGCGGTACCATTCCGGCACACCAGCGACTCTGATATGATCATGGTAATTTACAGCGAACTTAAGAAACAAATATTTATTTTTAAGGCGAAACTCTTCATCTGACTCTCCCATTTTAAATATACTTAGAATGGAAGTGTTTTCGTAACTGTTTCTCTCTTAGAAATCATGAAAAATCTTCGTAAATGTACATATTGTTTTTTATATTCCCATTGCACATTTAATGAATTATTATTAATGAATTATTCATAAGTTGTTAGAGATAAACAAAATCATACAATAGGAAGGCTCATAAAAACAAACAATGTATCTATGACATCATCTTCGCAGAATTAAAACGTTCCACGATTTTCGCTGCAATTCCATCAATGCTTAAGTATTTGCCAGTAAATCTTGAGGTGTTTAGTTACTATTTGTTTCTCATGATCTATGTCACCTTAATATCAAGGCCAGTAATTTATGAACCTGCAACAAATGCACATTGAAAACTTTTCCTTCTGATGTTATCGTGTGTAACTTAAATAAACATGTATTTGAATGAATGATTATAATATACAGAGCTTTCAAAATACTCTAGATCTACAAATTAAATAACAATCAACAAACTGCATTTTCTTCCAGATTACAGGAAAGATCCGGGTGACTCACCTGACACAAACCTGTTCTTTATAGAGCCGTTTATTTTACCTTTATATCTGACCCAGAGCAGATGATTTACGTAGATTACTCGATAAGCAGAAAGAAAGTATCTTAAATTATGACAAATGCTTTAATCTCAAAGTTCCTATACTAAAGGAGAATATACAGACCGTTTCAAAACGACACCAACGAAGATTAGCTTAACTTGTCGAAACTTGATGTCGTAACTTTCCAACTCTTCTATTTAAAGTTTTATTTGTGTTTAAAAATAGCACACATTTAGGATTAGGCAGCGAAGGAACAACGGTTGTCATACTCCACACCCACATGCTACGTTCTCCATTACTAAGGTGTAATATGCGGCGCCGGCGTGTCTAGCAAACCACACCTACACCACGCGACTGGGACCATCGCTACCAACCGGCATCTCGCTTGGAATGGGCCAGGCACGTGCCATTTGGTTATGTACGACTGCCTAATCCATGGTGATTTTATGACAGTTTTTGTATGTGCAGAATTTAGAGCTGAAAATCTTATTCACTTATCACGTACAGTATGACCAACAAGGTCACATCTTCTTTTGGTGTAGTTTTGAATCACCCTTTATAACAAGCACTTTTAACCCAGCGTTACAGGACTAGTTTAAGTACCTTCATATTTTTACTTTCTCTATACGAACTACGTACATAGTGTATAGAAAAGGTATTGTATTGCACTAAAAAATTGATACCGAGATTTCACCGGAAATACGTGTTTTAGATACATGTCCATGCGTGTGTCTGTGGGCAGCATAGCGCATAAACGAAAGGACCGTTAAAGCCCAAACTTGGTATTTAAGTTTGGAATCTTCCAAGGATACGACACGAAGGTTTTCAAGAAAATCCCCTCACCCCACTACCCTTTACATGGAAAAAAAATTAGAAAATTTTGATTTTCTTAAAAATGGCTCTAACGATTTTCATTAAAATATCGTATATTAAAGATATTTACCTGACAAATAAAATGTGTATCTTGAATTTTTTGGTAATAGCCCCTGAAGACTACTTTATTCTGGATGAATTTTCGGAATTGTGCATAACTGCTAAACCGTAAGAGATGGACAAAATCTTACACTACAGAAAATGTAGCTCGCGATAAATCACACAATTTATGTCATATGCATTTTTTTTTTTTTTTACGTGGAGTTGATCATTTATAAGATATTCTTGGTTTTTCGTTTCCGCTTTGAAAAACATAATTTTCTCATACAGGAATGTGTTAACGCCTGTCCATACAAACAAAGTAACTTCAGTTACATAGCAACCAGCTTTTGACTATCATTTTAACCTATGGAACACCCTCATTTTGCTTTTACATACAAGGAAGCAAATAATAAGACTATTTCTGCTAATGTTTCTCGATTAGCATGAGGTAAATAGAAGCATAAGCTTTTTAACTAAAATCTGTTGCAGAGATGTAGAGAAAGACATGTGAATGGAACACATCAGATTTTTTTCCTTAACATAGTCCAAATTTTGTCCAACTATGTGCTGCTATGTCGAGGTTGTTACTGACTTTAAATGTAATTTAGCCTAAACTGTCCGCAATTTAAAACTATACCTACTTAATATTTATTGATTTTGCTAAGTAAGTTGCAGTGCCATGACACAAAGATTAAATTTATAGTCCCGTAGCAACCACCCCACTTCAATGGAAATACAGAACAGTGTATGCAATAATACACTAATTGTCTATAACTCTACCGTTAACAAAATTAAATTTGTTAAAGAGAAAAGTTGCGGTAATATATTTGCACAAACCAAGGTAAATTGAACCTAGTGAAGTGTATTTGCAGTTATAATTACTTGCAGTTTTATTTTTATGATCTATATTTGTTTCATAATACTTGTCCATATTGATATAAACAATTATACCCATATTTTACATACAGATGTTTTTCCTTGACTGCTAGTTTTTCCTTGACATTATGAACTTTGGAAACGCAACAGACACAAACTATATATATTAAATACAACTTAAACTCGTTGACAAAATAAAGGAACCCCGGATAAATGGAAAATGTGTTACCTAGCACTTGTCGATTATGCAGTTATCTGATATTACCAATAATGAAGTTTGGAAGCACATACACAATGAACATTCATTTCCTTTCCTACCACTTCTCTCCATTTTCTTTCTTGATATTGGGACAATGTCGGCCACGTGTGTGGCCGTCCTCACACCCGTCTTGGTATGCGAGTCGTTGCAGTTGGAGATCTTGGGATACGTAATAACACGCGAAGTGAGGTTACTGGAATGCGACACGTCTGGTACACTCGAAATTCCTCCAGAAGCTTCCACAATTTTCTAAAAGCTTCTGTGACGTCATTTTCTACCTATAAAAGGAAGAACAATTAAAGGCCATGTGTGCAGTGAATTGTATTCAGTTGTGTGTTCTGAATTAGCCTTCGACTGGAGTATTAGCGGACAGTGGCGTGCATGCAGTGCCTTGAGAAGAAAGCCGACAACTGTTTAGGCGTCGAAACGTCGAATGAACTGTTTGCAGCAGTGAATTAAGGACTTTATTTGTTACCAATTTTTGAGTTAAAAATATATATGCCTCAATAAGTGTTTTTATTAAACCGGAAATGCATTCCAAATGGTTGCACGTCAGAACATTCTAAAACTAACGTTTGCAAAATTAATTTACATGAAAACTGATTGCTCAGATTAGTTCTGATTCTCACACTTTGTTAATACAGAATTACACATGCTTAAACATGGGCGTGCAATTTCTTGATTATATCTGCCATGCTAAAACCAAACTAATGCACACTATCACATATTAATCATTGTTTTTGTTTTTTGAGAGTGTTTAACGCCCGCTTTTATAACCAAGGCACCGCAGGCGATGACACTGGTGATGCATGGAATGAAGATAGAACACCGGTGGAATGCGATGGCGGCGGAAACCGGAGAACCCGGAGAAAACCCGCCCCTGCGCCGTTTTGTCCACCACAAATCTCACATGCCATCACCCGGGCCGTCTAAGTGAGAGGTGAATGGCGAGACCCTTAATTGTTGCTGATTACATGTTCCAATCGAAGCAAATAACTTCGCAATATAAGTGCTACATAAGTCATAGGCAAAACTATCTGTAATAGTCATAGCATAGTAAATACGACGGTAAGGATGGCTAAAAAGTAATTCATCGTTTATACGTAGAAAAGAAATTTTAGTTTCATCTTTGGCCACTGATGGGCTTTGTAATACTACAATAGGATTCGGCAATACGCAAAGCGCCAAACCCAGTGAATCACCCTGAATAGGATGTGGTTGTATGTGTGCGGCTGTATGTGTCTTCTTGTTCTTCCAGCCACGGTTTGGGTCGAACACTTCCGTTGTAATGTTTCTCATCGTTTCCTTGGTGTTCCAATTGATGGTCGCCCTGAAGGTTTGTAGCTGAAGAGCTGTCTTTGAGTTCACTCTTTCGGCATTCTTTGTATCTGGTCCATTTCTGTCTGTGTTTGGTAATTGTAATGTTGATGGACTATACTTCTCCAATTCTCTCATTCCTCAGGCGTTTTTCTCTCTTGCAGCCTTTCACTAAGCATAAGAATCTCATTTCATATGCTTGTAGTTTGTTTTTATGTTTCTGTGTAATTGTCCATTCTGATTTACGAACAGAATGATAGGAATGACCACATATCAATACATTTTTAACTATGTCTCATTTATGGCTTTATCTTTTTAATGGCTGCTGAACTGTTCCATAAATTTCTTGAAATGTAATATTTTATTTATATCATTATATTCGATATGTTAAATCACACTTTAACTACTGGAAGTGAAACTCTTGAACATGAATTATGAAAATAGTTATATTGCGTCGTGTCTTTAGTTGAGTGATAAGAAAAAACACGATGAAATTCTGAAAACTCCCTCAATGTGTCTGGGAAAACAAAAGAAGCTATCTTGTTTAAGGACAAGATACTGCCTGTTTTTATCAGATAATGGCTGTAGTGTCCAGAAGGTGTGTGTAAAATCTCATCCAAAGTGTCTGATCTACGCGAGGCTTGTGGGAATTCCCCGTAACTGGCTCTGCTATCGCGCTTCTGAATCTGCTACAGAGATGCTCAAATCAGTTCCAATATCTAACAGGCCGTGAGAAGGGAGGGGAACAAACAAACAGACATCGTGGGATCCAGTAAAGCGTGCAGCACTACAAAGAAGTTAGGTTAACTCCAATAACCTGCTGGCATGTGGGAAGAAAAAACCTTCCCCCAAACCATCTCTGCATCTTTATGGGTGTTTGCGTTTGCTTCTTCCGAATGAACTGCCCCGTTATTTTTGTTGCCACTTTGACCCCCAGAGAAAGACATAATAAGTTGAGGAAGGAGAAAACGAAACGTGCAATTAGCGAATCGCGATTCACGACTCTCGATAATAATCGACATGTCAAAGAAGTCGATCGATTATCTGTAACAAAATCGAGTTTAGCATATACACAGCATCTATGCGGAAAAAACGTTTCCGTGCAGTATTTCTGCGTGTAGAGTGTGCTTTTAATTGCAGGTCTCTGCTAACCTCTTCACCTAGCGGCCGAAGAGACAATTCATGCAGTATTTATTTGTATGTTTTTCCTTCTTTTGATTGTAGCGTTAGTGCAATCGGAATCATGATCACGTTTATTCAATGAGCGGAACAGTACCTGTTGAGCAAGGCACTGTTATAAAAACTAGTCTGCAACGGAGATTATGGATTAATTTGAGGCATACTAACAATTCTACATCCATGTTTTCGCGCAAAACATCAAAGCAAATGAAGTACAGCCAGTGTTCTCATCAGCTAGTATAAAACAAATAAACAGGTAGTACACGTTTAATTGCATTCTTTTAATAGAATATTTCTAGCGCCGCTGTTGTATAGCTTAGGGGTGAAAATAATTGGATAAATCTGTAAACAAAAGAACGAAAACTTTTATAATTTTAACGATCTTTATTTTATATGCTGTCATTACAGAAAGTATTATATTCCACCGAAAAGTTCGATGTCGAGATTTCCCCGAAAATATCCTTTAAGGTCCCCTGAGTCCTAAAAAAGGCATTTTTAAAAAAAAGGTCCGTGAGTGTCTGTACACAGCACAGCTCAAAAACATAAATACTATTAAAAATGGATGCGGCATGAAGATTTAAAAAAAACTTCCCCACCACAAACTACTCTTTACCTGGAAAATATTTTTAAAATGTTGTTTTTCTCGAAATTTGTTCTAATAATTTGTTTAAAATACCGCGTATCAAATATATTTATATCACAAATACAGTGCATATCTTGAATTTTCTGGGAATAGCCTCTGACTCCTCTTTATTCTGTATGAGTCAGGCAGGATTTTGCATTACGTTTAAACCTTAAGAGATAGACAAAAACTTACTCCACCAAAATGTAGATCTCAATAAAACACACAATTTATGACATATGTGTTTCTCTTGGTACAGTTAACTATTTTCTAAATATTTCTTGGTATTAGTTTCCTTTTTAAGCCACCTAACTTTTCTCAAATGGCACCCCACAAAGTGAACCGAACCTCGGTTGTTTCACATAGCGACCAGCTTTTACAAGATTTGACTATCGCGTTAGCCGTATATATTTCCTCATTTCCCTTCTACTCGCAAAGAAGCAAGTAATAAGCAGTTCTGCTAATTTTTATCTTAATCAGCATTGTGTGGATAAAAGAATAACTCTGTGAGAATAGTTTTCATGTAGAACAGCTAGAGAAAGTTATGTGAATGGAGCACATCAGATTCTTAAAATTGCTACGTGCAAATAGTTTCCTTCACTATTAAACAATTAATGTTTTTCGATAAGACTATTTTTCAACTTCTATAATATGGAAAAAGCTTAGGGGAATCAATTTCAAGCAATTAATATTACAAATATATTAATAGAAAATTAAAATTTATTTTGATTTAAATGTGTGATTGTGCAAAGAAAAGTGTTTTATGCTGGTTAATTTTAATTGTAAAACAATTTTACTGATTGTAAATAGGTGCATAAAAGAAACTAACAAAAAGTGCATGACTTAAAGCACCATTTTGCTTATTAAACGAGGATTATACATAATTTATTTTTTGTACGTAAAGGGATACTGGAATTATTGTGTTACTAAATTAATAATTATTTTACCAATGAGTAATGGGGAAATAGAAAAATAAATGTCTTTTCTATTATAAAGTTAAAGTTCATTAACAGGCAAGCTATAAATCTTTAAGTTATGATCCATCAAGAGAATTATACTCTCAGAAATTTAGAAAGTGGCTGGAAAACGTTTGTATACAGACGAATTTCTGTGAATGAGAAGACAAAGAATAATACTGAATTAGTTAAAGAGTAAAAGAGCTGCCTCAGTTGATAATACGAAATATAGGATTTGGAAATAAGTTTATAACACCTCACGTAATAACTTTTGTGGGGAGTAATTAAGTAGGCGGGACTTAGGTTAACAAAACAGTTGAAGGCATGTTAGATTGAAAGTTTGAAATTCCAAACTAATAATGCTAGCTTTTAAAAATTTATACCACAGGTGCAATATAACGAAAATAAGTTACAGTGTGAATTTCATTCATTTTTCTCAAATAGTTTGGAAGTTATATTCAAATTTGCATACGTTTATATCACGTCACTAAAAAGGTCCTTTGCGACAACAAATTTAAATGTTGGGCTAATATTTTAACCCTAGCTTCATAATAATCTACTTTTTATAACGACCCTATTTTTCTATGTCTTCTTTGGTTGAAACTCCAAAAATGTTTAATATATGGATATGCTATTTTGTCATAACAAATATAATTTGTATGTTTGTGAATTGAAAATATGCTTCAATATATCTGGCAGTAAAACCTAGAGTAATTCTTTTCCACAAGGAGCATCTTACAGGGAGAAAATTGCTTAAAATATCAATAGCAATAAAATAACGAAAGCTTTGAATGCATGGCTCACATTAAAATCCACCTGGTTGCTAGTTGGACACTCAGCTTTCCTTTTCTTCTCCTCTGCTACTGTCTTTTTCATTTTGCATTGTTGCTTTTCTTCTGCACAGCTTCGTTTTTTTTTTTTTTTTTTTTTTTTTTTTTTTTTTTTTTTTTTATTATTTTGTATGATACGAATGAGATCTTGTCGAACTGATGTTTTTCTTTTCCAGTCCAGTATAGTTTTTCCATAATGGCTTAAGGCATTTAAAATGTCTCCTTATGTACAATTATAGCTTTTTTGTATTCAGGAACATTTAAATTATTTTACGGAATTAAAATAGAGAAGTAGATTTTTTTTCATGAAATGTTAGTCATACATACCCTTAGCGATGAGAAGATTCAAATTTTTTAAGATTCGCTAAGCAGTTTAGCGAGTTTTGGTAACTTAAACTTGTTACTTTACTATAGAAACAATATTTGTGTACAACTTAAGGTTCTGCATACTCCAGAAGTTAGCAGACTTAGTACAACACAGTTATAATTCATCATGTCGAAAATCAGCAACACTTGATTATTCATCTTAAAAAAATGTGAAAGCAGATCTGTCATAGCCGCTATTAAATGTTATCGGTAACATTAATTGGTTTAGTCATGCTGGCCCTTCCTATACATTCCCTAAGAGAAAAGCTTTTACAGCTCTTCTAGCAGCCTCAGGCGGAGGAACGTCTAGAAAAATTAATTTAAAAATCTGACGTGCTCCATTCACATGGCTTTCTTTACATTGTTGCAACAAACTATTGTTAAAAAGCATACTCTTCTATCTACTTTATGATAATCTTGATAAACATTAGCAGAAATTTTCGTTAGTACTTGCTTCCTTGTAAACAGGAGGAAAATAAGGGAATACGCTAGTGTTAAATTTCTTAAAAAGCTGGTTGCCATGTGGTTGAAATCCATTTCAATGCAGGGCAAGGGATTACAACTTTCCATGTGAGAAAAGTTTAAGTATTTTAAATCTGAAACAAATATCAAGGAATATCTCCATTAATATTTTGCAAAATGTTCTTTACTTTCTCTACACGTACTATGGATACAGTGTATAGAGAAGATATTGCACTCCACCCAAAAATTCGATACCAAGACTTCACCGGAAATATATATTTTAGGGCTCCCTGTATCCGAAAAGGGAATTTTCAGAAAAAGGTCCGTGTGTGTGTCAATGTGTCTGTGAAAACGATAACTCAAAATTGAAAAGTCGGTAAAATACCAAACTGGCATTTAAGTTTAATATCTTCCAGGGATGGGACACGAAGATTTTGAGAAAAATCCCCCCATCCCAAACTAACCTTTACATGGAATTTTTTTCGAAAATTTTGATTTTCTTAAAAATGGCTGTAACGATTCTGATTAAGATTCTTATCTTTAAGACATTTACCTGACAAATAAAATGTATATCTTGAATTTTCTGGAAATAGCCTCTAAAGACTACTTTATTCTGGATGAATTTTAAGAAATTTTGCATACATGCTAAACTGTAAGAGATAGACAAAAACTTACCACACAAAAATGTAGAGCAGGTTAAAACACACAATATACGTTATAATAATTTTTTTCCTTGAGTTGATTGTTTTTGAAATACTCCTTGTTTTTGGTTTCAGCATTAAAAAAGGTACAGTTTTTTCATACGGAATTTGTCAACTTCTGTCCATACAAACAAAGGACCTTCAGTCACATAGTAAGCAGCTTTTGACTATCGCTTTAACCTATGGTACTCCCTTATTTCGCTTCTGCTTACAAGGAAGCAAGTATTAAGACTATTCCTGCTAATTATTTCTCGATTAGCATGAAGTGAATAGAGGCATACATTTTTTAACAATAACTTGTTGCAGAGATGAAAATAAAGTGAATGGAACACACAAGATTTTTATGTATAGTTTATTTAATGTCAGCTAACTATACATTATAGCGACATTTTTGTGGCAATTGTTGAAGCGGTGAAACCTTAAATGTAATTAAAACCAGCTTTAAGTTTGCGCCTCAATATCTAAATTGATTGTTTTTGTTTCAATCAAAGTAAATTAAAATAGTTATTTAGTTTGTGAAGTTTAGAAATGAAAGCCCTGTATTTGAAAATGTGTGGGAAGGGCTTCATTTATTTAAGAATGAGAAGAAACATTTTAAAGATAGAGGATTTCCCAAAGAGCTTTGTCAAGGATTGTATAGTACGGTTTCAATTAAATCAAAAATAAATATACTGTTATTTCATCTGGTAAGTTTTGCAATGAAAGCCCTGTATGTATATATGTGGGAGGGGCTTGAGTTATTTAAGAATGAGAAGAAACATTTAAAAAATATGAAATGGCGTGTTATTTATGGACGCTCTTTAACTACTGTGGTTCTCAGCGTCCCATTCTAAATTGGGCGTGAAAGACCGATTAATTTTGCTCAGAGGCCACTCTATCACGCTTGATGTTCTTTTACGTGCCATAAATCAACGACACGGGACCAATGGCTTTACTTCCCTTCCGAAGGAAGCCAAGCTAAAGATTTTTACGCCCGAAAAAATCCATGTCCTCCGCCAGGTTTGAACCCGCGACCTTGTGTATATGAAGCTAGCATGGTAACCATTACACCACGGAGGGCGACAAAACATTTTAAAGACAGAGAATTTCCCAAGAGCTTTGTCAGGATTGTGTAGTACGGTTTCAATTAAATTAAAACTATATATATTGTTATTTCATCTGGGAAGTTTTGAAATGAAAGTCTTGTATGTATATATATGTGGGAAGGGCTTTAGTTATTTAAGAATGGTAAGAGACATCTTAAAAGGAAAGATTTTCCCAGAGATTTTTGTCAAGGATTTTGTAGGGCGACTGAGATTGTTAGCCGTCATCTTTATGTTGTCCGGAGACACAATTAGTTAGTATATTTGTTTAACACAAGGAGTTCCCAGAACACGTGCTAGGAGCTGCAATTAAGTGGCACTCAGCAGGACCGGGTGTGTGTTTTATATACGAGGTCCATTAAATACATGTTGCACTTGCCCTCCTGCAACTTGTCTGGGCAGGAACATCTAGGTGTATTTGGAAAACGCCCTCGGAGAGAATTTGTTTTTAATAGGGAGGTGACGTTAGTCGAGCTGGGATCTGGGGCGACCGCTACGCCTATCACTGACGTGCAGACAAGGTCGTCACCTCCAACCTCACTATCTCCACAATGTTAATGAATTGCTGGGCCTATCCTCAAGTACCAAGGATGCTAATGCCAGCCATGTACTTTGTCTACACGTACCATGTACATCATATATAGAGAAGGTATCGCATTCCACCCGAAAATTCGATACCAAGATTTCACCGTTTTTGGGTCCCCTGTAACCAAAACAATCTCATGCGTTACACTCACATGACTTTCTCTAGCTGCTCTACAAACCTCCGACAAAAGATTCTTCTTCTTTGCACACACAATGCTAATCCAGGTAAATATTAGCAGAATGTTCTTATTATTTACTTAGTTCCTAATAAGTAGAAGAGAATAAGGGAATGCGCTATGCTAAAGTGATTGTCAAATGTTTTAAAAGCTATCGTTATGCGATTGCCATCGTAAATCACTTCTTTGCTAGGCCAGGAGTAGAACAAAATAAAAGCGGACACTTCCTGTCTGAGAAAGTTTAAGTACTTCAAAATTGAAACCAATAACAAGGAATATTTCAGAAACGGCTACCTCCACAACAAAACCGTAAAGGACATAAATTGTGTGTTTTGTCGTGATGTACATTTTTTGTGCAGTGAGCTTTTTTCTATATCTTACGGTTTAGCAGTTCAGCTAAATTCATCCAGAATAAAGAGATCTTCAGTGGCTATTCCCCAAAAATTCGAGATATACATTTTATTTCGGACATAAATAGCTTTAATATACGAGATTTTAATCAAAATCGTTAGAGCCATTTTTAAGAAAATCAAAATTTTCGAAATTTTTTCCATGTAAAGGGTAATTTTTAGTAGGGGGATTTTTTTTGAAAATCTTCGTGTCGCATCCTTGGAAGATGCTAAACCTAAATAACAAGTTTGGTATGAAACGGTCTTTTCGTTTTGGGGCTATGCTGTCCAAGATACACACACACACACACACACACACACAAAAAGACAGACACACGCACGGACCTTTTTCTAAAAATGCTTTTTTCGGACTCAGGGGACCCCAAAACATATATTTCCGATGAAATCTCGGTATCGAATTTTTGGGTGCATTACAATACCTTCTCTATCCCTATGTACATTATACATATGCGGCTGGAAAAAGTAAAAAATCTCATGTGTTACACTCACATGACTTTCTCTAGCAAACATCTTACAAAGGATTATTCTTCTTTCTACAAAATGCTAATTCAGATAAACATTAGCAGAATATACTTATTACTTAGTTCCTTATAAGTAGAGTGGAACTAAGGGAATGCGCTTGACTAAAGTGATAGTCAAATGCCGTTATTGGATTGTCATTACATTCGCTACTTTACTTGTCCAGGAGTAGAACAAAAGAAAAACGAACACTTCCAATAACAAGGAATACCTCGGAAACGGTTACCTCCACAACAAAAACGTAAAGGACATCAGCTGTGTTTTTTGACGAGATATACATTTTTGTGTAGTAAGTTTTTGTCTATCGCTTACGGTTTACTAGCTACAAAAATACAGCAAAACTCATGCAGAATAAAGAGCGTTTAGAGGCTATTCTAGAAAATTCAATATATAATTTTATTTGTCGTGCAAATATCCTTAATATACGGTATTTTAATAAAAATCGTTAAAGCCATTTTTGAGAAAATCAAAATTTTCGAACATTTTTGCATGTAAAGGGCAGTTTGGTGTGGAGAGATGTTCCTCAAAATTTTCGTGTTGATTCCTTGAAAGGTACTAAACTTATATACCAAGTTTGTTATTTTTGAGTTATTGTGTTCACAGACACACGGACACACGGATACGGACACACATACACACGGAACTTTTTCTAGAAATGCGTTTTTTGGATTCAGGGTACCCTAAAATGTTTATTTTCGGTGAAATCTCGGTATCAAACATTTTGGGTGGAATGCAATACCTTTTCTATACACTATGTACATAGTGCTTGTAGAGACAGTAAACAGCATTTTCAGAAAAAGTTCCGTGTGTGTCCGTGTGTCTGTGCGCATGATGCTCAAAAACGAAGAGTCCGTAAAATAATAAACTTAGTATTTAAGTTTAGTATCTTCCAAGGATGCGATACGAAGATTTTGAGGAAACCCCCCCCCCCCCCCGCCCCCAACTACCCTTTACATGGAACATTTTTCGAAAATGACAAGGTATTGTATTACACTAAAAATTTTGATACAGAGATTTCACTGGAAATATATGTTCAGAGACCCCTGAATCCACAAAAAGAATTTTTAGAAAAATGTCAGTGTGTGTGTGTGTGTAAACACAATAAGTCAAGAACGAAAAGTTGATTTTTATTAAAATACCATACATTAAGATATTTACATGACAAATATAATGTATAGCTTGAATTTCCTGGGAATAGCCTACAAAGATGTGTTTATTTTTGATTATATATATATTTTAATTTTGCATAACCAGTAAACCGCAAGAGATAGACAAGGACTTACTACACAAAAATGTGTAGAGCTCCTTAAAACACACAATGTATGTCATATATTTTCTTCTTTTTATGGAGTTTACCGTTTTCGAGATATACCTTGTTATTGGTTTCAGCTTTAAAATACTTTTTTCATACGGGAACTTGTAAACTCCTGGTCACGCAAAGGAACGGATTTCAATCCCATGGCAACTAAATTTCAAAACATATGACTGTCGGTTTAGCCTTTTACTTATAAGGAACTAAGTAATAACATCGTTTCTGCTAGTGTTTATCTTAATTAGCATGAAGCAGAAAGAACAATAAGCTTATTAACAATAATTTGTTACAGAGATGTAGAGAAAATCATGTGGATTGAACAAATCAGATTTTTTAAATAGAGTTTTAAATCACACAAAAATATACGTTGATTACTGAATTATAATTTGTTTCAATAATGTTGTAACTATAATCTCTAAACTAAACATTCGTTCATAAAACGAATATTTTTGGGGATGTGGGAACTTAATATTCGTGTTAGAATACTTTTTTCACCAGTAATATTACAATACTTTTGCATTTTCTGGGAAAATTTAGTCGTATTTAAACAAAACTGAGATGCGTGGTACTTTGATAAAAATACTGATTTGATAAAAACGCAGTTTTATAAAATAGTATATTAAGAAACAGGTATATTCCTCAAATTTTAAATGGCTAAAGAGCTCGAAGCAAGGCAGTAGATACATTGTTGATATGTCTAAGGATGTCTAAAGATTCCATAACCTTTCTTCTATAAAAGAGCGGTTTGCAGTAAAAAGTTGATTCCCAGTGTCCCTTAAAATGTTACTTTGTACCGTTCCTCGTACTGTCTCTAGTACGTACATACAACAAAGGAAGAGAAGCTATTGTATTCCATCCAAAAATTTTTGATACCAGGATTTCATTGGGAATACACTTTTTTGGGTTCCTTGTATCCAAAAATCATTTTAGAAAAAGGATGGTATGTGTGTGTCCATTATTGTGCCCCTGAACAACATAAGACAAAAACGAAACGTCGGTTAAATAAACTTGATTATTAATATCAGCATTTTTAACATTGCAACACAAAGATTTTCAAGAAAATCCCCCAAACCAAGGTACTCTTTACATGGAGAAAATTTCGAAAATTTTGATTTACTCAAAATGGCTTAAGATTCTGATTGAAGTAGTGTATATTAGAGATATTTACATGAAAAATAAAATGCCTTTCATAAACTTCTGGAATAATTTCTGAGCAGCTCTTCATTCTGAACAATTTTGTATGGTTAGTAAACCATAAGAGATGGACAAAAACTTACACCATAAAACCGTTAGACCTCGGTAAATATCACAAAGCTATAATAAAATTTTTTTAGAGTTAAGTGTTTCCGAAATACTTCATGGTGTTCGTTGCAATTTTAAATACATTTTGCCAAAACTAGAGGATATCATTCGTTTCATATGTTTTTTGCTTTACTCTTGGCCATGCAAAGAAAATTGCCTTTCAATCATTTTACATGGCGACCAGCTTTAAAAATATTTGACTATCGCTTTAGGCTAGTGTTTCCCTATTTACCTTCTACTTACAAGCTATAAGAGCTTTTATATTAAAGCTTATCTTTATTAACATGATATAGGTAGAAGAAAAATATTTTGTGAGAATAGTTTGTTTTGCAGAATAGGTAGAGAAAGCCATGGAATGAAACACACAAGGTTTTTATCCAACTTTCACTTAGCGGTCCCTTAAATGTATTAACATATCGTAAATGTACAATAACAAAAAATGATTATCCTGTATAATTTTCGATATGCACAAGAGAGGAGTATTACCAGTATAATAAAATAGTCTGTATGTTAGCGATAACATAGTTAATATTGCTCAGATACTAAATACTTATGGTGATAAGACGCCATTAAGGTAGTTCTGTAAAGGGAGATATTCTGGTTGGTTGAACCACGTAAAAAAACATCAGTTGGGAAATTTAATGGCATACCGGCGTGTTGTCACAGTAGCTCAATGGATAGAGCCAATGCACGGAGAGTGGGAAAACCGTGTTCAGTTCCCGGCTGTGGCATTACATTTTTAAACTGGTTCCAATAATAAAAAATCTGAAGTGTTCCATTCACATGACTTTCTCCTCATCTCTGCAACAAAGTATTGTTAAAAAGCTTATGCTTCTATTTACTTCATTCTAATACATGAAAAAAGAACAGAAATAGTCTTACTACTTGCTTCCTTGTAAGTAGAACCGAAATAAGAGAGTACCAAAGGTTAAAGTGATAGTTAAAAGCTGGTAGCTACGTGCTGAATTTCCTTTGTTTCTATGGACAGGAGTTGGCAAATTCCCATATGAGAAAAGTATGATTTTTAAGGCTGAAAACAATAACAAGGAATACCTAAAAAACGATCCACTCCACGAAAAAAGTGCATATAACATAAATTGTGTGTTCTAAAGAGCTCTACATTTTCTGTTAAGTAATATCTATCTTTTACGATTTGCCAGCTATACAAACTTCCGTAAAATTCATCCAAAATAAAGTAGTCTTCAGAGGCTATTCCCAGAAAACTTCAGATATACATTTTTATTTGTCAGTTAAATATCTAATATAAAATATTTTCATCAAAATCGTTAGAACCATTTTTAAGAAAATAAAAATTTTCAAAAATTTGTCCATGTAAAGGGTAGTTGGGGTGGGGGAATTTTCTTGAAAATGTACGTGTCACATCCTTAGAAGATACAAAACTTAAATACCAAGTTTGGTATTCAACGGTCTTTTGGTGTCGAGTTTTGAGTGGAATGCAATACCTTCTCTATATACTATGTACATAGCGAGTGTAGAGAAAGTAAGAATCATTACCCTGTGTAATTTTAATATGTTCAAGAGAGAAATATTACCATTATAATATCGTATTTGGTATTTGAACATCTTAAAAAATGTGGTAGCTGCAAGAAAAGAAATTAATGATTTCGGACAAGAAAATGAATGTTTAGGAGACTGCTACTTACATAGTAGCCCGCATCCGGGACGATATTCCTCAGCAGTCCTCACCTGCAAGGCATGTGAGAGCAATTATTTACACTTACCGCAAGCGTTCGGTTGCCCTCCATCAAGGGGTTACAGAGTTCGGCCACAGATAAAACAAGCAAAACAAGCAACTCGTTTTGGAGTGAGCCAGCAATGGGAGATTAGGCAAGTACGTGAAGTAAGATAATATATTCAAATGTTGGCGGTTAATCTACACGGAAATTTAATGAATGGTACTAATGAGGTCATGGACTTGGCTAGAAAACTGATGCCGCCGTGTTAACTGATGGAGTATTGTGAATGTCTTTGAGATAGAGCGCTGGGTAATATAGAAACTTATGCAGAAGAAATATCAGTTCGTATTACTTTTTCTGCCGCATATGTAAAAAGGTATACATTCCACCTAAGGTATTGTGCTTCACCTAATATAAAAATCTGATATGTTCCATTCATTTCACTTTTGCTAAATCATGTAACAAATTATAATTAAACATACTAGCTATAGTATAATCTGTCACAATCACAGTAAAAACATCCAGTAGAGTACTTCGACCTCTCCACTGCCACCGAAGATGTCTGCCGTAGTTGCAGACAAACCGTCTGGGAAGAAGAAGAAGGAGTCCAGTTAAACAGTTTATTCTTCTATCAAATGTATGATAATCGAGATAAATATTAGCACAAATTGTCTAAATTACCTGCTTCCTTGTAAGTAGGAGGTAAATAAGGGAATACACTACGCTAAGCCGACAGTTAAATGTTTCAAAATGGGGTTGATATGGGATTGAAATCAGATTATTTGCGTGAAAAGTTCCCGTATGAAAAAATCTGATGTGCTCCATTCACATGACTTTTTCTACTTCTCTGTAACAAATTATTGTTAATAAGCTCATTCTTGTATCTATTTAAAGTTAAAACATAAGCAGAAACGGTCTTATTACTTAGTTCCTTTATAAGTAGGAGGGAAATAAGGGAATACAGAAGGCCAAGCCAACAGTCAAATGTTTCAAAATGGGGTTGCCATGGGATTGAAATCCGATTATTTGCGTGACCAAGAGTTGACAAATTCCGGTATGAAAAAATATAAGTATTTTAAAACTGAACCAATAACAAAAAAATCTCAAAAACGATCATCTCCACAAGAAAATATATGTGACATAAATGATATGTTTTGACGATATCTACATTGTTTGTGCTGTAAGTTTTTGTCTATTTCTTACGGTTTAGCAGTAAATCAAAATTCGTCAAAATTCATTCGTAATAAAGATGTCTTCAGAGACTATTCCCAGAAAATTCAAAAGATACATTTTATTTGGGACGTAAATATCTTTAATCAAAATCGTTCGAGTCATTTATGAGAAAATTAAAACTTTCGAAAATGTTTCCATGTAAAGGATAGTCAAGTTGGGGGAATGTCTTGAAAATCTTCGTGTCGCATCGTTGAAAGATACTGAACTTAAATACAAAGTTTGGAATTTAACGGGCTTTTAATTTTTGAGCTATACTGCCCAGACACATACACACATACACACAATCACACACGGACCTTTTTCTAAAAATGATTTTTTTTATTCAGGAGGCTCTAAAACTTACATCTCGAGATCGAATTTTTGGGATGAATAAGATAATTTGTCTATCTCAATGTACACTGTACATACGGGGATAGAGAAAGTAAAAATCTGATGTGTTGCACTCCATGATTTCGACCCGTTCTGCAAACAGGCTATTTTTAGGGAAGCTTATTTTTTGTCTACTTCATACACTAGGCTAAAGTGATATTAAAATGTTTTAAAAGTTGTGTCTATACGATTGTCATTGAAGAGAAACACGAACAACTTTCTGTTTTAGAAAAGTAACTATTAAGTATTTAAAAAGCAAACGAATAACAAGGAATTCTCGTAAAG
The DNA here is from genome assembly GCA_030762935.1 of Hymenopus coronatus. Taxonomy (NCBI): domain Eukaryota; kingdom Metazoa; phylum Arthropoda; class Insecta; order Mantodea; family Hymenopodidae; genus Hymenopus; species Hymenopus coronatus. The sequence continues at coordinate 61,010,054 of CM060898.1, read as the reverse complement.
TGTTAATCCTAGAAAAAATCTATTTGTCATAAATTGTGTATTTTAATGAGATCTAGATTTTTATATAGTAATTTTTTGTCAATTTCTTACGTTATACAAAAGTCGCACAGAATGAGAGGTCTTCTGAGGCTATTCTCAGAAAACTCAAGATATGCAGTTCATTTGTTATGAAAATATATTAAACTTACACTTAATAAATAATCAAAAATGTTAGAGCCGCTTTTGAGAAAATCAAAGATTTCGAAAAATGTTACATGTAGGGATTCTTTTGGGCGGGAGCTTTTCCTGAAAATCTTATACCAAGTTTGGTATTTTACAAACTTTTCATTTCTGGGTTATGCTGCCCACAGACACACACACGCACACACACTGACAAATAGGCACACACCTGGATATTTTTCTAAAAATACCTCTTTTTAATTCAGTGGATCTGAAAACATACATTTCCAATTAAATCTCGGTAGCCTAATTTTTAGGTAGAATACAATTCTTCTCTATATACTATGTAGATTCTACATATGTACTGGAGAAAAAAATAGATAAGGATTTTTAAAAAAATATGCCAGTGTGTGTGTGTGCCTGTGTGTCTTTGAATAACATAACTCAAAAACTAAAGTAATTTAAGTACAAAACTCTATCCTTCTAGGATGCGACACGAAGATTTTTAAAATAAAATCTCAACTCCAAATTACCTTTTATATGGCAGATTTTTCTAAAGTTTCCATTCTCTCAAAACTGACTGTTACAATTTTGAGTTAAAGACTATATTAAAGGTAAAAGCTTACTACACGGAATATGTAGGCCTTAGTTAAAGCTCACAATTAATGTTAAATGCATTTTTTGTGGAGTTAACCATTTATGAGATGTTCCTTGTCAATTGTTTAAGTATCGAATACTTATTATTTTTTCAAATGGAGAGTCATCAATGATTTTTCCTTTTCTTTTAAATCCTGGCCATGCAAAGAGAACGAATTTCGATGTTACCATTACACACCAAACCAAGAACAGTTTTTAAAAGGTTTAGCTTTAATTATAGTCTGGTACACTTCCTTATTTACTTTTCAACTAAGGATAAGTAATAAAACCACTTTTAATGGTTATATCGATTAACATATAGTAAACAGAAGAATAAGTTTTGCAGAAATAGTTTGTTAAAGAATATGAAGACAGTCATGTGAATTTAATTTTTTTATTTTTGTTCGTCAATAAAACACGAATAGTTAGATTAAACATTAGAATTAAGTAGCACTGATAGTAATGAAAAAATAACGCAGTATTCCGCTCTTTGGTGAGTATTCATGGGATAAACTGACCTCTGTGACAGTTTAACTTTGGCTTCGTGTTATCTGATTTTTACGGTCAACTTTAAGATTAAAATTATATGAATATTACTTTCCATAATTGGTACATAGAGAATTTATTGTATTCCAACCACAAATTTGGTATTGGATTTCACTGTAAATACGTTTTAGAGTATCCCCTGTATAAAAAAAGCATCTTTTAGAAATAAAGCTCCTCGTGTGGTTGCTTGTGTCCATGTGTCTGTGAACAGAACAACTCAAAAACGAAAAGTCGCTTAAATACCGAACTTGATAATTAAGTTGAACACCTTCCAAGGATATGACACGATGATTTTCAAGTTAATCCCCCCACCCCAAGCTGCTCGTCAAATGTAAACATTTATGAAAAGTTTGTTTTCTCAAACTCTAATGATTTTGATTAAATATGTTTCCATGAAAAATAAAAGTAAATCTTCAATTCTGTGGAAATGGCCTCTTTTAACTAACTGGTAAACCATAAAAAATGTAACTCTCCTTAAAACTAACAATTTATGTCAGATACCCTTTCTCGTGGAGGTAACTGTTATCAAAATATTCCAACATTGGGTTTTATTTTCGGAATTGTCTAACCCTCCCCGTATTTGTAGGGCTGATACCCCCCTAGTACTTACAAGCGAATGCCTAGGGGTCAGAATCCTGACGGGGAGCCAACGGCACGGAACTACAGAATGGAGAACCTGTTACGAGGGGTCAGCCTGTAGCCAGGCATGAACATGAGAAAGTGGTTGACATGAAATATAAGCGAAATTGAAGATAGAAAAGCTGACGATGGAGCAACTGGTAGAATAAGTGGCGGGAGAAACCGGAGAACCGGAGAAAAAACAACCCAGACGCCGCTTCGTCCACCACAAATCCCACATGTGGGCGTTCGGGATCGAACCCAGGCCGCCTAGATGGGAGGCGAGCTGTCTAACCATTCAATCACGGTGCCACCGCTTTCTATTTTAAAATGCTTATGCTACGGGCATTTGTCATTTTCTTTTTTAACTCCTGGCCATAGAAATAAAACCTATTATTGCTTTAGTCAGGGAGAGTAAGATTATTTCTGTTAATTTTAGTTTGAATAGCACGATGTATAAGGAATATCGCGCTTTTATAACGCGGGGGAGGGGGGATTGCAAAGCTGTGACTTTCTGAGTTGTGTTTTAGGTCGAGCAAGTATCTCTAAGAAGTGATCAGTGAAGGAATGTTTATAGATCAACACACTTGAGTTTAGGTTTTTTTATTTTTATTTAACAACTGTATGTAGTAAAAACTTTGATAATGATTTGACAGGTGAATTACTTTGAATAACCTGCCTGAAACTGTATTGCAACACTATCACCTTCACATCATACTCTGCGCGTGAAAACTTTACTAAGCTAAGTTTAAAAGAAGAACTCATGATTTCGCTTCTCACATTTTTACATAAACTGTAAAAATTAGATAGATTGTTCAGAAGGACTGGGTTCTGAATCTTCGTACTCAGAATATAGTTATATGCTTCTCCTTCAATCTGCCTTAGTATTAAAAAACCTTAAAAATCTGACGTGTTCCGTTCACATGACTTTCTCTACATCTCAGCAAAAACTATTATTAAAAAGCTTATGCTTCTATTTTCTTCATGTTAATCCAGAAGAAATTAGCAGAGTCTTATAATTGCTTCCTTGTAAGTATAAACGAATTAACGGAGTATCATAGGTTAAAGTGACAGTCAAAAGCAGGTTGCTATGTGACTGAAGCTCCTTTGTCTGTATGAATAGCAGTTGACAAATTCCTATATGAGAAAAGTACAAGTTTTTAAAGCTGAAACCAATAGCAAAGAATATCTCAAAAACGATCAACTCCATGAAAAAAATGTATATTGCATAAATGGTGTATTTTAACGTGCTCTACATTTTTTGTGGGATATGTTTTTGTCCATCTCTTACAGTTTAGCAGTTATGCAAAATTCCGTAAAATTCATCCAGAATAAAGGAGTCTTCAGAGGCTATTCCCAGATAATTCAAAATATACATATTATTAGTCAGGTAAATAGCTTTAATATACGATATTTTAATCAAAATCGTTAACCATTTTTGAGAAAATCTAAAATTTTGAAGAAAGTTCCATGTAAAGGGTAGTTGGGGCTGGGGAGATTTTCTTGAAAATCTTCGTGTCGCAACCTTGGAAGATACCGAAGCTAAATACCAAGTTTGATTTTTAATGGAGTTTTCGTTTTTGAGCTATGCTACACAAAGACACACACAGACAGACAGATAGACAGACAGATACACACACGGACAATTTTCTAATAATGCTTTTTTGGATTCAGGGGGTCTCCAAACATGTACTTCTGGTGAAATTTTGGTATCGAATTTTTGGGTGCATTAAAATACCTTCTCTATACACTATGTACATAGTACATCTAGAGAAAGTAAAAATCATTGGCTATGCTTTGTCACGTTTTGTATTCCTTTAACCAATTGTTATATTTTTAACTTCCATTTTGAGTATTTAACCCTAAGCAAGCTTTATAATTTCTAAAAGTATCGCAACGGGCCTCCATCCTTTCTATCTTTTACTTCAAGATCTGCTCCTTTGTATCATCCCTCAATTTATTGTGTTCCGTTGTTTAAAAGCCTTTGCAACGAAATCTGTATAGAGTTGCACCTAAGGCATCGTGTTTCTACACAGAATCAAACTAATTCTGGAACATATATGTACATCTAATTAATCGCAACAAGTTACAGCTTTGATTTTTACTTTCTCTACACGTACTATGTACACAGTGTGTAAAGAAGGTATTGCATTCCACCCAAAAATTCGATACCAAGATGTCACCAGAAATATACGTTTTAGGGTCCCCTGTAACCAAAACAAATCTGCTGTGTTCCATTCACATGACTTTCTCTACATCTCAGCTACAAATTATTGTTAAAAAGCTAATGCTTCTATTTACTTCATTCTAGCTGAGAAAAAGTAAACAGAAATACTCTTATTACGTAGTTCCTTGTAAGTAGAAGCGAAATAAGGGAGTACCATAGGTTAAAGTGATAGTCAAAAGCTGGTTGCTATATGACTGAAGTTTCTTTGTTTGTATGAACAGGAATTGAAAGATTTCTGTTTGAGAAAATTAAAAGTTTTTCAAAGCTAAAACTGAAAACAAAGAATATATAAAAATCGACCAACTCCACAAAAAATGTATATAATATAAATTGTGTATTATAACGTGTTCTAAATGTTTTGTGTAGTAAGTTTTAGTCCATCTCTTACACTTTAGCAACTATGTAAAACTCCGTCAAATTCATCCAGAATAAAGTAGTCTTCAGAGGCTATTCCCAGAAAATTAAAGATATACATTTCATTTGTCAGGTAAGTATCTTTAACATACGAAATTGTAATCAAAATCGTTAGAGCCATTTTTGAGAAAATCAAAATTTTCGAAAAAAATTCTATATAAAGGGTAGTTGAGGGTTGGGGCATTTTCTTGAAAATGTTCGTGTCGCATCCTTGGAAGATGCCAAAATAAAACAGCAAGTTTGGTATTTAACGGTCTTTTCGTTTTTGAGCTATGCTGTTCACAGACACACATAAACACGAACCATTTTACAAAAATGTTTCTTTTTTGGATTCAGGGGGACCCAAAGCATGTATTTCTGGTGAAATCTCGGTATCGAAATGTTGGGTGCATTACAATCCTTTTGTTACACTATACTGTAGTACGTGTAGAGATAGTAAAAAACATTTTTAGAAAAAGTTCCGTATGTGTGTGTCCGTGTGTCTGTGAGCACGATAACTCAAAAACGAAAAATTGGTAAAATGCCAAACTTGATATTTAAGTTTAGTATCATCCAGAAATGCGACACGAAGATTTTAAGAAAAATTTTCCAATCCCAAACTACACTTCACATGGAAAAATTTCCGAAAGTTTTGATTTTATCAAAAATGGCTGTAACGATTTTGATTAAAATACCTTTATTAAAGATATTTACATGAAAAATAAAATGTATATCTTGAATTTTCTGAGAATACCCTCTGTATCTCTTTATTCTGGACGAATTTTGCTTAATTTTACATAACTCGTAAACTGTAAGAAATAGGCAAAAACTTACTTCGTAAAAATGTAGATTTCGTTAAAACACACAATTTATGTAATATATTTGTTTTCGTGGAGTTGAACATTACTAGGATACTTCAAATTATTTGTTTAATATTTAAATTATTTAAAGTTTTCTCACACTTATATCAAGTTGTAATTTATTTTTAAAAAGCTAATCCCTTTTAAATTTAGGAACATCAAATATTTGTCATAATTAAGTAAGAATAATTTATATATTTTAATTAAGATCATTATAGCCATTTTAAGAAAATCAAAACTAAGAAATAGTTCCATATAAAGGGTAGTTGGGAGTGGGAGAATGTTTTACAATTCTTCTGTCGTATCGTAGTAAAATAGTGACTTAAATACCAAATTTGGTATTTAACCGACTTTTTATTAACAAGGTGTCCTAAAGATACAAACATACACGGGCATATTTTCTTTGGGGGAAGGATTCAAGGAGTCCAAAAACATGTATTTCCGGTGAAATCTCGGAATGTATTTTTGGGTGAAATACAATATACATTTTCTGTTTACTATGTATATTGTATATATGTGCTAGAGCATTTAATAAACTTTTGATATATAGTATTGGCTTTCTAAACTTCTATATGTCATTTTGAGCTATCGTTGTGTTTCCCAGACCAGTTTTACTGCCTTAGAGAAATTCATCCATCGTTGATCATAGAAAGGTGTTTAATGGTCACCCTGTGACAGAAGCGCGGCTCAGCATCTTAATGCACCACCATGCTCATTTATATAGTGACAATGAACACGGCAACGGGAGTGATTTATAAGTTTCTCATTTAGCAAGTAGCTTCTTGGTAATCACCAGCCGCTTTGTTCTGCTCTTTTGTTTTTTTGAGTTGATTCTGTATCAACCTTGTTACTGGTACATCGTCCATCACAGGACATCCACTACATTTCCCCACCTCTTTAACCGGACATCCTACTAGCGATTAAATAAAACTAGTAAATTCAAGGTAATAGACGAATCTTAGAATCCTACAATAAACACATTTAATCTCACTGAAGATTAATCACAAGTAAAGTTTATTCATAAATTAATATTCTACACAACGAGTTCCTGACTGTTAATTCTTCTGACTACATAGATACGATTAAAAAAAACCTACTGTGTTCCATACACATGACTTTCTCTACATTTCAGTAATAAATTATTGTTAATAAGTTAATTCTTCTATCCACTTCATGCTAATCGAGATAAACACTAGCACAAATAGTCGTATTACTTAGTTCCCTATAAGTAGAAGGGAACTAAAAGAATACACTAGGCTAAACCGATAGACAAATGTTTTAAAATGTGGTGAAATCCGTTTCTTTGTTTGGTCAGGAGTTGATAACTTTCCGTATGAGAAAATCTTTTAGAATTTTAGAACTGAAACTAATAATAAGGAATGTCTCGGAACGGGTCAATTTCACGAAAAAAATGTATATGATATAAATTGAGTGTTTTAATGAGATCTACATTATTTGTGTAGTAAACCTTTGTCTACCTCTTACGGTTTACCATTTATGCAAAATTCAGGAAAGTTCATGCATGAATAAAGAGGGCTTCAGAGGCTATTCCTAGAAAGTTATAAGATATACATTTTATTTCTCTAAGAGAAATATAAGAGGTTTATTTCAAAATTGTTAGAGTCGTTTTCGAGAAAACCAACTTTTTTGAAACATTTTCTGTGTAAAAGTTAGTTGAGGGTGGGGAAATGTTCTTGAAAATATTCAGGTCACATCCTTGGAAGATACTGAACTTAAATATTAAGTTTGGTATTTAATGAACTTTTTGTTTTTGAGCTATGCTGTCCACACACACACACACACACAATTTCTAAGATATTCCTGGTCATGGGTTTCAATTTTAAAATGCGTATACTTTTCTCAAATGGAAAGTAGTCATTCGTTTATACCTGTTTTGAAATTGAATTTTGATAAAGGGGCATATATATTAGGAATGATATAGTTTAAGCTGACAGGTTGAAGGGCACAGAAACGGACAGACAATTCTGGTAGGAGAATCTGCCCATTCTGTGGTTTAAATGAGGACTACGTAAATATTTTGGAGGAATGTGTAGAATTTTCGCCCAAAATTCAAACTTTTAAGAACAAAATAAAACACTGGTTCATTAACAATACAGTAGAATACTCAGCGAACCATTTATACTAAAACAAATATGTTTAAGTTCTATTAAAATAAGGTTGGCATTTGGGATCTACTGGAAGACCGGAGGGACTGGCAACACAGGGATAATTACCCGGATAAAGTGCTTGAATCCAGATCAATTTTGTTCAGTTATTATCAATTATTTATATTCTTTCTTTACTTTTCTCTTGATTCTTTTTGACACCTTTAATTTGTATCTAAAATACGCATGTACGGTCAACGACCCATACAGTATTTGTGTACAACTTTAATAAAACGCCAATAAAGATAGCTATCTATCTATTGCTGGCCATGCAAAGAAAACCGAATTTCATGTCGTCTCGTTATAACAATTTTTAAAATATGTGTCTATATCACTTTAGCTTAGTGTATTCCATTATTTCCCTTCTACTTAAAAGCAAATAAGTAACTAAAAGCATTTCTGCTAATGTTTATTTCAATAAGCACGAAGCACGTAGAAGAATAAGCTTTCGCAAGAATAATTTGTTACCAAATCAAGTTCTCTATCTTTACTTTCTCTACACGTAATATGTACATAGTGTATGGAGAAAGTATTGTATTGCACCTAAAAATACGATACCGAGATTTCACCGGAAATATATACTTTGAGACCCCCTGAATCCCAAAAAAGAATATTTAGAATAATGTCAATGTGTGTATGTGTGTGTGTCTGTCTGTCTGTCTGTCTATAAAACGTCCGTTAAGTATTAATCTTATTATTTAAGTTCATTATCTTCTAAGGATGTGATACGAAGATTTCCCTAAAATCCTCAACTACCATTTACATAGAACATTTTTCAAAAATTTCGATTTTCTCAAAAATGGCTCTCGCGATGTTGATTAAAATATCGTATACTAAAGATATTTACATAACAAATAAAATGTATAGTTTGAATTTTCTTGGAATAGCCTCTGAAGACATCTTTATTTTGGATACATTTTGCGAAATTTTGCATAACTGGTAAACCGTTAGAGAAAAACAAAAATTTAACTTTTTTTTCGTAGAGTTGATGATTTTTAGATATTCCTTGTGTTTTATTTCAGCCTTAAAATACTTATACTTTTTGTGATACGGGAATTTGTCAACTCCTATTCATACAAACAAAGGACTTCAATCACATAGTAACCAGCTTTTTAACTAACGCTTTAGCCTATGGTACTCCGTTATTTCTCTTCTACTTATATGGAAACAAGTAATAAGTCCATTTCTGTCATTTTTTCTCAATTAGCATTATATAAAATAAAAGAATAAGTGTTATAACAATATTTGTATCAGAGAGGTAGACAAAGTCATGTGAAAGGAACATGTTGGATTTTTTTCTCTTTTTTTTTTCTTTACTATTATTTAGAACTCTTTGAAGTACATATGCATAATTATGCAATTTTCTCTATAAATGTTTGTGCTTATCAAGGACATTAAGATTCAAATAATAACAAAAGAAACCGATTTAAGGTAATGTGTAACAGTTAAAATCTGTGTAAACATCGATCGATAATACCTGTGTTGATGTAATCCACGATACCGATTCGGTGTCGGTATCAAGAATGTTTCTGTTCGTGATCGGCGAGAGTTAACCCATCAGTCGTTAAACGTCCGGCAAGAAATCGCGTTTCCGATTTCCTCGGCCGATAATTAATCGACTCTGACAGGTCATGAGCTGTATCGAGAGTCGTGCATCTCGACCACTAATTGCAAGCCTTAGTCCGGCGTCGCGTCGCTCTCCTGGCAGCAGTAAAACATAAAACCACTCCTTCGCACACCACTTTGCCAAAAATATATACCTGCAGGAGTAAGTACGTAGTTAAGCCAATATTTGGCACATTAACTACATTTTTAAGGAAACAAAAAAAATATCAAACTCTATGTAGAAACAAGTATATTCAACAACTAATTTAGGTTATTTGAATGCGTTAATTAGGCTGATAATTCAGCGTTAAGCATTAACTTCACTAACTGACTATTGCTGTTGACTGCAGTTATGTAAAATACATTTTTGTGGAGTTAAACATTTCCAAGATATTTCTTTTATTAATTTAAATATTCCAAAATTTATACTTTTCTCAAATAGGAATATGCCATTCGTTTTTCTTTATTGTTACTTTTTCTAGCCTGTATGTACATGTTTTGAAACTTCCTGAATAAAAAAATTAGAACCATTTCCTCGTATGAGTCTATGGGAAGCATGGGTCAAAAATGAAGAGTCTGTTAGATACCAAAATTGGCATTTAAGTTCAATATATCCCAAGGATGCGACAAAAAGGTTTCAAGAAAATTCCCCCACCGCAAATATCCTTACGTGGAACATTTTTCAAAAATGTTTGCTTTCTAAACAGTGGCTCTAACGATTTTATTAAAATGTCATATGTTTGAACTATTTCCATGACAAACGAAAAGTATATCTTTAATTTTCTGGGAATAGCCTCTGGAGACCTCTTCATTCGGATGACTTTTGTATAATTTTTGCATAACTGGTAAACCATAAGATATAGGCAAAATCTTACTGCTCAAAAAATGTAGAGCTCGTTAAAACACACAAATTATATCTTATACATTTTTGTAGAGTTAACTGTTTTCGAGATATTTCAAGTTATTGGATGTTTTCCGTTTCTCAAACGGAAGACTTTTTTTTTACGCCTCACTTTTATTTGCTGCTAGTAAGAAAAGAGAACCGAATTTCAATTGTTTCACTTAGTAACCGGCTTTTATAAGACCTATCGCTTTACGCTGTGTATTCCCTTATTTCCCTTCAACTTACAAAGAAGCAATTAATAAGACCAGTTCTGGCAATTTTCATCTTTATTACCATGATGTACATAAAAATAAAAGAATAATGTTTTGTAAGAAAAGTTAGAGAAAGTCATGTGAACGGAACACATCTGATCTTTTATTCTCATCATGAAAGGAACGGAATTGCCAGATCATCATCAGCACAAAATATTTGACTATTGCTCGAGCTTAGTATATTCGCTTATTCCCGCGTATTTAAACGGAAATTTGTTTTAAGAAAATTCCTGCACACGTTTAACTCGGTACATGTGAAGTAAATAGAAAAACAAGTTTTTTTAAAGAATATTTTGTTGTAGAATAATTCTGGAAATCGTGAATATAACACGTAACACTTTTTAGTTCAGAAGTACTTTTAGGCTATGTGTGTATATTATAAAGCTATAAATCATTTAATAACATGTATAAAGTGTTAATAAAAAGCATCCTTGAATTATATTTCAATATTTATCCATAATACATCAAACGTATTGAAATCTGTTATTCAACTTACAAATAACTGCATCATATTCTTCATTATATTTTATTATACTTATTAATATTTATTTTAATATATATTGCATTATAAATGACTTAATTGTATTAGTAATTCTGTTATAATAATAAATAATTTTGATCAAAACATTTTAAGATTGAGAAAAAAGTTCTGGATTAGCAATGAAATGTATATATCGTACATTTTTATTGAACACAACATTTTCCGGATTTAGGACGTTTAAAGGAAAAGAAAAATTGGTCTCATATTCCTTCAGGTTAAAGTCTTGATGCTAATATTTCACAGACACTCCCTTGAAACGCGGAATGATTAACGGAGCTTCAGTTGCTGCTTGTGACATAGATATCTGTGATTTCCACCTCTCTCCTAGAGCATTATGCTGCAAATTCTGAGATCTCCAAATTATCTCCCAAATTTATTATTCTCTTGGTTGGCATGAAGGCGTGAAGAATCTGCCATGATCGGAAGTGTACTGCGAGACATTCATTACAAATGACCATTTTATTTACGGCGTGTTATACCGTTTGATCACGTTGCAGATTGCGGTAAGCAAAGAATATTGGGTCTGCAGGTGCTATACGTGTCGTAATGAATCAACAACCATGTTCCTCAGAAGTAATCACAATAAACTTCAGAAAAGAGCTCGTAACCTTCCATGATACACGTCTAGATGCAAGCATCAACCTCGTCTGATGGAAGATTTCGTCTGCCCAGAACATGGCCACCAGTGTACTGTATTATTTAGTTTTGACAAACGAGTGTGTTAAGAGCGTCATAAAGAAAATTTAATGCCTAAGATTTACTACACTTAAGTGCTATATAAAGAGCTGATATATTTTCTGAACACGCCGAGATAGCTAGCTTGTGGCCTTTGGCCTTAGCTTTTTCGAAAATTTTCGCTTTTTTAGGATATTTTGTCAAAAGCTGTGACTTAGAAGAGCTTTGAATCTTATTAGTTTTATCACAGATAGAACTCATTCCAGAGATACTGTAACAAATTCAACAAATTACAAGTGATAGATATTTTTACTTTCTCTACCGATACCATGTACGTAGACAGTAAATGGAGAAGGTATTGTATTCTACCCAAAAATTAAATACCGAGATATCACCGGAAAACCATTTTTGAGGAATACTGAGTACAAAAAAAAATTTTTTTTGAGAGGGGGAGAGACAGTTAAAGACTGTTAAATATCTAAGACCTTTCAAGGATTTGACACGAATATTTTGTTTAGACAGCCCCCTATCCGAAACTACGTTTCACTTGGACAAATTTTCGAAAATTCTGTTTTTCTGAAAGATGGCTAAAATTATTTTCATTGAAATCCCTTATGTTACAGATATTTACATGGAAAAATGTATTTCTTGAATTGTCTGAGAATACCCTCTGAAGTCTGCTTCATTTTGAATGACTTTTGCATAACTAGTAAACCGTTATAGACAAACTTTTAAATATACGCGTAAGCTTTCTTGGCCGGTGTCTCCTTGAACCCGCCCGCGGCCCGAGTATAGGTATATATCGCCTCCAAATCACATTTAAATATTTCTTGACTGATATAGCGACGTGAGCACATTGCCTCTGAAGATATCCCTCACAGACACGAACAAAACGTTAGGAAGAAATATTTTAACCAACAGACCACAGCAAAACATCCCGGAAAGTTTACATTTTAAACCTAAGACGAACTCTTAGCACACAAAAATGTACACACAGTGTGTATCATATATCTATATTGATTTTGTTGAGTTAACTATTTCCGAGATATTCCTTCTTATTGGTTTCAATTTTAAAATAATTAAACTTTTTTTTTCCTTTTTTTTTTTAAACGGGAATTTGTCATTCCTTTTTTTTTCTGCTTTACTCTTGTCCATGCAAAAGAGAACAAATTTCATACATATAGCAACCTGCCTTTAAACGATTTAACTATTGCTGAAGCCAAATCAGAAATAGTGTGAAACCTCCGAGAGTAAACTATTTCTTTGAGGTAACTCTAAAGAAAAAAGTCTGGGGCTGACAGTTCTGGAGAAATTTCCGGCCATGAGACATATCCCAGTCGCGAGATCGGTCGATTTAGAAATAACTGATGCAGTAGCCATCGTGTTAAGGGTTGTGTGGGCGATAGCTCCATCTTGTTGGAAACACGTTGTGTTGAGATTATTCATTCTTATTAGTTGTGCAACAAAAAAAAATCTCTATCATTTGCGTATATCGCTCGCCATTAACAGTGAGTGGACATTTTTCATCGTCTTCAAATGAATAAGGTCCCACAATGCTAATGAAAACTTTTATGGCACACCAAACTCTGACCTTTTTGTGTATAGAGGTTTCTCATGAAGAAGCGCATAGTAATGAAAATTTTGTTTATTCACAAACGAAGATGAAAGTTCTCTGTGTCAGTCATTGCCAGTGAAGACAAAAGACTCTCATCTTGTCGCACTCTTTCAAGAAATGTGGTGCAGAATTGTACCCTATTCTGTTTATCCAACGACCACAGCTGTAGACACACCGGTAATTTGTAAGGATGGAACTTCAAGTCAGATTTCACAATCCTACATAAGGAAGACATGCTCTTACATGGCGACGCTCTAATCGCTTTGGACCTCGTTGCAGATCCTCATGGACAAGTTGAATGTTTTCAGGCGTACGAACTGTTTTCTGTGGCCCCTTGTGTTTCGTATTCACAACTTTTCTTAGAATAACTTGTGATTTCCTGTTCGTTTTGAAGGGCATTTGTATAGTCATATAATTCGTGAACTTTAAGCCACTGAACGCACGAAAACGCACTACAGAAAAATATGTATCTCTTCAAAACATACAACATATCTGATTTATTGTTTTTTCACAAATCCGTGTGTAGGACAGGAGTTTGATAGGTAGGGTCCGACTAAAAATTCAATGCCATGGCCGGAATTTGGGAGATCCTATTTTATATCAACACCTGTTTTGATTATTTTTTACATCCTGAAGTCTACATTTTAATCCTTCCAGGATTTGGAATAATTTCCCAACCACGATCTCCCGGTCTCTAGTCGGTTGCTCTTACACTGAGCTACCATGGTAACATGCCGACATAGTATTGAATTTCTCAATTGACTATCATGTTTCCCGGTAAACCACAAGGTGATCTCAACCCCAATGGCGACTTTCAATGTTGTAAGCACTTAAGTGCCAGTATTCATAGTAGAGTCAACTATTATGGTCAATTGGTATTGATTTAGTTGTTTTTTAACACACAGGAGTTGATAGGTAGAGTCAGACTAAAAATTCAATGCCAGAACCGGAATTTGAACCATATCCCGGTCTCTAGACATTTGCTCTACCACTGAGCTACCATGGCAACATACCGGTGTATAATTGCAATTCGCAACTGACTTGCATGTTCCCCGGTAAACTACAAGGTGACCTCAAATTATTTTGATATGATAACCTCAAAGGCGACTTACAATGTTGCAAGTTTAAGTCCCAGGAATCATAGTATAGTCAACTATTATGGACAACTGTGTTAATTTTAATTGTTTTTTCACACAAGCCATGTGTAGGACAGGAGTTGGAGTAGGTAGAGTCCGACAATTCAATGCTATACCGGCATGTTGCGATGGTAGCTCATTGGAAGAGCAACCTGCTAGAGACCGGGAAATCCGTGCTTCAAATCCCGGCCATACCATTGAATTTTTCAGTCTGATTCTGCCTCTCCATAAAATGTATCTGATTTATTGTAGTGTTGATTTTAGTGTTAGTCATTTCCTCGATAGCCGCTATTAATACTTTGAAGTTTTCAATACTTAATCGTTATTTTAAAGTTCTATTGATTTTCAGATGCTTCTGTGATGTCATAGAAAGAGAGTGGACCTGTAAGACTAGCATATAGCGCCCAGTTCTTAAATATTTGACTATCACTGTGTAATGCAGCTATTTTCTGAAAGATTTACCTGGATTAAATTGAAGTAAAGAGAAAAACAACGTTTAATAGGAATAAGCTATAATCTACCATGTGAATATAGCACATTAGATTTATTTAATAAATTATTCGGCTTCTACTATATTTCGTGCTGAAAGGAACCATGCTGAGGCAGATGAGGACATTGGTGTGATGACGCCCCAGGTCCATTTTAAAACTATTCTATGAACCATGAAATTTCCATTAAAATAAAACTAGGTAATGTTTACTTTCTCCAGCACGTATGTACATTGTGCAAAGTAGGTACAGAAGATATTACACTCCACCCAAAAACTCTATACTGAGATTTCACCGGAAATACACATCATATATTAAATACTTATTGCATATTAGAGTATATTTTTACTTTCCCTACACTAGTCTGTACATAGTGAATAGAGAAGGTATTGCATTCCGCCCAAATATATTAATATGTGTTATTTTTCTTGGTTATGATTTATGTTTTATTTAAAACTAACTTTATTGCTTTTTTGTTTGTTATAAATTTTATAATAAGCTATAGCTGATAATAAATTGGTAATTACTGTAGCTTCAGATATTTACCTTAAAATACGATACCGAGATTTCAGCGGAAATAGACGTTTTAAGGTTCCTGTATGTAAATAATACATTTTTGGAAGAAAAAAATCCGTGTGTGTGTCCGTGTGTAGGTGAGCACGATAACTCAAAAACAAAAAGCTGGTATCTAAGTTTAGTATCTTCCAAAGATACGACACAAAGATTTTGAGGAAAATTCCTTCACACCAAACTACCCTATACATGAAGACATTTTTGAAATTTTGATTTTCTCAAAAATAGCTCTATTATGATGGTTATTATTATTATTATTATTATTATTATTATTATTATAATACTTCTTTTGGCTAAAATACGTATACTGAAGATATTTACACGAAATAAAACGTAATCTTGAATTTTCTGGGAATAGCCTGTAAAAACCCCTTTATTCTGAATTAATTTTGCTGGGGTTTACAGAACTAGTAAATTGTAAGAGATGGTCAAAAAACTAACAAATAAAATATGTGGACCTCATTGAAAGACACAATTTATGTCATATATTTGTTTCTTGGAGTTGGCTATTTTTGAGATATCACTATCTTGTTTCAGTTTTAAAATACTTGTTCACATACTTGTCAATTCCCGTCAATACAAAGAACGGATTTCATCCACATGACAACCAGCTTTTAAAAGATATACTTACAAGAAAGCATTCAGCTAATGCTTATCTCAATTAGCATGAAGTAGATGAAGCTTAAGCTTTTTAACAATAATTTGTTGCAGAGATGAAAAGAAAGTCATGTGAATGGTACACATCAGATTTTTCATACTGCACAAATTTCAATTTTTGTCAGCTGTATCCAAAAACAGAAAGATTTTGAGAAACATCCCCCAAACTAAACTAACCTTTACATTGAAAAAAAAGATATAAAATGTTGATTTTCTCGAAAATGGATCTAACAATTTTGATACAAATACCACATATTAAATATATCTACTCAGAAATAAAATGTATAGCTTTAATTTTCTGAAAATAGCCTTTAAAGACCTCTTCATTCTGGATGACTTTTGCATAATTAATGAACCGTAAGATATAGACAAAAAGTTCACTAAAATTTTAGATCCCGTTAAAATACACACTTTATGTCATATACATTTTTTTCGTGGACTTGACCATTTTTAGATATTCCTTGTTATTGGATTCAGCTTTAAAATACTTTGACTTTTCACATACAGAAATTTGTCAACTCCTCATAATGCAAAGAAACGGATTTAATCGATATGGCAACCAGCTTTTAAAATATTTGACTATCGTTTTGGCCTATTGTATTCCCTGGTACTTACAAGAAAGCATTTCTGTTAATGTTTATATCATATCAATTGCATTTCATATCACCCTCTTCCTTATTCTCATTCTGGGAATGGGGCTAAACTTTCAGATCCGAGGTCTGTCTGCTCCTCAAGAGGCATCTGGCTGCAGGCGCTGGCTTGTAAGTCCTGTGAGACAACTCTACACACGAGGAGGGTGAACAGAGGAAAAAGAAGTTAGAAAGGATAGAACAATAACCGATAAACTTCAGCGAGACCTCTAGTAATAATCATGCAACTTAGTTTAGATATGCCTAGTCGTAAAGATAAATGCTGAAAGCTCTACGCTAAGCTCCAATGGTCTAGGATGGATGTCTTGCACCTGCTATAGTATCTCGACTAAGAATCGACATAGTTGGCTGATCTTATCTTCCAGCACCACAGGCTGCAGGTTCTCTAAACGAGTTGCGAAACAACTGCAAAGCACCGAACTATCGACTTGTATTGGTCGCTTAATAATCGTTCTTTCTCTGTCTCTCGATTGTAGGGCTATGGCAAGGCAAACTACCTATCTGCAGATCCTAATTGATTGATTGAATGATTAATGAACCTTTGGTGGGTTACTGAACGACGCCTTTAAACTAGCTCGCGGTACCGTATTTACTGATAGCGGCAGAAGTGGTGATTGATGGTTATTTGGTGATTTAGCTCATGATTTTCTAAGTATGTACTTCACCTAATGAAACAACTGCAGTACTTATATGCTACGGTTTGGATATCAGGTTTTTTTTTCCTCTACACAAAAGCTCTTTTCTGAATTTGAATTAGCTTGGTTATATATCATTAAGTTCTCTTTGATCCATTTGCAAATAAAGATTTAAAAGTTATGTTAACGGAACCAAGAAGAGAAAATTATCACATTTTATATTTTTTAGTTTTAATGAAAATATTTGCACAGATATTACTTGCTTATGATGAGTTAATATGATGAGCCCAAACGCTTATTTTCAATACCGCTTTCATAGAATTTATTTTTATTTATAATTTAATTTGGAAGATTAATATTGTGACCTCCTAATAAGAAACTAAAATATCTTATAAGTGGGGAAATGGTCGTTACAATTGTTATAATTAAATTGCTTCATGTTGATGATTAACCATTACAATTCACAAACAGGAGTATATAATTTGCGAGAACGTAATTTGAGGATTTATTTTAAGAAGGATGTTAAAAGCAAAATGACCATTAAAACGAACGTTTCAATAAATAACCATAACATAGAATAAATAAATCAAAAACAATAATTTTTAAAACAAAACAAAAAACACTTCAACGAATATAATCATAAAATTACTCAATAGCTGGTATAAATTATGTTAGCATTACCTGGATAAGTACCTACGATATTAAGCAGCCATTAAGACATTAGCTCTGATGTGAGACACATCAGTTGGTTAGCCAGGTAAAAGCAGAAAACAGTTGGAGAATTTCATGTCATACCGGCATGTTGTCATAACAGCTCAATGATCAAAGCAACCTCACGGAGAACGGAAGAAGTTCAAATATATTGCGTAGATAACAAAACAAAATAATAAAATAATATTAATATTAAAACAAAAAAATTTTAACAATAATATCACCAATATAATAATAGAATAAATTCATAAATTGCAGTTTTTTAAGATGCAGAATTGAACTGAAAATGAAATTACTTGCTGTGCAAAATTGTACAAACATAAAATGTTCAGAAAGAAGGTGGTTGGGAATTATTTAATCATTGCCAAATGATTAGTTCCCTAAATTGCGATTATTTGCATAAGCTTTGATAGCAATGTTTGCCTCTAAACACACCTTCGAGCAATCGCATCTAAAATGAATTATAACTAAAAAGCAACATCTTATTAGACTACACGACATTCATTTGGTTCGTCTATTAAGGTTCTGCTCATCATCCTTAGCAGCAAGTAACGCTGGTAATGGAAATGGAGCTATATTTATGGACGCTCTTTAACTACCGTGGTTCTCAGCGTCACATTCTATATTGGACGTGAAAGACCGCTTAATTTTGTTCAGAGGTGCCGTAAATCTAATACACAGGACCAATGGCTTTACTTTCCTTCCGAACTCATTCAGGATAACTGCTGGATTTTCCATAACTGGTAAACCGTAAGAGGTGGACCAAAACTTACTATGCAAAAAATGCAGATATTAAAATATACAATATACATCATATACATTCGTGAGCTGACCACTTTTTTAGATATTCTATTTTATTGGTTTCAGTTTTAAAATTCCTAAACGTTTTTCATATGGGAATTCGCCAACTCCTGGCAATGCAAAGAAACCATATGGCAATCAGCTTTTAAAAGATGTGAGTATGGCTTTAGCCTAGTGCATTGCTTATTTCCTTTCTACTTAGAGGAAAGCAATAACACCAGTAATAGAATCTCGGGTAAAATTTTTAGGTGGAATACAATACTTCCCAAAGCCACAAACTGTGAAAGGACTTAAAACTAGCACATATATGTTTCACGTCAGAGAATACCTTTTTGGGCTAAATTTAATTGCTATATAAAATTAAGATAATATACAAATGCAAGTATATCATTGCTGATTTTTAGTTATCATAGGGCAAAGCAGTATTTAACGAATGAGTCATTTTAAAATGTTTTATACAACTTAGTACTAAGAAAGTAGTTACAAACTTCTAGTAGAAACGCATGCAAAGGGTTTGAAACGGCACTCTAAGGAAACATGAGAGAACTGAGGAAACATTAGTCAACCCTATCAATATTCTAACGCAGAACATATCTGATTTGTTCCATTCAAATGACTTTCTCTACATCTCTGCAACAAATTATTGTTAAAAAGTTAATGCTTCTATTTACTTCACACTAATCGAGAAAAAAATTATCAGAAATAGTCTTTTTACTTGCTTCCTTGTGAGTAGAAGCGAAATAAGGGAGTGCCATAGGTTAAAGTGATAGTCAAGAGCTTGGTTGCTATGTGACTGAAGCTCCTTTTTTCCATAGCTGAAAACAAAAACAAGGGATATCTTAAAAACAATCAACTTCACGAAAAAAATGTAAAGAACATAAATTGTGTGCCTTAATGTGCTCTATATTTTCTGTGCGGTAAGTTTTTGTCCATCTGCAACGGTTCAGCAGTTACGCAAAATTCCGTAAAATTCGTCCAGAATAAAGTTGTCTTCAGAAAATTCAAGATATACATTTTATTTGTCAGATAAATGTCTTTAATATATGATATTTTAATCAAAATCGTTAGAACCATTTTTGAGAACATCAAAATTTATAAAAAATGTTCAATGTAATATGTAGTTGGGGTATTTTTCGAAATTTTCGTTTTTGAGCTATGCTGTTTACAGACACACAAATACACACAAACACACGCGCGCTCGCACGTACACACGGGCCTTTTTCCAGAAGTGACCATGTATTTCCGGTAAAATCTCGGTATCGAATTTTTGGGTGTATTATAATAACTTCTCTATACACTATGTGTATAGTACGCGTAGAGAAAGTAAAAATGCAGGTACTCTTTTGTGCTGTTGGCAATATTTTCACAACTAGGAAGTTATGTTTTACCAGCAGATAATTCGGAAAACTTGTTTCTTTGAATCTAGTAATATTTTAACAAACTGTCAAATTATACAATATACGAAAACCTAAAATGACTTTCGTCTTTATTCTTCCAGACTTCTGAAATAAAAGATCAAGGTTATATATACCTGAAATAAGAAGAGGAATATTACATTGTTGAGTATGTTAGGAATATTTTTATTTTCTCTACACGTAGTATGTACATAGTGTATAGAGGAAATATTGTATTCCACCCAAAAACTCGATACGGAGATTTCAACGGGAATACGTGTTCTAGGACTCCCTGAATCCAAAAAAAAAGAACATTTTAATAAAAAGGTTCATGTGTGTGTGCCGCACCCCCAACTACCCTTTACATGGAGAATTTTTCGAAAATTTTAATTTTCTAAAAAATGCCACTACCGATTTTGATTAAAATCCCGTATATTAAAGATATTTACATCCAAAATAAAATGTATATCTTGAATTTTCTGGGAATAGTTTCCAAAAACTTCTTTATTTTGGATGACTTTTGCCGAAGTTTGCTTAACTGCTAAACCGTAAGAGATAACCAAACACTTACTACATAGAAAATGTAGACCTCGTCAAATCACTCAATCTATGTCTTTTACATTTTTGTTGTGGAGCTAACCATTTCCGAGAAATTCCTTGTTTTTGGTTTTAGTTGTGAAGTACTTATATTCTTCCCAGAGGAAAGTGTCCCTTTTTCTTTTGCTCTACTCCTGACCAAGCAAAGATCGATTTGCAATGACAGTCGCATAACGACAGGTTTTGAATCATTTGTCTATCGGTTTAGCCTAATGTATTTCCATATCTTCTTCCTACTTATAAGGAACTAAGTGATAAGAACATTCCGCTAATAAGTATCTCGATTAGCAAAGTGTAGAAAGAAGAATAATCCTATGTAAGAAGTCTATAGAACAGTTGCAGAAAGTAATATGAGTAACACATCGGATTTTAGAAAAAGGTCTATATGTTTGTCTGCGGACAGCATAGCTCAAAAACACAAATACCGTTAAATACCAAACTTGGTCTTTAGGTTTAGTATCTTCCAAGAATGCGCCACGAAGAGTTTCAGGAAAATCCCCCCTCCCCCACAAACTATCCTTTACATGGACAAATTTTCGAAAATATTGATTTTTCTTAAAAATTGCTCTAACAATATTGATTAATATCCCATATATTAAAGATATTTACATCCCAAATACAATATATATCTTGAATTTTCTGAGAATAACCTCTAAATACCTGTTTATTCTGGATGCATTTTATTGAATTTTGCATAACTGCTAAACCGTAAGAGATAGACAAAAACCTACGGCACAAAACTTGTAGATCTCATCAAAACACAAAATTAATGTACTTTACGTTTTTGTTGTGGAGGTAAGTGTTTCCAAGATATTCCTTACTATTGTAAAGTACTTATACTTTTCTCAGACAAGAGGTGTCAGTTTTTCTTTTGTTCTACTCCTGGTCAAGCAGAAGCTATTTAAAATAACAATTGCATAACGATAGCTTTTAGAACATTTTATATCACTTTAGCCTAGTACATTCCCTTTGTTCTCTTCTACTTATAAGAAACTAAGTAATAAGAACATTTTGTTAACGTTTATCTGGATTAGCATTGTGTAGAAAGAAGAATAATCTGCTGCAGGAAGTTTGTAGAGCAGCTAGAGAAAGTCATATGAGTGTAACATCTGTTTTTTGGGGTATAACTCATTTCTGTTATAATAGTTTTTTCTAACATTCACTGTATTTAAGAGTACAGAGAAGTGAATTTAATAACTTCACACAGGTTGTATCCAGGAAATTAATATTTTGGTATAAATAAATAAGGACTAAACGATGAGTTTAATATCAGTATAGAAGTATTTATCACATGCATTTTACTTTCTCTACACGTACTATGTACATAGTGTATAAGAAGGTATTGTATTGCACCCAAAAACTCGATACCGAGATTTCACTAGAAATAGATGTTTGATCCTCCAGAATCCAAAAAATATCTCTACATCTCAGCAATAAATTATTATTTAAAACCTTATGTTTCCATTTACTTCATGCTAATTGAGAAAAATTAGCAGAAATAAGTCTTATTAGTTGCTTCCTTGTAAGTAGAAGCGAAATAAGGGAGCACCATAGGTTAAAGTGATAGTCAAAAGTTAGTTGCTATGTGACTGAAGTTCCTTTGTTTGTACGGACACGAGTTGACAAATTCCGGTATAAGAAAAGTATAAGTTTTTTAAGCTGAAGCCAATAAAAAGGAATATCTAAAACACTATCAACCTCAAGAAAAAATGTAGCTGACCGTAATTATGTGTTTCATCGTAATCTTCATTTTTGTGGAATAAGTTTTTGTCTATCTCTTACTGTTTACCAGTTATGCAAAATTCAATAAAAATCATCGAGAATAAACAGGTATTTAGAGGCTATTCTCAGAAAATTCAAGGTCTACATTTTATTTGGCATGTAAATATCTTAAATATAGGATATTTTAATAAAAATAGTTGGAGCCATTTTTGAAAAAATCAAAATTTTCGAAAATTTTTCCATGTAAAGGTTAGTTTCAGGTGGGTGGATTTTCTTGAAAATCTTCGTATCGCATCCTTGGAAGATACCAAACTTAAGTACCAAGCTTGGTATTCAACAGTCTTTATTGTCAGTAAGCTATGCTGTCCACAGACACACACGGACCTTTTTCCAGAAATGCAATTTTTGATTCAGGAGGAGCCAAAACATGTATTTCCGGTGAAATCTCGGTTTCAAATATTTGGATGGAAACCAATACCTTCTCCATACACTATGTACATAGTAATTATAGAGAAAATAAACATCATTTTTGGAATAAGGTCCGTGTTGTGTGTGCGTGTGTCAGTGGACGCATAGCTCAAAAACAAAAAGTCCGTGAAATACCAAACTTGGTATTTACATTCAGTATCTTCCTAAGATGCTGCATGAAGATTTTGAAGAAAATACCCCTACCCGAAAATATCCTTTTACACGAAACATTTTTCGAAAATTTTGAATTTCTCAAAAATGGCTCTAACGATTTAGATTAAAATGTCGAATATAAGAACATTTACCTGACAAATAAAATGTATATCTTGGGAATAGCTTATGCAGACTATTTTAATTTGGATGAATTTTATGGAAATTTGTATAACTGGCAAACCAAAACAGATAGAGAAAACTTAACTAACAGAAAATGTAGAGTTCGATAAAACACTTAATTTATATTATGTATACATATTTTTTTTCGTGGAATGGAACGTTTTTGAGATTTTCCTTAGTATTGGTTTTAGCTTTAAACTTTCCTCATACGGGAATGTGTCAACTGCTGTACACACAAACAAAGGAACTTCAGCTACATAGCAACCAGCTTTTGACTAATAATTTAGCCTACGCTACTCCTTTGTTTCCCTTCTTCTTGCTTGCAAGCAAGTAATAAGACTATTTCTGATACATTTTTCTCAATTAACATAAAAAAAGAAGCATAGCTTTTTAACAATAATTTATTGCAGAGATGTAGAGAGAATCACGTGAATGGAACACGTCAGATTTTTTTATAACACAATCGAAATATTCTGCTCTAGATGTGAAGCAGTAAAGATTCTCCCTCCGCTGGGTTCTCATAAAAATACTCCATTATATAGACCTTAATCCTTAGAAAAGCATGTTTCGCAGAGAACATTCCTCTCAAGCGTGAAAAAGAACTCCGTTTTACGACAGTACTCAAGTTTCATAACATTTTCTGTAAACAGGAAACTGCTAGAATGGTTTGGCCGTTTTTTTTATTTGTTTATTTTTACTTTTTTGTAACTCCCGTCAAGCGGACCACTTTGCTTCTCGGAGCTCA
Organism: Hymenopus coronatus; assembly: GCA_030762935.1. Lineage (NCBI taxonomy): Eukaryota > Metazoa > Arthropoda > Insecta > Mantodea > Hymenopodidae > Hymenopus > Hymenopus coronatus. The sequence goes on along the minus strand of CM060898.1, from coordinate 60,985,949 downwards.
ATTTTCTCCATTAGTCACGCAATCACTTAACTTGTGTATTATACTACATTATTGCTGAGTATTCTGTAGTAATTTTAGACTCGTCCTCAAGCTTCTTCTCACGTGCTTCTCCCAATAACTGTATTAATTCCTTCGACATAATTATTACTGAATTATTTTAATTGCCGACACAGAATCCTACTAAAAACCGTACTGCTACCTGTATTTGACCAGCTAATCTGTAACTCTTCTCTGAGTAAATTACCTCTATTGTCTTTCCCAAATTATTTCTCCTTATTTCTCTCTCTCTCTGTCTTTTTCTCCCTTGCTATCGCTTGCTTATCTTTTCCTCTCTTCCCCTTTTTACGGATTTTCCCACTCTACACTTGACTATGCAGTACTTATTTTATAATAGTGGTTAAGTGAAATTTAAAGTGGCAAGATGTCCGTTCCTGATAAAATCATTCCGAAAATATAACGAGTATAATAAATCTTACTTACTACAATTTGCCTACATGGTTTTATTTACAAAAAGCCACAGTAAACAAATCAAATTGAGATGATATAGTGTGATTTAAATTTAGACAAGTATTGACTATAAATGAAGGGATATCGTAAAGTCTTAATTATCACCCTGAAGTTATTATGGTATACTAATAAAATCTCGTCAGTTTTATCATTGATTTCTTAGTGCATAGTGTTGAAATTCTCATACAACTGTGTGTGTTTGTTTCTTCACAGGGAGTGCCACGAGTGACTAAGGTGTAAGATGCAAACGATTAAAGCTCGTAGGGTGATAAAATTCCTTCATTTTAAGGTTAAGTACCGGGAAATCCATGATGAGATTATGGCAGTTTATGGAAATGATTGCCCATCTTATTACACTATTGTGAGGTAAAAGAGGACTTTTTAAATTAAACACATGTCCCTACAGACTAGCCAAGATCTGATAGGCCATCAATGACAGATAATGCAGTCACGTGAAGAAAGTTGAGCATTTAATCCTAGAAGATAGACGAGCAACGACAGAAATGATCATGAAAGAGACTGGTCTCAGTTATGTTAGTGTGTGGAAAATTATTGTTAACATGTCTGCACGGTGAGTTCAACGTTTGCTAACATGACGTGAACATTCAGGACATATGTTGATGCTGTTGAAAGAGGATGAAGATGTTTTTTTTTTATTATGGATGAAGCGTGGGTCTATCAGTGTGATCCGTAAACAAAAACCATGACCATGCACTGAAGAATGCCGATTTCCCCCTCCCAAAAAGGAAATGCTGCAAAAGTCAGCTGGGTGTGTGATGCTTTCAGTTTTTTGGGACTATCGTTGAGTCATCCTAAAATATTACCTTACTAAAGGCTAAACTAACATTGGAAGAAACTACAGCAACCTTTTGGACAAGTTATGAGAAGCTCTGATTAAGAAACCTGTGACATGCTCCCCAAAGTTGTTCACTTTTGGCTGGCAATGCCCCAGCTCATTCATCCCAAGTTGCAATTCACAAAACAGGGGCATGTGGCTTTGAGATCTTGCAGCATCCACCTTATTCGCCCGATCTTGCACCAAGTGACTTTACTCCCAGAAATGAAGAAGCAGTTACGTGTTCGCCCATTTGAAAACACAGATATGTCATTAATGAAGTGGTAGAGTGGTTAAGTCGAAGTCTGCTGACTTCTACCATCAGGGTATTCGGAAGGTCAAGAAATGTGGTAAAAGTGAGTAAATCTGAATGGTGACTACATAGAGAAGGAGTAACAACTACAAATCAACATATACACTCTATCACATTTCAAGGGTTGATAATTAAATCTATACGACAGCCCCTCGTACAATTTAATAGCATATCAACCTGGAAGAAGAGTTCCTGAAGAAACAGAATTTGAAAAAGATGTAATTATCGCACTTGAAAGTATATGTTTTTTTTTTAGGCTGAGAATAAAGATTTATACAAGAACTTGTGTCTCTTTATGTGCAAGTCTTAAGTATATTTTTACTGTAACCGATCATTGTAATCGGTTTTGTCACTATTTACAAGTGTAATAGTGGCAAAATGTCTGTTTTATGTTAAATACCAAGTTTGGGCTTTAACAGTCTTTTCGCTTTTGAGCTATGCTGCCCACACCACACACACACACACACACACATACACACAGACAGACTGACAGACACACACATGGTCATTTTTCTAAATTTTTGTGTTTTTGTTTTTTGGATTCAGGGAGTCTCAAAACATGTATTTCCGGTGAAATCTCGGTATCGAATTTTTGGGTGGAATACAATACCTTCTCTATACACTATGTACATAGTTCGTATAGAAAGCAAAAAAGAGTTCTATGGCTTCTTATCTATTCAGACTATTAAGTATCTGTAAGTAACAAACCTTATCAGAAACTATTACTATAACCTTGTGTTTATTCTTTTTCATAGATAGTTTGTTTTATTCTACTCAAGTATTGAAAACTCCACTTTTGGATAACTATTCTATTTGGATTATACTCTAAGCGGAATCTGAAGTCCTAAAATCCATTATAATAATGTTTGTGTTCGAACGATGAGTGAAACAGCTGAAAGGGTATTCAAATGAGCCCGGAATCCTTGGTGATTGAAGCTACTCAATATTCGTTTTCACAGGATAGCCCCGGAAAAAATCATATTTGGGTAACTTGCCCTATCCAGATTCGAACTCGTGACCTATTGAATGTGAGGCAGATAAGCCACCCGAACACTTCAGAGTCGGGTATTTGGTACTCATAAAGCAAAAACTAAACAAACCCACCAAAAAATGTTATAGAAATCGGTTATTTTCTTTATTGTGACCCATTATATACACTGACATTTTTTTTATAAAAAAATATGATGTGTTCCATTCATATGATTTTTCTCTATTTCTGTGTAACAAATTATTGTTAATAAGCTTATTCTTCTATTTACTTTATGCTAATCGAGAAAAAATTAGCAGAAATATCTTATTACTTGCTTCCTTGTAAGTAGAAGCGAAATATGGGAGTATCATAGGTTAAAGTGAAGTCAAAAGCTGGTTACTAAGTGACTGAAGTTCCTTTGTTTGTATGGTCACGAGTTGACAATCATCTGTATGAGAAAAGTACAAGTATTTCAAAGCTGAAACCAAAAACAAGGAATATCTCAAAAACGATCAACTCCTCGAAAAAATGTATATAACATAAATTGTGTGTTTTAATGTGCTCTACATTTTTGTGTGGTAAGTTTTTGTCCATATCTTACGGTTTAGCAGTTATGTAAAGTTCATCCAGAATAAAGTAATCTTCAGAGGCTATTCCCAGAAAATTCAAGATATACATATTATTTGTCAGGTAAATATCTTTAATATACGATATTTTAATCAAAATAGTTAGAGCCATTTTTGAGAAAATCAAAATTTTCGAAAAAAGTTCCATGTAAAGGGTAGCTGAGAGTGGGGGGATTTTCTTACAAATCTTCGTGTAGCATCCTTGGAAGATACCAAACTTAAATACCAAGTTTGGCTTTTAACGGTCTTTTCGTTTTTGAGCTATGCTGTCCACAGACACACAGACACAGACACAGACACACACACGCACGCACGCACACACGGACCTTTTCCAAAAATGCTTTTTTTGGATTCAGGGGGACCCAAAACATATATTTCTGGTGAAATCTCGGTACCGAATTTTTGGTTACATTATAATACCTTCTCTATACACTATGTATATAGTACGTGTAGAGAAAGTAAAAATTAGTTGAAACACCCAGCGTTGCTCGCGGTGTGACCGTTTAATCCTATAGCATTTAGTAGGTTGCACTTGCCCAGTAGCCTTGCGTTTCTTTGGAGGCATATAAAAGTATATTACCATTCTACAACTCACGCCTGAAAATTAATTAATGTATTAGTTTTAGACTGGTACTACAAAGTTTTGGGGATGTTTCAGTGTATTTTTGGTCCTTAAGGTTTAATAAAACACGGGATATATACTCAAATAACACTTTTTTGATAATGTTTAACAGCCGCCTTTACTACACATGGCACCACAAGCGATGACATTGATGATATATGGAATGAAGATACAACACAGGTGAAATACGATGTCGGAGGAAACAGGAGAACCCGGAGAAAACCCGCCGTTGCGCCGCTTTGCCACCACAAATCTCACATGCTTGGGATTGAATACGGGTCATCTAGGTGAGAGGCGAGTAGTCTAACCACTCGGCCACAGTGCGGCCTCAAATAACATGAAAAGTACTTCGCTTGCTTTGACAGCTTTAATGTGCTATGTGAAACATCACTGCAGAGCTACCAACAAGCTTCACCGAAGCTACTCGCGTGCTTTAAATTAGGTCTAGATTAGTGTGTGTGTAAATAAACTCATTTTCATGTAATCCAGGCGCCAATTAGCAAGTTTCACTCCCTGTATTACGTTAGCAAATGCGCAATAGCGGCCAAATGGCGTGATTTTCTTTCCCACAGCGCATACTTTCGTAAATGTTGGTATATAACCAAGAGTTGGCGTGGCGGATTGTTTCAAGTCGTGAGGATAACATCATGGCTTCTAGACGCTCCACAGTGGATAATATGGTTTGCTTCAGTTGTAAATTATTCCGTATTGCTCCCGGGACAGTCGTGGAGTGGTATCAACCTTAATACACAAGCCAGTTTAAACAGTGACTTAATTAACTTCCCAGGACACTACAAGAAGGTTCTGCATACATCCTTGATTGTTACCATGATTATTTACCTTCATATGTTTTAGGGATGAGAGGCGATTGGTGCGTTGCAGCGTGGTAAAGGATTAGCCCCCGACGCTTAGATGGTCGACCGCTGCTCTTTTCCTGGACTCCGGGATTAAAGATGGCGCAGACGGTCTCGCGCTGTTGTCAAGATTGATGTCTGTAGTAATTAGGGATCACCTGTTCTTCGCCCTTAGGATTTTCCTTCCTCCTAGGGTCCAAAGATATTCTGTCATTGTTATCCTCAGAAGGAGGGTTTCCCGCAGTCCAAACCATGGGTAGGCAGGTTGCTCAAATCTAAACAAGTCAAAAAAAATCTGGTTACCATGCTAACTTCATATACTAAGGGTTCAAACCCGGCGGAGGACGATGGCTTTTTTTGGGCGTAAAAATCCTTAGCATGGCTTCCCTCGGAAGGGAAGTAAAGCTGTGGGTCCCGTGTCGTAGATTTACGGCACGTAAAAGAACCTCAAGCTTGATAAGAGAGGCCTCTGAGCAAAATTAAGCGATCTTTCATGCCCACTATAGAATGGGACGCTGAGAACCAACGCAGTTAAAGAGCGTCCAAAAATAACACGCCATTTCCATTGTTACTGGTAGAATAAAGGTTTAGAGGGGGTGAAGCAGAATTGGGAAATCTATCTCTCATACTCTTAACTATAATACAATTTATTAATATTATCAAACTGTATAACTCCGTTAAGATGCTTTAAATGTTGGATTTATGTTGTTTTCTATAATTACATATATGAAATAGAACATTACACTATTTGGAAACTCTTCGGAAAGTTTTCGTTGGGATTATTTCAGTTATTACGTTGAAAAACCTTTTTCGACGTTTTAAAAATAGTTTGTAAACCTCCACAATTTTCAAACCGATATAACCTCTTTATTATTATTATTATTATTATTATTATTATTATTATTACTATTATTACTATTATTACTATTATTACTATTATTATTATTATTATTATTATTATTATTATTATTATTATTATTATTATTATTATTATTATTATTATTATTATTATGTGCTGTATCCTCGTGCTTACAGCCATTCAAAATGTATACTTTTAACAAATGACAAAAAGGACTTCAGTTACTATATTTAGCACTTCATAATTCAGTTGCACGTTAGATGTTGACTTCACAAAATTGCTATTGTTTTGTAAGGTTAAGAACCATGCTCGCCAAACAGGCTCTATTTAGTCACGATGCAAGGCATTACATATAATCACATTTTACAGGAATTATAAAAAGTAGCAAACTGTAATTTTGCAGCCATGTTAACACTGATATATTGCTGACTTAAAATTTTATGTTACAAGGAGTGTTCAGAGCAGTATGAATATTTTGTTTCAAACAGTAGCAGAACGTCTAGTCTTCATAATTAAAATATTAAACATCAACTACTATTGTAAAAAGAAACTGATATGTTCCATTCACATGGCTTTCTATATGAGTTCGGCAAACAAGCTATCCTTACAAAGCTTCTGGTATCCATATCATGCTAATTGAGATAAACATAAGCAGAATTCTCTTATTATTTATTCCATCTAAACCGAAGGGGATACACCAGGCTGAATCGATAGTCGATTCTTTGAAAAGCCGGTTGCTATTTGAAGAATTGAAGTTCGGCTCGCTTTGCATGGACAGATGAAACGAAAGGTGATGCTTTTCCGTTTGAGAAAAGTTTCAGTTGAAAACTGAAACCTTAAAAAAGAATATCTCGGAATAAGTCAACTCAACTAAAAAGTATGACATAAACTGTATGTTTTAACGAAATATACATTTTTTATTAGTAAATTTCTAACTATTATGGTTTATCAGTTATGCAAGAATCATTCAGAATAAAGGTCTCTAGAAGCTATTCCCAGAAAATTAAAGATTTATTTTTAATTTAAATAATACGCGGAATTTTAATCAAAATGATTAGCGCCATTCTTGAGAAAAATAAAACGTTAAAAACTTGTTCAATATAAAGAGTAGTTTGGGGTGGGGGTGATTTTATTGAAGATCTTCGTATCGCATCCTTGGAACTATACTTAAATATCATTATTCTTGTTTAAAGTCTTTTCGTTTTTGAGCTATTCTGTCCACGCACACACACACACACACACTCACACACACACAGACCTTTAAACGTATTTCCAGTGAAATCCCATCATGGAATTTTTGGATGGGGTAAAATACCTTCTCTATATTTACTTTAGGTACATAGTGTACATTGAGAAAGCAATTGGTACAAATTTAAACAAAATAATTTCAAAATTGCCCAAACTGATCCCAAGACACGTAATTATTAATCTAACTGGATACATAAGTGTTTCAGCATTGAATACCAAGAGTTTTAAGTGATAGCTCACCGCAATTGAAGTCTTTGACACTGAACCATTGTTCCCAGTCAAGGCTGAATTTTTTGGGCCGGTCCCCATGGCCACTCTCGCTAAAGTGCCTCGTTTTGCTGCTTTGTGGTGCAGTAGATCGTGGATTCGAGTACCGCCTTGGGCATGGGTGTTTACATGTTTGTAAAATGTGAGTGTATATATAAGCAGAAAAAAGCAAACGGTAACCAAACAGAAAACAGAGTAAGTGTTAGGAAAATGAAAAAAGAGGGAAAGGGTATACAGCGCCGGAGTTCTGACCATCTCACCTAGCCGGGTTCGATCCCAAGCGACCACATGTAAGAGTTGTGGTAGACAAAGCCATCTCATTCCACCGGGGTTCCATCTTCATGTATCACAGTGTCATCGCCTGCGGTGCCAGAACAGTAAAAGCGGCCGTTAAACACTACAAAAAATGACCAGACTCCGGAAAACAGATTAAATATTAGAGAAATAAAAAAAAAATAGGGAAAGGCTACACAGCGCCGGAGTCCTGACCAGAATCTGGAAAAAAGAGTAAATGTTAGGAAAATGAAAAAAGAGGGAATGACCAGACTCCGGAACGGTTTTGGCCTGTGGTTCTGTTATACTGGTCACTATCGGAGTCGGTGGCCTTCTTCCACAGAACTCAACGGTTGGCCATAAATATTCAGCTGTCGTAGGCGTAGTGTTCGCTGGAGCCGGTGCCCTCAAGAGGCAAAATCTTGTGCGGGTGTTTATATGCAAACGACCCAAGCAGGAATAATTTGTGATCACAATGATCGTGTATGGGCCGTTCCAAGGAACTGGGGCATGACATGGCCTCTGGCTTAGGCTTTGATCTGTGACCTGATCCGAAATCAGACGCCTCTGTGTGGGTGCGACAACAAATCTAATTGAATTTCCACTTCGTGACGCCGAACGGCTCCGTGTTTGTGATCATTGGGGATTATGAATGACAACTACATAATGATAGTTCACCAAATCTCAATGGATGTGCTTCGCGGTTAGTCTCAAGGGATTGCTACTTCTGCTTTTTCCTCATAATGCGACTGGGACATTTGCTCACTACCAGAAGGTCCGCATTCACAGGGGATGTAATGAGTACCTAACTAATCCATGCACTCACATTCGTTTTCAGGATGATGATGAAGGTCAAAGTTATTAGCGCCCTTAAAATGCATGGGAACGACAGTAAAAGCAATATAAAAAGAAATCAAGAATAAAATATTGCCAACGTAAAAATAAAATCCCAGAGGAAACAAAAAATATAGGGCAATTGCCATAGAGGGATTTAAAAACAGGGACGAACAACCATCTAAAATTAAACTCCCAGTGTAAAAGGAGAAAGAGATAAAACTAATGCTCTTAAAATCAGTAAAAAACTAAACCGATTTTAAAAAAGGACACTTGGTGTAAAAAGTTAAAAACACTATCGACCACGTAGTTGTCATCCCCGAGGACCTCGGAAAGGGAGACTGGAAGCTGACGAGTTGCTCGAAGGGCGGATAGAGCAACACACTCCAGCAGCACATGGCGGACAGATAGGCACAGGTTCCCCGTGCTCCGGTGGCAGGTAGGCAATCTAAATAAGAGTTGTTTTGGGAAAATATGTTGTTAATGTTATATTTCTTTAAACTGCGATTTATTATATGTTATGTAATTCAAAACACTCGTGCCCTCCGTGGCGTAATGGCTACCCGTGTCGTAGATTTAGGGCACGTAAAAGAATCTCAAGTCTGATAGAGAGATCTCTGAGCAAAATTAAGCGGTCTTTCACACCCAATATAGAATGAGCCGCTAACAACCACAGCAGCTAAAGAGCGTCCATAAATAAAACGTCATTTCATTTCATTTCAAAACACTCGATATAGGGAATCTGGTTTTTCTCTAATACTCTTTTCCTGTTAATTTCAAGGAAACGTTTATAACTCTGCTAAAAATCTGATGGGTTCCATCACATAACTTTGTCTAGCTGTTCTAAATACAAATTATTCTTACAAAACAATATTCTTTAATATAATCGATCATGATAATCGAGATTAACATTAGCAGAATTGCTGTTATTACTTGCTTCCTTTTAAGTAGAAGGGAAATAAGCGATAGTGAACTCTTTAAAAACTGGTCGATATGTCAAACAATCGGCCAACTCTACTGTAAAAACGTATATAATATAAATTATGTGTTTTAGCGAGAGCTATATTTTTGTGTAGGAAGTTTTTGTCCGTCTCTTACGGTTTAACCGTTATGCAAAATTTTGCAAAACTCATCCAAAATGAAGAGATCTTCAGAGTCTATTCCCATAAAATTAAAAATATGCATTTTATTTTAATCAAAATCGTTGGAGCCATCTTGGAGAAAAGCTACATTTTCAAAAAAAATCCCTATGTAAAGGAGGAAGGGATTTTCTTGAAAATCTTGTGTACATCCTTAGAAAATACTAAGCCTAAATGCCAGGTTTGGTATTAAACTGTCTTTTTGGTTTTCAGCTCTGCTGTCCGCAGACAAAAGAACTTTTTCATAAAAATGATTTTTTCGGACCTTGGAGACCTCAAAACATATATTTTCGGTGAAATCTCGGCATCAAATGTTTGGGCGAAATACAATACCTTCTCTAGCTACTATTGCATATACATACGTCCTAGACAAAGTAAAAATCTGGCGTTAACATCATGTTATACAAGATGAAAATTAGCACAAATGGTCCGATTATTTGCTTCCTTATGAGTAGAGGGAAATAGACCAAAGCATTAGTGATAGTAGTATTCAAATGCTAAATATCGAAGTATTCTATTCTTGGATGTTTTCGAGATATTTTGAAACTTGAATGATATGGGTATTCCAATCCTTCAGTCGGATGGATTCAAATGGTTCTAGTTTGAGAATACGCTGTATGCAGTATTCGAATGCTACACCCGGATAGGTGCGGGTGCACCGAACTGGACCGAGATCTTGTCTTGAAGTGGGGATGACATAGCTGCCCCTAAATCTGATTGGTGTTCATTCAAACGCTTGGACACTTGCCAGGAAGAGCTACTGAAACATCCTCACTCATGAATATATATATATTTTTTTTAAAGAATTTTCTGATATTCAGGTCCTATAGTTTATGTTTTACGTTTTTACTTTCTCTACACGTGCTATGTACATAGTGTATAGAAAAGGTATTGTATCCGGATGTGTGTGTGTGTCTGTGTGGGCAGCATAGCTCAAAAACTAAATGTCCGTTAAATAACAAACTTGATATTTAAGCTAAGTATCTTCCAAGAACGCGACACGGAAATTTTCAAGAAATTTCACCCAATTCAAACTACTCTTTTCATGGAAACATTTTTCGAAAATTTTGATTTTCTCAAACATGGCTGTTAGGATTTTGATTAAAATCTCTTACACTTAAGATATTTACATGAAAAATAAAATTTACATCATGAAATTTTGGGAGTGGCTTCTGAAGACCTCTTTATTCTGGACAAATTTTACGGAAGTTTGCCTAACTTGTAAACCGTAAGCGATGGACAATAACTTATTGCACAAAAAATATAGACCTCGTTCAAACACACAATTTATGTTACCTACATACATATTTTTCGTGAAGTTGACCGTTTTTGAGATATTTCTTGTTATTGGTTTTAGTTTTAAAGTACTTATACATTTACCATAGGGGAATTTGTCAACTTATGACCTTGCAAATAAACGGATTTCAATTACGGAAACCAGCTTTTAAAATATTTGACTGTCAATATAGCATTGTTTATTCCCTTGTTTCCCTTCTACTTACAAGGAAGCAAGTAATAAGTGCATTTGCTGCTAATGCTTATCTTGATTAGCATGAAATAGTTAGAAGAATAAGATTTTTAACAATAATTTGTTGCAGAAATGTAGAGAAAGCCATGTTAATGGAACACATCAGGGTTTTTCACTAACAACGTCTATATGCATGTAAACACGCAAAGAGTGTATAACATTAAAATTAAGTGCTTTTGCGCTTAAATATTGTCTTAAAACATCTTAACATTTCTGTGTTGCGTATATACAACATTTTCCTGCCATGATTAGCTTTATAATCCATGGCACGACATCTCACGGGGAACCTTGGCCTACGCGCGGCCGCTGCGCCCCCCATCTCGGTCCACTACAGATGTCATTGATGGGTGCAGTATTGGAGGGTGAGACATGGTCAGCGCCTCGAGTACCCCCGGCCGCTTAATGCGGTCCTCATGGCCTGGAGCCGCTACTTCTACATCAAGTAGCTCCTCAATTGGCCCCCCAGGGACCTTACGAGGCTGAGTGCACCCCGCCGGTACTGGGGATCGAACCCAGGTCTCCCGCTTGGTAAGCAGCTGCGCCACCACCGCGCTAAGGAGACGACCGCAGCAAACATATAGAGCAAAACAATTAATTTCGTGCGCGGCAGTGAATTGTTTATGACTCAACGATCCAAGATTACACTTAGCACAGTAGTACTATATACTGGATCTATCGGTCGTTTATATTTGTCATCCAATTGTGCCTGCGTGTGCAGAAAACAGTAAAACCTAGCACCTATTAATTGTTAGCATCTAACTGTTGTCTTATTTTTCGTCCGTCATTACTTTCTCTACACGTACTATACGCATACTGTATACAGAAGGTTTTGCACTCCACATAAAATTTCGATACCGAGATTTCACCACAAATACATGTTTTGGGCCCCCCTGAATAAAAAAAAATCATTTTCAGAAAAAGGTTCGTGAATGTGTATGTGTGTGTGTGTGTCTGTGGACAGCGTAGCTCAAAAACGAAAAGACCGTTGAATACCAAACTTGGTATTTCAATTTGGTATATTCCAAGGATGCGACACGAAGATTTTCAAGAAAATGCCCCCCCCCCAACTACCTTTTCATGGAACCTTTTTCGAAAATTTTGATTTTCTTAAAAATGGCTCTAACGATTTTGACTAAAATATCGTATATTAAAGATATTTACCTGGCAAATAAAATACATATTTACACTTTTCTGTTATTAGCCTCCGAAGAATTCTTGATGAATTTTACGGAATTTTGCATAACTGCTAAACCGTAAGAGATGGAGAAAAACTTACCACATAAAAAAATGTAGAGCATGTTAAAACACACAATTTATGAGATATAATATTTTTTTGTGGAGTTGATCGTTTTTTTTTTTTTTTAAGTTCATTGTTTTTGGTTTCAGCTTTGAAACTCATACGTTTCTTATACAGGTATTTGTTAGCTCCTGTCTATATAAACAAAGGAACTTCAGTCACATAGCAACCAGCTTTTGACTATAACTTTAACCTATGGTACTGCCTTATTTCGCTCCTACTTACATGGAAGCACATAATAAGACCATTTCTGCTAATTTTTCTTGATTAGCATGAAGTAAATAGATTGAAGTTCCTTTGTTTGTATGAACAGGGGTTGACAAATTCCTGTTTGAGAAAGGTATAAGTTTTTCAAAGCTGAAACTAAAAATAAAGAATATATAGAAAACGATCAACTCCACGAAAAAAAACAACAACAAAACGTATATAACATAAATTGTGTGTTTTAACGTGTTATACATTTTTGTGGGTTAAGTACTTATCCATCTCTTACGGTTTAGCAGTTACGCAAAATTCCTTAAAATCCATCCAGAATAAAGTAGTTTTAGAGGCTGTTCCCAGAAAATTCAAGATATACATTTTGACGGGTAAATATCTTTAATATACGATATTTTAATCAAAAGCGATAGAGCTATTTTTTGAGAAAATAGAAATTTTCGAAAAAAGTTCCATGTAAAAGGTAGTTGGGTTGGGGGAGTTTCTTGAAAATCTTCGTGTCGCATTCTTGGAGGATACCAAACCTAAATACCAAGTTTGGTTTTTAATGGACTTTTTGTTTTTGAGCTATACTGCCCACAGACAGAAGGACACACACGGACATTTTTCTAAAAATGTTTTTTTTATTCAGGGAGTCTCAAAACATGTATTTCCGGTAAAATGTCGGAATCGAATTTTTTGTTGCATTATAATACCTTCTCTATACACTATGTACATAGTACGTGTAGAGAAAGTAAAAAGAAAAAAGAGGAATAAAGCATATAGGAACTTGCATACAGACTGATTTCGATTAGCAAAATGACTAATATGTGATCGTAGTTCTCGAGAAATCTAGGTGAGAACTGAAAACATCACTCGAATGTCGATAACTTTTTTTTTTTTTTGGTAGTGTTTAACGCCCGCGTTAACTACTTATGGCACCGCAGGCGATGATACTGGTGATACATGGAATGAAGATGGAGCACCGGTGGAATGCGATGGCGGGGAAAACCGGAGAACCCGGCGAAAACCCGCCCCAGCGCCGCTTTGTCCGCCACAAATCTCACATGCGGTCACTTGGGATCGAAACCAGGCCGTCTAGGTGAGAGGCGAGTAGTCTAACCACTCGGCCACGGCGCGGCTATGTCGATAACGTAGCATACAAGAAGTTGCATACGAATTTCGATTAGCGAAAACCTTAATGGGCGATAGGTGTATTCGAGAACTTGTACTCGGATGAAAGTTTGATTCTTAAAAGCATTCGAATACCTGTATTCGATTCTTGAAATCATTGGAATCTGCTCATCACTAAAAGCGATCGTCAAATTTTTAAAAGCTATCACTGGGTGAAACAATTGAAATCCAGTTCTCTTTTGCATTCCCGGGTGTAAAACACAGATGAAAAGAAAGTTGACATTTCGGGTATGTCACTGTCGGGTTTTATCTCTCTAGTTCCTGTCCTACACAGGACTAGTGTTGAAGAAACAATTAAGCCTAATTGACCTAATAGTTGTCTAAATTATGAAGCAAAGGACTGAACTTACTTATGATATTGTAAGTTCCCCATTGGGGTATGTCGTCACAAAATAATTTCAGATTTCTTTGTGGTTTACCCGGAAACATGTGAGTTAGTTGTGGAATTAAATTCGGGTCATCATGTTACCATGGTTGAATAGTGGTTGGAGGAACCAGAAGATCGTGGTTCAAATCCCGTCTAGGGCATTGAATTTTTCACTCGGACTCTACCTTTCCAACTCCTATCCTATACACGCCAGTGTGGAAGAAACAATTAGATATATTTTTATTTATGAATTTAATCATGCTCGAGATTATTCTTGTTGTTGGTTTTAATTGTCATATTCTTGTTGTTATTAATTTTTCTTTCTCTTGTTCAAGCACATTGCGACCAGCTCTTTGATGATACGACTGTCGCTTAAGCCTAGTGCACTCGCTTAATCTTGTTGTATCTACAAGGAAAAATGTAATAATATGATATTGTAGATGTTTATATGAATTAGTAGAGGTAGTATTTATTAAACGCATAATATTACAATAATGTGTCACACAATTGCATGGGTTGGATGACAGTCATGTTCTCTAAAAGTACATGAATTGAAAATATTATCCACCGCTATGTTACACATATTCACAACACTGGAAATACACAAGCACGTGCGCGCGCTACATCAACAAAACAGATAAATACCCTGATATCACACATACACACACACTCGCCCTCACAACCAAATCCTCGTATTCACACACATAGATGCTTATACCGGGTGAAAGGGAAGTCAATACATGAATTTAAACTACTGATAGATATCAGTATTTGAAACATATTTTACATCTTACGATTTTGTCTCTGACCACTTCCTACGAAGATATTTTAGTTTTGTCGAAAACACGCTGGCAACGCTGCAAGTTGTGTGGGTGTCGTTTGCAGTAGGTCAGTACATAAACACGCCTCACTAGGACGTTGAAGGATTTTCTTCCGTTTTTACTCTGCGAGTGTAGGCCCATCAGAATGCCAAATATACTCAATATCTGCCTAAACATTACACCATTCTGCGTCGTGTTTGCAAGCGACAGACATGTTTACATACAGAAGCCGGTTCAGAAACCTCACCAACTCAACAAAAGGTTACCGAGCTACTTCAAGTTTGAAACGATGCTTGAAATATTCCTTTAATTCTTTTAAATTATTAACTATTTCGTAACTCTGTGTGATCTCCCATAATTCCTATCGAAACTAATGTCAGAAATACGTTACTCTACGCATCTTACAAGTAACAAACTATTATCTTTGATAATATCTCGTGGAATTACGCATCCAATTTGGAACAAAACCATTTATTTTTTCGAAATCGGCTGATCAAAGAACAAAATGTCATTAGACGTTTTGGTTTGTAATGCTTCTCTGAAGTACATATTAGAAGAAATAAGTTTCCTTCCACCTGGTATACCAAATATGTCTATACAATATTTACACAAACGCTTTATCTCTTAGTATACGTACTTCCATTAAATATGTGTCCTGGCTTGGCCAGTTTAGACTTATGGAATCAAGTCCCCCAACATGCTGTCCAGCACCTGTTTGAAGCTAAAAATACCGCCGGTAATAATTTTTCCTAACATCCTACATCTATACTTAGTCTGCCAAAATATGCGTCCAGTCTTTCTGATTCCGGCCTAATGCACAGATCATCCTTCCAGTAGCATTAACCACCTTACGAGCTTTCCACCCTCCCAATATAAGCCACGCTATTCCGTCCTCTGTTTCTTTACCCCAGCGAATTTTTATTTCATTTTGTAGTTCCAATGATTGTTTTCTACATGTATATTCTACTATTAACATGAAGTAGATAGAATAACAAACCTTTTATAGATATGTTTGCTGAAGAGTGGATAGAGAGTCATGCAAATGCACCAAATCGACTTTTACGCTTCATATTCCAAGAAATTCTAGTTTAACAACTGTTTACAAAGCTTCTGCTTTTAAAAGGCGATGTGGTATGCATATAACAACAGAATAACGTAGCTGTTATTCTAATCTAGGCAAATCTGATGATATGAAAAGGAGAAAACAAGTAGGCGATTTCCGCTACCGACACAGAAGATCCGCGGCTGCTCTTCCTTGGTCAAAGAAACGTATCAGAGTACCATAAAGTATAGTTCACAGTAGAGACAAGAGACAATGTGAGGCCGCGTGTCCTAATATGGAACAGGGCTCGAGATTAATTCCATTCACGGACGTCTCGATAGTCGGCAATCCCGTCCAGCTACTCCTCATTCCCACCCAGACACAGCGACGCGGTCCAGAGATTTCTAGACTGCAGTTGCACTCCGTTCAAAAATCGCAGATTTCTTGGGTGGTCGATCTCACGATGCTACGATATGGGGAGGTCTTTATTTAAATGGGACGAGGTGGCAAGAAAGACCACAGAAGTGACCTGTGAACATGCATATTTAGTTTTAGATCATATATTACTTTCTCTACCGCATATATACAAAATAAAAATAAAATAGAATAAAAATCTGTATATAAAAACCCTGGTATCTAATTTCTAAACACACGGCTACTATGCCAGATTTTTAAAAAGTTATTTATATTCATAAAACACCCATTTATTGTTTACAGATTATTTATAAATTAAGAAATAATGTATACAGCATAAAATAAAAATTATAAAAATAATAAATTATAATAAACTACATACATAACAAAATTAATAAAAATAAGATAAAATAAAGTAATAAAATATTTTAACATTTAGATAATTACACTTTCATAATCTAATATAAATAAATAACCGATAAAATGCAAAGCATAAATTAAAACAAATATAATAAACACTAAACAAATCACATAATACACAAAAACACACCACAAACATAAACATTTTAATACCAAAATTTATATCAAGTTCACATATACCTAATTCCTCTATTACCTTATAGCATTAGTACACTACCACCACCACCACCATCACCTAAAAATAACATATTTAAATTTAATTTATTTTTCAATTTCTTTTTCAAGAATTTAATACTTTTCATCACCTTATATTATTATTTCTACATTTTATTATTATTATTATTGTTATTATTATTATTTCCATATTTTATTCTTATTATTTATATAATAGTTTCATAATTACAATTTTATTTTACTATTATTGTAATTTATCTAACTAATATTTTATATTTTTAAAATATGTTTATTATTTTAAATCGAATATACATATTTATTATTACACCTACCCATTTCACTGGTATCTAGTTATATATATATCCATTATTAACTACACTAGCGCATATGTACAACGTACATTGTAGATGAAAAAGATATTGTATTCCAGCCAAAAATTGGATACCGAGATTTCGCCGGAAATACATGCTTTAGGATCCCCTGAATAAAAAAGAATGTTTTCTCTAGGACGTATATAAAACGTACATAGTAGATAAGGAAGGTAATGTAGATATTCCACCCAAACATTCCATACCGAGATTTCACCGGAAATATATTTGTTTTGAAACCCCCTGAATATATATTGATTTTTTTGGGAATAGCTTCTGAAGATATCTCCCTTCTATATGACTTTTGTATCACTCGTAAACCGGAAGTCATAAACAAAAACATACTGCACAAAACATTTAGCTCTCACTAAAATAAACAACATGTCATATACATTATTTGTAGAGTTAACCGTTTCCAAGACATTCCTTGTTATTGGTTTCAGTTTTAAACTATCAAATTTTCTGAAGCGGGAAATCAACTTTTGTTTTATCTCTTTTGTTTTACTCCCGGGAATGCAAAAGAGAATCTAATATCAGTTGTTTCACATAGCAATCGCTTTTACCAGATTCTACTAGTGCTGCAACAGGGTGGTGCACCACCTCCATTCCACTTAGAGGTCAGAGTGTTTTAAAACCAATAACTACCCCTAAAGTTCATATTGATGCGTGTCTAATATAATTTTTCAGCCACACATTGTTGCAGGCCAATTGAAAAATTTAATTCCAGTTGGAACAGCAATAATTATAGTAGCTTCTGTAAAGTATCTATGATGAACGGACACGGAACGGATTGTGATCAAATGCTTTTACCTTGGTCACCACGTTCACCGGATTTAACACCGTGTGACTGCTTTGTGTGGGGATATGTTAAAGAACATGTGTTTGTTCCCCTTCTGCCGGTGAATATCCTAAAACTGACCTAACCAACACCGTTGGCATGTTGTTGCGTGTGTTGGGTAGATATGGACTATCGATTAGATGTGAGTTGAGTACAAAAGACGCACATATGCAAGTGCTGTAAAAATCTTTATGAATTAAATCAAGATTTGTCTTCCTACGTCAATTTCACTGTGTACTATGATTTTTGTAACCCCGGCAATCATTTAGAACAACCCTGTATATCAAACTTTGTTTCATAAAATAGATTCTACTGACCAATCTAAAAAAAAACTATGTTCTATGACGATCAGTATAAAATCTTACCCTTATTCCCAAGCATTTGCATGGCTTTCCCTAGCTATTCTGCACAAAAAAAAAAAAAAAAAAAAAAAAAGATACAAAAGCTTATTTTTCTATCTACACATGCTAATCGAGATAAACATTAATGGAAAGTGCTTAATACTTGTTTCGTTCTAGGTACATTTAAAATAAGGGAATACACTCGATAAAGCGATAATCAAAGCTTTTAAAGCTGGTTGCTATGTGATGACATTTAAATTCCATTCTCTAATATGACAACGAGTAAGATAAAACTAAAAAACCAAACGACGATTATCCACTTAAGAAATAATTTTGGAAAACTTAAACCATTAGCAAAAATATCTCGGAAATAGTTAAGTTCAAAAAATGTATAGAATATTTGTTTAAAGGAAATGCGATTTTTATTGCAGTAAGATAAACCTAAAGGCAGCGCCATGGTTGAGCGGTTAGACCGTTCGACTCCCATCTAGGCGGCCCGGGTTCGATTCCAAGTGCCCGCATGTGGGATTCGTGGTGAACAAAGCGGCCTCTGGGTGGCTTTTCTCCGGGTCCTCCGGATTCCATCGCCAATCATTCCACCAATTGCTCCATCATCACTTTTCCAATCATCAATTTCGCTTACATTTCATATCATCCACTTCATGTTCATGCCTGCCTACGGACCGACCCCTCGTAACATGTTCTCCATTCTGTGATTTGGTGCCGTTGGTTCCCCAACAGACCCCTAGGAATTAACTTATAAGTCCTAGGAGGATGTCGTTCTACAAATACGAGGGTAAACCAATTACGAAGTGAAAGGACAGATTAGTCTATCTATTATGAGTTTTATAAAAGTCATCCAAAATAAACTACTTGGAGACTCTTCCCAGAAAGTAAAGATATGCGTTTCATTTGCCGTCAAAATATTTTAACCATGGAGTATGTTAGTCAAATTCGTTAGAGCCACCATTTTTGAGAAGGTAAAAATTTCAAACATTTTTCCAAGTAAAGGGTAATTTGGGGGGGGGGAATTTTCTTGATTATCCTCGTGTCCATCCTTGGAAGATGTTGAACTTAACCCTTTTTTAGAATTCAAGGGACCTCAACTTTTGTATTTGCAGTGAAATCTGAGCATCGAATTTTTAGGTGGAAGGCAGTATCTTCCCTACCTACTCTGTACTTGGCAGAGAAACTAGAAAATACGCAAATTCCACTTATCATGATTTTTCTCCAACTATATCAATAATGTTCCACGTTCAATATGGAATCAGCCATTAAATTAAATTACCTGGAAGGTACTGCATATTACAAGGTATCATTACGAAATGACCGATGCCTGCTCACTGCATGCTAAGTGCTAAATTGTTATGTTAGGCAACTCACACTCAAGGGAAAGAAATGCCGTTTGCAACCTATTTCAGAATCTTCCAAACCAAGTGATGGCGCCCATAAACATTTGACGGTGTGAAACCTATCTTGAACCTCTTTAGAAATTACGAACTCGCACTAAAGAATAGAACAAATGAAAGTGTTTCCTCTCATCTCAAGAAGAAATGTTTGGTCATTGTGAAGGAATCAAAGAGCGCTTCTCGAAGAGATAATGCAGGTTGTGGAGAATTCGTGCGGCTCTTTGGTCTGCGATAAAGGAGGCGTACATCTCATTGCCTTTCTTTAGAAGTGCGATGTTCAGGTCAGATGAATTCTTGTTCAGAGTCACGATTTTCTTAATGTTATGCAGTTAGTTTCCCGGTAACATCTCTCCAATACAACACATTTAATACATTAATGGGACCACGAGCTCGTCTCCTTAAGGTTCGATAATTCTCAAGATAACTGGAAACTTGTTACAAACTTAATTCATCGGGAACGTTTTCAATCAAGGCTCATTTTCATTCCTTACAGCTTCCCCGCTTTCGTGTCCCTTTGGGTGAACAAAACCCCGGACAGAGTTCCAAGTACATTAACGACGTATTTTTTATATCTCGCGCAGGAATATATCCTGCTCAGGGGAGATTTCTTCTGAGCTATATTGGGTGGAAGTGAACTTGCTACATTCCTTCTAGTAACATGTGCTTCATAGAAACATTACAAAGAAAAAAGTATAATATAATTTTGTTCTTTGATCAGCCGATTTCGAAAAATTGTTATTGTTCCACGTTGGATGCGTAATTCCACAAGAATGTACAAAGATAATGGTTTGTTATTTGTAAGATGCGTAGAATAACGTATTTCTGACATTGTAGCTATTATGGGAGATCACACAAGGTTTCGAAATAAGGAATACTCCGAGGAGTTATTCAGTCGTGAAGTAGCTCGGCAACATGTTGAGGTTGTTCAGGGATCTGAACCAACTTTTGGATGTAAACACATCGGTCTCTTGCAAACACGAGGCAGGGAGGTGGATAACGAGTGATACTGTCGTTCTGATTGGCCAACATCGCACAGTAAAAACGGAAGGAATTCCTTCAACGTACCAGTGAGGCATGTTTTATGTACTGACCAAGTGTAGGTGACATCCTCACAACTTACAGCGTGCTAACTAAATTATCTCCGAAGGAAAAGGAGAGAGACAAAAACGTAAGACACAAAATGTGTTCCAAATACGGAGATCTATTGCTGTTTAAATTAGTAATGACATTTCTTCCACTCGGTATACAAGTGAATATGACCGGTGTTCAGACTTTGCTCTTTACCAGCTAGAGTCGTGTTTTACAATATCCTTTACAATAATTCCTTAATGCCTTAATTTGTTCTTTAACTCTTTTTCTGTCAATATTCGTTTCTTACTTTTTTAAAATATTGTCCTACTTTCTCACAATCTTTATGGAATATTTCAGTTAGAGTTACACTTCTCTCTAATTTAAAATATTTTTATTGATATATTCTTTTCTCCAAGTTTCAATTCATTTGCATTTAAAATTACGTGTTGAAGTTCTTAATTTTAACAACAAATATAACACTATTGTGTTTTTTTTTTTGGGGGGGGGGGATACCCATTCTTAAATCTTTTAGCCTCCGTACTCCTGTTCTCCCGCATCCAATACCTTCTCGCTCCTCGTTAACGGAACATTTCGGAAGTACTTCATACGTATTACATCACATTGATTCCAGCACGTCTTATAATTTCGAGAAGTTCTGGCAGTAGTGATGTGTCACTACTTTTATTTTGTTGATATAAATATGCATTGTTCTATTTAAAATTGTATGTTATCTCAAAAAACACACTTGATAAATATTATTAAAATCTGTTTGTAGACTTAAAGTACGAGTGCCTGATTACCAATTAATGCTTTGAAAACCGCATATCGATAGCATTTTCTATTTGCGATGCAAAGTTTTGGAGATTCACTCTTTATACGACACCTTCTCCTGCTGGAATCGTCAAACGTTTTCTTGCTCTTTAACTTCCCAGTCTATTTCTAATTTTTCCTTTCTTTTTGCAATCCGACTCGATTTTCTGAACTGTAATGTTTATTTGTATTGCTTTTGACATCCATATATATTTGTAAATTACTGTATTGGATCGATTTGTGCTGTGTTTCATTCACATGACCTTCTCTAACTATTCTGTAAACAAACTTCTTACAAAATCTTATTCTTCTCTCTACTTCATCATAATCGAGATGAACACTATCGAAAGGTGTTATTACTTAGTTCCTTATAAGTGAAGGGAACTTAGGAAATACACTAAAGTGATTAGAATTTTTTAAAATCTGTTGCTATGCGATTATCATTGAAATTTGTTACTCTTTGATGGCCAGAAGTAAATGAAAAAAAAAAAAAAAAAAAACGGATGGCTTCGGTTCGAGAAAAGTAAGTATTTTAAAATTTAAACCAATATCAAGGAATATCTCAGAAACGGTCAGCTTCACAACAAAAATACATGTAATTATGTGTTTGACGAGACTTACTATTATATATATATATATATATATATATATATATATTTATTTATTTATTACGGTTTAGAAGCTATGCAAAACTGATCCAGAATGCAGAGCACTTCAGAGGCTATTCCCAACAAATTGAAGATATAAATTTTATTTGTCATGTAAATAACGTAAATGTACTGTATTTTAATAAATATCGTTACAACCATTTTTGAGAAAATTGAACATTTCTAAACATATTGCATATAAGGGTTGTTTGCGGTGGGGAGATTTTCTTGAATATTTTCATGTCTGCTTGGAAGAAAATAAACTTAAACACCAAGTTTGGCATTTAACGACTTCACACACACATAGGATCTTTTTCTAAAAATTATTTTAATTAAGGGTATCTCAAAGCATATTTACGTGAAACCTCGACTTTGAATTTTTGGATGGAATACAATACTTCTCTGCCTATTATGTAAAAACTACAATTGATTTATTTAGAAACTCTTTTTTTCAAACTTTACATCACCTTACTTAAAATTTTAAGCCATAGAACTCGACTTAAACAATGTTATGCCTTAAAATTAAGATTAATTATTACCGCTCCTTCTCAAAAAAATCTGATGTGTTCCATTCACATGACTTTCTTTACACCTCTGCAGCAAAATATTGTTAAAAACTTATGCTTCTATTTACTTTATGCTAATCGAGAAAAATTAGCAGAAATAGCCCTATTGCTTGCTTCCTTGTAAATAGAAGAGAAATAAGGGAGTACCATAAGTTAAAGTAATAGTCAAAAGCTGGTTGCTATGTGACTGAAGTTCCTTTGTTTGTATGGACAGGAGTTGACAAATTCCTGTAAGAGAAAAGTATAAGTTTTATAAAGCTGAAACCAATAACAAGGAATACCTGAAAACCGATCAACTCCATGAAAAAAAAAATATATATGACATAAATTGTGTGTTTTATCATAATCTTCATTTTTTGTGTGGTAAGTTTTTGTCTATGCCTTACGGTTTCCCGCTTATGTAAAATTCAATAAAATCATCTAGAATAAAGAGGTATTTTGAGGTTATTCCCAGAAAATTCAACAATATACATTTTATTTGGCAAGTAAATATCTTAAATATAAGAGAGTTCAATCAAAATTTTCGAATTTATTTCCATATAAAGGGTAGTTCGATGTGGGGGGATTTTCTTGAAAATCTACATGTCACATCCTTGGAAGATACCAAACAAATATCAGTTTGGTTTTAACGGTGTTTCCGTTTTTGAGTTATGCTGCCTACAGACAGACAGACGCACACTCGGACATTTTTCTAGGAATGTTTTTTTTGGATTCAGGGGGTCTCAAAACATATTTCCAGTGAAATCTCGGTATCGAATTTTTGGGTGGAGTGCAATACCTTCTCTATACACTATGTACATAGTAAGTGTAGAGAAAGTGAAATTGGTTACTTACGTACTTATAGAGTGAACTCTACAGTTAGAGCAACAATGAGAATTCTTATTTAAAACAATTATTGATGCTCGAGAACAAACCTTGCTCATCTGTCAAATTATAGTACTTAGCTATTAATTAGTTGTAATTGACCATTTGCAAAGTTTAGTGAATCAAATTGATAGAAATAATGTTTAGAAGTTATGGACGGGGTTAATTATCATTTAACAAGTTAACACTGTAAATTAATACTGAGTGCTCAAAGCCATTTCGTTTCTTGCAATTAATTTTGATCATAAAAGTATTGAAAAGGCTGGCCCAGTTCCTTCCGCTGAAGCAAAGTATTCCCGGCTAGTGCAATACTTGCGTTTAGTACTATCTATAAAGTGTCTTACCTCTGCGGCTATCTCGTTAAGATAATGACGGAAAGTAATAACCTCGACCTAAATTTATTTCTGTCTCGTAAGCTGCCTTCAGTTTACTGCTACGTTCAAGAGATCTGAAGTTGATGAAGAACTAAACGAAATACTATAGCCTGCATTACAAGCATGTTACTGCATAAACTCATCAAGTATCTATGACTAATACCGTTTGTACAATAAATTTTACATAATTTATTATTGTATACATAAACTTCAGAATTTTTACCACTGCTTTTGCCGTCTTATGAATGTTAACTATTTTATCAGATATAACGTACTCGGTAGATAAATGCACTTACAAAAAATATTATACTAAAATTTTGCGGTAAACAGGGGAATAAGGACCCCCACACCAAAAGAAAAATTGAAAAAACAGGCCCATGTATGCGACTGTGAAAATAAATTAAATTAAATGCCAAACTTGGTTTTGTTCATTAACTTCTAAGAAACAGAACTTATAAAGAAAATCCCTCACTCAAAAATACCTTTTAAATAGAATATTTTTGAAAAACTTTGATTTTCTAAAAACCAAAAGTGGCTCTAACATTTTGATTGAAATGTCGTATAAGTGTACAAGAAATGAAATGTATATTCCATGTCGCTATTCTTAATAGATGTTCGTACAATTGTTGCTTATTTAAATCTATAATTTTAATAACATTCAATTTGTTATTATGAATCTATTACAAACTTCATCTTCAATCTTTCAGGCCACATTTTGCTAACTAATGGTCTTAACAACTTCAACAGCTGATCTGTTTGCTTTGTTTATGTGGGGATGGTCTCAGTTTTATATTATTTCAGTAGGATTTCTTTTCTACTTTTTAATTAGTGTTCTTTTAAATTGTTCCAACTAGTTATATAGATCTGAAAAGCTTCTAATGTTGATATATAGTTCTTTCATATATTAAATAGAAGCTTAAGTAATTAAAACCTGAAATTTTTTCCAAAATGGAACCTCCAAATTCGATTTTTGATCTTATAAGTTAATTTTCTTTAAACCTTATTACTTGATATCTGTAATCAGTATGTGTATGCAGCTGAACTCTTTAATCCGGATTCCAATAATATAAGCCGTTTTAGAGTAGACAAATAGTGAGAAAAGAAGATCACGAGAAAATAAAACATATTTGCAACATATATATTAAGTCTATTTAAACGTCGGGATGGCAAAATTGTAACACTTATACACTTCTTCTTGTTCTTGTTGTTGTTCTTCTTGTTATTATTTTTGTTATTGTTGTTATTATTATTACTATTATTATTTTTAGCTTAATATACTTTAACCTGGTTTGGTTATATCGGACGATGAATAAAATCACTAAATTGATGTTCAAATGATCTCGGGGTCCATAGAGCTTTAAGTTAATCTACATTAGTCTTCTCAGGATAAGGGAAAACCCCGAAAAACCCCTTTTCCGGATAACTCACCCTAAGCGAGATTCAAACTTGTTGAATGTGAGGGGGACTCTCTAATCCACACTACCCAGAAGGGACTTTAAATAAGATATATGGGAAGTTTTTAAAAATAATATTGAGATGTTTAATTTCTCTTCAGTGCACATAGGTGGCGACCCGACGGTATTGCATTTCAGCTAAAATGTCAAAGTTCACTGAAAATAACATTTTGAGGCTCCCTGAATAAAAAAAACTTTTTAGAAAAAGGTCCGGTTGTATGTGTGTTCATAAGTCTGTAAGCAGTATAACTCAAAAAAAGAACAGTCTTTTAATTACAAAACTTGGTATAGCAGTTCAGCTCTTTCAAGCATTCGACACGAAGATTTCTTAGAATGTATCTCATTGCAAACAACTTGTATGGAAAATTCTTCGAAAATTTTAGTTTCTGAAAGATGGCTCTATCGAACCATATGTTTAAGGCATTTTCATGGCATGTATATCTTGATTTTACTAGCCTGCAAAACCTTATTTCTGAATTAATGTTATATAAGTGGTTAACCGTAAAGGATATACAAAATATTACTACCTAAAAATGTAGATCTCGTTAAAGAACACAATTTATATCAGATACAGTGTTTGAGATAATCATAACCAATATATGGTATCTGTTTTAATATATATTGTTGCAAAATGGAAAGTCGTTAATCGTGTTTCTTCTACTGGTCATGCAAAGAGAAGAAAATTTCAAAGGCATCACAGAGAGACCAGGTCTTAAAAGATCTGAAGGTTGCTTAAACATACGTCCTATTCTTAATGTATCTATAAGAAAACTTGCAACAAAAGCAGTTCTGCAAATGTTCTGAATTTTTAAGTTTGTTGAAGAATGGGTAGAGATATTAATGTAAATGTAATATTTAAAATATTTTACTTTATTAAAATGAGAATCGAATGCCTTAAAACTAAACGAAAAGAAGGATCATAGCAGAAAAACGGATAATAGATCTTCTTCACCATAGAATTCTGTGTATAGATAGTTACAAGAAATAAACAAAACCGACAACAATAATAATCAATTATTTCGGGTACTCTGGCTGACTTCTTAAACTTTTGCATAAGTATAGGATCTCACGTAGCCTATTGACATAATAATATTTCTAAATACTCGTACCCACGCTATTTCCAAACTATTACTCAGCTTTTAAATGCCACGGCCACCCCGATACAAAATGTCATTATAAACCTTTAAATAGTGTTAATTACAAAGCAGGAAAATCACCTGCACAGCCATAAAACAAAAAAACAGAATGTCTCTTTCCATGAACGCTGTATTTAGTGTATCATTTTAGACTTGGTTACGAACAGTTTGCCCCGAGGGCTTTAGCCACCCAGGCGAAATTACAGTGCAATTCCAGTATCCTTCCAAACACGCTATAATAAATTTCGTTATTAGTCTTTACACTCCCCCACAATTTTTTTAGAAAATGGAACATTAATTATACCTTTATTTTATATGCCATGAGAATACTGAAGTCCAGCAATGGCTGCCACTCCTGCGACAAATGATAAAAATTAGTTTTTTCTTGATTGCATTTAATGCTAGAGTAGGTGTAGGTTATCGACCTCATCCCTTCTTAAGGACCTTGGCAACTGCACATAAGCACATTTGAGCTCCCACAACTTCCACATACCTACTATATTATTTTATTAAGTGGACACTTTGTGACACTTGCTAGACATTAAAAACATGAATGTGATATTTAAATTAGATTAAGGACCAAAGAAAATAGAAGTTATATTTACAGGAAAATATAATTATACTGCTTACAGAATCCGAAGATGTCTCAAAATGTTCGCATATAAATTCAACTAATAGACAACAAAAATCCTCCGTGGTCTAGCGGTCAGCGAGCTGACTTTTCACCCGGAGGTCCCGGGTACGATTCCCGGCTGGGGCAGGTAACTTTTCTTTAGCCAAAATTATTCCCTAACCCCCAAAGTGTGAATGTGTGTGAGGAATATAAAACGATTTAAACCCAACGTAAAGAACCTACAGACAACGAATTCTTTCTAATGCAAAGATATGATCTTAGATGTTAAAGGCAGCTATATAAATAAAACAATTAATATATATCTAATATATTATAAAACCAGCTTAAAGGGAATTATGGAAAAGTATGCAACTAGAATTAAAATACTATTAAATAATGAATAATAGAATACGTCATATTTTCAGTATTTGCGATGTGATATAAGCTATCGAGTAAATAAAGATACAGAATTAACTAAATTCCAGGCAGTATGTGCAACCATATTTTCGGTCTGAAAATAATGCAGGATACAAAATTGAAACTATATGCAGTATTGACAGTCCATATGGAAAGGAAAATGGATTATAAATCAAGGGATAAATACCAGCAGCAGAAATAATTTTCTACGTTTAGTCCTTGCAGCAAGCATACAAATGCTGTAATGAATGGAACTTAAAGGTAAATCAGGAAGAGACTCAAATTAGGTATAGCATTTAAAAATGAAATTAAATGTCCCTTTCTATACTGGACGTGAAAGACTGCTAACTTTTGCTCAGATACCCCTTTATCAGCTTGAAGTTCTTTTATGTGACGTAAATCAAATCGATGGGGCCAAGGGCTTTACTTCCCATGCTAAGTATTTTTACGTCCGAAAAAATACATCGCTCTTACTTGCTTTCTTTTAAGAAGATTGAAAATAAGGGAGTACAGTTGGCTAAAGCGATATTCAAATCTCTTAAAGGCTGTTTCCTGTGTGATTGAAATTCGTTTCCATGCATGGGCAGGAGTTGAAACATTCCCGTATGAGAAGAATATTTTAAAATTGAAACCAATGTCAAGGAATATCTCCGAAATGGTCAACTTCACGAAAAAATGTATATGGCATAGATTGTCTGTTTTAGCGAGATCTAAATGTTTTAGTGTTGTAAGCTTTTGTCTACCTCTTACGGTTTACCAGTTTTGCAAAAGTCAACCAGAATGTAGAGGTATTCAGAGGATATTCCCAGAAAATTCAGGATATATTTTTATTTGTCATTTAAATATTTTTAATATATGGTATTCTAATCAAACTCGTTATAGCTAATATTGAATAATGAACATATTCTAATTTTTTTCCAAGTAAAGGCTAGTTTGGTGTGGGGAATTTTCTTGAAAATCTTCGTGTCACTTCCTTTGTAGATGCTGAACTTAAATAACAAATTTGATATTTAACGGCTTTAACTTTTTGAGTTATCCTGCTCAGAGACTCATGGACATACGGACACACACATACACACAGATCTTTTTCTAAAAATGCTTTTTTAGGAGAAGGAATCTCAGTGTACCTCAAATCACATATTTCCGTCGAAATCTCATCGAATTTTCACCGAGTTTTTCGGTTTCTCTAGCCTTCGCATTCCATCGGTGCTCCATCTTCATTCCATGTATCATCAGGGTCATTGTCTGCGGTGGCATATGTAGGTAGTAAAAGCGGGCGTTTAACACTACCCAAAAAACAACAAAAACAACAGAGAAAATAATATAGAGAACCAAATTGAGCAAAAAGAAATGAGGAAAAAAAGAAGAAAAAGAAAATTAAGTGATTAGAGATTGTTTATATTTAAGGGTTAAAGTTGAAATGGGAAATAGGAGAAACAGAAGTTGGCTTTGACGAAAGTGAAAGGACCATTGACAGCGGTTAGAGCGTGTAGACTTAGGATAGGTGCCAGATATAAATGTCAAATGTCTAGAAAAATATAAAATATGATAATTGAAGCATTAAATATGGGACCAGATAGTGTAATGATTGACATCACTTCACCAAAATAGCTGCATAATCAAAACCATTAATACTATTATTTTTTATTATTGTTATTATTATTTCTGCTATTTGATATTTTGAAGCAAAAATACTATTTGGAGTTGAAACATGGGGACTAAAGGTGAAATTTGGATTGTAAATGCGGTGCACAGAATGATTTTTAGGGAAGATTTAGGTCTGACAAATGCAAAAGAAAAGAATTTTTCTCAAATTGAAATGGTATGAATGGGAAGGAAAGGAGTAATTATATAAATAGCTCTTCAATTTTGGTATAACATATTAAATCCAAATGAAAGGAACTTGTTAAGGCAATGTTAGGCATTTCAAGAAAAAAAATATAAGGAAAAATGAACGAAGTTGCAGTATGCAAACAGACTTAGAAAATGATGTGTTGGAAAAAATTTGGAAATGAGGGAAAATAATGAATGGTTTTGGAAAAGAGCTAAGAAGAGATTTGAAGAAATAGAAGTACAAAAATTGTTTAGCAACATAAGGAAAAACATCATTATAATCGCACATATCAATAAAAATCTGATGTGTTCCATTCACATGACTTTCTCTACAACTCTGTAATAAATTATTATTAAAATGCATAGGCTTCTATTTAGTTCCTGCCAATCGAGAAAAAAATTAGCACAATTAGTTTTATTACTTGCTTCCTTGTAAGCAGAAGCGAAATAAGGGAGTATAAGTTAAAGTGATAGTCAAAAGATGGTTGCTTAGTGATCGAAATTCCTTTGTTTGTATGGGCAGGAGTAGACAAATTCCTGTATGAGAAATGTATGTTTTTAAAAGTAAAATCAAAAACAAGGAATAACTCAAAAACGACCAACTCAAAAGATGTATATAACATAAATTGTGTGTTTTAATGTGCTCTACATTTTTGGTGTGAAAGCTTTTGTCCATCTCTTACGGTTTAGCAGTTATGCAATATTCCGTAAAATTCATCCAGAATAAAGTAGTCTTCAGAGGCTATTCCCAGAAAATTCAAGATACATATTTTATTTGTCAGGTAAACATCTTTAATATATGATATGGTAATCAAAATCGTTAGAGCCATTTTTTAGAAATCAAAATTTTCGAAAAAAAGTTCCATGTAAAGGGTAGTTTGGGGTGGGGGAGCTATTCTCAAAATCTTCGTGTCGCATCCCTGGAAGATACTAAACCTAAATACCAACTTTGGTATTTTACCGACTTTTCGTTTTTGAGTTATTATGTTGACAGACACACAGACACACTGACACACACACGGATCTTTTTCTCAAAATACTCTTTTTTTATACAGGGGAGCCTAAAACATATATTTCCGGTGAAATCTCGGTATTGAATTTTTAGGTGGAATTCAATTGTAACCAATTGTATCGTACCTGCTGTGAAAGGCATTTGCTCTTCAACTTTACGTGAAGCAATACCGAAACCTAAAAGGACACGTCAAAATCGATCAAAACTGAAGGTCATTTTGACAGTTTTTTTTTTTCGATTATCGCGGTGTCGTGCACTCAGAGTTCTTGCCAGAAGGTCAGATGGTAAATAAAGACTATTATCTGAGGTTATGCGGCGTTTGAGAGAACATATACGGCGAAAAAGGCCAGATTTGTGGAATGACAGCTCATCGATTCTGCACCACGATAACGCACCAGCTCACAAGGCTATTATTGTGAACGAATTTCTGGCCAAAAACTCAACAAATTTCATCGAACAACCACCGTATTCGCCTGATCTGACTCCTACTGATTTTTTTCTCTTTCTAAAACTCAAGTTACCACTTCGAGCCACCCTTTTTTAGCCGATAGAAGACATAAAGGAAAATTCGCGGCGACAATTGCCATTGATTCCTAAAAGTGCCTACAAAAAATATTTTGATGATTGGATTATTCGTTGGCATAAATGTATAATTTCAGAAGGGGCCTACTTGGAAGGCGATAACATAAAATTGGATGAATAATTCTTTTTGTGTTTTATTGACCAATTCCCGGTACTTTCTTGACATTTTCTTGTGTGAACAGCCTAAATCAAAAGCAAAGAGTTGGTAAAATACCAAAATTAATAATTCACTTCTCTATCTTTCACGAATGCAACATTATTCTTTGTAATACTTGATGACAGGCCATACAAAATCTGAGTTTTCTTTTATGCAAATAGCATGTTTCGACGAGAACTACAATTTTGGGGTTGTTCGTCAATTGAGTTGTTCAGAAGAAACAGGATTTCAGAGACTATTCCCAGAATATATCTTAAATATAGCTTAAAAATATATTTTTATATAAAATTGTTAGAAGAGTTCTTGAGAAAAAAACAACAGGAAAAACGATTCTAATTATAAGTTTTTTCGTGTCGAGTTTTAGGATACTTAGTGAACTTGATCGGATTATCTCCACCTATGGAGGACGTACACCTGGGTATCTAAGGTCAGAAGCCTGTCGAGAAGCTAAAGACTTTTAATCATAGAAAGAAGAACCCGAAACGAGGGATCAGCTCATAGCCAGGCATGGGGGTGAAGGAAGTTGATGGTATGAAATATGGGCGCAATGGATGATAGGAAATGGGATTGTGGATCAATTGGTCGAAATAATGACGGTGTCTGGGCGGTCCTCTGAGATTAAACCCGGACCGCCTTGGTGAGAGGCAAACGGCTTAACTATAAGGCCACGGCGCCGCCCATCTTTGGGAGAAACTGAGTAATGGTTTTATCATCTTTACATTTTTAGCTGTGCTGTTGACAGATACACTCTCGAACAGCTTTCATTTTTTTTCGACTCCCAAATTTCACCAGAAATATATACTTTAATTCCTCCGGAATCCAGAAAAAAACATTTTAGAAAAATATCCGAGCGAGCGAGCGCGCGCGCGTGTGTGTCTATGAAGAGCATAACTTAAAAACGGAAACTCCATTAAATACCAAACTTGGTACACAATTTATGTTCAGTATTTTTCAAGAAGCGAAAATGTTGAACAACATATCCCCAACCTACCGCGACAATCCTTTTTGGAACATTATTCGAAAATTTTTATTATATAAAATTGGCTCTAGCGATTTTCATTAAAACATCATAAGTTTAAGATATTTATCTGACAAATGAAATGCATATCTTGAATTTTCTTGGAATAGCCTCTGAAGACCTTTATTCTGGATAACTTTTGTATAACTGGTAAACCGTAATAGACAAAACTTACGGCCCACACAGAAAATGTAAATCTCCTTAAACAACAGTTGTTCTACAGTTAGCCATTTCCGAAGACTATTCTTAATTGGTTTATTGGTTTCAATTTTAAAATACTTAAAATTTTTTAAACCGCAAGTGTTTTTCATTTCTCTTTTGTTTACTTCTGGCCATACAGAGAGAACCAAATTCCAACTGTATCAGTCATATTACAACCAGCTTTAAGAAATTTGATTATGACCTAAGTTACGAGATGTAATAAGATCATTTATTTTATGTTTATTTCGATTAGCGTGATTTAAATAAAATAATAATCTTTTGTAAGAATATTTTTTGTTCATTTTTTTTAATTGTTTCATTTGTATAACCTCCTTTAACTTCAGTAGTCATATGGGGGCTTTGATTTGTGAAACAACACGTACTACTGTAGGTTCAGAACGTTAGGCTAATGAATTTTATATTACTAAACATACGCACATTCACTCTCAAATTCACACTTCCAGACTATGAGGGGGGATAGGGAACAATTTGGGTTAAAGAAAAATTTTCCGCCCCACCGGGAATCGAACCCGGGAGCTCCGGGTAAGAAGTGAGCTCGCTGACCACCGACCACGGAGATAATCTAAGTTGCAGCACAGGCATCAGAGAAAGTGTTATGAATGGAACGTAGTTCTCAATGGGTCACAAAAGATGCGTTTGCGGTACAATCTCGGTATTACATTTTCCGGTGAAACACAACTGATAGAGAAAGGAGACCGCATCTAAATATCTAGCCCGTTACAACGGAATAAGCCGGTGGTAAACCATCATTCTCAACACTTTCAACAGCTCGAGTGTGTTTCTCATTATCCTCACGTACTGCTTGGATCACGAGAACCGATGCTCTGCGACTTATATGTACGTGCTTGATGGAACAGAGCATTACCGGCAAGGACACTGGTTTCTGGAATCCTCGCCGAGAGCGCTAATGTTGTCACGTGGAAATTATCGCTGTCCCGAAGGAAAAATCTCGCCTCAACATGAAATGTGCTATCAGGTACCGATCGCCAGAAGGACGCCGTTAAAGGAAGCCGCGGAATATCAGTGACTTGGGGGATAAACATTCCAACACCTGTCCTAACGGCCATCTTGTGTGTGCGTGTGCGTGTGTGTGTGTGCAGTACAAATTAGTTATACGTTTACAATGCCCATACATGTATAGCGGTGAATTATTGCTGAAAGGCGCAACGCTTAGTAACTACAAAAATGGATTTGATATCATCTACAAGTCTGCTTCCACTTCATCATCATTTATTTGGCTCTTCATCTTCCTCTTTTTCTTGGTCTTTTGCTTTGCCGCTGAAAAAATACGACACGGTGACTATTTCTTGTAATCATCTCCTTCATAGCACAATTTCCTAAGAGCATACTTTAGCCTTGAGGGAATCTCAACGCCTGCGGATCTCATGCATGCGTTATTACTCATAAAGAAGTTTCCATGACTTTATTACCTCATTCTTCTTCCCCTTTCTTATCGTTTTACACGCGGAACGTAAAATTATCCATTCTTTCTCCTCTTCAAGAAGTCTGCATTGTCCTGAAATGACTAAATGGCATGAAGACAGCAGAAACGAGTAGCGAATCTGTCACTTTACGCTTGGTTCCACTGAAATCTGACGGCAAAAGTTCATAATATACTTTGAAACTATATCGCTTAAAAAGCTCAGGGTTTTCGAAGTGGAATGTCTGATTAAATACAACAAAGCCTTCTGAAAAATTCAAAGCATAATTGTTTGATTACTAGCATAGTTAAATATTTAATCTCGGATTCCATTGAAAAACAAATATATGCTATAGAACTGCTGGAAAGCTGAAAACGATTATGCTGTTGGAATCGTTTCATTAACTAACTAGAGAGAACTACACTTGCAAAGAAAGAATAGAGGAAAGAGGAAAACATAGATGACCTTAAATATTCCATGTGCCTGATTTTTTTCATTTCGCGAAGATACTAATCAGAGTCAGGCTGAAAAATTCAGTACATTAGCCGGAATTTGAACCACAGATCTGCTGGTCTACATCCCGTTGTTCTAATCACTAAGCTACCATAGCAACAGGCTTTAAAATGTTCAAATGACTTGGGTTTTTCCAGTAAATTGAGATCAGGTACTTGGCGACTTACAATATCGTAATATGTACTTTAAGTCCCGGGTTTTATAGTTTAACCAACTATTAGGCCAATCATTGCGAGTTTATTGGTTTTTTCCACCTAAATATGTAGGACAGGAGTTTTGAAGGTAAAGTCACACTGAAAGAATCAATGCCACAGCGTGATTTAAACCAGATATATCATGCTACACGCCTTGTACTTCACCAGAAAAAAACCTGATGTGTTCCATTCACATGCCTTCCCCTACATATCTGCAGCAAATTATTGTAAAAAGCTTATGCTTCTTGTTATTTCATGCTAATCGAGAAAAAATTAGTAGAAACAGTCTTATTACTTGCAGCCATGCAAGTAGAAGGGAAATTAGGGAGCAGCATAGGCTAAAGATGTGGTCAAAAGCTGGTTGCTATGTGACTGAACTTCCTTTGTTTGTATAGAGATGTATATTTATTTCATGGACAGGAGTTGACAAATTCCCGTATGAGAAAAGTATACATTTTTTTTAAAGCTGAGACCAGTAGCAAGGAATATCTCACAAACGATCCACTCCATGAAAAAAATGTATGTAAAATAAATTGTGTGTTTTAACGATCCCTACATTTTCTATTAAGTAAGTTTTGTTTATCTCTTTCGTTTTGCCAGTTATGCAACATTTCGTAAAATTCATCCAGAATAGTCTTCAGATGCTATTCTGAGAAAATTCAAGATATACATTTTATTTGTCATGTAAATATCTTTAATAGAAATTTTAATAGAAATCGTTGGAGCCATTTTTGAGAAAATAAAAATTTTCGAAATTTTTGCCTGTAAAGGGTAGTTTGGGGTGAGGGTATGCTTCTTTGGATTCAGGAGGACTCAAAATATATATTTCCGGTGAAATTTCGGTATTCAATTTTTGGGTGGAATACAACACCTTCTCTATACACTATGTACATAGTCCTGCAGAGAAAATAAAAATACGAGCTAATTGGGCAATTTAATGCCGGATCAGCATGTTGCCATATTAGTTTAGTTGTTAGAGCTGTCTATATTACCAAATCCTATCCTACACATCGGCCAATGAGGAAAAACAATTATTTCACAATACAAAAGCTGGTGTAT
The DNA here is from genome assembly GCA_030762935.1 of Hymenopus coronatus. NCBI lineage: Eukaryota > Metazoa > Arthropoda > Insecta > Mantodea > Hymenopodidae > Hymenopus > Hymenopus coronatus. The sequence continues at coordinate 60,950,231 of CM060898.1, read as the reverse complement.
GCTGTAGCTTCATTCTATACCTACACCTTCTAATGGAACCTCTAAATCTCGGCAGAGAGCGGAAGCGAAAGGTTAGGTTGCGTTTGTTACATTAGTTACCCTACATTAATTCAGATTAGAGTAGATCAACGCGTAAAAGGCTCCGATATTTCATGAAAAACCGCAAAAGAGTGTGCCCTTTTGCGTTTTCTTCAGCATATTCCAGCTGAAAATTTAATAGGCTAGGATTTTCGGAAATGAAAAATTACAGGAAAACTTGCGACATTTGTAAGCGAGTGTCGGATTATAAAATTTATCATGTCTCCGGGAAGAACACAGGCTTTACCACGGTGTTCAGGGAAGGGATGGTAGACGTCAGATGACTTTTGCTTATCGTCTACACTGTCACTACATAGAACTTAAAAGAATAGGACACATTTTATTAATCTCTGGAAGAAAATACAATAAATGAATATTTGAGTCCATGTACGTAGAATGAAATTTATGGCAGAATTTAAAATTGCACCAGAACGAAAAATACCATAGTCGCGCTGATTAGAGTAATATGAGTTGTCTTTGATTCGGTGACAAGTTTTGCATAAATAATTCTCTACCATTAAAAATGAAGTCACCCTTCGGGTTATCCTTAGTGCTAAGTGTCGCGAGTTCAATCCTAGCAAAGGGTGATGGATTTTAAGGACGTAAAAATTCTTAGCATGGTCTCCATAGGTAGGGAAGTAAAACCATTGGTCCCACGTAAAGTTTATTTCCTTCAGTAAAAAAACATACCTTGAAAGAGAAAGTTTAGTGCAATATTCCTCCATTTTCATTCCCGCAAAGTCCTGATTTGGTCCTATGGTAGCATCTATAGGCGAGAAACTGATCCTTCGTTATCAAGTGCGCATAGGGGAGGAGTCGCGATATAGCAACTTCACGAGATTTAAGAAAACACCACTAGGTGTACCAAATACGCCGACAGGGAGTCATGGAACTTTAACTTGACTGAAACGATTCCTTAACCAGTTGCTACTTGCTTTTGGAATCTGTTAGTTGCATATTAACCTCATATGAAGGGGGAATGCACCGTTGCACATACGTGATCAAAGATTTATACTTATACTATATTTGAGAAAGATAGTTAGCGACCGTTCCAAAAAATATAGTCTGGTGCACTCATCACATAACAGTCCAATTGACTCGGGTTCTTACGCCTCAATTCGTAGCTCTTCATCTGTTACGAATAACAGTCTGGCTGCAGCTAGCGGACCGACAGGTTGTTTGTCCGCTGTGTTGCCCGTAATCGAGCGACGTTAAGGAGCGTCAAATAGATTGTTCTGTGTGAGTCTACAAGGAAAGAATTTCTACTGATGGAGGCAATACGCCGGCAAAATACGCTGCAAATCTCATTTCGAGGAGCTGAACGTCGACCCAGCGCGATGGAAGTGCATGACTGGATTCACGACTACATGAAAATACCACCTGATCAGGTAGATACACTACAGTTTCATTCTAGAGAAAAATCAGTTTTTATAAAATTTATATCTGTAACACATTATGAAAGATATTTACTGCAATTTCAAGGGGCGGCAAAGTTTAGTTATGAAAATGGTGAAATACTAACGGTAAATATTGGGCCCGCTGACTGCCGCATTGTAAATGTCCGGGTTTTCAATTTAGTGCCTGAGATCACTCACACGTTTCTGGAACAGAAACTTTCACAATATGGGAAATTACTAGAGGTTCAAGAAGAACAATGGAACGCAGGCTATAAGTACCCCGTCAAGTCTGGAGTTCGTTCTGTACGAATGGAATTAAAAAAGGAAATTCCATCTACAGTAGTAGTGCGTGGGTTTCCTGTTGGTGTGACTTATCTAGGACAACCGCAAACTTGCTATGTGTGTGGGGAAGCTTCTCATTTTCGCTCACACTGTCCATACAAAAAGTCTGTACTGCCTGTCTCTGTCTCGCGCAGGGCTGTGTTACTCAGCGATGTAGTGAGAGGTCAAGTTAGCGCTCGGGCCGAAGAGGAATGTAAACAAACAGTAGGTGCGTCAAATGGGCCCGCTACTGAAGCTAGTGAAATAGAGCCTGTTTGTAACGTCAAACCTACAGGGGAGTCTACCCGAATACCAGCTGTATGCGTGACGATGTGGCGGTGCAGGAGACTTCTGTGTCCGCACCGGTAGCTGTCAATACTCCCTCAGAAGTAGCAGAAATGAGTGTCTCATCCCCTACACTAACTTCTGTTGTTGTGGTGCCTAATAGTGGTGACCAGAACATGGTTGGCCCCTGCGATACACCAGGCACTGTAATAATTGAACACCAGAAATGGAGTGAGATGGATTCCGACGAACCTGTGCCGGTTAGGAGAGAACGCCCGCTGTCTGTTAGTGAGGAGGAGGGCACCGAAGAAACGGAGACTAACATCGCGTGGGAGACCGTGAGAGACCCTCGACTCAGGAAACACTTGCCTTCTCGGTCTGGAAGCCTACCGAAAAAGTTTCCACGGGTATCACGAACACATATTCATGCCGTTGAAAATGACTAGATTCATCTTGGACGGTGACCTGCTCTGGTTTACTTCTGGCCTTGTCTTAATGGTTGTCTTACGTACCTTTGCCACTGTTAACATCAACTCCCTACGCTGCACTGCCAAACAGGCTCTTTTACGTGATTTTGTGCGGACTCATGATTTAGATATAGTTTTCCTCCAAGAAGTTAACATAACCGACTTTGGCTTTATGGGTCCACAGTACAGTTGTGTGGTGAATGTTGGAGAAAATATGCGTGGTACTGCTATTTTGTACAGAGCAGGATTGACGTTTGCCGAGATAGAGATGCATCCTAGTGGTCGTGTTATAAGTGCTAGAATGGACAACATGCTGCTGCTTAACCTGTACCTGCCTTCAGGGAGTGATAGGCGCCATGAGCGAGAAGAATTTATAACAAACATTCTGCCCTATTATTTGAGATGGAATTATGCCCTGCTTTTAGTAGGTGGTGACATCAATTGCGTGCTACATGCTAAGGATCAGCGTCCTGGTTATAACAAGTCTTTGGCATTGGATCAGCTGGTAACCGGGCTACGTCTTTGTGATGTTTGGGAACATATGAACGCTACGTCTGTAGAATTTACTTACTGTCGAGCGAACTGTGCCTCAAGAATAGATCGTTTCTATTTAAGCGCTCAGTTCAACTCTCTGATTCACACAGTGCGAGTTTTACCTGTTGCCTTTACTGACCACCATGCTGTCAAACTACAATTAATCGCTGAGAGTCGCATTCCGCTATATGGCAGAGGTTATTGGAAATTAAACGAAGCTTTATTACATGACAACATTATTGCTGCTGACTTTGCCAAGTTGTGGCAAAGTCTTCAGGGTAAAGCTCGACGCTCCCCGCTGTCAGTGGTGGAGAAATGGCGACGTATATTTAAGCCTGGTATTACGACCTTCTTCAAGATCAAAGGTCGTGAGAGGGCAATTGAACGACTTTTACCAAGAAGCATTAATGGGTCTTCTCTCCAGACAACAGAGTGGTCAAGACGTAACCCATCGCCTTCGAGCTGTGAAGCGGAAGCTCGTGGACATACAGCAACATTTTTTGGCGGGAACTATGACCCGTTCGCGAACTCATGACTCCGTCGTGGCACAGGAGAAAGCTTCATTGTTTCATACCATTAAGGAGAAGTGTGCTGGTAGTGGTCGTTACATCCATGCTCTTCTGACACCGGTAGGCGCCAAGGTCACCTCTGTGCCTCAAATCCTACAGACTATCCATACATCTTATAGCAACATGTTTGACACCACTGACCTACGCAATGACGCCATGGAGAAGCTCTTCCAATATGTTGACACCGGTATAACTGTTGAGGAACAACGTTCCTTGGAGCAGCGATATTCTGCCACCGAGATTCTGCAAACCATTAATTCCGCTAGCCTCCATTCCTGCCCAGGAGAAGATGGCCTGACATATTCCTTCTACAAGACCTTTTGGAGTATAATCAAAGCAGAAGTTGTAGAGTTGGTAAATGCGATCCTTATTGGATCGAACTGTTGCCCTGGATTCGCAGATGGCATCATCATCTTAATCCCAAAGAAAAGGTCTCCAATGAGTGTCTGGGACTATAGACCCATAACACTTTTAAACACCGACTACAAAATTGTGATGAAAGTACTTGCATCCAGATTAAGGGTTATTCTACCTAAAATTATAACCTCCGGACAAACATGTGGCATCCCGGGCAGGACCATAATTGACAACCTTCTGGTCCTCCGAGATACAATTCTCCATTATGAACGGAATCCGTCGGAGGCTGCTGCGTTGGTCAGTCTGGATTTTGATAAAGCCTTTGATAGAGTTGGCCATGCTTATATGTTTAAAGTGCTTCAGAAATTCAAACTTCCACCGTTGCTAATATCTGCAATCAGAACCGTCTACAGTGGGATGTCTTCGAAGGTGCAAATCAATGGATACTTCAGTAAGCCTATAAAGCTTACTAACTCTGTACGCCAGGGTTGTCCACTATCAATGATTCTCTTCTCCCTTTCTTTAGAACCCTTTCTTCGCTATCTTCAAGCTAAGTTGACTGGGACTGTCACTCCAGCTCGATTATTTTGTGCCAGAGCTTATGCTGATGACGTCACGCTGCTCACCCGTAGGCGCGAGGCCTTACCCTTGGTACATACCGCCATCACACTTTATGAGAAAGCTTCTAATGCCAAAATGAACACCGCGAAGTCGCAACTGCTCCCTCTTGGATCGTGGCCGACTGATCACACATTGCTCGATATCCCGATACAATATAGTGTCAAGATTCTCGGCATCTTCTTCTCCAAGCCGTTTACATCGATGATTGCTCGCAACTGGGATCACAAAATAAATTTGATTAGGCTGAATACCACTGCACATCTTGGCCGAAACTTGAATCTTCTACAGAAAGTGTGGCACATCAATCAGTTTGTTTTGGCAAAATTATGGTATATGGCGCAGATACTACCAATGCCTGAAAAACATGTCTCCCGAATTGAGCGACTTATTGGATACTATTTATGGAGAGCACAGCCCTTTCGTATAGCTAAAACCCAATTGTGGCGAAAACGTAACGAAGGCGGCTTAGGTTTAATTGCAGTGGGACCTAAGAGTAAAGCGCTTCTTGTTAAATCTATTATACTTGCCACTAGGGGATATGGAGAGGAACAAGAAATAGCATTTTGGGAACCCTTCAAGAATTCTCTTGGAACTCCAGTTCGGGCTGCTCCTGCGGGTTTTAAGAGAGCACTCCATGTTTTGGATGGCATTGATGTCGATGTCCTACCTCAGCAACCTAGAGGACTATCAACTGAGCTATACAAGCTTTTCCTACAGCGGCTGCTTGCACCAATTCATGTGGAGGATAGGATGCCCAACAGACCCTGGTGTCAGGTATGGCGGAACATCCATTTGCGCAACTTATCTACGGAGTGGACTACATGCGCATATTTGGTCATCAATGATGTTGTGGCTACAGAGGATAAAAAATTCCGATACAACATGGTGAGGACCCCCACATGCAACACTTGCGGTGTGCGGGATACTCTACGCCATCGTTTTGTTACCTGCACAACAGCACGACAGATTTGGCACTGGGTTGTTTCGCAATTGCACCGTCTTGCTCCTTCGCAAAATCCAAACGATTATGCTCGCACATTACAACTAGAGACTCGAAGTACTACGGACCGCTTCGCACAGGTGTGGCTCGCACTTGGCTTTCAGCATTATATGCTGTCTGAAACGCATCCCAGCGTCGACGGTTTACGCTGTCATCTTAGAGCAGCAAGAGAAGATCTGCAAAAACATAAGCGTCTTTCACGGCAGTCGGCAACAGCTTTTTGCCTTGCTCATTCTATAGCACTTACAACACCTTATTTTGTTACCATCTTCCTGCACATGTTTAATTTAAACGCACAGACAACATTGTTCATAACTATATATATAAAAAATTGTGAACTGATATAATGTATTATAATATAACTTATAACTTTTGTAATTAACAAAATGAATAAAAAAAAAAAAAGAAAAAAAAAAAAAAATATACAGTCAAAGGAGAGGACGGCACTCCTTTCCTTTCTGTGCTTTCTCCTTTGTTACCTTCAGAATTAACGCGTTGATATACATTTTGTCAAGAAAGTACCGGGAATTGATCATTTAAAAATCCTGTTTAAAAGGGGATACACAATTATTGTTGTCGCAAGTTGGAAAAACTTTCCTCTATACCCACGCGGAGCTTGATCGTCATCTGTCATCTAGTTTGTTTACAGTACACCATTTTGTTAGTTCATCTCAAAGTTGATTTGCGATTTTACGATGGACATAAATATTGTACAAAGAATCTGTCTCAAATTTTGCATTGCAAACGGTATTTCGTGTGCCGAATCGTTGAAAATGTTACAGAGGGCTTACGGTGAATCGACTTTATCAAAAACACGTGCATATGAGTGGTACAGTGCATTCAAAAGTGGTCGAGATGTGGTGGAAGATTTACCTCGCTCAGGTCGGCCATCAACGGTTTCAATTGAACTGAACATTGCTAAAGTGAAGAAAATGGTGTTTGAAAATCGTCATTTAGGTCTGAGAGAGATTTCCGCTGAACTTTCTGTGTCTCACGAATCGATTCGTACCATTTTAAATGGTTGTTTGGGCATGACACGCGTTGCAGTTCGGTTAGTTCCGAAAGACTTGAATGTTCTACAAAAACTCAATCGCATAAGGATTGCTGAAGACATGCTAGAACGAGTCGGTTCCTACCGCACATTCATAAAACGCATTGTAACTGGTGATGAGACGTGGGTTTACGAGTTAGACACTCAAGCCAGTCAACAGGCTTCCGAATGGCGCCTTCCAATTGAACCGAAATCTAAAAGGGCACGTCAAACTCGATTAAAACTGAAGGCCATGTTGACAGTTTTTTTTCGATTATCGCGGTGTCGTGCACTCAAGAGTTCTTGCTAGAAGGTTAGATGGTAAATGAAGACTATTATCTGAGCGTTATGCGGCGTTTGAATGAACAAATACGGCGAAAAAGGCCAGATTTGTGGAACGACAACTCATGGATTGTGCACCACGATAACGCACCAGCTCACAAGGCTATTATTGTGAACGAATTTATGGCCAAAAACTCAACAAATTTCATCGAACAACCACCGTATTCACCTGATCTGACTCCTGTTGAGTTCTTTCTCTTTCCAAAACTCGAGTTAGCACTTCGAGGCACCTGTTTTCAATCGATAGAGGACATAAAGGAAAATTCGCGGCAACAATTGACATCGATTCCTAAAAGTGCCTACAAAAAATGTTTTGATGATTGGATTATTTGTTGGCATAAATTTATAATTTCAGAAGGGGCCTACTTTGAAAGCGATAAAATAAAATTGGATGAATAATTCATTTTTTGTGTTTTATTGGCAAATTCCAGGAACTTTCTTGACACAGTAGTATGCCGTATCGCAGTTGCTATCATAAGTTGCAAAATGATATGAGAGATAACTTAACTGCATTTTGTTTATGTATTGCAAGTACTCAATAGCATGAATAAATCTAATTGTTCGAAAGTCGGTTGAGAACCAAGCTTGGTACTTAAGTTTAGTATCTTCCAATTTAAGCAATAAATTGGGTATTTAACCGACTCAATCTCCAAGGATGCGAGAAGAATATTTTCAGGAAAATTCCCACATCCCAAACAATCCTTTACATTTAACTTTTTCTAAATTTTCGATTTTCTCAAAAATATCTAACGATTTTGATTAAATTGGAAAAATATTACAGATATTTGCATAGAACGTATAAAATGCCTTAGAGGTAGTCTTCATTCCGGAGGGATTTTGCATTAGTGTAAAGATAGAAAAATCTTATTACACAAAACATGTAGATCTTGATAAAACACGTCATTTATTGTATATTTATCACTTCCGAAATATTCTATGTTATTGATTTCAAAATTTATAATACTTAGATTTTTCTTAAATGGACAGCCATAGTTCAATTTTTTTTCTCCTGGTGATGCAAAGAAAAGGGAATTTCAATTACTTCACATAACGATCAGCTTTAAACGCGTTTACTTTCTCTTTAGTCTAGAATATTCCCTTAGTTCTCTTCTACTTATAAGGAACGAAGTAATAAAACCATTTCTGCTACTTTTCTCTCAATTAACATGAAGTAGAGAGAATAATACGGCTTTTTACTTTCTCTACACGAGCTACGTACATAGTGTATAGAGAAGGTATTGCACTCCACCCAAAAATTCGATACCGAGATTTCACCAGAAATATATGTTTTACTGTCCCCTGTATAAAAAAAAAAGCATTTTCAGAAAAAAGTCCATGTGTACGTGTGTGTGTCCGTGTGTCTGTGAACACGATAACTCAAAAACAAAAAGTCGGTAAAATACAAAACAAGAAGATTTTCAAGAAAATGCCCCCACCCCCAAATACCCTTTACATGGAAAAATGTTTAAAGTTTTTATTTTCTCAAAAATGGTTGTGACGATTTTGATTAAAATATGGCATATTAAAGATATTCACATTAGAAATAAAATGTATATCTTGAATTTTCTGGTAATAGCTTCTGAAAAGTTCTTTATTCTAAATGAATTTTGCGGAATTTTGTATGTGGCAAACTGTAAGAGATACAGAAAAACTTGCTATACAAAGATGTAGAGCTCGTTAAAACACACAATTTATGTTATATGTAGTTTTTTCTGGATTTAACAGTTTTTAAGATATTCCTTGTTATTGATTTCATTTTTAAAATAATAATACTTTTCTCATACGGGTACGTAAACACCTGACCACACAAAGAATCACATTTCTATAGCATAGCAACCACATTTTAAAACATTTGACTGTTGGTTTAGCCTAGTATATCCCCTTATTTTCCGTCTACCTATAAGGAACTAAGTAATAAAACAGTCTAGTGCTTATCTCGATTAGCACGAAGAACAAAAAAGAAGAGTAGGCTTATTAACAATAATTTGTTACAGAGATGTAGAGAAAGTCATGTGAATGGAGCATATCAGATGTTTGTAGTCTCTCATGTAGTTCCCCCTCCCCCTATTCTTCTATACCAACGTTACTGTACTACCTAACTGCATTACTAAGGCATAATACGTATTTCACACTACCGCTATGCTAAAATCAATCATTCAGTCCACGAGTATTTTGCTAATAAATGTATCTTCTTCAACTATCTACGACCATGTATTCTTACGTCATTCCGTTTGTTCATTCTCTGCGAATCAAATCTGTTGCGTAAACATATGCCCATACACGCCTTAGAACCAACATTAAAGTTTCATAACTATTGCGTATCTCTTTGGCTTTACTAGAAAGTCAGTATATTTTGGAAATCCCATTTTCTTCCAAGAAATATTTCATCATGGTCTCATATATCAATTTCCAAGCCCTAATTTAATATTCTTATGATTTATTTAGTAGTTGTTATATTACGAAATTTCTATAAAGCATATTCATATAAATCAATGTTTATTTATTACTTATATAACATGTGTTCTATCAATGTTACATTCTGTAATACACATGTCCAAAATAGCTTCTGACAAAAACATGGTCATTAAGCCTTTAAAGAGCCTATTACCTCAGGCACTTTAATTTTCCATGTAATCATGAAATTATTTGGATTTTATGTTCTTGATCTGAGTTAAATGTTGTGTGCTTTTCGTACTGCCCATATCAGGTTGTGACAACTTTTTCTCTTTAGAGAAAATGGCGTTCATCACGTGCAGGGCATTAGTTAATTTGTCCCGCTTGAAGTTCTTGACCAACTCAGTTACCTAATGCTAATGAACCTGTCTTTTATCACAGCAGAAATAAGAACACATTTTAATTTTAGATAGCCTAAGGTTGTTGCATTTCAGTCTCTTTCCTTTTTCTTAATTTTAATGCAATATCACCGTGTTTGCTTAAGGCATTTTTGAAGATTCCACTCTACAGATCAAAGTATATTATTATGAACATGTTTATAAACCAACAGGATGCTATCCCCCTACAAATTAAAGGAATTTTAATCATAACCCATCAGGAATGAATGTTCAGCTGTTATTATCCCTTCTATTATATTATTATTAATCTATGAACTTGTCTTCCTTCATTCTGCCTGCTTATACCAATTGATCAATATCGTTATATAGGTTAAGGGGTTACGGAACGTCCTATCTTGACAACGTTAAAATGTGTCATATGTAAGGAACATTTTTTAGTAACTATACAAACTATAAAGCTGAAATTTTCTCAGCTTGAAGATGTAAAGTTCTTACAATAGCTGGAGTAATAGATGTTCAAAAAGTTGGATAGTTTTTTTTAAAAAAAATCCTTGTGACAATTTTAGAGTTCACTTTTGTTAACATGTTGTAAAATGTTAATTATTTTCAAATCTCCTATTTCAGTGCATGTAAAATATCAACACAAATATCACTTAAATTTTCAGATCAAAATATTAATTAACAACTAAGGAAATGTTTCTTATTGAGGAAAGTTTGAACTTATGTGAAATAAGCTCCAAAGTTGAAACATCAGTAGAAGCCTGCACCATACTTTGGTTCATCAGAATCCTCTTCATTTTCCAGTTCTTATCTCCCTTTTGGCACCTCTTTTAAACAGTTTTGTTTGATTTAATAATTTACAAAAGCTATTTTTTGCAAATTGAGCCTCTCTTATTCTAAATTAAAGTGAATTTTATTTATGGATACTCTTTAACAGCTACGGTTTTTGGAGTCACATCTATATTGGGCGTGAAAGACAGTTTAATTTTGCTCAGAGGCCTCTTTATCATTCTTAAAGTTCTTTTATATACTGTAAATCTACGACATGGGACCAATGGCTTGACTAAAGATTTTTAGCCCGAAAAAGTTCCATCAGCCGGGTTTGAACCCCTTGAGAACCAGAGGCTAGCCTGAGACCTTCTGTTACCCCAGACCCTTATCATTCTCTGTGGCCCTAAAAACAGCGACAGATTTGAAAATCATGAAATGCAAGAATTTAATGACAGCTTGAAAGCAAGCATAGGACAACTGTTCAAGCAAAGCAGACAAAATTGTGTGCAGTCATTCCATATTTTAATAATTAGCCTACTTCTAGGTATCGAAGTCAGTCAAACGACCTAATGAACAAGAAACTTCATACTTTCATATAAGACAGTAAACCAAAATTGAATCTTTTGACCTAAAAGCCATTTCATACCCCCTTAATAAAATATATAGATAGTTAATAGAAACATTCATTACCATCAACTGACGAGTACATAAAAACAATGAAATTCAGTTAACAATTTAGTTAACTATAAACAAAAGAAGACCAATAGCATATTCCATATTCCTTTTATAATTTCTAATTATTTTCTAAATCTGTGTGTTGAATTTGTAAAGGAAATATTTTTGTATGTACAGTTTAAAGATGCATTTCATTCCAAATTGTCATTCTTAATTTTTTCTTTACTGATAAATTATTGTTATATTGTATTACTTTCTCCAGCAAGTATGTAAAATGTACATAGTGGGTAGAGAAGGTGTTGCATTCCACCTAAAATTCTATATTTCACTGTAAATACATGTTTTGAGACACGTGAATCCAGAAAAAGCATTTTAAGAAAAATGTCCCTGTGTGTGTTTCCCTTGGTCTGTCTATGGACAGCATAGCTCAAACACGAAAAGTCTGTTATACACCAAATTTGGTATTTATAGTTCAGCATCTTTCAAAGATAAGACACAAAATTCCACCATCCCAACTCCTTTTACATGGAACTTGATTCGAAAGTTTTTATTTTCTCATAAATGGCTCTAAAGGCTTTGATTCGAGTTCCATATGTTTAATATACTTTGATGATAAACAACATGTATACCTTCTGGGAATAGTCTCTGAGGACCTATTCATGTTGGATGACATTTGTATAGCTTTCGTATGACTGCTAAACCATAAGAGATAGACAAGACTTATTACAGAAATATGAGATATCGTTAAAACACATAATATATGTCATGTACATTTTTTGTTCGTAGAGTTGTCCATTTCTGAGATATTATTTGTTATTTGCTTCAGTGTTAAAATACTTAAACTTTTCTTTTACACCTGATCATGCAAAGAAACGAATTTCAAAGGCATAGCAACAGATTTTTAAAACATTTGACTATTGCTTTAGCCTAGCCTATTACCTTATTCTTTATCTTATTAAAAGGAAGTAATTCATCGACTGTTTCTGCTAAATTTTATCTTGATTAGCACAAGTAGAGAGAAGGATCAAATTTTGTAAATATAATCTGTTGCGGAATGGCTAGAGAAGGTTATGTGAATGGAATACATCAATTTTGTTTTGTTTTGTTTTGTTTTGTTTGCTCTTTTATACCTTAGTATGATATATTATGCGCTTACTTTATTGGAATTCCCCTCCCCCCCCCCCCCCGAGCAGGAGATTGTCTCATTCGGTGTTGATGCTAGAGCAATAATTTATGAATAATTTCTCTAACAATCGTTAGCAAATAAATACATAGTCAGATGGATGGATTAAGTCTTCTGATTGGAGGAAGACCTAATGAACTGAGTCCATAAAGTAGAATACAAGCTAATCGGCATTATTTATTAATTTTACTTTCTCAAGCCCATATGTACAATGCACATAGTGGATAGAGGAGGCATTGTATTCACCCAAAAATTTGATATGGAAATATATGTTTTGATGTCCCCTGAGTCCGAAAAAATCATTTTTATAAAAAGGTCCGTATGTCTGTGTGTGTGTGTGTTTGTGTATGTCCGTGGACATGCAAGATGGAAAGCTGGTATTTTAGTCCAGTATCTTTCAAGGATACGAATCGAAGATTTTCAAGAAAATCCCCCACCCCCACTACCCTTAACATGGAACATTTTTCGAAAAGTTTGATTTTCTCGAAAATGGTTCTAACGATTTTGATTAAAATATTATCGTATATTAAAGATAGTTACATGACAAATGAATTACATATCTTGAATTTTCTGGGAATAGCCTCTGAAGACATCTTTATTCTGGATGAATTTTGCGGAATTTTGCATAGCTGGTAAACCGTAAGAGATAGACAAGAACTTACTGAATAGAAAATTTAGAGTTCATTAAAAAACACAGTTTATGTATGTTGTATACATTTTTTTGTGGAGTTGATCGTTTTTTAGATATTTCTTGCTATTGGTTTCAACTTTAAAATACTTAGTTTTCTCATATGGGAATTTTCTTACAAAGGAACTTCATCACATAGCAACCAGGTTTATACTATCACTTTTGCTTATAGTACTCCCTTATTTTCCTTCTACTTACATGAAAGCAGGTAATATGACCATCTCTGCTAATTTCTTCTGAGTTAGCATGAGGTAAATATAAGAATAAGCTTTTTGACAATAATTTATTTGCAGAGGTGTAGAGAAATGTGAATGGATCACATCAGATTTTTTGATTTGTACTAAGCATGCTTTTTCGCAGTCTCTCTGTTCCATGGTATTCACCGCTCTCTTCTCTTTGTACAACTGACATTTCATGTAATGCTTTGCAAAACAGGTAATAAAACTGATCCCCTATGATAATAATTATACGTAAATATAAGTCAAACTGTAATCGCACAGATTATCCTTGTTTCTAATTCTTGCAATGTGACCAGAAATATATGTTTTTTGTGATGTTTTACCACCAGGTGACCCAGCTGCCCCGAATTTGACGTGCACGTGGGAATGTTGGCAGGAACAGCTGAAGATACTTGGTCAAAGCATTGATAATTTCAAATCAAACCTAACTGTCCATTAAATTCCACAATAGTGTGCTGTTAAAGTTGATTGTAATATAATAACACCAATAACAATAATGTGTTCATGCAACTCTCAAGTGCTCTTTCCTGGTATCAGATTCCCTTCTTCAGAATTTGTATTGGAACATTTTATAATTTATTTTACAGTTGTAGAAAAAAACTGCTCGATTCTATTACCAATTAATTTAGAAAATTACTGGAAGCCAGCAAAAATATATAATTGGTAGCTCGTTATTTTATGTTTACCCAAAAGTTATATCTGTACATTATATATTCACTATATATGTATACAGGGTGAAAATTATTTAAACCGACAAACTCTGGGAGGTTGTAGGGGACACCAAAACAAATATTTTTCCTTAATGCCATTTTTTCCTATGAGGATTATTTAAACCGGTAGAGGGTGAATTACGCCCTTCAGTTGTCATGAATGCAATTGCTGTTGATGGTAGGAATTGTTTTATCCACCAGTGTGGTGTGCGTACTGTACAGTATCTGTTTACTAATGGAGCGATACACCTGGAGTGAGTACACTGATATGGTTGGTGTGTACAATGTAGCGCACCACTATGGACGAGCTGCACAGCGGCTTTATCAACAACATTATCCTAATCGCTGTACCCCGCATCATACGACGTTTACTGCTATGTACCAACGTCTGCGCGAGACCGGGTCACTTAGCAGAGGACCTGGACAGGGACGCCGTCGCACAGTAAGAACGCTGCAATTTGAGGAAGCTGTCCTGCAGCATGTGGAGCGAGATCCTTCTATCAGCACTCGTGCAGTTGCGCGTAACATGGGGACGAATCAGATGAATGTAAGAAACGTCCTTCATGCGCAATACGTCGCACAGTAAGAACGCTGCAATTTGAGGAAGCTGTCCTGCAGCATGTGGAGCGAGATCCTTCTATCAGCACTCGTGCAGTTGCGCGTAACATGGGGACGAATCAGATGAATGTAAGAAACGTCCTTCATGCGCAATACTTACGCCCATTTCACCTATAGCGTGTCCACAACCTGGAACCAGCTGATTATGCACCCAGAGCACAGTTTTCGCAATGGTACCTGGAACAGTGTCAAATGCATCCTACATTTCCATCCTCTGTGTTGTTTACAGATGAAGCAACGTTTGCGCGTGATGGAGTATTCAACCTGCACAATTCGCATGTTTGGAGTGAGGATAACCCACATTCCAGAGCTACTCGCGCACATCAAGTGCGGTTCGTCGTTAATGTGTGGGCCGGCGTTGTTGGGGACTGTTTAATTGGGCCATATCTCCTACCTAGGCCATTAAATGGCAGGCACTATCACAATTTTCTCGCCAGAATTGCTGGAGGATGTCCCGCTCCCTACAAGACAACGCATGTGGTTCCAACATGACGGGGCGCCGGCACATTTCAGTCGTCCTGTGCGTCAATTCTTGAACCGACAGTTTGCAGAAAAGTGGATTGGCAGAGGTGGTCCTGTACCTTGACCTGCTCGATCCCCAGATATGACCTCTATGGATTTTTTTGTGTGGGGAGAGATGCGCAACCTAGTTTACAGAACTCCTGTTGAATCAGAAGAGGATCTGGTAGCCCGGATAGTAGCAGCAGCAGCAGGAGCAATTAACGACACTCCTGGAGTTTTTGCCCGTGTTAGAACATGATCCGTCGGTGTCAGCTTTGTTTAAATGTCAATGGAGGCATTTTTTAACCTCTACTGTAATTTAAGTAATTGCGTTGTGTTCATGTGTTGTCTCTTGGTAATAAATAATGCAAAAGTGTTCGTTGGTGTCTCTTGGTAATAAAAAATGCAAAAGTGTTTGTTGGTTTTTTTGATGTCAGAGAAATCTTGCTCTACCGGTTTAAATAATCCTCATAGGAAAAAATGACATTAAGGAAAAATATTTGTGTTGGTGTCCCCTACAACCTCCCAGAGTTTGTCGGTTTTAATAATTTTCACCCTGTATAAATTTCAAGTTCCATTACGCCATGTCGGCGTATATTGGGCCACCATTACAGTGGTTTCTTTATCAGAGACTTTTTAGTGTTCTTGTTGCTCACTGGTGCGCATGATGACGAGAGATCATCAGATGCCACTATAGGACGAAATCTCGACTTGCGGACATGAACAACAACGGCTTTACTTCATTTCGGTCTATAGTTGATTCTTTTAGACTTTTACTCTGTGGAGAAAAGAGATTTCAAATTATTTTGACTTACCAAGTCGCCATTGGGGTTGTCATCTCAAAATAATTTGAGATCACCTTGTGATTTACCGAGAAACATGCGAGTCAGTTGAGAAATGCAATGCTATGCCAGCATGTTGCCATAGTAGCTTAGTGAGAGAGCAACCAGATAGAGACCGGGAGATCTGGTTCAAATCCCGGTAATGGCATTCAATTTTTCAGTCTGACTCTACCCATCCATAATTGACATTCTTATTTACCCTACGTTTATTTTTATGCAAATAGAGTTGTTACATCTAAATATTATATGTCTGCTCAAGAAACATTTTCTAATTATTATTGTTGATGTTGCTGTTATTGTTATTATTATTATTATTATTATCCTGACTACCAATCAATGCTGTGAAAATTGCACATCAATAGCACTTTGTAATTCCGAAATATTTGCGGTGCAGTTTTAGGTGAGTTACCCTATGTTAAGTTAAATAATAACCTAACTTCTGATTTCAAAGCGGTGTAATGCGCTGAAAACCAGTACAGAACTACTAAATTACAGGGGTAGCCTTAATTCTCGCTCTCTTATCTACAAATATAATGCACGTATTTGACAGTCATCCACATACACATCTACGTACTTTACCGATGGAGAAATTTTTATTCTCCATTTTGGAGGAAACTAATTCTGAAACTCTCCTTGACCCATTACAGCGTCAACTTATGAATGAAGCTGTTGACCTCCTTTTCTTTTTCTTTTTTACTTTGCTAAGCTGAAATGAGTTAACCTTTTATTTCTAGAATAGCGGTCTCTGCAGCGGCTATGTTTCGGTTGTAAGGGAAATAATTCCTTTACATTCCACGAGAGAGGAGAAAAAATACATGTAGCTGAAAGCAGCGATAAAGGACAGAAGCACTTACTCGGCCTCTGAAGCTTAATGTTCTTAGTCTGGGACGAACATTACATTAACGTGTTAGTTTTGGTTCACTTAACATGACTCTAGCTCGTAATGACTGGCTTTTCAGCTCCCATTGCTAGCGAATCTTCGGCAAAACAGCCGTAGTAAAACTTTTTTGTATATCGTTATTTCAAGAGAACAAGTTTATGAAGAGCGGTGCGTAATAAGCCAGCCAATTATGAACCCAGACTCTCTGATCGCGAAAGGATATTACCGTTGGTACAACTCATTTGGTTTCTGTTCCTCCATGGAATCTGTGTAGTATGAAATAATACTAACCGTGCTGACAAGCAAATCAATGCTATGAAATGCGTTCAAAATCGAATTTTGCACAACTTTATTAATTTGGGATGATCGGTCTATGCTGTTTTTACTTTCTCTACACACACTATGTACATAGTGTATAAAGGAAATTTGATACTGAAATTTCACGGAAATATATGTTTTGGACCCCCGGTATCTGATGTGTCCCATTCACATGACTTTCTCTACATCTCTGCAACAAATTATTGTTAAAAATTGTTAAAAACGTTTTTATTTACTTCTTGCTAATCCAGAAGAATTAGAGAAATTGTCTTATTACTTGCTCCCTTGTAAGTAGAAGGGAAACAAGGGAGTATTATAGGCTAAAGTGATACTCAAAAGCTAGTTGCTATATCACTAAAGTCTCTTTGTATGGACAGGAGTTGACAAATTCCCATATGAGAAAAGTTTTTTAAAGCTGAAACCAAAAACAAGGAATATCTCAAAAACAATCAACTTCACTAAAAAAATATATGTATAACATAAATTGTGTGTTTTAATGAGCTCTACATTTTTTGTGTGGTATTTGTCCATCTCTTACGGTTTAGCAGTTATACAAAATTCCGTAAAATTCGTCCAGAATAAAGTATTCTTCAGAGTATATTCCTAGAAAATTCAAGATATACATTTTATTTCTCAGATAAATATCTTTTATTACAACATTTTAATCAAAATCGTTAGAGCCATTTTTGAGAAAATCAAACTTTTCTAAAAATACTCCATGTAAACGGTAGTTGGGGTGGGGGGATTTTCTTGAAAATATTCGTATCGCATTCTTGGAAGATGCGACATCAGATTGAATACCAAGTTTAGTATTTAACGGTCTTTTCGTTTTTAAGCTATGTTGTCCACAGACACACACGCACACTCATGGACCTTTTTTCATTTTTTTTTTTTGGATTCAGTGGGACCTAATACATGTATTTCCGGTAAAATCTCGTTATCGAATTTTTGGTTGTATTACAATACCTTCTCTATACACTATGTACATATTACGTGTAGAGAAAGTGAAAAAGCATGCATGTCTATGGATGGCTTAGCTCAAAAACGAAAAGTCCGTTAAATACCAAAATTGGTATTTTAGATCAGTATCTTTCAAGGCTGTGACACGAAGATTTCTAAGAAAATTCCTGTACGCCCAGCTACCTTTTACAAGGAGCAATTTAAACAAAATTTATTTTCTCAAAAATGGCTGTGACTGTTTTGATTAAAATATCGTGCATTAAAGATATTTACTTACGAAAAATGTTTATCTTGAATTTTCTGGGAATGGCCTCTGAAGACATCTTTAATATGAATGAATTTTGCGGAATTCTGCATAACTGGTAAACCGTAAGAGATAAACAAATCTTACTACACAAAAATCCAGAGCTCCTTAAAACACACAATTTATGATTTTGTTCCTAGAGTTGACTGTTACTGAGACATTCCTTGTTATTGATTTCAGTTTTAAAATACTTACACTTTTCTCATATGGGAACTTGTCAACAAAACCTGGCCACGCAGAGAATTGGATTCCCATTGCATAGCAACCACATTTTAAAACAACTGACTGTCGGTTTAACATAATATATTCCCTTATATCGCTTCTATTTATAAGGAACTAAGTTATAAACCGGTTCTGCTAATGATTATCTCGATTAGCATGAAGTAGATAGAAAAATAAACTTACTAACAAAAATGTTACAGAGATGTAGAGAAAGTCATGAGAATGGGACACATCACATTTTTACTTCCTGTTCACGTACTATGCATATATATATATATAGTATATAGAGAAGGTATTGTACCACCCAAAAATTCGATATCAAGATTTCACGAAAATAAATGTTTTGAGTCTCCAAAAACAAAGTATTTTTAGAAAAAAGGTCCGTGTGTAGACGTGTGCGTGTGTGCGCATGTGTGTGTGTGGTGTGTGTGTGTGTGTGTGAACAGCATATCTCAAAAACGAAAAGTCCGTTAAATATCAAACTTGGTATTTAAGTTTGGTATCTGCCAAGGATGCGACACGAAGATTTCCAAGAAATTCTGTCCACTCCAAACTACCTTTTATATGGAACATTTTTTGGAACATTTTGATTTTCTCAAAAGTGGCTCTAACGATTTTAATTAAAATTCCTTATGTTTAAGATACGTTTTTGACAAACGAAATGCAAGGGCATAGCCCCTGAAGCCCCTGAAGACCTCTTCAGTCTGGATGACTTTTGTATAACTCGCAAACCGTAAGAGATAGGTAAACATTTACTACATAAAAATGTAGATATCATTAAAACACAAAACATACCTACATACTCTTTCTGAAAATTCATTTTTGGATACAGGGGACCCTAATTCGTGTATTTCCGGTAAAACCTCGGAGTCGAATTTTTGGGTAGAGTGCAATACCTTCTCTAAATTAAGTACTATGTATGTAAAAAAAAATATGATTATAAAACTAAATAGACATGTCACATTAAGAGAAAAACAGAGATCCATTACCTTTCCATTTTTTTAATAATAAACTGGTAGGAAAAGTAGTTTTAAAAGGCCAATAAAGGGTGGCACGAACAAGATATATAGATTGCTACAGACAAAATGTCTGTTGAATGATGGAAAAAGAAGAAGGGAAAGAAGTTTTCTGGGAATAGCTCCTGAAGACCTGTTCATTCTGCATGATTTTTACAAGGAGTTGAGTCGTAAGAGATAGAGAAAGTCTTACTGCAAAAAAATAAGAATTTAAAGAACACAATAACGGTATTTCAACATCTCCAAATTCAGGAGTTTAAGTGAGGCAGCTTTTGTAAGAAGAGCATGCAGCAGAACAGTTGCTACTTCAATTTAACTACAACTGACTAATTGTTGAATACTTCTGAACGTTATTAACGGAAATCTAGAAAATGGCTTATGGCATAAACATCTATTTAAATTATATTGTATGTTTTGGAGAGATATGTATTTTTTGTGCAGTAAGTTTTCGTCTATCGCTTAGCATTTACTATTTATGCAAGACTAGGTACGCAAAATCCCTCCCGAATGAAGTGGACTTCATAGGCTATTCCCAAAAAACATTGATACACATTTTATTTGTTATATAAGTGTGCTTATTATATGATATTTTAATCAAAATGGCTAGTCTGTTAATATTAGAATTCTGTGAAAATTAATTTCGAAACCGTCCTCTACGTACGTTGATGCGTAAAATCAAAAATAAGTCTTATTTACCTAAATGATTTTTTTTTATAAAATGCTAATACTTCTGAAGTACAATCGTCTTAGAAGATGATTGATTTATTTGTGTAATTTGAGTATATGAATTTTCAAGGATTAGTAACGTTGCTTTTATCAGCTGTTTTAAATTGCATACTTGCGTGTGATCATGCCACACAATTTCAGCACAGTTAACTGCTATATGTATACATTATTATTAAATAATAGTTTTCAAAAATTTTGATATGCTACATTTATGTGAATGTACTTATGCTGCATCTAACTATTCTTGCAAACACTTATTCTCCTATCGTTTTCAAATCAAGATAAATGTCACCAGAAATGGTTTTATTACTATAATATTTCCTTGCACAAGGGGAAATTGAAATGCAATAACCTAAAGCAACAGTCAAATCTTTTAAAAGCCGATCGCCAGTCCTGTTGAAATTTCCTTCTCCTTGCTTGACAAGGAGATATGAATAACGAATTTCCTTTTGAGAAAAATACAAATATTGGAAATATTGAATATTGTTTAGAAGCAATATATTGGCAGTGGTTACCTCCAAACATTAATCTATTACATAAATTGTATGTTTTGATGAGATGTACAATTTTTGTGTATAGTAAGATATGTCCATCTCTTAAGCTTACCAGCTATGCAAAAGTCATTCAGAATGAAGAGGACTTCAGAGGGTATATCCAGGAAACTGTAGATATACTGTAGATATAATTATTAGGCATGTAAATAATTTTGATGTAGAGTGCTGTAATCAAAATTGTTAGCTATTTTTGAGAAAATCAAAATTTTCTGAAAAATGTTTCATGTACCTAAAGAATAAATTGGAAAGGGGGGATTTTCTTGAAAATCTTCATGTCACATCCTTAGAGCATGCTGAATTTATATATAAAGATATCAGTTTGGGTATTTAGCCGAATTGTCGTTTTTAGGTTATGTTGTTCACTTGAACACGTGAACTTTTTTTTTTTAAAAAATGATTTGTTTACTTTCTCTGGCACAAACATAGTAGATAGAGAAGACATTAAATTCTACTCGAAAATTATATGCAAAGATTTCACCGCAAATACATCTTTTAATTTGCTCTGAATTATAAAAAAAAAAAAAAAAAAAAAAAGTGTTATGTGTCTGTGGACAGTAACTCAAAAACGCAAAGCCGGTTAAATACCAAACGTGGTATTTAAGTTTAATAATTTTCAGCTTATCTCTCTATGTAGTGTATGAAGTAGAGGAAGTAAAAGCTGAAGAATAAGACATTTTTAATTTTTAACTTTTTGTTTTTTACACCTTACAAAGTTTTATCCAAGTCGGTTAAGCAAAAACTAAGCAAAAGCTTTAATAAAACATTGCTTCGACTTCGAGGCAGCACGCTATACCTATATGTTGGAGCCAAATGTATCTATATTATTTAAAATCTAAAATTACCAGAGGATATTCGGGTACAGTTTCTATCATAGTCTTTTTAACATTTATGTAAATTAGTTGGATACTCTGGTGTAATGCTATCTCGATCCAAGACTGATAACCGCTTCAGATAAAGATCACTTGTAACACAGAATGGCATCATAGTAAACTAGAAACACGTGTAGGCAGACCCAGAAACGGAGGAACAACTGTAATACGGTTACTGTCCCAAGTCCTTGTTAATGTAGTTTACGACGACAGATAAAAAGTGAGATACGAGTAAGGTGGCTATCAGTATCGGCTGAGATACAGAAACACCAGTCTAATGTTTCTCTCTGTTACTGCGGCCTTTTTATCTTACCTGTACTTATTACGTCGTGGCACTAGACTTAACGTTACCTGTCAGTATTTTAATACCACAATCAGAAGAGAATATTCTAGAAAAAACAACATTCTCTTGGAATTCGCAGAGGAAAAAAAAAAACAATTAAGGTGAAATCAAGTGGAGATAAGCTCACAATCTTTTGTTTAAATCTGTACAAAAATGTCTTTCCTACTGTAACTTACAATTCACAATTGGCAGACTGAAAAATTCAATGCCACATCCGATATTTGAACCACGACTAGGTCTCTAGCCGGTTGCTCTTCCACCGAGCTACCATGGAAACATACCGGTATAGCAACTGACTTGCATGTTTCCTAGTAAGCCTCAAGGAGATCTCAAATTATTTTTAGATAACCCCAATGGCGACTTACATTGTTGTAAGTTCTTTAAGTCCCAGGATTCACAGTATAGCCAACTATTGTGGTCAATTGGTGTTGATTTAATTGTTTCTTCACATAAGCCGTGTATAGGACAGGGGTTGGATAAGTAGAGTCAGACTAAAAATGCAATGCCATAGGCAGGATTTGAGCCACGGATCTCCCGGTCTCTCTACCACTAAGCTAACATGACAACATACCGGTATGGCATTGAATTTCTCAACTGACTCGCATGTTTCCGGTAAACCATAAGGTTATCCCAACTTCTGTCCTACACACGGCTTTTGTGAAAAAACAATTAAATCAATACAATTTACAATGCTTTGTTTTACGTGTGTAAAGTCATATTTTTGTCATATGTATAAATTATTTGTATTTATTTGTTGAAACAATAACAACTCCCCGTTTTAACGGGCTGCCAACGACAGAATAAACCAAAGAAGTTATATATTAACTATCCAAAAGAGAAACTAAGTAGTAGCAAACTTAGAACTCTGCTATAACAGTAATATAATATCGACAGTTTTTATTAGTATAGCTCTCGAAAAGGAAACTAAAAGGTGCAAAAGGACTATTAAACATAATATAAAAAGTGTATAGTCGCGATATGACCTAGAAGTTAAGCGACTTAAAATAAATTATACATAAAAAAGGCTTTGTTTGAACTTGTTAAATCTGCTCAATTCATACCCATTATCTCGGTAACTATTTCATGTAGTGGTATGTTTATGCTCTGCTTTTTCCTTTCCCTACTACATATAGTAAGTAGGGGAACTATTACATCATGCTCCCCCCCAAAAAAAAATCTGATGTGTTCCACTCATTTGACTAGCCCTATCTCTTTTGCAAATAAATTATCCGTACAAAAGATTATTCTTTATCTACATCATGCTAATCAAGAAATCCTCTTATTTTTTGCTTTTTTGTAAGCAGAAGTGAAATAAGGGAGTACGCTAAGCTACAGCGACTGTCAAATGTTTTAAAAGCTCTTGCTATTCAATTGACATTGAATTTGGTTCGGTTTCAATGGCAAGGAGTAAAACAAAAGAGACATGAAACGGATCAGGACTTACTGTGTGAGAAAAGTTTAAGTATTTTAAAATTGAAACCAATAGCAGGAAACATCTCGGAAATCATTAACTTTACAAACAAATGTATGTGACATAAATGGTGTGTTTTAAACTGGTGTGCATTTCTGTGTAATAACATTTTGTCTACTTCTTACACTTTACCAATTATGCAAAAGACATTGAGAAGATATTTCCAGAAAATTCAATATATACGTTTTATTTGGCATGTAATTATCTGTAATATACAATATTTTAATCAAAATATTTAGAATCTATTCGCGCTTTTTTCCATATAAGGCCTACTTTGGGTTGGGTAGATTTTCATGAAAATCTTTGTGTGGCATTCTTGGAAGATTACAAACCTAAACATCAAGTTTGGTATTAAACTGACTTTTCGTTGAAAGATGCTTCGGAAGTTTCAATTTTTTGTTTTGATTAAAAGACCGTATATTAAAGTTATTTACACCAAAATAAAACACAGATCTTGAATTTTTTGGGAATAGCACCTGAAACCTTGTTCGTTCAGAATGACTTTTGCATAAGTGGTAAACCGTAAGTGATGGATAACATGTTTCTGTACAAAAACTGTAAATATCTTTAATATACACAGCTTTTGACCATTACATTTTTAAGTGTAATAGCCATTCTCGAGATATTTCTTGTTATTTCTTTCATAGTGAAATATTTTCTAGAATTCATTTGTTTTCTTTCATCTCATTTTATCCTTTTTTTCCACTGGCTATGCAAAAACAACTGAACTTCGCCATCACTTAGCGACCAATTTTATAACATTTAACTATTGCGTTAGCTAATGATTGCCTTATTCGTCTTGTATCAGCAGGGTATTATAATTTGAAGATATTTGTGTTCACTGTTATTAAAACTAATACGATTACCTCATAAATACTTGGAAGAAAAAAAAACTACAAATGGACTTAAAACCAACAGAGCTTTCTTATAAAGTTCAAGAAATAAAACAAATATTAAAAACTCCATGCCTAAACAACAAAAATAAACCCTTTATTACTGTTTCACATTGAATAGTATGTGAAATTAACACAAGAATATAAAATCTGAAACATCCACTTCTATTTTAAAGCAAATGACATTAGAAACAATAGATTTAAAATATTCTGCTAATGAATGTATGTACTGATGGATCCAGCTTACCAAATAACGGCGGCCGATGCAGTATGCTCATTATTGTCCCTTCACAGGAAATTAAACCTTAACACGACAAATGTTGATTGTGAAATCTTAGCAATCTTGCTCAGCTTACAGCATCTCCCATATCAGATTAACAAATTTAGAAGAATTGTAATATTATCTGATTCCAAAGCAGCAATTATAGCCATTGCTTCTGGTACAACTGTCAAAAGTCTTGATATTACAGAATGTCACAAAATTATAACAAACTAACTAGTTTAAATTAAAAATAGTACTTCAATGGATACCAGCACATTGTGGAATAAAAGGTAATGAAACTGCTGATTTTCTTGACAAAAACGGCAGCAAAATAATGTCAAAATCATCTGGCCTTTTAGTTATCATTCTTTTAAAAGAATAATTAATACAGAATATAACAATAAATTTAAAGAAGAATCTGCATCACAAGCAAAAGAGAAAAGATGGGAAAATCTGTATAATGAAAAATCTAAAATGTATACACTACCAAGAGAATCTTCAATAGTAACTTTTAGGCTACTAACAGGCAATGACTGCCTTTACACACACCTACATAGAGTTGTTATTGCTGAATGTCATGTATGTCCATTTTGTGAACTCGGACACTGTCCAGCCTTCAAACATAATACTAGCCTTTCATACAAATACTGAAGTGCAGGAGAGCGAATAGCTTCATTGCCAAATGTTAAACATTAGAAATCAACAACCATATTCACTTTTATGTACAACGTGAATATATAGGTGAGGGGATGAATAAGTGCAAACTTTAGTGGCAGTATTTCAGGAAGATGTGATGATCCAGTAAGTTCATGAGGAAAATTACACGATGTTTTAGGATGGCTATTAATTCCGTACTGTTGTTTCCGTAACAGGTCACTCGGTTGACCTTCCTCTGCCTTTTCCCTGCCCTGTGATGGATGTAAACACAGCAGAGACAGAGCTCAGGGTTAACCAGCCAACAGCATAATAGCTGAACAAAGCACTCCCCCCCTCCCATAGGGACAGGTCTATCAAAATTCACCACCATATTTAAATAAATAATAAACACCAGCGGAGCAGAGGAAAGGATGCTGCTCCTGAAAATGCAACCGCTCGAGGAGCCTACCAGCGCTACCTCCTTAACACCAACACTCGAAACCTCAAACAAAACCTTAACCATCACCTCATTACTGTGGCTAAACCCTTTCCAGGGTAGGTACACAGCAACAACACCCAGGCTCACCACGAGCCTACCAGACACGCACGCACGCACGCACGCACGCACGCACGCTCAGGGCCGTTCAAAACACATTAGACCCTGAAATTTGTGCTTTATTTATGACGATGCTATTAGTAAGCGGGGAAAAAGGTATATATTTAAAGTGTTACACGTAGTGTTCTCTATAAATATTAGATTATTTGTACCTATCACTTCCCACACTGTATACAAGATGTGTTGCAGAATGAATAGTCAAAAGTATATGAATAGAATATATTGAATATTTTTTTTGTTTACATGACTGTCAAATGTTATATTTATGTACAGGTACTCACTGAAAGATGTCACGTCTGGTAGATGCATGCTATCGGATATATACATCAAGGTGACCTTGTACAGTAGCGACTTGGTCGTCAGTGTAAAGACTATCTTGCATCGCCTGGAGTTGGTTTGAAAGCAACACAATTGTCCCACGCCTCTGGCTGCAAGTTTTTGTTTCTCTTAACCCAGTACCCCTAATGTCACTCTTATGTTTGACGTTTTATGTCAAGGACTGGGGTTCTCTCTCCACATGAGGTGAAATGAAACGGAAAGTCGGTTGTCAAGTTGCAGATCACATACGACCACCAGAAAAACGCTTCACAGCGGCAAGCAACCGCTCGGGGGATTGATGGTAATGGTGCATGGCTCAGTATAATGACTGACGGGAGAGACCTTGTGCACTGGCAGCTCTAGCCTTAACAATGTACCAGCAGCTTCCACTCAGGGATGCCAAAATCCCCAATTACTCACACTCCTAATGCAGAACAAATGGAGAAATCTGACCACCAAATAAGCTGGGAGAACGAGCTTTTATTACTAAGTTTCCTTTCACTAGCCGTATGTACATATAATGTACTGGGCAGCTAGAGAAAGTATTGTATTCCACCCACAAATTCCATGTCGGATTTACCGGAAATATATGTTTTGAGGTCTCCTGAATCCGAAAAAAATAAAATAAAAAGAGGTTCTGTATTTGTGTGTGGAAAGCATAGCTCAATAACGAAAATACCATTAAATACCAAACTTGGTATTTATGTTTAGTATCTTCCAAGAATGCACATGATAAATCCTCCACCACAAACCTCCCTTTTCATGGAAAAAGTTTTGAAAAGTCTATTTTTCTCAAAAATGGCTCTAAAGATTTTGATTAAAATAATGCATATTAAAAATATTTATATAACAAATAAAATGCATATTTTGAATTTTCTAAGAATAGTCTCTGAAAACATCTTTATCCTGGATGTGTTTTGTAGAATTATGCATAACGGAATCGTAATAGATAAATAAAAACTTACTGCACAAAATGTGTCGGTAGATCTCAATGAAACAAATAATTTATGTCATAAAAATGTTTCTTCTAGAGTTGACCGTTTTCTAGAGTTTCATTTTTAAGCCACCTAACTTTTCACAAACGGGACCACTCAATTGTTTCATATAGCGACCAGATTTTAAAAGATTTGACTATTGCTTTAGCATAATGTATTCCTTTATGTCCATTTTACTTACAATAAAACAAGTATTAAGACCAATTCTGCTAATGTTTATCTCGATTAGCATGACATAGATAAAAGAATAATCTTTTGTAAGAATAGTTTGTATAATGAACAGCTAGAGAAGGTTATATTCATGGAAAATATTTACTTCATCTACATAGTACATAGGTAGAGAAGGCATTGCACCACACCCAAAAAATACATATCAAGATTTTACTGCATATGAAAGTTTAGGGTCCCCACGTATTAAAAAAAGTATTTTAATTGTGATTTTTTATGCTCAATCGGATAGGAACTTCCCGTTTGAGTAACATATAAGCAGGCAATTTTACATAGGAATCAATAACAGAAAAAATCTTGGGAATAACTTTACAAAAAATTGGTTAGGACCTAAATTGTATGTCTTATCGAGATAAACATTCTTTGAGTAGTAAGTCTTGTCTATCTCTTATGATTAATCACACATGCAAAAGTCATCCAGAACAAAGAGTCTATTCACAGAAAATTTACGATATACATTTTATTTGCCATGTACATATCTAACATACGGTATTGTAATCAAAATCGTTATTCATTTTGGATTAATATTCCGAATATTGAAGATGTTTACATAAAGTAAAATGTATATATAACCTCAATTTTCTGAGAACAGATCCTGAAGACCTTGTTACTGTGGGTAATTTTTTCTGAATTTTGTCTTATTGATAAGCCATAAGAGATGGATTAAACTTACTGTACAAAAAATCTGATGTGTTCCATTCACATGACTTTCTCTACTTCTGTGTAACAAATTATTGTTAATAACCTTACTCTTCTATTTATTTCAAGCTAATCGAGAAAAAATTAGCAGAAATAGTCTTATTACTTGCTTCCTTGTAAGTAGAAATGAAATATGGGAGTATCATAGGTTAAAGTGAAGTCAATAGCTGGTTACTAGGTGACTGAAGTTCCTTTGTTTGTATGGACACGAAGTGACAAATTCTTGTATGAGAAAAGTATAAGTTTTTCAAAAATGAAACCAAAAACAAGGAGTATCTCCCCTCGATAAAAAAATCATGCGTGTTTTAATGTGTTCTACATGTTTGTGTGGTAAGTTTTTGTCCATTTCTTACGGTTTAGCAGTTATGCAAAATTCCTCCAGAATAAGGTAGTCTTCAGAGGCTATTCCCAGAAAACTCAAGATATACATATTATTTGTCAGGCAAATATCTTTAATATACGATATTTTAATCAAAATCATTAGAGCCATTTTTGAGAAAATCAAAATTTTCGAAAAAATTTCCATGTAAACGGTAGTTGGGGTGGTGGAATTTTCTTGCAAATTTTCGTGTCGCATCCTTGGAAGATACCAAACTTAAATAGCAAGTTTGGTATTTAACGGTCTTTTCATTTTTGAGCTATGCTGTCCAAAGACACACAGACACACACACACACTCAGGCACACACACACACGCACACACATGGACCTTTTTCCAAAAATGTTTTTTTTTATTCAGGGGGACACAAAACGTGTATTTCTGGTGAAATCTCGGTATCGAATTTTTAGGTGGAATACAATACCTTCTCTATACACTATGTACATAGTACGTGTAGAGAAAGTAAAAATGTAGATATCGTTAAAACGCATACTTTATGTCATACATTTTTTTTGAAGAGTCGATTGTTTTCGAGATATTTCTTGTTATTGGTTTAAATTTTTAACCCTTCTCAAACAAGAAGTCACTTTTCGTTTCGTTTCTCTTGTTTTTCTGCTGGTCATTCAAAGCGAACCAAACTTCTACTATTTCACATAGCGACCAATTTTTAAAATATTTAACTATCCCTTTAGCGATAAAAGTTTATAACAGTCTTATTTGCTTGCTTGTATGTAGAAGGGAAACAGGAGAATACACTAGTCTAAAGCAATAATCAAATATTTATAAAAGCTGTCGCTAAGCGATTGATGTTGAAATGGCATTCTCTTTGCGTGCCCAGGAATAAAACAAAAGAGATATCAAATGAATGAGGTTGGCCAGGAGTAAACCAAACAGATATGCAACGAATGGCATCTTCCTGCTTGAGGAAATGTAAATGATTTTAAAATTGAAACCAATTACAGGGAATATCTCGGAAATAGTTAACTCTATGAAAAATGTATATAAAAAATAGTGTGATTTAACGAGCTCCACATTTTTTCTGTTGTAAGTTTACGTCTGTCTCTTACAGTTTACCAGTTATTCAAAGTCATCCAGAATTAATTAATTAATTGGGCTATTTCCAGAAAATTCAAGATATACGTTTCATTTTTTTAAAATATCGTAAACATATGGTGTTTTAATAAACATCGTCAGAGCAATTTTTGAGAAAATAAAAATTTTAGAAAAATGTTCAATGATGTAAAAAGTAGTATGGGGTAAGGGGGCGTTTCCTAAAAATCTTCGTGTCGTATCCATGGAAGAATTTAATTTATAGCATTGTACATACGTGCTAGAGAAATTTAAAATGGGTTTCGAAAATACAAATGTCCTTCAAAAAATAAATAAAACGAAACTATATTCAATTGATAGATAAAAATTAAAATATAATATAAATTGGATTTTATCCGTAATTTTATTAAATATTTTAGTATAAGAGGACCAGATATTTAAAATATTTTATTAATATTGAATTTTAGTAATAAATAATGCATAATTTTAATTATGTCAGATACATTTTTTGTGAAGTTCATCATTTCTGAGATATTCCTTGTTATTGGTTTGATTTTAAAATATACAAACTTTTCTTAAATTTGAGTTTGTCATTGCTTTTTCTTTTGATTTATTCCTGGCCACTTATAAAGAACCAAATTTCTATTACAAAGCAACAGCTTTAAAAGACTTGACTACAACTTTGGCCTACTGTAGTATCATATTTCCCTTCTACTTATAATGAATTAAGGAATAAAATAATGTCTGCTGATGCCTTGATTTGGATAAATTAGATAGAAGAATATGCTTTTTTAAAAAATTTTGTTACAGTGTAGGTAGAAAAAGCCATATGAATGGAATATATACGATTCACCTAGTCTCCCAGAAAGACTTCGAAGTCATAAAATTGAATTCTGAAATTCATAAACAGAAGAGGGGACTTAAGAAATCGAGAAAAAGTCTAATTAATCACAAGGCATAGGAATTCTTAAGCAGTTGGCTTGAAGTTATTCACACCCAAACCATGTCAATGCAATCACTATTGGCAGGTAATCACAATCTGGTGAGCGATTCTGCAAAGTCAACAGAGTCCACTATAGGAGAGGGAGGATTTTAGCTTAATAAACTCGCTGTGTTAAGTCCAGTAACACTTCATTTCCTTTCTCCCTGGCCTTAACTGGTACTTAGAAATTCCTATGTCTGCTGATTACTATCAATAGAAGCCATTCAGATGGCGCAGAAGCCCATTGTCCAGAATAATTTAACTACATAAATGAATTAAGTAGGAAGATTCAACGGCATGAAGCTAAACCAACACAGCAATAAAGGTGTTGACATATCTGAAGAAAAGTCATGCACGAATCCCTGAAGTGAGTTCAGCTCATCGTCATGAGAAATCTGCTTGTTTGTTTCCATTAAGGGTCAAACACGGGTAAAATGTGGACAAACTTGGCATACTCTCCAGTAACGATGAGATCATCGTGATCAATTGATAGGCAAACGCCTGCCAAAAGTGTGAAAACACAGACCATTTGCTACAATACGTGTAGAGAACTTTAATGTCGCGATTGACTCTTGTGATAAATTACGTGGGAGTTGCTGATCTTCCAGGAAGACCAGGAAGTGAAACTGAAGATACATCTCATTACAGAATTTTTGAGTTTAAATAGCTCCTAGATATCAAAACAAGATTATATTCCCCATTTGGCTTCAGACATAAATACGGTCAATTGCCTCTCCACACCAAGACATCATCAACTACATCAAGCACATGTACATGGAAAAATGGAAATTTGCTATGATCTTCAACTATCAGTTAACTTGAGGAAGCTCGTTCTGGCTGCACCAAACCTTTTCTACAGTCCCGAACTCTCAAAAGAAGAGATCAAGTAATCATCACTTGACTCAAAATCGGTCACTCCAAACTGATGCATTGTTATCTTCTAAGGAACAACCTCCAAACTGTACAAGCTGTGACAGGCCTCTAACCATACACCACATCCTTGCAGACTACCCACTGCACAGCATTCCCAGTCTTTCCTAATGCGGTCAACACACCCTGAAGAAGACGCTACAGTTTATAATGCATACAGAGCTTTCTGATTTATTGTAAATGTAATGTAAATGTTAACCTAACTGTAACACTATGTAACTGTAAATTGATATACAGTGAATTTATAATCGGTCGTCATAAGACCTTGTAGTCAAAACGACCTTAAATAAACATTAGTAAAAAATACTATTACTTTATATTTAGGAGTGTACATTTTGACGTCATCGAGCTGTAATTACATTAATATATATGGACAAACCGTAAAAAATAGAAAGAGAAAAACTTACTACACAAAATATGTAGATCTCATTAAAACACATAATTTATGTCTTATGGTTTTTCTTGCAGAATGGGACCCGTTTTCAAGATATTCTTGTTATTGCTTTAGAAACATTTCACTATCACTTTAGCCTACTGTATTCCCTTATTTTCCTTCTACATATAATGAAGCAAATAATAGAACAATTCTGCTAATGTTTATCTGGATTAGCATGATGTAGATACAAGAATAATCTTTGTAAGAATAGTTTGTATGTGAAACAACTAGAGAACATTACGTGAATGAAGAAATTAGATTTTTATCTGTGTAATCTAGATATTTAATTTTTAGTGAAATGCAAAACTGCCTCATAACTACCACAGTTATGCCACATAGAAGGCAAAAATTAAGACAGGAAGAAAAGATAAATGTTACAAATAAATCACTATGCAACAAAAACAAGACACACATAGTATGTTGTGAAACCGGTAAAAGCCGCTAGTCTAAGCCCAGAACTGGAAAGTTAGGGGCAAAATTAATATGCTTGTATCACCACACATAGCCTAAAGAAACCTCCCAGGCAAGAGCTATTAAAAAGCACTTATTCTTGCTTTTTTTTTTAACAAAACATTTCGTAATACTTGCTGAAAACTTTGATAGTGTGTCCTTGCGAAGGCAAACGCCTTTCTTCTGACTCTAATTTCATTTCATACAAAACATCTAACTGCAAAACCGTCCCTTGTCTAATCTTCAAACTTGAATCTCTAATTTTGCAGCGATATTAGCGAGCCTATGAAGGCGTGAAATGCGCTATATTCTAGATTCATTCTCCGAGCTACATCATATTTTCGTCACGTAAGCACTTGCCACGCTTAGTTAAGGCAAAAATGGTTTTCTACAGGGCAGCAGAGAACGGTGTACTAGATGACAAAGACGGAGAGAAGTAAGGGGTGTTCTTTAGGAGCCCTAGGATAATTACATGACCTTTTTTTTTCTTAAATAAACACTCCTCATAAAAGTTTAAGATTTTTACGAGTAAATAATTACACTCCAGGCCGGTAGATGGCAAATTGGCGTCCCTCCCTGTTCCATTGTGGAGAGCCTCAACAAAAAGAGATCGGGCGAGCGAGCTTGGTGTGTGGCGGACTTCATTTGTTTACGATAACAAATTAGTGTGCCCTCTAGCAAAGTTTTCATGATTTACTGGATGAAGTGTGCGGTCTGCAGAACGTGTATACACGTGCGACTTGCGACATATCAACATATTATATCTGCTTCATCTTTAGTAATTAATTTTCCTGTTTATTGGACTTAAATTTCGTATATGACTACTCGGTGTATTCAAACTGTAATGTAATTCTAATCCTATAGTTTGGAATAACTACTTTTCATCGATCAAATATAATCTCATATTGAACTATGTCATTAATTAAAAAACTTACACCATTTTATTTAAAGTAAGAAAAAGTGAGGTTTATATAATATGTTCTGCACACCTTAGTCTTTGAGCTAAGAGTGATAATTACTCTTTGTTATTAGCCGATTAAGGCGACAAAATTGCACCCGATTATAAAAATGTAATGTCACATTCGAGACTAGAACACAGAACCTAAGCCCTCATTGAAGTTTCTCCCATTATGTTTTTTATTTAATTGCTTCTTTAACGTGCGAGATGGCGCAGCACTTGAGTGATCTCGGCAAGTTCTAAACCTATATTAACACTAAAAATTATTGGACATCAATGGTACTGAAGCTATGAATATTCAAATTCGATCTCCGATGACCGCCTTCTCTTACTATGGGCTTTTAGGTAGCTTCGCTGGGCTTATCCACCACTATTTCCTTTCCATAATTTTCCCTTCATTCTGTTTCCTTCAAATTCGTAGCTATGCCGGCAGTGGACATATGGCGCGGATGCTTGATACTAGAGGACTACCTGGTCAACGGGTGGTTAGTTATCTTCTCTGAGAAACCCCAGCAGTGTAACCCCAGTCATTCTTACTTAGATATTTTTTCACGGCCACATACCTTTTCGCCATCACCTATTATGTTTAACGAGATCTCCACGGGTTTTAACTATGATTCTGCAGCGCAATTTACTGTAGAAGACTGCGTCAAAGAACAGGAAGAAGGATCATAGCCCACCGCTCCTCTCAGACTGTCCAAAGTTTAATGGCGGTGTGACGCCGAGAAGCATGGGCCTGTTTCAGCAGATTAAAAACGCTGAAATTCATTGGTGAAGGATCTGGCGACTTCTTTTGAGGGTGTCACGTTGACACCAGCTTCCACAGCTTTCTAGTGATAGTAATGCTGGGAGGACAGAGAAGTGTCACTTGATGTGAATCCAAATATTTGCTGCATCCTCACAATAAACCGGAAAATCTCTTCATCAAAAGTTGGGTCGAAAATATTCCTTTGATAGTAGCCCGCATAAATTCTTTCTCTATACGTATTATGTGAATAGTGTATAGAGAAGATATTGTAATGCACCCAAAAATTCGATACCAAGATCTCACCGGAAATACATGTTTTAGGACTCCTAAGTAAAAAAAAGTAATTTTACAAAAATGTGTGTGTCAAAAACGAAAAGTCCGTTAAATCCAAACTCGTAGGCGGCAAAATCTGGAATTTGTGGTGGACAAAGTGGAGCAGGTGTGGGTTTTATCCAGATTCTCCTGCCGTTGCATTCAACCATTGCTCCATCTTCATTCCAGTTATCATTAATATAATAATTTTATATTTACTTAAGTATTATGGAATAGTTATTCTTCGATTTAAATTCATTTATATTTTATTTGAGATTATTTTTATTATTTTGTATGTAGTAATAGCGTACCATAAAAATAATGGAAATTCCGATTCAACACTTTCTGATTTGGAAGTTAAATTTAAAGTTCGACAACAACGGAGATTGGCTGTCTGATAATAATTCAGAGAGATCTGAATTATTCCAAGGATAGAGTATCATGAATAGAAGCGTTGAGAATTGACCAATTATAGTTAAAGCGACGTTAAATAAATAGAAGTAAAACACACACACAAACACATATACATATATATGCATGTATACATATGTACATTAAAATCTCTTTCACCGTTGTACGTTTCGAAAGTTACAGTTAAGGAAACAATTCTTTAATTACACAAACTTTGGAACATTATGGCATTACAAAATGTAGACATAGTGAAAAATATAAGTGAAATAAATAAAGTCCAATGTCGTAATAGCTGTTTAGCTTCTTAATAGAGTGCCAAAGAAGATTTCATACAACTTTTACTTTCTCTATACGTACTACGTACGTAGCTATTGTATTCCGCCCAAAAAATTGATATCCAGATTTCGCCGAAAATAGGTTTTGAAGTCCCTGGGTTCAAAGAAATTTTTTTTAGAAAAAATGTCTCTGTGGCTGTGGACAGCATAGTTTAAAAACGAAAAGACTGTTTAATACCAAACTTGATATTTAAGAAGATATTAAAAAAACTGATCATCCTAAACTACCCTTAAATGGAAATTGCTTTTGAAAGTTTTGTTTTTCTCAAAAATGGCTCTAACGATTTTGATTAAAATGCCGCATATTGAAGATATTTACGTCACAAATAAAATGTATATCTTGAATTTTTTGGGAATAGTTTCGGTAGACTTGTTTATTCTGGATGAATTTAGCGAATTTTGCATTACTGCTAAACTTACATACAGTACAAACATTTTGTAATCTCATTAAAACACACAATTTATGTTATGTGCATTTGTGTTGTAGAGTAGACTGCTTCAGAGATATTCCTTGTTATCGGTATCAACTTTGAACAGTGTTAACGTTTCTCAAACTGGGTCACCTACTGCCAATGCAAAACAAACCGAGTTTCAACTATACACATAGCAACCAATTTTTAAGAGATTTGACTATCGCTTTAACCTAGTGTATTTCTTTATTTCCATTCTACTTACAAGGATGTAGATAAAAGAATAGTCTTTTGTAGGAACAGTTTGTTTCCATAATAGGTATCGAAAACATGTGGATCAGATTTTTTAAATATCTCAGGTGCATCGGTATGCAGTCGAAATAGCGGGCTCCTAATTGGTGTCCTTTAGAATTTAAATAATACAAAATCTGTCCTTTAAATAATAAAAACTTTCGGGAATCGCAGGAATAAACAAAACGGAGTAAGCTTAAAATCTCTACACATATTGGTAGTATTGCAAGCGTTCTGTGTTATCGATGATGGTGACTGCAAGTTATTAACGACATAACTGCTGCAATGCTAGAGTTTCTGAAAGTTTCTATGCATTCTGCTTGGTTTGATTTCTCAAATGTATAGACGAGCTTTCGAAAGAAAATAAATATTACTGGTCTAAATAAGCTTCCACATAACTTTGTGAACTAATTATTCTTCCACACAAGCTCTGTATGCTACTGGAGTTGGTAAGTACTTAAACTGCTTACGACATTTTTAGTATGTTATCTCACAATAATTTGAGATCTTGTTGTGGTTTACCGGAAAAACGTCAGTCAATAATACCGTGTTATATAGTGCCATGGTAGCGCAGTGGTTAGAGCAACTGGATGGAGACCAGGAAAAATGTTCGCCTAAAGTTCCTTCCAGAAATGCTTTGCTTTCCTATCATTCCAGGAACATTCTAGCTACATTTCCTGCTAATTTCTCGCGATTTACTATCAAGTGGCCCACCCATACGAGTAACAAAGTTACTACGTTTATATTAGGTGATACTAATTTTAATAAAGTTCCTATATATACCTCAGAAAGAGACATTATTACGCATCAACATTAGTAACACTGATTTACACTGACTTATACCACTAGCATCTAATGAAAACAAAATATACAATATTTATATTTTTTAAGCTCTATAGTTAGTGCATTTCTCTATGAATGTCATGCAATGTTCGAACTTGAGACGGAGGCTCGTGAGCCTTGCTGCGTATGCAACCATCAAACCGTATAAGTGGAGCGTGTATTCTAAAATTCCTGAGCGCCGTTTAATTCATTCGAAGGGGCGTGTTTGAAGCGGTATTTGCTGACTGGTATGGATATCCTTGATTGATTTATTTAACTTCAAGGCAATATATTTCATTTAAAGTTTAGTTAACTATTATTTAGAAAATATATCAAAGGTCGGACTTATTGATATATAAGAATGACGGATTGGCTTACCCCCAGACCAAGTCAATGACCTTTTAATTAATTCACAACGTTATAATAATCAGTGCTTAGTTTGTACTTTGTTCCCACTTAGTGGTACAGTTTACACCAGTTATTTTCCTTAATATTCTACTGAGCAAGTAAGATTTCTTTTATTAGGAATTTAGAGATGCATGTGTCATAATCACACCGTCATTGCTTTAGGGTTTAGACCTAGCGGTTATTTTTTTACAGATGTAGTGTCATTAATTTACACGCGTGTAAGACCAGAGTAAAATGTATAGCTCATACGTATGAGAACAACCTAATAATTTATATTCATTTCCCATATATAGGAACAATAAAATGCATTAGGTACAAAAAACGGTAGGCAGCCTCAGAGCTTGATTACTCATTTTTCCGCACAGAACTTCTGCCTGTGACTGACTATCATGTAAAGGAGAGAGAGAGAGAGAAAGAAAGAAAGAGAGAGAGAGAAAATTCATCCATTCAATATGTATTAAGTCGAATAAACGTAGCTTACCTGTTCTCTAAGATGCAAACTTCGGTAGCAGTCACACTCGACAAATATGAACCAAACACAGAGCGTCCTTGTAATAACATTGGCCATCTTTGTTCTAAATGGCGCTTAATCATTTAACACCTTTCTGCTCGATCATTATTAATTTTGTACATGGGCATACTTAACCTGCTTACACTCGGTTATTTTATACACACTATTACATTCATTGTATTAACTTCGTATTATTACAGCACTTTATTACGATTTACTATTATTATTATTATTATTATTATTATTATTATTATTATTATATTCTGCATTGTGCTATATACGATAATGCACTCCCCTTTCTTATGTAATTAAATATTTCTCTCTGCTTTTATTTCTCTAATCCTTTACATGGCATTTGACCGAGCACGATTTAGCACGTAAAAGAACCTCAAGCATGATAAAGAGGCTTCTGAACAAAATTAAGTAATCTTTAACGCCCAATATTGAATGGGACGTTAAGAGCCGGAGAAGTTAAAGAGCGTTTCATAAATACAGCTCAATTATTATTTCTACAAATGCAGGTACGGTAAATTTTCTAAACATCTACAGAATACCGGAAAACAAGATGCAAAATGCTATGAACTCACATAAACTACACCACTTCCTGTCACTTTTTAATAATAGCTGTAGTTAGAAAAGTACTAACAGAAAACAATAAAATTAAAGCTGGGACCTGGGTTCCAATGTGAGAATTATCCCTAATGAGCTTGCACTGTCAATAGTTTTTAATATAATTGCAATACCTCATATATGCATGTTTTTCATCATACATTTGACGTATTTTTATCTAGGAGATATTTCATGCCAGCTTTGCCATGGGTTATATGCCTGACCTTAGATTTCATTGGTTTCCAATGACGGTTGCTTTTATAGTCACAGAAAATGGGGTTATGTCCATTCGCGTCAAGGATGTCAGGTTAGCAAATACTTCCACTACCTTTGACAACAATCCGGATTAATAATGGAAGTCTCTCTAGCGATAAATACTTGTCAAACATTATTCAAACATTCCAATGGAATCTAAGCAATCCAAAGAATCTTCAAATAGGAGTAATTTGACTTTAAACTTCCTTGTATAGAACTTCTAAGTGAACGTTGACGGAGTTACAGTTACCCGCCGGTCTCTGGGTCTGGTGCGACATTTCCTTGCCTCGCGTGCCGCGAGCACTCGGTAGAAATCGTGTATTTCCGACTTCATGTCTGCCTTCCTCTACTACAATACGGACGCACTCAGTGGAATGAATGTGTGCATCCTTATTGCTTAGCACGCATGTACAATGCAATAGGTAGACAAGGTATACATTTCATCGAAAAATTCCATTGCAAGATTGCACCGGAAATGTCTCCTTTTGATTATTCCCTAAACACAAAACATTAGAAAAAGATCTGTGTATGTGTGTGTATGTGGACAATATAATCTAAAAACGAAAAGTCACTTAAATACTAAATTAGGTGTTTAAGTCCAGTATCTTTCAGGGGTGCAACTCGAGAATTTTCAGAAAAATTCCCGTACGTTTACATGGAACATTTTTTCGAAATTTTCAATTTTATAAAATATGACTAACAATTTTGATTAACATACCCTATATTAAATATAACACATGGTGAAATAAATGTATGTCCTGAATTTTATGCGAATAGCCTCTGATGATCTCTTCATTCTGAATGATAAACTGAAATTCAAGATGTTGCACAAGAAATGTAAATATCTTTAACACACACACACTTTATGGCATATAACCAACCAGTTCCAAGATATTCTCTGTAACTGGTTTCAATTTTAAAATACTTAAACTCCATTTCTCTTTTGTTTTACACCTAACAATGGAAGGAGAACAGTTTCAATGACAATTGCACAGCGATGGCTTTTAAAACATTTCTATTTAGCCTAGTGCCTTCCCTTATACTTACAAAAAAGCAATAAAATCATTATGGTATAATATTTATCTTGATTATATAATTTATACCGAGGAATGATATTTTCCAAGAATATTTAAGTTGTAGAACATACAGAGAAAGGTATGTGAATAAAACAAATCAATGTTTTTATCTTATTTTTGATTTATTTATTATTTATTTCTGGAGAATTCTGAAAAACAAAGATATACCACTAATAAGCACACGCCTGAGGAACTTAAATAAAATATACAAACACAAGTTTAGTCCATTAGCGTAGAAGAACTGATTTGTGTTAATGATAATTTTATGAGAAGGTGTGAACAAGACAGGTCAGCATTTGCAGCATTTTCTACGATAAGGGTGAGTAATACCTACGTGTCTTTTCCCTGGAATAATACCGACCGCTCATGGCACCAAACCCACAGACTGGAGGGTAACAATTATCCCATCTACGTTCAATGAGAAGCACTGTACCTCTGAACATGTCAGGTTAAAATTATTGCCACAATTCAGTAATCTTCTCATCCTGTAACACTTTTCAGAACCGAAACCAGGCGGTCTTGAATTGTGATTTTAATCATAATGCTGAATTCATATAAACGCACATATTATGGCTTATAATTCAAGTTACTAGTTGATGGAGAGGACTTCAAAACATGCATTTTAGAAGAACCTTTATTTGCTTATAGAATGCATCTGTCTAATCTTGGGTGTGACAGCTAGTATTTTATAAATAACCCAATATTAAAAAGAAGTAAACTATGAACTCAGGTTTTAGCTTTCGGCAATGTAAATAAAACCTTTCTTCACAGGATTTACGTGCTTCAAACTGATGTTTTGTCCTTCACAATTTCAGAACCTTAGCAAGATCGTCATCAATCGCGATGCCAACCGAGGGAGTGAGTGAGTGAGTGAAGGAAGGAAGGAAAAATTCTTCATGCACTATCACGGATGACTAAAAAACAACACGAAGGAGCGGGAGGAGGCCAGAGTTACAATCTGATGGCACTAGCTCCTATGAGAAGAGGGTGGGCTTGCTGGTCATCAACATCATCTGTAGGATTTCTTATATATACTCGAGCCTACTTGTGTGCAATGAAATCAGAATGTAAATTTATGTTAGTCCGGAGGATCACACCGATCAGTTCAGTGTTCGAACCAGAACTTCAGATTAGATATATCCTGAAGAAACCTACGTTTATAAATAGTGGTCATGACTGCAAATAATTGCTAGAGGCATTTTACCAAACACGCGCATGCCACGCGAGTGGTTAAAGGAATCCTGTTTCAACCGATAGCACCCTCTGGCATTAGACCTTCAACTGTTTCACAATGATTACAAAATTATTTTCCACAAAATTGAAATGTAACATTTTTATAGCTGTTTCCATCTAGTTTTCATAAAAACATCCTTTTAGGGCTGTACCATGATGTTTAAAGCGTGCAATAAAGGAACATTTTCCTCTAATGCTTGACACAGAAATCGAGCAGAAAGCATGATAAATCAGCTCGCCACGTTTGCACGAACACAGGCAAATAATGGTTATGTTCCAGGTACAAAACTTGCACATATGAAGATAATACTTTAACCTTTACGAAAGTTCCAGCAAAACAACTTAATCTAACGTAAATAACAACGCCGCTAGGCACCAAACCCATAACTCCATTATCCAAGAAGAGCAGAAACACGCCTGGATCTTTTCTCCAACTTGGGTGGCACCTATAATAAAACTAAATGGCTAATCTCAAATAAATTGAAAAATAAAGGAGAGTATACTTAGGCAACCGTTCATTAATGACCAAGAGCGCAGCTTTATTTTGTTTTAATTATTTATTTTTATTAATGCTGTTTGTGCGTCGAGCGTAATTGTGCCGGCCAAGCCGACTGGCCCTCGGTAAATTAATTACCGACAACGGCTGGAAGATGGAGAAGAGTCATTCTTCCAGTCGTCAAATCCATCAGTTGAACAAAACCACCACGACTACCGCAGCCATCCTCGCCATTAAATTATTGTGTAATTGGAAGTGCACGAAACAAAGTCAGTTGTCTGGAACAGGAATCACGCCGCTACATTTACAACGGTTGCAGCATGTTTTGCCGATCATTCAGTACATGGCAATAGAAATTACTCACTTCTGAAACAGCATTAACTTCCCATGAAGACTATTTCTTTCCACTGTCGCAGAAAAGCAAAATTTACTGGAAAATTGTCAAAAAAAGAATATATCACGTTACACAAAGCTAATAATAATATTTAAAATTTTTGACTACAATAAAAATACTGATATGTTTCATTCACATGATTTTCTCTAGTTTATTCTTTTATCTACGACAAGCTAGTCGAGATAAACGTTAGCAGAAATGGTCTTACTACTTGCTTACAAGTAGAGAGAAAATAAGAGAATACACAAGCTGAGGATATTCAAATCACTTAAAAGTTGTCGTTGTATGAAACAATTGAAATCGTTTCTCTTTTCCACTCTCAGGAGTAAAAGAAAAGAATTGACTACCCGTTTGAGAAAAGTTTAAGTAGTTTAAAAGTGAAACCAATTACATGGAACATCCCAGAAGCAGTTAACTTAAAAAAAATGTACATGACAAAAATTGTGTGTTTTAATGAGATCAGCATTTTTTGTGCAATAAGATTTTTTCTATATATCTCTTACGGTTTACTATTCAAAAGTCACCAGAGTGAAGAGATTCGCAGAGTCTATTTTCAGAAAATTCAAGATATGTATTTCGTTTGTCATGACAATGTCCTAAACATATATGGTAATTTAATCAAAATCGTTAGATCAATTTGTGGGAAAATCAAAATATTGTAAAAATATTCCATATGAAGGGTAGCTGGAGTGGGTTGGTTTCCTTGAAAATCTTCGTGACGCATCCTTGGATGATTCTGAACTTAAATACAAAGTACGGTGTTGAATCGATTTATCCCTTGAACTATGCTGCACACATACGCACCCACAGAGACACGAACATTTTCTAAAACTTTTTGTTTTTGGACTCAGAGGGCTCTAAAACATATATTTTCGATAAATTCTCATGTCGATTTTGGGTGGAATACAATACCTTCTCTATCTACGTACGTGCTAGAGAAAGTAAAATATGAAGGGAAAACTATGTTACATAGAACTAAAAGGTACATATTTTTACCATTTTTCAGCATAGTCGCCTTTTAAATTCAGGGATTTGTCATGGTGCTTTGTAATTTACAAACCCCCCTGCAAAATTAATCTTCTGCGTATTATCCAAAGTTTCGTGGCATTTTGAAGGCCCTTTTCGTTGTCAAAATTCTGTTTCTATAAGGTACCTCGGCCTTATCTTGGACAACCGGCTTACTTGGGGTCCCCATCTCTCCAGTCTAGTGCAGAGGATTCGTCATCGTATCCGCGAGGTCCATCGGTTCCTCGCCATTGCCTTTGCGGTACAAGCGTCTTGTCTACACTTCCTTAATTCGA
Source organism: Hymenopus coronatus (assembly GCA_030762935.1). Taxonomy (NCBI): domain Eukaryota; kingdom Metazoa; phylum Arthropoda; class Insecta; order Mantodea; family Hymenopodidae; genus Hymenopus; species Hymenopus coronatus. The sequence goes on along the minus strand of CM060898.1, from coordinate 60,907,106 downwards.
CCCATGTGGCAATATAGCTGTGCAATATGGGGTTCTGCCGCTCCGTCGCAGACCATCCAACTCCAGCGCACACAGAACCGTTTTCTCCGCCTCATGACTGGCGCTCCATGGTACGTGCGTAACTCAACTCTGCACGCTGACATAGGCCTGCCGGAGGTAATGTGTCCTCCGCATCAGCTACAAGAGGCTCCATTGATCCTGTTTGCGCCACAGCAATCCTCTTCTCCGCCATATTTATCTTCCTCCTGAACCTCAACGAACATTTAGCTCTTTTATTATTTTCTGTTCTGCTTTCTTTGTATCTTTGTAATATTTCTTTGGGCCCATCGCTGGATGATACCCCAGTCATATATTACATGCTGTCTAATTAGCTCAACTGCATTGTACCTAATTGTACAAAAGAGTTTTCTTAAAAAAAAAAAACATCTGTGACGCAAGCCATTTCTTTATGTGGCAAGAGATGAAAACCCCTCGGAATCAAGTCCATGCTTTAAAGAGAATGATAAAATTTATCCCATTTAAAGGTATTCCAAAGTTCCTGAGTTTTTAGGACACTAAGTCAAGTTCTATAATGCAAGTACAACGCCGGATATGAGTATACCGTAACTTTGTTTTTCTTGCTTAGGCTTTACCCCCTCTCTAAGTATTCTAAAGAAATTTTATGAAGTCATACATCTCTTTATGTTTGGCGGGATGTTCTAGTGTCACAATCAGTTTTTAAACTTTTTGGTAACCGAAGTCGTAATAGTCTTACGACGTTCTGGCTAGCGCGGTACACTGAATTACGCTGAACGGCGAGTTAAAGTTAGCGGCGTTGCCCTCACTATTTCCTGTGCAATGTAAATGACGTATAGTTTCCATATTGCATACGCTTGTAATAACTTACTCAAGTTTGGCAGGTTTCAAGTTCCAATTAAAACAAATAGTATATTGCGTACTAAGAACTATAAGTTATATTTATCAGGTCGAGAATGCATATTGGGAATACGAGGCCCCCAGTTGTGGTTAGTCAATTACTTTTTGAAATACTTAAAAAACTAAAAAGATCTGATGTGTTCCATTCACATGATTTTCACATGTAAATATCTCAAATATAAGAGATTTTCATCAAAATCGTTAAGAGACATTTTTGAGAAAATCAAAATTTTCGAAACATTCTCCATGTATAGGGTAGCATGCTTGGAAGATATCAAACTTAAATACCAAGGACACGCGGACCTTTTTCTGAAAATGCTTTATTTTGGATTCAGGGGTACCCAAAACATCTATTTCCGGTGAAACCTCGATATCGAATTTTAGGGTGGAATGCAATACCTTCTCTATACATAGTACGTGTACAGAAAGTAAAAATCTGATGTGTTCCATTCACACTACTTTCTCTACATCTCTGCAACAAATTATTGTTAGAAAGCTTATGCTTTATTTACTTCATTTTAATCGAGGAAAAAATAGCAGAAATAGTCTTATTACTTGCTTCCTTGTAAGTAGAAGGCAAATAAGGGAGTACTATAGACTAAACTGATAACGATAAGCTAGTTGCTATGTGACTGAAGTTCCTTTGTTTGTACGGACAGGAATTTGTATGAGAAAAGTATTTTTTCAAAGCTGAAACCAAAAACAAGGAATATGTAAAAAAACGATCAACTCCACGAAAAAAATATACATGACATAAATTGTGTGTTTTAATGTGCTCTACATTTATTGTGTTTTAAGTTTTTGTCCATCTCTTACGGTTTAGCAGTTATGCAAAATTCCGTAAAATGCACCCAGAATAAAGTAGTCTTCAGAGGCTATTCCCAGAAAATTCAAGATACACAGTTTATTTGTCATGTATATATCTTTAATTTTTGACATGTTAATCAAAATCGCTGTAGCCATTTTTAAGAACGTCAAAATGTTCGGAAAAAGTCAATATAAAGGGTAGCTGGGTGTGGGGGAATTTTCTTCGAAAATCTTTCGTGTGGCAAACTTAAATACCAAGTTAAGTATTTAACGGTCTTTTCGTTTTTGAGCTATGCTGTCCACAGACACACAGACACACAGACACACATACACACGCACACAGAAACACACGCACACACGGACCTTTTTGTAAAAATGCTTTTCTTGGATTCAGGGGGACCCAAAACATGTATTTGCAGTGAAATCTCGGTATCGAATTTTTGGGTCGAATACAATACCTTCTCTATACACTATGTACATAGTATGTGTAGAGAAAGTAAAAATGAATTCTCGATGTGAAAAAATCTGATGTGTTCCATTCACATGACTTTCTCTACTTCTGTGTAACAAATTATTGTTAATAAGCTTATTCTTCTATTTACTTCATGCTAATCGAGAAAAAGTTAGCAGAAATAGTCTTATTACTTGCTTCCTTGTAAGTAGAAGCGAAATATGGGAGTATCATAGGTTAAAGTGAAGTCAAAAGCTGGCTACTAGGTGACTGAAGTTCCTTTCTGGGTGTAATTACTTAATAATCATCTATCGTGTCTTACTACTGATTTTTTTTTTTTTTTCATTTGTATAGCCCGTTTAACATCAATGGTCATATCGGGGACTGTGACTTGGGAAACTGCAGTTTCAGAACATTAGGTTAAACTTTATATTACTCAACACACTCACATTCACTCTCACATTCATACATCCAGACTCTATGGGGGATAGGGAATAATTCTGGTTAAAGAAAAACTCCCCACCCCAGCCGGGAATCGAACCCGGGACCTTCGGGTGAGAAGTGAGCTCACTGACCACTCGACTACGGAGGCAGTCTCTACTGATTTAAATTAATCAATATTTTAAAGTACATTAATGCTGCTTTCTTTGTATGTTTCTATCCATCTCTTTGTTTATTTCTGTGTTTACCTATCTCGTATGTTAAGACTTACGCCCCGCAGAGCTTCAAGCCAGTGGCAGGTGTCAAATGCTTGGCGAGGAGTAGAGACTCTAGATTAGAAAGAGGCCAGGATGGATGGGAAGCCAGAAAGGAGGTCTGGGAAGTGCAGAATGAAAGAAGATAGTTAAAATATAACATTACTTTGTTATATTAAAATTATTAATAAATTAATAACCCTTTATCGCAAAAATTATACTTTTTATTTGTATTGCATAGTAAATGATTATGAATTATATAGCAATTACTCGGCTCCATGACCGAGTGGTTGTACCGCTCGCCTCCCACTTAGGCGGCCCGAGTTCAATCCCAAGCGCCCGCATTTAGGATTTGTGCTGAACAAAGCAGCGAGTAGGCGGGTTTTTTCCGTGTCATCCGGTTACCCCGCCACTCATTATTCCACCAATTGCTCTAGCATCATCATCACCATCATCATCATCATCATCTTTCCTGTCATCTATTTTGCTTGCATTTCATATCATCTACTTCCTCATGTTCATGCCTGGCCGACCACTCGTTCCAGGTCTCCATTCTGCGGTTTCGTGCTGTTGACTCCCCGATAGGTTTCTAGCTTGTAGGTATCCGCTCATAAGTCCTAGAGGGTGTCAGTCCTAAATACGGGGAGGGTAAGCCGACTGGATATTAAGATTAAATGTTGGTGAAGTGGATTACAAAGATGATTATGGAGCAAACGGCTAGAAACCAAGAGATCCGAGGTTTAAATTGAATTTTTCAGTCTGGCTCTATCTGCCCAACACTTGTCCTGCACACAGCTGGTGTGAAAAAACAATTAAATTAACACTAATTAGCCTAATAGTTGGCTAACTATGATACCTGGGACTTAAACTACTTACAGCATTGGGCATATGAACTCAAAAATAATTTGAGATCACCTTGTGGTTTGCCGCGAAACATGAGAGTCATTTGAGGTTTTTAATGTGCCGGCTATGGCAGCTCAGTGGTTAGAGCAACCGGCTAGAAACCGTGTGTTCCATGGTTCAAATCCCAGCTTTGACATTGCATTTTTCAGTCCGACTCTACATACGGCTTGTGTGAAAAAACAATTAAATTAACATTAGAGTCATAGTTCAGAAAATCAAAACTTTCGAAAGGTTTTCCATGTAAAATAGTGGTTTGGAGTGGGGGAGATTTTGAGCTTAAATATCAAGTTTATTATTTAACCGAATTTTCAATGTTGGGTTTTCCTACACACAGATATATACATCCCGGCCGTTTTTAAGAATGTTTTTTTTTTATTCGGGGGTCCTTCGGTGGAATCTCGGTATCAAATTTTTGGGCGGAATACAATACTTAACCTTCTACTATGTGCATTGTGCATAAGTGCTATAGAAAGTAAAAATGGATAGAGAGAACAATGTAAATGTAATACTCTTTTAACGTTTAGTGATGGGAAAATGTTTGCTAAGCAGAATACGTGGTTCTCATCTAAAGCTATGGCAAAGTTGAACGGTTAATGACGGCTTACAAAAGAAACATTCCGACGTTATGCTCGTCAGGTAAAACGGCAAGTTGTACGGAATAGGCTAATTATTTAAGCAACTGAACGATCCCCCCCCCCCCCCTCAGGTAGGCCGCGGCTTTCCCACAATCGTGCAACACAGATGGACGAGAAAGGAATAGCGAAGCGTCCGCGAAGGACAAGGATTCCAGGAAATCTGGAACAGGAAAACACATCCATACACTTGACGCGGCACGTAAGTTGCCCTCATTTCTTTTCATCTCTGCTTGGACAATTGTCCGGCTCTGTTTTTCTGATTCATTATGGATGAAGTCCAGTCAGTGGCGTGGAGAACTCTACAGTTCTTCTGACAGAGTCAACCTATTGTTTGTGTTAAACTGTTTCACAAGATACAGTTACTACACTGTAACCTTTAACACAAGAACTTCAATTGTGTGTTGCAATAAACGTGATGAAGTCTTTAATTATTAAATACAATTTACTGCTGCTGAGTCTTCTTCAAGCTCGCAGCTAACGGTGCGGTGTTCTATCAGTTGAGATCTGGCAGTCGCATTCACAACAGGATAAGAGGAAACTTGCTTTATGCATTAGAGATAATGTGCTAAGGTTTGCGATATCTGTTTTCTATCACGGTACAATCACTAATCACATTACTAGGGCCGGCTGATAAGTCCCGGGTCTCTCAGCAAAAACAGCATTTAAAAAAAATTTTGCTTTATTTCTCAACATAATCTCCAGAAAATTTAATACATTTGTCAAATAGGTGTTCTGATTTAATTAAACCGTCTCTGTAATGCGAATTATCAAGGTCCTCAAAATAGCTGTTTACCGTATCAATGACCTCTTCGTTGCTGTGAAATCTTCGTCCTCCAAGAATTTTTTTCAGATTTTGGAACAGGATGCATGCTAGATCTGGCGAAAAGAGTGGATATTCAAGCAATTCGAACTTTAATTCGCATATTTTTCCCATTGGAATGACCAATGACTGAACGATGGGACGGAGCATTGCCCTGATGAACCAAGAGATCTTATTTTCACCTCATAACTCAAACGTTGCAGTAAGCTTGCGTAGTAGTCGCCAGTGATACTTTTATTCTTTTCCAAGTAGTTAATAAACATAATTCGCTGTGCATCCCAGAAAACACTCGCCATAACCTTGTTAGCTGATAAAATTGATTTTGCCATTTTTGGAGTTGGTTTACCTGGCACATTTCACTGTTTTGACTGAGCTATTTTCTGGAGTGTAGAGATGTATCCAAGTTTCATCTATGGTAATAAACCGTCTCAAAAAGTCACTGGTAGAGCTTCACATTCTTAACAGAAACAGGTTTTCTTTACAACTTTTGATCAGGTGTTAACAAACGAGGCACCCATCTTGCACAGACCTTGTGAAAGCCCAAAACATACTTAAAATATTACCTGCCCTTTCTTTTGATACGTTTACAGCCTCTGCTATCTCAAACAACCTTAATCTGCGGTCTTCCAGTACTAAACGATGAATTTTTTCAATGGTCTCTGGAGTTGTGACTTCTACAGGGCGTCCAGAGCGAGGCTCGTACGTCCCATTTTAAACTCTGCAACCCACCTTTGAACCATTCAATATGAATCTTTCAATGTACTGTCATTTCCTCCTTGATTTCTTTTGGCCTTTTGGCGCTAAGCCTTTCAAATGGAAGTATTTAATCACTGCACGTTTTTCCAAATCCTCCATTTTCGTGAAAACTCTAAAGTTTAAAATGCTGTCATTCGAAAACTAAACAAGCTATTGACCTAAAAGTATAGATACAAGCTAGTATAGAGTTAAACTAACCGATGTTACCGTCTAACTGGCCTAGTGGTGCCATATCTGTGTGAGGCCCGGGACTTATCAGCCGACTCTCGCATTACGTACTGTAACTACAATAATGCCTTTTACCACTAAAGGGCAAGGGAAAATAAAAATTACTCATTTACATGTGACCTTACAGATATCAGCAAGTGATATTGATTATTATTAATTGATACATTTATTATATTTGATGAAGGATCAAAAACTGAAAATAGATAGTTATCATTTTCAAAATAAAATTTTATTGAAAGGAGATACGTTCTTTTATTATAGGATGCATAGTAATTATTACGTCAAATAAAATTAATATAATTGAGAGAAATGAAAATAACAAAAATCAAGGCTTGCTGCCACATCAATGAGAGTGAGTGTTCTTTAATGATATGGTTCTCAGTGTCCCATTCTACATTGCGGGAATTTTACTCAGAAGCCTCTTTACCAGGTTTAAGGTTCTTTTACGTCCCATATATCTACGACACCGGACCACCGTCTTTACTTCCCTTCCGAAGGAAGCCTTGCTAACGATCTTTACGCCCGAAAAAAAAATTCATCGCCATCCCGCGATATTGGGAGCCAGAGACTAGCTGTTACTCTTAGATCACTGAGGGCGACATGCCTCATCAATGTATACCTATAGTAAATAAAATGAAAGACTTTCAGGTTGCTGCATATGAAGGCATTGAAAGCAAGCTATTAAAGTCTATCCATAAAATTAATTTAAGGACAGCAATTTAGGAACCAGACTTGGAGAATTTTCAGAGAATTTTCAATTACAAAGATAATCCAAGAAGTAACGACAATTTATTCCTGTTTCTGTTGACTCCTGGCAAAGAAAATTGAATTTCAATCACATTAATAGATTTGACTGTCACTTCAGCTAGTGCATTCCTTTATTTGTTTTCTAGTTATAAGAAGCTAAGTATGAAGCCTATTTCTGGTCGATTAGCATGTAGTAGATAGAAGAAAAGGTTTTTGTAATATTAGTTCTTTTCAGAACAGGTAGAATGGAACAAAGGGTTTTAAAAACTCCAGTAGACTATATTTACGTATAGTACAAAAACAGTAATTTCTCATCTAGCCTCTTCTTGTCCCCAAACTGGTTTTCTCACAAGCCTTTTCCATCACCCACGTTTTTGCTTTGTTTACTAATCGGCTTCTGCTTTATATTTGCATTACATCTTATTCTCTTCGCTTCTGACTTGCTGATGTCTGCAAGGTGACATGTAAATGAGCAACTTTTAATTTCCCTAACCCTTTACGAGCACCAAAATTTTCACCAAAGTTACGAACAGTTTAAAAGTGTTGATGATCTGCCCTGTTTCTCGTCTTCGCCAATATACATTGCCTATTTCTCTCTTGCCCTTCCTTCTGGAGAGTCTTTTAGTTTCCTTTCATGTTTTTTCATTCATTGCTTTCCCTCCTCTTTGCCCATATCCTTCGTTTCTCTTTGCCTGGTTTTTCATTTACAAGTTGTAGTTTTCTTTTTCTAAGCTTCTCTGCTTATTTGTCTGGAATCAAGAACGTGATTCACCCTTCTCAGAATTCTCCTCCAAGTGAGGGATGAGTCTATATATTATCTGAAACGTCGAAGTAGCTCACTGGAAATGCGTTTAAACAAGCCTAAACAATCTAAGAATTCTTCATTCACGAGATACCCAGTTAGAGAAATTTACTCATACCTAAAACTTGTAAAATATGGTGGATATACCTTAATGAGGTCTATACTATTTCAAACAACTTTTGTATTTTCATTCGGCTATTATTCAGTACGGATTGCATACATTTTTAATACAATCTCGTCGGTCAAGCAGTTTTGGGGCTCTTAATGCTCATCATATTAAATATATATAATAGTCTACTTTCCAACTGTCGTAAAGGAAGAGAAAGATCTGTGGATGTTGAATTGAACTTCTTTTGCATTTCTGTTGGAGTTAAACCCTTTAACAGGCTCGTATTTCATGTACTTAGTGAATAGAGGAATTATTGTATCCACCCAAAATACATCTTTTAGGAACCCTATAATAAAAAAAAAAGCACTTTCAGAAAAAGGTCCGTGTGTGTGCCTGTGGACAGCATAGCTCTAAAACGAAAATACCGTTAAATACCCAACTTGGCATGTAGGTTTGGTATCTTCCAAAGATACGACACGAAGATTTTCAATAAAATCCCCTCACCACAAACAGATCTTTACATGGAAAAATTGTCAAAAGTTTTGAATTTCTAAACAATGGCTCTAACGATTTGGATTATAATCCCATTTATTAAAGATATTTACATACCAAATAAAATGTATATCTTGCATTTTCTTGGAACATCCGCTGAAGACCTCTATATTCTGGGTGAATTTTGCTAAACTGTAAGAGATACGAAAACTTATCCCACAGAAAACGTAGATTTCGTTAAAACACACAATTTATGTCACATGCATTTTTTGTAGAGTTAATCTTTTCGAGATATTTCAAGTTATTGGTTTCACTTTTAAGCTACTTAAACTTTGCTCAAGCGCGAAGACATATTTCTTTAGTGTCTCTTTTGTTTAGTCTTAGCAAGCAAAGATAACCGAATTTCAATTGTTTCACATAGCGGCCGGCTTTTAAAACATTTAACTATCGTTTTAGCCTGTGATCCCCTTATTTGCCTTCTATTTCCAAAGAAGCAAACAGTAAGACAACTCTCTAATTCATATCATGATGTAGATAAAAGAATAATCCTTTGTAAGAAAAGTTTGTTTGGGAGCAGCTACAGAGAGTCATGAGTTGGAACATCAGATTTTTCTGTATGTGAGCTGCTTTTGTTTGATTCACGTAGTTTCTAGCAATTGAAATTCTAATTCGTAGTAGGCTCTCGCCGGTAGTTTCATTCTGCTATTCTTGCTTGCCATTCTTGCTTTGAGTGCAGTGTCCATGAGAAGGCCACTGGGATGACGTAGCTGTGCATGTGCAACCAATCATCGCGTAATGTGTTGATATAGGAAGATAAGCAAGAGCATTTGTGCATTTTTGAATCCGACAAAGAAATGATGGTGTAAATTAGAAATGAACAGACTCTAAAAAAAAAAATTGGTGTACTGGAAAATACATAGGATTTTACTATTTATTTTTCTGGATTTTTTCCTTCCTTGTATGAAATGTTTACTTTCTCTACACGTACTATGTACATAGTATATAGAGAAGGTATTGTATTGCGCCAAAAAATTCGATATCGAGATTTTGCCGGAAATATGTTTTAAGAGCCTTTGAATAAAAAATAAAAGCATTTTTAGAAAAATGTCCCTGTGCGTATGACTGTGGGTAGCATAGCTCTAAAACGAGAAGTCCACTTAAATACCAAACTTGGTATTTAGGTTTAGTATCATCCAAGGATGTGACACGAAGATTTTCAAGAAAACTCTCCCACCACCAAATACCATTTACATGGAAAAATTTAAAAAATGTTTGATTTTCTCAAAAATAGCTCTAAAGATTTTTATTAAAATATCGTACATTAAAGATATTTACATAACAAATAAAATGTATATCTTGAATTTTCTGGGAATAGCCTTTGGAGACATCTTTATTCTGGATGAGTTTTGCGGAATTTTTGCACAACTGGTAAATCATATGAGATAGACAAAAAGCTTACTTCACAAAAAACGTAGGGCTCGTTAAAAACACAATTTATGTTATATACATTTTGTTTGCTGAGATGACCGTTTTTTGAGATATTTCTTGTTATTGGTTTCAGTTTTAAAATAGTTATATCTACTTTTCTCATACGGGAACTAGTCAATGCTTGGCCACGCAAAGAGAGTGTGTACTGAAGCCTCCCGCGATCAGAAAAATAGCCTCGAAGCCTCCCGGATCCTTAAAGGTCCCTAATTACGTAAACCCCAAAGCAGGTGGCCTCCCGTCGAAACAGGTAACAGTTGCAGTTTGGTGTTTATAATATTTAATTATTATATTAGTTTTGATGACCTTTCACATATATCTTCCGTAGCTTTTCTCTTAGATCACAAAGTAATTTCTGTCATTAGGTGGTGCCACGTGGTTATGGTCCTCTTGAATATCCAGGACATCTATTTCTTTAATGAAAAAGGTTTTAATAAAACTTTTAACATTGCATGTCCATCGCGCTACCCCACTTTTTAAACACTTCTGGAATCCGAAAGTGTAACCGTTCTGAAGTAGACTTTTCCTTCCTGTCCTACTCACCATAATTTCCGTCTCGTCGGTAAACATATTAACAAACTGTGAACTAATTTACCGTACACTGAAAAAAAAAATCAAAGAAAAAATTAGGCAAACCCATTCCACCCCACCTGCTGGCTAATTACACCGGTTTCGCGGGAGGCCTGAGCCCCGCAAAGAAACGGATTTCAATCCCATAGCAACCACATTTTAAAACATTTTACTGTCGGTTTAGCCTAGTGTAATCCCTTATTCCCTATATATTACAAGATACTAAGTTATAAAATCTTTTCTGCTGATATTTATCTCGAAGTAAATGAAGCAGATAGAAGAATAAGCTTACTAACAAAAATTTGTTACAGAGATGTAGAGAAAGTCACGTGAAGGATCACATCAGTTTTTTATCCATTGGAATGAATTTAGAGTTTTATGTATTTGTTATTAAATTACGTAGATTTAGCTAAAAAGTGTACTCTTAATATTATGAGTACTTACTTAACTTAGCTACTCCGTAATCTCTATATACAATCGGCAGTCTCATTCAAGATAAGGGCTGGAGCAGTTATTAAACTCTGAAACCATTAATAAAACATAGCTCTTCGAGCTACGTAAATACCGAAAGAAAGGAAGAAAAGGGCCACGAGAATAATTCAAATTTCACCATGAAAATGCATAAAAGATTTCTTGTGCACTTTTTAAAACCGTACAGCGAGTGTACTATGCGAGCATCTTTTCTTGGCTGTTTGGCACCCTAGCCTTTTTTTTTTTTTTTTTTTAAATAAATACAGTTCCTGAGCCTTGTCAGGACTCCAGCGCTGTAACTCTTTTTTCTCTTATTTTTTCTTCAGTTTCCTACGTTTCCTTTGTTAACATCTTTACCATTTTTTTACTAACACATACACATTGACAAACACACAAACACCCATCATGCCAAAGGTGGGACCCGAACCCTCGATCCCCTGCGCCACGAAGCACCAAAGCGAGGCACTTTGGGGACCGGCATTCCTTCGGCAGGTACGCTATCTAGTGGCTACAGTGTTTAAGTTTCATTATGTCTGTAGATTCCAAAGTTCATGCGTTGTGTTTAGTTTAATAATCCAGTTAGTTCGCGGTAAATTAGGTAACCTATTCACCACAATGGCTGAAGGCCTCAAAAAAAGAAATTGTATTTGGTTGACAACGCTGGGAAAAGACAGATTTCCCTACTTCTAGGCCCTTGCTTTCCCATAAAACAAGCCCTCAAGAAAAGACGCGCACATAATGCATATGCCATTGCACTATTCTTATGTACTATAAATACTACTCTATTTATGTATATGATTGTAAAGTAAAAGAAACTTTATGAGGAAGTGTATGTGTAAAATGCAACCAAATTGAGCAACATGTGAACGCAGCATAGCGTTCAAGTTCACAGATTAAAACTTTAAAAGGGTTTAAAGACGACAAAGCTAACAACGATTAAAATACTATTAACTCAGAAGTATCCATGATTATACATACATATAATTGTGTTATACTTATGTTATTAATGTACCTTGTAATGTCTTTGAGGTTAAACGTCCTCCAGCCTGATAGATAATACCGTACGATGAATAAAATGGGTGAAATGATCCTGAAATGAGTCCGGGGTCCATAGAACTTAAAGAGTTGCTCAATATTCGTCTTCTCAGAATAAGGTAAAATCCCGAGGGAAAAAAAAAACTTAATGAGACTCATGCTCGGGAGCTCTTGAATGTAAGGCAGGCGCTCTTTCACAAACTGCTGAGGCAAACTGTATTTTGCATTACTTTCTCTACATGTACTATTTACATAGTGTATAGAGAAATTATTGTAATGCACCCAAAAATTCGATACTGAGATTTCACCGGAAATACATGTTTTGGATCCCCCCGAATCCACAAAAGAATGCATTTTTGGAAAAAGGTAGTGTGTGTGTGCATGTGTGTTAATGCGTGTGTGTGTCTCTGTCTCTCTCTCTCTCTCGCTCTCTCTGTCCGTGGACAGCATAGCTCAAAAAACGAAAAGTCCATTACATATTAAACTTGGTATTTAAGTTTGGTATCCTCCAAGGATGCGACACGAGATTTTTAAGAAAATCCCCCTACTCCAAACTATCTTTTACATGGAAAAAAAAACTGAATTTTTTTTTTCTGAAAAATGGCTCTAACGATTTTAATTAAAATCTCTTATATTTAAGATATTTACATGCCAAATAAAATGTACATTTTGAATTTTCTGGAAATAACATCTAAAGATCTCTTTAATCTGGATAAGTTGTATTGAATACTGCAAAACTGGTAAATCACAAGAGGTAGACAAAAACGTACTACACAAAAATGTGGATCATAATAAAACACAAAGTTTATGTCATATACATTTTTTTCGTGGAGTTAGCCGTTTTTGAGATATTCCTTTTTATTGATTTCAATTTTAAAATACTTAAAACTTTTCTCATAAGGGAACTTGTTAACGTTTGGTCTCGCAAAGAAAAGGATTTCAATCCCATAGTAACCACATTTTAAAACATTTGATGTTGGTTTAGCCTAATGTATTTCCTTATTTCCCTTCTTCTTATAAGGAACTGCTGATGTTTTCGCATTAAGTAGATAAAAGAATAAGCTTATTAATAATAATTTGTTACAGAGATATAGAGAAAGTCATGTAAATGGAGTACAGTTTTTTTCAAGCCAATATATTATTTTCGAATAGGATATTGTTCGTTGTCATAAAAACGGTGGATTACAAACTGAGTAACATGTATTCATTTATCATGTTTCACGCTTCCACGAAGTAAGAAAATCATCTAGTAGAAGATAAAGACGGGTGGGGGAAAATCCCCAGAAATATTAATGAAATAATTCATACATTTGTGAAAAAAATAAAACAATATACGAGCTCTGTTTGCATTAATATTTGTTGTGTTTTGTAATTTCATATTACATATTCAGTGTTTATACATTTCATCTCCATTTACGTAACTTTATAGCCATCCTCTGAGACGGGACACATCCTCTGTTAATTACTTCAGGATTTCTACTTATGTTCTAGCCAAATAGCAGCCTCGTTTCCCATGTGAGCCAACTCTGGAAGCACTGTACGCCACTGTGCATTGGAAACGCAAATTACTGAGCATTCTAACAGGGTGCATACCTCTCGGAGAAGCAGTTTATTCTGGTTGGAACATGCATCAGCATTTCCTGCTCTTCGTTACTTTAAATTAGATACCTTTGGGTACATGAACCCTCACTTCAGAAGATCAACATACTTGATAATGATGGCAACATTTCGCTAGTATTAAGTTACAACCAAGACACAGCAAGCAAAGTATGCGATTTTAAATTTTCATTGTGTATTTTTTATTTATTAGTTGCACTAAGAATAAAATAACTTGAAATGCACATGATTTACCTATACTCTGTAAGTTGAATCATTAAAATTGCTAGTAAATACCTTAACTGACATTTTATAAAATAATAGAGAAGATGGAAATGAAAATAAAAGTGGATCCTTTATTAATTTTTTTCAATTAAAAGTTTAAATGCTTCATGGAGTTTATTAATAATTAAATTTCATGGGACTGTTCTTCGGGAAGGGATAAGTTAGAAGTAAATTAAGGCAATATGAGAGTATCTGATATTCTCATGTTCCCAATTTAGTTTAAATTTTTCAGTTGTTAGCTCTATTCTTATTTGATTTTGAATGGCGTGTGCCCAAAAACCATTTCTTAAACCTGTAAGAATTTGCTTGGCCAGAAGGAGTCAACGTCATTCGTTGTTTAGCACTGTTTTTCAGATATTTCTGACCATATTCATTCGAAGCTCATCTAAAATTTGTTGGACCTCGAAATACAGATTTAATTCTCATAAAATGGATTCAGATTATCCCCTAATTGATTATCTAATTGATTTTGTAACATTAAATGCATTATTGTAGTAACAGTAATGGTTACCAAGATTACACTGAAAGTTGTATTCTTTTTTGGCCAAATTCCATGGGAAAATTTTCAAAATTCTGCTCATTACTGTAACCCCCATTTTCGTATCTTACTTCATGCATTTCATTTGCATTCTGGGAAGTTTTGTAGTCCTTTGTGGAAACTTGTTTTTCATTACAAAAATTTTCCTCGTTTCGATCGATTTTTTTTTCTTTGTTCTCGTTACTACATTTATTTTCTTATTTATAGTAGCTTGCAAAGATTCCAATTTCTTACTCAAATCCTTAATGTTTTCGTTAATTAATTTACTTTCTTTACTGGTCGTTAATTAAAACCGCTAAAAACAATGGCACATTTGCCGAAGGACTCTGCGGAGTTTTAACCCCCGCGCTATCATCCCTTCGCTGCGCCTTTATGTTAGATGCATTTATAAGTTACTGAACTGTGACTGTAGGCTGAAAAACGGACGTGCAAAAACCTTACTCAGTTTTCTCTATGCAATTTATATGTATAGTTATGTTAACGTGGATAGTCAAGTGAAATGAGAAAGTTATGGAACACAGCACAACTTTTTTAAGTAATTTTTGATAATATTTTCATACATTTCAAAGAAATTTTTCAGGTCATCAACCAATCCCGTAATGACAGAAAATGATTCATTGACGTACGAAGAGGAGTTTGAAATACGAAACGAAATCGATTCTCCAAGCCCTTATCGCATGTGAATTGCATATTTTTTTCGAATGTAGTGAATATTAGAAGCACTATTTACACGACAATGTGTAAATAAATGGCAGCGCAATTATAATTAACATTTTCGGTGTTACTATTATTTTAGACTTTTGGTATGATATTAAACATACAATTTGGTGTTCGCCTTGAAAACAGAAGGAAACGAAGAACCAGATTGAGCGGCCCATGGGTTTTGAACCCAGAGCCTCCCAAATGCGGGCCAAAGACTTTCCACCTGAGTCATCCCGCTCGCTTCTCTCCTTTTTTATTCTTTGATGTTTATATAAATGAAATTCTAAAATACTGGAACTTGATAGAGCCAAGAGACATACACCTAGAAAGGAATAGATATTTGCGGATGATCAGATATTGTTGGCCAGTAAAGGAGATGGCCGCCACCTAATATGACAAAACTAATGCAATTAGTTAGGAATGAGGCAGCAATGGCCCATCCTTGAAATGAAAAAAAAGAAGAAATTTATACATAAAGTTTGCTCATGCGCTTATTGTTTGTTCATCATTTTGCGCTCTCATTATATAATGAAGACAGGAGAATGAAGAATGAATGTGTGTTTATTCTTACTCAGCTTTTAAAGCAGAACTGTCATGACCTACTGGCGGCACATTACCGTGAAGTCATAATTCCTGAGAAACAATTGAGTGTAATTAAAATGCCTTGAGACGCTACGCCTTTTTCCTTCTCGGTAATGTTTACTCCTGCAAATGCACAAATATCTCATTTCACAGTGTGGGTACACAACATTAAAAACCAAATAGCCCATACACGCGCATTAATTCATGGAACACTGCATGTGTATGAAAGAGCACATGTTCATGAATAAATAACTACAAAAGGAGCGACAAGAGAATGGCGAAAAGAACAAAGCAATGAGGTGGAAATAATGTGGCAAAGTCAAAGCGGCACATAAAGTACAGTACAAAACAAAGAGAAGTAATTTTTATGTTTGGTTCTTCGAGTCACAAGACAAATACTGAAAACTATAAAACACGCATGCCCATTATGTTAAGAAGACACTTGGATTAGCAGTTTTGTTCTGCCTGAGCGATTTCTATGTTTACAACAACCTTTACCTACATATTTCCGGCGCTATTTGACTTATTGAAGATATTGCAAGGATTCTGAACACACGGGTTGTTCTTAAGCCGTGCCTTAAGGGGAGTCGAAATGCCCTATCGTACAGAAAGTACAAAAAGAAATCATATTGCCTTCTTCCGTACACCGCATATCTTACCGTTTGTAAGGTACTTCATTACGTCATGTTTTCATTTTATTGGCTGATACTGTTATCTTGCAGGTGCGTGTTCTATATTGAACCAATTAGGCATACCTATCCTGGGTTTGTCAACTCATTCGCTAATAGGTATAACCATCTCTCTCAACTGGAAGCGAGATTAGGTGACGTAATTCATTTCAAAATGGTGGAGACCTATTTTTGGCAATCATTTGCATGGTTAATTGGGACAACAGAGAAAAATGCTTGTTTCGAAATGTACATGAATATAAGCAGGTTCTCGAGATGTTTGGAGTTTGCAGAATTGTTTTATGTGCGTCTAGTGGAACATTTTGATTTTGGTACAATGCCTAAAGTTACGGCAGTTTCTCACTGTAGTAAGGGAGCAAGATACTTTCAGACGGTTTAAATGGTTCGGCTCTGCTTGCATTTATAATCTTAACATCGACTTTCCCCGTTGTTTTTCTTGACTTTCCCGATTTTGAACCCGTCTTTAATCCATCTTCACCGCGCTCCTAGAAACGTTTATCTTTTGCACACAGGAGTTGGATGGGTAGAGTCAGACTGAAAAATCCAATGCCACAGCCGGGATTTGAACCACGAATTTCCCGATCTCTAGCCGGTTCCTCTGCCACTGAGCTACCATGGCAACATGCTGGCATAGCATTGAATTTCTCAACGACTCGCAAGTTTCCCGCTAAACCACAAGGTGATCCCAAATTATTTTGAGAAGACAACCCCTATAGCGACTTACAATGCTGTAAGTACTTTTTGATCCATCATTCATAGTATGGCCACCTATTATGATCAATTTGTATGGAATAATTGTTTTTACACATAGCCGACAAGCACCAAGCAGAATAGAAAAAGTATGAATTTACATGTTACTTCAAAAGAAAACTATAAACTTTCCTCCTTCCTGGAAGAACCAGCGGATATCAGAAGACACGCCCTATAAATGCCCCTACAAACAATCAGAAATTCGATGTCTATTACTATTTGTCCTCTATGTACCAATGTTAAAGTTGGGCCCACTATCTCAGCAACTATTTAAGATAATGAGCTAAATTTTTCAAGCTATATACATCAATACCTTTACTGTTGATTAATGATAAATAGAATCTTCTGTTCATTAGAAGGAAGTCTCTGGTTTTTTTTAAACAAAGCTCTTAAAATTTTATTGAAAAATTATGATTTTTAAATTATAAAAAAAGAATTAACCGACATACATAAAGTTGTTTTCGTTTAAGTAAAGTCTATATAGTTTCAAATGTGTGCTATAAATTTCAGATCTTAGTGTCAATTAGTTTCAGAGATAATAGAGGCATTTGTATGGAACATTTTATTTCTTCAGAAACTGCTTCCAAATATAACATAAAAAAGTAACCCAACTTTCCAAACACAATTTTGCAGTACTTTGATACTCTCACATGAAGAAAATATGTGCGGGATGTCAATTCTGTAAGTAGGTAAAGTAAAACTTTCCGAAAAAAAAAATAAAAAAGGGTCTCCTCCCTAACACTAATAGTTATAAACCTATTGATATTTTACCGAGTGAGTATACCAGAGTGTTCTAAAAAGATACTATTTTCAACATTATTTTTATACTATTTACAATTAGCGTACCTCTATGAAAGTTATACCAGAATTAGCGGGAGACTAGATATATTCATATCCAATGAAAATATGAACATGGGAATAAAAACTTATGAAAATCCCATTTCAACTCCCCTTAAGGGTGCACATTGGTGAAAATTGAACGAAATCTTTAAAAGACTGATGCGTTCCATTCACATAACTTTCTCTAGCTGTTCTGTATACAAAGTATTCTTCAATACATTATTTTTTTTACTTACATAATTTTAATTGAAATAAACATTAGCAGAGTTGATATTATTACATGCTTCCTTGTAAGTAGAAGGGAAATAAGGGAACATATTTGCCTAAAGTGATAGTCAAATCCTTTAAAAATCGTTATGTGAAACAATTTAGGTTCATCGCCCTCCGTGGTGTAATGGTTGCCATGCTAACTTCATATACCTACCCAAGATTGCAGGTTCAAACCCGGCGGAGGACGATGGATAATTTCAGGCGTAAAAATCCGTAGCATTGGCTTCCTTCGGAAGGGAGGTAAAGCTTTGATCCCGTGTCGCAGATTTACGGCACGTAAAATAACCTCAAGCCTAATAAAGAGGCCTTTGAGCAAAATTAAGCGGTCTCTCATGCCCAGTATAGAATGGGACGCTGAGAACCACAGCGTCCATGAATAAAACTCCATTTTTTTGGTTCACCTAGCATAGTTCTGTTTGAGAAAAGTTAGGGTAGTTTAAAATGGAAAACAATGTAAGGAATATGTCGAAAACGGTCAATTCTACAGGAAAAACGTATATAACGTAACATATGTGATTTAAAGAGATCTATTTTTTTGTGAAGTAAGTTTGTCTAGACGGCGACGTGGTTGAGTGGTTAGACCGCTCGCCTCCTGTCTGTGTGGCCGGGTTTGATCCCGGATGAGATTTAAGGTGGACGAAGCGGTGTCTGGTCGGGTTTTCTCCGGTTCCTCCGGTTTCCCCCACCACTCATTCCAGCAATTCTTACATCATCACTTTTTAGTTTCTCTAAACGTACTATGTGCATAGTGTATAGAGAAGGTATTGTAATGCACCCAAAAATTCGATACCGGGTTTTCACCGGAAATGCATGTTTTAGGACACCCTGAATCCAAAAAAAAGGATTTTTAGAAAAATATCCGAGTGTGTCTGTCTGTCTGTGTGCCTGTGGGCAGCATAGCTCAAAAACGAAAAGACCGTTAAATACCAAACTTGATATTTAAGTTCAGTATCTCCCAAGGATGCCACATGAAGATTTTCAAGAAAATACCCCACACCTAACTGCCCATCACATGGAAAATTTTCTGAAAATTTTCTGAAAATTTTGATTTTCTAAAAATGGCTTTAACGATTTTGATTATAATGTCGTATATTAAAGATACATACCTGACAAATAGTATGTATATCTTGAATTTTCTGGGAATAGTCTCTGAAGACTACTTTAGTCTGGATGAATTTTACGGATTTTTGTATAACCGGTAAACTGTAAGAGATAGACAAAAACTTACCACATAAAATATTTAGAGCATATTAAAACACACAATTTATGTTATATACATTTTTTTCGTGGAGTTGGTCGTTTTTTATACATTCTTTGTTTTTGGTTTCAGCTTTGAAAAATACTTTTCTCATACAGGAATTTGTCAACTCGTGTCCATACAAACAAAGAAACATAGCAACCAGCTTTTGACTATCACTTTAACCTGTGCTACTCCCTTATTTCGCTTCTACTTAAAAGGAAGCAAGAAATAAGATTGTTTCTGCTATTTTTTTCTCGATGAGCATGAAGTAATTAGGAGCATAAGCTTTTTAACAATAATGTTGTAGAGAAAGTCATGTGAATGGAACACATCAGATTTTTCTATAATTCATTTCGCTTGCATTTCATATCATAGGCTTCCTCACGCTCATGCCTGGCTACGGACCGACCTCGATCCCTTAGGCATCCGCTAATAAATCCTAGCGGGGTGTCAGCTCTAAATACGGGGAGGGTAAGCCGACTACGGAAAAAAAGTCTGTCTATCTCTTACAGTTTAACCGTTATGTATAATTGTAAAAAACTCATCCAGAGTAAAGAGGTATTTAGGGCCTAATCCCAGAAAACTCAACATATATAGTAAATGTTATTTGTGAAGAAATATATTCAACTACGGTATTTTAATACAAATTGTCAGAGCCATTTTTCAGATCACTAAAATGTTCAAAACTGTTCCATGTAAAGGATAGTTTGTGGTATGAGGGGGACTTTCTTTAAAATCTTCGTATCGCATCCTTGGAAGATACTAAACAGGAAGCCCAAGTTTCGTATTCAATGGTATTTTCATTTTTGAGCTGTGCTGTTCACAGACACATGTGCGCGGACCTTTTTCTAAACATGTTTTTTTTCGAACTCAGCAAAAATTTCCGGTAAAATCCCTAGCTACTATGCACATTATATTACATACATGCTAGAAAAAGTAAATTAGAAAGTAATTATAGATCTGTAGGGCAGTGAATCGCCTAGTTTCATAATTTGTTTTTGTATCTATCCCTGATAATTTAAAATCATTTCAAAAAAGTTTTTAAATGTGCCTGCAGATAGTATGGCTAGATAGGTCTTCAACTTGAAAGCTTATTTTCTCGCTTTCTCCTTTCTCTACAGTTTTATATTTTCAAAATGTTCCACCGATGCAATTTTTCTTAAATTATATATTAAGTTGGAATGAAAAATTTATAATGTTACTCCAATCGTTTTAAAACGTTATGTTGTTGCTTGGCATGGTAAACTAAAATGTTTCATACTAACAAAACTTTAGAAGACACTTTTTGACAACCGTAAAAATATTAAAAATTGAAAATTTTACATACGCTTTAAAACACTGTATCATCGAAAAAAATAATTAATTTGTTTGTACATAGCATGTATAGAGAAAGTAAAAAGCTTCTCGTTCCGAGAGTCCGTAGGTATCCGCTCTCACCTGGCACAGGGCATCGTGGGTTCGATGGGTGTTTCTGCGTTTGTAAATGGGTATATGTGTGCATTTAAATCAAAGCGGTGCTTAAATAGCAAAACTAAGGAAATATTGGAAAAATAGAAAAAAGAGGAAAAAGAGGAAGAAAGGAATGCAGCATCGAAGTCCCGACACGATACCGGAACTCTATTTTGTAAAAAAAAATCTTGTGTGTTCCATTCGCATGACTTTTTATACATCTCTACAACAAATGTTTGTTAAAAAGTTCATGCTTCTATTTATTTCATGCTAATCGAGACCAAATTACCAGAAATAGTCTTATTACTTATTCCCTTGTAAATAGAAGCGAAATAAGGGAGCACCATAGGTTAAAGTGGTAGTCAAAAGCTGGTTGCTATGTGACTGAAGTTCCTTTGTTTGTATGGACAAGAATTGACAAATTCCTGTATGAGAAAACTTATGTTTTTCAAAGCTGAAACCAAAAATAAGGAATACCTCAAAAACGATCAACTCCACGAAAAAAAGAATATATAACAAAAATTGTATTGTTTCAATGTGCTCTAAATTTTTGTGTGGTAGGCTTTTTCTCCATCTCTTACGGTTTAGCAGTTATGCAAAATTCCGTAAAATTGATCCAGAATAAAATAAGTCTTCAGAGGCTATTCCCAGGAAATTCAATATATACATTTTATTTGCCAGGTAAATATTTTTAATATACGATATTTTAACCAAAATCGTTAGAGCCATGTGTGTGAAAATCAACATTTTCGAAATTTTTTTCCAATGTAAACGGTAGTTGGGGTAGGGAGATTTTCTTGAAAATCTTCGTGTTGCATCCTTTGAAGATACCAAACTTAAATACCAAGTTTGGTATTCAAAGGTCTTTTCGTTTTTGAGCTATGCTGCCCACAGACACACACCCACACCCACACACGCATACTCAGACACACACAGGTAGACAGACACGGAAATGTTTCTAAAAATGCTTTTTTTTTTTTTTTTTTTTAGATTCAGAGGGAAACAAAACATGTATTTCCGGTGAAATCTCGGTATCGAATTTTTGGCTGCATTACAATACCCTCTCTATACACTAGGTACATAGTGGTAGAGAGAAAGTAAAAAAAAAATATCTGAAGTGTTCCATTCACATGACTTTCTCTACATCTGTGCAACAAATTGCAGTTAAAAATCTTATGCTTCTATTTACTTCATGATAATTAGCAGAAATAGTCTTACTATTATTATCTAAATGGATAGGTACTACACTTTAAATAAGTGGGCCGCGTCGTGGCCGAGTGGTTAGACTACTCGCCTCTGACCTAGACGGCCCAAGCGATCGCATGTGAGATTTATGGTGGATAAAGTGGCGCAGGGGCGGGTTTTCTCTGGGTTCTCCGGTTTCCCCCGCCATCGTATTCCACCGGTGCTCCATCTTCATTTCATAAATCACCCGTCTCATCGCTGCGGTGCCACAAGTAGTAAAAGCGGGCGTTAAACACTACCAAAATTGTTTAATTAGAAGATATAGTCTTGTTTTCTTATGATTTAAAAAAATACAGTGAATCATTCCTTTAATGATAGCTACAGAGGTTGTTACGTAAGCTCAAACAGCTTTAAACAAGAAACGAATAGATCAAGTGAAGCCTTTAAATTATTTGGAGAGGAACATAAATGACGACCCCAATGGCGACTTACATGTTGTAGGTACTTTAAATCCCAGGATTCATTTATAGCCAACTGTTATGGCCACTTGGTATTAGTTTAATCATTTGGCATGCTGCCATAATCTATTTAAGCATATATGTGACGCATATTAACTGAAACAATAAAGAGATGGGAGAAACATTTTCAACAGTAATACATTGCAATAAACTTTAATACTCTTTTGAAAAGACGGTTCGATCTATTTTCTTGGCCGTGAACACACCAACCAATGATTTCTAGCTTCAAGTGCCATAAATGTGGTGATCCAGTGTCTTTTCTGGGCACTACAGGAACGAAGGTGCTCAGGTGGAACCCCGCACAAAACCCGAACTTACTTCCGAAGTAACTCAATCCTCCCTACCAAAAAAACCACCTCCTCAGTTGATCATGAAGGCGAAGAAATGCCTTCTCAATGCCAATTAATCAGCTACACATCAGGTTGCAAGCTTGATAAAGTACTACCGTCAAGTAAGCTTTGGTTCAGTCATTTTGGGAAAAATATTTGCCGCGATTTTTTACCACTGCGAATGTAGGGATAGAAGCATGTTGGACGCTACTGGCAGGCACGGAAAACATGGACGGGCTAGGTAAATTTATACTTAAGGCAAGACAGCTGAGATCTGAGGAGGCTGCCAATAGAGAAGGGGGGGGGGGTAAGATCAACTAAACAAAAGTGACTACAATGTTCTACATACATGTATATTATATCATACTTAGGTCACTGTTGTGCTAGGGTTGTATATATTATGTGTATATATGTCTTTTAAGTGTAATTATCTATGATAAGAGGGTGCATTTATGAAGGTGTACTCTGTGCTGTAAATTTAAATTGCTATATTTGAATATCTTTGTATTTTTATTTTCGGATTCGCTCTTAATTTTTATTATTGTTTAATATTGCTTTTGACTGTGTATTTCCTTTGTCTTTTTATTTTCGTGTTTACTCTTTTAATTCTTTGTTGTGGTTGTTGTTTTAATATTGCTTGTAATGTGTATTACAAAAGCACGTACGGTCTGTGGACCCGTGCGACTGTTGAAATTCTATGTATGATATTGCTATATTAATAAATATATAAGTCATTACCATTTTTACACATCTAATAAGTTTAAAATGCATTCTTGTCCAAAGTATTTAAAGCAGATAAAATAGGTTGTAACACCAGTTTAGATAATTTAGGTAGTATAGTATATTGATTTTAGTCAGATCATCCTATGTGTCTTGGGTGTAATAATTTATTTTCACATATTTACTAAGGATCAGAATAAGTTTATACCCAAAATCCGAGGTCCATTAAATAGCAAAGCCCGGAACTTGGAACCTTTTGTATAAAACGTCGAACAAAACCAACACAATGCAATAACACTCAGTGATAGTGCCTGTTGTTGATATTGAATACCGGTCGCTTAGTCATACAACGTCTCAGCTTCCGAATCTTATTAATTAGGAATAGTATAAAAATGAAAATTAATAGCATTTATGCAATGTATATATCAGACAGCATGCACTATGGCTTTTGTTATGTTCTGTGTCAGTTAACATATTACTTTATATATGTAAATAGTATATACCTCAGAAAATTGCTCACTTCTAGTTTGGTGACTACTAACTTGCAATTTAGGTTTACTGCATTTCAAGTTCATCAGCTTAGAAACATACCTGTAACAAAAGAGAAAATATAGGTAAATTCCTAAGGTAAGTTTGCCTAGTTTTCAAAAAGTATTGGACAACCACACCACAAACATGAATTTGTGACACTTTCTTTTTATTCTACCGGCTGTTTCAGACAAATTTTATCTACCATATATGTACAATGTATATAGTAGTTAGTGAAGGCATCGCATTCAATCCAAAAATACGAGCTTTCACTGGAAATGCATGATTTGATGATTTCTTATCAAAAACAAACACTTAATACGTCTGATTTGTTCCACTCACATGTTGCTAAAGAGATTAAGCATTAGCAGAAATCATCTTGTTACTTACTTCCTTGTAAGTAGAAGGTAGATAAGGGTATACACTGGATTAAAGGGTAAGTTAAATATTTTAAAAACCTAGTTGCCATATGGTAGAAATCCTTTTCTTTGCATTGACCAATTTCTCATGCATTTACTGCATGAAAAATGTAGATCATGTTAACGCACCCAATTTATGTGGTATACATCTTTTGTTGGGTTCATTATTTCCTTGTTTTAGAATGTTTAATACTTACCTTTCTCAAATGAAATCGTTATTCTCTTTTTCATCCAAGGCATGCAAAGGGAAGGGAATTTCAACTGTATCATATAGCGACCGGTCTTTAAAATATTTGACTAATACTTGAGCAAGTGTATGCCCTTATTTCGTTAAATTTAGAAAGAACTAATTAATGAAAGAAGTTATGCTAATGTTTATCTCAGTTATCATTAAACAGAGAAAAGAATAAGATTTTGTAAGAATATGGGTTGCAGAACAGGTAGAGAATCATGTGAATGGAACACCTCAGATTTTTAAATATAATTTTAGTTACAATTTATCCTTCGTGGTTGAATCAATTATGTCACCTTGTGTAATTTCATGGCTTAGCAAAACATGGTGCAGTATTTATGTTCACTTCCTCCGAGTTTGTGCTGACAATTTGAACAAGATTGGTTAAAACTACATCATGTTCTTAATGCTGAAAATTGTAATAAAAATCTAAATCGAGTAAGAGGGATTGGTAGTATGTACAGACCATTAGGCCAAGTGCTCTTGGAATTTGAAAGGTCATATTTTGAACCTTTGAAGGATTTGAGAGCAAAAGCCATAGTGCTTAATGAAGCTAAAGATTCAAAACTATTTTGAATATAACTAATTATTGAAGTTATTGAAAACTTTGACGAAATTCCAGCTATGGATGCTCTTAAGTTGATTAGTTTTTAATCCTTATGCATTCAGTATATCCACAAAAGGATTATGATTCATCTTAATGTTTTTAATGTAACCTTTAAACCTTTCTGTAGTTTAATACCTAAAATAATTATTTCTCATATTTAGGATATTTTCAATATCTTAATTTTAATTCTAAAACAACACCATATTTGAGAACCGTTTATCAGTTAAATACAAATTGCATTAAGCAACTGTCTAATGAGAGGATAGAGTCGTAGAAGACCTGTCAATGACATATTATATTTGTGAAACACAAATAACAGTACGTGAGAGGGATAAGTAAACAAATCTGATGTGTTCCGCTCACATGGCTTTCTCTACACCTCTGTACCAAACTATTGTTAAAAAGCATTGTCTTCTATCTACTTCATGCTAATCAAGAAAAGCATTAGCAGAAATGCTTTCTTGTAAGAAGAAGGGAAATAACAGAATACACTAGGCTAAAGCGATAGTCAAATCTTTTAAAAGCTGAAAGCTGTCATGTGGATGAAATCCGTTCCTTTGCTTTGCCAAGAGTTGACAAATTCCCGAATGTGAAAAGATTAAGTGCTTTAAAACCGAAAGCAATAACAAAAAATATCTTAAAAATGCTCAACCGCACTAAACATCTATATGACATAAATTGTGTTTTAACGAGATCTACATTTTTTGTGTCGTAAATTTTTGTCTATCTTTTAAGGTTTACCAGTTACGCAAAGCTCAGCAAACTTCAACCAGGATAAATCTGTCTTCAGTGGCTATGCCCAGAAAATTTAAGTATACACTTTATTTACTATCAAAATATATTTAATATACCACATTTTAATCAAAATCGTTACAGCCATTTTTGAGAAAATCAAAATTTTTCCATGTAAAGGGTAGTTTGGGGTGTCACATCCTTGGAAGGTACTAAACTCATACACTAAACTTGGTATTTTACGGACTTTCGTTTTTGAGGTACTGTGTTCATAGGCACACAGACATATACACACATAAACGCGAGCTTGAACCTTTTTTAAAAATACAATTTTGGATACAGGGAATCCTAAAACGTGCATTTCCGGTGAAATCTCGATATCGAATTGGGTATACACTATGTTTAGAGTAGTATAGAGAAAGTAACATGAATAAAGGCCTATCCTCCTAAAATAATCACATTTGCTCAAAACTAGATTAATCAAACATTCAAAACATTGCTTTGCTTATCAGTACTTCTAGTATTATTTGATGCAAATTGTTCACAATACTTCTCCCGAAATAAGGAACACCTTGAGGTAAGAAAGGCCAGAGGCAATCCCAAGCATGTGACCGCAGTATGAATGAATGAATAAGTGTATTTATTGACATAGTAATATCCTACATAGAATTTCAACAATCGCTCGTACGTGCTTTTGTAACACACATTACAAGCAATATTAAAACAACAACAACAAAGAATTAAAAGAGTAAACACGAAAATAAAAAGACAAAGGAAATACACAGTCCAAAGCATTATTAAACAACAATAAAGAATTAAGAGTGAACCCGAAAATAAAAATACAAAGATATTCAAATATAGCAATTTAAATTTACAGAAGCTTACACCTTCATAAATGCACCCTCTTATAATAGAAAATTACACTTAAAAGAACATATATACACATAATATATACAACATATATAAAACCATAGCACAACAGTGACCTAAGTATGACATAATATATATGTATGTAGAACAATGTAGTCACTTTTGTTTAGTTGATCTTATTCCCCCCCTTCTCTATTGGCAGCCTCCTCAGATCTCAGCTGTCTTGCCTTAAGTATAAATTCACCTAGCCCGTCCATGTTTTCCGTGCCTGCCAGTAGCGTCCAACATGCTTCTAGCCCTACATTCGCAGTGGTAAAAATTCGCGGCAAATATTTTTCCCGCCATTCCTCCGTACCCCTACATCTTGCCAAGATATGAGTCCACGACTCTTCCTCCTCGCAAATGTGACAGATTCTCGTACCATTCTCGTCAGAAATTTTCGTGCTCCTCCATGCTCCTAGTCTAATCCACGCGAGCCCCTCTTTAATGAGTTTGGTACCTGCTTTGATGTATTGCTCCATACCCCATTCCGATTTCAGCCCAGACTGTACTTCTAATGACACCTTCTCTGTGCATTGCGCAATCATTTGCTGTCTGTCAATATCACAGAGACGTTTCTTAATTTTTCTCCAAATACTTCGCCTGTTTTCCTGCCCCGCCATCCAAATGTCTCCCATCCCAATGGTTTCCAACCCTTTCTTTAATTTTGATGCCCACGTCGAATTACCTTCCATTCGCAACTGTTCACGGTAGCAGACGGCCCTAATTAGAGATTGGTTTCCGTGAACGATTCTCAGCCAATATTTAACTGCTCTGATTTTTGCACTCTATCGTTTCACTATGTGCCCCGAATTCCCTCATTATTCCGCAGTTTGCCGTACCCCTCCCTACACCCAGAATTCCTTTCAAAAATTAGGTCCTCACTTGATCCAGATTCCCTGTTTGTTCCCACCCCCATATTTCTCCTCCGTATGTCATCGTGGATCTAACTGTCGCTCCGTATACAGTTTCCATTAAGGTTATGGATATATTCGGTATTCTGTAGCGTATCCGGAGAGCTTCCGTCGCTTTCACCCTTGCCTTGTGTTTCGTAATGTCAATGTGTTTTGTCCATTTTCCATTCATTGTGAATGTGAGTCCTAAGTACACAAAAGATTTAACATTGTCCAGTATCTGTCCTGCATATGACCAAGTCTCCTCCCTGCTATAAACACAACCCTTTTTGAAAGTCATTGCCTTAGTCTTATTCACATTAACTGTAAGTAGCCATTCATCGCAATAATTCTTAAGTTTGTCCAGTCCTCGTTGCAATCCGTTTACTGTCGTAGAGCACAATACTAAATCGTCTAAGTATAAAAGTGTTGGGATCTGCAAATCCGCTACTACTGGTGCTTGGATATTCTCTGCTATCATTGTATCAGTAATATCATCCACAAAGAGATTAAATAGCAAGGGAGATAAAATACAACCCTGCCTCACTCCCCTATAGCTTCGGCAGCTCTCGGACACTCTGTTTCTGTCGTACTTCACACAGAATTCGACATTTTGATACATTGCCTGCAATACTCTAACCATTTTACTTGATAACCACTTTCTGCCTAGTTTGTACCATAATGCATTTCGATTGATAGAGTCAAATGCCTTCTTAAAGTCCACAAAAGCACAATGAAGCTTTCCCCGCTTAATTAACAGTTGCTTCTTCCTTAAAGTGTCTAATATAAAAGCGGCATCTATAGTACTGTGTCTTTCTCTGAAACCCATTTGAAATTTTGAAAGTTTGCCAAATTTAGATTCCCAGTCCTTTATCCGGTTATATAACACTCGACGATAAATTTTCTCCATAATTGGCAAAAGAGTAACCCCCCCCCTATAGTTATTCGGATTTCCAATAGTTCCCTTCCCTTTATAAATGGGATGAATAATGTCCTTTACCCAACAGGTAGGGTAATTCCCCTCAGTAAACAACTGTTACATATCTGGAGCAAACTCCTACTAAACTCATTAACATTGGCTGCGGCTTTAAAAACTTCCGGGGGCAGACCATCCAACCCTGGAGCTTTGCTTCCCCTCAGACTCCTCAGCGTCTGTGCTATTTCTCGTGCGGATATTTCCTCGTCCAGTATTGGGATCTCAAGATTTCCCAAAATTTGCACTTCCTTTATAAAAATTCCTTCCCTTTCACCTTTCCCGAATATTCCCATAAAATGCATTGCCCATTTTCTGGGAGAAATTTCGTTAGGCGCCTGACGGTTACCTCTTAAATGTTTTACTACTTGCCACATCTCAGCGTTATCGCCCCGCGTTAAAATATTACTAATTTTCTAAGTAATTTTGTCTTGCCACGTAGTTCTCTTTTCCCGTAAGAGCTGTTTATACTCCCTTCGCTTTTTTGTAAAAAATTTCCTAATGCCATCTGCCCCCTCCCTTCTGAATTTTGACAGAGCCTCCTCTGCTTGCTTCTTTACAACTCTGCATTGCTGGTCATACCAACCATTGAATCGTTTTAACTTACCATGCATTTAGACTTTCATTGTCCCCGCAGTCGTTGCTATTATATGCGTTAGTTCCTCCGCTGTGTCTGTGTTCCTTTCCCCTAATCTTCTTTCTAATTTATCAACAAATACTTCTTTTTCTACCGGTTTCCATATAAATTTACTAATGAATCTCCCTTCGTCCCCCTGCCCTCTTCAGGTGCTAGCGCCGCCATGGCCGTCTCTATATTCAGTTCCAGGGCAACCGGACAGTGATGCGACTCGATACGATCCCCCACCCAAAAATTTATAATTCTGCCAATTAAACCCTGACTTATTAACATAAAATCTATTACACTACCCCCATTTTCATTTATGAAAGTGAGTTCTCCCTCTCGATCCTCACCGTACTTGCCATTCATTATTTCTAAAGAGAAGGCATCGCAGAAAGCAAGTAATTGTCTGCCCTCCCCATTAATAAAACTATCCTTGCTCTTTCGTTGACCTTCGCGGAATTCCTCCCTCCATTGGTGACCTCCCGTTAGAGAAATATTCTCCCCTCCTAACCTCGCATTAAAATCTCCTAAAAGAATTAATTCAGCTCCTAGAAACTTTTCCTGTAACTCCACTAGCGTTTCGGTTAAGTCACTGAAGAAATGTTTAGTGTTTTCATTACAACGTGCTACATTTCATTGATATTTGTAAGTAAAACTAATCAACTGAGAAGTTACCGCATATCGATAGCGTCTGCTGTGAATTTCTTGCGCGCAATAATACCAAAGTGTGTTTCATAAAACGGATTCACTATAGTTTTATCATTGTATGTAATCGTTTTAAAAGATATTTCATACAATGAGATGAATATTTTGTGTCTAAAATGTATATTCCGTTTGTTTTAGGTCTTGCTTTTAAGTACTTCTTTATGTATGCATATAATCACAATATTTTTAAAAGAAATGTGCCATTTCTTGGTAAGTCTTGTGCAAAGCCTATAGATAAAATTCTTATTATTAAGCCTAATTAATTAATGTAAATAAAGAAATAATTTTCTTCAAATCATACTTAACTTAGCCCCTAATCCTGATAAATACGAGGCTAGGCTGATAAGTCTCGAGCCTCACAACGATACGGTGTCACTAGGCCAGTTAGACGCTAGCATCGTATACTTTAACTTTAGACTAACTTGCATCCATATTTACAGGTCAATAGCTTCTTTAGTTTTCGAATTACAGCATTTTAAACATGACAGCTTTAGAGTTTTCACGAAAATGGAGGATTTGAAAGAACGAGCAGTGATTAAATACTTCCATTTGAAAGGCTTAACGTCTAAAGAAATCAAGGAGGAAGTGGACAGTACATTAAAAGACTCTGCCCCTTCATATTCAAGTATTAAAAGGTGAGTTGCACAATTTAAAATGGGACATATGAGCACTAGTGATGAGCCTCGCTCTGGACGCCCTGTAGAAGAGACAACTCCAGAGATCATTGAAAAAATTCATCGTTTAGTACTGGAAGAGCGCAGATTAAAGCTGATTGGGATAGCAGAGGCTGTAAACATATCAAAAGAACGTCAGGTAATATTTTAAGTAATGTTTTGGGGCTTTCGCAAGGTCTGTGCAAGATGGGTGGCGTGTTTGTCGACACCTGATCAAAAGTTGCAAAGAGTACTTGTTTCTGTTAAGAATGTGGAGCTCTACCATAAAAATCCCAGTTTATTTTGAGACGGCTTGTTACCATGGATGAAGCTTGGATACATCACTACAATCAGAAAGTAAATCATAGTTAGGTGAACCAACTCCAAAAAAGGCAAAACCAATTCTGTCAACTAACAAAGTTATGGCGAATGATTTCTGGGATGCACGGAATTATATTTATAAATTATTTGGAAAAAGGTAAAAGAAACACTGCTGACTACTACGCAAGCTTACTGCAACGCTTGAGTGATGAGGTGAAAAGAAAAAGATCTCATTTAGCAAAAAAAAAAAATGTTGTCTAATCACTACAATGCTCCGGTCCATCGTTCAATGGGAGAAATGTGCGAATCAAAGTTGGAATTGCATGAACATCCACCCTATTTGCCAGATCTAGCATCCAGTAACTAACACCTGTTCCCAAACCTCAAAAAATGTCTTGGAGGACGAATATTTCACAGCAACGAAGAGATCATTGATGCGGTAAACTGCTATTTTGAGGACCCTGATAAATCGCACTACAAAGATGGCTTAATTAAATCAGAACACCAATATGAAGGCATTTCAAGAGATTATGTTGAGAAATAAAGCAAAAACAATTTGTTGTTTTCATTGATAGCCTAGGACTTATCAGCCGACACTAGTACTGTTTAAACAGGAATTACTAAAAGGAACTGGACAAAAAACTTTAATAATTAGATTAAATATATCTGAATATATTTATTTGGATTGAAGAGCTTTTGATGCCCAAAATATTTATTATATTTGAGACTAGGAAGAGGAAATAAGGACGTTACCTGAGTGTACGATGGCTAACACAAAGTCCCGACTCGCGTAACCGATCAAGGCATAGGCAATCGGTTTCCTACCTTTACCCTTTGCTGTGCGAAAAGACTCTGACCATCGAATAAATTGAAATCCATAACAATTTTTGAGCCTCAAGAGAAAATGTACTTGACGTAACTGCCTCTACTTTTAGAGCTATCAAATGTCGTATATACGAAAATAAGTGCAGTTTTTTGAACTCTGCCCTATTCCCCGAATATTTTCTGCAGCTACGGCTGGAAGGAAGAGTCTCGCTGAAATTGGGCACAGCTCTGTAACCTTTTTATGTCTTTGCTATGCTGGCTGAGCTTTTCATTACCTTCATGATTTTTTTGGTGCAAACCTGCGGAGTCTTTGACTTCTTATTGCTTGCCCAAGTCAGTGGCTGTAACTTAAAAACAGTGATTATCAGCTTTGCTTGTCTCTCGGTAAAGTAACTACCCGCATTTCAACGGAGCTCATATCAAAAAAGAAATGAAATTACTTAGCACCAGCATGACGAAGTCAAAAACTGAAAGACAATTAAGATTCTCAGATATCTCACACATTAGTCAAGGAAAGCCTCTGGCCTTTGAAAGCCTACTTTGCTACTTGCAAGAGAGGACTAAAGCTTCAAAATATTAGAAGACAGTGAAATAAAGTAATAATCACAACTTTTTTAAAAAGGATAAAATATAAAATTAATGATCCATTATAAATGTCCTTTAATCAGTATACGAAAAAGCGATGTCTGCAATAATAAGAAAATCTGATGTGAGACGAGTTCGAAATCAGGAGTTTTAGTTTCTCTAGCTCGTATGTATAGCTCTCAGCTCTTTATATATGGCTGAGACACAGTGACAAAGGTGTTTGAATTTCATTGTCCTGCAATACTATTAAAGCATTGTGAATTGTTCTACTTTTTTTGGTATATTGTTGAGTATAGATATATATATATAAATATATTGGACTTTTTGTAAACAATTAAGGGATATATCCTTTGCTATTTGAGCATTCAATTTATTTTTACTTTCTCTACAGAATATAATACCGAGATTTCACAGGAAATACATATTTTAAGGACACTGAACCCCAAAAAAGCATTTTAGACACTGGTCAGTTTGTGTATGTGTGTGTGTAAGGGTAACATAATCTGAAACTCTAAGTCGGTTAAATATACAAAGATTTTCAGAGAAATCTCCCCACCCCAAAGTACCTTTTCCATTGAAGAATAGCTCTAAGGATTTCAATTAAAATGCTGTATAATAAAGACATTTATCTGACAAATAAAACGTATATCAAGGAATTTTTGAGAATGTCCTCCAAAGTCATATTCATTCTCAATGACTTTTGCACACCTGGCAAACCATAAGAGATACACAGAAACTTCCTACACAAAATTGTAGATCTGGTCAAGACCTGCAATTTCTCAGGTATATTTTAATTTTCTGAAACACGAAGTTGTCATCTGTTATTCCATTTTACTCCTGGTCATGCAAGGAAAACCGAATTACGAAATTAATCATAGCGACAGCATTTAGAAAATTTGACTATCGCTTTTGCTTATTTCCCTTCTACATACAAGTAACTAAGTAATAAGAGTATTTCTGCTAATGTTAATCTCGTTTAACATGAAGTAGATAGAAGAATAATCTTTTGTAACAATAGTTTTGTTTGCAGAGCAGGTAGTGAAAGTCATATGAGTGGAACCGTAAGCTTTTTCTTATTATCTTCGTAATTTTGGATCCAAAGAAGAGATCCAGTTGTAAGGACCTGATTTTTTAAATATATATTTCTTCTCCTTCTTTTAAAGCAACAGAAAGTGATTAAAACTAAAAGTTTAGCCCGTGAGAATGCATTCTGTATTTACATTAACATGTTTAAAAGTTCTAGGTAAATAATGTGATTGATTAATTCATTTGATCATATATTTGAACTTCTATTCAAATCAAAATTTGGATTTTTAGCGATGCTAGATTAACTGCTTGCTGATTTCGGAATATTTTTAGATATTTTAGGTTTAATATAGATTCAGGTATTATCCTGTATGGTGGTTAAATTGCATGTTCTATACTGAATCTCTCTCTCGCGTTTCAAATTATAATACTTTTACTTTCTCGAATATTTATATATACTGTACATAGTAGTCAGAGAAGGTATTACATTCTAATTAAAAATTCTATACCGAGATTTCACCGGAAATATGAATTTTGAGAGCCCTTAAATCGAAAAAGCAGCAATTATGGAAAAAGGTCGCGAGCGATATGCATGTGTGTGTGTGTGTGTATTTGAAAGTCATTACTCAAAAACGAATAGTCATTTTTTAATATCAAATTTGGTATTTTAAGTTCAGCCTCCTCCAAGGATGCGATGCGAAAATTTTCAGGAAAATCCCTTACCTCCAATTGCCCTTTACTGGAGCATTTTTCTAAAATTTTGAATTTCTCAAAAATGTTGATTAACATACCATATGTTTAAATTATGGGTGGTTAGACCGCTTGCCCCTCACCTAGGCGACCCGGGTTTAGTCTCATGTGCCTGCATGCAGAACTTGTGGTGGACGAAGCGGCCTATGGGGAGGTTTTCTCCGGGTCCTCCGGATTCCTCTGCTACTCATTCTACCAATTGATCCATTGTCACCTTTTCTATCATCCATTTTTCTTGCATTTCATTATCATACTCTTCCTCGCTCTCTTGTCTGGCTACGGGCTGACCACTCATTACAGATTCTCCATTTTGTGGTTTCGTGCCGTTGGCTTCCCTTATGCATCCCTTGTAAGCCCTAGAGGGGTGTCAGTCCTAAAATACAGTGAGGGTAAGCCGAAAACAAACAAAAAATGTTTAAATTATTTCTATGACAAACTGTTTATCTTGAATTTTCTGGGAATAGTCGCTGAAGCCCTCTTCGTTGAAAGTCTAAAAGATAGACCATAACCACAACTCGTTAAAACATACTATTTATATCATATACATTTCTTTTGTAGTTAATAATCTCTGCGATATTTCTTATAATAGGTTTTAAAATTTCTAATACTAAGGCTTTTCGAAAATGTGAAGTTGTTATTCATTTCCATCTTGGTTATACAAAGAGAAGGGAATTACAATACCATCCCATAGCGACCAGCTTTTAAAGGATTTGAGTAGCGCTTTAGCCTAGTGCATTCACTATTTCCCTTCTACTTATAGTAGAAACCATACATAGGTGAAACCAGAATGTTTATTTAGATTAGCATGAAATAGAGAGAGAAATAAACTTTTGTATGAATACCTTGTAGTCAAATATGTTAGAGAAAGTAATGTGAATGCAACACATGAGAGAGTTTTAAGAAGACTACCATAATAATTATAAGGGACATTATAAAGGAGGAACACAGCTGGGGACATCAAATTGCAGTAATCGTGCAATATCTTGCCGAGTTAACCTACAAGATGAAATAATTTTGAGATGAAATTGCAGTTAATTGCATAACGTCCGTTAGAGGAATCACTTGCACTGCTGCAACAAATTTCTAGAACAATATAGTCGCTGAGGTAACAATGATCTGACAGGGAAACAATGCAGTTTCTACAGAGGAGGCAACAAAACACGCGAAAAACATTGCAAGTGATCACCAGCGGTTTAAGTATTATTATTACCAGTACTATTATTGCTGTCTGGGCGGAGCTGGAGGCCCTAGTCTTGGGGAGGATAATTATTTCACCCAGTAGCTCTCACAAATTACATTCTTCCGACTCAAACCCCTGCAATGCGCTATAGGCTCCCGGTGAAAGATTGCCTTCGCTCTTTCTGAAAAAAATAACAAGAGAAAAGAAGAAAGGGCGTTGCCAAATGGCCGCAAGGCGAACTGCTCTACTGCAGACATTTCTATACTAAATGGCTATATGAACTTACCACACACGTACTCATGCTGAGATTATTATTAGTTTTTCACAGCTAAGAAAAACATTGAGTTCATCATTCAATCAGTTTCCACATAAATCTTTTCCTATACATTTTTCGCAACCTCGACCACACAATCAGAAATTCTGCGAATATATCTTGATAAATAATACATTTAACTATAATATTATGGATTGATGGAACACGAGGCTACTATCAGCGATGTATTTATTACATATGTTACGACAAAAGATGCAAAAATGGTCAACAATGTTACCAACCTTGAATTGTGGATATTGTATACTCCTTAAGGTAATCATATACCTTTAAAATGGCATTTTTGGTCAACAATTTGGGTTTCTAAATGTTGGCATTTTCTGGTTCTTTGTTGATTCTGCTGTACAAATATATATATATAATATTTTGTTTGAATTATTTTCATTTTTCTAACTGGAAGTAGTGAATATTTCAGCAGAAACCAAACGTTTGTCCCTCATTTTATCTATTATTGATTTTTATGAATTTTTTGTTTAAAAAAATAATATACACATCACATAGCATCTTACATTTCTGTATCTTATATCTAATTAAAAGCACTTAGTTCTGAAACAAAAAACATTTTTGTTTAAAAAAATAATATAATAGGTGTTCATTAGCCAAAAGGTGAAAACATATTTTAATGGTAGCGCAAAGTATATACACAAATGTGAGTTTATATTCAAAAAATTCTAAGCTGTTCATGAATTTTTGTTAACCTACTTGTTTTGTTTTATTTTGTTTAAAAAGAATATACACATCACATAGCATCTTATATTTCTGTATCTATATCTAATTAAAGGAACTTAAGTCCTGAAGCAAAAAAATTGTAAAATATCGAGAAAACAATAAATTTATATAAAAAATAAAAGAAAAATGAAATCAATAAATGAAAAAAACAAGAAAGAAAGAAAAGTATTTTAAATTTCAAAATGTGCATTGCAAAATTTTATGAGGTTCAGAGTATTATTACACATGTTTAAGAATCTCTAGATCAATACACAATTTGTTTGTCACGAAAATATCTTAAACATATGACATTTTTATATAAATCGTTATAACCATTTTTGAAAAAACTAAAATTTTCGAAAATGACCCATGTAAAGGGTTATTGGCGTTGGAGCAATTTTTTTTAATAATTTTCGTGTCACATCCTTGAAAGATAGTGAACTTAAATACCAATATTTGTATTCAACCAACTTTTTGTTTTTGAGCTATGCTGCCCAAAGACATTCGAATTCAGACACTACACATAGACACACAAATAGACACACACACACACATGGACATGTTTCTAAAATGCTATTTTGAATTCAGGGAGTTTCAAAACGTATATTTCCAGTGAAATTTCCGTATGGAATTTTTGGGTGGAATACAATACCTTTTCTATCCACTATGTACAATATAAATACGTGCTAGAGAAAGTCAATATGAAAATTTGGCATACTTGTTTTTCTAAAACTTTTAAACTTATTTTAAAACATATTTTAAAATTTTTATTTTTTATTTTAAAAATAGCAATTTAAGGATTTTTTCAATATCATATTGTCCAAAATGTATGATAATTAAAAATTACTCTTTAAACAGTATTTGATTAAAAAAATAAGGAAAGTACTTCCACTTAAATAGAAGTTTGGGGTGGATGCTATGGACCGTTATTTTCTGAATTACCGTGCGAGCAAGACAGTTCTTTTCCTAAAACCTTTACTTGCACTTACGCTTAGCTACACGAGTATTACAAACTAGATACTGCATTTGAATCACAAATCGAGATTTCATCTGAAATATACCGTTTAAGTTTCCAGAAATTCTGGATATTATTGTGAATGTGCGACACCTTTGCCTGTGTACAGAATAAATAACAATGAAAACATGGTTAAGTTCCTCCAAATACTTAAGGGGCGTTCAATAAGTCCTTAGAAGAAGATAAAAAAAATATTTTTTGGAATTTTTTTTTTAATTTATCAATATAATTTCCTTTTAGCTCGATTTACTTTTCCCATTGTTTCTCCAACTATTTCAAGCCTTGCGAAAAGTAGAGTTTCGGAAGGTCCTTAAAATAGACATCAGTTTGGGAGATGACCTTTTCGTTAGACGTGAATTGTTTTGCGCCGAGCCACTTTTAAAAGTTTTGAAATAAAAAATGTCACTGCGGACCAAATCTGGTGAATACGGTGGATATTGGAGTAATCCAAACCTTAATTTTTTTCAATTTTCGTCATAGAAAATGCGCAGGTGCGCACCCTTGCGTTGTCCAGAAGAAAGAAAATCGTTTTAATTGCCAGATGAGATTCCTTTGACTTCTCCATTCAATCGGTGCAATAAAGATGCATGGTACTCTCCATTTATCGTTCTTCCTTTTTGTAAATAATAAATGTAGACGATTACGCGTGCATCCCAAATAACCGAGACCATCACCTTGTCTGCAGATTTCACTACCTTTGCCTTCTTCGGAACCTGATCGCTTTAAAACCCTACTGCTTCTACAGTATTTTTATCTCTGGAGTGTAGTAGTGTACCCATATTTCATCCCAATTATATATCGATGCAGAAACTCCTCAGAATTGCGATCGAAAAGTGCCAAACCAGCTTCCGAATCGATCACACGATTACGTTTATTCTCCATTGACAGCATACGCACCGCCCTTCTTGCAGAGACCTTTGTCACACATAATTTTTGGTACAAACTTCACCTGTGGCCTCTACTATTTCGCAAACTTTGAATCGTCATCGATCACTCAAAACCATATCCTGGATTTTGTCAATCATTTTAGAGGAAATCACTTCAATTGGACCGAAACGATGTTCATCATTAGTGGATGTATGGCCACGTTTAAATTCATCTATCCAGTTATATATTGTTGCAAACGTAGGAGCAGATATATCATGAACTTCATACTATTCGGCTTGTATCTCTTTGGGTCTCAAGTTTTTTAAATAGAATTGTTTAATCAGAGCACAAAATTAGTTTTTTTCTGCATCCTCTAAAGAAGCATAAGATTGTTGATTCAATCGCCTATGGCAACGAAACCAAGTGATGGATATAGCTGAAACTTTAGCTGCCATCTGTAAGAGACAACGGTTACTAAAGACAAACTTTCTTCGATGCTACGAGTGTAATTTCTTGTATTTTCTAAGGTATTATTGAACGCCTTTTAAGCGTACAAAACAATGGTTTTAATTTAATTACCTTCACCGCTACTGAAAGGCTTTTTAGCAGCTGTCTTATTTTAAAAAAGCGCTAACTCTTCCTCTTGCTCTCTTTACCCTTCTCGTATGTAAAACTTGCACCCCAAGACTTACAAGCCAGCGCCTGGGGTTAGACGGCTGTTGAGGAGAGGCCCTGGATCAGAGAGAAGCCTGATGCCTGGTATGAAAATTCCGCTAGCCTCCATTCCTGCCCAGGAGAAGATGGCCTGACATATTCCTTCTACAAGACCTTTTGGAGTAAATCAAAGCTGAAGTTGTAGAGTTGGTAAATGCGATCCTTATTGGATCGAACTGTTGCCCTGGATTCGCAGATGGCATCGTCATCTTAATCCCAAAGAAAAGGTATCCAATGAGTGTCTGGGACTATAGACCCATAACACTTTTAAACACCGACTACAAAATTGTGATGAAAGTACTTGCATACAGATTAAGGGTTATTCTACCGAAAATTATAGCCTCCGGACAAACATGTGGCATCCCGGGCAGGACCATACTTGACAAACTTCTGGTCCTCCGAGATACAATTCTCCATTATGAACGGAATCCGTCGGAGGCTGCTGCGTTAGTCAGTCTGGATTTTGATAAAGCCTTTGATAGAGTTGGCCATGCTTATATGTTTAAAGTGCTTCAGAAATTCAAACTTTCACCGTTGCTAATATCTGCAATCAGAACCGTCTACAGTGGGATGTCTTCGAAGGTGCAAGTCAGTGGATACTTCAGTAAGCCTATAAAGCTTACTAACTCTGTACGCCAGGGTTGTCCACTATCAATGATTCTCTTCTCCCTTTCTTTAGAACCCTTTCTTCGCTATCTTCAAGCTAAGTTGACTGGGACTGTCACTCTAGCTCGATTATTTTATGCCAGAGCTTATGCTGATGACGTCACGATGCTCATCCGTAGGCGCGAGGCCTTACCCTTGGTACATACCTCCATCACACTTTATGAGGAAGCTTCTAATGCCAAAATGAACACCGCGAAGTCGCAACTGCTCCCTCTTGGATCGTGGCCGACTGATCACACATTGCTCGATATCCCGATACAATATAGTGTCAAGATTCTCGGCATCTTCTTCTCCAAGCCGTTTACATCGATGATTGCTCACAACTGGGATCACAAAATAAATTTGATTAGGCTGAATACCACTGCACATCTTAGCCGGAACTTGAATCTTCTACAGAAAGTGTGGCACATCAATCAGTTTGTTTTGGCAAAATTATGGTATATGGCGCAGATACTACCAATGCCTGAAAAACACGTCTCCCGAATTGAGCGACTTATTGGATACTATTTATGGAGAGCACAGCTCTTTCGTATAGCTAAAACCCAATTGTGGCGAAAACGTAACGAAGGCGGCTTAGGTATAATTCCAGTGGGACCTAAGAGTAAAGCGCTTCTTGTTAAATCTATTATACTTACCACTAGGGAATACGGAGAGGAACAAGAAATAGCATTTTGGGAACCCTTCAAGAATTCTCTTGGAACTCCAGTTCGGGCTGCTCCTGCGGGTTTTAAGAGAGCACTCCATGTTTTGGATGGCATTGATGTCGATGTCCTACCTCAGCAACCTAGAGGACTATCAACTGAGCTATACAAGCTTTTCCTACAGCGGCTGCTTGCACCAATTCATGTGGAGGATAGGATGCCCAACAGACCCTGGTGTCAGGTATGGCGGAACATCCATTTGCGCAACATATCTACGGAGTGGACTACATGCGCATATTTGGTCATCAATGATGTTGTGGCTACAGAGGATAAAAAATTCCGATACAACATGGTGAGGACCCCCACATCCAACATTTGCGGTGTGCGGGATACTCTGCGCCATCGTTTTGTTACCTGCACAACAGCACGGCAGATTTGGCACTGGGTTGTTTCGCAATTGCACCGTCCTGCTCCTTCGCAAAATCCCAACGATTATGCTCGCACATTACTACAACTAGAGACTCGAAGTACTACCGACCGCTTCGCACAGGTGTGGCTCGCACTTGGCTTTCAGCATTATATGCTGTCTGAAACGCATCCCAGCGTCGACGGTTTACGCAGTCATC
Source organism: Hymenopus coronatus (assembly GCA_030762935.1). NCBI lineage: Eukaryota > Metazoa > Arthropoda > Insecta > Mantodea > Hymenopodidae > Hymenopus > Hymenopus coronatus. Next base: position 60,865,964 of record CM060898.1, on the reverse strand, counting down.
TTAGAGCAGCAAGAGAAGATCTGCAAAAACATAAGCGTCGGCAACAGCTTTTGCCTTGCTCATTCTATAGCGCTTACAACACCTTCTTATTTTGTTATCATCTTCCTACACATGTTTAATTTAAACGCACAGACAACATTGTGCATAATTATATATAGATAAAAAATTGTGAACTGATATACCCTATTTATAATATAACTTATACCTTTTGTAATTAACAAAATGAATAAATAAATAAAAAAATAGGCTCAATAAAAAAAAAAAAAAGATAACGTAACATGTGAATTTTCGTGGAGGAAGAAACATTTCAGAATATAGGTAACGTAACATATTTTGTGTTAATTCTACAGTCAAATAAGTTAAGAGTGTGAATTTTCGTGGAAGAAGACACACTTGAGAATGTATCAAAGTTCACATAAATTCTTCATTAAGACATGTATGTAAAGGTCACGAGAGCGGTTCGCGTTAGATATTTGTTCAGTAAGTGTCAAACCTCAGCTCCGAATGGAATTTTAGGCTTAATGCAATTCTCTTGAATGCTTGCATAAGCGGAAAATAAATTTAAAATGCACAATTATATTGATGTTCACACACAAAACATTTTGAAAAGAAAAAACAAGACGCAAACAAAGTTACACACCGCAATAAAAGAGGGAAAACAAGCAAAATGGCATGCATCCACATAGCAAACTAACAAACACCTAAATGATAAAATAACAGAACGAAAACTAATATGTAAAATTTTACCCTTGAAAAAGGTTTGAAAATTTGAGCATAAAATTGCTATTACTAAATGATTTCTTAAAATGATCTGTTCTTTCAGTGACTTTGAAAAGTTGACTTTTCATTTTGAAGTTCCTCCAGAAGTTTACTATTTTCCCCGGGATGCCCCTCTTCAAGTGGTGAAATGGTATATGATTTATGTATGGTGGGTTCATATATTAATTTCTTTTTCTTCATTAATCTCATGATTTTTGTGACTCAAATTTGATAGTAGGATCCAAAATAAATCTTGTTTCTTTTCTTTTATTAGTCCAGGTTTCAAGACTTCACTAAATTTGTCCGTGAGATTGAGTACTGGCAGATGAGAAGCAAATTCCAGGATCCCGGATGTCTGGAACCATCTGTATATAAATTACACTTGTTTTTACTCTAGCAATTTCAAATTCATCTTTCTTCTTTTTATCCTTTTTTTCTAGGTTTCTTTTTGTCTTCTGCGAAACAGTTCTGCAATATCGTGACGCAAAATTGTGTTTCTTTTGCAGATAACTAAAATTTCTGATGCAAGTTCCGGTTAGAGTGAGCTACATATTCATCTTGTTCTAATTTTCCAATTACTTTTTCGTAGTTATGAATTATTAAATAAAAAGCTTAAAGTATCAAGCTTAGGGATGTATCCGATAAATTTGCATGGTAGTGCTCTCGAAAAAGTACCTACATTAGTTAAATTTCGTAAACGTCTGATGTGTTACATTCGCAATTCTGGAGAAAATAGTCTTACAAAAGATTTTTTTCTACTCCACGCTAATGAAGACAAACATAAACATTCGTAGTAATTATTTTTTTGTAAGTGAAATAATTTTTTTTTTAAATCTGGGCGCTAAGTGAGGACGTTGAAATTCGTTATTTTTGGAGCAAAAGGAAGGATAAAATATACAAATAATATACTTTTCATATGAGAAAAGTAAAAATAAGCATATATCTCTAATATATGGTTTGAGTCATTTGGATGATATAAAAAAAATTGAAAAATTGACCATTTAAAGGGTCGTTTGTGGTAAGGAATTTTCCTGAAAATTTTCGTATCACCTGCTAAATACTAAACTCAAGCTTGGTATTTTGGTTTTTGAGTTATAACACACACACAATATCCACACTTGGATATTTTTCAAAATATGATTTTTACTCTCATGTTCTCGAAACATTCATTTCATATGGAACGTAGATATAAAATTTTTGGGTAAAATACTATAACTTCTCTACCTACTGCATACGTTGTATCTTGTAGATAACATGAAAATGTAAACGTATGTAACATGTAAAATGTAATAACATATTTAATAAGCTATTATTTGTACAATTTTGCTACACCATTGGTTTGTAATTTTTACTACCTGGCTATTTCATCTCTGCTTTACCATTTAATTAGAACACACCATTAAACTTTAAACACTACTTATCTCAATTGCTTCTTTTTAGCATTTTCCACCATTCAAACGTTCCTTGCAACACAGCTTACATATTATTAGAATGAAATATTAAGGATAGCTTCAGGAATTAAGAATTTAAATATTTAAATGCTACTAAATAGTTCAACTTACATTATACTTTCCTTCCTCACTCATATTAAAACCGAAGAAAATCACAACAGCATGTATTTTAGCATTTCTATTTTCTCTAGTCCGTCTAGACGGATAGACGGATAGACGGACTAGAGAAAATAAAAATGCTAATAATACATGCTGTGCATAGTGGATAGAGAAGGTATTTTATTCCACCCAAATATTCGATGTTGAGTTTTCACTGAAATATACGTTTTGAGGTCCCCTGGGTTCGAAAAGGGCATTTTTTTTTAAAAAAAGGACCATGTGTGTGTGTGTGCGCGAGTGTCTGTGGACAGCATAGCTCAAAAACGAAAAGAGCGCTAAATGTCAGACGTGGTATTAATCTTCAGTATCTTCCAAGGATGCGACAAAACGATTCTCAAGAAATAACCTCACCACACACTACTCTTTACTCGGAAAACATTTTGAAAAGTTTGATTAAAATGTCGTGTATTAAAGATACTTACATAAAAAATAATTGTGTATTTTGAATTTTCTGTGAATAGCCTCTGAAGACCTCTTTAGTTTGGATGGCATTTGCAGAATTTAACATAGCAGTTAAACTTGTCCGCCTGGGTAGTGTGGTGGTAGCATGTCTGCTTCACATTCAACAGTTCGTCAGTTCGAATTCGCTTAGGATGAGTTACTCAGATAAGGCTTTTACCGAGGTTTTCCCTTATCCTGAGTTGACGAATGTCGAGTAACTTTAAGCTCCATGGACCCGATATCACATGAGCATCATATCACCAATTTCATTCATCGTCCGATATGACCAACCAGGTTGAAGAACATTAAGCTACAAAAAAAAAATAAACAAAAAAAAACAAACAAACAAAAAGCGGTTAAACTGTAAGAGAAACACCAAAACTTACTACACACAAAACGTAGATCTCCTTAAAACCCATAATTTGTGTCACATATAGTATTTATGCAGAGATGACCATTTCTAAGACATTCCTTGTTATTGGTTACAATTTTAAACTACTTAAACGATTCTCAAACGGGAAGTGACGTTTCGTTTCATCTCTTATGTTTTACTGCACGCCATGCAAAGGGAACTGAACTTCAATTGTTTGATATAGGACCAGCTTATAAAGATTTTATATCAATTTAGCCTAGTGTATTCGCTTATGTCCCTTCTGCTTACAAGGAACCAAGCAATAAGACAATTTCTACTAATGTTTAACTTGATTAGAATGTCGTAGATCAAAGAGTAATCTTTTGTAAGGAAAGATGTTTGTGAAACAGATAGAGGAAGTCCATGTGAATGGAACATATCAGATTTTTCTCTCTAAAAATAATTAAAGTAAGTAATACCTTCACAAGAATTTTGTTTTGTTGGAAGTTGCTGACGCAGGTGGTAGGAGACAGACGTGTATAAGCGCGCACGGGTAAAGGCAACAAAGGGAATACAGACTGAAGTGGGCTAATTAATGGTGCCAGATTTAAACACTGAGTTTTGTATAAAATGGGAAATAATAAAGTAACTAAAAGTATTCAAAATAATATGAACTAAGATATGGTTGTAAGTTGTCTTGTTTAATCTGTTTATAGATGAAATTCTTGACGCAATTAGAGTGAAAAATCTTATGTGTCCCATTCACATGACTTTCTCTACCTCTCTTTAACACATTTCTCTATCTACTTCATGATCATAGAGATAAATATTAGCAGAAATTGTTTTTATCAGTTAGTTCCTTATAAGTAAAAAGGAAATAAGGGAATACTCTAGGCTAAGGCGACAGTAAAATGTTTTAAAATGTGGTTGCTATGGGATTGAAATCAATTTATTTACGCGGCCAGGAGTTGACAAGTTCACTTATAAGAGAGGTACAAGTTTTTTAAAACTGAAACCAATAACAAGCAATATTTCAAAAACGGTCATCTCCACGAAAAAGTATATAACATAAATTGTGTGTTTTAACGAGAATTACATTTTTTGTTAGGTAGCTTATGTCTACCTCTCATGGTTAACCAGTTATGCAAAATTCCATTAAATTCGTCCAGAATAAAGACGGTTTTAGAGGCTGTTTCCAGAAAATTCAAGGTATGAATTTTATTTATTATGTTAATATCATTAATATACCATATTTTCATCAAAGTGGTAGAGTTATTTTTGAGAAAATCAACATTTTCGAAAATGTTTCCATGTAAAGGGTAATTGTGGGTGGGGAGATATTCTTGAAAATCTTCGTATCGTATCCTTGGAAGATACTGAACTTAAATACCTAGTTTAGTATTTAAGGGTCTTTTCGTTTTTGAGCTATAGTGCCCACAGACACAGACAGACACGTGAATTTTTTCCTAAAAATGTTTTTTTCGGACTCAGGGGACCCCAAAACACATATTTCCGGTGAAATCTCATTATCGAATTTTTGGGTGGAATACAATACCTTCTCTATCCACTATGTAAATAGTACATGCGGGCTAGAGAAAGCAACTAGAGGAATAAAATGTTGTACATCAATGTTTGGTTCTTCAGGAAAGGTTAAATCAAAAATACTCTTGACAAAAAAGTAAAGTTTAGGGATCTGTGGAAAGCTGGAGAATCATTACAAGATGGGTTCTGGAAAGAAATAAGGTTAAGAATGTAAGATATTGAGACAAGAAATTACAGCAAATCTTAATTCGAAAAGTTCACTAGCAATGTATAGAAAGACGAAAGTGACCTGGAACATGGAAAGCTCATTGATATTTGTGATAAAGTAGTACCTTATCATGGGCTAGAACAGGCGTGATCAAATTGGAAGGGTTAAGAAGGGAAAATGTGAAAAATGCTCCTTATGTCACATGGTTTTAGGCTTACGGAGAGGATAGTTAAAAAGAAATTTAAGTAATAAAGTTAATGAATATTAAAGCTTGGAGAAAGTTGAAATTGGACATATTTGGGCACAGTAAGAGACAAATGCCTGAGGAACATAAATAAGCAGGACAATGAAATAAATTAAGCAATATGATGTAATATGCATTTGATCTAAGATATAAATAGGACTCAATAGCTCGGCAACCTCAAGGTTTGAGTCTATTGGCCCACATGGTTCTCAGCAACTTAGTGTAGTGATACGAAAGTAAAGAAATGTATACCAATATGTAAAGGTTACGGAAATAAACTTACTTACTACGGACCATACTCAAATACAAGAAATACCTTTAGTCAATAATACCCGAGAAGCTTAATTATTAATAAAAAACCCGATGCTTTCCATTCACATGCGTTTATGTCTTATACGTTTTTGTTGTAGAGTTGACGTTTTCGAGAAATTACTGGTTGTAGGTTTCAGTTTTAACTACCTAACTTTTCTCAAACGGGACCATGCAATTCGAACCGAACCTCGGTTGTTTCATATAGCGACAGGCTTTTAAAAGATTTGACTATTGCTTTAGTATAATATATTCTCTTATTTCCCTTCTACTACAAGGAATCAAGTAAAGAGACAAATTCTGCTGATGTTTATCTCGACTAGCATGATGTAGATAAACGAATAATATTTAAAATGAGTTTGTATATCAAACAGCTAGAGAAAGTTATGAGAATGAAGCATATCAGATTTTTTTCTTGGATTCAGGGGACTTCAAACCATATCCCCCCACTACAATGCCCTACATGGGAAAATTTCGAAAATGTTGTGTTTGATAAAAATGGCTTTGACAACTTTGTTTAGTAGTGTAATGTTAACCATAATAACTTCATATATTCAGGTCGCGGGTTCAAACCCGGCGGAGGACGATGGATTTTTTCGGGCTTAAAAATCCTTAGCATGACTTCCTTCGGAAGGGATATAGAACCATTCGTCCCTTGTCGTAGATTTACGTCACGTAAAAGAACCTCAATCCTGAGGTTATATTTCTGGCCCACTATAGAATGGGACGCTGAGAGCCACAGCAGTTAAAGAGCGCCCACAAAACTCCATTTTCATTTTTACTCTGATTAAAATATTATATATTGGTATTAAAAATATTTATACGAAAAATATACTGTATATCTTGAATTCTCGTATTTGGCATATATATTTTTTGTGTTGACAGTTTCCGAGATACTTTTTGTTATTTGTTCCAACTTTAAAACTTAAACTACCCAAAACGGAAATTCTTAATTAGTGTTTCTTTTGTCTTATTACTGGTCATGTTAATCATATAGCGATAGTTTTCAAGAGATTTTGACTATTGCTTTAGCCTAATATATTTCCTTATTTCCTTCCTACTTATAAGGAGCTGTTAATAACAGAATTTCTGTAATATTTATTTTGATTAGCATGAAGTATAAGAACTTCTATATGATAGCTTGCTATGGAATAGTTATGCATCAGAGTTTTATTGATGTGTTTGTTATTTGAGATGTTTCGTCCGTCTTGCAGAGTTAGTAATACTGCATCGCTACAGTGTATACACAGTTGCTTTGCTGCATTGTGGTTCACGTACACTGTTAATCAAGTAGAGGAAAACAAAGGAAGATGGTAATGAGCATGGACGCGCCTTCCCACGCGTTTATAACTGTGATTCCATCACCTGAACTGCTATGAAATGACGTACTGTGGTGTGAAAAGCTAAATGATGGCAATTATTAGCTTACGACTGTTCTTCTTTATGTCATTATAGCACTTTGTGTCATTAAGGACTTGCTAGTGTAGTGATAGATTACAGCCCGGCGCTGGCAGCTAATGAGGCATCCTTGTGCAACTGCAAATTAATGTGCTATTAAAACACGGATTTCCTTAACCAACAATTCCATCCAAAAGACGGTACTCTGACTATTCAGAGGCTTAAGTTATTGAATCATGAAATCCTCTTGACGATAAATTACTTATCAACTAGGCGTTCTGATATTATAGTATGTGAAATGCAAAACAATATTAATGGAAATTACAAGAAAATAAAATAGTGTGATAATCGTAATCATTTTCTCACAGAAACCCGTACAAGAAGAGTCGGAGAGGTAGAGCCAGACTGAAAAATTCAATGCCATGGCCGGGATTTGAACCACGGATCTCCCGGTCTCTAGCCAGTTGCTCTGCCACTAAGCTACCATGGCAACATGCCGGAATAGCATTGAATTTCTCAACTGACTCTCATTTTTCCCGGTAAACCATAAGGTGATCTCAAATTATTTTGAGATGACAACCCCAATGGCGAATTCACAATGTTGTAAGTGCTCGAGGTCCCAGGATTCATAGTATAGTGAACTATTATGGACAACTATGATAATTCAATGCTATGTCGGCGTGTTACCATGGTGGCTCAGTGGTAGAGTAACTGGCTAGAGACCCGGAGATCTGTGTTTCAAATCCAGGCTATGGCATTGAATTTTTCCGTCTGATTCTAGTTATCCAACTCCAAAATAATGTATTCTTTACTTTCACTATTCGTTCTAAACACATAATAGGTAGAAAAGGTATTGTATTTCACTCAAAAAATGTATATCGAAATTTCACCAGAAATATATATATTTTGACCTCCTTTGAAACAAATATTTTTTTTAGGAAAAAGTTCATGTGGGTTTGTATCTGTGCGTGAGTAGACAGCATAGCTCAAAAACCAAAAGACTGTTAAATATCAAATTTGGATTTAACTTTAATATCTTCCACGGATACGACACAAAGATTAACAAGAAAATTCCCCCACCCAAAAGTATCGTGTATATAGGATTTTTCAAAAAGAACTGTATTTTTCAAAAATGACTCCAGCGGTTTTGATTAAAATATCGAATAGGGCTCTTCATTCTGATGTATATTGCATAACCGGTAATCTGTAGGAGATAGTAAAAGATTTGTCACATATAGCTGTGTATCTCATTAAAATACACTTTATGTCATATGTATATTTTTTGTACAATTAACCGTTTCAGAGATATTCTTTGTTATTGGTGTCAAATTTAAGCATAAACTTTTCTCAACGGGAGGTCATTTTTCGTTTTATTTCTCTTTTGTTTTACTCCTGGCCGCAGAAAGTGAACCGAATTTCACTTGTTTCACACAGGAACCAGCTTTTAAAAGATTTGAACACCGCTTTAGGTACTACCTTATTTTCCTTTTATTTAAAAGGAACTAATACAATCTCTGTTTCGATTAGAATGGTGATAAAGAAATTATCTTTTGAAAAATAGTTTGTGGCGAAATCAATGTGAATGGAACACATTAAAATAGAAGTGAATAAAGTATAGGAGAGCTTTTAACCCTTCCTATACTTTATTCACTTCTATATTTTTCGCTTATGCGCTAAAGTTTTAAATAAAAAACTTTGTAAAGTAATATATAACTGAAATATGTGAGGTATTTGGCGTGTCATATATCCCATCGGGCGTAAAAGTGTTGCAGAACTCAACGGGATCACTTCAAGATAAACTCGCCAGTGGTAAACTGGCGAGAGCGACTTGCCTTGCCTATCGGTGGAGACAGTGTGGGGCACAGAGAGGGGCCAGTCTAAAGTGAATTAGACTTTGTAAACTTTGGTAACAATAATTTGTGTACCCACTAATAAACAATGGAGGACGGAGAAAATCATGTGAATTTAGTACATTAGATTCGTAATTAATACGCCAATTTTTCTTGTCTCCATATATTCATTTATCCACTATGATTTTGCTAAGATGATATGCTATGTATGGTTTCTATATACTGTATCCTTAGTTCTTTTATTTGATTAGTTTCCGATTATTATTATTATTATAGCAATACGAATTATATTAATTATTTTTCCTGTCATACATAGACCCTTTATTTTTGTGGTCAAACACCGCACTTATACTGGAATACTATTGAAAAAAGGACAAACTTTAACAACAAAATTGCATTTCCATTAAATAACATAAAAATTAATAAGAGCACAGGATTTTCAAAAGCACAGTTAGCAAATAGTATAATTTTTGTGTCATTATCTTTATGCAAGTTACAATTGATCCAAAAACAAATGACACAATTACAGAACTGAGCTTGATCCCAATAGTTATATTCAAATGCGCTATTCAGCTGTTAACACCGTGCAGAAAATAAAACGAGCGATAATTATATATGGCACTTCATATTTCCATATGCGCATTCTGATGATCCTCACCACTCAAGCAGAACTAATTAGGAACAATGGCATTTCATTCATTAGCAGGCCATGTTTTTAATGGCATACCGCGTGTGCAGCAGCGCATGCATGAACTGGCGGCTCATCGTGGAACTACTGCGGGAAAATGAAAAACGCTTATTGCTGCTTCACACTTAATAAAATGTCAAAAAGTGACATGGTTATCAAGATAGTGGCAAGAAGAATTGCTAGCTCAATTAAGCTCCTTCATGCACACTTGGAAACAGAAGTTACTGCAAATGTGGTAAATTTTTAAAATAATGCACACTGACGTAACCGTCCTGAGCACGAGTAATTGTTTCCTACCTTTGCTCTTTGGACTTTCTCAAAAGACTCTGACCAATGAGTAACCAGCCTTTGACTTCATCCAGTCAATGGAAAGATTGCCAGAGAAAAAGGATTTTGTGAGACACATCTTTTCATCGTAATCAGCATGCTTGATTCTTCCTACCGTCAATTGGTGGGCAGGATTGCGGTCTTCGTAGCTATTAAACAAATCTCTTTCGTTGCATTCCTTGATACTGATAATATCTCGTTTCGATAAATGGTCACTGGCATTTACAAAAGAGGCGTGGAAACCATACTAGATGGATTTTTGGCATGCTTAAGTGCAGAAATATTCAAGCTAACCTGCTTGGAAAACACAGGAGATGACGGCCACCAACGGCCACTAGGTGTTGTCCGCAGGGAGGAATATCATCTCCTCTATTGTAGAGTCTCGTGTGCAATTATCTCCTTGTGTAAATAATCAAAATGATTTTACCTCTAATGATCTAGCTGTGATGGTGAAAGACAAATTCACAATCAGTATAAGCGACATCACGAATGCAGGATAAAGATTAAGAAAGCGAAGGACTAGAGATTAATCACACTAAAACCATCATTGTTCCACTCACGAGTAAAAGAAACATTAAATCTTTTGAAGACTTGCCCGTTGGGAATACTTGAGAAGAGATTTCGAATACCGTCAAATATCTAGGGGTAAGATTGGATAGGAGGTGGACATGAAATCCCCATTTAAAGTCATCCGCAGAGCCAAAAGTGCACGTGTTTCCTTCTTTGGGCCTAAACCTTGGTCTGCTGAGTGAAACCATGGAGTCAACAGTGACGAGTATTCCAACAATTACATGTTTCATTGTTACAGGCGTCTTTAAAGGCACTCCTGCAGCATCGCTGGGAACCCTGTTGGTTCTTCCACCGCTGGATGTTTATCTAAAGGCAGAAGACTTCCTAATATCCTATAGATGAACTGAAAGCTGGGAAAATGTATGCCATAGTTATGTACCCACCTCAGTCCAGGAATCTAAGAAAGAAACTCGTTTTGAGGCATGATATTCAGATATTGACAACCGAATACTGCGTATACCAGTCTTTTAAGAATGATTTAGTAAATCTGTACCAAAAAGATACCAGATTTGGTATAAAGACGGCTCTAGCTTTAGAAATCGTTATAGAATAAGAATACTCAGTGCCTTGCTGAAGTAAATCTAAGCTCACACTTCGCAGATACAGTACCGCTTTCCAAACAGAGGTTTAGGAATCTTGTCTGTGCTCAAAGAGGATTAGAATGCACTTACTACTCCTCTCAAACAGTCAAGTTGCCCTTAAAGTACTTGACTCAAACTAAATTAATTCTAAACAGATTTGGGAATGCCTCTAGATTCTGTAGGCATTAACTGCTCAACACCGTAGAGTTGCGATAGGTTCCAGGCAGGAGGAATCGAGGGACGTGAAAAACAAATCAGCCAGCCGAAAGATGTCACATCTTAACTCGTAAGCCTTAAGAGACAGTGGCATATACATTTTTTTTTTAGAAGTAACTGCTCCGTGAAATACTTTATTTTTGGTATCAATTTTAAACTACTTAAACTTATCTGAAACAGGAAGTGATATGTTTTTTGTCTTACTCCCGGAAATGCAAAAAGAGAACCGAGTTTCAATTGTTTCATATTGCGATGAGCTTTTAAAATATTTTATTATCGCTTTAGTTTATCTAAATACAACTACTCTGCTAATTTTATATCGATTAGTATGATGTAGGTAAAAGAATAATCTTTTGTAAGGAAAGTTTTGTGGAACAGGTACAGAAAGTCATATAAATGAAATAAAACATACTTTCCTTGCTTTCTCTCATATACTTATCTTTTGAATCTTTGTTTTTAAATATTTCCAATATTCTATAAATTTAATAGTCTCCATGTATTAGTTGTACAGCAACTAAAAGACAAAAGAATACACGAATATTATTTTGTGCTGCACTTCCCCCAGTCAAGTATGGTGTAAAAAGTATACTTCTTTCATTTCTTCTTATTTCACTCATGTGATGTGCGCCCGTACATAGGAATTAAAATGTGTTTCCATTCTCGAATGGAGAAACATGATTGATTGTTAATTGCCGTCTCTACTAATTAGAGTCATTAAAGCAGATATGTTGCGCAAGGGAATGCCACCTTGTTATTTCTCTATAATCTCATGGCCTCCCTTTTATCTGATTGTATTTCGTATGGAGGAGCCGTTGGAACGGAGCACAAAAAGCCGAACGGAGATACGGTTCCATTTTCATGAGCAGAGAGCTGGTAATAGAAGCCTTCACATTAAACTATATCGACATAAAAACAAAGTTGATCTGCAGGAGGTTACAGGAGGCCCTGATTTCCAAACGAAAATAAGTGATGTGCAATCTGTTGTGTTCCATTCCATGACTTCCTCTACCTGTTCTGTAAACAAAATATTCTTACAAAAGATTATTCTTCTATAATTCATGCTAATCGAGATAAATATTAGCAGAAATTGTCTTATTACTTGCTTTCATTTGAGTAAAGGGAAAGGAAAGAATGCACTAAGCAAAAGCGATAGTCAAATCCTTTAAACATTGAAGTTCGATTTGCTTTGCATTGCCAGTAGTATACCTAAAGAGAGATGAAACAGCAGATGGTTCTGTTTGAGAAAAGTTGCATAGTTTAAAATTGAAGCCAATAACAAGGAATATCTCGGAAACCGTCAACATTACAATAAACGAGCATATGACATGAATTGTGCACTTTAATGAGATCCACTTTTTTCCCCCCCACTTATACCCTTCTTTAACTGCATGGATCTATCGGCAACATTCACTTTTGGAACTCATATTTACTGATGCCGTTCGATTTCTTCCTATCTTTCAATTTTAGTCATTAGATCACACACACATTCACACTGTCATTCATACTTCAAGCCTCTGCGGAGAATAAGGAATATTCTTGGCTGGAGATAAATTCCTTTCCCCAGCCGGCAATCGAACCGTGGGCCCCTCGCACATTAGATAGGAGGTCCACCAACTAAGCTACGTGGCTAGCCTCTAGACACATTTTTTGTGGGGTAAATATCTTTAATATACAGTATTTTAATAAAAATCGTTAGAGCCATTTTTCCGAAAATGTTCCATATAAAGTGTAGTTTATGGTGAGGAGATTTTCATGAAAATCTTCGTGTTGTATCCTTGGTAGAAACTGCACTTCAATGCTAAGTTTGGTATTTAACGATTTTTAGTGTTTGAGCTCTACTGCACACAGCACACGCAAGCGCGTGCGCGCACACACAACACACACTGAGCTTTTTCTAAAAATTCATATTTTTGGATTTAGAGCACGCTAAAACAGGTATTTCAACTGAAATCTCGGTCTTGAAATTTTGGCTGGAATACATTACTTTATCTACATTGTACATACGTATTAGAAAAAGTTATAAGTTGGCTGAACAAGGAAGCTCCAATCTGCTACAATATTGCACTAAGGATACTAAGCTGCTCTCCTGTTTTAATGGTTTTAGAAAAAAATCCTGCTCGGAAAATAATAATGATATAATATTACATTTTACATTCTTGATATTTAAGATATCACGAATACTGAAACGTGTAAAGGTTTTAGTTCAAAAAGCGAGGGTAATTTAATTTTTTTCTCATTTTAGCTGACCATTGAATACAGTGTATTGCTGTGGTTTGGTGGTTACCATTCCCGTCTCCAAAACTAAATTTCTGGGAATTTCCTTTAGCAAAGATCACTCCCCTTTCTCCATAGCTTCAGGAAGTATGAATAAATGCGTAAATGTGTATGCAGTTCCATGTTTACATCAAACGCACTAAGCAATCCCAACGTATAAAACAATTTCTGTGTTCCATTCACACGACTTTCTCTGTCAGTTTGAAACAAATTATAAAGTTCATTCTTCTATCTATTCCATGGTAATCGAAATAAACATTAATAGAAATATTCTTTTAATTAACTGCTTTTACGCACTAGCCGTGAGTAGGACAGGAGTTGGATAGGTAGATTCAAACTAAAAAGTTCAATTCTGGCTATAGCACTGAATTTTTCTGTACGACTCTATGTACTACCCAAACTATGCATAAATATTCATTCTCATTATGAGTTTTCTTGTGGGTACAAATGGAATACATTAGGTTAAAGTGATAGTCAAATCCTTTAAAAGCTTGTCGCTAACTGAATCAATTGATTCAGCTGAAGCATGTTTCTGTCTAAATTCATATCAGAATGTTGTCTATTTACTTTTTTATTTTCTAATTTATGATATAAAGAGATATAATTTAGAATAGCACCTCAACTTCTGCCAAATATCTTCACATCACCTATAAGGCAAATATTCAATAGAAAATGTCATAAATTTAATGATTTATTAAATACATTTTCAAAACATTGTGATATAATTGTTGTTTATATATTTACTTATTTAATGAATAATATAATAAATATATACGTAGTAGAGAATGTAAAATAATTTCTTTGGATTCAGCGGGCCTCAAAACAAGTATTTCCGGTGAAATCTAGTGTATAATGTTTTGATAAAATGCATATCTTCTCCGCCTAATAATAAAATCTTATCAATTACACTATAACTTAGTTTCTTATGAGTAGAATGGAAATAAGGGAGTACAATAGGCTCAAGCGATAGTCAAAGTATTCAGAAGTTGTCACAATGCGTTGGCTGTGAAATTTGGTTCTAATTTCATGGCCAAGAATAATGAGGATGGCAACTTTTTCTTTGATAATTGCATAATTGTCTTAAACTTTAAACGAATAACAAGGAATATTTCGGAAGCAAATATGACTTAAATTGTGTGTTTTAACGGATAGACCTTTTTGTATAGTAAGTTTTTGGCTATGGCTTACAGTTTACCTGTTATGCAAAATTCATCCAGAATAGAGAGGTACTCGGATACTTTACCTAGAAAATAGTAGATTTAGATTTCGTGATTAAGTGTCTTTAATATGTTATTTTAATAAAAATCATTAGAGCCATTTTTGAGAAGAAAACATGATTTTCATGTAAAGGGTAGTTTGGAGATGGAGGGGGCTTTCCTTGAAAGTTTTTTTTCACATTCTTGAAAGAATTATCAAAAAGCCATTTAAGAGACTTTTCCATTTTGAGTTATATTGTTCTCAGACACAGAAACACACACACATACACAGACATTTTTAAAAATACGTTTAATGCAGACGACCCAAAACGTGTATTTCCTGTAAATTCCCGGTTATTTAAAATTATTTTACTTGTTAACAGTGATGTCAATTGCTAGGATATGTCAGCGCCACCGATATGCAGGAATTTCGTTCTGCAGGAAAACTTTAACATGCCAGTAAATCTACTGACATGGGGCCGTCGCTTTTAAGCACACCTAAAATTCATCGGTCTGGCCGGGACGTTGAGTCCGGAAAGGAAACGTCCACCAATTGAACTATCCAGACAGACAGCAAGTTCCCGGTGTCGAATCTTTGGGTGGAATGCAATGTACTAGATCCTAAGAAAAGAAAGTAAAAATGTGTTCATAGAGAAATTACGTTACTTTCACTACCATATACAATATACATAGGTACAGAAGGTATTGCATTTGACCTAAAACTTCGTACTGAAATTTCACTGGAAATACATGTTTTAAGGACCCCGAATACAAAGAAAATCTTTTTCAAAAATATCAGAGTGTGTCCATCTATTTGCTATTTTCAAATCAACCAAAATAACCAAGACAAGAGTATTGCAATGACCTTCTTGTGACCGCTTTCTCATCAGTAAGGTCAGATTAGCAAATGGAAATAATATCACGTACTCACTCAAAGTGTGCTTTTATGATTCGGTTTCATTATATCCTCGGAAAAAAGAGGTGTTTATTTTCTGTGCATGTTTTAATGACACTGAGCAGGCTTATTTGCTAATGAACTCCTCACCATCTCTAAGGTATATTAGCACCTGCTGCTAAGCTAATTTATCGAGTAACAAAAACAGTATTCGTGTTGGAAGTAAATGAAGCCTGTAAAAGCAAGAAATTCCCAGTTAAGCTCTTTAAATGCCAACGAATGGCATCTATGCACAAAGAGCAGTGCCGTTTTTTCCCCTTACAAAGAGATTCAAAAGGAGAGTTAACACGCCAGTTTTTAATATACTCTGGTTTGTTCCACACCATGTGATATAGTTGTTTTGAATCACGCACACCAGCTCAATTTGTTCTTGCCCTCGCTTGTGTCAGAAAACAAGCAGGAAGGGCAAAGACGAATCGAGATTTATCGCTTCAAATGACGGTATATGCCAATGATATATCTCTTCATCATCTTGTTCACTAGAATTGGGAAAGTAAAAATTAAGGTGCTCCGATGCAATGGAGTCCAGGTGCAAGAGAGAAATATTGCTAACATTTTTAATTCAATCCGTTATTTTTCTTTTGTTGCGGAGATTGTCTGTTATCATGATCTTTAAATATCTCCTTTGAGTTTTCTTAAGAAAGAAAGGGATCGTTTTGTGATTATACATTCAGCCGCTATTCACTTTTGAGGAGAGAACACCGCCTCACGTTTTTAACTGCAAAATTTTGTATAAAAATAAAAATTTCAAGGTTGAACATAAGTGTTACATGAAATTATATAGTGTTTAAGATACACCTAGGAAGTAAATTGGTACTAAAACTATTTTGAATAGCCAATAATTCTGTCTTTATATATATATATATATGTATATATATATATGTCTGTATAAAGGTTATAATGAAAATATCATAACCACAAGGTAATTTATTCAAAATCATTAGAACAATTTTTGAGAAAATCAAAAATTTTGAAGAATCTTTTATATAAAATTTAATTTGGATGCGATTTTTTTCGCATCCTTAGCAAATGCTGAATTTAAAATATAATTTTTTGAATTTAACCGAACTTGAGTTTTTGAGCTATGCACACACACATTTTTAGAAAACTGTCCATATGTGTTCGAGTGTGTAAGTGGGCAGCATAGCTGAAACCCGAAAAGTCCGTTAAATACTTGGTATTTAAGTTCAGTATCTTCCAAAGATGCAACACATATCCCTTCTCCTCTGCTTACAAGAAAGCAAGTAATAAAACCAATTCTGCTAATGATTATCTCGATTAGCATGATGTAGAGAAAAGAATAATCTTTTGTACGAAAAATTTGTTTGCAGAACAGCTAGAGAAAGTCATGGAAAGTTTTTTTTCTTTTCATCAGTTTGTTTCATTTTTGTTGATTTGGCATTTTGTGGTGCTTCTGCACAGCAAAAGAAATGAAGAATGCGAAGAAGGGTGCTCTAAATTGGCCACAGGACAGAAAAGCGGCAGTTTATCTTAGTACAGAAAAGAATGCACATTGAAAGCAAGCCAGTTACAGCTGATGCAAGTGCAAAAAGAGATGAAGCATAGATAAAAATACACAAATTGGGCTGAGGTGGACTATTTACTCGCCCCCCCCCCAATGCCCCCCGGAAGTTTAATCAAACAACACATAGTATTCATGGCCACAGAGAAAATATTTTAAAAGTTTTGAGGATTGAATCTAACTTGAATCACTCGATTCATTTCATAGCCGGCTTACGCTCCCCCTATTTAGGACTGACACCCCCCTAGGAGTTACAGGAGCAGAAGCCTCTTGGGCAGCCAAAGGCACGAACCAGCCGGTTCCCATGGCCGCGTTCGCTAAAGTGCCTCGCTTTTTTTTTTTTTTTTAAACAGTTCCGGAGTCTGGTCGGGACTCCGGCACTGTATACCCTACTTTTTATTTACCTAGTTTGTTTACTTTGATTACTTAATGATTACTGAATTTCTGTTTTACTTTTTACACACACATACACAAACATATAACACCCATGCCCAAGGCGGGACTCGAACCTACGGTCCCCTGCGCTGCGAAACACCAAAGCGAGACGCTTTGTCGAGCGCGGCCATGGGGACCGGCCGCTTTGGTGCTTCGTGGCGCAGGGGATTGTGGGTTCAAGTCCAGCCTTGTGTTTTTAATGTGTATATGTGTGCGTAATTGAAGCAAATAGCAAAAACGGCAATCAAAGAGGGAACAAATCCACAGAATAGAGAACCTGGAACGAATGGTCGACCCTTAGGCAGGCATGAGGGTAAGGAAGTAGGCGATATGAAATGAAAGCGAAATTGATTGGAAAGGTGATGATGAGCAATTGGTGGAATGAGTGGCGGGGGAAACTGGAGGATCCGAAGAAAACCCGCCCAGACGCTGCTTCGTCCACCACGAATCCCACATGCGAGCACTTGGGATCGAACCCGTACCACCTAGATGGGTGAGCGGTCTAATCAGTATATATTTAAGATAACTGTTATATACTTGATTTAGTAGTTACTCAAAATAGTGTTATTTGGTAGTCTACCAGGAAATTGCTCTATAAATTTGTCACACACTTGTCATCAAGGATGTGTTTTGATTTATCGTGTGTGTGTATATGTGTGTGTATGTGTGTGTGTGTGTGTGTATATATACAGGATGTTTCAAAAATACGGAGCATAATTTCAGGTATGTATTTCCCACATATAGACAATCAAATTAGTTTATTATAACATGTGTCCGGAAATGCTTCATTTCCGAGTTATGGCCTTCACAACATTGAAATTCACTGGAACGTTTTTCTTTCCGCAGTTTGTTGTCATTACAGAAGATGTTCAAATGTCACAAGTAGAAATCGAGAGGGTTCAGATCAGGTGAGCGTGGAGGCCAAGCAATTGGGCCACATCTACCTATCCATCGATCAGGAAACCTTCGATCCAAGTACCGGCGAGCCGTAAGACTGAAGTGTGCAGGAGCGCCATCATGCAAGAAGTGAATGTGTTGATGATTGATCAGTTGAGTGTCTTCGAAAACGTCAGGTATGGTGTTTTCCAGGAAGTTTGTGTACGCCTGCCCCGTAAGTCTGTTTACAAGTACATGGGGTCCAACTAATCGATCACCAATGATACCGGCCCACATGTTGAGGGAGAACCGCACCTGGTGATGAGATACAACAGTTGCACGTGGGTTTTCATGCGACCATACATGCTGATTGTGGAAATTTGTTATGCCATCTCTTGTGAACTGTGCTTCATCTGAAAATAATACGACGGCAGAAAAGTTCGGATTTACACCACACTGCTGCAAGAACCACTGACAGAACCTAACTCGTACAGGGTAATCTGCTGGTGACAGGGCCTGTATACGTTGCAAATGATACTCGTTCAACAGTCTCCAGACAGTCGTACGAGGAACATTGACTTGCAACGCTAACCGTCGTGTGCTGATAGAAGCAGTCCTGTCCACAGCCTCCAGAATCTCCTCCTGCACTTCTGGAGTTGTAGATCTTGGTCGTCCCCTTCCCAAACCAGGAGAGCGAATGTTCCATACTCGCACAGACGGGAATGGAGTCGTACAAATGTCTTCCGATCTGGACATTGTCGCTGTGGGTACCTCTCCTGGTACAAACGACGAGCCAGCGCAACATTGCCGTCCGCCTTACCGTACATGAAGTGTATCTCTGCCAGCTCTTAATTTGAATACATGTCGCACAGTCTTAACGCCTAAAGAACACTGAATGTAACCTTCCTCAGAATGAACTATCAGAGCGCCCTCCTAATGTCACCTTTGACGGCAAAGACCTGCGGAAAGAAAAACGTTCCAGTGAATTCCAATGTTGTGAAGGCCGTAACTCGGAAATGAAGCATTTAAGTTATCTAAGTAACTAATTTAATGCATCTCAAACACACGCACTCTAAAAATAATTTAAAATGCAAAAGAAAACACGTTTTCTAACACTTCAATCTGTACAAAGCAACGACCGGTAACCTATAGCTTACGTTAACACACGTCTTATGCTAATAATTTAACTGTTACTAAGCATTCAACGGAAGCATATGGACCAGCGTAACATTCAAGGAGAACTACGGCAAATAGAACGCCGCTATTTACCGGCGTCCTTCCTTCTTTCCTT
This sequence comes from Hymenopus coronatus, assembly GCA_030762935.1. Taxonomy (NCBI): domain Eukaryota; kingdom Metazoa; phylum Arthropoda; class Insecta; order Mantodea; family Hymenopodidae; genus Hymenopus; species Hymenopus coronatus. Next base: position 60,846,320 of record CM060898.1, on the reverse strand, counting down.
CTTTCATTCCTTCCTTCCTTCCGCTTTCTCAGTTCAAATGTGACTGACACCCTCCGTATTATAATTTAAATCATCAGCAAAAATATATCTATATAAAGGATACTTTGTGGTGGAGGATTTTCTTTAAATTTTTATATCTATCCTGAAAAATGCTGAACTTTGTGTTAATCCAACATTTTGCTGCTGAGTTATGAGACTCACAGACTTGTAAGCGCGAGCATGCGCACGCACACATCTACACATTCACAAACACGGAACATGGTTTCAGAGGACACCAATCCGATGAATTCTCGATATGGAACCTTTAGATGGAATGCAGTAATTCCCCTGCTTACTGTAGTAAAGCGATACAGAAAATAAAAAGGTAGATAGAAACTGACAATTCCGGCTGTCTCCTCGGCGTGAATAGGAGAAAAAATGCGGTAGGTGATAGCGGATGAACATTTATGCCTTACGCTCATTATTGCTGCATGTGACTATCCCTTGTTGCACCACTTCATCGTTGTCAGCCTCACTCTTTATATTGTTGGCTAGCTAGAGCAATGAAGACCTCTAAAAACAAACTCAGGGAGTGTACTATGTGGTGTTAAACCAAATACATATTTAATTGTAGTGAAATTTATTTACCATTTATATATTCCCCTCACAGAATATGAGTCAACCGCACCCTATGAATCTCGAGAATCACCACCATAAATTTTACTGAGCGGCCTGAGCGTCATGCAGCTTTCCAACTTCCACTCTCAAAAGTTACAGCTGGAAAACTGGCTCCAGCACACACATCTGAGGGGAAGCGTCCTCTTGCTTTGCTCAGCTGGACCATATGTCCGACAACATGCCACCACCCTCTCGGGCGGGCGGGTATCCAGTTTTGAAATGACTTGCTTCGTAAGTCATAGCTGATTGTTGGCATCAATTGTTACATCTGTGTTAGTGGACACGTGTGCCGGCGGCAAGTTCTTTTGACATCGAAGCTGTGCGAGAGGATACGAACTGTGTAAGAAGGTTCTTTGATGTTGGATTCCGGAATTGTTACATATAATGGACACGTAGCTAGAGAAGTTATTGTATTTCGCCCAAAAATTCGATGTTGAGATTTCCCCGGAAGTAAATGTATATGAGAATGCCTGAGTCCACCATGTTTAGAAAGAGGACCGCGCGCGCACATATGTGTGTATGAGTGTGTGTGTGTATGTGTGTGGACAGTATAACTCAAAAACGAAAACACTGTTGAAAACCAAAATTTGTAATTATATTTATTATTTTCCGAGGATGCGACACAAAGATTGTAAAGAAAGTCTCCTACCCCAAACTACCCTATATATGGAAACATGTTTGAAAATGTTGTGTTTCCTCAAAAATGGCTTAGACAATTTTGATTAATATACCGTATATTAAAGATATTTACATTACAAGTAAATTATGTATCTTGAATTTTCTAGGAATAGCCTCTGAAGATACCTTTTCTTGGATGAATGTTACTGAATTTTGCATAATTGGTAAAATTAAGAGACAGACTGCTACAAAAAATGTAAATCTCGTAAAACACATAATTTGTAACATATAAGTTGGCCATTTCCACGACATTCTTTTTTTTTTTTTTTTTTTTTTTGTTTCAATTTTAAGCTATGTAACTTTTCTCAAACGGAAACTCATCTTTCGTTTCAGCTTTTTTATTTTACTGATCGTCATGTAAAGGAAGCCGAACTTCAATTGTTTTACATAGCAACCAGCTTTTAAAAGATTTGACTATTTAGACTAGTGTATTTCCGTATTTCCCTTCTACTTCTGCTAATGTCTATCTCGTAATAGCATATATGTAGCTATAAAAAAGGATAATCTTTCGTAAGAATAATTTGTTTGTGAACAGCTAGAGAAAGATATGTGAATGGAACACATGGATTTTTTACTTTCTCTAGCCCGGTATGGACAATGTACATAGGGATAGAGAAGTATTATATTCCATCCAAAAATTCGATGTCGAGATTTCACCAGAAATATATGCTTTAGGACCCCCTAAATCCACAAGCATTTACAGAAACAGGTCCATGTGTGTGCGCGCGCGCGCGTGTGTGTGTGTGTGTGTGTGTCTGTCTGTCTGTGTGTATCTGTGGACATCATAGCCCAAAAATGGAAAGACGGTTAATACCAAACTTGGTATTTAAGTTTGGTATCTTTCAAGGATGCGACACGAAGATTTTCAAGAAAATCACCCCAACCATTTACATTGAAAATTTTTCGAAAATTTTGTTTTCCTTAAAAATGGCTCTGACGATTTTGATTAAAATACAACACATTAAAGCAATTTCTATCGCAAATAAAACGTATATGTTGAATTTTCTGGGAATAACTTCTAAAGACTGTTTATTATGGATGAATTATTCTTAATTTGGCATAACTAATAAACCGTAAGAGAAAGACAAAAACTCACTACTCAAAAAATGTAGATCTTGTTAAAATGCACAAATTATGTCATACACATTTTTTTCGCGGAGCTTATCATTTCGAGGTATTTCTTGTTATTAGTTTCAATTGTGAAGTACTTACACTTTTCTCAGACGGAGGTGTTCATTTTTTTTTTTTGTTCTACTAATAGCCAAGCAAAGAAACAATTTGCAACGACAATCGCATAACGTCAGCTTTTAAAACATTTGACTATCACTTTTGCATAGCACATTCCTTTAGTTCCCTTCTACTTATAAGGAGCTAAGTAATAAGAACATTCTGCTAATGTTTATCTTGATTAGCATGGTGTTGAAAGAAGAAATTTCTTTTCAAAGAAGCCTGTAGAGTAGCTAGAGAAAGTCATGTGAGAGTAGCACATCAGATTTTTTTTAAATCTATTACTGTGTTCTTAAATGGTGTCAAGTGTGGCATTTGCTTTTTATTTGATTTTTCGTTAAGTTTCTCAAAGACGTATAGACACACGTATTCGAAACTTTGCTTTAGTGAATGTCGAAAGTAGTTATTGCAGTAAAATCTGGATGGATAAAATAGATTAAAAATACACTAGAGCTTCAGGTTCATCTTTACATAAAAAGGTCATTATTATAATCGTGACATTGAAACTCAAACAGCTTATATAGTTTTGTGAAAAGAATATTGATTTAATTAAAATCATAATGGAACACTAAATCTTGGCAATATTCTTGTTTTGTAATGCCATTAGGAAACGTAGAAGCATCCAACGAAAGCATCTTAATGCGATCTTGAATTAAATGACAGTAATGAAGGCACAAATGATCAGAAATAAAACGATAAAAGGAATTAAAAACACTATGTATCTATAAATTGACGTTCTGAAATGAAAAGATATAAGTAGCTACCAATTAAAAAAAGAGCAAACAAATAAAAAAAATACACAGCTATATGCCGAAGACAAGAACAAAAGAGAAGTGGACAGCCGAAGGAAAGCCATTAAAGGCGATTAGAGCGCCGGCAGAGGAGCTAGGAGCATTTTAAAAAAGACAACATTTATGTGCGAGAGAGATGGAAAAAGATCAGATACTGAGCCGCATCACGACTTCTAATGAGCTCATTCTCTGAGGCTACACATTTCAAACATGTAACAATCGAAATTCACTCTTCCTCTCTTTCGCAAGGAAACCGAAACTAACCTCCAAATTGATTCTATCAAGGACCTTGTCCAAGGATTTCTGGCCATCGTTTTGAATAAATTAATCCTAAGCTGACGAAAAATACTACTTTAGTTATAAGATGCCTATAATACAAATATTAATTTTATATATTTGCCTAGGATAAATACGTTTCAGAATTAAGAATGTGGGTTTATCTAATATTTCTTATTTTGATCAATATCAATTTATTTAGGGACGGTATTTAGCTTCTATGGTTCTCAGCGTCCCATTCTACAGTGGCATGAAAGACCGCTTAATTTTGCTCAGAGATCTCTTTATCAGGCTGAAGTTCTTTTACATCCCATAAATTTAGACAGGGGACCAACGGCTTAACTTTCCTTCCAAATGAAGCCATGCTAAATCCCGCCTTGGTAGTGTGGGGTAGCGTGTCTGCCTCACATTCAAAAGGTCATGAGTTCGAATCTCGCTTAGGGTGAGTGAGTAAGGTTTTTTGGGGGGTTTTCCCTTATCCTGAGAAGACGACAGTCGAGTAACTTTAAGCTCCATGGACTCCGAGATCATTTTAACATCATTTCACCAATTTCATTCATCGTCCGATATGACCAAACCAGGTTAAAGGACGATAAACTACCAAAAAAAAAAAAAAAAAAAAAAAAAAAAAAACCATGCTAAGGATCTTTAAGCCCGAAAAAATCTATCGCCCTCCTCCGGGATTGAACATGCGATCTTGGGAACCAGAGGTTAGCATGTTACCCTTAGACAACGGAGGAAGACAAAATTGAAGGAATTGTATTTCAATAAGACATGCCTGTTAATGGCTACCAATTTCGCACAATATGATTACCACGTCTCTAGAATTAGTCTGTCCAAAAAATATGATGAGTTCAATTCATATGATGACTTTCTCTACATCTCTGTAACAAATTATTTTTAAAAAGCTTATTCTTTCATTTATTCATATTATTAGAGATAAACATTAGCGGAAATGGTCTTATAACTTGCTTCCTTGTAAGTACAAGGGAAATAAGGGAATACATTAGGCTAAAGCGATAATTAAATCTTTTAAAAGCAGGTTGTTTTGTCATTGAAATTCGTTCTTTGCATGTACAGGAGAGTATAAATTCGCGTATGAGAACAGTTAAAGTACTTTAAAACTAAACCTATAACATGGAATATCTCGGAAATGGTCAATTCAACGGAAAATATGTATGACATAAATTGTGTGTTCTATCAAGATCTATATTTTTCTGTATTAAGGTTCTGTGTATCTTTTATGGTTTACCAGTTTGTAGAGGTCATCCAAATGAAGAGGTTCTCAGTGCCTATTCCCAGAAAATTTAAGGTACACATTTTATTTGCCATGAAAATAGTATTAATATACGGTGTTTTAAATAAAATCATTAGAGCCATTTTTGAGAAACTCAAACATTTTTAAATGCTTTCCATATAAGGGGTAGCTTTGGGGTGGAGAGATTTTACTCAAGATTTTCGTGTCACATTCTTGGATGATACTAAACTTAAATATCAAGTTTGTTAATTAACTGACCTTTCATTTTTGAGCTATCATGTTCAGAAACCCACTTTTTTCTTGGATTCCGGGGACCATAAGACGTTATTTCTGATGAAATGTCGGTGTCGAATTTTTGGGTGGAGTGTAATATCTTCTCTAACCTATGTACTATTGCTAAGTAGAAAATTTAAAAATATGAGGCAAAAGTAACGTCAAATTCTACGGATAAAAAAATAATAAGTTATATTCGAATGATTATTTGTATCCTCCCATACTTTATTAGTGGGTGTACAAACCAATCTTACCTTCGCTTGTTTATATTTCTCTGTACTTCACTTTAATTGAGATGAATCTTTGCAGAAATGCCTATAGTATACATTGCAAATTAGATACAAAAAAGAATAGCAATAATCAAATGTTTAACATCTGAACGCATATACTTTACTAGTTCTAAAACTCCATACTACTTCCATACAATAAGAAGAAACAACTGAACACCAAAAATATCTTGAAAGAATGATCCAGTGTTGAACAATACGAATTAATAATGTATATCTCGGTAATGGCTTACGGCACAAAAAAAATATCTTACTTGGGATAAAATATTTGTTTTAAAGAGATTCGTATTTTTAAAGTAAGTTTTCATCTATCCCCTAACATTTACCAGCTATACATGATTATACGAAGTTTCTTCCAAAATTCTGAAAATTCTTAAATACACATTTTATTTCTTGCATAAAAATTGTTAATATATCATATTTATTCAAAATCGTTAGCCAATTTTGAGAAGATTTAAAATTTCGAAAAATTTTCCATGTAATTTTCTTTAAAATGTTCGTACCTCATCTTTGGAATATTATGAAATTAAATGTCAAGTTTCATGTTTAACGATTTCTCATAGTTTTCAACCATGGCGTTAACACATAAACACAAAACGGTCCTTTTTTTAAATAAAATATTTTTTGAACTCAATGAGTCTTAACATCTGTAATTTCGATGAAATCTCAGCATGGAATACTATACTTCCTCTACTTACTGTACGTAATAGAGAAGTAAAAACTGGATGATAAAAATACTTTCTTGAAAACGATATGAAGATCGAATTACCAACCGTCCGTATTATTTTTGTGTATGTAAATATGTTTTCAGTACGTTATTCATAGCGATATTATCACAGAAAAGTTGGATTAAAAAACTGAAAATGCAATTATTTATAATAATATCTAAATAATAAAAAATAATAACGTAACACTTGGACTTTATTGAATACATTGTCTCCAGAACGTATTTGTACAGTAACTACCAGAGAAATAGTATTCAAAAACAGTTAATGTTTTTTCTACAGCTTCATAGCGATTCTTCAAAGTTCAGGGTTACTGAATCCTTTCTGGCTTAGGAAGGTGGCATTTAAGTATGCTTAAACGTGAAAGCTTTATGTCTGTTGATCTCATGAACTCTGCAGGAATTCCTTCAAGGCAAATTTCTGGCACACCAACTAGTATTATCGATTATTTTGACTTTTTAAGCGCAACTTATTGCTCTGCGCAGTTATCCTTAATGTGATAAAAATAATTCTAATAAGGTGATGTATATTTTGTCGTACGTAGAGGAACAATAAGACTATCAAAAATAGTATTTTTTTTACGAAGTATGAGTTAATAAGAAATGTACAAGCCTAATAGTGTTTCTGTATGTACTGTCGTTTCATACTAAGAGGAGAATGCCACCTAGAGTGAAAAAACAACATTGCTGTACTTACAGGAACTGCTGCGTGCTGTAATGCATGAGTAATACGTAACTCTTGGGCTACTATCCACCCTAGTGAAAACACCAGTGAACGTACAGCAGCTGGGAAGAAAGTTTTATTCTAGAGATGGAGAAATGAGGCGAATGAATTGACAAATGTCGGTAACTGTGAGCTCTGGGAATTTTGAACCCCTTTAAAGATCATTTCAACCATTTCGTTCATTTACTGTTTGATATAATACATTGGTTAAAGAATATTAAACTTCATTCGAAAAACAAAATAAGAAATACCGGAAAAAGAATAAGTGCAATGAAACTATTCTCAAAAGTATAATTGTATACCACTAATAACCGATCCAGGTTCTCAGGTGGTTGCGTCTGTCACTTCCATTCGAGGGCTCTTGGGTTCGACCCCGGTGGGCGCACACTCTAGTCTTGGGTTTACCGTAGTTTTTTAGGCAATCCAGGTAATGTAGGAGTGCGTTTAATCTACCATAGAACCCCTCCCTGCCACCTCTCATTTCCTCTCCTCATCCTTTTCATTTTTTAGGTCTAGTTGCTTATGATTGTTAGCCTGTGTACAGATACCACAGATGCAGCACTTTGTTAAAGAATATTCAGCGACCGCACTTGGGGCTCCGTCTCTTCGTCGCCCTCTTTCGACCCTGTGGCTCTTCGCCAGTACGCCAGGGCCTTCAAACCGTGGTGAATATCGCTTTAGTTTATTGCATATTCTTATTCCGTTTTTATAAAGAAATAATGTCGAAATAAAACCATATCTAGTAATATTTATCCGATCAGCGTGAAGTAAATAGATGTATTTTTGGGGAAGCAAAAGTACAAAATGTTTGTATTCATTTCTGTACATCCTGCGCATACCCTACAGATATGTTATACGCTCGTGAATGTTCAAAGGAATGTTGACAAGCGTAGATATACACTGTTAACTTATTATTGTTATTATTTAATAATGCGCAGCTTAGCATTATATTAAAAAAACAGTATTAAAAATTGTATTCTGTAATATCGACAATTCTCAGTACAATGTTGGTGTCGAAGTGAATACTGATTCAGGTCTATCCTTTTACTGTGCAGTCTCATTTCTGATGTTTTAAGACAACTTACCAGGCTTACCTCACAAACTTAGATCACCTAATGTCTATTCATTCTTAGAAGCACAATATTATATTACTCCGCGCCCACGTGCACAAATGTATATGACAGACGACAGTGTCACTTTCGCCCATGTGTTACGCCATATTATATCAAAACAAGTTGTATGAACAAGAATTACTTACTAGTAGGTTTTACTTCAATAAAAACCTTTCCAGCAAATTATGTTGAGAAATATATCAAGAACATAATATCAAAGTGAATACATTCAAAGGAAGGCGTGATTTTAGAGCACTTCTGCACTTAGATTAGTCAGGTTCAGCAGACAATGCTGCAACTCCCAGGATGGAATTTAGGATGTCTCTGAACTGCCATCACCTATGTTCATCACCAAAATATCAATGAGACAGTCTACTACAGTTACAGATTTTCTTCTTCCTTGTTTACTTGTGTGATGTCAGTCTGCCACATTTCCGCCGTCACCTGAGCCAATGCTTCGTCTAAAAGCTGACGCACCTCTTTCAGTTTGAAAGCTTTATTGTCTCCAAAGAGCAATATCATCCCTATCTAAAATTGTGTTGACATTGTTTCGTTTTACAAACGAAAACCCCATTTCTGAAAGTAAAGTACGGAATCGTAGTTTAAAATATGGCAAATGAAGGTCTGAGTTATTATAAAAAAAAACTTATTTTACTTTAGAACGAATTGCACATTTAGCAAAGTCATTCACTTTTCCTAAAATTGCTTTAGCTCTCTTCCTCATTATACAAGGCGTTTTAACACTACCACTTTATTTAAATCCTTTGCGAACATGAACAACAGCTGATTCTGACAAGCCGTTATTTTCACAAGTTCATTCACTGAAATATGCTGATTGTGCTTCTGTAAGTTATGTGACACATTTAAAACAATCTGCTTCTCGCCACTTTTTAACTGTTTACCCTTAGGATACTTTTTATATTCATGATCACCCATTTTCACCACTACCGAATTCACTCGCTAGTTTACAGTCATATTCCTCACTGACATTTTTTTTTTACTTTATCTACACGCACTATGTACAAAGTGTATAGAGAAGGTATTGCACTCCACCCAAAAATTCGATACCAAGATTTCACGGGAAATATGTTTTAAGACCCCCTGTATACAAAAAAAAAGCATTTTCACAAAAAGGTCCGTGTGTGTGTGTCCGTGTGTCTGTAAACACAATAGCTCAAAAAACGATAAGTTGTTAAAATACCAAAGTTGGTATTTAACTTCAGTATCTTCCAGGGATGCGACAGGAAGATTTTGACCAAAATCTTCCCACCCCAAACTATCCTTTACATGGAACTTTTTTCGATAATTATGATTTTCTCAAAAATGGCCCTAATGATTTTGGTTAAAATATCGTACATTAAAGATATTTACCTGACATCTAAAATGTATATTTTGAATTTTCTGGGAATAGCCTCTGAAGACTACTTTATTCTGGATGAATTTTAAGGAATTTTGCATAACTGCTAAACCGTAAGAGATAGACAAAAAGTTACCATAAAAAATGTAGATCACAATAAAACACACCATATATGTGATATACATTTTTATCGTGGAGTTGATCGTTTTTTAGATATTCCTTATTATTGGTTTCAGCTTTAAAAAACTGATACTTATCTCATACAGGAATTTGTCAACCCTGTTCATACAAACAAAGGAACTTCAGACACATAGCAACCAGCTTTTGACTACCACTTTAAAATATGGTACTCCCTTATTTCCCTTCCACTTACAAGGAAGCAAGTAATAAGACTATTTCTGCTAATTTTTTCTCGATTTTTATTAAATAAATAGAAGCATAAGCTTTTTAACAATAATTTATTTGTTGCAGAGACGTAGAGAAAGTCATGTGAATGGAACACATCCGATTTTTTGCTTTTCTTCCGCCAATATAACCGTTTATTTCTTGTGAAAGGGTGTATTTGTATTTCCAAATAGCTCAAAAAATACAGCACATGCTACAATTAAACCTATCGATTACCGTATTTTACAAGCAATAATTTTATGTAAATGTGTATCTATTTCTCTCCTGAAATTGAATTTTTTGTTCTCAAATCAATGAGAGTATTCACAGTTATTCTTGGAATTACTCATACAAAAGTGTATTTCTAAGAGCGGCAGGAGTATACAAGCAATTTAAACGCAGTCGGTATATCATTATGGAACAGCTTCAAATGAAACATAATTGACGCAAAGCTTGAAAAATGGCGAAAGGTAAATGAACATGCATTGCTTTGGATACTTAAGGAAGAAATTTCAAAGCGTAGCCTCTATGCTATTGCATGATAATATTAATTATGTAAGGTTTAATAAGATGCTGGAAATTACTTACTTGATTTATTATCTGCTACAATTAGTGTTACAAAACGTATGTACTCATTGTAGCCAGTTGAGTTCGCTCCTCGTTTACACCAGGATCATTCTAGTCTGAGATAAAGTATAATAAATATGCACGCAAAATCAACTTTCCGCAAAATATGTAATTGTATACCATAAAACTAAACCAATGACTCGTAAAGCTGAGAACAGTAAAGAATACTCCTGAAGCATACATTTAGACTATTCAAGAACTCTATGCATTTTTCATACAAATCAGGACTCTGATCATAAGTGATAGGCAGTAGCGACAGTTATTGAAATACAACACATTAGATCTTTTATTGCTTTCTCTATACGTACCATGTACATAGTGTATAAAGAAGGTATTGCACTTCACCAAAAAATTCGATACCGAGATTTCACCGGAAATATATGTTTTAAGGCCCCCAGTGTCCAAAAGAAGTATTTTCAGAAAAAGGTCCGTGTGTGTGTGTGTCCGTGTGTCAGTGAGTCCGTAGGTCCGTGTGTACGAGTTTCCGTGTGTCAGTGTGTCCGTGTGTCTATGAACACGATAACTCAAAAACGAAAAGTCGGTAAAATACCAAACTTGGTATTTAAGTTTAGTATATTCCAGGGATGCGACACAAAACTTTTGAGAAAAATCCCACCACCCCAAACTACCCTTTACATGGAACTTTTTTCGAAAATTTTGATTTTCTAAAAAATGGCTCTAACGAGTTTAATTAAAATTTCGTATAATAAAGATATTTGCCTGAAAAATAAAATGTATATTTTGATTTTTCTGGGAATAGCCTCTGAAGACTATTCTGGATGAATTTTACGGAATTTTGCATAACTGCTAAACTGTAAGAGATGGACAAAAACTTACCACACAACAAATGTAGAGCACCTTAAAAACCACAATTTATGTTATATAAAATTTTTTCGTGGAGTTGATTGTTTTAGAGATATTCCTTGTTTTTGGTTTCAGTTATAAAAACGTATATTTTTCTCATACAGGACTTTGTGAACTCGTGCCCATACAAACAAAGGAACTTCAGTCACAGAGCAACCAGCTTTTGACTACCACTTTAACCTATGGTATCCCCTTGTTTCGCCTCTACTAACAAGGTAGTAATAAGACTATTTCTGCTAATTTTTTCTCGATTAGATGAAGCAAATAGAATAATTTGTTGCAGAGATATAGAGAAAATCATGTGAATGGAACACATCAGATTTTTTTTAACTATTTTGGGTACATGAGGAAGATGCAACTTCTTCCACTCACTATCCTCCGTCCAGTTCACATATCACGTTTAAAATAGGTACATCATTCAAGACGTTGATAAATCACTGCTGACAACTACATCACTTAAGATTCTCCCAACATTTCACACAAGAGTAAATAAGCGCTAATACGCGAGTGGTGTCGTCATTTGTTCCTCCCGTTTAAGAGGTTTCCTTTCGGAAGCTGGCAGCATCATTAGATAACGACATCACATGCTCAGATAAGGAAGAGATACAGCCAGTTACTCCCACACGTTCACAGAATCACGTCAACTTGTCCAGAAAACGTGTGAAAATACGGATATCAAATCTAAAATCAATTATACTCCAACTTGGCAAACACTAGGCATAGCATTAGAATAAATAAGTTGTACAAAGCCATGTTTAAAAGGGACCGAGTTTGGACGGTATTCAACAAATAGGCAGCTTCCTAAGAATACCAAACATATTTAGTGGATTTTTCATCACTTTATCCGCCGCTCCTAATGAATTGATACGATTAGTTTCAGGTTTAAGTTTTACGTAGACAAAGTAGGTTTTTGTCTATTACTGTTTCCCAGCTATGCAAAATTCATTCAGAATTAAAATGATTTCAGAGCCTATTCCCAGCAAATTCAAGGTATAGGTTTTATTTGTCACGTAAATATCTTCAACACTGTAATCAAAATAGTTGGTACAAAATCAGTAGTTTGAGAAAATCAGAACTTTAGAAGGATGTTCGATGTAAATAATAGTTTTGTGTGGGGAAATGTTCTTGAAAATATTCGTGTTGCATCCTTGGGAGATGCTAAATTTAAATACCAAGTTTAGTATTTAACAGACTGTTCGTTTTTGAGCTATGCTGTCCACATACTCACATTTTTCTATTTTTTATTCAAGGGATCTCAAAACATATTTTCAGAGAGATCTCGTCATTAATTTTTTGGACGGTGTACAATAATCTGTCTACCTACATATTGTATATATGTGTTAGAGAAAATAAAAATAATAAACATATTAATTTAAGAGATTAAAATTTATAGCCCTTACAAAATAATACTTTAATTCAATAATCCAAGTTAGTATAAATATCAACATGTAAGATTACTGTGTGGGTTCAAAGCCTCAATTAAAAATTTCAATCAGATTTCTCAAATTTTAAGACGTGGATAACATTTTGATCATGCAATTTTTAAATATTAAAATTTTACAAAACAGTTCATATCTTGCAAAGTATTTATTCACTTTAAATGAAATTTTGTTTTCATATTGACATAGCAGCTATCCTATTATAGCAAAATTGTCAGAATCATCAATAAAAATATGAAAAGTTTAAATGTCACACCCTTGTACCTTAAAGAGGTTAACTACTCTATTCTTGAAGCGAAGCTGGATTTTTCCAGATAATGAACCATTTATACAAAAAATTCACATAAACCTTTCGTGTACCCATTTTAAATACAGAGTTATTAATAAAAAAGTCAACTAATAATATTTAATAGCACAGACAAACCTTTGTTTAATGATAAACCTCCGCGGAACTATGACATCACTTGAACGTCACAATACTAAATCCTGATTATTCAAAGAATGTTGCTGATGTTCTTGTAAACTCGAAAATCCGCATACAAAAAAAGTTATACGAATTCAATTTCGCGCAACTACATTACTTTCTTATGCAATTTATTTTTCATCACTTTTCGTTGCAATAATCTCGCTGTTGGCAGGCCTGAAAACAAGAAATGGTCACAGTGTAATGGCTCCCGCATGACCTCCCAGTTTCAACACACTCATCTATTCACTTAACGTTTTTGTCAAGTCCCCGCCAATTAGAAGTAAATTTCAGGCACGTTAAAATAAAAGGATACTTTAAAAAATTAGAAGAGTAGATTCCTTTACATCTGTGAGTCATGTGTAAGCCCAGATTGTGAAATGAATTACATATACAGAACCACCTTGTAAAAGTTTCAAAAGCTGCACTGCCTCAGCTCTTCTCTATCTTGAAACATTAAATAACAGTCACGACACTTTCCAATATCATTAATTATAATTTAAACTATTTATACACAATTTGATTTGTAACAATTGTATTATTTCGTTTCTTTTAACTTTATTTTACTCTCTGTTTTACAAATGTATCATACAGAAGAATTTTATTTTCCTGTTATTTAAAAGATTTTACAGCGTTTAAAGAACATAGAGGAGGGGAATCGGCAAACAAATTTTTAAGGGATACTGGTTGTAAAATTCCACTACAATCAGTAAAAAAATCATAATGTTCGCTTTTTTATAGTAAATGATTGCTGGAACATTTGGGCAGGCATAGGGAATCATTAACTGTCCGCCCTTGCTTCGGGCTGCAAAACCATTTAAAGATCGTATCATATATTTCTTTCCTATCATACTACTTTTTAAAACAGAGCCTTTCTCAAAACTGCATAAACATTTTGAAACAAATTACTAAAACATTGCATCATATGAGACATTTTGAGTATGAATGTAAAAAAGGTTTGCAAGAAATTAAGGTTTAAAGCAGGACTGTCTGTTAATAGGAATGGGCTTACCCATTTATAGCTTAACTTAATTGTCAGTTAAAGTGTGCCAAGTGCAAAAAACTATATTTTTTCCTTAAGTTTAGAGCTCATATCATTTTATTATGAAAAATATAATATTTTAATTTTTCACAATTTTGGTCACATTTCACATATGCATCACTTGAATATTTAAAATTGTGATTATTAAAACATTCAACAGTGATAAATTCATAATTCGAGAATGGTTATATCCTGAAAAGTTTGTTGGACATAAATTGTACATATTAAATTAATTCTAAGTTTAACAGTAACAAATAATTACGAAATGATCGCTGATGAAAACCTCATAAGTCATAATTGATATATTTTAATGAGCACTGGTATTCAAACTTTACATAAATGTTTTATTACAAAGTACCTATAAACAAATGTGTAATAACACCATTTATGTTAACATTTATCTCAGTTGGCATGAACCAGTTAGAAGAATAAGCTTTAGTCAGAATAGTTTGTTGAATAGAAAGGAAATATAAGTGAATATATCAAGAACATTTTTATTTTCTCTACACGTAATATGTACATAGTGTATAGATGCAGAGATTTCATCTGAAATACATATTTTGGGGTTACCCCATTGCAAAAACATCATTTTAATCCCTCTATCACGTATATAAAATTTACAATGTATAAAGAGAAGGTATTACACTTCATCAAAAATTCAACACCGAGATTTCACGGGAAATACATCGTTTGAAGATCCATGAATACAACAAAAACATTTATATCACTGTGTACGTTTCTCCGTGTGTATATGTGAACAGCATAACACAAAAACGAAAAGTCGGTGGTATATACCAAGTTTGCGACATGAGGAACTCTAGAAAAATCCCGCCCTCTTCTTTAAATGGAATATTTTTCCAAATTTTAAATTTTCTTCAAAACGGGTCCAACGATTTTGATTAAAATGTGGTATACGATCTGGTTTTAAAGATATTTATTTACATGAAATGCTTACCTTGAATTTTTTGAGAATTTCTTCTGAATCCGTTTTATTCTGAATGAATTTTGCATAGCTCTCAAACCATAAGAGATAGACAATATCTTGATATTCAAAAACCATGCACATCTCCTTAAAATGCAAATATTAGTTTATGGAGTTTATATTTCAGAATTATTACTGGTTATTGGTTTTAAAATGTTTAATATTTGTACTTTTTTGAAATGGGAAGTCATTATTCACTTATTTCTTTTTTCTTGGTCATGCAAAGAGAAAAGAATTCTAATTGGATAATATAGCGAACATATTTTAATATATTACCGTCGTTTTTGCTTATTCTAATTCCTTATTTCCCTTATAATACAGGAGGTTAATAAGACTATTTTTGCTTAACATTTAGCAAGAAGTAGATGGAAGAATAAGCTTTTGTAAGAATAGTTGTAGAATAGGAAGAGAAGGTCATGTGATTGGAACACATTATATATGTTTCTGCTGTTCATACATCGTATTCCACATGCTATATCTATACGAAAAGCGAAATGGAGTTTATCAGTATTAACAAGTTATAGCACAATTAGCTTGAGTAATAATAGTCGGTAGAGAAAGTCATGTAACTATTACAGAAATATTTTTAAAGTAAAGGATAACAAGTTTTATAAGAAAATTCGAAATAAGAAATATTTTGCTGAATGTTTCTTTTTTCTCATCTCTCTATGTCTTTCTGTCTCTCAATTACGAACACACTCACACACGACACACACGACACACACACAGACACACACACACGACACACACGCGCTCGCGTATTTTCAGATTGAACTCTGAATCGTTTATTTATGCAACTTGTAGAGGAGGTTAAAAATATTAATAATAATAATAATAATAATAATAATAATAATAATAATAATAATAATAATAATAATAATAGAATAAAACTAAAAATATATCGGCGAAAGGGTGCTAGAAAAATTAAGAAAGGAAACGAATATTTAAAATTTGGACATCGTCTAACAAAATGAAAATGAATTGCTAATTGCATGAAAATGCACTGAAGAGGGCCAGAGGCTTAAATTCTTGCAAATGCTCATAAGATAAGGGATTAGGAAGGGAAGACGAACACTTGAAGACAAAATTCTTTTCCAAGAAGTCAGTAATACACCAAAGATTGCTGAGTACCACTCATGCCAACATAAAGCGTTGAACTTACCCAACCATCCGGTAATCCGTGAAGATGAGAGGGAAATAATGGAGCTGGGATTTGTAGCCTTGCCGTATCTGTAGGATAACGAATTTTATATCTCTGCTGCCTTTGTATAAAAGGCGCCGGAAAAAGACACCTGTTAGCCTCCTGTATAGCATACTGCCTCTGTGTACCTGTGGTAAAAGTGCTAACCTTCAAATCCAGACATCCTGGATTCAGTTCCTGATTGAGGAGAGCATTTCTTTAGCAAAGATTTTTGCCTGTCTTACCCAGTGTCTGGCAACATGAATTAGAGGCAGAGGTATATAAAGCAAAATTAAAAAAGAAATAAAGAAAGCCTAAAAACAAAAAACAGTACCAACATTATTGTAAACCTGATTTGGTGTGTCCATGAACACCAAAGTCTGTAAAATACTAAACTTGATATTAAGTTAATTATATTCAAAGCAACACAAGCTATCCTTTTCTCGGAAAAAATTTCGTAAATATTTATTTTCTAAAAAATATATAAAATGATTTTGAATAAAATACCGTATTTTAAAAATATTTACATGCCAACTAAAATGTATATCCTGAATTTTCTGAAAGAACTCTTTATTCTGGATCAATTTTGCGTAACTGGTAAACCGTAAAAGATACGGAATGCTTTACACATTTGAAAATATTGCAATATATATGTTTTGTTCACGCTATCATTTATTATTTCTGTTTTCTGTGTTTATATTCATAAAGTAATGCGGTAAGTGATCCTAAAGATCTCTATATATAGGTAATCCGTTTTGTTAGTCTTCTTCTGCTTTACCATCTATGTTATATATTCTTCATTTTCTTAATTTACTGTATGTTCAGTTTTTTTCGCAACCTACAAATTACCCTTAGGAACTCAATTTCCCTGGCATGTCAGCTCTTATTTTTTTGGGCTTAATCTGCATTTCGTTCCCAAATAATATTTTTACCACTGGCAATACTTTATAAAATGTTGATGCTATGTCTCTTTATTTTTAAATAATCAATAAAAATACCATTCCAATAATTACATTACATTTCAATCTGTGGATCCTATTTTGAGGTTAGACGCAAACGCCCAACTCTAGTATGTACATCAATTCAGAAATTACATTTATTGGTTACTCTTGATAATGTTAATACATTTAAAAAGATTAACTCTAATATTGAATTTTTCAGAGGTGTCAATTTTGCATCATTTACAATTGCATGTCTGTTTCCAAAAACCAATTCATGCAGCATGCATTCATAGAATATTCATTTAGGTATTGGAATATTCATTATTTTTTGATGGAATGAATCCTTCTCTGTATAGGTGTGAGTAATGAGGTAAATAGTTTTGATTATAACATGTAAAGTTTAATAAATTAATTATCCGTTGGCCACGTTATGAGCGCGCACTGGTTAACCTAATGATGAGGATGTCATTTGATTGCCTTAAGCCAGCAGGATGCATTCTTCGGAGTATCCTTTTAAACAAGCTGTTTCAGCCACAGCTATCGGGTTTATTACATAGCAAGTTAGGCACTTCCCTGAAGCAGTACTCTAGTTGATAAGGTACTCAGCCCTACGCGTTAAGATGAGGTCCCCAAAAAGAGCTTCTAGTGTGTATTATATTGCAGAGTACCTGGTGTGGTAATTTTGAATAAATTGTATTTCATTAGGCAAGGTAATGAAGCAGCAGTTTTTGTATTCGATATTACTGGCAAGATATCGAAATGCTGACATAACTGTGTCCTCCTAAAGCAATTCTGGCATAAGCTAAGCATTTATTATGAAAGCTTCAATAACTAGGCCACAAGAACTTTGTTCTATCTGAGCTGCTGACCGACGCCATAGTTTTATATTAAAAATTGTTGGGTTGACTCTCACCACTAACCACAACTTATTTCTTAACAGTAAAAGCACCCTTGCGTATTTATTTATGGCTGCTGATCTTCCTAACCTTAAACCCTGTACCACCACATGCGCAAACAGCTCTATCTCTGAACTGCTACCGCTAATATGCGCGGTGTAGGATTGACTCCTTCCCCACGCTGGGTATGCTCAATATTAATTATTTTAGGTATTATAAGTGCAAAACATACCTAAAGTTGCGGTGTAAAATTTTTTCAAAGAAATAGGATAATTAAAACTGCAGAAAATGAAATAATTTTTGTGTAAACGCCTAAGTTAGGTACTTTAGATACAATAAATGACACAAAGAGCCGAAGAAAAGATAGCAACATCTTGAGACATATGCACACAGGTTTAGGCATGGAAAGACTTAGAAGAAACGACGTTAACATAATCGAAAATAAGATACTGCCGTCGATAATAAGATACAGGCACATCTGCCTGGATTGCATTACTGAATATTCTTACATTAAAGAACTGAGTCATCATTTCTAAAACATTCAAACATTTTAGAAATAATAGTACGTATTTATTGTGGTTTGACTATACAACTGAGTCTAGAGTTAAATAAAACACTTCACTATTATAAATTTGCAAGTTACATTTGTAAGATTTATTGTTATTATTAGACAGAGCATTTTATATTGAATACAGGTTATGTACCCTTCCATTAACAAAAATACTCCAATCACGTGGTGATTTATGAGCACCAAATAATATAAACATTATTTCTTGTGTGCCTAACGTTCACGCCCAGTATTGTTTTCGATTTCATTACGAATGCGAAGTGAAATTTAGAAAGAAGTGTACGTGATGCCCCTAAAGTTAAACATTATTCCCTAACGACAGGCGATGCATAATCCATTCACACCAAATTATAATGAATGTGTCGCACTGTGTTCAATATGCGATGTTTATTTGTGGTTGTTACAGGCTTTTGTTATTCAAAACAAATAGCGCGAGAGAGTATTGTCCCGTTGTGTAGATTCCCTCATTACAAGGCCTCCCTCTACCCAAGTGTCGTTCCATGTCATGCATAATACATGACTCGAAATCTTCCTCTTCATAAGGGAATGCAAAAATGAAGCGCATCCCCGGAGCTTTGGTCTTTAGCAGACAAAGAAAATTGGATTAAGACATATGCGCGCCTTCAACCTCTATGATCTCCTAATTTGTTTCTCATAACAAAGAGGGCATATGAATTGTATTATCAAGATGATTTAAGTATGACATAGCCTGCAGAGTATTCTTTTTAGTGGCGCAGAGCGCTGATGTTAGTTCCGGTAGGGGGGGGGGCTAGCACGCATATACAATGTACATAGTAGCTAGAGGAGGTATGATACTCTACCCAAAATTTCGATGTTGACAATATTTCACCGGAAATATGTTTTCAGCTCCCCTGAAACGGAAAAAATCATTCTTAGAAAAGGGACCGTGTGTGTTTTGTAGACATCAACGCCCGCTTTTAAAACCTGTGGCACCGTAGGCGATGACACTGGTGACGCATGGAATGAAGATGGAGCACAAGCGGGATGCGATTGTGGAGGAAACCGGAGAACCCGGAGGAAACCCACACCTACGCCGCTTTGTCCACCACAAATCTCACATGCGGTCGCTTGTGATCAAATCCAGGCCGTCTAGGTGAGAAGCCAATGGACTAACCACTCGGCCATGGTGCGGCCATTGCGTGTGTGTGTGTGTGTGTATCTTAAGGAAGTGACACAAGGATTTTAAAGAAAATTCCTCCAACACAAACTACCCTCTATATGGGAAAAAAGTTGAAACTTTTGTTTTCTCAAAAATGCCTCCAAGGATTTTGATTAACATACCACACATTAAAGATATTTAAATCACAAATAAAATGTATATCTTGAATTTTGTGATAGTAGCTTCTGAAGACCGCTTTACTCTGGACGTGTTTTGCAAAGTTTTGCGTAATGGTTCAACCGTAAGAGATAGATAAAGACTTACAACACAAAGATGTAGATCTTGTTAAAACGCATAATTTGTCACATGGTTTTTCTTGCAGAGTTCACAGTTTTCAAAATATTTCTTGTTACCGGTTTCTATTTTAAGCGACCTAACTTTTCTCAAACGGGATCGTTCAATGTGAACCGAACTTCAATTTTTTCATATGGCAACAAGCTTTTAAAAGATTTTACTGATGACGTTTATCTCAATTAGAGTGAAGTAGATAAAATAATGATCTTTTGTATGAATAGTTTCAATATAGAACAGTTAGAGAAAAGTATATGAATGGAACATATTAGACTTTTTGAATTTCTCTAGCACATATGTACATAATATGTACATTATAGCAAGAAAATAATGGTATTCGATGTCGAAATGTCACCAGAATTATATGTTTTGAAGTTCTTGAGTACAAAAAAGACATTTCAGAAAGAAGTTCGGGTATTTGTCTGTGTGTATGTGTATCTGTGAACAGCAGAGTCCAAAAACAAAAATACCGTTAAATACCAAACATGGTATTTATGTTTAGTATCTTTCAAGGATTTAATAAGACACTTTAAGTATGGGTAAACAGTATAGACATTCGCTCAGGCTTCAGAAATGATAATGCAATAATAAATATTTTTTTCCACAGCTAAAAACTATGACATTTTATAAAATATCAATTGTATTCCCTAAACATGCAAATACACTCAGGTATAAATCACCAAATAAAGTAGTTAAAGAATGACTTTGCTTCGGTTTGATAAAATATAACATTTTGTTTGATGGAAATACTTAAACGTTATAGGCGTAAATTGTTTGGTTAGGGAATATATACTTTTCTTTTATTTATTATTTTATTTACTCACTTTTGCTATTCCAGGCATGGAAATGAATTAATTAAGCAAAGAAATAGGATTAAAGTTAAACGATAATCTTTTTATATTAGACAGAAAGCCCAAAGATTGCTAATCATAAAAACAACAGACCTCCTTCCCTCAAAAAACCAATAACGGGAAATACATGGGAAATGGTTAGCTTTAAAATGAAAATTTACATGACCTAAAATGATACCTACATGTTAGTGTAGTAAGTTTTTGTATCTGTTACGGTTTACGAGTCATGCAGAATTCATTCAGAATGAAGAGGACTTTAGGGGGTATTTCCAAGAAATGCTGGATGTCTATTTTATTTGCCATGTAAATATCTTATCTTTAATATACAGCATTAAAATCTTTTAGAAAATTGAAAATTTTCCATGTAAGAGGTGAGAGGATTTTGCTAAAAACCTTCGTGTTGAATCTCTGGAAAATACTGAACTTAAATACCTAGTTTGGTATTATTTTTAATACAGTTCCGGAGTCTTGTCACAACTCCGGTGTTTTATTCCTTGTTCCTATTTATTCATTTTCCTAATATTTTACTTAGTTTTATTGTTTGATATTTGCTTCCAATACAGACTTATACACATTTACTAACACGCAAATAACCATGCCCAAAGCGGGACTCGAACCCACGATCCCCTGCGCCACGAAGCACCAAAACGAGGCACTTTAAAGAGTGCGGCCATGGGGACCAGCATATTTAACAGACTTTTTGTTTTTGAGTTATGCTGCCCACATACACACATATATACACACACACGCACCTAGAATGTTATCTAAAAATTCTTTTATTGGCTTCAGGGGTCCTGAAAACATATATTTCGGATAAAACCTCGGAATCCAATTTTTGGTGGAATAAAATACCTTCTCTATCTGCTATGTACATACGTAACAGAGAAAGTATATAGTTAGTTACATTTATTCAGTAAAATTGAGGAGCTGTGATTAAAAATGGACTAGTCATTTTGGCGATATATGAGTTTTTACTGCTGCTCTTATCTTCATTTAATTTCACATCTATTGATGCTAAAGTGCTACTTGCCCAGTAACTTTTTCCCTGTCTAAATCAGCGTTGAAGTTTTGTGTCGTGCAAAAACAGGACTTGTCACAGACAATATGGTATAGTTCATAGTGGTAGATTTACCAATGTTTGTCGCATGTATCCAACCTGTGGGCATTCCTACAATGCTCGTGATACGGATTTTACAATTGCGGAATTACACAAAAGCAAACAGGACAAAGTGTACACTCCCAATTAATAGACTATGTTTAAATGATTAAAAAACACATTTTTCTATAAAGCTTACAGATTTTTCAGTTACACTTTTTGGTAAAATGAGTGCTGCTTAAATCAAAACGGGACATGGCAGTCACTTCTACTCCATTTACTAGTATGTGCCTATATTTTGTGATTACAGATTTTGGTATATGACTTTAATCGTCGTAATGACAATTTTGGGTTAACGACAACCTGCAGAAATGTTATTTTTTGGAATTATATAAAAAAGCTCATGTGTTCCATTCATATGACTTTCTCTACATCTCTATAAGAAATTATTATTAAAAAGCTTATGCTTCTTTTGACTTTATGCTAATCGAGAAAAAATTAGCAGAAATAGTACTTGCTTCCTTGAAAGTAAAAGGGAAATAAGGGAATACCATAAGTTAAAGTGATAGTCGAAAGCCGGTTGCTATGTGACTTAAGTTCCTTTGTTTATATGGAAGGACTTGACAAATCCCCGTTTGAGAAAAGTATACCTAAAATTTTTAAAGCTTAAACAAATAACAAGCAATATCTCAATTACGATCCACTACACAAAAAAATGCATATAACATAAATTGTGTGTTTTAAATAGTTCTACATTTTCTGTTAAGTAAGTTTTTTCTATCTCTTAAGGTTTGCCAGTTATGCAAAATTCCGTAAAATTCATCCAGAATAAAGTAGTCTTCAGAGGCTATTCAAAGAAAATTCAAGATATACATTTAATTTAACAGGTAAATATCTTTAATATACGATATGTTAATCAAATTCGTTAGAGCTAATTTTGAGAAAATCAACATTTTCGAAAACATGTTCATGTAAACGGTAGTTGGGGGTTTTGCGATTTTCCTGAAAATCTTCGTTTCGCATCCTTGGAAGATACCAAACTTAAATACCAAGTTTGGTATTTAAGTCTTTTCGTTTTCGAGTTATGCTGCCTGCACACACACACACACACACACACGGAGCTTTTTCCAAAAATGTTTTTTTTTATTCAGAGGGACCCAAAACATGTATTTCTGGTGAAATCTGAGTATCGATTTTTTGGGTGCAATGCAATACCTTCTCTATACACTATGTACAGAAATATGTAGAGACAGTAAAAAATTGATGTATATCAAAACTACTATTCAGTGATATGTCCCGTTTTTGATCTCAAAACCTCAATTTTAAGACTCAGTTGTAGATTTTGGTAACATGTTTGCATTGCTTCATATAAGCGTTATCCATTGCTGAAGCTAGTTAGTGTAGTACCCGCCACTGGCGCCACTGAATTTCTGTTTATATCGATATGAAGCTTTTGCAGGGGGAGCTATCGACGGGATATTGACAACAAGACAGGAATGTTACTTGGTCATTACATTTATTGCCTTTTTCGTAGAAAATGAAGAGTCCCTAGTCTGACACGCCCACTCTTCAAGCACTAAACACCAATTCATTTCGTAAGAGGCTCATTTCCTTACATGTTAACGAGGAGATCTCAAGTGTAAATGAGTCCTAAACACGAGGTTAAGTGCAGCAAAGTGATAATTAATGCGAGTGTTTAAGTTTGGGCCCTTAGGGCGCGAAGCGGACCACCTTTTTATCACACCCGGACTGCAACTCTCCAACAGTAATCACTCAATTTTATACTAAATTGTAACTAACGTCACCTAGCCCAGGGGCAACCAAAATGTGGTCAACTTCCTCTTTGTTCTCCTCTGAATTCTTGCCACCTGCAGCTGTTACTCTGCAGCTACGTGCTCTTACCTTTTAAGCATCTTTATTTTATATCATACTCTCTTCTCTAAGATGCTAACCAGTAAATATAGACATTTTGTGCAACAATACATTTTACTGCTGTTTAGAAGGATTGGTAAGCGAGATGCTCAATACTCGTTGTTAATCAAATTGCACTTAGCGGCGCTATCGATTGCAAATTACTTTATAAATTTCACAAAGCAGCTTCAATACAATTGTAATTACACGAATCGTAATTTATTTATTTTATTTATTTATTTATTTATTTGAACAAGGTCCCTTGGGCTCATAGTAAGGAACACTCATCATTTGCACGTGTGGCAGTGTCATAATAATCACAATTTATATCTAAGAACAAGTTTTCAACAAAAATAATTTAAAAACAAGAATAAGTTGAATACAAAAATCTATTATATTGCGCAACAAGAAACATAACTATCAACTAAACACAGTATAGCATATATATTAATATATAACAATGTGCTTTCATATATTACAGAACTGTAATACTGGATAATACAAATTGAAACTTTAAATATGTATACATAACACTTTCAATAATTAAAAATAAATAGACTAATAACAAAATTGCATATGAATGGATCATTCCTTAGGAAATGTGTAGTAAAGTAATTTTTCAGGAAAGTAAAATTACAAAGTGTATTTTATTTATTTAAAAGCGTAAAAAGCGAGACTATATAAATAGGTACTTTGAATTTGTTTCAAGTTTATTTGGAAATTATGTGATAAGTTTAATACATATTTTTCTTAGTCGGCTGACCCTCCCTGTATTTTGGGACTGACCCCCCCCTAGGGCTAACAAGTCAATCCTAGGGATCAAAAGCCTGTGGGGGAGCCTACGGTACGAAACCATAGAATGGAGATTTGGAACGAGTGGCTGGCCCAGCTTCAGATTTATCAACACCTTAAAATTTTCCTTTTAGGTTCAGATGTCATTTTAGTTTTTATTTAGATTGTATGATAAATGTAAGTGAATTATATTTAATTTCATTATAATTATTTCATTATAATTTCATTATAGTAATTATTACATTAAAATTTCATTACAATAATAAAATATAAAAGAATAAATATAAACATACGTGAATTATATTTAATTTCATTTTCACTTCCTCATACACGCACGAGCGTGAGGAAGTAGATATGAAATGCAAGCAAAATGGATGATAGGAAATGTGATGATGGAGCAATTGGTAAAATAAGTGGTGGGAGAAACCGGAGTACCCGAAGAAAACCCGACCAGACGCTGCTTCGTCCACCACAAATCCTATATGCGGGCGCTTCGGATTAGACCCGGGTCACCCAGGTGGAAGGAGAGTATTGTAACTATTCGGCCACCGAGTGATCACATTTATTCAACTTTTATCGGGACAGAATTTGAAATAATGCCGTAAGTGCTAGTAGTGGACCCTTCTAAGACTAATATCTATATCTAGCGAACGTTTCAAAGTGACATGCCACGTAAGTTCTATAATACATGAGGTGTAAGTGGCCATTGGTTACTACAAAAAAGCTGATGTATTCCATTTACAGGACTTTCTCTACATCTCTGTGACAAAATGATTATTAATAAGCTAATTTTATATCTACTTCATGCTCATCGAGATAACATTAGTAGAAAGAGTTTTATTAGCTCCTTATAAGTAGAAGGGAAATAAGTGAGGTTAAACCGACAGTCAAAAGTTTTAAGATGTGGTTGCTCTGGGATTGAAATTCGTTTCTTTGCGTGGCCAGGAGTTGACAAGTTCCCGTAGGAGAAAAATTTAAATATTTTAAAACTAAAACATAACAAGAAATGTCTCAAGAACGGTTAGCTCCACGAAATAAATGTAATTCATATAAATTGTGTGTTTTAACGAGATCTACATTTTTTGTGCAGTAAACCTTTGTCTGCCTCTTACTGTTTACCAGTTATGCAAAATTCATCTAGAATGAACAGGTCTTCAGAAACTATTCCCAGAATATTAAAGATAAAATTTTTATTTTTTATGAAAATGGCTTTAATATGCGGTATTTTAATCAAAATCGTTAGAACCATTATTGAGAAAATCAAAATGTTCGAAAAATGTTCCATGTAAAGGGTAGCTGGGGGTGGGGAGATTTTCTTGAAAATCTTCGTGTCGCATCCTTGGAAAGTATTGAACTTAAATACCAAGTCTGTTCTTTCAGTTCACTTGCAAAAGTTCCAATACCATTAATGCCTTCTTCATACCATCGCAAATAATTAGGGAACACAAGAGTTCTAAAATGGACTGACCATCTAAGGGAAAGAAATCGAAGGGATAGTCATGTTAGCCAAGGGCGGTAGAAAAAGCGTCATTCTAAAGCTCGTGCCTATAGTTAGCGAGACCTTCCAAGATTCGATCTAGTGGCCAAAACAAAACTACCTTGCGTACCAGAGCATTCTTATCGCACATTTGAAACTCGACAAGCCCACATTCTGCTATCTGTCAATTTCAGCGCAGTGGAATGGAGTACACGCCGAGCATTGCATTTTCATGATCGAAAGTTCTTTGACCTGGCAGAATAATTCAAGGAACGCTTCATTATGATGTTGTTCGTTGCGTACATGAAATTCTTTGCCCTTTCCGTGAATTTCAGCAGTTTTTGTGACAACCTTTTAGGTTGAAATGCATTTATGCTTTAGTTACGTTTTCTTGTTATATAAGGAAAGTGTTATTTCGTTTTGGTTTTGTTTATTGAATTGTGATTTATTTTCCCTGTTTTAATTCTTTTCTTTTTTTTTTTTTATTTAAGGTTCAGCCAAGATTCGAATTCCAGTAGATGTTGAGTAAGGTTTTATCCAAAATTTCTCTAACTCTCAGGATATATATCAGGTTACTTAGTACTGTGAACGAATGTTTAAATATGTTTACAATTTGGGACATATTATTTTGGTTTATCTTGATATCGGAGAAGATGTATTGAAATGAAGTTAACCTTAACTAAAAGCGCAATGGGCAAACATACGTTTCCATCATGTCATAAATTCCAATCATTCGTAATCCCGTAAGATCGCATCAGTGCATGACAGGTTAGAAAAAAAAATCTGGTGAGTTCCATTCACAGAATTTCTCTAGCTCTTACACAAAGTAACGGTAATTCCTTTATGCTGCGTCGGCTTTCATTACTGACAGTTGCTGCTACGGCCGTCAGAGGCACATCAGCTGCCTTCGCCGTTCGCTCTGGCTGCAAAGTTGGTAGACCTGTCTGTTACAGTCCTCTCCACTCTCTTTTTCACCCTCGCGGCGTGCTATCTTTAGCTCAGTCAGAGGACTTGGGTCACTGAAAGAGGGACTTGGGTTCGTTTTATTATTATCGTCAAATACAATACTTCACCTGAGTTTGAGGACAACCACGAACAAAGCCTATGCCAGATTGGCCAGCCCATGGGATTTGAACGAGAACCTCCCCAATGCGGGCAAGAACCATAGCGCCTGAACCATCCCGCTCCGTGCATCATTTGTAGGTTTTAAAGTAGTTGTTCACTCATTGCAATTGCAGAAAATAAATTCGCATTGCTTTTACTTTTACTTTCTCTAAACGTACTGTGTACATGGTGTATGGAGAAGGTATTGCAGTCTACCCAAAATTCGATACCAAGATTTCACAGTTTTAGGATCCCCTGTATAAAAAGGTAGTTGTGTGTGTATGTGTGTGTGTGTTTCCGTGTCAAAAACGAAAAGTTTGTAAAATACCAAACTTGGTATTTAAGTTGATATCTTCCAGGGATGTAACACGCAGATTTTGAGAAAAATCCCACCACCCCAAACTATCCTTTACATGAAAAAAGTTTCCAAAATTTTGATTTTTTCAAAAATGTCCGTAACGATTTTGATTAAAATGTGGTATTTTAAAGATATTTACATGACAGATAATATATATACATATATATATATCTTGAATTTTCTGAAAATAGCCTCTGAAGACATATTTACTCTGGATGAATTTTGCGGAATTTAGCATAACTGATAAAGCGTAAGAGACAGACAAAAACTTACTACAAAAGAAATGTAGATCTCGGTAAAACTCACAATTTTTATCAGATACATATTTTTCGTGGAGTTGACCGTTTTCGAGATATTCCTTGTTATTGGTTTCAGTTATAAAATACTTAAACTTTTCTCACACAGAAACTTGTCTACTTCTGACCACCCATAGCAACCACAATTGTTAAAACATTTGACTGTTGGTTTAGTTTAGTATATTCCCTTATTTCCTTTCTACTAATAAGGAAGCAAGTATAAAGACCGTTTCTGCTTATGTTTATCTTGATTAGAATGAACTAAATAGAAGTATAAGCGTATTAACAGTGATTTGTTACAGAGCTGTAGAGAAAATCATGTGAATAGAACACATCAGATCTTTATTCTCTATTTCTGTTTTTCTTAGAGTGAAAGTTGGACGTTTTATTAACTGTTCCATACAGTACTTACCTTGAGATTGAGGGAAACCACGAAAAAAACCTATGCCAGATTGGCCAGCCCATGGGATTTGAACGAGAGCCTCCCCAATGCGGGCTTAGGACCATACCACCTGAACTATCCCCCTCCGTGCATTAGTTGTAGGTTTTAAACTAGTGAGTGGTAATTGTAATTGCAGAAAACAAATTCGCATTGCTTTTATTCTTCTCTCTGCGTAACGTGTGTTGTTCTTAACAGCAAAACTCAAGACCATGTAGATTTGCAAAAACTGATATGTTCCCAGACAGGAAACAAATCGTTTATTTATCTTCCGGATCTGTGGATAAATGCAACTATTCCTCCACAGCACCAAGAAACTACAAATCGGATGTATGCTTTGATTTTATTGCGCTGGTAATGAAATGTTGCAACACAAAAATCATATTAATGATTTCAAGGTGCAGAGGTAAAAAAAAGGTCTAATTAGAAAGCTTTCATTAAGCAAACCTTGACCAGAGCTAATGAAATGAACCGAGGCTTTTTATTTACACTCTGAGAAAATCTAACTAACAAACTCTTTAGATTCGGTAATAAAATGAGTAAGTTATGTTAAACCATAATAACATGCCATTTAAGACTTACTTCTTGTAAGCTTCGACGTAATTTCCTTTCCGATTGCATGAACATGGCGATTTGAAAGGAAATACTGTTTTTAAATGCAACATAAACAACTACAGGATGAATATATGCAATGGAGGAATAGATTTCTAAATACTATGATCATATGCAAATTTGTTTGTTTGTTTAACGATAAATGAGAAATTAGTGAAATTAAAACCACAGAATACTTTGCATGCGTTTGGCATAGGTTTGAAAGTATATATAAGTTTATTTCTTTCGCGAATATTTTAGAATTCTTAGCGAAAAATGAGTTATACGTGTTATTTTTACTTTCTCTACACGTACTATGCATATAGTGTATACAAAAGGTGCCTATTGCATTCTACCCAAAAATTCGATATCGAGATTCCACAAGAAATACACGTTTTAGGGTCCCCTGTATCCAAAAAAAAGCATTTTTGGAAAAAGATCCGTGTGTGTGTGCCCCTGTGTTTATTTGTCTATGAGCACAATAACTCAAAAACGAAAAGTCGGTAAAATACCAAACTTGCTATTTAAATACGGTATCTTCCAGGGATGCGACACGAAGATTTCGAGAAAAAAAAATCCCCCACCCCAAACTACTCTTTATATGGAAACAAAATGATTTTCTCAAAAATGGCTCTAACGATTTTGATTAAAGTACCGTATATTAAAGATATTTACATGACAAATAAAATGTATATCTTGAACTTTCTGGGAATAATCTCTAAAGACCTCTTTATTCTGGATGAATTTTACTGTGTTGCATAACTGTTAAACCGTAACCATATAAAAATATCGTTAAAAGGCACAATTTATTTCATATAGGTACGTGTTTTTCGTGGAATTGGCCATTTCTGAAATATTTCCAGTTATTTGTTTGACTTTTAAAATACTAACTTTTCTCACACGGAAAGTTGTAAATTCATGGCCATGCAGAGAAATACATTTCAACCACATGGTCACCAGCCTTTAAAATATTTGACTATCGTTTTAGCCTAGTGCATTCTCTTATTTCCTTTCTAATTACAAGGAAGCAAGTAATTAAGCCAATTTCAGCTAATGTTTATCTCGATTATCATTAACTAGATAGAAACCTTTAACAATAATTTGCTCCAGCGATGTAGAGAAATCCATATGAATGAAACACACCAGATTTCTAAATACCATGATCATAGGCAAAATTTTTGTTTGTTTAACAATAAATGAGAAATTAGTTGGATTAAAACAACAAAATATTTAATATTCGTTTGGTATAATTTTGAAATGATCTATGGCTTTATTTTTTCGGGAATTTTTGAAAATATTTAGCGAAAAATGAGAAATACAGATTATTTTTCATTTTGCATAGAAAATATTCGTTATTCAACTTACAAAAATTAAACTTTAATATAACACTTGCTTTTTCGTATCATGCATCTAGAAGCTGTGAAATATTATTTAGAACTCCAACGTAAAGGGTTAGCAGTTAATAATATTTACAAAATATCAAAGTAAGGTACGAAGGAATAAAAACTCCTATTTCTAAAAATGTCAGGTTACTAACAGATCCAATATTTGCATGTCAATGTAAAGGAAAATCTGTAACTCGTCTTGATTTATCTCGAAATAACGTGGACGTCTGTTTCTAATATCGTATTCTTCTATAGTAAAATTAGGCTAGTTATAGCAATGAAACGGCAGTGTTTTTTATAAGATAAAAACAGAGCATAATCCATGCAACTGCAGCCATCGCACCGGTTAATTTACTTGGGCCCTCCCCTTCTTTACTACAAGCACATTTGACTGCAGTTCCTGGGACTCGAACTCGGGACGTTTGGCTTTGAATGGATAGCCAGTCCACTTCGTATTGCACTAACGATCAGGGCCCTCAAGTCACTTCAGTTGTGATGCCGTTGAAAGGGATATAAACACCGGTTTGTAAATTAGAGGAAGAACCGATCATGCGATTCTTTATTCACAAAGAAATCTTTAAGTTTTCCCAAAAGTAACGGTTGCCAAATAGTAAGCTTAATATTTTACAAATGATTATATACACAAGAGTGACACAAGAAAACAAGAAATGCTACTTTAAAAAAAGATCAACGGAAAAATTATTTTAAGTATGGATCCTCACCTTTTAAACATATACTAAAACTACATTAATTTGAGAACAAATGATTCTGAAGAATCATAATTGGACCTTATAAGCCAAAAATTGCAATATTGAACATAAAATTGACATTCAATTTGAACTTTTTGCAAAACTTAGCAAAGTGACTACAGTGACTTTCAAATGGGATGAGGTTTGTCCTTGAGCGCCACCAGGCCGGCAGTCAATCGGAGTGCTGCTGTGTTGACATATTGCATTCGCGCTTAACGGGAAGTAAAGCGCTAAGTGATTTCGTCTCTCCTATACACTAATTGCGCTAAGACAAAGTATTAAAATTTTCATAAATAATTCATGAGGAAGATAGGAAAACCTACAGATGTTTAGCTGAAATAATTTGCATAATACACATGAATAAATATGATGTCGCCAGGCAGATTTGCATGTTTAGTGTGCGAGTGAGAGGGAAAAATGAAAAGAGTGGGGACCTGGCAACGCAGAGTATAACACATGTCATTCGCTGCAGCGTAGAACTCTTCCCATTTGAAAAACATTATAGGTTACTTCAACAGCCAATAGCTTCAATTGAAGATAAATTCTTTGTTCTTTTCAAAGTAGTAGGGGATGATAAGCTAGTAGGTTCCACATTTTTCAGCATGCACTTCAGAATTTATTGCACATTCTGCTCCATTCTCATTGTTGGATCGATGATGTATCCAGATGATGAGCCTGTTGGTATGGTGAGTATGCTATTTGACGGGAGGAACCGTCTTGAGAGAGTGTGTACTTCAACTACGAAATACCTTTTGCTTTTAAAGCTCCAGCAATAGATGATCTTATTTTATGGTTGCGTAAGTCGGAAATGTACATCATGCTCTATTTGAATTCTTAATTTCTCCAGGAAACATTTTAGATAATTAATCATAGTAAAAATTCTTTCCTTGTAGCTTGGTATTTAAAATATTTAGGTGCAATATAACAAATCGCAGAGTTGAGTGGTTAGACCGCTCACCACCCATCTAGGCGACCCGGTTTCGATCCCAAGCGCCTATAAATTGCTCCATCATCATCTTTCCAGTCATCAATTTCGCCTATATTTCATATCATCCAATTCCTCATGTTCATGCCTGGCTACAAGCCGACCACTCGTAACAGGTTCTACATTCTGCCACTGACTCCCTGACGGCATCTGAACCCTCGGAATTGGATTGTAAGCCCTAGGGGGTATCAGTACTACAAATAGTAAACCGAATACGAAACGAATAACAAATCACAAATGCAGCATTTATTACTGAATTTTGTGAACTCTATTTTCTGATATTTTAAAAATACCGATCGCACACCTTAACGTGAAGACGAGTTAAAGCACTTTGTCCCTGCTTAGCCAGACGATCTAAATCAGGATATGTATATTTTAAATATTCTTGAAATTGAAGTGAATGCAAATTATGGTATTCAAAATCAACAAACCACTGATATTCTTGCGTCCAGTGCTGCCAATTTTGCACACAAGGTTTCGTGAATAAAGCAGCGTTCATATAATATGTTTGTTATAGTGTTTATTATTCAATTTTCAACAAGGACGTCTCCAAGTCTCAAGTTCTCAGATCTCCCGTTATGGAAGTTGCGCCATCCGTGGCAATACCGGAAGCAAGGACCAAATGTTCTGATAATTAATCTTTACAATGACATTAAACACACTCTCTGGTCCTCTAACAATGCAACATCTAGGAATTCTTCACTGATGTTCAGCTCCCTTACAAATACAGCTAACTGTCATGTCATTACATTCGTCTAACGCATAGCTTTTAAAGTTTTATTTTAAGTTGTTCTTTCATATTAGAAATCATTCTGCAATTTGCTCAGTGACCGTTCGACATGATACACAAGTGCTATACAAGAATGAACCAAATCAGGACAAATCTATTAATATAATTAAATGTCTCTATCTATCAGCAAATTTTCTAACATTTTTAAGAGATATAGAAATATTTTAAGTAGATAAAACTAAGATTTTTACTTGTGCAGCCTGTATTATTTTGGTGCCTAAAACGGTATATATAGTGTCCATTTTAATAATTTGAGAGTTATTTTCAGCTGCCTAAATATTGGTTTTTAGGGTAGAGGAATTCCTGTCTAATCATAAATAACTATTATTACAATACGAGAGTGGGAAAACGGAAAGTCGAATTTATAAACCAACTATTAAGGATTGTAATGAAATATTATCAAACCTGAATCTCAGAAACTTTTGTCTAATTTAAAAAAAATTCGTATTTTAGTTTCATTACGTTAGATTAGCTAGTTTCTTCCTAGAAATATCCAAGAGAAATTTATGGAAATATCACTATCTAAACAGTTAATTACAAAAATTTGATTAATGAATTAATGATAAAATGTTATAACCCAGTTAAAAGTAAGTATGATGCAATTAAGATTATCATTGGTATATTAATTCTATTTATAAATATAACTAGATTTAGAAGACTTTTTCTTTGTATCATTCTTGTGAAATGTATTAGAGTTGCAAGATATCACAGCACGCAAATAAAATATAACATGTTCATAAACTTTTGTGGTATTAAGTTTTCCACAGAACTAAATAATACAACAGCAAAATCTGTATCTCCTCCAAAAACTAATTACAATTAAAATCTGGTCACAAATAACTGTCTTTCTTCAATGCTTTCAAGATAATTCTCTCATGTAGTTTCCTTTTGCTGTTCGCTGCGGGGACGCGACTACCACTGCTCGCTACGAAATTCCCATCGAAACTGAACTATGGGCAGAGCTTCGTTCTCTTTTTCATACTGTTGATCATGTGGCAGGACATTTCCAGAAGCAGTTGCACATGTAAACCACCGCAGATATCAGAAACTTACTCAGTTCCAACAATCACAGCTTCGATGTTAAAATAACTTGCCGCCGGCACACGTGTCCACTATCATAGGTATAACAGTGGATGCCAACAGTCAGAGTTATGGTTACGAAGTAAGGCGTTCACACAGGTTCGGCGATTACGACCGCAGTGCATAGTCACAATAATATTAATCTGTTTACATGCATTTGAATTAAGTGGATACGCGGTAAGTTGTGGCGTTCAATTTGGGAAGTCTTGAGTTCAATTACCATGAACTACCAAATTGACTTTGGGTTTTTCATGTTTTCTGTGGTCAGTAGATGAATGTTAGGGAGATTTCTTATCTACCACGATTTTCATTCCATCATTTCCTTTTCATGGTGTTTCTTTTTCGACTGTCAGGTTAACTTCTTTTAGATTTCGTGTCGTGTGGTGGTGCTGACAGGTTGAACGAATTGACGCTCAATGGAAAGAGTACTCGCCGTGGACACCAGAGGGCTACTTAGTCTTTTCGCCTCTCTAGACAGCTTCAGCAACGGCAATGCCATCCTGGAACTGTTACTGACTTCCGCGCGTCACTCCCTGGTCTGAGGCCTACTATGGTTTCTTCACTTTATCCCTTACTGGGGGTGTTAGCTCAATAGAGAGCAGACAGTAGGCAATGTGAGAGGCGTGTCCCTCCGATTTATAACCTGTACCGATGGCGTTGCCTTTTAACCTGTTCATCATAGTGAGCGTTTAATATATCATATTCTTAAGTAACACCAAAGTTAGTAATCGGTTCATTCATATTTAAATGAAGAGATAACTTACCCACTCACGAACACGTGGCCTACAGGCATATATGCGTAAAGTTGAATTAAAAATATTTTAGAACCTGTAACGTCTCAATTACACGGTGGAAGCTGCTGGATCCATTTGTTTATCGTCACTCCATTTGCAGCGCCTCCGTCGATCTACTCTATTGCTACTTAGCGGATCTACACTTAGCGGATCTCAGCGCAAACACGAGCTCCTCTACTGGAGGGATGGAGAGCGGCGGACAGTAGGTTTTTCACCACTCATCGGGGACGTCTTGATACAGCGCCAAGAGAGTACTTTTCTTCTAGTCCACTTGCGCCGTGCTACATGATAGTGGAGCGAGCTTTCGTTTGTCTAAATTTATCATAATTAATCTAAGGCCTTGGGCCTTCTCTTAAACTTGTGTATTTCCACAAAATGTTATTGTCATTAGGGCCCAGTGTAAAAAACCACGACAAGTTACTTGGAAAGTTGGAGTAGTTTTTATGGCAACCACGGTGGCCGTGGCTCCTCAAGGGGGTTGACTCGCCCTAATTCGTTGAAGTGTGCACTGGGAACTTGAAGAGTGGTAGTACAAACTACTGCTTTAATAGCGTTTTACATCTTTTCGTACAGTATACGGCACAACAGGTGGAGATATTAACGAGACATGAAATTAAATTATAACTGAAAAACAAATTTGGAAACAAAAGGTTCCGGGCTTAAACTCAAGCACTTCTTACCAGTTATGAGGACTGGAGAAAATATGAAAAGTTGTTAAGTCAGAGGGGGGGAACCCTGGCGGATTTTAAGTGTGGACTTTCCGTTAACGATACTAACGACCTTGGCCACTTGTACGTTATCCACTCAAAGTGTAAAAATGCCAAAACAATTTTATAATTTAAATAAATGGTACAATATAGTAAAATATTAGTAATTTTGATTCGTCTCAGAATATAATAGATATTTAAATAAATTAAAAATCTTCAAAATAATACATTAAACGTTAATTTTTGATTTTGAATTAAAGCTAATGGGACAGTCAACTAAAAAAATCTCATGTGTTCCATTCACATGACCTTTTCTACTTTTCTTCAACAAGTTATTGTTAAAAAGCTCATGCTTCAATTTATTTCATGCTAATCGACAAAAAAATAGCAGAAATACTCGTATTACTTGCTTCCTTGTAAGTAGAAGCATAGGGAGTATCATAGGTTAAAGTGATAGTCAAAAGTTGGTTGTTACGTAACTGAGGTTCCTTTGTTTATATGGACACGAGTTGACAAATTCCTGTGTGAGAAAAGTAAGTTTTTATAGTGAAACCACAATCAAGGAATAACTCATAAACGATCACCTCCACGAAAAAAATGTATATAACAAAAAGTGTGTGTTTTAATGTCCTCTACATTTGTTGTGAGGTAAGTTTTTCTCCATGTCTTACGGTTTAGCAGTTATGCAAAATTCCGTAAAATTCATCCAGTATAAAGTAGTCTTCAGAGGCTAGTCCCAGAAAATTCAAGATATATATTATTTGTCAGGTAAATATCCTTAGTATATGACATTTTAATCAAAATCGTTAGAGCCATTTTTGAGAAAATCAAAAATTTTCGAAAAAAGTTCCATGTAAAGGGTTGTTTGTGTTGGGGGAATTTTCCTCAAAATCTTCGGTCGCATCCCTGGAAGATACTAAACTTAAATACCAAGTTTGGTATTTTACCGACTTTTCGTTTTTGAGTTATGTTTACAGACACACGGACACACACACACACACACACACACACACACACGCACACGCACACACGCACACGCACGGACCTTTTTTTGAAAATACTTTTTTTGGACACAGGGGACCCAAAAAACATTTATTTCCGGTGTATCGAATTTTTTGGTGGAGTGCAATACTCTGCTCTGCTCTATTCACTATGTACATAGTACGTGTGGAGAAAGTAAATATGAGATACAAATCAAAGTTGTGAGTTTTTTGTTTTAACACCTATTCTAAAGCAATACTTGTTGGCAGAGTTATAAGAATACTGACTGAAACTTTTACAAAGTCCTTACATTATTCTATGGTAAGAAAATGTGTCTTTAACCAAAGAGCAAAAACGCACGATAGAATCAGCAGAAATGGAAACCATTAGCCAAATATAAAATGTTATAGTATAAACATAATTCGGATATCCGTGAAGAACTGGGAATCACAAGCATTTAGAAAAAAAATTAGAGGTAATTTATAATGGCACGATATGTAAGTAGATTATATCCCAATATGACTGAATGCAAACCTATAGAGCGACGGACTACAGGACCTTGAAAGAGATGGAAAGACCATTTCAATAAGAATCATTAAATATGTGGAAACGGAATAGGTCCTTTGGTCTAAACCATAACTGATGATAACTAAGTAAGAACTTGGATACAGCATGGAAGACAAAACAATAATATGGTCTGTTATACAAAGCAAATTACTCTTGAGACAGATACTGAGACGTTGTGTACTAATTCTATATAAAAGCTAGAATTTTAAAATTAATGAACAAAAGCAACCAAAAAACCATCCAGTACCTCTACCATGCAAATTAGAAATAGAAAATTGTGTTACAAAACCAATTATACACATCAACCATCTGGAGATTAACGTTAAAATCTAATTCAAGAAAGTAATCGTCAAAATTTAAAAATAACTGAAAATATTTGGCTGTTCTAATGTTTTGACATGGAGAAATAAACACAGAAAAAAGCTGTAACTTATAAGGCGATTGTTCAACTGGTAATATTGACAACTTGGAAATATGTGCAATGACTATGAAACACAACGAAGATGGAAACAACGAAAGCAGAGTTCTGAGGGAAATAGCTGGAAAGACTCTGTATACCAAGAAAGAAATAAGATATTAGAGAGATTTTCAAGACCCACCCTGTGGCAGAATGGGTTCAAGAAGGAAAAAAAGAATGGATTGATTATGCATTCAGGAAGTCGGACGAAAGAATTGCGTAAATAGTAAGGGACAACATTCCAGACTGGAAAAGAAGCCTAGAACGCCCAAAAAAGAAGATGGAGGAGGGCTTGATTCACCCATAGAAAGGCGAATCTACCTCCACAATCAGAAAAATCTGATGCACTACATTCATTTGACTCTCTGTACTATGCTGCGACAAAATATTCTTACGAAAGCTTATATTACTTTCTCTACACGTACTATGCACATCGTGTAGATGGTATTTTATTGTACCCAAAAACTCGATACCGAGATTTCACTGGAAGTATACGTTTTGGGTACTCTGAATCTAAAAAAAAAAATCATTTTTGGAAAAAGGCCCGTGTGTGTATGTGTGTGCGTGTGTCTGTGAACAGCATGGCTCAAAAACGAAAAGACCGTTAAATACTAAACTTGGTATTTAAGTTTGGTATCTTCCAAGAATGAGACACGAAGATTTTCAAGAAAATCCCCCACCCCCAACTACCCTTCACATGGAAACATTTTCGAAAATTTTGATTTTCTAAAAAATGGCTGTAACGATTTTGATTAAAATATCGTATATTAAAGATATATACCTGACAAACAATATATGTCTTGAATTTTCTGGGATTATCCTCTGAAGACTACTTTATTCTGGATGAATTTTACGGAATTGTGTATAACTGGTAAACCGTAAAAGATAGACAAAATCTTACTCCACTTAAATTGTAGAGCACAGTAAAACACAAAACTTATGTTATATACATTTTTTCCTTGGATTTGATCGTTTTTTAGATATTCTTTATTTTTGGTTTCGGCCTTGAAAAATATACTTTTCTCATACAGGAATGTGTCAGCTCGTGTCCATACAAACAAAGGAACTTCAGTCGCATAGCAACCAGCTTTTGACTATCACTTTAACCTATGGTACTCCCTTATTTCGCTCCTACTTACAAGGAAGCAAGTAATAAGACTATTTCTGCTATTTTTTTTCTCGATTAAAATGAAGTAAATAGAAGCATGAGCTTTTTAACAATAATTTGTTGCGGAGATGTAGAGAAAGGCATGTGAATGAAACACATCAGATTTTCTTCTGTACTAATATTTGCTCATCTCTTATGGTTTACAGCTTATGCAAAAGTCATCCAGAACTAAAAGGGCTTCAGAGGCTATACCCAGAAAATTCAAAATATACACGCGTTTCATTTGTCGTGTAAATATATTTAATATATGGCATTGAAATCGAAATCGCCAGCCATTCTGAGAAAATAATTTTCGATAAATGGTCCATGTAATGTGTAGTTTGCAATTGGGTGTTTTCTTGAAAACCTTAGTTTCGCATCATTGGAAAAAGCTGAAATTATAATATCAAGTTTGGTATTTCATCAACTATTCGTTTATCACCTATGTATACTATTCACTCATAAACACAGATTGGCACGCATTGACCTTTTTCTATGTATATCTATACATATATTTCACACACACACACACATATATATTTCACTAACTTTTCGTTTATGGCCAACCTGAGTGTCTCTGTGAACAGTATAGGTCATAAACGATGCGCACACATTGACCTTAAAGGAAAAGCTGGCTTTATATAGACGTTATTTTATACATATAATAATGCCAATATGTGTGTAAAGTTGGTGAAATATATATATATAGAATAAGGTCAATGTGTGCGTTCACAGATACACACACATACGCACACGAAAATAACTTAAACGAAAAGTTGGTTATGGTATCTGTGTATCTTTGAACTGTATAGGTCATAAACGAAAGGGTGGTGAAATACCAAACTTGATATTATATGTGTGTATATGTGCATAGATTCAGAGCACTAAACAGGTATTTCGATGAAATTTTGGCATAGAATTTTTGGATGCAATACAATATCTTCTCTACCTAATATGTGCATTTTACGTAAATGTTAGAGAAAGTTAAAGGAACAACATCAAGTGTTCTGCATATTTGCATTAATTTCTTGTGTTAATATTCATAATACGGTAAATTAAAATATATATGGTTTAATCCAGAGACGAGCTCCATAACAAATAACAAGAAAATGGCCTTGGCATAGTTAACTGTCCTACGGTTAATAGTGTTCGTCACATGTTTCATCATTTATTTCTTTTGAACGTTATGGAAATTCTTGTAGCATATAACTCGAATAAAAACACTAGATGCATATATAAACTGCCTGAAAAGATAAAACACACTTAAGTAATATTTCAGTATAACTGCTTGTGGGGTGTTTTTCTATGCTCACTGAAGCATATAATCTTACAATATATTAACTGGACATTACAATACACATGAACACGCTAATTGCAAGATCAAAGAGCCAAAGACGAGTAACCCATAATTTACTCATTCCTATGAATATGAGTATATGTGTTTTTAAGAACAGTTAATACGGCATGTAATTTAATTTTTGTACTGTTAAGCATAGTTTTGTACAAAACTACAGAAATTTCATTTGAACAAGCGTATTTAATTATATATCTACTCCAAGGAATTCTACCGGTATTTAATTATCAATCAAAGGTTACGTGTTAAATGCTTTCGTATATTTACGTGCCTAAAAAGTGGTGCACGATAAAACGCAATTGATTATATTAGTAATGACAAATGAATGGACACCCTCTGCCAGCGCCAGCTAATCTGCTCATTGTTGAACCTAAGTTCTACTCATGCATTTTCTCCACCAAAATATGGCCGAACTGCCAAAAAGTACATTACACGCTGTATGTTCTCACTAGAGGAATACGTTTCGTAGAGTTTAGGCACAGAATTATAATAAACCTACAAATAAGCATTACTATCGTGTTATCTTTGTCTCAGTTTCACTGATGAAAGCTCTTTCATTGATTCCACGAGTGGTTTTTACTTTCTCTAGCACATATGTGCATGCAATGTACCTACATAGTAGCTGGAGAAGAAATTATATTCCGCTCAATTATTCCATGTCAAGATTTCATCGAAAATATATATTTGAGGTCTCTTTAGTCCAAACAAAAAAAAATACATTTTTATAAAAGGTCCATGTTTATGTGTGTGTATGTGTGTGTGTATGCGGAAGCAATGGTCAAAAACAAAAAGACCATAAAATACAAGCTTAATATTTATGTTTAGTATCTTCAAGGATGCACCATGAAGATTTTCAACAAAATCCTCTCACCCCAAACTGCTGTTTATATGAAAAAATGTTTTGAATAGTTTATTTTTCTCAAAAATGGATTCAATAGTTTTTATTTAAATAACGTATATTAAATATATATATACATAATAAAAATGTATATCTTGAATTTTCTGTTGAGTAGCCTCTGAAGACCTCTTTATTCTGAATGAATAAGGCTGAATTTTGCAGAATTGGTATCAACTGTAAGAGGCGGCCAAAAATTGACCACACAAAAATTTATATCTTGGTAAAATACATAATTTGTCACATACGCTTTTCGTTTTTTTTTTTTTCATTTATATAGCCCCCTTTAACATCTAAGGTCATATCGGGAGCTTTGCACTTGCAACACCTTGTTGTGTGTAGATTCTTTATTTTCTTCAAACACACAAACATTCACTCTCGCATACTTCCGGACTCTGTGGGGAACAAGGAATAATTCTAGCTAAAGAAAAATTTCCCGCCCCAGTCGGGAATCGAACCCGGGACCTCCGGGTTGACCGTTTCACCTCTCTTGTTTTACTACTGCACATTACAAAGCGAACCGAACCTCACATAGTGACCAGCTTTTAAAATATTTGACTATCGTTCTAGCTATGTATACTCCCTTATTTTCCTTTTAATTAGAAAGCAAGTAATAAGGCCAATTCTATAAATGATTATCTCAATTAGCATGATATAGATAGTATAATAGTCTTTTGTTGTATGTGGAACCGCTAGAGAAAGTCATGTGAATGGAACATATCAGAATTATGTAGGACACAGAAATATTCTTCAGGCAGTATGGATTACTTACAGGAACTTTTCGTAATCTAATCGACGGGAGGTGATGTGAAGGCGCAGGTGTAAACAAATTAGTCAGGAGCCTCTATCACTTCAATTTAAAATCAAAGGTGATACTATGATGACATACTACATCTAAGAACCCAAAAGAGGATGAAATATTTTTGAAAACACAAAACCACACGCATATCTTATAAAATGAGCCAGTTTGAGATTCACCAACCCATTCTACAATAAGAAGGTATTAAGAGTAAGCTTTCAGGAAATTAGAGTGATTGACCAAATACATTCTTACAACCTCGAGTGATTTATTGCGAGTATTTTCGAGTGAGTATTTTCATAAATGAATAATTATAGAAAAGACATTTTCTAATGATCAGAAGTAGGCTGTAAAGAAGGTTGTCGCATTAGCAAGATCTTGAGAGGTGATGACGTGGTGAACATCAGACACATTTTGTTGCCTAATGAAGCAGGGGCCAGGTGCCTGGCGGCGCTTTCTAGCGAATTAACGAGCACCCTCTTCCGTCCTGATAAAAATGCGGCAGCCCGGGAGCGCATGACGCGGAGAAAGAATTCACTCCGATATTGTAAAATTGTAGCTCGTTTTCTGCTTCGCTGCGGAGGATACGCCTACAGGACCAAGTATTTTGTCTTTGGAATGTGCATCTTCTTGTGGATTCCAACCGATGCTTAAAACATTTCAATGTACATTCCAGAAGATAATGAGATTCCCCAAGTTAATCCATGCGTTTTCTCATTTCTCGGGAGCAGAGGCTAACAGAAAAAATCTTATGTGTTCCATTCATATGACTTTCTTTAACTAATCTTCAAACTAATAAACCTGAAGAACATAAACCATGAGCAATTATTGAACCAAAGTTAAATACAGTCCTAAAATGTTTAATGTTATCAACCTTCCAATTACTAACCACACTATTCTTACAACAGATTATTCTTTTATCTACTTCAGCCTAATCGAAATAAACATACAGTAAAATTATTCTTATTAATTGTTTCCTCGTAAGTAGAAGGAAAATAAGGGAATACACTATGTTAAAGCAATTGTCAGAATCTTATAAAAACTGTCTCATTATGGTCAATTAAAGTTCGGTTCGCTTAGTAGTATACAAAAGGAAAGGTTACGTTTTGAGAAAAGTTACGCAGTGTAAAGCTGAAACCAATAAAAAGGAATATCTTGAAA
The DNA here is from genome assembly GCA_030762935.1 of Hymenopus coronatus. Lineage (NCBI taxonomy): Eukaryota > Metazoa > Arthropoda > Insecta > Mantodea > Hymenopodidae > Hymenopus > Hymenopus coronatus. The sequence goes on along the minus strand of CM060898.1, from coordinate 60,803,333 downwards.
ACGGTCAGGTCCACAATAAAACTGCAGATGACATAATGAGATCTACATTTTTTAGGAATGCATTATGCTGCTAAACGATAGTCAAATCTTTTAAAAGTTGGTCGCTATGTGAAGCAATCGAGGTTCGGTTTGCTTTCCATGGTCCCGTTTGAGAAAAGTTAATTGTTTAAAATGGAAAACAATAACAATGAATATCTCGAAAAGGGACAACTCTACAAGAAAAACGAATATGACAAATTATTTTTTTAACGAGATCTACACTTCTTTGTGTCAAGTTGTGTCTATCTCTTACGATTTAACCGTTGAGCAAAACTCTGCAAAACTCATCCAGAATAAAGAGCTCTTCAAAAGCTATCCCCAGAAAATTTAAAATATATTCTTTATTTCTGATGTAAATATCTTTAATATACGGTATTTTAATCAAATCCTTAAGTCATTTTTGAGAAGAAAGAAATTAAAAAAAAAATCCATGTAAAGGGTAGTTTGTGGTGGGAGAATATTCTTGAAAATCTTTGTGTCGCATCTTTGGAAGATATTAAAGATAAATACCAAATTTGGTATTTTCTTTCATCTAGGGACACACCAAGACAAATAGACACATACAGATCTTTTTCTAAAAATGTTTTTGGAATCAGGGGACCTCAAAACATTTATTTGCGGTGAAATCTCGACATCAAATTTTTGGGTGGAATGCTGCCCTAGCTACTATGTACATTATGTTAGAGAAAGTAAAAATGTATCACCCTCCGCCAGGTTTGAACTTGCTATCTTGGATTTTAGAGCCTAGCATGGTAACCATTACACCACGGAGGGCAACATTACGGAATAAGACAGTAGTATTCATCACTTCTCACTCCATGGCACGACAGCTCACGGGGAACCTTGGCCTACCGCCCGGTCGCTGAGTCCCCTATCTCGGTCCACTACAGAAGTCATGGATGGGGTGCAGTATTAAAGGGTGAGACGTGGTCAACGCCTCAAGCCCCCCGGCCGGTTAATGCGGTCCTAATGACCTGGAACCACTACTTCTCCATCAAATAGCTCCTCAATTGGCCCACCAGGGACATTACGAGGCGCACCCCGGGCCAGCGGGAGAAAAATCCCCACGTCGGTACCAAGGATCGAATCCAGGTCTCCCGCTTGGTAAGCAGCTGCGCTACCCCCGCGCTAAGGAGACGGCCATCTCGGCATATAGTGTGATTAAATGTATACCTGGTGCCCTAATATCTGCTTCTGAGCAATAAACCCTAATATGTCGGGTGATTTTGGCAAGGATTTTGACAGATAGCTCAAATACTTCAATGTTAATACTACAAAACACTAACGCTTTCAGAATAATCACTTCAGATATTAGGATTCTAACACAATGTAAATGTATCAAGTTGTACACCGCTTGTTACAAAGTGCTTCAGCGGAACATTTGGTGGAGGCTACTCGCATGTTTAATCACCGTGATAATGAACGGTCTTGCAGTTCCCATACCTGCTAATCACCGATTCTAATGAAGAAAGCGCTATTTAATAGCAGGCTATTGAACACCGGCGCGGAAAGAACGCCAGATGGTCAAGCCCGAGGTGTCCGGCAATCAGAAGAAAAGCTCTAAGTCATTGTGACTCCAAGCTACGGCAAATATTTTTTATCGTTCTTATTTAATGCCTCAGGCTTGAAAGCTGTTCAACTCAGGGTCTTGACCCCTCTCTGAGTAAAGAAACGGGCAAATCTGCCGCAATAAAGCCAACTTATCCGTGGTTTATTATCCTCAGATCTTGAACCTGAATGCCAGTTGGAAATATAATTGCATACAGCGTGAGTTATTTCATGAAATTGGATTAGGCGTCGTGGAAGGTTACATCTGTAGGGAAACCCTGGAACATGTTCACACTGTTATTTAATTTACTGGTCAATAGCTATTCAGTAATAAGATGAAAACAGAAGAGAAACAAAACAGAAAATTGTCATCAGTAAGGAATGCGCTCAACTACCATCTGGATGAAATGAATGTTTTTAGGGTTATTTGGTGATAACGTAAAGAATAAAAGTACATTTTATCGAATGTCAGACTACATGAAGAAAGTCAAGCAAATACGTGGAGGATAAAGTAAGCGAAACAAATATCTCTGACTAAAATGTGGGCATTGCCCAAACACCGGATACTGCTTGTTGGATAGGATTGGAAAAAGCAGACAGAACTCGTCGAAAGAGTTGCTCCAAATTAATACATGGATGGGTTTCCTCTCTGGTGCTGCACACATTTTAGTGTTATTCTTTTGGGATATATTATTTTATTTATAGAGTACATCATCATGTTACATGTTATATTTTACGAATCATGTTACATGATTTAACATTTCCAAAATTGTTCTCAAATAATATACTACTTTAAATTCTTACACGCAGGCGTGTTCCGTTTTCAAAACTTGTGTGGATATTCAACATTTGAACGAAGTAAATGTAAATATCTAAAGTGTTACATCAACATGGCTTTTATCCATTGTAGCAGCTCTAAGTATTATAGTTGCAAAATTGAGAAAATGAAATTCAGATATGAATATACTTATTTTTGAACTTCAAACAAACGATTTAAAGTATTTTTATTATTTTAACTGCATCAATTTCAATTATATTTATTATCTATACCTTTCTCTATCCACTATCATTTGTTCTTATTAACTTCTACAGATTAATCTTATTAAAACTTATTTTTGTAATATTTGGTCCATTTGACAGAGTCCTTTGCAGAAGTATTTTCATTACACATTTCAAGAATAGTTCAAGGGTGATATAGTAAAACGAATCAGTCAAGATGTTTAAAAACCAGTGGTTTTGTGCTAACCTAGAAGTTCCATGTGCCCCCATGACATCACGAGAAACACTGAAAAGCGACAGCTGTTTCAAAAACGAATATTGAAAAATTCAAGTACATAATGTCAGATCTCTCGGAAATGACTAATGCCACAAAAGTTACATAAAATAAACGTTGCTTTAAACAAATATAAATATTTTGTGGCATATGTCTTTTTCTATCTCTTACGACTTTCTGATTAGGGCTATTTACCCTTCAGAATGACAATTGACAATGGGCTATTCCTAAAAATTCAAGTCAGGTGCACGTTTTATTTACTGTACAAATATCGAAATCGAACATATGTATTTCAATAACCATTAAGATCGTGTCTGGTGATTATCCGATATTCCGTTCTGTTGTTTTCTGACACAATGCGCATTGGGAATTGTGTGTATATGTGTGAACAGCATAGATTCGTTAAATACTAAACTTGACATTTATGTTCAGCGCTTTCCAAAAATGCGTCACAAAGATTTTTAAGACAATTCCCCACCCCAAACTAACTTTACACGGAACATTTTTCGAAAATGTTGATTTTCTCGAAAATGGTTGTAACTTTTTTTCTGAAGTTCTATTCATGTTGAATGGCTTTTGCATAACTTGTAAACCTGGGGTAGAGAAAATGTTACAAAAATAAAAATTTTTGTCTTCAATTCACATAACATCCTCAACATCTCTCATCTAACATTTTCAAATTATTGTTAAATAACTTATTCTTCTATCTCTTAATGCTAATCGAGATAAACATTAGCAGAAATGGTCTTATTACTTGCTGCCTTGTAAGTAGAAGTGAATTACAGGAATAGCTGTTGCTGTGTGACTAAATTTCGTTTCTTTGTATGGCCAGGAGTTGACAAATGTCCTTATGAAAAAATGTATAAGTATTTTAAAGCTGAAAACAATATCAAGGAACATCACAGAAACGTTAGCTTACCCAGAAAACCAAAAAACACACATACCACATAAGTTATTTGTTTTTAATAAAATCTACATTTTTTGTGTTGCAAGTTTTTGTCTCCCTCTGACGATTTACCAGTTATGCAAAATTCAGCAAAATTCATTCAAAAAAGAGGTCTTCAAATGCTATTCCAACAAAATTCAGGATATACATTTGATTTTCATATAAATATATTTCGTATACAATATTTTAATCAAATTCGTTACAGCCATTTTAGAGAAAATCAAAATTTTCCATGTAAAGGCAGTTTGGTGTAGAGGGATTTTCTTGAAGAACTTCATGTTGCATTCTTAGGAGACACTAAACTTAAATGCTAAGTTTGGTATTTGAGCACACACACACACGCACACACATACTGACCGTTTTCAAAAAAAAAAATATTCAGGGGGTCTCAAGACATGTATCTCCGGTGAAATCTCATTATCGAATTTTGGGTACAATACAATGCCTTCTGATTGCACTATGTGCATAGAACGTGTAGAGAAAGTAAAAAATTGATATCGTTAAAACAGACAAATTATAACAAATTTTGGGGATTAACCGTTTCTGAGATATTCCCAGTCATTAACTCCAATTTTAAAATACGAGCCGCAATAATTCGTACCTTTATACGCTAATGCACTGAAATAATCAGCTCTAGTCAATATAGAACTGAATAAATTAGTACCTTTAAAAGACAAAAGTCCTCTTATCATTCATGCACTAATAATACATTTCTATCTCTGAATCCACATCGTAGATGGAGCAAATGGGATCTTCACAGCTTTCGACTGCAGCTTAACCGAGGCACATCGTAGAGCTATACACAGCACTACAAACGCATATTCTAATCATTACATAATAGCCACACAACAAATTTATCTATCGTAACATATTCATTCTGGATTCGTAGGGATCACTTCTCTAATTGCGCACATTATCGTCCGGATGAAGTCCTGCCTCGGGTCTATCCCTCATCCCTCCCGCCCATGATCACGTTAGAAACCTTGTGTTCTCTCCGGTTTTTGGAGCTCTTCTGTGATACTGCTACTGCTACTGCTTTTTAACGTGTTGAGACGACGCTTTATGAAAGATCTTCGCTGGGCATTGCTAGGTTGTTGCGAGTTTGCGGTTTTATTGAACACGGAAGAAAAAACTTCTGAAACGTGTCAAACTTCGCAACAGTCTAGCAATGTCAGCAAAGTCTTGCAACAAATTACTGTTAAAAAAATTTATGCTTCTATTTACTTCATGCTAATCCAGAAACAATTAGCAGAAATTGTCCTATTGCCTTCTTCCTTGTAAGTAGAAGCGAAATAAGGGAGTACCATAGGTTAAAGAGATACTCAAAAATTGGTTGCTATGTGACTGTAGTTCCTTTGTTTGTATGGACATGAGTTGACGAATTCCTATTTGAGAAAGGTATGTTTTTCAAAGCGGAAACCAAAAACAAGAATATCTCAAAAGGATCAACTCCACGAAAAAATGTTATATAATATAAATTGTATGTTTTATTGTGCTCTACATTTTTTGCCTGGTAGGTTTCTGTTCATCTCTTACGGTTTAGCAGTTATGCAAAATTTCGTAAAATTCATTCAGAATAAAGTAGTCTTCAGAGGCTATTCCCAGAAAATTAAAGATATACATATTATTTGTCAGGTAAATATCTTTAATATACGATATTTTAATCAAAATCGTTAGAGCAATTTTTAAGAAAATAAAAAATTTCGAAAAAAGTTCCATGTAAGGGGTAGTTGGGGTGGGGGAGGGTTCTTGAAAATCTTCGTGTCGCATCCATGGAAGAAACTTGATTTAAATACAAGGTTTGGTATTCAATGGTCTTTTCGTTTTTGAGCTATGCTGCCCACAGACTCACACACACACACACACACACACACACATTTTTCTAAAAATGTTTTTGTTTTGGATTCAGGGAGTCTCAAAACATGTATTTCCGGTGAAATCTCGGCATCGAATTTTTGGGTGGAATACAATACCTTCTCTATACACTATGTACATAGTGCGTATAGAGAAAGTAAAAGTTTTCGTCTTAAATTGAGCATGAAAATGTTGCTTTTAATAGCACATACTTCTTTTTGAGCTCCTACTCTTCACCTGCTAAAAGCTTTTAAGTTGAAGAAAAGTACTGTCTGGGGGCACTATATTCTTCATTTGCAGTGGGAGAAGCAAAGAAAGGAACATTACCCGTAAGTTCATAACTATAAGGTCTATAATAGATGACAATAAAAGAGAGAGAAACATCTCCAGAACACGGATTATTTCCCACATTCTGAAGATCCTATGTTCACCTATAGGCCGACTAATTTGGGACAGGTTTTAGCTGACTTCCTCAGTCGCAAAAGTAAGCATCCGCTGGATGTTTAATACCATATCACAAACTCCGCGTTCAGCTCAAAACAACAGTAAAACTGAATATAGATGATAACCTCGATCACCCTACCATTTATCATCAGATATTGGAAGTACCTAGACCGGAGGGCATTCCCATACCATCTGCTTATCGCGAACAAAAAAGTACATATGGTGTAAAGGGAAGAGACTTCGAAAGCTAGTTGCGCTCCATCACAGTTACGACGGTGGAAGCAGTTGGCCTGAATGGCATCCTAACATAATCTGTTTGTTGCGCAGCAAAAGTGGTGTGGTACCTGGATAAAACATTTAAGGCCATAGTCTACCAAACACATGACCAAATAGTTAAAGCGACGTAAAATGATTAGAACAAAATTCTCATGTGTTCCATTCCCATGATTTTGTCTATCTGTTCTGCAAACAAATTGTTCTTACAAAAAATATTCCTTTCTGTTGATGAGTCAGACAAGACCTTAAAAAATTTGTGTGAATTAAATTAACTTTGTTTTATATTTTTATTGAGATTTACATAAATATTTACTGTATTAAAAAGTGCATCCCTCAAAATTCTAAATGAAAATGTTAATTGAGATAAACATTAGCAGCAATAGTCTTATTACTTCCTTGATAAACATATGTGAATATATGTATAAAACGAAAAACTCCCTATTTCAGAACATTTTAAGTAGCTTAACAGTCAATAAAATGGAATATCTCCAATTCAGTTAACTCTGCGTATGACTTAAATTGTGTATTTTAACGAAAGCTACATTTTACTTTATTTATACGTACTATGTACATAGTGTATAGTGTTGTATTGCACCCAAAAATTTGACAACGAAATTTCACCGGAAATATATGCTTTCAGACCCCCTGAATAAAAAAAGGCATTTTTAGAAAAATGTCCTTGTGTGTGTCAGTCGGTATGTGTGTGTGTCTGTGGGCAGCATATCTTAAGTTTGGTATCTTCCAAGGATGCGACACGAAGATTTTCAAGAAAATTTCCCACCCCCAACTTCCTTTTACATGGATTTTTTTTTTTTGGAAACTTTTGATTTTCTTAAAAATTGCTCTAAAGATTTTGATTAAAATCTCTTATATTTAAAATATTTACTTGCCAAATAAATTCGGTATCTTGAATTTTCTGGGAAGAACCTCAATAGACTTCTTTATTCTGGGTGGTTTTTACTGAAGTTTGCATAACTGTTAAACCGTAAGAAACAGACAAAAACTTACTACACAAGAAATGTAGTCACGATAAAACACACAATTTATGTTATAAACATTTTTTCGTGGAGTTGATCGATTTTGAGATATTTTTTTTTTTTATTTTTGGTTTCAGCTTTGAAAAAGTTATACTTTTCTGATACAGGAATTTGTCAACTCGGGTCCATACAAACAAAGGAACTTTAGTCACATAGCAACCAGCTTTTGACTATGATTTTAACCCTTATTTCGCTTCTACTTACAAGGAAGCAAGTAATAAGACTATTTCTGCTAATTTTTTCTCTATTAGAATGAAGTAAATAGAAGCAAATGGTTTCTAACAATATTTTGTTGCGGAGATGTAGAGAAAATCATGTGAATGGAATACATCAGATTTTTTGTATAATAAGCCTTTGTCGACCTCTTACGGTTTACCGAGCCCCCCGTGGCGTTGTGGTTAGACCAGTCGCCTCTCACTCAGACGGGTGTTCGCTCCCAGACGACCGTTTGTGGAATATGTAGTGGACAAAGTGGCGTTAGGGTGGGTTTTCTCCGGGTTCTCCGGTTTTCCCGGATATCGCATTCCACTTGTGCTCCATCTTCGTTCCAGGTATCATCAGGGTCATCATCACCCACGGTGCCTATTAGAAAAAGAGGACGTTAAACACTATCAAAAGAATTACGGTTCTCCAGTTATACAAGTCATCCATTTTTAATTACACAATAGTCATACTAATATATTATATAATGCTTCAAAATAATATACATTTCACCTCAAATAACCTTAATTATCATATTATAAATAATGTCAATTACTTAAAAAACAATCGTGTTCATTTGAATGTTGCTGTCTAACCGCGAATGCTGGCACAACCTTTACCAAACCCTGTAATAGAATTCCCTAAATCTATGATGGCGTCTGCAGAGGCTATTCGCAAGGAATTTAAGATCCATATTTTATTTGGCATGTAAATACCTGTAGTAATATACGCTATTATAATTAAAAATTCAAAAACATGTTCCCTATAAACTTAAACGGTAGTTTGAGAATGGGTGGAAATCTTCGTGTCATCCTTGGCACAAACAGACCTTAAATACAGAGTTTGGTATTTAACCGACTTTTCGTTTTTAAGTTTCGCAGTCCACACGCAAACAAACAAAAGGACACAAAAACGATATTTTTCTAAACAAATGATATGCTCCATTTACATGAGTTTATTTACATGATCCACAAGGTCGGGTAATGTCGGATAGGCTGGTAATGTCGTATACCTAGGTTTCGGCTTGATGGGTGCTGGCATCTTACGACAAGCACTCGAAACATGTTCACTGAGCTGAAGGAAGTATTTAACGGTGGTCGCCATATTGAGTTGTGGTGTTTTATGGAAGCGACATTGAGAAAACTAAATTCACAGAAAACAGAATTTTTAAAGGTAAGTTAACATGCTTTAATTACAACGCTGTTATAGTAACAAAGTAATTTCGTCATGTTATATTCGAAAGTGCGTATTTTGCACTACCTTTTAATATATGTGAAGTACAAGATGTATTGAAATGTGAATGACCAAATGGAAAATGGAAGAATGCCATGAATGCGGGTAATGTCGGATACCTGTCAGTTGGTATCCGACATTACCTACCACTGTGGAAGCACCTTTTTAAATCTTGTAAATAACAGTGAACAACGAAATAGTTAACTTCTAAATGCCAGTAATACAACTAATTAGAGCATAATTCATCATTTACCTGTACGAATTTTATAAAATTTGTTTATTTACATTTAAATAGATAAATAATACTTAAATGTTTATTAGAATTTGTTTATTGAACATTTAACCCATTTAAGCTATATTAGACTGCATCACTACACAAGATGAAGAGTGCATGTATTGCAAAGGAAAGTTCCCTCGTCAGGGGGAAGAATGGATTCAGTGCATCACCTGTGAAGAATGGTGCCATGAGGAATGTTCAGGTGCCGAAAAGCAGACCTTTACTTGTGATTACTGTGCATAAACAGAGAAAATCAGTGGATACCTTTTGTTGTGTATTTTAGGTTTTTCATTTTCTAAGAGTTTTTAAAGATGACATTCCAGTTTATATGTCAGTTTCAAAGTTCAAGGGTTTTAAAACTAGGTTAAGAAGTTAGCCAAGTCTTAAAACCTCACTATGTTTAAGATTTTCAGTCAAAATGAGATTTAATATTGTTTGTGTGTATTACAATAAAATTTGGCGGGTAATCTCGGATAGTGTCCGACATTACCCTCCTATAGCACGACATAAGCATTTTGCCCATTCTCCTTTAAATCTTCAATAGAAAATATGCCCTTCATGTTAAGACCTTGTATGCTTCACAGGATTAAACGCACTGCATAGGCAAAATATTGTGGTAAAATATGCCCTTAGTATAGGTTCTTACACACCACAATTCTCAAAAATGAAAATGGTATCCGACATTACCCGCCCTTACACATGTTGAGGTTCCCTGAATCCAAAAACGCATGTTTAGAAGAAGGTGTGTAAATGTATGAGTGTATACGATAACTCAAAGCCGAAAAGTTGGTAAAATACCAAAATTGGTGTATAAGTTTAGTATCTTCCAAGAATGCAACACAAACATTTTAAAAGAAATCCCCCCACTTCAAAATCGAAAATGATGATTTGCTCAAAAATAGCTCTATAGAGTTTGAATAAAATACTGTATATTATAGATATTTATATTATAAACAACATTAATATCATAAATTTTCTGGGAATACCTCTTTATTATGGAAACATTTAACTGATTTTCACATTCATAACCCGTAAGAGATAGACTAAAACTTAGTACACAAAACTGTATATCTCATAAAAACACACAATTTATGTCACATACATTTTTTTTTTGAGTTGACCACTTCCGAGATATACATATCTAGTGATTTTAGTTTTAAAATACTTTACGCTTCTCATAGGAGAATTTATCGGTTCCTGACCATGCACAGAAATGAATTTCAATCACATAGCAACAGCTATTAAAATATTTGACCATTGATTTAGCCTAGTTGTTCACTGATTTCTCTTCTGCTTATAAGGAACTAAATAATAAAACCATTTCTACTAAAGTTTATCTCGATTATCTTGAAGTAGATAGAAGAATAAGCTTTCTAAGAATATTTATTACAGAGATGTAGATAAAGGCATGTGAATGGAACACAGCAAAATTTCAAGTTATGCTGTACACAACACAATTTTAAACATAGCTAAGACAAGATTGGACAAAGCATTTATTAAGCATACGAAACTCCAGATTGGACAACATGCAGAGAATCACCCTCCGTGGTATAGTGATTATAATGTTAGCCACTTGCACCCAAGGTCGCGTGTTCAAACCTGGCGGAGGGCGATGGATTTTTTTCGGGCGTAAAAGTCCTTCAGTGAAGCCGTTGGTCTCGTGTTGTAGATTTACGGCACGTGAAAGAACCTCAAGCCTGATAAAGGTGCCTCTGAGCAAAATTAAGTGGTCTTCACCCCCAACATAGTATGGGATCCTGAGAACCATAGTAGTAGTTAAAGAGCGTCCATAAATAAAACACATTTTCCATTTTGCATGCAGAGATGTAGAAGAGATCAAGGATGACCCAGGACCACTGGAGACAATTATTGTGAGTCAGAGCGGACCCAGTGGTACAGTTCTGTTGAATAAAACATGCATTTTATTCATACTGCTATACGAATTTGTAAGTTACAAATCATAGCTCTGTCACCAAATGATAGAATACAACCGATTCAATGCTATTATGAAAGCAAAAGGCGTTTTTCTCAAGGTCTGAGAACATTTAGAACCCTTTACAATATAAGAGCAGGCCGGTGTTCCATTCCTCAAGTTCCAACCAAGTGGCTGCTATGATGCTCCAGATCTCAATCCGACCGACTTTGGTTGTGGAGTTACCTTAAAGAACAAGTTTTCCTGATACATCCAACAACCCGACAGCAACTGAAAGATGTTATTTTGCATAAAATTGCTAATATTTAAAGATATCTTCGCTCATAACCGTTCCCTCCATTGTTGTTGTTTTAAAGCTTAAACTTACGCTTTTAATAGTTCTCTTTTCCGAGGTTTCATTTGATCACTTTGACTATTTTATTCTTCCATTCATTTTATTGGAGCTTTATTTATTTCTGGTTGTTGCGCAGGATTTTATCAGATTTATTTCATGGTGTTTTAATTTCTGGTTTTAGTAGAGATTTTTATTCCTCAGGGTGCTAATGGTCTTGGCAGTTGAGCGCCCTTAAACACCAATCATCATCATCATCATCATCATCATCATCTCAAGACATTATCTTGTAAATGCTGTGCATGGAGTCAAAGAAAGAATGGTATACACCAAACAAGAGAACAAAGGACATAAAACCTTATTGTTTGCCAAGTATGGGAGGTTTTTTCCTTCTTTTTCGCCACTTTTCTTTTCTCGTACATTGCAATGTTGTAGCGGTTTGAAGTTTGAAGAGATTTTTGAAATACCTCATATTTGTTACCATTTAGACGATTATCATACTTTAGGTAATATACCTCCACTACTTATTGCAAGTAATTTTATTCAGAAAGCAGGTACCTAAAATCTGACTCAATTTGCATAATTTCATAATGCAGTACAATTCTAATTCCATCACTCATCAGAAAATATGCAGTCACTGGTAACAACTAAATTTGTGACAGTAAATTCTGTTTCTTTGAAAGTCTTTAATGGCAATGATTTTTTTTTTCTGTTTTCTCCAGATACATAATCGCTTATAACTTTATTCTATTATAACCATTTCAGGTTGCACAGAGAATTAATGTGCAGAAACAATAATATTTGTTCCTGTTCCATTAGTAATACAAATTCCAAGGAAAGTATCTTGGGAATCTGTGATACTAATATTGCCAAGCTAACCCACCTGCTCAAATTCAGCCAATCGCAAATGCTTGAAGAATTGGGAACGAATTATATTTTGTGTTTAGATGTGCAAAAATGCACTTCATTTCAAAACTTCCCAATCAATGAAGTGAATAAGAAGAATCAAATGTATTTATGAAATTAAATGTACAAAATACACCTACAATAATAATCTTGCAGTTAAATTAAGAATAGTAATACAACTAACGTATTATATAAATACCTAACTACTTATTATTCAGTATAGCAATATTATATCAATTACCAGCATGTTTATAAAATTTACTATGAAGCCTCAACATTAGTACTACATCACAAATTTTGATATTCTTAATTCACAATATTTACTTTAATTAATATCTAGCATGTATTCTCTTTAAATTATCCCTAAACTTATATAAGGTCAGAGGGCAGCCCTGAAAGGCTGTTAAAGGTAATTCATTCCATTCTTCAATGGTCCTATTAACAAAAGATAATGTTCCTACGTCGGTTCTGTACCTTCTACCCTTAATTTTATACAAACAGTCGTTTCGTCCGTAGTATGCCGGGTTTTCTAACCTATTTCTAACGTTCAACTATGCACTTAAACCAGTATACGCATTAAATAGTGTCTTTTACGCCTATGTCTCTTTTAAAACCTATGTCTTTTACGCCCATTTATTCTCTTCTCCTTTCGTAAGCCCAAAATCTTTACCTCTCTTTATGAATTTTACAGCCCTTCTCTGTATCTTTTCCAACGCTTCAGCTTGATTTCACCTGAATGGGTCCCAGCATGCTACTCCATATTCCATAACCGACCGCACTAAGGACTTGTAAGCAACTTCCCGGGAATTTGCATTCCCCTTCTTCAGTATTCTCATTGCGAAGTGCAATATCTTCCACGCTTTCCTAGACGTAGACTTTATCTGATCCTCCCATCCGGCATTACTTGACAAGCACACTCCCAAATATGTGCAGCGTCCACCTGTGGAATTTGTTCCTTGCCCATATGGTAGCTATGAAGAACTTTCCCCTCAGTTTGACTAAAAACAATTGACTTACTTTTCCTAGCATTAATTGTCATTTTGTTTGCGCCACCTACTTATTTCATTTAGGTCATCCTGAAGATGGTGTTTCGAATCTTATTGTAAATAATACAATCGTCTGCGAACAATCTTATCTGACATTTAATATTTAAAGCTATACCATTAACAAAGATAAGAAAAGGTAAGGGACCCAGTACCGAGCCTTGGGGCACACCCGAACTTACAAAACCCTTTTCTTGCTCTTTGTGTCCTTTCTTTCAAAATAACAGGTAAAACATATATCCTTGAGTTCTATTTTGAAGCTCAGGGGCAGTTTATGGATCATCGACTTTGAGCACGATGTGGATCACTGGTGTCATTAAAGCAGGAGTGGCGCCAGGAAACTGGCGTATCTCCAGAAACAAGAGGTCTGTGGAAAACCATGATTCAGGCTGCACGAGCGGCGCACGAATGTGAAAACCGTGCGGTCAGATAGGAGTGGCAGACACGGGACGTAAGAGACTGACAGCTCAATAGCAAGCACAAACATGGAGACCCGGCCACGTAATAATGTTTGATATTAGAAGATTGGTAGGGGAAAACGTTTGGCGAGATGTCCGTGACAAGAACTAAAGAGATGAATGACGAGGCAGACTTCCAAGGGAATACTAATGCAACTGTAGAAAGCGGGAAGGTGCAGAAGAGAAAAAAAGCCAAGATACCACACACAGCCGATCGCTGTTTCCCCAGAGATATGACGAGCAAGGCTTCCGCTCACGTCAGCATCCTCCAAAGCGCATGCAAAACAATACCTTGGCTTCGCCATTGTGAATGACAAAACACATGAGAAACTCCAGATGGAGTCGCTTCACGTACGGGGTTAAAATCGCTCTTGTATTCCCGGACCGCAGTTGTAAAAGTTTCTCAAGACACGCCGCATCTGGACAATAAATTCCCGAACGAGTTTGGATGTAAACATTGTTATCAGATTGCATTGAGCGGAGTACGAGGGCAACGACCACCGCTTATGATGCAAATCCCGTCGCAATTGTATTGGGCAATTACGCGATTAAAACATTTACCTTCTTTTTTCTCCATTTGCATATCCGTTCGAGCTGTTGGCACAATACCGCGAGCTAGAGGCATAGGCCAGGACAGGTGAAGTGATCCATTATCTCTTTAATGGTTTTCTGCTCCAAACGAGAGCATTAGCATCCGCTTTCAAAAACCACCAGTTCACTTTCGATATAATAACAGGTCAACTAGAACGGATTAATATAAATCACAGAGTCAATCATAAAATAACCGTAGGTGATAGCTTAAAATTTTCACACGAAATTTTAATTGCTTACATAATACCGCGTTCATAGAACCAATTTAAAATCAAATAAAATTATACTGAGTAGTCGGTACCTTGCATACATCCCAAAGCTTTATTCATAGAGACAGAATAGGTAAGTTCACACACACACACACACACACACACACACACACACACACACACACACACACACACACACACACACAAGTGGAGTGCTTCCAACACTGCTGTAAAGTCTTCAGGGACTTGAAAAAAGTATTATACAAGTGGATAAACAGAGAGTTTATCCATGAGTAGAACAATTTAAAATGCGAGGGTCGTTTTTTAAGTTCTAGAGTGAATAATAGAGGTTTGTCCACTTGTATAATACATTATTTTATCCTACAGATACGATAAATTAATATATGACAAATATTCAGTTAATGATTTTACAACAGATAGTAATAAATTAAATAAGGAATAAGGTATTGAAGTGCGGCGTTCTTATAGTTATAAAATATGGTAGGCTATGAATGAATACTAATTTTGTTTTTATTGCTGCTAGTTTTAAATTGATTAAGTTTACGATGGACGTTGAGAACGTTAATATATTGATTCCAAATGATATAGAATAAAGCAAAAGAAGCGGTTGAGGCTTTCTTACCGTCGACTTCACGGAAATTATATAAAAAAAGAGTTAAAAGGTTATAGAAAATTTGTTGTTACCAACCATTAATTTATTTACTTTATCCCACTCGTTACGGAAGCAATGAGTAAATTTTTTTTTACTTTATCCCAACCGTTGCGCTGATAACTATCACCTTTATTTAAAGTCTTACATCGTTTCTGTATAGCAGCGGTGTCTATTACAAGTATCTGTAGGATAAGGAATCTTTAAAAGCATATTAAAACCTTTGCATTAATTTGGCATATTGTTGAAGGTTTACGTTAACTTATAAGTGTTTGGATTATGTTCGTTGGGTCTGTAATGTATCTGTGAAAATTAACAAAAATTGTGAAATTAAAGATCAAAGTAAGAAGTAATATTTACAGGATGATATATATTGATCGGAGAAGAAGTAATATGAATTATAAATTCTAATAAACAATATCTACCAATTAATTGAAGTTATAATGCCCAATTTAACCTTGTTCACAGGCAAACCTTTTTTCAGCGTACGTCCACAAGACTCAATTGTTCTATAAACTTGATTCAAAAGCTTTCCATTGTCTTTAAAAGTTGCATAAAAGAAAATAACTCTTTAAAATAATGCGTCAACTTTAAACATTTAATTATTGACTTTTAAAGCATCAAAGGTTGAAATTACAAAAATTATTTTGCATCAATAATAGGGGTTATCATAAAAATCCCATATAGTATATATTTTATAACTCATTTACTATAAAATTTCAATTTTTTGAAGTGAATATATTTAAAAAGGCTCGTGTGGAGAACGTTTACTGCAATAATGACTATAACCGATAGAAGATTGGGGTATCGCATCACAAAATAACTTCAGATCCCCATGTGGTTTACCGGGAATCATGCGAGTCATTTGGAGAACCTAATTCTGGGCTGTCATGTTGCCATGGTAACTCAGTGGTTATAACAACCAGTTAGAGAGCGGGAGATCTGAGGTTCAAATCCCGGCCTTGGCATTGAATTGTTCAGTCTGACTCTACCTATGCAACTTGAGTCCTACACACGGCTTGTTTGAAAAAAAAATAATCAATAGAAGGTTAATATTTAAATAAATATGAAAGCTAGAGTTTTCAAAGATAAAAAACAATCTCGTGTGTTCCATTCACATGACTTCCTGTAGCTGTTCTACAAAAAAAAAAAAAACATTCTTACAAAAATGTATTGTTTTATTCACATTATGCAAATCAATATAAACATTAGCAGAATTGGTTTATTATTTGCTTATTCATAAATAGAAGAGAAATAAACTAGTAGCCTAAGGATGGTCAAATATTTAAAATCTAGTCTCTATGTAAAACAATTGAAGTTCGGTCAGTTTTGTATGGCCAGCAGTAAAACAAGAGAGACGAAACAAAATGTGTCTTCCTGTTTGAGAAAAGTTGTATAGTTTAAAATTTAAACCAATTATTATATAATTTGTTTCAGAGATATAGAGAAAAACATTTGAATGGAGCACATCACATTAGTTATGTTGCACACACAGGGACGTTTTTAAAACATGTTGTTTTTTTTTTATTCAGGGGGTCTTAAAACATATATTGCCGTGAAATCTTAGTATCGAAATTTTGGGTGGAATACAATACCTTCTCTATCTAGTAAGTGTATTGTACATGCATGCTAGAGAAAGTAAGAATTCAACGGCATAGTCAGTTGAGAAATTTAAATATCGTGCTGCCACGCCACCATGATAGGTAGTTGTTTAGCGCAACTGGATAGAAATCGGCGGGTTGGTGATTTAAATCCTGAATATGACGTTGAATTTTTCAATTTGATTCTGCCTTTCTAATCTTATTCCATACGGCTCGTGTGAAGAAAAAAAACTTCATATACTTTGTCTTCCACAAACAGCCATAGTTTTTTGTTTTCTCTAGCAAGTATGCCCATACAAGGTACATAGTAGGTAGAGAAGGTACTGTTTTCCACCCATTTGATGTCAATATTTCACCGGAAATATATGTTTTGAGGTTCCAAAAAAACCTTTTTAGAAAAATGTCCATGTATGTATGTGCTTGTGGATAGCATAGTTCAAAAAGGAAAAGCCTGTTAAAACCCAAAAGTGGTACTTATGATTCGTATCTTCCAGGGATGCGACACGGAAATTTTCAAAAATATCCTGCCACCATGAACTGCTCTTTACATGGAAAAATTATTGAACATTTTATATTTTTCAAAAATGGCTCTAACAATTGTTATTAAAGCACCGTAAAGATATTTACATTGTACATAACATCTATTTTAATTTTTGAGGGAATAGTCTCTGAAAAAGTGTTTATTCTGGATGAGTTTTTAAGAATTGTTCATAATGGTTAAACCGCAAGAAATAGACAAAAACTGTAAATCTCGTTAAAACACATAATTTATGTCATCTATGTTTTTGAGATATTCCTAGTTATTGGTTTCAGTTTTAAATTTAAGCTTTAAATTACTTCAATCGGACCCATGCAAAGTGAACCGTATTTCAAGTGCTTCACATTGCGACCAGCTTTTATAAAATTTCTCTTTCGCTTTAGCGTAATGTATTCCCCTATTTCTTTTGTACTTACAATGAAGCCATAAGACCAATTCTTGTAATGTTTATCTCGATTAGCATGCTGTAAGAACAGTTTGTATTTGGTACAGATCGAGAAAGCTATGTGAATGCTACACATCAGATTCCATTTTAAATTGAACATCATAATTTCCCAAGCTTCCTAGGATCCTAAGTTCCTTTACTGTACTGAATCCGTTGTCTGTGGAGAAATCATTTTAATGTTTTTAAAAAAATCGGAATGTTCCATTCACATGACTTTCTCTACATATCTGTAGCAAATTATTGTTAGAAAGTCTATTTTTCTATCTCCTTCATAACATTAGCAGAAATGCTTATTTCTTGCTTTGTTTTAAGTCGAAGGGAAAGAAGAGAGCACACTAAGCTAAAACGGTAGTAAAATCTTTTAAAATATGGTTGCCATGTGATTGAAATCCGTTATTTTGCATTGCCGAAAGGTGAAAAATGCCCCTAAGAGAAAAGTTTTAAAGCTGAAACCAATAAAAATCTGATGTGTACCACTCACATGACTTTCTCTATATCCCTGCAACAAATTATTCTTAAAAAGCTTATACTTCTATTAACTTCATGCTAATCAGAAAAACATTAGCAGAGATAGCCATATCACTTGCTTCGTTGTAAGTAGAGGTGAAATAAGGGAGTACCATAGGTTAAAGTGATACTTAAAAGCTGGTTATGTTACTGAAGTTCCTTTGTTTGTATGGACAGCGGTTGACAAATTCCTGTATGAGAAATGTATAAGTTTTTCATAGCAGAAACCAAAAATAAGGAATGTCACGAAAACAACGAACTCCACAAAAAATGTATATAACATAAAGTGGGTTTTATCGTGCTCTACATTTTTTCTGTAGTAAGTTTTTGTCCATCTCTTACGGTTTAGCAGTTATTCAAAATTTAGTAAAATTCATCCAGAATAAACTGCTCTTCAGAGGCTATTTCCAGAAAATTCAAGATAAACATTTTATTTGTGAGATAAATATCTTTAATATCCGAAATTTTAATCAAAATCGTTAGAGCCATTTTTCAGAAAATCAAAATTTTCGAAAAAAGTTCCATGTAAAGGGTAGTTGGGGTTGGGGGGATTTTTCTCAAAATCTTCGTGTCGGATCCCTGGAAGATACTAAACTTAAATACTAAGTTTGGTATTTTATCTACTTTTCGCTTTTGAGTTGTGTTCACACACACACACACACACACACACACACACACACACACACGGACCTTTTTCCGAAAATGCTTTTTTTAGATAAAGGATACCCTAAATCATATAGTTCCGGTCAAATCTCGGTATCGCATTTTTTGGTGGAGTGCAATACATTCTCTACACACTATGTACATAGTGCCTACAGAGAAAGTAAAAATGAATGTCTCATAAATGATCAACTCCAAGAAAAACTGCATATAACCTAAAGTGCGTGTTTTAACGAGATCTGCATTTGTCAGGAAGTAAATTTTTCTATCACCTACGGTTTACTAGTTCCGCAAAATTTAGCGAAATCCATTCAGAATGAAGAGCTGTTCGGAGGTTATTTTCAAAAAATTCAAAACATAAATTTTGTTTGTCATGTAAGTATCTTGAACTAACGGTATTTTAATCAAAGTCGTTGGCTTCATTTTTGGGAGAATCAAAATTTTCGAAAATTTTTCTTTGGAAAGGGTAGTTTGGAATTGGGGAATTTTCCTCAAAATCTTCATGTAGCATCCCTGGAAGATACTAAACATAAATACCATGTTTAGTATTTTACCGATTTTTCGTTTTTGAGTTATCCTGTTTACAGGCACACGGACCTTTTTCTAAAAAATGCCTTTTTACACAGGTGACACCAAAAAGTGTATTTCCGGTGGAATTTCGGTATCAAATGTTTGGTTGGAGTGCAAAACCTTCTCTACCTATGTACCATGTACTATGTAGAGAAAGTAAAAATGGGGGTCCTGAAGGCCTCGAAACATATTTCTGTTTAAATCTCGGTATGTAATTTTTGGGCGGAATGCAGTACCTTCTCTATACACTGTACAATATGTGAAATTTCACATACAATTTCAAGTTAAGCTTAGTGCAAGTTAGAAATGAAACAAACTTCACTGTGTTAATTCCTGTATTTCATTAACAACAAATAGTAATGATAAATCCAGGTTATGGGTAGTTAAAATAATGTATGTAATTAGTTGCAAATATAGAGTATAGATTTTGAAGATACAGTGCTTGTTGTAAGATTCTGTATGAAAATTGATGCTAAAGCTAAATGTGTAACAATTTCTCTTGTTACAAAAATTTTCGAACAATGACAGAGAAAAGGAGTCTATGATACAGTTGCAAAATCTTTGAGTTAAAGAAATACAGCAAGGCGTGGATTTTTGTTGTTGCACTTTTAGGAATTAGGAATTTTTCTTGGGTTCAACATCTAAATAGATGCGAAATATATAGTGATTAGACACAGATAAGAACCTCGTTTTTCGGATATAGATCTCAATTAGTCAATCAAATCAACCAACAGGAGATACATCATAACATCTGGCGTAAAATCGCATCTTCAATTCAATATATTGGACTTCTTTGTGCCATCTGAAAATATACTTTTATCGATCACGCCTGTTTCGGAGGAACTCGTTTAAGAAAAGGTTTAACTATTTTAAAATTGAAACCAATAATAACAAATATCTCGGAAATAGTTAATTCCATAAGAAATGTATACGACATAAATGCTCAGTTTTAAC
Source organism: Hymenopus coronatus (assembly GCA_030762935.1). NCBI lineage: Eukaryota > Metazoa > Arthropoda > Insecta > Mantodea > Hymenopodidae > Hymenopus > Hymenopus coronatus. The sequence continues at coordinate 60,782,789 of CM060898.1, read as the reverse complement.
AGATCTAAATTTGTTATATAGTAAGTTTTTGTCCCTCTCTTGTGATTCACCAGTGAAAGTCATCCAGTGTGAAGTGACCTTCAGAGGTTATTCCTAGGTAATTCAACATAAATACTTTATTTTTCAGGCAAACTTCTCTAATATATGGTATTTTAATCAAAATCGTTTGAACTATTTTTGAGAAAAAAAAGATTCGAAAATTTTTCCATGGAAAAGTTGGTTTTGGGTTTAGGATTTTCTTGTAGTATTCTTGGAATATGCTAGACTTAAATGTAAAAATTGGCATTTAACCGACTTTGCGTTATGCAGTCAACAGACAAACACAGATACACATAGCACGCACACATAGTTTTTCCTAAAATTTAATTTTTGTCAGGGGATTTCAATGTATGTATTTCTATGAAATTCCGGTATAAAATTTTGGGTGGAGTACTGTGTCCATGTACATACGTGCTATGCGAAGTTAACAGCCTCTAAGCTGTGCATGTTTCTTGAAAATCGTTCACAGAAATTACTCGCTCTGGACTTGAGGACCTCAGTTCTGCTCTATCTTCTGTTCTGAGCGAGGCAACTAATGGACTATAACTTTCTCTTTCGTTCTGGGTTTCATAAGATACTCATCGCATTTTTTTCATCTTGCACATAATTTGGAACACTTCAACAATCCAATGGACTTTACGAACCATAAACTTCAGACATTTACGATGATATATTTTACAGATTCTTATAGTAATCTTTAACCTGCTACTCTTGAACATTACACGTTAATCCTCACTGATGTTAAAATTGCTATTCATTTGTAAGCATTCATTAGAGCATCATTTTTTTTCCGTGGGTAGACATAATGGTCTAAAAGACGGTATGTCGTAAATTTATTTCACTATGAATGATTACGTCAGTTTTGCGAGAAGTTTTATCCAATAACAATGAATAAATAGCATTTTCAAAACAAAGTTATTATGTAATAAGGATTCATACAATTTTTTCGTTTCTACTTGCACATAATACACTGCAAAATAACTTATTTTCTTTTTCTTCTTCGTATATAATAGCTACATAAGTAGAAAATATATTGCATACACTCAAAGATTCAATACCGGGGTTTCACCGAAAATATACGCTCTAGTGTTTCCTGAATCAAAATTCCGCGAGCATGTGCCCATGAACACGGTAACTCAAAAACGTAGTCGGTTAAATAGTAAACTTGATAATTAAGTTCAGCATTTTATAAAAATGCGACAAGAAGAATTTCAGGGAAATGTCCCCACCCCAAAGTATTCTTTACATGAAAATGGTTTTGAAAATTTAATTTTCCCAAAAATTGTGTAACGATTTTGATTTTGATTAAAAGACCGTATATTAAATTATGTTCAGGACAAAATAAAATGTATGACTTAATTTTCTGGGAATTGCGTCATAACACTTATTCATTCTGAATAACTTTGCATAACTGGTAAACTGTAGAAGATAGACAAAAACTTACTGCACAGAAAATATAGATCTGTTAAAGCACACAATTTCTCTACAAAAACAATGTGTTAATACTGAAATTACATAAATTACGTTTTTTAACCTGATCAACATTTTTATGTGCTAAGGGTAGTTTCGGGTGGGGGTATTTTCTTGAAAATCTTCGTGTCGCAGCCCTGGAAGATACCTACTCTGCTTAAGTAAAGGTGAAATCTCGGTATCGAAGTTTGGGGTGTAATACAATACCTTCTCTATACACTATGTATAATCAAAAGATTAATAAGTTATTACATCATGCTAATCAAGATACTCATAAGTTGATTTAGTTTTATTACTTCTCCTTTTAAGCAGAAAGGAAATATGAAAATGCACAGGCTAGAGCGATAGTCTCGTTCTTTAAAAGCGGTCGCTCTGTGAAGCAATTGAAATTCTAATCTCTTTGCTTGCCAGGAATAACCAAACGAGAAGAAAGTTGTCTTGCGTTTGAGAAAAGTTTAAGTAGCTAAAAATAAAACCAATAACCCATGATATCTCGCAAACAGTTAACTCTACAAAAAAAATTGTATCTTCCATAAATTGTATGATTTAATGATATCTACATTTTCTGTGTAGTAAGTTTGTATATCTCTTACGGTTTCCAGTTACACAAAAGTCATCCAGAGCAAAGAGATCTTCAGAAGCTATTCCCAGAAAATTCAAGATATACATTTCGTTTGTCATAAAAATATCCTAAACATAAGGTATTTTAATCAAAATAATTAGAGCTGTTTTTTAAAAAATAAAAATTTTCGAAAACTTTTACATGTAAAGGGTATTTGGGGCGGAGGGATGTTCTTGAAAATCTTCTTGTTGTATCCTTGGAAGATACCAAACTTAAGTACCAAGTTTGGTATTTAACGGTCTTTTCGTTTCTGTGCTATGCTCACCACAGGCACACACATACACACAGAAAGGCTTACACACGGACATTTTTCTAAAAATGCTTTTTTTTTGGGGTGTCAAAACTTTACTTCTGATGAAATTTTGGTATCGAATTTTTGGACGCAATACAATATCTTCTCTATGCACTATATACATCGTAGTTACGTGAAGATAAAATAAAAAAGATATTTCGGAAATTAATAATGGCACAAAAAGTTGTTTGACAGAAGCTGTTCGCTTTAACCAGATATATCTACATTTTTGTGCTAAGTTTTCGTTTATGACCTGGGGTTTACCAATTAAAGAAAAAGCATTCACAGTGCTAAGTTTTCGTTTATAGCCTGGGGTTTACCAATTAAAGAAAAAGCGTTCACAGTGCTAAGTTTTCGTTTATGGCCTGGGGTTTACCAATTAAAGAAAAAGCATTCACAATGAAGAGCTATACTCCAGCTGTTCCCAGAAAATTAAAATATACATTTGATCTGTCACTTAAGTAGCTAACCATGCGATTATTTAACCAAAATGTTAGCAACAATGTTTGAGAAAATAAAAGATGAGCAAGTTTGAATATATATCGTACTTTTGGGAGGATGATTCTCTTAACAAACTTCGTGTGACATTCATTTAAGACACTTAAATACCAAGTTTTATTACTAGCCGACTTCTTGTGTTTTAGTCACAGACATACAGACAACACAGTAAAACATTTCTTTTCATAAAACCTATAAAGAAACGTATTTCCAGTGAAATTTTGCTAGCGAAGTTTTGAGTGGAATGCAGTGCTTACTACACTGGAAGTATTTGAATAGTGTAAGTAGTGTGGTATAGTATTCCAATATGGTAAAATGAGGCGTACAAAGTGGTAAGATAAAATGGATATTTAAGCTGTTTAAGATTGTTTTGGATACAACAAACCAGGGGTCAAAAAAGGACGGAATCTAGAATTATTTCCATCTTCATTTTTATCATCCACCAAATATCATTCTACATTAGGCCACCTGCCAGCTAATGACTATGGCTCCCGCTTGTTATGTGACGTTCTTTTCCACAATATCGAATGAGTTCCATTCACATGCCTTTCTAAACCTGTTCTTCAAACGCACCATTATCACAAACTATCGTTATTTTATCTACATCATGCTAAAAGAGACAGACATTAACAGAAAAGGTCTTATTACTTGCTTCCTTATAAGTATAAGGGAAAACACTAGGCTAAAGTCATGGTCAAATCTTTTAAAACTGATCACTTTGGTGAAATAATTGAAGTGCGGTTTTCTTACCGCTTGAAAAAATTAAAGTGTTGGAAAATATCAACCAATAACACGGAATGCCTCGGAAATGGTTAACGCTACAAAAATGTATATGGCATAAATTGTGTGTTTTAATAACATCTACAGTTTATGTGTAGTAAGTTTTGTTTATCTCTTACAGCTATGCAAAAGTCATCCAGAATGAATAGGACTTCAAAAGGCAACCCCAACAATTTCAAGATACATATTTTATTTGCCATGTAAATATATTAAATTGTGATGGTTTAATAAAAGGACGTTAGAGGAAGTTTTAAGATAATCTAAAATTTACATAAATCTTCCATGTTAAACATAGTTTGGGTTTGGGGGATTTTTCCTGTCCCATGTCCCATTCTTGGAAGCGACTAAACTTAAATATAAAGTTTGGTATACAATTGTATTATATCCAAAATTTCGATGCCACATTTTAGCGGAAATATATACTTTGAGGTCCACTGAGCTCAAAAATAGCATTTTAGGAAAAAGATTTATGTGTTTGTGTATGTGAATGCCTATGGACAGCATAGCCCAAAAACTAAAATATCATTAAATACCGAACTTGCTATTTAAGTTTGGTATCTTTCAAGGATGCGACACTAATATTTTGACGAAAATCCCCCACCCCAAACTACACTTTACATGGAAAATGTTTTGAAAATTTGTTTTTCTCAGAAATTCATCTAACGATTTTGACTAAAATATCGTATAGTAAACTATTTACATGGCAAATAAAATGTATATCTTGAATTTTCGGGGAATAGCTTCCAAAAAAACAAAACAAAAAAAAACAAAAAACAGCAGATCATTCTGGATGAATTTTTCTGTTTTTTTGCATAGCTGGTAAACAATAAGAGATACACCAACATGTAGATTCGTTAAAACAACAATTTATGTCATATACATATTTATTGTAGAGTTGGCCGGTTCCGACATATTCCTTTTTATTTGTTTCAATTTTAAACTACGCATCTTTTCAAACGAGGCTCTTTTCGTTTCATCTTTGTTTTCTGGAAATTCAAAGCGAATCGAACTTTAATTGTTAACATATCGATCGGCTTTTAAAAGATTTGACTATCGCTTTAGCCTGGTATATACCCTTATTTCCCTTCTACTTCTAAGAAACTAAGTAGTAAGATCATTTTTGTTAATCTTTTTTAAGAATAGTTTGTTTGCAGAACAGGTAGAGAAAGTCATGTGATTGTAACACAGCAGATTTTTACTTTCTCTACACGTACTATGTACATAGTGCATAGAGAAAGTATTGCACTCGACCCAAAAATGCGATACCGAGATTTCATTGGAAATATATGTTTTAGTCCCCTGTATCCAAAAAGCATTTTCAGTAAAAGGTCCGTGTGTCTGTGAGCACAATAACTCAAAAACAAACAGTCGGTAAAATACCAAACTTGGTGTTTAAGTTTACTATCTTCCAGGGATGCGACACGAAGATTTTGGGAAAAATCCCCCCACTCATTACCCTTTACATGGACAAATTTGATTGTCTTAAAAATGGCTCTGACGTTTTTGATTAAAACACCGTATATGAAAGATATTTATATGGTAAATGAAATGTTTATCTCGAATTTTCCGGGAATAGCCTCTAAAGACCCCTTTATTCTGAATGAATTTTGCTTAATTTTGTGTAACTGGTAAACCGTAATAGATAGGCAAAACTTACTGCAAAACAATTGTAGATCACGTTAAAACACACAATTTATGTCATATATGTCTTTATCGTAGAGTTGACCATATTCCATGTTATTTTTTTCGAATCTAAAATAATTAAACTTTTTTTCATCCAGAAAGTTGTGAAACGGGTTTCATCCACATGGCAACCGGCTTTTAAAAGATTTGACTAACGCTTTTGCCTAGTGAACTCCCTTATTTACCTCCTACTTACAAGAAAGTAAGTAATTAAGACAATTTCTGCTAATATTTATCTCGATTATCATGAAATATATAGAGGAATAAGATTTTTAGCATTAATTTGTCATAGAGATGTAGAGAAAGTCATGTGATTGTAATACATCAGATTTTTAGCTATGCTGCCTACATCAACGCGCTCACGTATACACACACATGGCCCATTTTCTAAAGTTGCCATTGTTGAGGCGTCTTCAAAGCATTTTTTCTATTTTTGGGTGGAATTAAAACTATTGATATTTATCATCCTGCAAGTAGTGGATAGTGGATAGTGACTATGACTTACGTTGGGTCTTATAATAACATATATTTAAACAGACTACTTGCCCAGTCTGTGCAAATAGTTTAAGCTAGTTCTAAGAACACACGCTGGAAGGGTACAGTATATCTTGCTCTCAAAGATGCACCCACAGAAGACAAATTGTGGCGGAATGACAGAAAAACTTCTAATCTCTGCTCCCGCTGTAATGAGGTGGGAACACTGCACAATGAACTAGTGGACGGCACCTTCAAAAGCTCTATTTGGGATTGGGTATTTGGCAGAATCTGTGTCATCTGCGGTGGGCCACAAGAAAAACATGAAATCTATTTAACCTTAGAATTCCAACAGGCAAACAGGCAGCTGTCAGATATCCTGACCTGGATCATATTTGCCACATACTATTGGATTCTGCTGGTTGGAGACGTGGTATAACTAACATGTTTATTCGGTAAGAGCGCTGGGAATTGGAAAAATGGACCTCTCTGTGGTTGGATCTTCGGCATTTAAAGGGACTCTGTGACAAAGTCAGCAACTATCCCCCTAAAAAAAATAAATATAAGGTGACACATCCACCTTAGTTATTCTGAAGTGCAAGCTACAATTAACATATTGATTAATGTATCGTATTTCTTATGTATTAGTATGTATAATATGAAATAATAATGAATAAAAAAAAAAATCTGATGTGTTCCATTCACATGACTTTGTCTACATCACCGCAACAAATGATTGTGAAAAGCTTAGGTATCTATTTACTTCATGCTAATTGAGAAAACATTAGCAGAAATAGTGTTATTACTTGCTTCCTTGTAAGTAGAAGCGAAATAAATAAAGTCTTAGTCACAAACTGGTGGCTATGTGACTGAAGTTCCTTTGTTTGTATGGACAGGAATTGACAAATTCCTGTATGAGAAAATTATAAGCTTTTCAAAGTTGAAACCAAAAACAAGGAATATTTTAAAAACGATCAACTCCACGAATAAAATGTATATAACATAAATTGTGTATTTTAATGTGTTCTACATTTTCTATGTGTTAAGTTTTTGTCCACCTCTTACGGTTTAGCAGTTATGCAAAATTCCGTAAAATTCATCCAGAATAAAGAAGTCTTCAGAGGATATTCCCAGATAATTCAAGATATACAATTTATTTGTCAAGTAAATATCTTAAATATACGGGATTTTAATCAAAATCGTTAGAGCCATTTTTAAGAAAATCAACATTTTCGAATTTTTTTCCATGTAAAGGGTTGTTGGGGGTGGGGGGATTTTCTTGAAAATCTTCGTGTCGCATCCTTGGAAGATACCAAACTTAAATACCAAGTTTGGTTTTTAACGATCTTTTCGTTTTTGAGCTATGCTGCCCACAGACAGACACACGGACATTTTCCTTCAATTTGGCAAGAAAGACCACAAGACCCTAGTGCTTGGATAGAGGACATGAAGAATTTCGTGGTGACATCATCAGCAGGTGTGGGTCCGTGTTATTCCAGACGCGTGATATTCCGCAAGAGGCACGAGCCGATAGGAAAACACATCAGTGTCAATTTTTATTCAGAACCGTGGACTTTCCACCAGAGAAAACGAGCCGTTTATGTCGGTGGCTGGTGAAGTGAAGATCTTGTAGCTATTTAAGGTGCCGACTCTTAAGTCTATGACAACCGTGACTCCAGTCAAGAGACAGCTGATGTTTATTGTGCATCACATTTTCATAAGTACCGCGTGCGCGCACACAGTAGATTCGTCAAAGTGACTCGAGCCATCAGCTTCGTGCAACTCTCTTACTGGCTCCTTATCGTCAATCTTTCGAGAGTCATTGCTGATGTCTCTGGAAGATGACAGCGGAACGAAAATGAGGCACGTGGAAGATACACAGCTGCTATACCGCCGTAGAAACTCAGATTACTGAATGTCTGCATATCAGGAGATGTCTCATCACTACAATGAGGATTTATATGCAGCCAGCATTTCCAAAATAAGTATGCAGCTATCATCAAAAGACTTTAGAATACTTCCTTAAGTAGGCATTTGGATTACACTAACATCTGAAAGTCAATAACTCAAGAAGCTTCTTAGCACAATTTAAAACGATAGCAATAAATAAGTGCACAATGTGGCAAGAAATAGAAAAAATTTGATGTGTTCCATTCACACAGTTTTCTCTACATCACTGTAACACATTATTGCTAAAAAGCACATTGTTCTATCAACTGTATGATAATCGAGATAAGCATTAGCAGAAATTATCTTATTTGCCTCCTTGTAAGTAGAAGGCAAATAAGGGAATACACTAGGCAAAAGTGATAGTCAAATCTTTTAAAAGCTGGTTGCCATATGGTTGAAACCCGTTTCTATGCAGGACCAAAAGTTTACAAATTTCCTTGGGAGAAAAACTTAAGTATTTTAAATCGGAAATAAATAACTCAAAATATCTCAGAAATGGTCAATTCCACGAGAAAAAAAACCGTATAAATGCTGACATAAATTGTGTGTCTTAACGAGATTTACATTTTTATGTTGCTAAGTTTTAATCTATCTCTTATGGCTTACCAGTTATGCAAAATTCAGCAGAATTCATCCAGAATAAAGAGGTTTTTAGAGGCTATTCCCAGAAAATTCAAGATATACGTTTTATTTGTCATGTGATAATATTTAACATACGGTATGTTAATCAAAATCGTTAGAGCCATTTTTGAGAAAATAACAATTTTCGAAAATGTATCCATTAAAGGGTAGTTGGGGCAGGGGATTCTCTTCACAATATTCGTGTCGCATCCTAGTAAAATACCAAATTTAAATACCGGACCTTTTTATAAAAATCCAAAAACAAATATTTCCGGTGTAATCTCGGTATCGAATTTTTGCGTGCAATACAGTACCTTCTTTATACATTATGTACATAGCACGTGTAGAGAAATTAAATAAGTATTTCACATAGATGGTGTATATTTGCCTATATCTTGTAGTTTTAACAATTATAAATAGACAACAAGAATGACCAGAACTTCAGAAGATCTTCCCCGAAAATTAAAGTATATAGTTCATTTGTAATGAAAAAATCTTAAACACTTGGTACTGTAGTAAAAATCGCTTTAGTTACTTTTTGAGGAGAAAACTTGGAATATTCCACGTAATTAACACATTATTCTGAAAATGATTATTCTTCCATCTACTTCGTGCTAATCAAGATAAATCTTAGCAGGAACTTTGTTCCTATAAGCAGAAGGAAATAAGGGAATACACTAGGCTAATGCGGTGAGAGATATATATGCAGAAATTGTCTTAATACTTGCTATCTTGTGAACTGAGGAGAACGCGATAGTCATACCTTTTGAAAGCAATCACTATATGAAACAAATGAAATTAGGTTCTCATTTGGTGGCTAGGAGTAAAACAAGATATTTATGAAATGAAAGATAACTTCACGTTTGAGAAAAGTAAGTAGTATAAAATTGAAAACAATAACAAGAAATATCTCGGAAACGGATAACGCTACAAAAAATGTATATGACAAATTGCGTCTTTTAACCATATATATGTATATATATATATACTTTTTTCTGTAGTAATTTTTTTTCCATCTTTACGTTACACTAAACTATCCAAAATTACGAGATATTTAGAGATTATTTTCAGGAAATTCAAGATATAGGTACATTACGATCGTCATGAAAATATGTTAAACTGTCATCTTTTAGCCAAAACTCTTAAAGTCATTTTTTAAAAAATAAAAAATTTCGACAAATGTTCCATGTAAAGAGTAATTTGGTGTGGATTTCTGGAATATCTTCGTGTCACATTCTTAGAAGCTACTGAACTTAAATATCAAGTTTGGTATCTAACTGACCTTTTCTTTTTGAGCTTTGCTAACTACACACACACACACACACACCTACACACAATACAAACACGGACTTTTTCTAAAAATGCTCTTTTTTAATTGAGGGGATTTCAGGCATGTATTCCCAGTGAAATTTCGGCATTGCATTTTCGAGTGGAATACCGTACCTTCTCTATAGTAATGTGTAGTATGTATACTTGTAAATACATGATAAGGTAGTTTTTCTTTTGACACAGGAGTCCCAAAAGGTATGTATTTCCAGTGAAATATCGGTATCCATGTACTGAATATTAAATAGAGAACATAATAGCGAATGTTGAAATGTGTTCCAAGTAAAGGGTAGAAGGGTTCAGGGGGGTGGGATTTTCTGAAAATCTTTCTATCACATCTTTATAGATACACACATTAAATATCAAGTTTGATATTTACTGACTTTTCAGTTTTGTACTATATGGATCACAAACACACACACACATTACTCTTTGAATTACTTGGTTTCATTCAGGGTACTGAGAACATGTTTTCCTGATGAAATTTCAACACCGAATTTGTCAGTGGAATGCGTCACTTTCCCTACCGTAAGGTAAAAATAAATTCATAAAATATAGGGAGGGGGGGTCAATGAAATGAATGCGTTATTCGAGTCAGTGTTATCTGTGTTACGCCGGGAACCAGCTAGTAAGATTACAATACTCGTCGTCCTTAGTACGGTGGTGGTGCGGCTGCTTACCAAGCGAGAGACCTGGGTTTGATTCCCGCACCGGCGTGGGGAATTTTCCCTCGCTGGGAGACCTGGTCCGGGGTGCAATCAGCCTCGTGAGGTCCCTGTAGACCCAATTCAGGAGCTATTTGATTAAGAAGTAGCGGGTCCAGATGAAGAAGACCTCATTAATCGGCCGGGAAGGACTCGAGGAGCTGATCACGTCTCACCCTCCAGCACTGCACGACTTCGGGCCGAGTTGGGCGGATGCAGCGGCCGAGCGGTAGGCCTTGGTCCCTTGCGGACTGCTGTGCCATGGAGTTAAGTTAAGATTATAGTACTGGGTCTTCAGATATATTCAGTATAGCACGAGTGGTTTTAAATGCATGGGTCATTATCAGTTCAGCGAGCCGTTGTCTCAGAGGGGAGGTGTGGAACTGAACCTTGCACTGCTTGCATTGTCGACTTCGTAAACAGGTTAATGTATTGGGTAGTGCAGAACTGATTTCCCGGGACATTTTGTGTTTTCTTTGAAAGTTAAATGGAAGTGACCACCGATCACAGAATTAATGTGTTTTCTTAATTTATTCTGTGAAAGACAGTTCTCATTTACTACTGTAAAGATTATGAACACGCGTTTATTGTAATGGGGACGTTATGGCATAACCTACCATAAAGTTCAGTTATTTGAGTTACCTATCACCATAAATATTGCGATTGCGAGTTTACGAGACCCAAGCGAATGTTCCAAATGTAAATATTGAAAGGTACGCTACAAGTCGGTCGCCCTCCATGGTGTACTGATTACCTCTAAAACTCAAGATTGCAGGTTCAAACCTGGTGGAGGGTGACGGGTTTTTTCGGAATAAGGGACGAAAAGGCGGTGGTCCCGTGTAATCTTTATTTGCCCTTAAAGAACCCTATACCTTGAAAGAAGAAGATTACTGGGCAAAATTCCGCCATTTCGCGTCCACAAGTAGAGATTTCATCCTACAATACCATCTCTGGGCGGCGAATCCGATCATGGAAACATAATAACGATGCACTATGCTCCTCTTAGGAGCTACAGGAAGTTAACTAATAATAAAAGTCCCATTTCACAAGGTGACCTCGAAACTGCTGACATCTACTGTTTCTACTCATCGTTTGGTAGTTCTCTGCAAGAGGAGAAACGTCATAAACTCGCTACCTAGTTTTGACGTCATGCGCGGACAAACGACTGGCGAAAAATACCTAATAAATCTTAAGACACTATATAAGAGGCATGTTGCATAGATACTGGGATATAAAGGCGACTGGTTCTCCTCGCATATCCGTATATTTATTTGAAAACGTTCCATTTGTTTCATGCTATTTTGGGCGAAATAAACGAGTACTCATATCAATATTATTTAGTTCAAGGCTCACCAACTGGTTGACCTTTGAGTAAAGCAAAGGGAGCAAGTCTGCTCGATGCTCCTTCAAATCAGCTTCTGTGCAGTGCACACGACCAACTGTGCGGGAAAGGAGAACAGATAATTCCTTCAGTATTCTATTAGTATGCAACATTTTGCGTTTAAAATATATTATCCACTGCATAGGTTAATATACCTATTTTAGGTTCATGACTGGTAGAATAATTTCCATATTATGTCTCATGCATTAGCATTTATAATTCAGATATGAACATCTTCGTTTTTTGTAGTTTTTGGTAGTAATTGATAGTCGTAACACAATAATTGCAAAAACATAATGACTGCTATTATATTATTAACATAATAAAACAAGTTCCTTAACCTGGTTACAACCATTGCAATGAACTGTATCGTCAATAATACGAGAATTACTTTAACAGAGAACTTTCAAATTTATGGCAGTGAATATGAACAGACATTTTGGTAGTCAATTAGAATAGAACACAATTGGAAAGAAACGTTCTTTTCCTGTAAGTGTAATATTCATGGGTTGCGTAATGACGCTACAAATTGAATTTTCTGAGTACAGAATTTTGCCGCAAATTAAATACTTATTCCCTCATTCTATAAACCAGAAAAATTCCTCTTAGGCAGGCGAAAAGCGTGGAAGTCGATGGCTTGCATGTTGGATCGCTTTCTGTTACCGACATTAAAATGACAATGACGCACTATACAAGTAATAGAGAAATCCCTGTTAATTTAATTGTTTTTTTTTCTTTCACACAAGTCGTGTGTAAGACAGGAGTTGGATAAGTAGAGTCAGATTATAAAGTTCAATGTCATAGCCGGGATTTCAACCACAGATCTTCCGGTCTTCAGCCGGTTGCTCTACCACAGAGCTTTCATGGCAGCATACCGGCACAGCAGTGAATTCCTCAAGTGACTCGTTTGTTTCCCGGTAAACCACAAGGTGACTTCCAATTGTTTTGAGATGGCATACCCCAATGGCGACTTACAATGTTGTAAGTACTTTAAATCCCGGGCTTCATAGTTTGACCAACTATTAGCTCAATTAGTATTGGATTTAATTGTGTTTTTCACACAAGTGTGTAGGACAGGAGGTGGAAAAGTAGAGTCAGACTGAAGTAGAACAGTAAAGTCAGTTGAGAAGGTATGTTGCTCAATGGTAGAGCAACCAGCCAGAGACCGGAAGATCCGTTTGGCTATACTATGAATCCTGGGACTTAAAGTACTTACAACATTTTAAGTCGCCATTGATATTGTCATCTCAAAATAATTTGAGATCACCTTTCCCGGGAAATATGCGAGCCAGTTGATAAATTCAATGCTATGCCGGCATGTTGTCATGGTAGCTCAGTGGTAGATCAGCCGGCTAGAGACTGGGAGATCCGTGGTTCAAACCCGGCTATGGCATTGAATTTTTCAGTTTCACTCTACCTATCCAACTCCTGTTTCTGTGAGAAAACAATTAAAATTACCTGTTGTCACTTGTTCACCCACGGCATGCACGCAACAAGTCTATTTGCTGCTACACAAGAGACGCCTGGTGAGGCCCGATTTAGACAGTGTTGTAAACCATGGTGTTCTTGTGGAACAACATTGGGCAGGTAGCATGTAACCTTCAAGCAGAACGGGTCAACTGCAGCCTTAAGGGGCCAATGTGTGATGGAATAGTAAAAAAGAATTAACAAATAAGGAATGACTATAAAAGAAACATGGATTAAACACTTGCTCTAATGATGTGAACAATTTTCCCACCTCCAGAGCGCCACCTGAGGCTTTACACCTGATATCATCCTCCAGCTGGAATAACAAACAAGATGAAACAATGTGTTTTTATTCTCCCCAAAGCTGCACGCGCCCCATCCATCACGAACTGGCGACAGATGCTAGCCTGTCCATTCGAATATGATTGATTGTTGCTTGCAGCAATACAAACACTGGATCGTGCTTGCTATGAGGGACACTTCTTGTTAGCAGCTAACGAGCTTACGTGAGGAAAAACGTCACAAACCCTCACTTCTCAACAAAATATCTTCCAGATGTTCCTATCACTCACTACATTTCATTTTATCACATCCGCGAGGAATGCCTAAAAGGGAATTGTAAACATCACGCTTGGAGGTTCTCAGCTTAATGGAAGTCACGGTGTTTATTTTAAAAGACAACCTGTCAAGGAAAAAGTGGAGGCTGATCAATGTCTGTAACCGAAGTTTTAATAAGTAAAAATAGTAAAATGCAGGTGCACGTTAAGTTTCACTATTGTCATTATTCTATGGTAAATAATGAAACAGAGTAAGTATAGATTAAAAATACACACAAAGCTCATAAGCGTTTAGCAATCTATGTAAACTAGTCTTCATTTTATTGCATTTTAAATGCTTCGTCAAATCTTTGCACCAGGATGGTTGGGTAGGAGAGCTTTTTGAAAAAAAAAAATTCAGGGTATAGTTTCTTAACTGAAGTTTCTCTCTAGTTACTCAACGCCAGCATGAAACTTTGGTGGTATCACTAAGTTATATGGACGATTCAGCTCAACTATTAAAGCTCCAATGGAATGGCCGAGATAAGGCAATTTCAACCAATCGTGGCCATCTGACTGGAGCAATATTGTTGAAACATTTTATCGCAGCTGATATTAATTTCTTTGAAATCTTGTCGCATTGGACATTCGTTTATTTAATCTCCTGTCTTAGTTATTAGCAGAGCCCGGATTTGTATGTAAAAACAAATGCCAAAATATGCATGCTAATATGCCCTAAAAACTCGTAAAATATGTATAAACGATATGCAAAATAAAATGATCACCATTTAATTATAGTTTAAAGTATTAATTAATTATGATTAATTATTAAGTTATTTATTATTATTATTATTATTATTAATAATAATAAGAGATGTTACTTATTACATTTTATTATTATTATTATTTATTTGTATTGCGCTGTTTTAATTTTAAGAAAGAATGAAAGAATGTGTTATATTAGCGACTCACATATTGTCCAATACTGCTGTTGCAATAGACTTATCCATCCGCACTAAAATTATTACTGCTGAACTCAGTAACACAGACGAACGTGGCAATTTTACCGGTGACATAACGAAGCAAAATGTTTTTCACCCCTTGTTGTTACTTCTGAACTGTGATTGCAACTGCAAGTAAACGTGACCAAACACATCCGGCAGATATGATTTTATAGCACATCTCAGATGACATCACAATGTTGCAATACGAGTAAACAATTAGCTGATACAACGACATCGCATAACTACATTCACGAGTCGTCATTTCAAGAAAATAGAAAAACTATTGCATGTGTTAGGCTAGAAATAGAAAACATATGTCATTACCTGTTAAATTTAAGAAATTTGCATGCAAAATCAGTTTTTCCCAAAATATGCAATTACATGCATTTTAAAAGTGCACTAGTGATCTCATAGAGGTGAGAATGGTAAAGAATTCTGTTACTGCATACATTTAGACTATTCAAAAATTCTATGCATTTTGCATACAAATCCGGGCTCTGGGTATTAGTAACATGGTGACCCTCCAGTCAGCCAGCCTTCACTTTTAATAACTGTCAGTTCCACAATTGTACTTTCAATTAATTGTTATAATGTTTATTTCAAGTTTTATCCAGTACATAATGTATTTAGTTCAAAAAAGGAATTAAAATAATCATTCTTATGTATGAGATGAGTGCAATAACCTCAAGTAAAATAACATTTGTTTCCATTTCATGTATTAGTTATTAAAAGCTGACATAAAATAATTGTTCCCCATTTCTATTGTAGCTATCGATATTCGTACATTGGGTGTAGACACGATCAACCATATAAGTCAAGAGGCAGTGAAGAAAGAAAGGGTAAATAAGCATGGTCAAATGTGCTATCTACTATTTGAAAACTAATGTAAGTATTAAAATCATAACCTGATAAAATCTCCCTTCCTATGTATTATAAAGCATTAATATTCTATTTCGTTCCATTATCTTATCAAATGAGCTCGTGTTTCCACCTCTTAGGACAATTTATTCGCTCCAGTCGTGAATTATCACTAAGATGAAAACACTCGTGGTATTATTTATGATAAATCCAGTTGATAAAATTGTGTTTACTTATCTTTAAAATTGTTATTTATTTGTACACTGAACTTGGAGAGTTCAATAGTGATGTTTGTCAACCAGCGCGCTGACTCAGCGGATAAGAGGTGTGTCTGCCTATCTGCCAATAGATTCATGCTACGTAAGCAATGACGTCATCCTTGTTGCAAGATGTAACAAATTCCTCAATGCAGTTTCAGTTGGAGCTGAATAATCCTAATGTAATTTTACATATAAGCAATGATAATGACAGTGACTTTGACTTTAGAAGCAACGATGGAGATGAAGTTGACGATAAAGATGATTTAGGAGAAGAGCTTTGGTGCTGTAGCCATGGGCTGGACGAAATGACAACAGTGTGACAGAGCGGCCACGAGGAAGGCAATTGTCAGGGAAACTTTCGATCCCTCCGACTTTAATTGCTACCGATTATTTAATCAGTGTTCTCGCAACAACTCAATTTAATGATGAAACAATTACGTTTTGACACAAACCTACGCTTCCCAGGCACACGTTAAGCCGTGTGAATGATTTTTGCAGTGAGTCTTGATGACAGATATTTGTGTTTGCTGTGTTACACGTTCCTTATATTCTGAAAGATCACGCGATAAGCATCTCCAACGTATAATGCACTTCACCAGTTTACCAAAAGTTTTGTAATGTTCTTACGTTTCCGTTGGTTTAACCGAGTAAGGGTTTCCTCGTTATAGAATGATTTCGGCTGCAAATTTAGCATTTTATCAAGTTTACCCTTAAAATAAAACTCACTCACTCACTCTGATCGTCATAAAGAACCTATTTCCAATTAGATATAGTACCTTAGAATACACGAGACCATCTTGCTGACAAAATGTTCGCAGGAATGCTCGGAGAGTGAAGAAATGTTATGTGTTGCTGGTTTGATATAAATCTTTCCTGGCTCTGCGTTACTTCATCCTTAAAGTTATATCATTCCTTCATTATTAGATACATGCAGTCCTATTTATAACTTAATTATGATATATACTTTAATGTTATACATACACAGTGAATCTATTGACTTCTCATATTGATTCAATAAGTATGTATTACCGTTACCAAATTGTTGGCGAAGGTGTTCAGTTTTATCATCTTCTTAAAAACTTATCAGCTTGTCAGCTTTCTACATGCAATTGGCACTGAATATTCAATCCTGAACTATACATTTCAAAACTATTTTGTACACTGTTTCCGAAACAAAAGATTCATCTAAGAATAGCTTTATAAGATAACAATGAACGCTTTGAATCATAAAGATAGATCAAACTATTTTAGTATGCCTAAAATCCAGAAAAGGAAATTCATGAAAAGGTCTGATGTGTCCAGCTCACATGAATTTCTCTAACTAACCTTCAAACAATTTATTCTTAGAAAAGATTATTCTTCTCTCTACCTCATGTAAATCTACATAAATATTAGCAAAAATAGTCTTATTACTTATTATTTTATTTATATTTCTTATTTTCTTATAGATACAAGAGAAATAAGGAAATAGTTAAATATTTTAAGATTAACATTAAAATTCGGTTCTCTTTGCATGGCCAAGAGCAAAATAAGAATAAATAGATGACAACTTCCTGTTTAAGAAAAGTATCCCTGAAATAATGGTTTTCTCTGCAGCAAATATACATGACTTATTTGGTGTGTTTTAATGGGGCCTTCATTTTGTGCAGCACATGTTTGTTTATCTCTTCCGATATACCTATTATTTAAAGTCATTTAGAATGAAGAAACTTATGGCTATTCCCGAAACTTCAACATAAACATACATTTTATTGATCATGTAAGCATCTTTAATATATGGCATTTTAAACAAAATATTTCCAACATTTTTCCA
Organism: Hymenopus coronatus; assembly: GCA_030762935.1. Taxonomy (NCBI): domain Eukaryota; kingdom Metazoa; phylum Arthropoda; class Insecta; order Mantodea; family Hymenopodidae; genus Hymenopus; species Hymenopus coronatus. The sequence continues at coordinate 60,765,011 of CM060898.1, read as the reverse complement.
TGAAGAGGGTAGTAAAAGGAGGATATGGGATTTAATTGAAAATCTTTGTGTCGTATCGCTAGAAGATGTTGAACTTAAATATTAAGTTTGGTTATTTTCGTTTTTGATTTATCGTGTTCGTAGAAACACACACACACACACACATACACACACGTGCTTAAACACGTGCGTGCGACATTTTTCTAAACATTTTTTTTCTGGATATAGAGGACCTTAAAACCCAGTATTTCCAGTGAAGTCTTCTCATCAATTTTTTGGTTAGAACACAATATGTTCTCTATCTATATACTGTGTATGAAGCAGAAAATGTAAAAAGCTACTACTCCCTACCTTACAGTGTTTCAAAGCAAAGGTTTCACTTAAGAATAGCTTTATGAGATAGCAATAAAGCTTCCAGTCATTAAGGAGAGGGCTTAAGCTATTCGTTATTTTCCTAAAACCAGAATAGAAAATTACAACAAAAATTAATGCACCCAAAAATTCGATACAGAGGTTTCACCGGAAATGCATGTTTTGAGACCTCCTGAATAAAAAAAAAAGCATTTTTAGCAAAATGTCTTTGTATGTGTCTGTGTATGTGTTTGTGTTTGTGGGCAGCATAACTCAAAAACGAAAATTCCGTTAAAAACAACCAAACTTGGTATTTAGGTTTGGTATCTTCCAAGGATACGACACGAAGATTTTCAAGAAAATCCCAACTAACCTTTACATGGAACTTTTTTCGAAAATTTTGATTTTCTAAAAAATAACTAACGATTTTGATTAAAATATCGTATATTAAAGATATTTACCTGACAAATAATATGGATATCTTGAATTTTCTGGGAATAGCCTCTGAAGACTACTTTATTCTGGATGAATTTTGTATAACTACTAAACCGTAAGAGATGGACATAAAATGTAGAGCACGTTAAAACACACAATTTATATTATATACATTTTTTTTCGTGGAGTTGATCGTTTTTGACATATTCCTTGTTTTTGGTTTCAGTTTTGAAAAACTTATGATTTTCTCATACAGGAATTTGCCAACTCGTGTCCATACAAACAAACGAACTTCAGTCACATAGCAACCAGCTTTTGGCTTTCACTTTATCTTATGGTACTCCTTTATTTCGCTTCTACTTACAATAAAGCAATAAATAAGACTAGTTCTGTTAATTTTTCTCGATTAGCATGAAATAAATAAAAGAATAAGCTTATTATCAATAATTTGTTACAGAAATGTAGAGAAAGTCATGTGAATGGAACACATCAGATACACTATGTACATAGCACGTATAGAGAAAATAAAACTTATTCATGTTCTTTGTGCAATTTCAGAGAATGGAGTTAAATACGTTATGGGTCCTATAATATGATGGTTTGAAAACGCTGAAAAAAAATCTGATGAGATCCATTCATATGACTTTATATAGCTGTTCCACAAACAACTTTTCTTATAAAATAAAATTATTTTATCTACGTCTTCCTAATCAAGTTAAACATTACCAAAACGGCCTTATTATATGCCTCTTTGTAAGTTGAAGGGAAATAAGGGAATATACCAGGCTAAAGCGACAGTCAAATCTTTTAAAACCGATCGTTAGATGAAACAATTGAAACTCGGTTCTCTTTGATTACTAGGAGTATATAAAAGAGAGACGAAAAGAGAAATGGCTACTTGTAGCTTAAACCAGAAACCAATGGCTCTGAAAATCTCGAAAACGGAAAACTCTGCACAAACAAATGGCATACGTCGTAAATTGTATGTTTTAACGAGATCTACATTTCTTGTTTATTAAGATTTTGCCTAATTCTTATAGTTTACCAGTTATACAAAATGTATACAAAATTCATTTAAAATGAAGAGGTCTTCAGAGGGGATTCCCAGAAAATTCAAGATATACATTTGCTATATTATGAAAATATTTTAAAAATATGGCATTTTTAATAAAATCGTTTGAGCTAGTTCTGAGAAAATCAAAATTTTCGAAAAATTTTCCATGTAAAGAGTAGTTTAGAGTGGTGGGGATTTTCTTGAAAATCTTCGTGTCGCATCCTTGGAAGTTAGTATTTAACCGACTTTTCGTTTTTGAGCTATGCGGTCCACTGACTCGCACACACACACACACACAAACACACACAGACATGTTTCTATAAATGCTTTTTTTGGATGCAGGGATCTTAAAACATCTATTTGCTGTGAAATCTCGGTATCGAGTTTTTTAATAGGAAACAATATATTCTCTAGCCGCTACATACATAATACATACGTGGTAGAGAAAGCAATAAGAGCGTTTCAATGACAGTTTACACAAAGACTAATTTATTGTACAAATCACAGAGTATAACACGTCTTTAACCACCTCCAGCTTCCTGCAAGTCTTGAATTACGAGTTAAACGACCTGTTATTCCAGATACATATACCATTTTAAGATTGATAGCTTCCATTTACCTACAGCTGTATTTATTTCTAAATTGACACCGTCATTAACCAATAGCCTAACCATAATGTAGTGAAAAAATGGTAGAAGTGTCTGGCTGGAGATACGTATTAATGAATATTCCCAACAGATGGCTCTCATTGCCCCAAAGGTATTGTTTCTGAACTCACACCTATGTAGCGGCAGTTGCAACATTTCCAGTGATAAATGATTTCTAGTTAAGTTAATAATCTGTATTCCCTTGCCAGAGATAAATATTCTTTGCCATTGTTAAACATCCATATGTTATTGTTTCTGTTGACATCTTCATTAACATAGAAATAAGTACGAAATCGCATATTTTCCGAGAGAACCACAAATCAGGAGTGAATTTATACTTTTGTTCCGGAAATGAAACACAGTTCTAGGTAAAAGCAATCAAAGGATTAACATCGTTCTAATAAATAAGCTACCCACATATTGTGCCTGCGGTTTCAGGAGAACGCACGCTCGCAGAAGCGAAAATTATCGTTGCAAGCAAGATATACGACCAAAAACACATTTCAAAACTAAACAACATGATTTTCCTGGGGTAGTAAATATATATAACCCAAATACATATGCACGGCTTAAAGGCTTTTACAAGGGGATGTCTGTTCATAAGCTTTTCAATTTAAATACCTAACACAAAATACAACGTTTATATTAATATGTGCATAACATTTACTTAACATAATTCTGATGTAGAGCGTTCAACATTAATGTGGTCACAGTAATTCTGATGACTTAATCACTGAAAATATTTCATTTTTCAGCTATGTGGGCGCACATGAATATGTATCTAAACCTGGCCGAGAAGAAATACGCCTCTGGTTAAATAACAGGCAAGAGTATAATAATAATGCGATGGTTAGAACGTTATTTAAAATAACCTGTGTTAAAGTTCTCTAAAGAAATAATCTAATGTGATACAATCATATGACTTTCTCTGCATCAATGTACAAATTATTCATAAAAGCTTATTCTTCTATCTACATCATGCTAATGAGATAAACATTAGCAAAATTGTCCTTATTACTTGTTTCCTTGTAATTAGAAGGGAAAAAAATCTAATGTGTTCCATTCACATGATTCACATGTTCCTCTAGCTGTTCGGTAAACAAACATATTATTCAAAAGATTAATCTGTTTTCTTCATCATGCTAATCTCAATAATCATAAGCATAATTAGTCTTATTATTAGCTTCTTGTAAGTAAAGGAAAATAAGAAAATGCACAAACTTAAGTGATAGTCTCGTCATTATGTGAAACAATTATTGAAATTCCAATCACTTTGCTTTCCAGGACTGAACAAATGAGAAGCGAGAAGAAAGATGTCTTCCCGTTTGAGAAAAGTTTAAGTGGCTTAAACGGAAACCAATAATACGGAATATCTCACAAATAGTCAACTCTACAAAAAAAAATGTATGTTGTGTGTTTTAATGAAATCTACATTTCTTGTATAGTAAAGTTTTTGTTTATATTTTACGCTTTTCCAGGTACACAAAAGTCATCCAGAAAGAATAGGTCATCAGAGGCTATTCCCAGAAAATGCAAGATATGCATTTAGTTTGTCAAAAAAATACGTTAATCATACGGTAATCATCTAACAATCGTTAGAGCCATTCTTGAGAAAATCAAACTTTGCGAAAAATGTTCCATGTAAAGGATAGTTGGGGATTGGGTTAAATACCATACATATATTTCCGGTGAAATCTTCGTATCGAAATTTTGGGTGCAATACAAAATCTTCTCCGTACACTATGTACATAGTACGTGTAGAGAAAGTAAAAATAAATATTAAATTATATGATTAATCAACAATGTTAGCCTCCATGGTACAGAAGTCAATATATTAGCCTCTAATATCCATTCGTTCTTTAGTGACACCTATCGGCGATGAGGATCGTCACCATAGGTACATAATGATTAACTTCCTGATCAAGAAATTAGTTTAAAACTGATCCAACTTGCACCGTGATAAAGCTTGAAATTGTACTGATACAATAATACTCCACTATGTGTTTCTGTACCTTATTTAAACATTATCTTGATGCAAACTCAAAACAAGTTATATTGTGACAAATTCAAAACAAAAGCATTTGTTTCATCTTTGCTTGCCAAATAATTTTACCATCTTAATGTGATAGTAATCCTTTGCCAAGTCCAAAAATATAACTTTTAGAACCCAGGTTCCTTGAAAAGTTTTCTTACTTTGATATACACTACAGATTCTCCAAGTTTATTTTTACTTTCTCTAGCACGCTTAAACATCTACATAGTATATAGATACCCAAATATCGATACCGAGATTTCACCAGAAATACATGTTGGGGACCCCTATATAAAAAAATACATTTTTAGAAAAAGGTTACTCTGTTTGCGTGTGTGTCAGTGGGCGTCATAACTCAAAAACGAAAAGTCGAGTAAATACCAACAGTATTTTCTAATGGTGCGACACGAAGAATTTCAAGAAAGTCCCGCCAACCTCAACTACCCTTTACATGACATTTTTTCGAAAACTTGATTTTCTCAAAAATGGCTCTAGCGATTTTGATTAAAATATAATATGTTTAAGGTGTTTTCATGATAAAGGAAACATATATATTGAATTTTTTGGGAATAGCCTCTTAAGACCTCTTCATTCTAGATGACTTTTATATAACTAGTAAGCAGTAAGAGAAAGTCAAAACTTACTGCTTAAAAATATATATCTCATTAAAACATATAATTATGTCATGTATATACATTTTGTTTGCAGAGTAAACTATTGCTATTGGTTTCAGTTTTAACTAAAACCATTCTCAAACGGAAAGTCAACTTTCATATTTCTTTTGTTTACTCCCGGTAATACAGAAGAGTACCGAGCGTCAATTGTTGCTCACAGCGACGAGCTCTTACAAGATATCACTGTTACTTTAGCCTAGTGTGTTCCTTTTTTCCCCTTACTTATAAGGAACTAAATAGCAAGACCATTTCTGCTAATGTTTATCTCGATTAGCATGAAGAATAAACGATTGTAAGAATAAACTTTTACAGAACAGTTAGAGAAAGTGCATGTGAATTTAATACATAAGAATTTTCTCAGCACTCCTGTATCTAGTAGTCTAATACATTATAATTATTTCAGCACTCCCTGTGAATGTGAATTAATACATAAGAATGTCTTCAACACTACCTGTATATAGTAGATTGTGTCCAAAATAACAGAGTACCCGAGTTTAAATCAGAGTTGTAAAACAACTTCAGTTAGGAGATACGATATCAGCGGAGTTACCTGGAAATTAAAGGCAAGTAAACGCAGTCGTATTGCTGACTAAAAACAAAACCAATTAATCTCGGCTCCAGAGTAATTAAAGACATAATCTCCGTTTATTTCACAGTTTTTGTGTAACATGTGAGGAATGTTGCTCCACAACTTGATTTTACACAACTCCATTAAAAGAGCAGTAATATATGTAAGGTATAGTTCATTATTGTTAAATCTTTATTCTTCTATCTACTTCATGCTAATCAAAATAAACAGAAACGGTCTTATTACTTGCTTCCTTGCAAGGAGAAGGGAAATAAGGGAATACATTAGGCTAAAGCGATAGTAAAATATTTTAAAAGCTGGTTGCCATGTGGATGAAATTCTATTCTTTGCATTGGCAGGAGTTGACATTTTCCCGCATATGAAAACTTTAAATATCTTAAAACTGAAACAAATAACAGAGAATATCTCAAAAATGATCAACTTCACGAAAAATGTACATTGTGTTTTAACGAGATCTACGTTTTTTGTGATGTCTTTTTGTCTATCTCTTACGATTTGTCAGTTATGCAAAATTCAGCAAAATGCATCTAGAATAAAGAGGTCTTTAGAGGCTATTTCCAGAAAATACAAGATATACATTTTATTTATTTCGATATAAATATCTTTAATATACGGTATTTTAATTAAAATCGTTAGAGCCATTTATGAGAAAAAATTTCGAAAATTTTTCCATGTAAAAGGTAGTCTGGGGGAGGGGGATTTCGAGAAAATCTTCCGTGTCGCATCCTTGGAAAATACTGAACATAAATACCAAGTTTAGTATTTAACGGTCTTCTTGTTTTTGAGCTATGCTGCCCAGACACACACACACACGCGTGCGGGGACATTTGTTTAAAAATGCTTTTTTTTTCACTCATGGAATCTCAAAACATACATTACAGGGGAAATCTCGACATCGGATTTTTATGTAGAATACAATATCTTCTCCACATACTGTGTATATTTTATGTGCACACATGCCAGAGAAAGTAAACAGTAAACAAAAGGACTCATAATACTGTGTTTCAATTACATTTTCTTTTCAATTTAATCAGAATTATCCAACAGATACAAAAGTAATAAACATTGAAGTTCGAGCTCCCTTCACATTCTACTATTTTCAATGTAAGAAGAAGAAATGCATTTCATCCAAAAATTCTATACCAAGATCTCTTCGAAAATACATGTTTTATGGACCCCTGAGTCCTGTACGGACAAAAAAAAATACTTAAACGATATCCGGAGTCTGCAATGGAAAAATGGTGTTTCAAGATATAACAAATAATAACTATTAATACTGAATATTAAGTTTGTCCTGTATTATCTTGTCTTAGATTTGTCTTGAACTTTATGGATATGAATATCTTATATAAGAAGCTTATATGCATACAAATAAATACTTTTTTAGAAAAAATATCTGATGTGTTCCATTCACATGACTTTTTCTACATCTCTGCAACAAATTATTCTTAAAAATCTTATGTTTCTTTTTACTTCATACTAATCGATAAATAATTAGCAGAAATAGTCCTATTACTTGCTTCCATGTAAGTAGAAGCGAAATAAGGTAGTATCATAGGTTAAAGTGATAGTCAAAATCAGGTTGCTATGTGACTGAAGTTGCTCTGTTTTCATGGACAGGAGTTGACAAAAATGTATATAACATAACATAAAATTATGTGTTTTAAAGTGCTCCACATTTTTTGTGGGCTAAGTTTTTGTCTAGCTCTTACTGTTTAGCAGTTATACAAAATTCCGTAAAATTAATCTAGAATAAAGTTGTCTTCAGAGGGTATTCCCAGAAAATTCAAGATATAAATTTAATTTGTCAGGTAAATATCTTTAATATACGGTATTTTAATCAAAATCGTTAGTAATTTTTAAGAAAATCAAAAAGTTCGAAAACGTCCCATGTAAAGGTAGTTGGGCTAGGGGGATGTTTCTCAAAATCTTCGTGTCGTATCCCTGGAAGACCCTAAACTTAAAGTTGGTATTTTATCGACTTTTTGTTTTTGAGTTATCGTGTTCACAGACACACGGACACATACCACATACGGACCTTTTTCTGAAAATTCTTTTTTTTTTTTTTGGTTACAGCGGACCCTAAAAGTATATTTCCGGTGAAATCTTGGTATCGATTTTTTGGGTGGAGTGCAACCTTCTCTATGCACTATGTACACAGTACGTGCAGAGAAAATAAAAAGTCGATGTGGAAGTGTTTGCGTGTGTCTGAGAGCGCGTATGCGCACGTCTGTGAACAATATTACTTAAAAAAAATTGATTAAATACCAAAGTTGGTGTTCAAGTTCAGTATCTTTCAAGGATACTACATGAAGATTTTCAGGAGCATTTCCGTACTCCAAACTACCAATTACATGGACATTTTTTCCGATTTTCCATTCTGTCAAAAATGACTAACAATATCATTATGGCTGCCTCCATGGTCGAGTGGTCAGCGAGCTGACTTCTCACCCGGAGGTCCAGGGCGCGATTTCTGCTGGGACGGAAAATACTTCTTTAACCAGAATTATCCCTTATCCCCCAAATAGTCTGTAAGTAGAATATGACAGTGAATTTGCATGTGTTTAGTGACATAAAATGATTAACTCAATTGCAATAACCTACAATGAATACATAATTTGTTTCACAAATAAAAGCCCCCGATATGACTTTAGAAGTTAAAAAAAATCTGATGTGTTCCATTCACATGACTTTCTCTACATCTCTGCAACAAATTATTGTTGAAAAGCTTATGCTTTAATTTACTTCATGCTAATCCAGAAGAAATTAACAGCAATAGTCTTATTACTTGCCTCCTTGTAAGTAGAATAAGGGCCTACCATCGGTTAAGGGGATGCTCAAAAGCAGGTTGCTAATTGACTGAAGTTCCTTTGTTCGTATGGACACGAGTTGACAAATTCCTGTTTGAGAAAAGTACAAGTTTTTCAAAGCTGAAACCAAAAACAAGGAATATCTAAAAAACGATCAACTGCACGAAAAAAAATATATAACATAAATTGTGTATCTTAATATGCTCTACATTTCTATGTGGTATGTTTTTGTCCATCTCTTAGGAGTTATGCAAAATTTCGTAAAATTCATCCAGAATAAAGTAGTCTTCAGAGGCTATTCCAGAAAATTCAAGATATACACATTATTTGTCAGGTAAATATCTTTAATATACGATATTTTAAACATAATCGTTATAGCCATTTTTCAGAAAATCAACATTTTCTAAAAAGAGTTCTATGTAAAGGGTAGTTGGGGTGGGGAATTTTCCTGAAAATCTTCGTGTCGCATCCTTGGAAGAAACCGAACTTAAATACCAGGTTTGGTATTCAACGGTCTTTTCGTTTTTGAGCTAGCTGCCCACAGACACACACACACATACACAGATTTACACACACAGACAGACACACACAAGGACATTTTTCTAAACATGTTTTTTTTTTTTTTTATTCAGAGGGTCTCAAAACATATATTTGCGGTAAAATCTCGGTATCGAATTTTTGGGCGCAATACAATACCTTCTCTATACACTATGTACATAGTACGTAAAGAGAAAGTAGAGATTGACAGGAAACGGATTTTCAACGTAATTACATAACTAACAGCTCTTAAAAATTTGACTATAGCGTTAGCCTAGTGGATTCCCTTATTACCCTTGTGCCTACAAGAAAATAGGTAATAAGGCGATTCATGAAATAGATAGAAGAATAAAGTTTTGTAAAAATCGTTTCTTGCAGATAGGTAGAGAAAGTCATATGATTGTAACATCAATTTTTTTTTTTTTTAATTATTGCTTCTGCTGTTATATCGACTACAGCCAGTTTTAAGTATTTCCGGACATTAAGTAGTGTGGTGGTAGCGCAGCTGCTTCCAAGCGGAAGACTTGGGTTCGATTCCCAGTACCGACATGGAGATTTTTCCCCCGCTGGGAGACCTGGTACGGAGTGCACTCAGCCTCGTGTGGTCCCTGGGGTGCCAATTGAGGAGCTACTTGATGGAGAAGTAGCGGCTCCAGGTCATGAAGATCACATTAACCGTCCGGGGGGGTTCGAGGCACTTACAATATTGCACCCCATCCATGACCTTTGTCATAGACTGAGCGGCCGGGTGGTAAGCCAAAGTTTCCTGTGAGCTGTCGTGCCATGGAGTTGATGTTTAACCAGTACAGTTTAATTCCTCTAATAATTAATAATCAGTAATAAACAAACAAATAAATATGTATACGTTGAAGTGATGTATATGAAATAGCAACAAAGAATATAAATGGAACGGAATATTTAAAGTTAATAAATGATACACAACATAATTGTAGTTATGGAGATACCATACTTGTTATTTTAAAAGTACCATACTTATTTGAATATGTTTTACTTTGTCTAAGAATTTGAAAATAGGGTAATATCATTTTGGTAGACTGGAAATAATTATTAAATCGGGGTCAGCTTATGAGGGCGGCATTGAAAATTCAACCAATTTTTGCGTTCTCTAGCACATATGCACGATTTTAAAATCTAATTCTTGTTTTGGGGGATTTTTAATTCTTATGAATTTGTTTATTAATAGAATTCAAAATTCTAGAAAATATCGCATAATATACATGGTAGATAGGGATTAGTATTTCACCAAAAACATCGTTACTGAGATTTCACTGGAAATAAAATTCTTTTATTCTCCTAAATCCAAAAGGCATTTTTAGAACACGGTGTGTGTGTGTGTGTGTGTGTGTGTGTGTGTGTGTGTTTGTGGATAGATAACTCAAAAATTAAATGTCAGTTAAATACAATCTTGGTATTTATGCTTGCTATGGTCCGACTATGAGAGAAGAAATTTTTTCAAAATAAAATCCTCCAATCCAAACATCCCTTTACATGGAGCAATTTTCGAAATTTTCGATTCTCTCAAAAATTGCTCTACGTCATTCTGATTAAAATACAATACTATAGATATTTTCATGACATATAAAATGTATATCGTGAATTTCTTTGGAATAATCTCTGAAGTTCTCTTCATTCTAAATTACTCTTGCATAAGTGCTAAACTGTAATAGATAAACAAGACTTACAATAAAACGTAGATATCGTTACAAATCACAGTTTATGTCAGATGCAGTTTTTGTATAGCTAATCATTTCCGAGATATTCCCTGTTATAGGTTAAAATTTCAAAAGACCATACTTTTCTCAAACGGGAAGCCCTTTTCGTTTCATTACTTCGTTTGTTTTACTCTTAGCCATTGAAAGAGAACCAAATTCTATTCGAAAACTTCTCTATGAATCTCATAATATTTACACTCCTCCCATATTATAGCTAGGGTTAAGAAACCTTTGATCTTTCTGCTAACCTTATCACCACAGTAGGTACATCATAAAATATGTTTTCAAGCACATCTAGCAGGCTTCTATTACCATAACTAATACACAATTAGTTTCCTTGAGATATAAACAATTGTTGGATATTGGCACATCCACCCACGATGTTGGCAACACTGGTAATGAACGTTGTAACAACAATGACATAGCTGGCTCGGCGCCCCCACCCGATCCTGATACAGATAATGTAGTGCAATTTGTCGCACCGCGTTACCCGACCCATTGTATTACAAGAGAACATAATGCAGCAACGTTAATTCTTAAGATTTAGTAACCGCCCACCGAGCACTAAATAATGGCACTGCACAGCTATAACCATTATCTTACGCATGCGTGGAAACTACCACCGATCCCTAACTTCTCTGAAATACTCTAGCGTTTTGAATTACACAATTCATCTGCTAACTATGCAGTATTTTAGTTCAAAGCCATTTAAACGGTTATGTATATGTTAATTTTGAATTCTAACACAGGTGGCTAGTTCTTTTAAGTGGTAATTATTATTAACCTCATTTAAACGACCCATTCTCTTGGATGAAACAAAAGAATGTCCAGGAAATACTTGAGTGAAGTAACTACAGCCGCTGTTAAAATTCCTCTGTAAGCAAATGCAGTTTCAGGAATCTAACGGAGCAAAGCTAAACGCTTCACAACTTCTGTTGTAGTTAAGGTATTTACTCACACAATATCTAATTAACTGAGTAGGGAAGAGTTAATCTGAAAGATGAAGAGTATATTTCACGAATCACTGTCATTACACAGAAAGGCACTGGGATGTACTTTCGCTTTAGAGAAAACAGATAGCTCCACAAAGGTTGGCTATTGTGGCAATATCTTTAGTTCAAGACATATATTATTTCCATTTGATGTGTTATGCCTGAGAAACAAAAGAAAGTAATGGATAGATGGAGTCAAACTGAAAAATTCAATCTATAGCCGGGATTCCAACCTGGGGTGGTACAGATTCGAATCCGGGGGTGCAGGTTATATGAATTGGAATGGTGTGGATATTTGGTTGGCTTAGCTCAGTGTTTTTATTAGCATGGAGACTCTCTCAGGTTGTGGTGAGACACAAGAGCTTTATTAACTGAGTCCGGCCTTTTTCCGCCGTAGAACACACGCGTGTACTGTGACGTTACACTTTACCCGCACGCGACTATTATAAGTTATTCGTTTGATGCAGTGATATGTCTCGTACCATGATCGGTCTTAAAAACACTTACTTCCGTCACAACTAAGGGTTACACCAGTGTTCAAATATCACATCTTGGTCGTGCGGAGGTTCTTCGTCAAGTGCCTCACAATTAAAAGGTAGCCTGTTTGGCTCCACTACGGATTCTAAATTTCACATCTTACTGGCCCGGAGATTCTTCACCAAGCGTCTTACACTGTCGCCAGACCAGCGGGAATCATTGTCTTCTGTCCTGTTAGTCGCCTCGGGCAGCGTCCATTCATATTCACCCCTTCGGTGCAATGCACGGCAGGTAACAGGATCTTGTACCCTGGGCTCGTGACTTGTACGTGTTAAAAGTTTTTCTACCCTTGCTATTTTCACTGTACAATTATATTTCATCTTCGTGATATAATTTATATTCTTGGCTATGATTTATATTTCTGGTCTTAATAATTCTTTCCCCCGGGACAAGACATGTACTGTCTCAAACCATGGATCCCCTGGTATCTAGCCGGTTGCTCTAACCACAGAGCTACCATGGCAACATGCTGGCACGGAATTAAATTTTTCAACTGACTCGCATGTTTCCCGATAAACTTCAAGGTGATCTCGATTTATTTTGAGGTGGTATTCCCTAATGACGACTTACAATGTCGTAAGTACTTTAAACCGCATGCTTCATAGTTTAGGCAACTATTAGGTCAATTAGTGCTAATTTAATTTGTCTTCCCACATAAGCCGTGTTTTTTTTCCACACAAGAGTTGGATGTTCTTATGGTAGATTAGTGGTTAGACCAACCGCTACAGACTGGAGATCCTGATTCAAATCCCAGCTATGGCATTGAATTTTTCAGTCTGACTCTACCTATCCAACTCCTGTCCTACAAGAGCTTTGGTGGAAAAAAAGAATTAAATTAAAAGAAAATAATGTTCACCGAGATATTAGCTCACCTAGTACATAGTAAAAATATGAGGTATTATCATCCTACAAGCATTACAGTGGTCGATCTACTTAGCTCCAAATTACAGGTGATGAATTAATATTTCCAATTTCCCTCCACAGATATGCTTTAGGCGTACTTTTTCTTCTCAATATTTATTAAGGTAATTAATTTTCGTCCATTACAGCCAAAAAGTCGATGTTGAAATATACGTTATGAATCCCATTTTATTACTGTATGTACAATGTATACAGTAGATAGAGAAGATATCGTATTCCATTCAAAAATTCGATTCGAAGATTTCACAAAAAGTCCTCCGAGTCCCCCAAAAACATCTTTGCGGAATGTGTATGCAGGATAACTCAAAACTAGTATTTAGGTTGAGTATCTTCCAAGGATACACCACCCCCAACTATCCTTTACATGCAACATTTTTCGAAATTTTGATTTTCTTAAAACTGGTTCTAAACTGGCTTGATTAAAATACCGGTTACTAAACATATTTTTATGACGAAACGAAATATATATCCTAAATTTTCTGGGAAGAGCCTCCTAAGACCACTTCATTCTGGATGATCTTTATGCAGCTTTTGTATGGCTGGTAAACCTAAGAAATAGACAAGAACTTGGAGCACAAAAAAGTAATCTTACTAAAACACATAATTTATGTCATATACATTTTTTGTGGAGTTAACCGTTTACGAGATATCCTTGTTATTGGTTTCAATTCTAAATTACTTACAAACTACTTAAACTTTTTTCTTCAAACGAAAATTGTTTCTTTCGTTTTATTCTCTTTTGCTTTACTTTGGCCATGCAAAGTGAAATGGGAAATTAAATTGTTTCGCATAGAGATGGACTATCCCTTTAGCATAGTGTATTCGCTTATTTTCCTTCCTAATTCTGCTAATGTTTATCTCGATTACCATACTGTACCAAGTGGCCCACGCAAGCCGTCCTTCGTTGAAGTTAGTTACTCCCGCATAATGCGGACGCCGAAAGGTTTGCCTCAGCATTTCAGTAAAGGGGACGCGATATCAACAGAGAGGAAACCTTGCTAAACGTAAAATCAGCGCATGAAAACCAACACTAAACTGTTATAACTGGTCCCAGAGCTTTTCTCTAGAGCACTTGCTCATTGTGGTGGAGTGCCAGGTTCGATTCCTGGGCTCGAGAAGGGTTCCTTTGTAGACGAATGATTGTTCCTGAGGAAACCAATACGCACTTAGACTAAACCATATTAATGAGCTATTTCAAGGCATATCAATTTCTGACAGCTAATTTTATCCACAACACATAATGCAACAATTTGTGATTCTCAATTAGCAGTATTAAATAAATGCTATTATATCCTTGATTGTAATAAATAACTATGAATATAATTCATTTATGTTCCTTTAAACCTATGTTATAGGCTGACATATCTTTATTATTCAGTTATTCATAATACACATTTTCAAATGCATGTCCGCCTTCTTGGATGCATTGTTGTCAGTGCCGCTTTGTATTAACATGGACATCTCTTAATGTTTCTGCAGGTACTGAAACACAAATATGGCGTATTCTTTCTTTTAACATAGCTGGATTTTCCAGTTTTTCCAGATTAGTAAACCCTGACTTTGTCAAAAAAATCCAAGGGAGTTAAATCAGCTGATTTCGCTGGCCATCGAATAACTTGGTTGGCAACGGGAACTTTCCACTGGATCTTGGCAAAAAATTTCGAAACTGTGACAAAGAGGGATGGAGGGTTCGGTTTTCCTGAGACAAGAACGCTGGAAGTTGATGAAGTCCGGATCTATACAAAATATTCACACGGTTTGATATTAATATTGTTGGTCCCTCTGTTGACTATCACCTCAACAATGTGGTTAGCTTAAGCTTCCCGCTGCTGTGAAGAGGACTCATTCTAAACAATTACAAACACAACCAAAGATTAGAACAAAATTCCACAAAACGTGAAATTTTATTGATATATTAAAGACTCTAAGTTAAAAAAACTAATATCCTTCAAAGTTATAAATAAAGAAAATTATCTTTAAGTCTTAGTACAATTAATACAAAACAGGTGAGCAAAATATTTACCTAATTCTTTATATTTATATATAAATGATTCATCATAATATAAATTAAACATTTTACAAAATGGCGAAAAAAATCTGATATGTTAAACTCACATGACTTTCTATTCTTCTTTCTAAACAATGCTAATCGACATAAACAATAGCAGAATGACTAAGGAAATGCACTAGGCTGAACCGACAATCAAATGTTTTAAAAACCATCGTTATGCGATTGTCATTGCAAATCGCTTCTGTGCTTGACCAAGAGCAGAACAAAAGAAAAACGGTCATTTCCTGTCTGAGAAAAGTATAAGTACTTCACAAATGAAACCAATATCAAGGAATATCTCGGAAACGGTTACTTCCCCAGCAAAAACGTAAAGCACATCGATTGTATATTTTGAAGAGATCTACATTTTTTGTGCAGTAAGTTTTTTTCTATCACTTACGGTTCACTAGTTAAGCAAACTTCCTCCAGAATAAACAGGTCTTCGGAAGCTATTCCCAGAAAATTCAAAATATACATTTTATTTGTGGTGGAAATGGCTATAATATGTGGCATTTTAATCATACACTATATTATTGGTGTTATTTTTGAGAAAAACTAAATTTTCAAAAATGTTTCCTTGTAAAGGGTAGTTTAGGGTGGGGTATTTTCTTGAAAATCTTCATGTCGCATCCTTAATAGACACCAAACTTAAATACTAAGTTTGGTATTTCGCAGTCTTTTCGTCTTCGAGCTACGCTGTCTATAGACACACACAGACAGGCACTCACACACACGGACCTTTTTCTGAAAATGCTTTTTTGAATTCAGGGGCCCTAAAACATGTATTTCCGGTGACATCTCGAGATTTTGGTGGAATACAATACGTTCTCCATCCACTATGCAATTTGTACATGCAGGCTACAGAAACTAATAAACAAAATGAAATGAAATAAAAGAAAAAAAAAGCGAAAGAGAAATGGTTAGGAAATGAAAAAAAAAAAAAATCTGATGTGTTGCATTCACATGACTTTCTCTACATCTTTGCAACAAATTAGTGTTAAAAAGCTTATGCCTCTATTTACTTCATGCTAATGGAGGCAAAATTAATAGAAATAGTCTTATTACTTGCTTCCTTGTAAGTAGAAGCAAAATAAGGGAATAACCATAGGTTAAAGTCATAGTCAAAAGCTAGTTGCTATGTGACTGAAGCTCCTTTGTTTGTATGGACAAGAATTGACAAATTCCTTTATGAGAAAAGTAAGTTTTTTAAAGGTGAAACCAAAAAATAAGGAATATCTCAAAAACGATGAACTCTACGAAAAAAAAATGCATATAATATAAATTGCGTATTTTAATGTGCTCTACATTTTTGTGTGATAAGTTTTTGTCTATCTTTTATGGTTAACCAGTTATACAAAATTCCGTAAAATTCATCCAGAATAAAGTAGTCTTCAGAGGCTATTCCCAGAAAATTCAAGATATACATATTATTTTTCAGGTAAATATCTTTAATATACGATATTTTAATCAAAATCGTGAGAGCCATTTTTGTGAAAATCAAAATTTTCGAAAAAAGTTCCATTTAAAGGGTAGTTGGGGCTGGGGGAGGGATTTCTTCAAAATCTTCGTGTCGCATCCTTGGAAGATACCAAACGTAAATACCAAATTTCCTATTCAACTGTCTTTTCGTTTTTGAGCTATGCTGCCCAAAGACACATCACACACATACACACAGAAACACACAGGGACATTTTTCTAAAAATGCTTTATTTGATTCAGGGGGTCTCAAAACATGTATTTCCGGTGAAAACTGTGTGTGGAATTTTTGGGTGCATTGCAATATCTTCTCTTTACATAATATGTGTAGAGAAAGTAATTATCTGATTAAAATAATAGTTGAAGATGAAGTACTCTAGTGTTAAATACCTAAGTTTATGTAAATACGAACAATATGATCCAGCGATATGGGTCTTGCTAGACATCAAGGAACCCCAGCCTGTTCGGCCGCGGTGTTCCCGTTTAGCATTGCGTGAGGAACGCAGCATCCTCATTAGTCACGCTAGAGGTACGCCACCCCCTTGGCGCCGCCTCTAGACGCCCACTCCCAGGTGCCAATAAATCAAGAGCTGCCCGGTAATTCCCTGCCAGCAGTGATTGATCGCGAGCACAACAACCATTACTACAGCCGAATCATTTTCCTTCAGGGGTCCCTTTCCAGAGCCAATAAACCAATCACAAGTACCTCGATCTCAGCAACGATAGCCTCAACGCTACCACACCGCTGTCCACTTTATGGCATTCCTAAATACATGTGGCTTTTGGAATAGCAACAGGTACGTTAAGAATCTGATGTATTCCATTTACATGACTTTCTCTACTTTATTGTTAAATAGTATATTTCTCTATCTCTTTATGATAATTGAGATAAGCATTAGCAGAAATTGTCTTAATTAGTTGTTTCTTGTAAGTAGAAGGAAAATAAGGGAATACATTAGGCTAAAATTTAGTAAAATATTTAAAAACTGGTTGTCATGTGCTTGATAACCGTTTCTATGAAGTGCCAGGAGCTTGCAACTTCCGAGTGAGAAGTATTTTAAACCTGACGCAAATAACAGGAATATGTAAGAAATGGTCAATTCCACGAAAAAACGTATATGAAATAATGTATGTGTTTTAACGTTTGTACATTTTCTGAGTAGTAAGTTTTTGTCTATCTCTTATGGTTTACCAGTTACACAAAATTCAGCAAAATGCATTCAGAATAAAGAGGTTTTTAGAGGCTATTTCCAGAAAATTCAAAATATACATTTTATTTGCAATATAAATATCAAAGTTTGATATTTTACCACCTTTCCGCTTCTGAGTTATCGTGTTCACAGACACACGGACAAACACGGACCTTTTTCTATCAATGTTTTTTTTTTTTTTTTTTTTTTTTTGCGGATACAGGGGACCCTATAACGTGTATTTTCGTGAAATCTCGGTATCGTATTTTTAAGTGAAATGCAATACCTATACCCCATGTATGTAGTACTGCAGAGAAAGTAAAAAAACGATGTGCTCAGCGCTCAAACAATCATCTTTTATGATATCATATAATGTCCAGATCTTTCATGATGACCTCGCTTATACATACATACATACATACATACATACATACATACATACATACATACATACATACATACATATACAGGGTGTATATAAATGAATATCGGGGTTTTAACTCTTTATAATATTTATTACATTCAACTTACAGTTATGAATGATATGTCAAATGAAAAAGCAACTCAGACAGTTTTACCAAGAAGCTTATAAATGTTCAATGTGACTACCCTTTGTCACATGGCACACATCAAGTCTATAGCAAAGTTCTTCCCAAACGTTGATAAGTGTGTATTCAGTAATTTTATCAACAGCTGCCGGTTTCTTAATTCAGGGAGGTCAGCTGGTAGCGGAGGCACGTGCACACGATCCTTGATGAAGCCCCAAAGGTAAAAATCGCATGGCGTTAGGTCAGGAGAACGTGGAGGCCATGCATAGCAAGCCTTGTCACTGGGGCCCTTGCGGCCTATGCAGCGCTCGGGTACAGTGACGTTCAACCAATCGCGTACTTCGTTATGCCAGTGAGGTGGCGCACCATCCTGCTGGAAAATGAACTTCTCTGGCGCATTTTCTTAGAACTGAGAGAAGAGCCATTGCTCTAGTGTATCAAGGTAAGAAGTGCCAGTTACAGTAGGTCTTTGCAAACTGCAAAACGCTTTCTGTTTCCTAGTCGCCATCTTTGCTACTACCGCTGTCTAGCGGATTGCGGCAGAAACATTGCACGCACATGTGCACTTGTGCCAACAAACAAAACTGTTTGAGTTGTTTTTTCATTTGACATCTCATTTATAACTGTAAGTTGAATGTAATAAATATTATAAAGAGTTAAAACCCCGATATACTTTATCTATATATATATATATCTATATATATTTTAACTAAGGTGTTCATAAATGATGTTAACGGACTTTGATGTAATGGCTTTATTTAAATTCAGAGGTCTCAAAACACCTGTTTACTGTGAAATATCAGCGGTATCTAAATTTTGGGTGAAATACAGCTATGTACGTGGTAGAGAAAGTAAAAAGAGAAAGATAGATTTATTATGCATAAAAATTAATTTTCCTGTCAACATTCTGCATATTTATATGCTTTAGTGAAATACATAATAATATAATTGGTATTTTATATCCAACGAACGACAAATGCAAAACAAGAATGACGCGGAATGTTTGTTTCGCTTGGTATTAACATAGAAAGTGGCCCAGTTGCCCCGTATTTCACTTTTGCAGATATCTCTATGTGCGTTTAAAGATCTGCAGAACTCAATGGGGCTACTTCAACTTAAAATCCGCCAGTGGAGAACTGGCGAGTGTAATCGCTATAGCCGTCTTGTTTATCAGCAAAGACGGAAACGGTCGCTCTATTTGTGAAGGGTAAAACGAAGGTACTCACAGCAACACACCACAGACAGCATTTAATTTAAAATGGCTCGTTGAGTTCAACAACTCTTTTAACACACAAAGTGATATTTGCACACATCAAATTAGGGGCAGTTGGACTATACCTGGTACGTCATTAGTAACTTTAAATTATTGTTGAACATTCCCTAAGACAAGAAAGTGAAGCGTTTCTTTTCCGAATTTTTGCAATATTATGCTACAGAAAAGGCCAACGGTTTTATCTGCACTCTCTCCAGCTTTAAAAGCCCACGAGAAAAAAAAAAAAAGAAGATATTTGGTTAATTAAGAATGAACGAGCAGATTTTAAGATGCTGATCCACTGTAACACATTCCTTAAATATAAATAATATTTATACACACATAAGTCTGAAACAGACAATATAATCAAGTCCGCCTCTGTGGATATATATATTGTCTATTTCCTTTCTTTTGCACGCATTATTCTGCTTCAAGTATGAATAGGTTTGGGTGAAAGCATGATTTCAATACCTTAGAACAATTTGATTTATGGAGCTTGACATATTACAAGAAAAGAAATGTGTTCGTGTGTCTGTGCATTAACTCAAAAACAAAATTTAAATATCAAACTTTATACTATATTTATATCTTGATGTACTTAAGAATAGCTGCAGGAGTCCTCTTAATCTGAATAACTTCTGTATAACTGGTAAACCATAAGATATAGACAAAAACTTACTATATAAAAATGTAGATCTCGTCAAAACACAATGTATATCCTATATTACTTGTGTAGCTAACCATTACCGAGATATTCCTGGTTATTGGTTTTCATCGGAAATACAATTTAAGATTTCCTGTGTAAAAATCTTATGTGTTCAATTCATATTACTTTCTATGAATCTCTGCAACAAATTATTGTTAAAAAGCTTATGCTTCTATTTACTTCATGCTAATCGAGAGAAAATTAGCAGAAATAGTCTTATTTACTTGGATGCGTAGGCTTCCACGACCTGTGTCTTGATGTGTCTTCTTAGCTTCCGGAGAAGGCCGCATTATCTTGCATGGGAATGCAGACGTGCGAGTCCAGAAGAAACTCACGGCAAGATAGAGCGAAACGTCTGCGTTCCCATGCAAGATAACGCGGCCTTCCCCGGAAGCTAAGAAGACACATCTTATTTACTTGCTTCCTTGTAAGTAGAAGCTAAAGAAGGGAGTACCATAGGTCAGAGTGGTAGTCAAAAGCTCGTTGCTATGTGACTGAAGTTCCTTTGTTTGTACTGACAGGAATTGACAAATTCCTGTATGAGAAAAATACAGTTTTTAAAAGCTGAAACCAAAAACAAGGGATATCTCTATAACGATCAACTCCACCAAAAAGTATGTATAGCCTAAATTGTGTATTTTAACATGCTCTAAATTTTTTGTGTGGTAAGTTTTTGTCCATATCTTACGGTTTAGCAGTTATGCAAAATTCCGTAAAATTGATCCAGAATAGAAGTCTTGAGAGGCCATTCCCAGAAAATTCAAGATATACATTTTATTTGTCAGGTAAACATCTTCAATATACGATATTTTAATCAAAATTGTTACAGCCGTTTTTCAGAAAATCAAAATTTTCGAAAAAAAGTTCCATGTAAAGGGTAGTTGCGGGTGAGGGGATTTTCTTGAAAATCTTCGTGTCGCATCCTTGGAAGATAGCAAACGTAAATACCAAATTTGATATTCAATGGTCTTTTCGTTTTTGATCTATGCTGTCCACAGACACACAGACACACACACTCACACGGACCTTGCTTTTTTTTTTGGATTCAGGGGTACCCAAAACATTTCCGGTAAAATCTCGATATTGAATTTTTGGATGGAATACAATACCTTCTCTATACACTATGTACATAGTACGTGAAGAGAAAGTAAAAATCTTATGTGTTCCATTCATATGACTTTCTCCAGCTGTCGCCCTCCGTGGTGTAGTGGTTACCATGCTAACTTCATATACCCAAGGTCGCGGGTTCAAACCCGGTGGAGGACAATGGATTTTTTCGGGTGTAAAAATCCTTCGGAAGGGAAGTAAAGCCGTGGGTCCCGTGTCGTACATTTACGGCACGTAAAAGAACCTCAAGCCTGATAGGAGAGGCCCCTGAGCAAAATTAAGCGGTCTTTCACGCCCAATTTAGAATGGGACGCTGAGAACCACAGCAGTTAAAGAGCGTCCATAAATAACACGCCATTTCCCATTTCTCCAGCTGTTATAGACCGCCTGAGCCATCCCGCTCGGTTATGAAATGAGGTAGTAGGAATTGCATAATCCTAAACTGTTAACAATGACAGTATACGTTTACATCCAGCGTTTGCTATCGGCAATCTCATCAACGCCTTTGCAGCCATAAAGACAACATCTCTGCTGCAAGCACGAAGAGTGTTACCTCGAGGCATGCTCGCTTGCTCGAGTTCTTATAGCGAATGCCGCAAACTGCAGAATTCCAGGATGTTTTGTTTATTTTTCCATTGAACGGTTTTATCTCTTACCGTCTCTGCATCCGTTTAATATTTCTAGCGTTTCTTGGGACAAATAACAACTGCTGGAATACTATAGCATTCAAGTTTAATATTACAACATTGTTCAGTTTCAATCGATTTTAATGGTGCTAGAAATATATTTTATATAAAAATAATGCAACACATTCTGAAAGGTTACTCATATGACATTCTCTACTCTCTCTTTTACACAATATTCTCATAAGTATACTTCTGTATTTGCAGTTTGTTAATCAAGAACACATTCAGACAATTCGTTGCAGTTACAACAACAAAAGACACAGCAGGCTAAAGTAGTCATTTTTGTAGTGTGGTGATAGCTTGTCTGTCTCACATTCAAGAGGTCCCGAGTTCATATCGTTAAAGTAAGCTACCTTGGTGTTTTCCATTATCCTGAAAAGACAATTGAAATTACTCTAAGCTATATGGACCCTCTAAATTGATCATCATTTCACCCATTTATTTATCGTACGAAATAACCATATATATAAAAGTAGGCTAAAGCGATAGTTGGATTTTTAAAAAGGTGATCCCTATACGGTGACAAATTTCCAAATTTCCAGCTCTTTGCATGGCTATAAGAAATAGCCACTTACCATTTGAAAAGTGTAAGCATTTGAAAACTCAAAGCAATAAAAAGGAACATCTCGGAATTGAACCATATAATACAAAATATGTAGCTGTTTATACAAAAAAATTGCTTATAACTTGAATCTCACCAGCATACTAAATTCATTTAGAATGAAGTGAACTTAACACGCTATTCCCAGAGAATTCAAGATATACATTTTGTCATTAGAATTTCATACATTTGGTATTTAATCCAATTCATTTGAGCTGTTTTACACAAAAAACAGAACAGTAGAGATTTGTCCATATAAAGATAGTTTAGAGTGAGAGTGATGTTGAACAATTTTAAATCACACTCTAGAAAGGCCGAGTGGTTAGACCGCTTGCCTTTCACCAAGGTAGCCTCAGCTCAATCCTGGAGAACCGCATGTGGGCTTTGTGGAAGACAGGGTTATCTCCGGGTTCTCCAGCTTACCCCGCCATTCATTCCCCACCAACTGTTTCATTAACACTTCTCTTTTCATCCATTTCACCGTTATTCTATATCATCTTATTTCCTCACATTCCTCACCCGACATTGGGCTACTCACCCATTCTGGCTTCTGTCTGATCCAGTATCCATATGCATCTCACCAGGCAGCTGACCTCAGGCGCTGGCTTGTAAGACCATACGAGGAGGGCAAATAGCAAAAGAACTAGCGAGAAACACATATTTAAGATAAACGCACATAGAACAATATGCATGGTCAATAAACAAGCAAATTATTAATTCCGCAGTAATATGGGAAGCTCGAATTCTGGACGTTCTAGTTTCAATTTCTGGCAAATCGTCTATTATGACCTTGAGTTTTTCGTGATTTTCCTTAGTCGGTAAGGCGAATGACATGGTGATTTCTCACGATCTAATTTCCCTTTCATTGCCTTTCGTTTTCATGTTTCAGGTGTGCTTCCAGATTTTGTGCCGTGAGGCGGTGCTGGACAGGCGGAAGCAGTATTCCCCGTGGCCGCCAAAGGGCTACCTGTTATAAGAGTTTCTCTCCTCAGCGAGCAGCCCCAGTAGTGAGTCCGATTTTCTGCAAGTCTGTCTCCTTCGTCCTGTAGTCCTTAATCTCATTCCTTCCTCCTTGGGGATGGTAGCCACAATGAATCTATGAAGGTCGCAGTGCGCGAGGTATTTAACTCTATAACAGTTGTTCCAGCTTGGGTGAGCGCCAAATGCTGAGCGAGTAACTCGTTACTCACAGTGCAATACATGTAGCATGCAATATGGCGCAGCTTTGAGAACAAGTTAATATAACGGCTAAATCAAGCTTAGGAAATGAAGAATGAATGAACACAATATTGTGATATAACATTTGCTCAGTGACGTAATGGCTATCATGCTCCTCCTTACTCTCCTTCGAGTTTTCTGGTTGAGTTCGTGCGTATACTCTTGCTCAGACGAGTGTAGGTGTAACAGCCTGCTCTATAACCTACACCTATGTTGATTAAAAAGAGCCAAGTGAAAATTGGAGGTAAGGTAAAGGTACGAGTCATGTTTTTTTTTAAATAAGTGTCGCTTTTAAATTAAAAACAGATATCTAGTTCTTTTTTTAATGTCAGTTTTATTTTTAGATTAAAACCTTCATTTTAATATACTTTTCAACACAATTTCCATCAATATTTGCACTTTTTGCATCGTAAAATCAAATCTACTTACGGCATTTTAAGTGTTTTATCACAGTTCCATAAAGAACAATGCTTTGGGAAATTCGTTTCGTAGTCGGCTTACCCTCCTCGGTTTTTCTTAGGACTTACAAGTTTAGCTAAATATGAACTCATAAAGCGTTTGTTCTCTTGAACTTTTACATCAACTTTTTGCATCAAGTCTTCAATAATCACAGGTCATTCATTTCGTTCCTCAACGAGTCATCATGCACATTTGAACGGCCATCTTTAAACTGCCTACCCCATTTTCTTGCCATCTTGCACTGTTCTGCCTATGACTATCTGCCGCTTTTACGTATTTTGATCAAGAAAACGAATGACAGAACGCATTTCAAGGGGTTTACTGAAGTGTTTTAATGTATAAATAGAAAGAAAGGCAGGTAAATTCTACCGAAATGACTCTCTGGCTATCTGGCTCTCTTCAGGTACTCCCTGAAATACGTGGAATGGCAGCCATAACGCGTAACGGCCGAATTTCAAAACGGTACTTACTTTTAAAACTCACGCCTCGTACATATTTAAATATCCTAGATGCACCATATATAGTTAACATATAAGTCAAAGGTAAACATATCATTTTTACTTTCTCTACTCCCTATAGCAAGCAGGAAATAATTATACCACCAAAAGTTTCATGTCGAGATTTCATTGGAAATGTATGTTTTGATGACCCTTGAATTAAATATATTTTTAAAAAGCTCATGGTTAAGTGTGATGTTTATGTTCACCATCTTCTGACATCTTCCACGAACATTTTCAAGAACTTCTCCATACCAGATCACCTTTTACATGTAAAAGTTTTGATAATTTTGATTTCCGAAACAATGGCCATTAAGATGTTGCTTAAATGTGTTACATTTAAGCTACTTAAGATAAATTAAATAACTGTTCGGAATAGCTCTAAAATCCTTTTCATTCTGAAAGACTTTTGATCACCGGTAAACCGTAAGACATAGGCAAAACCCTAACTATTCGAAAAATGTAGATCCTATTAAAGCACAAATTTATGTCATATATATCGAGTTAACCATTTCCGAGATATTACCTGTGTGTGTATTTTAATAGTATATTTCCAAACAGGAAGTCATTTTGAGGGATGTATGCAAAGCAAACAGAATTCCGAAGCTATTACATAGCGATCAGCTCTTTAAAGATTCGATTATCCTTAAAGCCTGCTGTATTTCTTTAATCCCTTTATACCTACAAAGAAGTCTGCTAAAGTTTATCTGGGTCAACATAAAGTATGTAGAAGAAAAAGCGTGTAGCATGTACAAGAGTTAGCAGAGAAGGTCATGTGCCACAATATATCATATTTTTACTTTCTCTACACGCACTATGTGCATAGTGTATAGAGAAGGTATTGCACTCCACCCAAAAATTCGATACCGAGATTTCACCGGAAATATATGTTTTAGGGTCCCTTATATCCAAAAAAAGCATTTTCACAAAAAGATCCGTGTGCGTGTGTGTGTGTGTCCGTGTGTCTGTGAACACGATAACTCAAAAACGAAAAGGGGGAAAAATACCAAACTTAGTATATATGTTTAGTATTTTCCAGGGATGTGACACGAAGATTTTGAGAAAAATCCAGCCACACTAAACTATCCTTTACATGGAACTTTTTTCGAAAATTTTTATTTTCTGAAAAGTGCCTCTAACAATTCTGATTAAAATATCCTATATTAAACATATTTAACTGACAAATAAAATATATATCTTTAATTTTCTGGAAATAGTCTCATAAGACTACAGTATTCTGGATCAATTTTAGGGAATTTTGCATAACTAATAAACCGTAAGAGATGGACAAAAACTTAACACACTAAAATGTAGAGCACGTTAAAACTCACAATTTATATAATATATATATTTTTTTCGTGGAGTTCATAGTTTTTAAGATATTTCTTGTTTTTAGTTTCAGCTTTGAAAATCATACTGCAATTTGTCATCTCCTGTCCATACAAACAAAGGAACTTCAGTCACATAGCAACCAGCTTTTGCCTATCACTTGAATCTATAGTACTCCCTTATTTCGCTTCTACTTACAAGGAAACAAGTAATAAGATTGTTCCGGCTAATTTTTTCTCAATTAGCATGAAGTAAATAGAGGCATAAGCTTTTTAACAATAATTTGTTGCAGAGATGTAGAGAAAGTCATGTGAATGGAACACAGCAGATTTTTACTTTTTGTTTTATAGCAGCTGATGACTAAAATCTAATGACTTGTTTTAGACAGCTGGTTGCCTTCTCAGCCTCTTGCGTACTAGAAATCAAATATTATAAAAATGCAACTGTTTTTATTCGATTACCATCAGTAACTGGTGTGTATAAAAAATAAGTCCTTGGAATCTTTAAGAAATAATGATGAGTGGAATTCTTTCTCCCTGTTTTATGATTTGTTATGTATCTTAAGAAGAAAGAAAATAAGTAGCATTAAAGAATCATACCTGAAGATCTATTAAAACAAATAAAAATGTCATTAACATGTTGGCCTTCGACAGAACAAATGCCCACGGATATAATGTTTCCTATTTCCTTTAAAAAGATAAAACAAGAGGCCACTTCTATTTTGAGAAAATTTACGCAGTTTAAAATTGAAACCAATAACAATGAGTATCTCGGAAATGGCAAACTCTCAAAAAAGAAGTTTGTGACATAAATTGTGTGTTTTAACGAGATTAGCGTTTTTGTTAGTAACTTTTTATCTATCTCTTACGATTTAACAGTTATACAAAATTCATCCAGGAATTTTGCGGGGCTATTCCCAGGAAAATTATAATAAACATTTTATTTGTGATGTAAATATATATCTAAATCATTAGAAGCATTTTTGAAAAAATCAGTAGTTTGAAAATCTCATATTGAATCCTTGGAATATACTAATGTTGAATACTTAATTTGGTATTTAACGGCCTCTTTCGGCTTAGAGTTATGTTGTCTAAGATACACACGGGCGCGGACCTTTTTCTAAAAATTCTTTATTCGGACTCAAAGGATCTCAAAACAAATTTCCAGTAAAATCTTGGGTTCGAATTTTTGGGTGGAATACAATACCTTCTCTATACATTGTGTGCAGAGTATGTGCAGAGAAAGTAAAAGAATTGCATCCTGTGGAGCACTTTGAGTATAGAAAAGTGTTGAAAATTTTGTTTAAAGTGGGCCCTGCCTAGCACGTGCATATTGGTTTATAGCTTTCGTTAACTGATAGTAAAGTGCAAGTGGAAAAAGATGCATTTTCTTAACGTTTAAAATTTATATTATTTTATTATAAAGGAAAATATATTCTTTTAACTTTTCAGAATTTTTGGTGCAATTACTGGAAGGAAGAATTACTTCAATGTTATTTACTACAGTATGTATCTGATTTAGTTACATTTAGAGAAATCAAAGCGGTTTTCAGTTATAATTTATATGTGCTTCTTACTAAGCTACTGAGATAGAAATATAATTACAATAAATACAATTTATGATTATTATTCTTATGTAAAACTTAGTTAGCCTTCTCTGACCACGCTTGATTTTTTCCTAGCACACTTCATTCTATTAATTTCTTGCTACTTTCTTTAACATTGCCGCCGTCTTCGTTATTATTTTCTTGCATGCAATAAAGGAATTGTTTACAATGATTCCATGTTGTTACAACACGTAAACACAACATTACAGTAATAAAGGCGTTCATATTACTTCATTACATTCGATCTTAAGATGTAGCTATTTTTATATAAGGAAGAAAGTTAACAAAACACGTCTTTAACCACAAATGGGAACATCAATTCAAAGATTGCAAACATTAGCCAAGGTTGTAAAAAACCAAAATTAAACACCTATCAGCGTTATCCACTTCAACAAATATATCTATCAATATAATAATAAGTCAAGCAACTAATCAATAAAACCGCAATTATCCGTGCTATAGCTGGCAAACACAACCTACAAGTTGATGCGCCGATGCTCATATGTTTGCGTGCGAAGGCAACAGCAGAATTATGTCCTGTGCGTGCCTGGACTTCTACGTGCAACCACACTGCAATTTCTAAAAGACTCTTATTTTGTTTTGAGATGAACACTAATCCAGTACCACCCATTTCGATTACAAGAAAACCCGTCTCATCTTTGGTTTCCAATGTAATCTGTACCAACTCATTTGGGAACAGAAAAGTTTTCAAATTGGATTTGGCAAGCAGAATTAAACGTGTTGTGAGTTTATGATGAGCTTCGAAAGCCCTTAGATCAACGCACGTAAGATTACCGTCCTGAATACCTCCAAAACAAGTACAGGCATAGACAAGTTGTTTTCCTAATATTGAAGGGCAAAGTATGTTTCACAAGTTTGCATTTACCAAGACTAAAGTGAGTTTTAAAAAGATTATTTCAATCACAACATACTGAAAAACAAATCTGATGAGTTCCATTCACATAGCTTTCAAACTATTTTTAGAAATCATAATCTTCTTTATTTATATAATCGAGCTAAACATTAGCAGAACTTTTCTTAAATACTTGCTTCCTTGTAAGTAGAAGGAAAATAAAGGAATAAACTGGGTAAAAGGATAGTTACATATTTTAAAAGCAGAGCCAGAAATTTCCAACTTTCCACGAGAGAAAAGTTTAAATATTTTAAATCTGTAACAAATAAGGAATATCTCAGAAATTGTCAATTCCACGAAAAAAAAACGTATATAACATAAATTGTGTATTTAAACGTGATCTACATTTGTTTATGTAGTTAGTTTCTGTCTAACCCTCACAGTTTGCTAGTTACACAAAATTCAGCAAAATTAATTCACAATAAAAAGGTTTTAGAGGCTATTACAAGAAAATTCAAAATATACATTTTATTTGTCATATAAATATATTTAATATATGGTATTTAATTCAAAATCTTAGATCCATTTTTGAAAAAATCTTTTTTAAGAAAATCACTTTTGAAATTTTTCCATGTAAAGGGTAGTTTGGTGTGGCGGGGAATTTTCTCAAAACTTTCGTGTCGCATCCCTGGAAAATACTAAGTGTAGTAAAGTGAAAGGAATTGTTAAGACTATGGCTGCTCTAGTATTGATGTTTAGAAACGAGAGTATGTGAGTAAATCGAATTATTGAAACAAAACACAAACCTAAAAAATGCGGTCCCTCAGATCATTGAAACGATATTTCCTTAAAGATAGAAAATGCAAGTCTCTAAATACATATTCTCATTAAATGACAAAATTTCCCAAATCATGATAAATTAAAAAAGCCACATTTATAGGATTATTTACAATAGAACTCCGAAGCTCATCTTTAGATATCTTGCTACCGGAAGGAGTGATGTTGGTCGACCTATGAAGAGATGGCAGGATAACTGAGATCAAACAGGCTAACAGCCTATTCCTTGCAGAGGAAGTAAGTTGTTACACTTTTCTACTTAGGTTACATTTAAAAGTATTTATAAATCGAGTCATTTTATTTAAACTATATTACTTATCCTATTTGATTACCGCTTAAACGCTATATTCGCTTAACTCCCTGGCGAGTATAGCTCTCTTTTGTTATTTTTTTTGGTAGTGTTTAACACCCGCTTTTAGTACTTGTGGCACCGCAGGCGATTACACTCTGATGAGACATAGAATGTAGATGGAGCACCAGTGGAATGCGATGGGGGGGGGTCAACTGGAGAACCCGGAGAAAACTCGCCTCTGAGCCGCTTTGTCCACCACATGCGGTCGCTTGGGATTGAACCCGGGCCATCTAGGTAAGAGGAGAGTGGTCTAACCATTCGGCCATGGCGCGGCCTCCTTTTGTTTATGCTAACCTATTTGATCCCAGTCTGTTTCCTCTCCTGTTCTCTCTTTGTGTTTTCTTATCCGGTTTTCTTTTACCTTTTCCAATTAATATTGTCATATTTATTTAATTCTTCTTTGTCTCTTGATATTAAACATCTCTCCTGGCATACTGTTTCATTTGTGTTTCCAAATGTAATTTCTTCCTAATTCATTGCCCCTTTACATACTGTCACAAACAGTGAACAATGCTGTCTTACTCCCCGCACAAAATACAGTGTTCTGGTTCATTACCTCTCTCGCTTACAAAAGTATTGTTCTTGTAAGTGGAAGTAAGTTAGTAAGCATATAACTAAATAAGGAAGAGAAAGGTATACGAATGTAACACATAAGTGTTGTGTTGTGTTTACTTTGTGTTGTTATTTTATTTATAAGATGTGCGTGACCGTTTTACAATGTACACATCATGAGCTACATTTCGATTGTTGATACATGCATTATTGAAAATACAAATATTAAAACTAAAAATAATAAATCTATTAAGTGCATCATAAATTTACTTAATTATAATTATAAAATTAAAACATTCAGATTACGTCGAATCTTACGATAAATAATTTCAGTATAAATGAAAACTGTAACTTTGCTGGACCCTCCCCCCAGGCCGCACCTCTCACTTAGACGGCCCGGGTTCGATACCAAACAACCGCATGTGGGATTAGTGGTGGACAAAGCGGCGCAGGGGCGAGTTTTCTCCGGGTTCTCAGGTTTCCCCCGCCATCACATTCCACCGGGGCTTCATCTACATTCCATGTATCATCAGCGTCATCGACTGCGGTGCCATTTGTAGTAAAACCCTAATGTTTCAATTGTTACTCGGTGTTCTTAATTCTCGACTCGACATCAGCATCTTCCTTTTTTTGTTCCATCGTTCTTTTACCTACACGGACCTTTAACTTAAAGTTTGCTTGTAAATGACTAAGCTGAAATCTCGCATTTCTCACAGTCCATGTGATACTTCTGTTAGAGCCTCCCTATACTCCATTTCAAGAAACGGCACATGAATAACACCCTTCAAACCTTAATCCTAAATGACACACCTGTGTGTGAATTACCTCACGTATGTGTTAATTTTTCTGCCACCACGAGATATTCACAACCTGATTTCCACTTCCTTCTGAATTTTAATTTTCTCGACTACATTCTTGCTTCTCTACGTACGCTGCACTGTTGCATCCATTCAGAAACTGCAATGATTTTCTCTTCTTGTGCAATTTCATGATCAAAGCTGTAATCTTGAGTCGAAGGGCTTTCATTGCTGCAAAATCGATTGCAGCATATTTCCCTTTCGATAATTACTAAGTGATGAAATTGAACATAGGGAACTGTGAAATTGTACGGCTGTGTTTGGAATAAATAAAAGTTAGTTCACAGAAGACATGTAGCCCCAATCGTGATCAGTGATACTTAGTTAAGTTTAATTTCTTTTTAATTCTATTTTATACTACGCCGCTTTAAGCGTCAGTCGTATCGCAACGGAATTGTTCGGTAAGGTACCGTTTGCGATATGTGGTGAACGGTAGCTTTTTAAGGTGTCATCCTCGTCCCATACATACAACCAAGAAACTGATGCTTTGTTTTGCTTTTTTGAGTTTTTATTATTACTCAAAAGTGTGTTCGCAGTGGTTACCCCGAATGTTTTGTTTTTCCAACTAACTTAAGCTATCGGCTCGTACTTTTTTATTTTGTTTTTGTTTGTGTTTTTTTTTTTTTTATTATATGTTAATTACAAGTTGTCAAAATGTTAAATGTTTAAATCAAAAAAGAAAATATTTCCATGTTTTTATCTGATTCTTTTTTATTTACCTTTATTGTGGGGGGAGGGTGAAAGGAGAGAAGAAGATACAGTAGAAAAAGCCGGACCAAGGGAGGGTTATTTGTATTATTATTTTCGTTTCTTTATTTCATGTCATTTTATTGTATTGCCATTATGGTCAGTCCGATTTCACGTCTTGGGGAATTTTGTCTTTTCGTCGGTGGTGTTTGTAATTTTGTAAAATGGCTCCTCCTCACAGCAGCGGGAAGCTTAAGCTAACTACATTGTCAATGCTTCATAGTGTTAAGGTGATAGTCATCAGAGGGACCAACAATATTAGTTGGTAACCTCAAACCGTGTGATAATGTCGCCGATAAACCAGGACTTTAACAACTTCCAGCGTTCTTGTTTCAGGAAGCCGAAACAGTCTTCCCTCTTTGTCACAGTGCCAGTATTCTTTTCCAAGAGATGTTAAGAGGTCCGTCAAGTCTAGCTGCACTACCATTGTTGTCAGATAGCAAAGTGCAGCCAGCCTTATGAAGTATCTGAACGGTCAACACTACAACAAAAATGTATATGACATAAATTCTGTGTTTTAACAAGATCTATATGTTCTGTGTAGTAATTTTTTGTATCTCTCATACGGTTTGCAAGTTTCAACCAAAATGAGCAGGTCTTCAAAAGCTATTCAAGATAAACATTTTATTTGTGATATAAATAGTTTTAATATCCGGTATTTTAATCAAAATGTTAGAACCAATTTTGAGAAAAACACAATTTTCAAAACCCTTTTACATGAAAACCGTGGTTTTTTGTCTAGGAGGACTTTCTTGAAAATCTACAAGGAAGATCTGGGAAACAACAAAAACGTAAAGGACATAATTGTGTGTTTCACGAGATCTACATTTTCTGTGTGTAATACGTTTTTTTCTATCTCTTACGGTTTAGCAGTTATTAAAAATTCGGTAAAATTTATCCAGAATAAAGAGGACTTAAGAGGCTATTCCCAGAAAATTCAAAATGTAGATTTTATTTGGAATGCAAATATCTTTAATATACGGGATAATAAATCCCGTTAGAAGCATTTTTGAGAAAATCAAAATTTTCGAAGATTTTTCCATGTAAAGCGTAGTTTGTGGTGGGGGAATTTTCTTGAGAATCTTCGTGTCGCATCCCTGGAATATACTAAACCTAAATACCAAGTTTGGTTTTTAACTTTCTTTTCGTTTTTTTAGCTATGCTGTCCCCAGAGACAGACAGACAGACACACTCGCGAACCTTTTTCTTAAATTGCTTTTTTCGGACGCAAGGGAGCCCAAAATATGTATTTCTGTCAAATTTCGAAATATAATTCTTGGGTGGAACACAATACCTCCTCTATCGACTATGTGTATTGTACGTACGGGCTAGAGAAAGTAAACATTGGCATATGGGTTAAGAGAGGAGCAGTGTAATGAGCTTAATGTGTTTCGAGGTGCTTGACCCGCTGAGTTGAACGAGTGTTACATTTTATGGCTGCGGGTATTAAAACATACTCTGAAACATTTCATTCAACATACGTATAGAAGTCTTCTACTCCATTTATGCAACAGCGTTGCTCCTGCAGCCATCAATCTTACACTGCCGGCAAAGATTCCTCCTCAAACAACACTTCCTAGACACGCAAGTCCCCTTATAAGGGTAATAGTATCTCATACTCATCAGCTTGGTATCTGTATTCATAAGACAGGCTTCCAATATTACATCTCGCCACTGCCTCTAAGGTCAACTGAATTCCTTCCTTGACCTATCATTATTTTACACTCAGAGGCATGTAAACACTATAGTTCCCATAAATGAGTTAAAAGTTGGTTAAGAAATATCACATTTCAGTGTTTTAATAAATAAAAATCTGATATGATACACTTACATGACTTTCTCTTGCTCATCTACAAACTTCTTACAAAAGATTATTCTTCTTTCTAAACAGTGCTAATCGAGATAAACATTAGCAGAATGTTCTTATTACTTATTTCCTTATAACTAGAAGAAGCGGGAGACCTGGGTTCAATTCCCGGTACCGGCTTGGGGCTTTTTTCCCCACTGGGAGACCTGGTCCGGGGTGCACTCAGCCGACCCTGGGAGGCCAATTGAGGAAACTAGTTGATGGAGAAATAGCGGCTTCAGGTCATGAGGATCGCATTAACCGATCGGGGGGGGGGGGGGTACGAGGTGCTGACCAGGTCTCATCCTCCTGTCATGGGTAGATGGGGGACGCAGCGGCCGGGCGGTAGGCCAAGGTTCCTTATAAGTAGAAGGAAACTAAGGGAATGCATTAGCAAACTGATAATTAAATGTTTTAAAAGCTGTCGCTGTGCGATTGTCATTGCAAATCGCTTCTTTGCTTGGCCAGGAGTGGAGCAAAACAAAAATGGACACTTTCTGTCTGAGAAAAGTGTAAGCAATTCAAAATTGAAACCAATAACAAGAAATATCTCGGAAACGGTTACCTCCACAACAAAAACGTAAAGGACATAAATCGTGTGTTTTGACGAGATCTCCATATTTTGTGTGGTAAATTTTTGTCTATCCCTTACGGTTTAGCAGTTAAGCAAAATTACACAAAATTCATCCAAAATAAAGAGGTCTTCAAAGACTATTTCTAGAAAATTCAGGATATAGATTTTATTTGGGATGTAAATAGCTTCAATATATGTGATTTCTTGTCAAAATCATTAGATCCATTTTTAAAAAATTCAAAATTTTCGATTTTTTTTCCAAGTAAAGGGTAGTTTATCGTGGGTGATTTTCTTGAAAATCTTCATGTCACATCCTTGGAGCTAAATGCCAAGTTTGGTATTTAACGGTCTTTTTTTTTTTTTAGTTATGATGCACACAGACACACACATACACACAAACAGACATTTTTCTGAAAATGTATTTTTTCGGACTCAGTGGTGGACCCCATTGAATTTGTGGGTGGAACACATACCTTCTCTATCGATTATGTACATTGTACATGCGGGCTAAAGAAAGTAAAAATCTGATCTATTCCATTCACGTGATTTTCCGAACATCTCTTTAAAATTATTGTTAAAAAGTTCATTCTTCTATCTACTTCATGCTTCGAGATAAAATTAGCAGAAATGGGCTTATTGCTTCTTCCTTGTAAGAGGTATATGATTGAAATTCCTTTGTTTGTATGTCTAGGAGTTAATAAATTCTCATATGAGAAAAGTAGAAGTATTTTAAGTCTGAAACCAATAACAAGATATCTTAGAAACGGACAACTCTACAAATGTATATGACGTTTTAACGAGATCTGCATATTTTTTATGTATTGTATATAAACTCTTCAAAATTGAACCGGAATAAAGAGGACATCAGAGGTTCTTCCCAGAAAATTCAAGATGTGTATTTTATTTTTGATGTAAATATCTTTAGTATACATTATTTTAATCAAAATCGTTAAAATCATTTTAGAGAAAATCAAATAGTTTTAAAAGATTCCGTGTAAAGGGTATTTGGAAAGGGAAACTTTTCTTGAAATCTTCGTGTCGTATCCTTGGCAGATACTAAACTTACATACCAAGTTGGGAATTCAACGGACTTTTCATTTTTAAGGTATGTTGTCTACAGACACACACACACACACACACACACACACACTGACATTTTTTAAATATTTATTTGGATCCATATTTGGGGTCTCAAATCATACATTTCCGGTGATATATTTTTGGGTGCAATACAATATTTTCTCCATACATATAAAATGTACATAGTGAGTGTAGTAAAACTAAAAATATAATGTGTTCCATTTACGTAACACTGTTCTCTATCCCTTCTCTATCTGTTCTGCAAACTAA
The DNA here is from genome assembly GCA_030762935.1 of Hymenopus coronatus. Lineage (NCBI taxonomy): Eukaryota > Metazoa > Arthropoda > Insecta > Mantodea > Hymenopodidae > Hymenopus > Hymenopus coronatus. Next base: position 60,729,027 of record CM060898.1, on the reverse strand, counting down.
CTACTCTTTCTAAAACATTATTTCTTTCTCGTATAATGCTAATAATATTGACAAATATTACCAGAATTGATATTATTACTTAGTGCCTTATAAGCACAAGGTAAATAGGCAAATACGCTAGTCTGAACGAGAATCAAATCTTTTAAAAGCTGTCGCTATAAATTTGACATTGAAAGTAGAGAAACTTAGCAGTACAGAAACTGAAACAGAATGTTATTATGTTTTGTTATTACTTTTTTTACACATACTATCTGCATGGTGTATAGAAAAGGTATTGTATTGCACCCAAAAGTTTTATAACGAGATTTCACCGAAAATACATGTTTTGGGACGCCCTGAATCCAAGAAAAGCATTTTTAGAAAAACGTCCGTGTGTGTTCGTGGACAGTATAGCTCAAAAACGAAAAGTCTGCCAAATACCAAATTAGTATTTAAGTTTAGTATCTCATAGGGATGCAACACGAATATTTTCAAGAAAATTCCCCTAACCCCAACTACTCTTTACATAGAAAACGTTTAGAAAATGTTTATTTTCTGAAAAATGACTAACAGTTTTGATTAAAATATCTTATATTTAAGATATTTACATGACAAATAAAATGTATATCTTGATTTTTTTGGAAATAGTCTCTAAAGACCTTATTCTGGATTTTTTTTTGCATAACTAGTAAAGCATAAGAGATGGACAAAACTTACTACACCAAAAAAATATAGAGCTCCTTAAAACACAATTTATGTCATATGCATCTTTTTCCTGGTGTTGGTCGGTTTAGAGATATTCGTTTTTATTGGTTTTGTTTTAAAATACTTAAAATTTTCTCGTAGAGAAACTTGTAAATTCCTGGCCACGCAAAAAACGAATTTAAACCCCATAACAACTACCTTTTAAAACATATGACTGTTTGTTTAGCCCAGTATGTGTCCTTATTTCTCTTCTGCTTATATGAAACTAAGTAATAAAACCGCTTCTGCATGAAGTAGATAGAAGAATAAGCTGGTTAACAATAATTTGCTACAGAGATGTAGAAAAAGTCATGTGAAAGGAACACATCAGATTTGTTGTTAAAGTTTAACACCCTTTAATTGGAATTTGTCAACGGGACGAAAAAATGGACTATGTAATACGTAAATAGGTACGGGGTCCGAAATTGCCAAAAGTATATGATTTTTAGCCTAAAGATTGAGGCAAAAGCCCAAATAAACAGCTCAGCAAAGCGAAGCAAAATCTTATTGATGTATTTGACTTATGAGGGACGTGTATACGACCCTGAAGTAGGTGAATATGTTTTCACGCTTGCCTGACTCACTCGGAGACACGGACTACCCAATTCCCTTCCTCTAATTGAAACATACCTTAAAAAACGTATTCTATCTATAATCCGGCCAAGGCGAGTACAGTCCTGTACAGGGGAGCACCACTTGTACATGTAATGGTTTCCCCACCCGCCTGTGCAGTCCAGTTGGAAAAGCGCGAACGATAGTTAATGATGGCATTTCCCATGTGTGTGTATGTGTGTTAAAATCGTGTATATATTCATATCATAAGCAATCAAATATATTCTCAAATCCATTATAATAAAATACAGTTGTACATTTCTTTCACTCTCTCGCGTGCGTGATATCTCTCTCATTTACTGTGACTGTCTCCAATCCAGGGTCGTTTCTTCTCCCAATTCAGCATTGTATCCCGAATCCTAGATTGATTACTATCCTTTTCATTTCTTCTTCCATTAGTACATCTCTATTTCAAAATATTTTTTGAATATTCTTCACCTTCTGAACCGAATATCTTCAGGTATTTGCTGCTATTATGCGTTAATTATATCAGAGCGTTCTCTCAGTAAACTCCGTTCATCCGTACACTTTTTAAATTTCAATATTATTCTAAGAGCTTCTTTATATCCAAATAAATTAATCTCCTTCTTACAAAAGTTCAATAATTTTCTCAGTCTATTTATTTTTAACCTCGTAATACTACTGATATTTTCTTCTAAAGACACACTCGTGCCCTCCTTTCTGATCTTACATATCGTTGTCTTATTCTAACCGGTAGAAACGACAAGTTCAGCATTTGTAATAGGTATTTTCTGAGCTTCTTTCTTCTTTTCGAGCATTATAAATAACACGCTTTGAGTTCCATCGTTGTCACTGAATATTATTACTCGGCGTGCTAGTGAAGTAAACCAGACTGTACAACGCATTGCCTCATCACGTTAGTTCGCCTGCTCTCCGCTCCCAAAGTAGGACTGCACTAGCCTTGGCTGGCTTATACATCTTGCTAATCGAGATAAATAGTATCAGAAATGTTTATATTACATAGCTCCTTATAAGTTGAAGGGAAATAAGGGAATAGACTAGGCCAAACCGACAAACAATAGTATATTATTTAACTAGGTCCAAAGCTAGAGCATTATTGAGTGCCTCAAGACCCACAAATTAATAAAGCTACTTTTGCAGCAAGTTGAATATAATACTTTATCTAAGTTTATTTAAGGAAATACGTTTTTAATGCAGGAAATAATTAAATTACGGCATATTAAATCTTACAACAGTGAAAAATGACATTTTATTAATATTCATGTTGTAAACTTGATTGTTGTTATGATAACAATGGTAGTTAATTGAAATCAATAAATCGCCATTTTCGACAATGGATGTTAAAATTATGGATGATTTTTATGCTGTAGAGGACATATAGGTGATAGATTGTAAATCTATTAAGGAGATTTTTCTCTTTTACCAGACATGTTTTAGGTTTTATATTCATGGCCACTATTGGATTATTGCCGGAAAAGTCTAGAAAAACATATGAAGCAACATACAATCGTTTTAAAGAATGAAGTTTAAAGAAAAGGGTAAAAGACACTACGGAAAAAAGTATTATTGCTTTACAAATTGCTAGATTAAAATTGTCTTGTGTGATTTATGGTTAAACTCATACATAACCTTTGTACGAGTATGATTCATGGTTGAAATCACACTTAACCTAAAAGTTTTAATTTGTTTTCGTGTATGATTAGTTGGCAATAATCAGTAGAAGAATGACTTCTTTCAAGGCCTTCTGTTGTACTCGAGGGAAACAATATACTAAAAATCTGATGTGTACCATTCACATGACTTTCTCCATATCCCTGCAACAAATAATTCTTAAAAAGCTTATACTTCTATTTACTTTATGCTAATCAGAAAAAATTACTAGAAATAGTCTTAATACTCGCTTCCTTGTAAGTAGAAGCGAAATAAGGGACAACCGTAGGTTAAAGTGCTGGTCAAAAGCTGGTTGCTATGTCAATGAAGTTCCTTTGTTTATATGGATAGGAGTTGAAAGTTCCTGTATGAGAAAAGTATACGTTTTTCATAGCAGAAACCAAAAATAAGGAATGTCACAAAAACTACGTACTCCATGAAAAAAAATGTATATAACATAAATTGCGTGTTTTAAAGTGCTCTACATTTTTTGTGTAGTAAGTTTTTGTCTATTTTTACGGTTTAGCAGCCATTCAAAATTTAGTAAAATTCATCCAGAATAAACTACTCTTCAGAGGCTATTCCCAGAAAATTCAAGATATACATTTCATTTGTCAGGTAAATGTGTTTAATATCCGAAATTTTAATCAAAATCGTTAGAGCCATTTTTGAGAAAATCAAAATTTTCGAAAAAAGTTCCATGTAAAGGGTAGTTGGGGGTGGGGGGATTTTTCTCAGAATCTTCGTGTCACATCCCTGGAAGATACTAAACTTAAATACCAAGTTTGGTATTTTACCGACTTTTCGTTTTTGAGTTATCGTGTTCACGGACACACGGACACACGGACACAGACACACACACACGGACTTTTGTGTGAAAATGCTTTTTTTGGATATTGGGGGCCCTAAAACATATATTTCCGGTGAATCTCGGTATCGATTTTTTGGTGGAGTGCAATACTTTCTCTATACACTATGTACATAGTGCGTATGGAGAAAGTAAAAACTTATTCTTCTATTTACTTTATACTAATCATAAAAAAATAGCTGAAAAAGTCTTATTACTTGCTTCCTTGTAAGTAGGAGCGAAATAAGGGACTACCATAGGTTAAAGTGATAGTCAAAATCTGGTTGCTATGTCAATGAAGTTCCTTTGTTTATATGGATAGGAGTTGACAAGTTCCTGTATGAGAAAAATATACGTTTTTCATAGCAGAAGCCAAAAATAAGGAATGTTTCTAAAACGACGAACTCCACGAAAAAAATGTATATAACATAAATTGTGTGTTTTAATGTGCTCTACATTTTTTGTGTAGTAAGTTTTTCTCCATCTCTTACGGTTTAGCAGTTATTCAAAATTCAGTAAAATTCATCCAGAATAAACTACTTTTCAGAGGCTACTCCCAGAAAATTCAATATATACACTTTATTTGTCACGTAAATATTTTTAATATACGAAATTTTAATCAAAATCGTTAGAGCCATTTTTGAGAAAATCAAAATTTTGGAAAAAGTTCCATGTAAAGGGTAGTTGGGGATGGGGGGGTTTTTCTCAAAATCTTCGTGTCGCATCCCTGGAAGATACTAAACTTAAATACCAAGTTTGGTATTTTACCGACTTTTCGTTTTCGAGTTATCGTGTTCACAGACACACGGACACACGGACACGGACACGGACACACACACACACACACACACACACACACACACACACACACGGACCTTTTTGTGAAAATGCTTTTTTTGGATATTGGGGACCCTAAAACATATATTTCCGGTGAAATCTCGGTATCGAATTTTTGGATGGAGTGCAATACCTTCTCTATACACTATGTACATAGTGCGTATAGAGAAAGTAAAAATTTGGAAAGGGAAACGTTTACATTTCTTAAGAATCACGACGTAATTTATATAGTATATTGCGTACTAAGAACTGTAAGTTATACTTATAGGTCGAGAATGCATATTGCGAATACGAGATCCGCAGAGGGTTTTTTCCAAGCATTCGAGATCTGGTAAGTAACTTATGGTTTGTGGTTAGTCAACTACTTTTTGAAATACTTGAAAAAACTGTAAAAAAGCAATAATAAATCTAAATTGCTTTTCAATATTTTATTGAACATTAAGACAAAATGATTTCTCGATATTCACAAATTAAATAATTATATGGACAAAGCTTTCTTATGCACCCTTTTGTTAAAGAATTTTGCAATAGATTGTCTACTTGAAGTAGCACATGTAAACATGTAAATGGCGGTTATTTATTTATGGACGCTCTTTAACTAGTGTGGTTCTCAGCGTCCCATTCTAAATTGGGCGTGAAAGACTGCTTAATTTTGCTCAGAGGCCTCATTATCAGGCTTGAGGTTCTTTTACGTGCCGTAAATCCCTTCCGAAGGAAGCCATGCTAAGGATTTTTACACGCTTCCGCCGGGTTTGAACCCGCGACTTTGGGTATATGAAGTTAGAATGGTAACCACTACACCACGGAGGGTGGCAGTAGCACATGTCTTAGTTGTTAGGTTATTTAAGTAGCCGAATTGAATCTTTCGATTTTTGATAGTTATATCAAGCAGTAAAATCTTATAAAAATGATCGATAATGCCATTGAAGTAGCTGCAGATCTAGCATGTACTTCACTTTTGCCAGCGAAGTCGAAATAAAGGTAATTGATGGTTGCGTCATTTCCAAATCGCACTACAAGTGCTAAACTTACACATCCAAGTATTTCAAAAAAGTGCTTTGTAACGCGTCCCTATGTGAAAATACGTAACGACGTGTAATTTACTTTGTGCGAAAATAAGCAGAAGCTTTTGCAATAGAAGCGTATCAATTAATGGACTACTTTTGAAACGGAAGTAGATAAATGTTTTAAAAGCTTGTTCCTATGGGTTTGTAACCTGTTTCTTTGCATGTCCAGGTGTTTACATGTTCCCGTGTAGGAAAAGTCAAGATGTTTTAAAACAGAAACAAATAACAAGGAATATCTCGGAAACGGCCAACTCCACGAAAAAATGTATGAAACTTAAATTCGTGTTTTAACGAGATTTACATTTTTTGTTCTGTAAGATTTTGACCATCTCTTACGGAAATACAATTATGCAAAACTCATCCAGAATGAAGAGGTCTACAGAGGCTCTGCCAGAAAATTAAAGATATACATTTTATTTGTCATCCAAACATCTTTAATACACGGTATTTTAATCAAGACCGTTAAGAGTTATTTTTGAGAAAATCAAAATTTTCGAAAATGTTTCCATGTAAAGGGTAATTGGGGTGAATGATTTTCTTTTAAATCTTCGTGTCTCATCCTTGGAAGACACTGGTATTTAATCTTTTAACTGCCCATAAACATACACGCGCGCGCGGATATTTTTCCAAAAATTCTTTCCTTTTTTTTTTTATTCAGGGGATTTAAAACATTTATTTCTGGTGAAATTTCAATATGAATTTTTGGGTGGAATACATATCTTCTCTATACATTGTGTACATAGTGCATGTATAAAAGTAAAACTCCAAAAGGACACGTCTGTATAAATGATAACCAAACATTTCTTGCATAATTAAACTCATGGTAAAGTTAACTCCATGAATATATACTAATAGGAGTAAAGTAGGATCAATTCAACTTCTTTTATTCTTTTTAAAATAAATTACAAAAGAGCGTGTTTCCCTATTAATAAAGAATTTCCTTGGAGTTCTTTTTCTTGTTTGCTTTCTGTTGATTTTTCGTTATTTCTATTACTTGCCATGGTATCCTATTAATTTATTATATATTCAGAATGTTATTGATATGGACTCAAATATTTTTATAAATAGTACCCTCGGTTCTATATATGTTCATACTGCTTCACAGGACATTTTACTCTCTCAGCCGGCACGTACATAGCAGGGAGGTGTGCGTGTGTGTGTGTGTGTGTATGTGTGTGTGTGTGTGTGGAGCTGTTTGATCAAGCAGTACTGTGTTAACGGAAGCTCACTCACGCAATGTATGCAAATATTTCCGAGGTGCATTGGAAAAGAATTATGAATATTTGGGAAGACAATTTGTCATTTGAGGACATTGGTAGTGCAGCTCCACTTCGCACTTAAGTCATTCAGTGCCAAGGCAGCTAAAATGGGCACTGAACAGGAATGGAGATTGAGCAGATTATTAAAATAATGCTTAGTAAATGTGTCCTGTTTAAGAGTAAAAGGTATACTTTACTTAAATGTTACTTATGTTAGCATTATTTGGTTTACTTAAGGTGTGGCCTATCCAGTTCCATTTGCTAAGTGAAAACATACTAATTTTAATAACTAAAAGTATTAGTCCGAATTGTGGCTACACTGTCTTTAATTAATAATTGAAATAGGTGCACTTATACCTCCACAGCATATATTTGTAGCATCATCTGACGATATTTAAAAATCAGTGCCTAATTTTTATACTAGAGATTTTTTGTAAATTCAATTATATTGGTCCGAACCATTACTAATGGACATCTCAAAAATTATGTATGCCACAAAAAAGTTATTTGAAATTAGTTGCGTGTTTTAAAGAGACAAACTTTATTATGTGGCAAGTTTTCATCTATTGTTTAACGTTTTCCAGTTATAAAAGATAGTACAAAATTCCTAAATGAAGAGCACTTCACAGAAAATTTAAGATACGGTTACATTTTATCTTTCATCAAAATGACTTGAACCTATTATATTTTTATCAAAACCAGCATAGCTAATCATTATAAAATTAAATAAATAAAAGATGTGTTTTAGCATTTTTGGAAGGCAATGAACTTAAATACTATTTACCCCATTTTTGATTTCGCTGCATAGACAGACAATCACACACCACGGACACATGTGTGTACCTTTTGTAATGTTTTATTTAGGGCACTTCAAAGAATGCATTTCTGGTGAAATCTAGGTATCAAATTTTCCGTGCTATATACTCTATTGGTTACGTACGTGGGGAGAAAGTAAAAATCAATTGGTTCTTAATGGGATTATTTTATAGTCATTTATATAGTAAAGTTAAATCCTGTATCATCTATAACTTTTAGGTAAACAGTGCTTTTGTTATTTAAAATTATTTTAAAATTATAGAAAATAATAGGTTGTTTTATAATATGTGGTCTATGATAGCATCTAATGCACAGGGTTGCAGGTTCAAACCCGGCGGAGGGCGAAGAATTTATCCAAAATAAAAGTGCAGCAAATGCGTTGGTCCCGTGTAGTGCTTATTTACACTTAAAATAACCTTATATCTTGAAAGAAAGGGTTAATGGGGTAAATTCGCCAAGTTTCACGTCTTATAAGTTTCCTATGTTCACGTTTCATTTATGGGCGATGAGCTGATCCCTCGCCACCATGTGCACGTAGCGATGAGCTCGCGAACTATACATTCTTTAATAAAGAAACCACTTAGCCAGTGCCCCAAATATGTTATTGAATCTTGAATGACCGTATAAAATGTAGCATTACATAATGAAAGGAAAGCGGCCCAGGTTCGATCCCAATCGCCCGCTAGAGGGATTCAAGGTGGACGAAGCAGCGTCTGGGCGGGTTCTCTCCAGGCCTCCAGTTTCTCCCGCCACTCATGCCACCATTTGTTTCATCATCAATTCATCACCTTTCCAATCATCAATTTCGCTTACATTTCATATATTCCACTTCCTCATGTTTCACGCCTGGCTACTGGTTGACCCCTCGTAACAGATGCTTCATTCTTCGTACCGCTGGCTTCTGACCCCTAAGCATTGCCGTGTAAGTCCTAGGGGGGGGGTGTCAGTCCTACAAATACGGAAAGAGTAAGCCGATTACGAAACGAAACATAATGAAAGCATATTTCATAACCTTTCACCTGAAAGTATTGACAAAAGCTCTGTTATAATATGATTATACACTTCATTAAGTTCATATTTATATGCAACTGTTCTGATAAGAGAAGCGTTCGGAAAGTGAGAACCGGTTTGTTTCCACAACATTTATTTGTAAATAAAGTGCTTTCCTTAACCTATTTTTCGACAAGTTGCCACAATTGTTCAGGATTTGTCATAGCAAGGAATCAACTTTTGTCCTCACTGCTGCAAATGAAGACAGCCTGCTGAACACCGTGTTTTGCGAAAACACATCACAAAGCATTGTTATTGTGACCGTTCCTCATGCACTTGCTCAATCAAAGCATCAGTAACAACAAAAGGCAGCACACTCCGTGCTTAGTTTTGAACATTGGATAGTCCATCACTGAATTATCTAACCATTTTTTCGCCCCTTTTAGCGTAATTTTCTACATATTGGTGATAAGTTTCAGCTGGTTTAACGTTTCTTGCATTCAAAATCCGTACAGTCGGCGGGATAAAAGATTTGTTTTAACATTTTGAACGCTCATTAACAACTACAGAACACGATTCGGTTGTAATGACGCCAGTGGATAGACAATGGATCAGTGAGACCTTTGCGTATTTAAATTCTTCTATCCACTGACACACTCCTATGTATCCAAGCGTACACCAAGTTGTAAAATTAATATTGGGGTGCAGGGACCAGATTCGGTGAAACCGCAATATTGCATTTTAATTTAAAATCAAACTCGTCCTTATTTACATAGGATGTAACGTTAAATAAAGACATTACTGGATAGAAACTTGGCTCCAATACATGCTTTGGGTGATAATAGTTTAGGGCTTTGAACCTACTGATGGTGTAATGTGTGCTGCCTATGTTCACGGAGGCTTGGTCTATGCACAAAACAATACCACAGGGTTCCTCGATTGATTGTTGATACGATAAAGCTTTATTCAGACAATGGAAACAAGGGGAGAAACAGGTGCAGCCTTGAATAGAGCTCAAATTCAAAAATTCAAATGAGTTTTGTATTAAAGTCGGGACTACCTGGTTCCTGCACGTGATAATGCAATCATTGTTGGCAAGACGTGGTTAAACTTGATTTATAGACCGTCCCTCGCGTTCGCTATTGTATGGGCGTGTCGGGGCCAAGCCCCTGGAGGAGGTGCTGCATCGGAAGCCGGCCCCCCGGGGCACTTCTGGAGCAGGTATACTATATGTTTCAATTTACTGCTTCACCAGACTCAGTACCAACTATCTTGCATCTTTCATGAAGTTTCTTGCTCTGCTCTACTGTGATAATAAGGCTTTGTGTGGTCCGAATTATTGCTCTCCAAGTTTAATTGCGCGTGCTCTTAACCGTTTCTTTCTTTTAAAGGGGCATTACATGCTCTGCCACAAAACTAATTAGATTAGGTTTGTAAATCTCAATGGTAACAGCCAAGACACACCTAGGGCACAACCCTTGCTTTTGTTTCAAAGTAAAATATGTTGTAGCTAAACACGCGAGCAAAACTAACGGTCTGTGGGTCGTTTGGTAACTGAACAATTTCAACAGACAACTGAAGTTGAAGAAATGAAATCATGATAAATAAATACGGGGCTCTTGTTATTGTATGTTAGGTGTGAGAGAGAGATATGAGGCATAAAATAATTGGAAAGCATCGGGATGCATTCTAGCCTCCTCGCTTCTCCTTACTTGTAAAATGACTGTTTTGAGAACTGTTCCCGGATCAGAAGAATACTAATCTAAAGGACCAAAAGGTTTTTTATAGTGTTTAACGTATGCTTTTACTTCAGACAGCACTGCAGGCAATGACATTGATGATACATGGAATGAAGTTGGAGCACCGGTGGAATGCAATAGCGGGGAAAACTGGAGAACCTGAATAAACCCCGCCCCTGCGCAAATTTGTCCACCAGGAATCCCGCATGCGGTCGCCTGGGATTGAACCCGGGCCGCCATGATGAGAGGTGAGTGGTCTAACCACTCGGCCACGGCGCGGCCAGAGGGGGCTTATCTGATCTCTAGAGCTTGGACTTCATTCCCTTTTAAGTGCCATAAGACCCAATATATGTTCTCTGAGAATGGAATTCACCCCTCGTACGACGTCACGTCCGTCCCTTCAATAGGACAGGCACTCATCAGCAACGGGTACAGAAATATCATTCGTTTTTAGAGTTAAGATTGCGTAAGGAACATAAATAAACATGCACAGATCCCTTGAATGTATGGAGAGTTTGGACGTAGGCATTTCATTATAAGCGGAAGAATAAAGCTACTTAGCGACGGACATATATCACACCCAGTTCTAAAGGCCAGAAAACGATCTTCATCCAGCCAGAATCACTGCAATTATAGGCATAACTTATAACATTCTGGATGAAAATTGTTTCGGGCGTTTAGAACTGCGTGCTTTTAACACTTTACAAATGTATAAGTATATTGTTTTTATTGGAATACAACCGTGGAAACATGTTATATAAGTGGGTTATAAACGAAAACTGTTTTGCTGTCTATATTTTATTAAATATTCATTAACTCTTTTATATCAGAAAGAGAGAAACTGAACTTATACTATAAAACTGCTCACCACTGTGTAAATCAAGCAGCAACGATGTCCTTCATCACATTATACTTATAAAATGTAACATTGCGAATGACTCATTTCCCTATCCCTCTAAGCTAGTACGGCATTCATCTAACATCCCTAGACTAGGAGCATGGAGGAGTATAAAAATTGCTGACGAGAATGGTGCGAGAAACTGTCCCATTTGCGAGGAAGGAGAGCCGTGGACCCACATCTTGGCAAGATGTAGGGGTACGGAGGAATGGCGGGAAAAATATTTATCGCGATTGTTTATCACCGCGAATCTAGAGCTAGAAGCATGTTGGATGCTACTGGCAGGCACGAAAGACGTGGACGGGCTAGGTAAATCTATACTTAAGGCAAGACAGCTGAGATCTGAGAAGGGTGCCAATAGAAAAGAGGTGGGAGGGATTAGAACAACTAAACAAAAGTGACTATAATGTTTTACCTACACATATTTTATAGCATACTTAGGTAATTGTTGTGTTATAGTTTTATATATTGTGTATATATTATATTGTATACTTATTTGAAGTGTATATATCTATTATAAGAGGGTACATTTATGCTTCTGAATAAGGTGTACTCTGTGCTGTAAATTTAAATTACTGTATTTGAATATCTTTGTCTTTTTATTTTCGTGTTTACTTTTAATTCGTTGTTGTTCTAATATTGTTTTTCAGTGTGTATTACAAAAGCACGTACGGTCTGTGGACCCGTGTGATTGTTGAAGTTCATGTATGATACTGTTATGTCAATAAATAAACTTATTTATTCATTCATTCATTCTTCTAACATCCCAAGAGCAAGTAAGCCGCACCACTTGCCTCTCTCCAAGTGACCGCATGTGAGGTATGTGGTGGACAAATCGGTGCAGGACGGGTTTTCTCCGAGTTCTCTGGTTTCCCCCGCCATCGCATCCACCGGTGCTCCATTCACTCCATGTATCATCAGTGTCTTTGCCTGCGGTGCAATATGTAGTAAAAGCGGAGGTTAAACACTATAAAAAGTGCAACAAATTGAAAAGACAGCAATTAAGTACAAGGTGTTGATAACACTGTCAGCTGATTACTGCTAAGTGCCATATTCTCTACTGTAGCAGAGTTTACTTGCATTGACAGTTTATTTATTAGTACGTGCTCTTCTTTTCCAACAGCGCATACCTAAATCGATGAAATTTTGTTTATTAGCACACGCTGTGCTTATCTAGTTAAGTCTGCCTGGGTTGACAGTTTTTTTATTTTAGTACTGTGGTTATCCAGGGGAGTTTACTTTCTTGCATGACAGTTTGCTAATTACTATGCGCTGCGCTTATCGAGACAAATTTTTCTACTTCGTCAATATTTTATTTACTATCATGTGCCTGCTTATCGAGACAAGTTTATTACTACTACAAGCTGTGCTTATCGAGACAGTTTATTTGTTTCTTTTGACAGCTTGTTTACTACTACGCACTGTGTTTATCGACACGAGTTTGTCTGCTTGCATTGATAGTTTGTTTATTACTACGCGCTTATCGACTTGAGTTTGTCTGCTTGCATTGACAGTTTGTTTACTACTACGCGCTTATCGGCACGAGTTCGTCTGCTTGCAATGACAGTTTGTTTACTACTACGCGCTTATCGACACGAGTTTGTCTGCTTGCATTGACAGTTTGTTTACTACTACGCGCTTATCAACACGAGTTTGTCTGCTTGCATTGACAGTTTGTTTACTACTACGCGCTTATCGAGAAGAGTTTGTCTGCTAGTATTAATAGTTTGTTTACTAATACGTGTAGTGTGTATCAAGGCGAGTTCGTCTGCTTGGGTTGAGATTGTTTACTGCTATGTGCCATGCTTATAGATACAAGTTTACTAGCTTATGTTGAGAGTGAGTTTTCTACTATGGGTTGTGCTTATCCAGACGGATTTACCAGCTATGTGCTATTGCTTATCGAAAGGAGTTTTTCTACTTGTATAGACAGTTGTCTACTACTACATCTTGTGCTAATCGTAATAATTTTATCTGCTTATGTTTACATTTGTTTACCACTAATGTGAAAAAATAAGTTTTGCACCCAAAATTAGCTATCCGGATTTCATAAAAAAATGCAAGTTCTAAGATTCCGTGATTGAAATAAAACATGGTGAAAAAGAGATGGAGAGCGTGAGAGATAGAGGGAGAGAGAACAACATAACACAAAAGCAATAAGTTGTAAACTACCAATATTTTTTATTTTAAGTTCAGAACCATCCGAGGTTGACCGCGACTATTACCATGCAAAGACCTTCACTTCAATCTATATTTTTCAAGGAAAACTACTCTTTTTTAGGTTTTCTCATAAATGGCTTAAATGATGTTGATTATAATTAGATATTACTAATACATTTGATTTATAAATACAATTTTATTTTGAATTACTCTTAATTAGTTTGTGAATCCTTTTCCATTTCTGAGAATTTTGTAAACTGGGTAAACTGTATTTTAATGAGATCTAATTTTGAGTAGTAAGTTTTTCTCTACCTCTTTAGGTTTACCAGTTGTGTAACATTCAGAAAAATTCATCTAGAATGAACAGCTGTTTAGAGGGTACTCCCAGAAAATTCAAGCTATATATTTTATTTGTGATGTAAATAGCTTTGATATCCAGTATTTTAATCAAAATCATTAGGGCTATTTTTCTGCAAAATGTAATTTTCGATAATGTTGCCATGTAAAGGGTAGCTTGGAGTGGGGGCACTTTTTTGAAAATCTTCGTGTTGCATTTTTGGAAGAAACTTAAATACGAGTTTAGTATTTAACGATACTTTAGGTTTAGAGCTACGCTGTCCACAGACACACACGGACCTTATTTTAAAAATCTAATATGTTCCATTCACACTACTTTCTCTACGCAACAAATTATTGTTAAAAAGCTTATGCTTTTTTTGCTTCTGCTACTCGAGAAAATATTAGCAGAAATAGTCTTGTTACTCGCTACCATACAAGTAAAAGAGAAATAAGGGAGTACCTTAGGTTAAAGTGATAGTCGAAAGGTAAGTTGCGATGTGACTGAAGTTCCTTTGTTTCTCTGGATAGGAATTGATAAATACCTATGTGAGAAAAACATGTTTTGTTAAAGCTGAAACCAATAACAAGGAATACCTAAAAAACGATCCACTATATATAACATAAATTGTGTGTTTTAATGAGCCCTACATTCTCTTTAAGTAAGTTTTTGTCTATCACTTAACGGTTTGCCAGTTACACAAAATTCCGTAAAATTCATCAAGAATATAAATAGTTTTCTGAGGCTAATCCCAGTAAATTCAAGATATACATTTTATTTGTGAGGTAAATCTCTTTAATATACGATATTTCAATCAAAATCGTTAAGGCTATTTTGAGAAACACATAATTTTCAATAATGTTATCATGCAAAGCTCAGCTTGGGGTGGGTTGATTTCCTTGAAAATCTTCGTTTCGTATTTTTGGAAGATAAACTTAAATACCGTTTAGTGTTTAGCAATATTTTAGGTTTTGAGCTATGCTGTCCACAGACACACACACGTAATTTATTTTAAAAGTACTTTTTTCGTCTCAGGAGAACTCAAAACATGTATTTTCAGCAAAATATCGTTATAGAATCTATATACTAGGTACATTGTATGTGTATAGAAAGTAATAACCTAAATGAGTGAGCGAGATAGTGTAGTTGTTAACAGAGAATTTTTTCTGTCCTCTAAAGCATAAATTTAACTTTCGATTTTCTTGTTTGAAATTACTTGTGAGTCGAACTTCTAAAGACTCGTGTTGATTGGTTATGTAAACACTACATAGCTCATGGCATTTCGTTTTCAGTCCCTTGTCATTTATAAAAACGAACGTGAGAATGTCTCAATTAGCTGCGAGAGACGAAAAGCCAGCACTATGATATTGATAAAAACTTTGAAATCACCAGACGTGCTCTAAGTTACTGCCCAAGGGCGGCGACTCTTTGATACTTAGGCTTCAAATATATGATAATAGACCTGGAATGTTGTGTTTCGTCTTTTTTGCGCTTTTGTCTCGCAAATTATGTTTTGTAATAACTTAATACACTTGTTATACGTGCAGTGAAGCACAAGCATTTCCAGTGCTTAAGTGTATAACTTTTGCGCCGAGCTTAAAGATAAATTATTGGGTGTATCGTTCAACCTCTCATGAAATTAAACGTGTATGATGTGAAGAAATATCTCATGATAGTAAAACAAAAATTGCATACCTTATCCCATATGGCACGAAGGCGTGAATATTTCTTAACATTTTCTACAAAGTAAACAAAATGAGGATACACAAACTCATAATTATTAGGTTACCTTTGAAAAGTATATTAATTTACTATTAAAATCAGAATACTATCAGAAGTAATTGCTATATTACTATAATGTGGTTTAAGGGACAATTACTTGCTTTTCAGTCATCTGATGTTTACTCTTTATATAGACTAGAAATTGAGTTGATGAAATCATTGGCAGAAGTAGATTCAATTACATTAGATATAAATCTGAGGCTAGCACCACAGATTTCTGAACATTGTCCGTAAAATACTCCAGGACGATTAAATCAAATATATCAACTGTTCATCTAACACCCCGGAAGAAAGCTTTACAGCCAAAAGTTTTATTCTGAATTTTCTGTGAGCGATATACCCTACGGTCATATTTCACCGCCGTTTCTCAGCTCAGAAGAAAAATGTGTGCAAAATATATTATATAAAATAATTATAAATTAATATATCACATTCATATATTATTTATTTTTATAATATACGCTACATAAAAATGAGAGAGAAGAAAATAGTTTATCATCAAAGTTGCGTCATCTTTCACGACTCTATCACATTAAATAACAATGCCCGTGAAGTGTAACTCATTTGTTCGGAAGTTCAGCACATATGAACGGCATTATATCAAACAGGAAAACACGTACTGCGCTGTAAAGAGTACGTCCAAACTATTCCATTTTAACTCAACTCTTAAGGAAATGAAAATTTCATAACCCTTTTTATAAAGAATTTATTACAGTCATCCTAACTAGCAGACAGAATAGTAGTCAGCATGCAATATTTGCACAGTTTTACAACATGAACTCAAAAACATATGATGTGCTCCATTCACATGACTTTCTCTACACATCTGTACATATTATTGTTAAAGCATTTATTCTTCTATCTACTTCATGCTAATCGAGATAAAATTAGCAGAATTACTTGATTCCTCGATTCTTTATACTAGAAGCGAAATAAGGCGGTATCATAGATTAAAGCGATAGTGAATTATTTTTAAAGCTGGCTACTATTTGATTGAAATGCCTTTGTTTATAGGAGCAGGAGTTGACAAATTCCCGTATGAGAAAAGGTTACCTAAGTATTTTAAAACTGAAGCCAATTAACAAGGAATCTCTAAAAAATAATCAGATCCACAAAGTAAATATATACATTACATAAATTATGTGTTTTAATGAGATCTACATTTTTGTGTAGTAAGTTTTTGTCTATCTCTTACTGTTTACTAGCTATGCAAAATTCAGCTAAAGAGGTCCTCAGAAGCTATTCCCAGAAAATTCAATTCAGTTATGCAAAATTCAGCTAAATTCATCCAAAATAAAGAGATCATCAGCGGCTATTCCCAAAAAATTCTAAGTTTTATTTGTTGTGTTAATATCTTTAAAAGTGTTAGAGCCACTTTTGAAAAGATTAAAATGTTTGAAATGTTTTCCTTTTAAAGGGTAGATGGGGCCGGAGATTTTCTTTAAAACGTTCGTGTCGCATCCTTTGGAGATAATATGCTTAAATACCAAGTTTGGTATTTAATGGACTTTCGTTTTTGAGCTATGCTGTGCTCGTACTCACACAGACACTGACACTGACCCTTTTCTAAAACTTCTTTTACTTTCTCTACACGTGCTATGTACACGTATTGCACTCCAACAAAAAATTCGATACCCAGATTTCACCGGAAATATATGTTTTAGGGTCCCCTGTATCCAAAAGTGTATTTTCAGAAAAAGGTCCGTGTGTGTGTCCGTGTTTCCGTGAACACGATAACTCAAAAACGAAAAGACGGTAAAATACCAAACCTGGTATTTAAGTTTAGTATCTTCCAGGGATGCGACACGAGGATTTTGAAAAAAAATCCCCACCCCCAACTAACCTTTACATGGAACTTTTTTCGAAAATTTTGATTTTCTAAAAAATGGCTCTATTTGATTAAAATATCGTAGATATATTAAAGATATTTACCTGACAAATAACATGTATATTTTGTATTTTATAGGTATAGTCTCTGAAGAGTAGTTTATTCTAGAGAAATTTTACAGAATTTTGAATAACTGCATAATCGTAAGAGATGGACATAAACTTACTACACAAAAAATGTAATGCACGTTAAAACACACAATTTATGTTGTATACATTTTTTTCGTGGAGTTGATTGTTTCTGAGATATTCCTTGTGTTTGGTTTCAGCTATAAAAATGTATACTTTTCTCATACAGGACTTTGTGAACTCGTGTCCATACAAACAAAGGAACTTTAGTCGCAGAGCAACCAGCATTTGACTATCACTTTCACCTATGGTACCCCCTTATTTCGCTTCTACTAACAAAGAAGCAAATAATAAGATTATTTCTGCTGATTTTTGCTCCATTAGATGAAGTAAATAGAATAATTTGTTACAGTGGTACAAACAAAGTCATGTGAATGGAACACATCAGATTTTTTTTATTTAGAGCATCTCAAGACATCAATTTCCGGTGAAATCTCAGTATCGAAGTTTTTGGATGGAATACAACACCTACCTTCTCTATATACTATGTACATCTTGCGTATAGAGAAAGTAATGTAACAGTTGGTTTCAGTAACTAACAAGGGGCCAGATGATAGAGATTTAGCTCGGGGTTTTAGTGACACCGAAAATAAAAACTGTCATGTGTTCCATCTTTTGAAATTAAAGTTATCAATTTGCAAAAAAGTTTTATGAAATTGCTATTTGAGAGAAGGGATAAGGGATATTAATTAAAACAAATCACTGAGGCTTTTAATATTAATTAGAATCACTACGGTGACTATTTACCATTGAGAAAATATGCATCAAATAAACTTTTGCGGACTAGCGATCCACATTCTGCTGGATATCAGGTTGTAGTTTCTGCAAAAATAATTGAATTTTAGTGATACTCTGATTGTACTATGCTGCCAGTTATCTGCCTTACTGGGTTCTGCCAATTAATAGTAATAATAATAATAATAATAATAATAATAATAGCAATAATAATTGTTTTAGTGTAAATAAAAATAGTTTTACATAAATTTGGACATTTCTTAAGGAAATATATTTTACTTACTTCTATTCTTTTATTATTTTTAATTTTGGATTCCTTTATTTTAGTTATTAGTACTATATAAGTAATGTCTGTAAAATAATGATGTACAGAAAAAATGAAATGTGGTAAATAAATTATGAAGTTTACAATATACGTCCTGGTATAGAAAACTTGATGCCAGGATGTTGCATTATAGATTTTAATTTATTATGTTGTACATACATAATAGAGAAGGTAAATATTGCATCTCAATTTGAGACATCAGTGAGATATAGCTCCCTTGTGAGAATTATATTTAACTCGCATCTTAGCCACCAGAATTGCTCTCCCATTGCGCAATATCTTTAAATTAAGTTATCTTTACTTGTATTGCTGCCAAAAGAACTCGCCTTTAGTCTAATATAATGTTAGTGCACTGGTTAGTTTCATTGTTCCAGCAATATGTTAATACGTTATCTGCCAAATTAGTTCCAGATAGGTGCATGATTATGAACAGGTACCGCCTTGAAATAATAGTCATTACAAGCAAGCGCTATCTAAAATTCTGCTTTAGCGACAAAATGATAACTCTCTTGCAACCAATCCAGTTCTTCCACTTAACTCAACGTGTCTATCAACGAAGGCCTTTAAGCTGCTTATATATGTACGTTGGGATAAAAAATCTGTATTTTTAATACAATATTTTAGCACATTTTACTGATTTTAGCATGGTAGTTTAAAGGTTTTACAGTACCAAACATTTAAAATACTTTCAAAGTCATTAAAAGGCTATAAATTGAAAGTTTGACATATTACTTTCTCTTTACGTACTCTATACGATCTATAGAGAAGGTATTGTATTTCACCCAAAAATTCGATACTAAGATTTCACTAGAAATACATGTTTTTGAGACCCACTGAAACCAAAATAAGCAATTTTAGCAAAATATACGAGGGTCTATGTCTTGGTATTTTCATTTTTCTTTAAGGAAACTTTAAGTAGTGTAAAACTGAAACACATAACAGAGAATAAATCGGAAACGGTTAACTCTACAATGTATATGATGAAAATTATGTGTTTCAACGAGAACTACATTTTTGTGTAGTAAGTTTACGTCTGTCTCTTACGGTTTACCAGTTATACAAATATCTTCCCAAATGAAGATTCAAGACATACATGTGTTCATCATGTAAGTATATTTATTATACGCATTTTTATTAAAATCCTTAGAGCCATTTTTGAGAAAAACTTAATTTTCGAGATTTTTACCATGTAAAGCATAGTTTGGTGTGGGGTATTCTTCTAAAAATATTCGTTGCATTCTTGGAAGATACTAAATGTAAATACAAATTTTGGTATTTCATAGACTTTACGTTTTTTAATTATCCGTCAAGATACACCACGTTTGACATTTTGTAAAAATAAGAATTTTTTGTTTCAGAGGACCTCAAAATATATATTTCCGTAAAATCTTGACACCGGATTTTTGGATGCAATACAATATCTTCTCTACTTGGTCTGTGCATGAGACGTGTACAGAAATTAGTAAATCAGTATTTAAGACGCACGTGCGCGCACTCTTTCACTCTCTCTCTCTCCATTTCTTTTTTTCTGGTAGTATTTAACGCTCACCGTTACTACTTGTGGCACCGCAGGCGATACATAGAATGAAGATGGATCACCGTTGGAATGCGATGCCGGGGGAAACCGGAGAACCCGGAAGAAAACCCGCCCCTGCGCCACCATGTCCACCACAAATTTTACATGCGGTCGCTTAGAATCGAGCTGAGAGACGAGTGGTCTCTCTCTCTCTGTCTCTCCCCCCCCCCCCTCCGCTCTCTCCCACTCACGCATTTTTTATAAATCGATATATTCAGGAAGTCTTAAAACTTATATATCAGGTAAAATACAATACGGAATACACACTTGCTCTACTTTACTATAAGTAGTAGATAAATGTTAAAGAAAATGTTATACATAATTACGGCTGATCGGGTATAAATATTTACTCCCTTGGGAGTATTAAAGACACTTTTTCTGTCCCATGGCGAATCTGTCAAACAGTTTCACACCATGCACGATCCTAACTAACCTGTGACTCATAAAGGCACCAAGACACTACAGCTCAATTTTCCCACCTTCCCCACAGCCATCATCCAATCAGCTGTTCCACTTGGATTCCAAGCGTCACCCTTAAACACATAATCTTCGGCTAGCAACGTTTTTATTTTCCGCACGAAATTCCTTTTAGCCCAGCGATAATGCGACTGTAAATAATACATTTTGTGTTCTGTGAAGCAAACACTACTTTTCACACCTTATGTAATGCGAAAATTGAGAGAAAACTAGAAAGCACGCAATTTTCGTGCACTTATAAGCAAATAACAGCTTACTGCAACAAGGAGGCTTATGAGAGAACTAACATTTGAAAACACCAGTAACTGTATATGACTCAATGCTGCAATGAGACGATCTCATAACGCAACATTACCCATTTACATTTGCACAAATTGTATGGAGCTATCGAAGGGAAGCAACTACACAAAATACTTCGTTATAAATGCATGCTGGCAATGCTGTACCTCTGGTATATATTAGAGGATCCGACAGATATCCTGTTCAAAAGTTTTAAATTTGAAAATTATAAAAAAGTTAAATAGATTGTAATTATTTGGACCGTTTTGATGAAAAAATATATAAAAATCTGATGTGTTCCACTTACACGACTTTGTCTACATCTCTGCAACAAACTATTGTTAAAAAGCTTATTGTTCTATTTAATTAATGCTAATTCAAAAAAATTAACAGAAATAGTCTTATTACGTGCTTCCTTTAAGTAGAGGCGAAATAAGGGAGTACCATAGGTTAAAGTGATAGTCAAAAGTTGGTTGCTATGAGACTGAAGTTCCTTTTTTGTATGGACAGAAGTTGATAAATTCCTGTATGAGAAAAGTATGCTTTTAAAAGCTGAAACCAATAATAACAAGGAAGATCTTAAAAAGTATGTAATTCACAAAAAGAATGTATATGACATAAATTGTGTGTTTTATCGTGATATATATTTTTGTGTAGTAAGTTTTCTGTTTATCTCTTACGGTTTACCAGTTACGCAAAATTCAATATGAATCATCCAGAATAAAGATATCTTCAGAGGTTATTTCCAGAAAATTCAAGACAAACATTTTCTTTGGCAAGTAAATATCTCAAGAACATGAGATTTCAATCAAAATCGTTAGAGCCATTTTTGAGAAAATCAAAATTTTTCAAATTTTTTCCATATAAAGTGTAGTTTGGGGTGGGGGATTTTCTGGAAAATCTTCGTGTCGCATTCTTGGAAGATACCAAATTTAAACAGCAAGTTTGGTTTTTAACGGTTATTTCCTTTTTGAGCTATACTGTTCACAGACACACACCATGCACACATGGACCTTTTTCCAAAAATGTTTTTTTTTATTCAGGAGGGATCCAAAGCATGACTTTCCGATAAAATCTCGGTATCGAATTTTGGGTGGAATACAATACTTTCTCTATACATAGTATGTATAGAGAAAGTAAAAAGTATCTTCATGTATTTCGATACCGCGATCGCAGTGCAGCCTGACGGATACAATGTAAATCATCCAAAAATAAAAGCATGCACAATATACAACTTTTAATTGCAAAATTCTTCATACATTAATTTCGCTTTAGTTTAATATTTCAATTAGAACAGATTTTTATTTTAATTTAATAACAATACTAAGCTACGACGCAAGTAACGAATGTGCGAAAAAGTAATAAACTTACACGAAATTTCCTTGAATCCGATCGCAGCACTAACTACTGGGTCTATTTTCAAATATTCCCTGCCAAAACCAATGTAAATCATCCAAAAATTAAAAACAAAGAGAAATAAATAATTTAATTAAAAAAACGTATCTATCGGAAGGAATTGTGAATCTATACCATTCTCGAATACACGAGAACACATACAAAAGATTTCATCAAGATCAGTCGAAACATTTAGAACGAGTTCAGTGACATGCATGAAGAGAAGAAAATATATATATATATATATATATATATATATATATATATATATATCATATATTGTGTCATTGTTTCACACTTTGTTCCACATGGCAGAACAGTGACCGCACAGTACTACAGGGAATTCCTGGTGCGACAGGTACGTCGTGGCGTTAGGGAGAAACGTCCGGATCTTGTGGACAGTGCAATAATTATTGCGCGACAATGCAAAACCACACAAAGCAGAGTGGGTAAGGGCAGCTACTGCGACGCTGGAGATGGGAAGAATTGGAGCGCCCACCGTACCCTCCCGACATTTCGCCCTGTGACTTTGATCTCATTCGAAAGATTAAGTTACCACTAGTGGTAGGCTATTTTCAACACGGGAGGACATTGTTAATGCTGTGTACGAACAGATGACCCGATTCACATGGTGCGGCAAATGCTGCGGTAGATGTTATTCAGCGCCTCCCACATTGTTGACAGTGTGTGGTGACTGTAGCAGGGTCTTTAGGCCCAGGTTTGTCATGTCAACTGTATGTGTACTGTGTTGTCATTCTTTTGTACCGTGAAGGTCATATTACCCTGTATACTAACGTAATAAATTTGTGTGTTACGATATTCAGTGCTATTCATTGTCACATGTAGCTAACACCTTGTCCTTTGGTCTGCATATGTCACATTTTCCAACCGGCCTGGTCTTCACGAAAATAAGTAGTTACTATGACTTTTGCCCCAACCCTCGAGAGAGAGTTTTCTCAGCTTACTAAAGTATATTTAGTAAAATAAATCTAAATTTTGTAATATGTACACTTAAGACGGTAAAATAAAACACAGAACTCGCATAATGTCAAATCCTTCAAGGAAGTATACTACTTTAAGCACTCGCACAAAATACAGCTGTGATAATTGAAACTGCCACGTTTTGCGAAACGTGACCGGAAATTGTGTGACCCAAGAAGTCTTAAGTCTTGATACAGACTCAGATAAAGTATTTAAAATCCCTAACGTAGCAATGACAAAGACATTTGTTTGCATAAAATGTATGACATGTTCACTGACGTAAAGAAACTCTTATAAGAAGCCCCGACCATTAAAGGTGTTGTTGCAAAATTCATTCTCCGTCCCTCTCTTTAAACTGCAATATATATATATATATATATATATATATATATATATATATATATATTCATCATGAAAACTGCTTCTCTGATGTAATCAATCTTAAAAAGTTTTTGCGTCTGCGTTTAACACAGCAACGAAACTGAGTAAGAAGACCTTCAACTACTTTTGAGCTACTTCTCTAGTTCCTCAATAAATTCTCTGCTAGAATAGTATTGTCTTCTTCAGCGCTGCAGTTAACTTCTCCATACATTTAGGGTTACCAGAAGTCATATTTTATCCGAGCATATCGTCTTTTTGGATCCTAAAAATGGTCTGACGGGTTTTTAGAAGAATGGAAAAGTCCCTCTTTTTTAGTTGTACAGCTGCTTCAACTTGAAAGTGCGAAATATATTTCTCTGATCTTTTACAGTCGCAAACTCTAAGTAATTTAATATTTCTTTTAACAATGAAATATTTTTCTAGGCATTTTTCTGTCGCCACCGCGCTGAGCTGAAGTAATGATTTCAGAGCAATAGAAATAACTAGTGTGACAATCATTATGAGTACGAGCTGCGAGGCGGTCAGTAAAAGCATTACATATGCAACAATGCAAGATACCTCGGCTCGGCTTTTAGAATAGTTATTTTCAACTGCTCTACTCTCAGATGTTTGTTGAATAACCAGTCTCTAATTAGGGCAGTCTGCTACCATGAACAGTTGAGAATGGAAGCGAATTCGACGTGGGCATCAAAATTAAAGAAACGTTTGGAGACCATTGGAATGGGATACATATGGATGGCAAGGCAAGGAAACAGGCGGAGTAATTGGAGAAAGATTAAAACAGCCTCTGTAATATTGACAGACAATAATTGCGTAATGCGCGGTGAAGGTTTCTTTGGAAGTACAGCATGGGCTAAAATCGAAGTGGGGCATGGAGCAATAAATCAAAACAGTTACAAACGCGTTAGACAGGGGCTCGAGTAGATTAGACTAGGAGCACGGATGTATGTACCGCGATCCTTTACCACCGCGAATGGAGAGTTAGGAGCATGTTGGGCGCTACTGGTAGGCACAGAAGATGCAAACGGGATAGGTAAATTTCACTGTAAGGCGAGACAGTAGAGATCTGAAAAGGCTGAAAATAGGGCAGAGGGAGGGTGGAGGGGCGATATGAAGAGCTGAACAGTTATTATAATCTTGTATACATTTTTATGACATCCTTTTCGGTCATTATGTTATGCTGTTAGTATAGTGTATACTATATATGTATATTATATGTATTTGACCACTATAATATTCATACATCGGAATACGCTGTATTGTGG
The DNA here is from genome assembly GCA_030762935.1 of Hymenopus coronatus. NCBI lineage: Eukaryota > Metazoa > Arthropoda > Insecta > Mantodea > Hymenopodidae > Hymenopus > Hymenopus coronatus. The sequence continues at coordinate 60,703,898 of CM060898.1, read as the reverse complement.
GTTGTAAATTTAACATGCTATTTGAAAATCTTTTTCCTTTATTTTCGTGTTGTTTTGTTTTTAATATTGCTTACTGTTTTGTGTGTTGCAAAAGCACGTACGGTCTGTGGACCCGTGCGATTGATGAAGATCAGTAGATATACACTGGTATTTAAACAAATACACATTCATTCGTTCATTGTTGTGAAGCAGTGTTATTGTTTAATCGAAACCATGCCAAAACGTAAATGTCTATTTACTGACGTTTTAGAGGGTACATACTTCATATTTTGGTATTACAACAGACGGCGGTAACTGTTAAACTATTTCAAATTCTATTCAATACTATGACGTTAGTAACGAATTGTATAAAACGATTTCCTGAGTTCAGGCCGGAAGAATCATCTCCTAGGCAGAATATCTCATGCAGCCACCATCATGTCAGTTTTTCATAAAGGTAAAGTTTATTATCTTGCGGCTGTTTGTACGTACATACTTAGATAAATGTAAAGTAACCTATAACACTTTTGCAAATTTTTGTAGGAATGTGTCCTTTTTGAAGACTCATGTTTCAGCTCTTCTTCATTAAATTAATGTGTTTGTGTGTGTGTGAGTGTGTGTGTGTGTATGGGGGGACAGTATAGCTCCAAAACGAAGAGACCGTTATATTCTAAACTTGGTATTTAAGTTTGGTATCTTCGAAGAATGCTACAGGAAGATTTTCAAGAAAATTCCCCTTTGCTAAAGGGTACATCACAAAGTACCTTTTACATGAAAAAAAAATAAATAAAATTTTTTGATTTTATCAAACATAGTTCAAACGATTTTTATTAATATCTCATATATTATATTTGACGGTCAGTTTAGCCTTGTGTATTCCCTCATTTCCCATCTATTTATAAGGAACTGAGTAATAAGACCGTTTCTGCTAGTGTTTTAGCATTAAATAGATAGAAGAATAAGCTTACTAACAATAATTTGTTACACATATGTAAAGAAAGTCATGTAACTGGAGCACATCACATTTTTAGAAAAAGTTCCGTGTGCTACAAAAAAAATTGACAATCGCATAACGATAGCTTAGAATATTTGTCTATCACTTTAGCATAGCGCATTCCTTTAGTTCTCTTTCACTTATAAGGAATTAAGTAATATGAACATTCTGCTAATATTTATCCGAAGAAGAAGAATCTTTTGTAAGAATTTTGTAGAGCAGGTAGAGAAAGAGTGTAACACATCAGATTATTTAAAATGGTGATAAAATGCTTGACGCAGTGTAATATACTCTACAGCTTTAATGTGACCACAATTTGTCATCAAAGGTTTTATCACATTCTGTGACACAGGACACGAGCAGTTGGCAGGCTGAGGGCAGTCCGACGGTGTGTTTGACGTGTTCCTATTCTTGTGATAGTTTAACCACGTACTGACGAGAATGTGGGGTTTGCAGGATGGCGGGTGAAAATGAGGTTGGCGAGTGACAGGAGGTAGTTGTTTCACTTATTGCAACAGCTACAATGTGCGATTGTTGTCTTCTACTAGCGTAAATATTTTGTTATTGCTTATCGCAAGGTGCGCCTTTTTTAATGTATTTATTTAAGGTCACTTTATAACAACAAAGCTCATCAACGACCACAAAATTCTTACAAGATCAATGTATATACAAAATCTAATACAAATATATTACAACTGTGGACATGAACTTAACTATTTGAACTTTGGTAATAGTAAAATATAGGACATGTAAATTGGTAAACAATAATTATAATATTATCAAACTCTGGTTATAACAATTAAAAAAGACAACATTTGTGATATTTCCATTAACTTGATAACTTTTCTGCATCCTTCGGTGGTGTTAAAAATGGAATACACATCACTCTTGAGGTTTAAGTTGCTTCTGTCGTTCAGTAAGACCTACTCGAGGATAAGGTGAGATGTTGATACGACTTCTCGGGCTGAACATTCCGGGCAAGGATCTTTGGTTGTTTTCTTCATCAGATAACCATGGCTGAGGTCGAAGTGGCCGATGCGCAACCTGGTAAGTAGGACTTGTTTTCTTCAGAATTTCAGGTGTGATATTGCCGCTTCTGTAATAGATTTCCTAACCAGCTGCAGTTTTGAGGGCATAGATTTCCACTGTTTGTCCCAGTGGTCGGCGATATAGCTTTTAAATATCTTTTTTACATCCTGAAGCGTACCACTTAATCCAGCTTCAATTTGTTACGCCTTTGTATCTTGTAGCACGCGCCTTGATATAATCCGCGAAATTCGAATATACATCAAACTCAATCCCTCTCGTTAACGCGCAACAATGCTTTGGTTCCGCAATTTGATAATTTTCTCTACAGTGTACTTAGTGAATGGTTGTATTTGGCTCATTGTGATTTCATCGATGGACTGTATTTAGCCCAATAGTTTTTGGTGGTAGACAACATGTCTGCAACAGTTTAGGGAATTTCTGTTGCAGGAAACGGTTATTTCGAAACTGGTTGCAACAGAAACAGAGTAATCTGTTTCGCAAAAAGAACAACTTTTCCCAACTCCAGAGCTTAGCCGTAACAGCTGTTGGAAAGCATGGAGCGAATTTAGATCGGCGGACACCGGTATAATAGCTCTTTAACATTGTTTACTGGTTCGTCTGAATTACATTTAATGAATACAAATGATACTAATTGGATGCGGAGGGAAGCCGAAGCCCGAAAGCACCTAAATTAGACTTGATCTCTCCATTGTATGTGGGAGGGGGGGGGAGGGAGGTCACGGTACCGGGGTTCGTGCCCTCAGGTCCCGCTATTATTGTTGGTATTGTTCCGGGCCGTACATTGTTGATTGCAATCAACGCCGCTGACACGCACTCTGCCAAGTTAACTGCGTGCGTGATTTCGCCCTGGGCTCCGCGCTTGTGCATGTGATACTACCGAAATAAGAGGTTCAGCTTGTGTGCAACAACACGGCAATACGCTCTGCAGGTTTTCATTGGTACTTACTCTACACGTACGTACATACATAGTGTACAGAGGAAGTACTGTATTCCACCCAAAAATTCGACAGGTACCGAGATTTCACCGGAAATACATGTTTTAGGACCCCGTGAATCCAAAATTAGATTTTTAGAAAAAGGTCCGAGTATGTCTCTGTATGTGATTGCAGACAACGTAGATCAAAAACGAAAAGTCCGTTAAATACCAAACTTGGAATTTAAGTTTGGTATTTTCCGAGGATGCGACACGAAGATTTTCAAGAAAATCCCTCCACCCCAAACTACTCTTACATGGAGAAAATTTAGACAATTTTGAGTTTTTCAAAAATGGCTCTAACGATTTTGATTAAAACCTCATATTTAAGATATTTATACGCCAAATGAAGTGCATATCTTGAACTTTCTAAGAATAGCCTTTAAAGACCTCTTTATTCTGGATGACTTTTGTATAACTGGTAAACCATAAGCGATAGACAAAAACTTACAACACAAAAAACGTAGATCGCCATAAAACACAACATTTATGTCATGTACATCTTTTTCATGAAGTTGTTCCTTTTTCTTTGGTTTCATTTTTGAAAAACTTACTTTTCTCTTACAGGAATGTGTTAACTTCTGTCCATACAAACAAAAGTACTTCAGTCACATAGCAACCAGCTTTTGACTATCACCTTAACCTATGGTACTCCCTTATTTCGCTTCTACTTACAAGAAAGCAAGTAATAAGACTATTTCTGCCATTTTTTCTCGATTAGCATGTAGTAAATAGAAGCATAAGCTTTTTAAAAATAACTTGTTGCAGAGATGTAGAGAAATTCTTACGAATGGAACACATCAGATTTTTAGAAAAAGATCCGTGTCTGTGACACTGTGGACAGCAGCGCTCAGAAACGAAAAGAATCCAGAATGTCTTGAAACAGCCCCTTGAAGTGCTCTGCATTTTGAATGAGCTCTGCATAACCGTGAAACTGTAAGAGATAGACAAAACTTACTACAGAAAAAAGGTGCATGTTGTTAAAACCAATTTATGGCATAAACAGTTTTTGGTAGCTAACCATTTCAGAGATGCCCCCTGTTATTGATTACAATTTTCAAATACTATAATTTTTCTTAAACCAGAAGTCCTTCCTTTCCATACCTATTTTGTTTTACTTCTAGTTATGGTAAAGAACCTAATTTCAATGACAATCGCATAGCGACAGCTTTTAAAGTATTTCATTGTCGCTTTAGCCTAGTGCATCCCTTATTTTCCTTCTGCTTATGAGGAACCTCGTAATAAGACCATTTTTGGTATTGTTTATCTTGATTCACATGATGTAAATGAGAATAATTTGTTTGTATAACAGGAAGAGAAAGCCATGTGAATGGAAACAGATGTTTTAAAATTGAAACTGCATATTTAATGCTGAAGAATCACATTCTTTGCCTTTAACAACTTCATCCCAAATAATAATGATGTCTTTTAAACCTCTGTTAAAGAAAATCTGAAGTGCCACATTCATATAGTTTTCTTTACCTATATTCCATATTCTTACAAAAGTTTATTCTTATACTCTTATCAACGTAGTAGAGGAAATGGTTTTATCGCTTTATTATTTCCTTGCTCAAGGGAAATGAAAAAAATATATCAAACTAAAGCGATAGTCAAATCTTTTAAACATTGCTTCATATCTGATGGTATCGAAATTCCGTTCTCTTGTTTAGCTAGGATGAAAAAGTATGAATAACGACTTCATAATAGAAACAAGTATAAGTATTGGTAAATTTAAAAAATATCTCGGAAATAGATCCACAACAAAAATGTATTTAAAATAAGTTGTGTGTTTTCGACATCTACATTTTTTGTATAGTAAGATGTATAGGTAGATCAGTTTAGCCACTATAGGCAAATTAATGTTAATTTAATTGTTAGCTAAACTATGAATACCGGGACTTAAAGAACTTACGATATTATAAGTTGCCGTTGCGATATGTCATCTGAAAATAATTTGAGATTACCTTGTGGTTTACTGCGAAACATGTGAGCCAGTTGAGAAATGCAATGCCTGCCGGCATGTTGCTATAGCAGCTCAGTGGTAAAGCAACCGGCTGAAGACTTAAAGATCTGCTGTACAAAGCCCAACCATGGTATTGAATTTTTCAGACTCTACCTATCTAACTTCTATTTTAAACAAGGCTTGCGTGAAAAACAAATTAACGTTTTTCAGACTGTACCTATCTAACTTCTATTTTAAACAAGACTTGCGTTAAAAACAAATTAACGCTTTGTGTAGTAAGTTTTAGCTATCTCTTACGTTACACAAATTATGCAAAAATTATACAGAATGAACCGTACTTCAGGCGTCATTCCCAGGAAATTCAAGATATAAATTTTAGTTTTATCATATAAATGTCTTATTTTGTTCAAAACCGTTAGAGAAGTTATAGAGAATGTCAAATTTGTAGAAAACAATTCAAATTTGTGGTTGGGGGATTTTCTTGAAAACATTCGTGTTTCATCCGTAGAAGAATTTAATACCAAGCTTGGTATTTCAGCTGATTTTCGCGTGATTTTCGTCTATGCTATTCATAGACACACGAACACATACTCATGCCATTTATGAAGGATATTTCCATGGCAAATTAAATGCATGTATTTAATTGTCTGGTAAACTGAAAGAGATAGATAAGAATCTCATCAAGCCAAAAAACACACACTTTACACCAGATACAACTTTTGTATGGTCCTTGTTATATTGGTTTCCGTTTTCTTATGTTTTAGTCCTGACTATTCGAAGACAATTGAATTTCGATGCCATCGCATTGCAAATCTTATAAAAGATTTGACTACCGCTTCACACAAGTGTTTTGCCATATTTTCCTTCTTTTTATAAGAAAGTAAGTATTAAAAACATGTTAATGTCTATCTTTATTAGCATGCAATTGTTAGATAATAATTATAATATTTTAAGAATAATTTGTTTGTAGAACAGGTAGAAAAAGGACGCGAGAAAATTTTTTCAAGAAAACCTTCACACGGCAAACTACCCTAACTTGGAAGTTTTTCGAATATTTTGATTTTCTCATACATCGCTTCAGCAAAAATGGTTAAATACTGTATATTTTATTATAGTGAAAGAAATGTATATCTTGAATTATCTGCGAATAGACTCTAAAAAGAACATTCTGAATGACTTGAACAAATGGCAAACAGTAAGACATAGAAAAAAATGTATTGCAAAAAAAAGTTTGTGTGTTACATTTCATATTTTAACCTAGTGAATACGCATGTTTCCCTCCTACATACAACAGAATATATAATAAATTAGTTTATGCTAATAGTTATCCTATTAACATGTGATATATAGAAGAATAAGCTTTCGTAGGAGCAATTGTTGCAGAATAAAAGTGAATAAACTGCTATCCCCTAAAGCTTTAAGTGCTAAACTTATCTATGATAATCCATTATCTTACCTCATGGTGTTTTAATGGATATTTGACTATTCTTGCGATTTTGAATGCGAAATATCACGATTAAGTATTGGGAATATTAAACTAATAATAAGGAATATCTCGCAAATGGTCAGTTCAAAAATTCTGATGTGTTCCATTCACATGATTTTCTCTACATATCTGTAACAAATTATCGTTAAAAAGATTAAATCTATTTTACGATAATCAAATAAACATTAGCCGAAATTGTCTTTATTTCTTGGTTCCTTGTAAGTAGAAGGGAAAAAATATAACGTGTTCTATTCATATGATATCCTCTAGCTGTTTGGTAAACAAATCTTTTATTCAAAATATTAAACTGTTATCTACATCATGCTAATCAAGGTACACATGAGCAGAATTAGTATTATTACTAGCTCCCTTGCAAGTAGAAGGGAAATAAGAAAATGCACGGGCTAAACTGATAGTCCCGTCCAATAAAAGCCAGTCGCTATGTGAAAAAAATTTAAATTCCATTCACTTTGCTTGGCAGGAATAAAAAAACGAGAAACGAGAAGAGAGATGTTTAAGTGGCTAAAATTGAAACAAATAATCCGAAATATCTTGAAAACGGATAACTCCACAAAAAAATGTATCTGACCTAAATTGTGTGTTTTAACGAGATCTACATTTTTTTGTATATCTTTTACGGTTTTCCAATAATATAAATGTCATCCAGAATGAACAGGTCTTCAGGGGCTATTTCCAGAAAATTTAAGATATACATTTCGTTTGTCATAAAAATGTCTTAAACAAGGTACTGTAATCAAAATCGTTAGAGCCATTTTTGAGAAAATCAAAATTTCGTAAAATGTTCCATATAAAGGGTGGTTGTGGAAGGGGAGATTTTCTTGAAAATGTTCGTGCCACATCCTTGGTATTTTCGTTTTTGGGCTATGCTGTCCACAGAGAGACAGACACCCACACGGTTTAATTGTTTTTTGTTTTTGTTTTTTTATTCAGAGGGACCCAAAACGTATTTCCGGTGAATCTTATATCGAATTTTTGGGTAATTTACAATACTTATGTACAGAGTAGGTGTAGAGAAAGTAAAACAGCATATTAATATTATAAATCAAATCATTAGTAGATATCTAGTATTTTACGGCTCTTCTTTCTAGTACAGTACTGCAGGTGGTAGATGCTGGTGAAATATGAAATGAAATAAAAATTGGGAAAGGACGTTTGAGAAATAACGTTCTAATAACGTTTTTAGTACATTCCCGTATTTTCTAAGTATGAGGACTGGATAAAACCTTGAAAAAAACTGCCAAGAGAATACACACACACACACACACACACACATATATATATAATCTTTTTAAGAATAATTTGTTTCAGAGATGTAGAGAAAGTCATGTGAATGGTACACATCAGATTTTTCTTATTTGCTATATAAGTAAAGGAACATTAAAAGAAAAATCTGATGTGTTCCATTCCCATGACTTTCTCTACATCTCTGTAAAAAATTATTGTTAATAAGCTTATTCTTTTATTTATTTCATGCTAATCGAGAAAAATTAACAGAAATAGTCTTATTTCTTGTTTATTATAAGTAGAAGCGAAATAAGGGAGTACCATAGGTTAAAGTGAAAGCCAAAAGCTAGCTGCTTTGTGACTGAAGTTCGTTTGTTTGTATGGACACGAGTTGGCAAATTCCTGTATGAGAAAAGTATAAGCTTTTCATACCAGAAACCAAAATTAGGAATATCTCAAAAACGATCAACACCACAAGCAAATGTATATAACATAAATTGTGTGTTTTAGCATGTTCAACATTTTGTGTGTGATAAGTTTTTGTCCATCTCTTACGGTTTAGTAGTTATGCAACATTCAACCAGAATAAATCAGTCTTCAAAGGCTATTCCCAGAAAATTCAAGATATACATTTTATTTGTCAGGTAAATATCTTTAATATTCGACGTTTTAATCAAAATCGTTAGAGCCATTTTTTAGAAAGTCAAACTTTTCGAAAAAAGTTCCATGGGAAGGGTAGTTGGGATTTTCTTGAAGATCTTTGTGTCGCATCCTTGGAAAATACCAAACCTAAATATCAAGTTTGGTTTTTAACGGACTTTTCGCTTTTGAGCTATGCTGCCCACAGACACACTCATATACACACAGACAGACAGACAGACAGACAGACAGACAAAAGCTGGTTGCTATGTCACTGAAGTTCCTTTGTTTATATGGACAGCAGTTGACAAATTCCTCTATGAGAAAAGTATGTTTTTCATAGCAGAAACCAAAAACAAGGAATGTCTCAAAAACGATGAACTCCACGAAAAAAAAATGTATGCAACATAAATTGTGTGTTTTAACGTTCTCTACGTTTTTTATGTAGTAAGTTTTTGTCCATCTCTTTCGGTTTAGTAGTTATTCAAAATTCCGTAAAATTTATTCAAGATATACATTTTATTTGTCAGGTAAATGTATTTAATAAATGATATTAAAGAGCCATGTTTGAGAAAATCGAAATTTTCGAAAAAAGTTTCATGTCAACGCAAGTTTGCGGTGGGAGGATTTTTCTCAAAATCTTCGTGTCGCATCCCTGGAAGATACTAAACTTAAATACCAAGTTTGATATTTTATCGACTTTTCATTTTTGAGTTATCGAGTTCACACACACACACACACACACACACACACACACACACACACGGATCGTTATTTGAAAATGCTTTTTTTTTTTTTTTTTTTTTTTTTTTTTGATATAGGGGATCCTAAAACATATATTTCCGGTGAGATCTCGGTATCGAATTTTTGGGTGGAGTACAATACCTTCTCTATACACTATGTACATAGTAAGTGTAGAGAAAGTGAAAAGCGGTTGCCTTTAATGGACTGGGCTAATGCAACTCTTTAAGTAAGAAAAATTTAATATTGTTATTAAGATGCATATAAGTTTATTATGAATTGTCAACAGAATATATTTTATGTTCTCAACCACTTTCATTAAATTCAGCAGCTCTGCACCCACAGCGTGAATGTGAGCAATAAAAAAGGGCAAGAGAAAAACCGCTTGGATTTTGACTCTACATAAAAAAAGCCTAAGGCGTTCCATTCATATGATTTTCCCTATCTGTTCTGTAAACAAATTATATTTACAAAATATAATATTTTATCTACATCATGATAATCAAGATAAACATTATCAGAAATGATCTGATTACTTAGTTCGTTAAACGTAGAAGAGAAATAAGCGAATAAATGAGGCTAAAGCGACAGTCAAATCTTTTGAATGCTGTCGCTTTTCGGTTGTCATAATTCGATTTCTTTCCATGGCCAATACAAAACAAAAGCCAGATGAAACCAGTGAGAGTTTCCCGTTTGAGAGGAGTTGAGAAAAGTATTTTAAAATTAAAACCAATAACAGGTAAAAACTCTTGAAAAAATACAACTCTACAAAAAATACATATAACTTAAATTGTGTATTTTAATAGATTCTATAATTTTTAATAGTAAGCTTTTGTTCTTATCTTACGGTTTACCAGCTATGCAGAACTCATTCAGAATGGAGAGGATTTCATGGGCTATTTATAAATTCATGAATTAGAGTCTATTTGCTATATAAACATCTTTAATATACGGCAATTTAATAAAAATAGTTAGAGTAAAGGATAGTTTGAAGGTTAGTTTGGTATTTAACCTATTTTTCGTTTTTGAGTTATGCTGTCCACACACAAGCACGCGCGCACACTAACCTTTTTCAAAAAGTACTGTTTTGGTTTCAGGTGTCCTGAAAACATGCATTTCTCGTAAAATTTCGTATTGAATTTTTGGGTGGAATGCAATATATTCTCTGCCTATTATGTACATTGTACATATATGCTAGAGAAAGTAAAAACTACAAACTTAGCGCACATTTTCGTCCATCCACTTCTTCCCCCCCCCCTCTCACACATATACATAAACTTACACACAGGGCAAGAATTCAAGGGATTATTAGTGTTTTTGAAGGTCTTTTGTATAATACAAATATAGCTTTCTGATGACATTATTAAACTTTTCATATGGTTTTTAATTACCCAAATTCTTAAACATCTACATGGGGAAAATATTTTTATTCACGTTGCATTAGAAAATAGTAAGCAAGACCTCAAAGTTTATCGACTGATTCCGTCAATAACAGGATTCAAACTTTGCATCTGAAATCGTAAATCATTGTAACCAAGTCTTATCTAAATAGTCAATCAGAAACAATTAGCATGGAGGATGGTTCATGTTATGGCATCACTCAGATGGCATGTCTTGATTCTCTTCTGACTCATGCCTATCTCTAATTTGTGCCACAACATTTTCTTTGCTCGCTTCCACGACAATTTTTATCTTCATCTTCAAGTTTGCGACTTCATTCCGGCATGTGTCAACGTGCATTTCTGTCCAATCGCGTGCCCAAAGCAGGAAAGACATCGTGACAATCGAGCAACAAAAAGAAATTAGCCCCTAGCGGTTCTCAAACATAATGAATAAATCATTGATGACAAATTCAAAGATTCTTATTCTCTCACATGAAGCACTCATTTCTGTTTTCGGAGTGACAATTTTCTACATGAACTAACTGTAGTACATTTTTACTCTTTCTAGTACATAGTAGAGAAGGTATTGCATTGAACCCAAAAATTCGATACCGAGATTTCACCAGAGATACACGTTTTCGGCTCACCGTTTTTGTATGCAAAAAAAAAAAAAAAAAAAAAAAAAAAAAAAAAAAAAGAAGAAAAGTAGCAAAACTCAAAAATGAAAAGTTCAGTTAAATTATCTTCCAAGGAGACGGCGCCAGGGCAGATGGGTTAGACCGCTCGCCTCCCAATTAGGCGGTCTGGATTCGGTGCCAAGCGCCCGCATATGGGATTTGTGGTGGACAAAACGACATCTGGACGTGCGGATTTTCTCCGGATCCTTCGGCTTCCCCTGCTAATCAATCCACCAATTGCCCCATCATCACCTATCTTGTCATCCATTTCGCTTTCATTTCATTTCATCCACTTCCTCATGCACATGCCTGGCTACGGGCCAACCACTTGTTCCATGTTCTTCAATCTGTGCCGTTGGCTCCCTGACAGGTTTTTGACCCCTAGGCACTCGATTGTATGTTCTAAGGTGTGTCAGTCCTAAATACGGGGAGGGTAAGCCGACTACGAAAATAAAATCGAAAAGTCTTCAAAATATGCTTAAAGAAGAGTTTGACAAAAGCTCCCATCCTAAACTACCCTTTACATGGAAAATATTTGCAAAAATGTTGATTTTCTTAAAAATGGCTATAATTATTTTGATTAAAATGCGGCATATTAAACATATTTACATGGCAAATAAAATATTTATCTTGAACGCATCATTTTTATGACTTTTGTATAACTCCTAAAGCGAAAGGGATAGAGAAAAGTTTATTACCCAAAAAAGTTAGATCTTGTTAAAAAACACTGTTTACTGTTTACCTTGTATATATTGTGGAGTTAACCATTTTCGAGATATTTCTTTTCATTGGGCTAGGTTTTGAAATAGTAAAACTTTTCTCATTCGAGAATTTGTCAACTACTGGCCATACAAAGAGATGAATTTATATCACGTAACAAACAGTTTCTAAAAGATTTAACTGCCACTTTAGCTGAGGGTACTCCTTTATTTCTCTTCTTACAAGGGGCTAAGTAAGATCATTTCTTATAAGACCAACGAGGGATTCAGAGATGTAGAAAAAGTCATGTGAATGGAACACATAGATTGTTACTTCCTCTACTTCGTGCATAAACACAGAGTTAGAGAAAGTATTGCACATTGCATACTTATCGTTTGAGTTATGCTATTATCACACACGTGCGCGCAGGATTTTTGCAAAAATTTCTTTTTTTACTTTCTCTACACGTACTATTTACATAGTGTATAGAGAAAGTATTGTATTACACCCAAAATTCAATACCGAGATTTCACCGGAAATAAAAAAAAAAAAAAAAAAAAAAAAAAAAAAAGCATTTTTATAAAAATATACATGTGTGTGTCTGTATGTCTGTCTGTCAGTGTGTGTGTGTGTGTGTGTGTTTGTGCGTGTGTGCTTGTGCCTGTGTGTCTGTGTGTCTGTCAGTGTGTGTACGCCTTGGGCAGCATAGCTCATAAACGAAAAGTTCGTTAAGTAGCAAACTTGGTGTTTGAGTTCAGTATCCTCCAAGGATACGACACGAAGATTCTCAAGAAATCCCGCCACCACCAACTAACTACCTTGAGAACTAAAAAAAGTTCTAACATTTTGATTTTATCAAAATGGGCAAATAATTAACAAATATAATAAACAATTTTGATTAAAATATTGTATATTAAAAGATATTTACATGAACGATAAAATGCATATCTTGAATGTTCTGGGAATAGCCTCTGAAAACTATTCTGTATGAATTTTGTGGAATTTTACATAACTGGTAAACCATAAGAGTTAGATAAAAACTACTGAATACAAAATGTTCAGCTCTTTAAAACACACAATTTATGTTTTATACATCTTTTTCGTGGAGTCATGTTCCTTTTTATTTGCTTCAGCTATAAAATACTTATACTTTTCTCATAAGGGAATTTGTCAACTCCTGTGCATACAAACAAAGGAACTTCAGTCACATAGCAACCAACTTTTGACTATCACTTTACCCTATGGTACTACCTTATTTCCCTTCTACTTACAATGAAGCAAGTAATAAGACGGTTTCTGTTAATTTTTTTCTCGATTAACATGAGTTAAATAGAAGAATAAGCGTTTTAATAATAATTTCTTGTAGAGCCGCAGAGAAAGTCATTGAATGGAACACATCGGATTTTTTTTTTATCCAAGGAGATCTAAAGTATACACTTCGGTAAAATCTATTTATTGAATTTTTGGGTGGAATACATTACCTTCTCGCCTATTATGAACACTGTACTTACGTGCTGGAAAAAAAAGGAGACAGTCACCATCTCTTTCTTTCTAGGCCGTCCCACTTTTATGAAAAATCAGGCAGGGTAAGAACACCAGTGGTGGATGATCTTCTGCATCCTGTTTTCTTTTTAGCTCACAAGAGTTGCAACACCACTGATTCTTTCTTACACTCACAGCGCCATAAGCATTTAGTGATCTTAATAGAGTTTTAAAATGGCTGACTTTGAAGGTAAGAAACCCAAGGGGTTTTCCATAGCCTTGTTAGACAAGGACAGTAGAAAGAGTGGAAACTTTATTTTTAACAGTCTAATATAATAGATTTCGAAAGTTTGTTAATTTTTCAACTAAACTAATGTAGCACCTCTACATTAGGGCAGGAATGGTCACATGTATCATTGCTATTGTATTAATTTAACTCTGTTACTACTCCATGATCAATATCAGTAACGAATAATATAAAAACATGCTGATCCTTTGTTAATAGGCTTATTCTTCTCTCTAATTCATGCTAATCAACAATCGTGCAAATA